>CAXARU010000097.1:0-1344869 GCA_963971365.1 Lasioglossum villosulum
TCACTGATCACACATCACAGTTCACAGTTCACAGTTCACAGTTCACAGGTCACAGTTCACAGTTCACAGTCCACAGTTCACTGTTCACAGATCACAGTTCACAGATCACAGTCTTCATTTCACACTTCACAGTGCACAGTTCACAGTCCACAGTTCACTGTTCACAAATCACAGTTCACACTTCACAGTTCACAGTTCACAGTCCACAGATCACAGTTCACAGACTTTATTTCACACTTCACAGTTGGCAGTTCACAGTTCACAGTTCACAGTTCACAGTTCACTGTTCACTGTTCACAGTTCACAGTTCACAGTTCACAGTTCACAGTCTTCATTTCACAATTCACAGTTCGCAGTTCACAGTTCACAGTCCACAGTTCACTGTTCACAAATCACAGTTCACAGTTCACAGTTCACAGTTCACAGTCCACAGATCACAGTTCACAGTCTTCATTTCACACTTCACAGTTCGCAGTTCACAGTTCACAGATCACAGTTCACAGTTCACAGTTCACAGTTCACAGTTCACTGTTCACAGTTTACAGTTCTCAGTTTACAGTTCTCAGTTCTCAGTTCACAGTTGACAGTTCACAGTTCACAGTTCACACTTCACAGTTCACAGTTCACAGTCCACAGTTCACTTTTCACAGATCATAGTTCACAGTTCACAGTTCACAGTTCACAGTTCACAGTTCACAGTTCACAGTTCACAGTTCACAGTTCACAGTTCACAGTTCACAGTTCACAGTTCACAGTTCACAGTTCACAGTTCACAGTCTTCATTTCACATTTCGCAGTTCGCAGTTCACAGTTCACAGATCACAGTTCACAGATCACAGTTCACAGTTCACAGTTCACAGTTCACAGTTCACAGATCACACTTCACAGTTCACAGTTCACAGATCATAGTTCACAGATCACAGTTCACAGACTTTATTTCACAATTCAGTTTTCACAGTTCACACTTCACAGTGCACAGTTCACAGTCCACAGTTCACAGTCCACAGTTCACTGTTCACAAATCACAGTTCACAGTTCACAGTTCACAGTCCACAGATCACAGTTCACAGTCTTCATTTCACACTTCACAGTTCGCAGTTCACAGTTCACAGATCACAGTTCGCAGACTTTATTTCACAATTCAGTTTTCACAGTTCACAGTTCACAGTTCTCAGTTCACAGTTCACAGTTCACAGATCACAGTTCACAGTCTTCATTTCACACTTCAGTCTTCACAGGGCACAGTTCACAGTTCACAGTCTTCATTTCACAATTCACAGTTCGCAGTTCACAGTTCACAGTTCACAGTTCACAGTCTTCATTTCACAATTCACAGTTCGCAGTTCACAGTTCACAGATCACAGTTCACAGTTCACAGTTCACAGGTCACAGTTCACAGTTCACAGTCCACAGTTCACTGTTCACAGATCACAGTTCACAGATCACAGTCTTCATTTCACACTTCACAGTGCACAGTTCACAGTCCACAGTTCACTGTTCACAAATCACAGTTCACACTTCACAGTTCACAGTTCACAGTCCACAGATCACAGTTCACAGACTTTATTTCACACTTCACAGTTGGCAGTTCACAGTTCACAGTCTTCATTTCACAATTCACAGTTCGCAGTTCACAGTTCACAGTCCACAGTTCACTGTTCACAGTTCACAGTTCACAGTTCACAGTTCACAGTTTACAGTTCTCAGTTTACAGTTCTCAGTTCACAGTTGACAGTTCACAGATCACAGTTCACAGTTCACAGTTCACAGTTCACAGTTCACAGTTCACTGTTCTCAGTTTACAGTTTACTGTTCTCAGTTGACAGTTCACAGTTCACACTTCACAGTTCACAGTTCACAGTCCACAGTTCACTGTTCACAGATCATAGTTCACAGTTCACAGATCACAGTTCACAGATCACAGATCACAGTTCACAGTTCACAGTTCACAGTTCACAGTTCACAGTTCACAGTTTACAGTTCTCAGTTCACAGTTCACAGTTCACAGTTCACAGTTCACAGTCCACAGATCACAGTTCACAGTCTTCATTTCACACTTCACAGTTCACAGTTCACAGTTCACAGATCACAGTTCACAGTTCACAGTTCACTGTTCACAGTTTACAGTTCTCAGTTTACAGTTCTCAGTTCTCAGTTCACAGTTGACAGTTGACAGTTCACAGTTCACAGTTCACAGTTCACAGTTCACAGTTCACAGTTCACAGTTCACAGTTCACAGTCTTCATTTCACATTTCGCAGTTCGCAGTTCACAGTTCACAGATCACAGTTCACAGATCACAGTTCACAGTTCACAGTTCACAGTTCACAGTTCACAGATCACACTTCACAGTTCACAGTTCACAGATCATAGTTCACAGATCACAGTTCACAGACTTTATTTCACAATTCAGTTTTCACAGTTCACACTTCACAGTGCACAGTTCACAGGACACAGTTCACAGTCCACAGTTCACTGTTCACAAATCACAGTTCACAGTTCACAGTTCACAGTCCACAGATCACAGTTCACAGTCTTCATTTCACACTTCACAGTTCGCAGTTCACAGTTCACAGATCACAGTTCACAGACTTTATTTCACAATTCAGTTTTCACAGTTCACAGTTCACAGTTCTCAGTTCACAGTTCACAGTTCACAGATCACAGTTCACAGTCTTCATTTCACACTTCAGTCTTCACAGGGCACAGTTCACAGTTCACAGTCTTCATTTCACAATTCACAGTTCGCAGTTCACAGTTCACAGTTCACAGTTCACAGTCTTCATTTCACAATTCACAGTTCGCAGTTCACAGTTCACAGATCACAGTTCACAGTTCACAGTTCACAGGTCACAGTTCACAGTTCACAGTCCACAGTTCACTGTTCACAGATCACAGTTCACAGATCACAGTCTTCATTTCACACTTCACAGTGCACAGTTCACAGTCCACAGTTCACTGTTCACAAATCACAGTTCACACTTCACAGTTCACAGTTCACAGTCCACAGATCACAGTTCACAGACTTTATTTCACACTTCACAGTTGGCAGTTCACAGTTCACAGTCTTCATTTCACAATTCACAGTTCGCAGTTCACAGTTCACAGTCCACAGTTCACTGTTCACAGTTCACAGTTCACAGTTCACAGTTCACAGTTTACAGTTCTCAGTTTACAGTTCTCAGTTCACAGTTGACAGTTCACAGATCACAGTTCACAGTTCACAGTTCACAGTTCACAGTTCACAGTTCACTGTTCTCAGTTTACAGTTTACTGTTCTCAGTTGACAGTTCACAGTTCACACTTCACAGTTCACAGTTCACAGTCCACAGTTCACTGTTCACAGATCATAGTTCACAGTTCACAGATCACAGTTCACAGATCACAGATCACAGTTCACAGTTCACAGTTCACAGTTCACAGTTCACAGTTCACAGTTTACAGTTCTCAGTTCACAGTTCACAGTTCACAGTTCACAGTCCACAGATCACAGTTCACAGTCTTCATTTCACACTTCACAGTTCGCAGTTCACAGTTCACAGATCACAGTTCACAGTTCACAGTTCACAGTTCACAGTTCACTGTTCACAGTTTACAGTTCTCAGTTTACAGTTCTCAGTTCTCAGTTCACAGTTGACAGTTCACAGTTCACAGTTCACACTTCACAGTTCACAGTTCACAGTCCACAGTTCACTGTTCACAGTTCACAGTTCACAGTTCACAGTTCACAGTTCACAGTTCACAGTTCACAGTTCACAGTTCACAGTCTTCATTTCACAATTCGCAGTTCGCAGTTCACAGTTCACAGATCACAGTTCACAGATCACAGTTCACAGTTCACAGTTCACAGTTCACAGTTCACAGATCACACTTCACAGTTCACAGTTCACAGATCATAGTTCACAGATCACAGTTCACAAACTTTATTTCACAATTCAGTTTTCACAGTTCACACTTCACAGTGCACAGTTCACAGTCCACAGTTCACAGTCCACAGTTCACTGTTCACAAATCACAGTTCACAGTTCACAGTTCACAGTTCACAGTCTTCATTTCACACTTCACAGTTCGCAGTTCACAGTTCACAGATCACAGTTCACAGTTCACAGTTCACTGTTCACAGTTCACAGTTCACAGTTCACAGTTCACAGTTCACAGTTCACACTTCACAGTTCACACTTCACAGTTCACAGTTCACAGTTCACAGTTCACAGTTCACATATCACAGTTCACATATCACAGTTCACAGTTCACAGTTCACAGTTCACAGTTCACAGTTCACAGTTTCCAGTTCGCAGGTCACAGTTCACATTTCACAGTTCACTGTCTTCATTTCATACTTCACAGTTCGCAGTTCGCAGTTCACAGTTCACAGTTCACTGTTCACAGTTTACAGTTCTCAGTTTACAGTTCTCAGTTCACAGTTGACAGTTCACAGTTGACAGTTCACACTTCACAGTTCACAGTTCACAGTTCACAGTCCACAGTTCACTGTTCACTGTTCACAATTCACAGTTCACAGTTCACAGTTCACAGTTCACAGTTCACAGTTCACTGTTCACTGTTCACAGTTCACAGTCCACAGATCACAGTTCACAGTCTTCATTTCACACTTCACAGTTCGGAGTTCACAGTTCACAGATCACAGTTCACAGTTCACAGTTTACAGTTCTCAGTTTACAGTTCTCAGTTCACAGTTGACAGTTCACAGTTCACAGTTCACACGTCACAGTTCACAGTTCACAGTTCACAGTCCACAGTTCACAGTTCTCAGTTCACAGATCACAGTTCACAGTTCACAGACTTTATTTCACAATTCAGTTTTCACAGTTCACAGTTCACAGTTCACAGGGCACAGTTCACAGTTCACAGTCTTCATTTCACAATTCACACTTCACAGTGCACAGTTCACAGTCCACAGTTCACTGTTCACAAATCACAGTTCACACTTCACAGTTCACAGTTCACAGTCCACAGATCACAGTTCACAGACTTTATTTCACACTTCACAGTTGGCAGTTCACAGTTCACAGTTCACAGTTCACAGTTCACAGTTCACAGTTCACAGTTCACAGTTCACAGTTCACAGTTCACAGTTCACAGTTCACAGTTCACAGTTCACAGTTCACAGTTCACAGTTCACAGTTCACAGTTCACAGTTCAGAGTTCACAGTTCACTGTTCACAGTTTACAGTTCTCAGTTTACAGTTCTCAGTTCACAGTTGACAGTTCACAGTTGACAGTTCACAGTTGACAGTTCACACTTCACAGTTCACAGTTCACAGTTCACAGTTCACAGTCCACAGTTCACTGTTCACAATTCACAGTTCACAGTTCACAGTTCACAGTTCACAGTTCACAGTTCACTGTTCACTGTTCACAGTTCACAGTTCACAGTTCACAGTTCACAGACTTCATTTCACAATTCACAGTTCGCAGTTCACAGTTCACAGGTCACAGTTCACAGTTCACAGGTCACAGTTCACAGTTCACAGTCCACAGTTCACAGTCCACAGTTCACTGTTCACAGATCACAGTTCACAGTTCACATTCTTCATTTCACACTTCACACTTCACAGTGCACAGTTCACAGTCCACAGTTCACAGTCCACAGTTCACTGATCACACATCACAGTTCACAGTTCACAGTTGACAGTCCACAGATCACAGTTCACAGTCCTCATTTCACACTTCACAGTTCGCAGTTCACAGTTCACAGATCACAGTTCACAGTTCACAGTTTACAGTTCTCAGTTTACAGTTCTCAGTTCACAGTTCACAGTTCACAGTTCACAGTTCACACGTCACAGTTCACAGTTCACAGTTCACAGTCCACAGTTCACAGTTCACAGTTTACATTTCACAGTTCACTGTCTTCATTTCATACTTCACAGTTCACTGTCTTCATTTCATACTTCACAGTTCGCAGTTCACAGTTCACAGTTCACAGTTCACAGTTCACAGGTCACAGTTCACAGTTCACAGGTCACAGGTCACAGTTCACAGTTCACAGTCCACAGTTCACAGTTCACTGTTCACAGATCACAGTTCACAGATCACAGTCTTCATTTCACACTTCACACTTCACAGTGCACAGTTCACAGTCCACAGTTCACTGTTCACAAATCACAGTTCACACTTCACAGTTCACAGTTCACAGTCCACAGATCACAGTTCACAGGTCACAGTTCACAGTTCACAGTCCACAGTTCACTGTTCACAGATCACAGTTCACAGATCACAGTCTTCATTTCACACTTCACAGTTCGCAGTTCACAGTTCACAGATCACAGTTCACAGTTCACAGTTTACAGTTCTCAGTTTACAGTTCTCAGTTCACAGTTCACAGTTCACAGTTCACACGTCACAGTTCACAGTTGACAGTTCACAGTCCACAGTTCACAGTTCACAGTTCCCAGTTCGCAGGTCACAGTTCACATTTCACAGTTCACTCTCTTCATTTCATACTTCACAGTTCACTGTCTTCATTTCATACTTCACAGTTCGCAGTTCACAGTTCACAGTTCACAGTTCACAGTTCACAGTTCACAGTTCACAGTTCACAGGTCACAGTTCACAGTTCACAGGTCACAGGTCACATTTCACAGTTCACAGTCCACAGTTCACAGTTCACTGTTCACAGATCACACTTCACAGATCACAGTCTTCATTTCACACTTCACACTTCACAGTGCACAGTTCACAGTTCACAGTTCACAGTTCACAGTTCACAGTTCACAGTTCACAGTTCACAGTTCACAGTTCACAGGTCACAGTTCACAGTTCACAGTCCACAGTTCACTGTTCACAGATCACTGTTCACAGATCACAGTCTTCATTTCACACTTCACAGTTCGCAGTTCACAGTTCACAGATCACAGTTCACAGTTCACAGTTTACAGTTCTCAGTTTACAGTTCTCAGTTCACAGTTGACAGTTCACAGTTCACAGTTCACACGTCACAGTTCACAGTTCACAGTTCACAGTCCACAGTTCACAGTTCACAGTTCACAGTTCCCAGTTCGCAGGTCACAGTCTTCATTTCACACTTCACACTTCACAGTGCACAGTTCACAGTCCACAGTTCACTGTTCACAAATCACAGTTCACACTTCACAGTTCACAGTTCACAGTCCACAGATCACAGTTCACAGGTCACAGTTCACAGTTCACAGTCCACAGTTCACTGTTCACAGATCACAGTTCACAGATCACAGTCTTCATTTCACACTTCACAGTTCGCAGTTCACAGTTCACAGATCACAGTTCACAGTTCACAGTTTACAGTTCTCAGTTTACAGTTCTCAGTTCACAGTTCACAATTCACACGTCACAGTTCACAGTTGACAGTTCACAGTCCACAGTTCACAGTTCACAGTTCCCAGTTCGCAGGTCACAGTTCACATTTCACAGTTCACTGTCTTCATTTCATACTTCACAGTTCACTGTCTTCATTTCATACTTCACAGTTCGCAGTTCACAGTTCACAGTTCACAGTTCACAGTTCACAGTTCACAGTTCACAGTTCACAGTTCACAGTTCACAGTTCACAGCTCACAGTTCACACTTCACAGTTCACACTTCACAGTTCACACTTCACAGTTCACAGTTCACAGGTCACAGTTCACAGTTCACACTTCACAGTTCACAGTTCACAGTTCACAGTCCACAGTTCACAGTCCACAGTTCACTGATCACAGTTCACAGTTCACAGTCCACAGATCACAGTTCACAGTCTTCATTTCACACTTCACAGTTCGCAGTTCACAGTTCACAGATCACAGTTCACAGTTCACAGTTTACACTTCTCAGTTTACAGTTCTCAGTTCACAGTTGACAGTTCACAGTTCACAGTTCACACGTCACAGTTCACAGTTCACAGTTCACAGTTCACAGTCCACAGTTCACAGTTCACAGTTCACAGTTCACAGTTCCCAGTTCGCAGGTCACAGTTCACATTTCACAGTTCACTATCTTCATTTCATACTTCACAGTCCACAGTCCACAGTTCACTGTTCACAGATCATAGTTCACAGTTCACAGTTCACAGTTCACAGTTCACTGTTCACAGTCTTCATTTCACAATTCACAGTTCGCAGTTCACAGTTCACAGATCACAGTTCACAGATCACAGTTCACTGTTCACAGTTCACAGTTCACAGATCACACTTCACAGATCACACTTCACAGTTCACAGTTCACAGATCACTGTTAACAGACTTTATTTCACAATTCAGTTTTCACAGTTCACAGTTGACAGTCCGCAGTTCACTGTTCACTGATGATAGTTCACAGTTCACAGTTCACAGTTCACAGTTCACACTTCACAGTTCACACTTCACAGTTCACAGTTCACATATCACAGTTCACAGTTCACAGTTCACAGTTCACAGTTCACAGTTCACAGTTCACAGTTCACAGTTCACAGTTCACAGTTCACAGTTCACAGTTCGCAGGTCACAGTTCACATTTCACAGTTCACTGTCTTCATTTCATACTTCACAGTTCGCAGTTCACAGTTCACAGTTCACAGTTCACAGTTCACTGTTCACAGTTTACAGTTCTCAGTTTACAGTTCTCAGTTCACAGTTGACAGTTCACAGTTGACAGTTCACACTTCACAGTTCACAGTTCACATTTCACAGTCCACCGTTCACTGTTCACTGTTCACAATTCACAGTTCACAGTTCACAGTTCACAGTTCACATTTCACAGTTCACTGTTCACTGTTCACTGTTCACAGTTCACAGTTCACAGTTCACAGTCTTCATTTCACAATTCTTAGTTCGCAGTTCACAGGTCACAGTTCACAGTTCACAGGTCACAGTTCACAGTTCACACTTCACAGTTCACAGTTCACAGTTCACAGTCCACAGTTCACAGTCCACAGTTCACTGATCACAGTTCACAGTTCACAGTCCACAGATCACAGTTCACAGTCTTCATTTCACACTTCACAGTTCGCAGTTCACAGTTCACAGATCACAGTTCACAGTTCACAGTTTACACTTCTCAGTTTACAGTTCTCAGTTCACAGTTGACAGTTCACAGTTCACAGTTCACACGTCACAGTTCACAGTTCACAGTTCACAGTTCACAGTCCACAGTTCACAGTTCACAGTTCACAGTTCCCAGTTCGCAGGTCACAGGTCACAGTTCACATTTCACAGTTCACTGTCTTCATTTCATACTTCACAGTTCGCAGTTCACAGTTCACAGGTCACAGTTCACAGCCCACTGTTCACAGTTCACAGTTCTCAGTTCACAGATCACAGTTCACAGTTCACAGTCTTCATTTCACAATTCACAGTTCGCAGTTCACAGTTCACAGATCACACTTCACAGTTCACAGTTCACAGTTCCAGTCCACAGTTCACAGTTCACAGTTCACAGTTCACACTTCACTGTTCACAGATCACAGATCACAGTTCACAGTTCACAGTTCACAGTTCCCAGTTCGCAGGTCACAGTTCACATTTCACAGTTCACTGTCTTCATTTCATACTTCACAGTTCACTGTCTTCATTTCATACTTCACAGTTCGCAGTTCACAGTTCACAGTTCACAGTTCACAGTTCACAGGTCACAGTTCACAGGTCACAGGTCACAGTTCACAGTTCACAGTCCACAGTTCACAGTTCACTGTTCACAGATCACACTTCACAGATCACAGTCTTCATTTCACACTTCACACTTCACAGTGCACAGTTCACAGTCCACAGTTCACTGTTCACAAATCACAGTTCACACTTCACAGTTCACAGTTCACAGTCCACAGATCACAGTTCACAGACTTTATTTCACACTTCACAGTTCGCAGTTCACAGTTCACAGTTCACAGTTCACAGTTCACAGTTCACAGTTCACAGTTCACAGTTCACAGTTCACAGGTCACAGTTCACAGTTCACAGTCCACAGTTCACTGTTCACAGATCACAGTTCACAGATCACAGTCTTCATTTCACACTTCACAGTTCGCAGTTCACAGTTCACAGATCACAGTTCACAGTTCACAGTTTACAGTTCTCAGTTTACAGTTCTCAGTTCACAGTTGACAGTTCACAGTTCACAGTTCACACGTCACAGTTCACAGTTCACAGTCCACAGTTCACAGTTCACAGTTCACAGTTCCCAGTTCGCAGGTCACAGTTCACATTTCACAGTTCACTGTCTTCATTTCATACTTCACAGTTCGCAGTTCACAGTTCACAGGTCACAGTTCACAGCCCACTGTTCACAGTTCACAGTTCTCAGTTCACAGATCACAGTTCACAGTTCACAGACTTTATTTCACAATTCAGTTTTCACAGTTCACAGTTCACAGTTCTCAGTTCACAGTTCACAGTTCACAGATCACAGTTCACAGTCTTCATTTCACACTTCAGTCTTCACAGGGCACAGTTCACAGTCTTCATTTCACAATTCACAGTTCGCAGTTCACAGTTCACAGTTCACAGTTCACAGTCTTCATTTCACAATTCACAGTTCGCAGTTCACAGTTCACAGATCACAGTTCACAGTTCACAGTCTTCATTTCACACTTCACAGTTCGCAGTTCACAGTTCACAGATCACAGTTCACAGTTCACAGTTCACAGTTCACAGTTCACAGTTCACTGTTCACAGTTTACAGTTCTCAGTTTACAGTTCTCAGTTCACAGTTGACAGTTCACAGTTCACAGTTCACAGTTCACACTTCACAGTTCACAGTTCACAGTCCACAGTTCACTGTTCACAGATCATAGTTCACAGTTCACAGTTCTCAGTTCACAGTTGACAGTTCACAGTCTTCATTTCACAATTCACAGTTCGCAGTTCACAGTTCACAGATCACAGTTCACAGATCACAGTTCACAGTTCACAGTTCACAGTTCACAGATCACACTTCACAGATCACACTTCACAGTTCACAGTTCACAGATCACTGTTAACAGACTTTATTTCACAATTCAGTTTTCACAGTTCACAGTTGACAGTCCGCAGTTCACTGTTCACTGATGATAGTTCACAGTTCACAGTTCACAGTTCACAGTTCACAGTTCACAGTTCACAGTTCACAGTTCACAGTTCACAGATCATAGTTCACAGTTCACAGTTCACAGTTCACAGTTCACAGTTCACAGTTCACAGTTCACAGTTCACAGTTCACAGTTCACAGTTCACAGTTCACAGTTCACAGCTCACAGTTCACACTTCACAGTTCACACTTCACAGTTCACAGTTCACAGGTCACAGTTCACAGTTCACACTTCACAGTTCACAGTTCACAGTTCACAGTCCACAGTTCACAGTCCACAGTTCACTGATCACAGTTCACAGTTCACAGTCCACAGATCACAGTTCACAGTCTTCATTTCACACTTCACAGTTCGCAGTTCACAGTTCACAGATCACAGTTCACAGTTCACAGTTTACACTTCTCAGTTTACAGTTCTCAGTTCACAGTTGACAGTTCACAGTTCACAGTTCACACGTCACAGTTCACAGTTCACAGTTCACAGTTCACAGTCCACAGTTCACAGTTCACAGTTCAGAGTTCACAGTTCACAGTTCCCAGTTCGCAGGTCACAGTTCACATTTCACAGTTCACTGTCTTCATTTCATACTTCACAGTTCACAGTCCACAGTTCACTGTTCACAGATCATAGTTCACAGTTCACAGTTCACAGTTCACAGTTCACTGTTCACAGTCTTCATTTCACAATTCACAGTTCGCAGTTCACAGTTCACAGATCACAGTTCACAGATCACAGTTCACTGTTCACAGTTCACAGTTCACAGATCACACTTCACAGATCACACTTCACAGTTCACAGTTCACAGATCACTGTTAACAGACTTTATTTCACAATTCAGTTTTCACAGTTCACAGTTGACAGTCCGCAGTTCACTGTTCACTGATGATAGTTCACAGTTCACAGTTCACAGTTCACAGTTCACACTTCACAGTTCACACTTCACAGTTCACAGTTCACATATCACAGTTCACAGTTCACAGTTCACAGGTCACAGTTCACATTTCACAGTTCACTGTCTTCATTTCATACTTCACAGTTCGCAGTTCACAGTTCACAGTTCACAGTTCACAGTTCACTGTTCACAGTTTACAGTTCTCAGTTTACAGTTCTCAGTTCACAGTTGACAGTTCACAGTTGACAGTTCACACTTCACAGTTCACAGTTCACAGTTCACAGTCCACAGTTCACTGTTCACTGTTCACAATTCACAGTTCACAGTTCACATTTCACAGTTCACTGTTCACTGTTCACAGTTCACAGTTCACAGTTCACAGTCTTCATTTCACAATTCTTAGTTCGCAGTTCACAGGTCACAGTTCACAGTTCTCAGGTCACAGTTCACAGTTCCAGTCCACAGTTCACAGTTCACAGTTCACAGTTCACACTTCACTGTTCACAGATCACAGATCACAGTTCACAGTTCACAGTTCACAGTTCCCAGTTCGCAGGTCACAGTTCACATTTCACAGTTCACTGTCTTCATTTCATACTTCACAGTTCACTGTCTTCATTTCATACTTCACAGTTCGCAGTTCACAGTTCACAGTTCACAGTTCACAGTTCACAGGTCACAGTTCACAGTTCACAGGTCACAGTTCACAGTTCACAGTCCACACTTCACAGTGCACAGTTCACAGTCCACAGTTCACTGTTCACAAATCACAGTTCACACTTCACAGTGCACAGTTCACAGTCCACAGTTCACTGTTCACAAATCACAGTTCACACTTCACAGTTCACAGTTCACAGTCCACAGATCACAGTTCACAGACTTTATTTCACACTTCACAGTTGGCAGTTCACAGTTCACAGTTCACAGTTCACAGTTCACAGTTCACAGTTCACAGTTCACAGTTCACAGTTCACAGTTCACAGTTCACAGTTCACAGTTCACAGTTCACAGTTCACAGTTCACAGTTCACTGTTCACAGTTTACAGTTCTCAGTTGACAGTTCACAGTTGACAGTTCACAGTTGACAGTTCACAGTTGACAGTTCACACTTCACAGTTCACAGTTCACAGTCCACAGTTCACTGTTCACAATTCACAGTTCACAGTTCACAGTTCACAGTTCACAGTTCACTGTTCACTGTTCATAGTTCATAGTTCACAGTTCACAGTTCACAGTTCACAGACTTCATTTCACAATTCACAGTTCGCAGTTCACAGTTCACAGGTCACAGTTCACAGTTCACAGGTCACAGGTCACAGTTCACAGTTCACAGTCCACAGTTCACAGTCCACAGTTCACTGTTCACAGATCACAGTTCACAGTTCACAGTCTTCATTTCACACTTCACACTTCACAGTGCACAGTTCACAGTCCACAGTTCACAGTCCACAGTTCACTGATCACACAGCACAGTTCACAGTTCACAGTTCACAGTTCACAGTCCACAGATCACAGTTCACAGTCTTCATTTCACACTTCACAGTTCGCAGTTCACAGTTCACAGATCACAGTTCACAGTTCACAGTTTACAGTTCTCAGTTTACAGTTCTCAGTTCACAGTTGACAGTTCACAGTTCACAGTTCACACGTCACAGTTCACAGTTCACAGTTCACAGTCCACAGTTCACAGTTCACAGTTCACAGTTCACAGTTCACAGTTCACAGTTCACAGTTCGCAGGTCACAGTTCACATTTCACAGTTCACTGTCTTCATTTCATACTTCACAGTTCGCAGTTCACAGTTCACAGGTCACAGTTCACAGCCCACTGTTCACAGTTCACAGTTCTCAGTTCACAGATCACAGTTCACAGTTCACAGACTTTATTTCACAATTCAGTTTTCACAGTTCACAGTTCACAGTTCTCAGTTCTCAGTTCACAGTTCACAGTTCACAGATCACAGTTCACAGTCTTCATTTCACACTTCAGTCTTCACAGGGCACAGTTCACAGTTCACAGTCTTCATTTCACAATTCACAGTTCGCAGTTCACAGTTCACAGTTCACAGTCTTCATTCCACAATTCACAGTTCGCAGTTCACAGTTCACAGATCACAGTTCACAGTTCACAGTTCACAGTTCACAGTTCACTGTTCACAGTTTACAGTTCTCACTTTACAGTTCACAGTTCACAGTTGACAGTTCACAGTTCACAGTTTACACTTCACAGTTCACAGTTCACAGTTCACAGTCCACAGTTCACTGTTCACAGATCATAGTTCACAGTTCACAGTTCACAGTTCACAGTTCACAGTTCACAGTTCACAGTTCACAGTCTTCATTTCACAATTCACAGTTCGCAGTTCACAGTTCACAGATCACAGTTCACAGATCACAGTTCACAGTTCACAGTTCACAGTTCACAGATCACACTTCACAGTTCACAGTTCACAGTTCACATTTCACAGTTCACTGTCTTCATTTCATACTTCACAGTTCACTGTCTTCATTTCATACTTCACAGTTCGCAGTTCACAGTTCACAGTTCACAGTTCACAGTTCACAGTTCACAGTTCACATGTCACAGTTCACAGTTCACAGTTCACAGGTCACAGGTCACAGTTCACAGTTCACAGTTCACAGTTCACAGTCTTCATTTCACAACTCACAGTTCGCAGTTCACAGTTCACAGGTCACAGTTCACAGTTCACAGTCCACAGTTCACTGATCACACATCACAGTTCACAGTTCACAGTTCACAGTCCACAGATCACAGTTCACAGTCTTCATTTCACACTTCACAGTTCGCAGTTCACAGTTCACAGATCACAGTTCACAGTTCACAGTTTACAGTTCTCAGTTTACAGTTCTCAGTTGACAGTTGACAGTTCACAGTTCACAGTTGACAGTTCACACGTCACAGTTCACAGTTCACAGTTCACAGTCCACAGTTCACAGTTCACAGTTCCCAGTTCGCAGGTCACAGTTCACATTTCACAGTTCACTGTCTTCATTTCATACTTCACAGTTCGCAGTTCACAGTTCACAGGTCACAGTTCACAACCCACTGTTCACAGTTCACAGTTCACAGACTTTATTTCACAATTCAGTTTTCACAGTTCACAGTTCACAGTTCTCAGTTCACAGTTCACAGTTCACAGATCACAATTCACAGTCTTCATTTCACACTTCAGTCTTCACAGGGCACAGTTCACAGTTCACAGTCTTCATTTCACAATTCACAGTTCGCAGTTCACAGTTCACAGATCACACTTCACAGTTCACAGTTCACAGATCACAGTTCACAGATCACAGTTCACAGACTTTATTTCACAATTCAGTTTTCACAGTTCACAGTTCACAGTTCACAGTTGACAGTTCACAGTTCACAGTTCGCACGTCACAGTTCACAGTTCACAGTTCACAGTCCACAGTTCACAGTTCACAGTTCACAGTTCCCAGTTCGCAGGTCACAGTTCACATTTCACAGTTCACAGTTCACAGTTGACAGTTCACAGTTCACAGTTCGCACGTCACAGTTCACAGTTCACAGTTCACAGTCCACAGTTCACAGTTCACAGTTCACAGTTCCCAGTTCGCAGGTCAGAGTTCACATTTCACAGTTCACTGTCTTCATTTCATACTTCACAATTCACAGTTCACAGTTCACAGTTCACAGTCCACAGTTCACTGTTCACAGATCACAGTTCACAGATCACAGTCTTCATTTCACACTTCACACTTCACAGTGCACAGTTCACAGTCCACAGTTCACTGTTCACAAATCACAGTTCACACTTCACAGTTCACAGTTCACAGTCCACAGATCACAGTTCACAGACTTTATTTCACACTTCACAGTTGGCAGTTCACAGTTCACAGTTCACAGTTCACAGTTCACAGTTCACAGTTCACTGTTCACAGTTTACAGTTCTCAGTTTACAGTTCTCAGTTCACAGTTGACAGTTCACAGTTGACAGTTCACACTTTACAGTTCACAGTTCACAGTTCACAGTCCACAGTTCACTGTTCACAATTCACAGTTCACAGTTCACAGTTCACAGTTCACAGACTTTATTTCACACTTCACAGTTGGCAGTTCACAGTTCACAGTTCACAGTTCACAGTTCACAGTTCACAGTTCACAGTTCACAGTTCACAGTTCACAGTTCACAGTTCACAGTTCACTGTTCACAGTTTACAGTTCTCAGTTTACAGTTCTCAGTTCACAGTTGACAGTTCACAATTGACAGTTCACACTTCACAGTTCACAGTTCACAGTTCACAGTCCACAGTTCACTGTTCACAATTCACAGTTCGCAGTTCACAGTTCACAGTCCACAGTTCGCTGTTCACAAATCACAGTTCACAGTTCACAGTTCACAGTCCACAGATCACAGTTCACAGTCTTCATTTCACACTTCACAGTTCGCAGTTCACAGTTCACAGATCACAGTTCACAGTTCACAGTTCACAGTCCACAGTTCACAGTCCACAGTTCACTGTTCACAGATCACAGTTCACAGTTCACATTCTTCATTTCACACTTCACACTTCACAGTGCACAGTTCACAGTCCACAGTTCACAGTCCACAGTTCACAGTCCACAGTTCACTGATCACACATCACAGTTCACAGTTCACAGTTCACAGTCCACAGATCACAGTTCACAGTCCTCATTTCACACTTCACAGTTCGCAGTTCACAGTTCACAGATCACAGTTCACAGTTCACAGTTTACAGTTCTCAGTTTACAGTTCTCAGTTCACAGTTCACAGTTCACAGTTCACAGTTCACAGTTCACAGTTCACAGTTCAGAGTTCACAGTTCACTGTTCACAGTTTACAGTTCTCAGTTTACAGTTCTCAGTTCACAGTTGACAGTTCACAGTTCACACTTCACAGTTCACAGTTCACAGTTCACAGTCCACAGTTCACTGTTCACAGATCATAGTTCACAGTTCACAGTTCACAGTTCACAGTTCACAGTTCACAGTTCACAGTTCACAGTCTTCATTTCACAATTCGCAGTTCGCAGTTCACAGTTCACAGATCACAGTTCACAGATCACAGTTCACAGTTCACAGTTCACAGTTCACAGATCACACTTCACAGTTCACAGTTCACAGATCATAGTTCACAGATCACAGTTCACAGACTTTATTTCACAATTCAGTTTTCACAGTTCACAGTTCACAGTTCTCAGTTCACAGTTCACAGTTCACAGATCACAATTCACAGTCTTCATTTCACACTTCAGTCTTCACAGGGCACAGTTCACAGTTCACAGTCTTCATTTCACAATTCACAGTTCGCAGTTCACAGTTCACAGATCACACTTCACAGTTCACAGTTCACAGATCACAGTTCACAGATCACAGTTCACAGACTTTATTTCACAATTCAGTTTTCACAGTTCACAGTTCACAGTTCACAGTTGACAGTTCACAGTTCACAGTTCACACGTCACAGTTCACAGTTCACAGTTCACAGTCCACAGATCACAGTTCACAGTTCACAGTTCCCAGTTCGCAGGTCACAGTTCACATTTCACAGTTCACTGTTCACAATTCACAGTTCACAGTTCACAGTTCACAGTTCACAGTTCACAGATCACAGTTCACAGATCACAGTCTTCATTTCACACTTCACACTTCACAGTGCACAGTTCACAGTCCACAGTTCACTGTTCACAAATCACAGTTCACACTTCACAGTTCACAGTTCACAGTCCACAGATCACAGTTCACAGACTTTATTTCACACTTCACAGTTGGCAGTTCACAGTTCACAGTTCACAGTTCACAGTTCACAGTTCACAGTTCACTGTTCACAGTTTACAGTTCTCAGTTTACAGTTCTCAGTTCACAGTTGACAGTTCACAGTTGACAGTTCACACTTCACAGTTCACAGTTCACAGTTCACAGTCCACAGTTCACTGTTCACAATTCACAGTTCACAGTTCACAGTTCACAGTTCACAGTTCACAGTTCACAGTTCACAGTTCTCTGTTCACTGTTCACAGTTCACAGTTCACAGTTCACAGTTCACAGTCTTCATTTCACAATTCACAATTCGCAGTTCACAGTTCACAGTTCACAGTTCACTGATCACACATCACAGTTCACAGTTCACAGTTCACAGTTCACACTTCACAGTTCACAGTTCACAGTCCACAGATCACAGTTCACAGACTTTATTTCACACTTCACAGTTGGCAGTTCACAGTTCACAGTTCACAGTTCACAGTTCACAGTTCACAGTTCACTGTTCACAGTTTACAGTTCTCAGTTTACAGTTCTCAGTTCACAGTTGACAGTTCACAGTTGACAGTTCACACTTCACAGTTCACAGTTCACAGTTCACAGTCCACAGTTCACTGTTCACAATTCACAGTTCACAGTTCACAGTTCACAGTTCACAGTTCACAGTTCACAGTTCACAGTTCTCTGTTCACTGTTCACAGTTCACAGTTCACAGTTCACAGTTCACAGTTCACAGTCTTCATTTCACAATTCACAATTCGCAGTTCACAGTTCACAGTTCACAGTTCACTGATCACACATCACAGTTCACAGTTCACAGTTCACAGTTCACAGGTCACAGTTCACAGTTCACAGTCCACAGTTCACTGTTCACAGATCACAGTTCACAGATCACAGTCTTCATTTCACACTTCACACTTCACAGTGCACAGTGCACAGTTCACAGTCCACAGTTCACAGTCCACAGTTCACTGTTCACAAATCACAGTTCACAGTTCACAGTCACAGTTCACAGTTCACAGTCCACAGTTCACTGTTCACAGATCACAGTTCACAGATCACAGTCTTCACTTCACACTTCACACTTCACAGTGCACAGTTCACAGTCCACAGTTCACTGTTCACAAATCACAGTTCACACTTCACACTTCACAGTTCACAGTTCACAGTCCACAGATCACAGTTCACAGACTTTATTTCACACTTCACAGTTGGCAGTTCACAGTTCACAGTTCACAGTTCACAGTTCACAGTTCACAGTTCACAGTTCACAGTTCACAGTTCACAGTTCACAGTTCACAGTTCACAGTTCACAGTTCACAGTTCACAGTTCACAGTTCACTGTTCACAGTTTACAGTTCTCAGTTTACAGTTCTCAGTTCACAGTTGACAGTTCACAGTTGACAGTTCACACTTCACAGTTCACAGTTCACAGTTCACAGTTCACAGTCCACAGTTCACTGTTCACAATTCACAGTTCGCAGTTCACAGTTCACAGTCCACAGTTCGCTGTTCACAAATCACAGTTCACAGTTCACAGTTCACAGTCCACAGATCACAGTTCACAGTCTTCATTTCACACTTCACAGTTCGCAGTTCACAGTTCACAGATCACAGTTCACAGTTCACAGTTCACAGTCACAGTTCACTGTTCACAGTTTACAGTTCTCAGTTTACAGTTCTCAGTTCACAGTTGACAGTTCACAGTTCACAGTTCACACTTCACAGTTCACAGTTCACAGTTCACAGTCCACAGTTCACTGTTCACAGATCATAGTTCACAGTTCACAGTTCACAGTTCACAGTTCACAGTTCACAGTTCACAGTTCACAGTCTTCATTTCATACTTCACAGTTCGCAGTTCACAGTTCACAGGTCACAGTTCACAACCCACTGTTCACAGTTCACAGTTCTCAGTTCACAGATCACAGTTCACAGTTCACAGACTTTATTTCACAATTCAGTTTTCACAGTTCACAGTTCACAGTTCTCAGTTCACAGTTCACAGTTCACAGATCACAATTCACAGTCTTCATTTCACACTTCAGTCTTCACAGGGCACAGTTCACAGTTCACAGTCTTCATTTCACAATTCACAGTTCGCAGTTCACAGTTCACAGATCACACTTTACAGTTCACAGTTCACAGATCACAGTTCACAGATCACAGTTCACAGACTTTATTTCACAATTCAGTTTTCACAGTTCACAGTTCACAGTTCACAGTTGACAGTTCACAGTTCACAGTTCACACGTCACAGTTCACAGTTCACAGTTCACAGTCCACAGTTCACAGTTCACAGTTCACAGTTCACAGTTCACAGTTCCCAGTTCGCAGGTCACAGTTCACATTTCACAGTTCACTGTTCACAATTCACAGTTCACAGTTCAGAGTTCACAGTTCACAGATCACAGTTCACAGATCACAGTCTTCATTTCACACTTCACACTTCACAGTGCACAGTTCACAGTCCACAGTTCACTGTTCACAAATCACAGTTCACACTTCACAGTTCACAGTTCACAGTCCACAGATCACAGTTCACAGACTTTATTTCACACTTCACAGTTGGCAGTTCACAGTTCACAGTTCACAGTTCACAGTTCACAGTTCACAGTTCACTGTTCACAGTTTACAGTTCTCAGTTTACAGTTCTCAGTTCACAGTTGACAGTTCACAGTTGACAGTTCACACTTCACAGTTCACAGTTCACAGTTCACAGTCCACAGTTCACTGTTCACAATTCACAGTTCACAGTTCACAGTTCACAGTTCACAGTTCACAGTTCACAGTTCACAGTTCACAGTTCTCTGTTCACTGTTCACAGTTCACAGTTCACAGTTCACAGTTCACAGTCTTCATTTCACAATTCACAGTTCGCAGTTCACAGTTCACAGTTCACAGTTCACTGATCACACATCACAGTTCACAGTTCACAGTTCACAGTTCACAGGTCACAGTTCACAGTTCACAGTCCACAGTTCACTGTTCACAGATCACAGTTCACAGATCACAGTCTTCATTTCACACTTCACACTTCACAGTGCACAGTGCACAGTTCACAGTCCACAGTTCACAGTCCACAGTTCACTGTTCACAAATCACAGTTCACAGTTCACAGTCACAGTTCACAGTTCACAGTCCACAGTTCACTGTTCACAGATCACAGTTCACAGATCACAGTCTTCACTTCACACTTCACACTTCACAGTGCACAGTTCACAGTCCACAGTTCACTGTTCACAAATCACAGTTCACACTTCACAGTTCACAGTTCACAGTCCACAGATCACAGTTCACAGACTTTATTTCACACTTCACAGTTGGCAGTTCACAGTTCACAGTTCACAGTTCACAGTTCACAGTTCACAGTTCACAGTTCACAGTTCACAGTTCACAGTTCACAGTTCACAGTTCACAGTTCACAGTTCACAGTTCACTGTTCACAGTTTACAGTTCTCAGTTTACAGTTCTCAGTTCACAGTTGACAGTTGACAGTTGACAGTTCACACTTCACAGTTCACAGTTCACAGTTCACAGTTCACAGTCCACAGTACACTGTTCACAATTCACAGTTCCCAGTTCACAGTTCACAGTCCACAGTTCGCTGTTCACAAATCACAGTTCACAGTTCACAGTTCACAGTCCACAGATCACAGTTCACAGTCTTCATTTCACACTTCACAGTTCGCAGTTCACATGTCACAGATCACAGTTCACAGTTCACAGTTCACAGTTCACAGTCACAGTTCACTGTTCACAGTTTACAGTTCTCAGTTTACAGTTCTCAGTTCACAGTTGACAGTTCACAGTTCACAGTTCACACTTCACAGTTCACAGTTCACAGTTCACAGTCCACAGTTCACTGTTCACAGATCATAGTTCACAGTTCACAGTTCACAGTTCACAGTTCACAGTTCACAGATCACACTTCACAGTTCACAGTTCACAGATCATAGTTCACAGATCACAGTTCACAGACTTTATTTCACAATTCAGTTTTCACAGTTCACACTTCACAGTGCACAGTTCACAGTCCACAGTTCACAGTCCACAGTTCACTGTTCACAAATCACAGTTCACAGTTCACAGTTCACAGTCCACAGATCACAGTTCACAGTCTTCATTTCACACTTCACAGTTCGCAGTTCACAGTTCACAGATCACAGTTCACAGACTTTATTTCACAATTCAGTTTTCACAGTTCACAGTTCACAGTTCTCAGTTCACAGTTCACAGTTCACAGATCACAGTTCACAGTCTTCATTTCACACTTCAGTCTTCACAGGGCACAGTTCACAGTTCACAGTCTTCATTTCACAATTCACAGCTCGCAGTTCACAGTTCACAGTCTTCATTTCACAATTCACAGTTCGCAGTTCACAGTTCACAGATCACAGTTCACAGTTCACAGTCTTCATTTCACACTTCACAGTTCGCAGTTCACAGTTCACAGATCACAGTTCACAGTTCACAGTTCACAGTTCACAGTTCACAGTTCACTGTTCACAGTTTACAGTTCTCAGTTTACAGTTTTCAGTTCACAGTTGACAGTTCACAGTTGACAGTTCACAGTTCACAGTTCACAGTTCACACTTCACAGTTCACAGTTCACAGTTCACAGTCCACAGTTCACTGTTCACAGATCATAGTTCACAGTTCACAGTTCACAGTTCACAGTTCACAGTTCACAGTCTTCATTTCACAATTCACAGTTCGCAGTTCACAGTTCACAGATCACACTTCACAGATCACACTTCACAGTTCACAGTTCACAGATCACTGTTCACAGACTTTATTTCACAATTCAGTTTTCACAGTTCACAGTTCACAGTTCACAGTTCACAGTTCACAGTTCACAGTTTCCAGTTCGCAGGTCACAGTTCACATTTCATAGTTCACTGTCTTCATTTCATACTTCACAGTTCGCAGTTCACAGTTCACAGTTCACAGTTCACAGTTCACAGGTCACAGTTCACAGTTCACAGGTCACAGTTCACAGTTCACAGTCCACAATTCACTGTTCACAGATCACAGTTCACAGATCACAGTCTTCATTTCACACTTCACACTTCACAGTGCACAGTTCACAGTCCACAGTTCACTGTTCACAAATCACAGTTCACACTTCACAGTTCACAGTTCACAGTCCACAGATCACAGTTCACATACTTTATTTCACACTTCACAGTTGGCAGTTCACAGTTCACAGTTCACAGTTCACAGTTCACAGTTCACAGTTCACAGTTCACAGTTCACAGTTCACTGTTCACAGTTTACATTTCTCAGTTTACAGTTCTCAGTTCACAGTTGACAGTTCACAGTTCACAGTTCACACTTCACAGTTCACAGTTCACAGTCCACAGTTCACTGTTCACAGATCATAGTTCACAGTTCACAGTTCACAGTTCACAGTTCACAGTTCACAGTTCACAGTTCACAGTCTTCATTTCACAATTCGCAGTTCGCAGTTCACAGTTCACAGATCACAGTTCACAGATCACAGTTCACAGTTCACAGTTCACAGTTCACAGATCACACTTCACAGTTCACAGTTCACAGATCATAGTTCACAGATCACAGTTCACAGACTTTATTTCACAATTCAGTTTTCACAGTTCACACTTCACAGTGCACAGTTCACAGTCCACAGTTCACAGTCCACAGTTCACTGTTCACAAATCACAGTTCACAGTTCACAGTTCACAGTCCACAGATCACAGTTCACAGTCTTCATTTCACACTTCACAGTTCGCAGTTCACAGTTCACAGATCACAGTTCACAGACTTTATTTCACAATTCAGTTTTCACAGTTCACAGTTCACAGTTCTCAGTTCACAGTTCACAGTTCACAGATCACAGTTCACAGTCTTCATTTCACACTTCAGTCTTCACAGGGCACAGTTCACAGTCTTCATTTCACAATTCACAGTTCGCAGTTCACAGTTCACAGTTCACAGTTCACAGTCTTCATTTCACAATTCACAGTTCGCAGTTCACAGTTCACAGATCACTGTTCACAGTTCACAGACTTCATTTCACACTTCACAGTTCGCAGTTCACAGTTCACAGATCACAGTTCACAGTTCACAGTTCACAGTTCACAGTTCACTGTTCACAGTTCACAGTTCACAGTCCACAGTTCACTGTTCACTGTTCACAATTCACAATTCACAGTTCACAGTTCACAGTTCACAGTTCACTGTTCACTGTCTTCATTTCATACTTCACAGTTCGCAGTTCACAGTTCACAGGTCACAGTTCACAGTTCACAGTTCACATGTCACAGTTCACAGTTCACAGTTCACAGGTCACAGGTCACAGTTCACAGTTCACAGTTCACAGTTCACAGTTCACTGTTCACAGTTTACAGTTCTCAGTTTACAGTTCTCAGTTCACAGTTGACAGTTCACAGTTCACAGATCACACTTCACACTTCACAGTTCACAGTTCACAGTTCCAGTCCACAGTTCACAGTTCACAGTTCACAGTTCACAGTTCACACTTCACTGTTCACAGATCACAGATTACAGTTCACAGTTCACAGTTCACAGTTCACAGTTCCCAGTTCGCAGGTCACAGTTCACATTTCACAGTTCACTGTCTTCATTTCATACTTCACAGTTCACTGTCTTCATTTCATACTTCACAGTTCGCAGTTCACAGTTCACAGTTCACAGTTCACAGTTCACAGGTCACAGTTCACAGTTCACAGGTCACAGTTCACAGTTCACAGTCCACAATTCACTGTTCACAGATCACAGTTCACAGATCACAGTCTTCATTTCACACTTCACACTTCACAGTGCACAGTTCACAGTCCTCAGTTCACTGTTCACAAATCACAGTTCACACTTCACAGTTCACAGTTCACAGTCCACAGATCACAGTTCACATACTTTATTTCACACTTCACAGTTGGCAGTTCACAGTTCACAGTTCACAGTTCACAGTTCACAGTTCACAGTTCACAGTTCACAGTTCACAGTTCACTGTTCACAGTTTACATTTCTCAGTTTACAGTTCTCAGTTCACAGTTGACAGTTCACAGTTCACAGTTCACACTTCACAGTTCACAGTTCACAGTCCACAGTTCACTGTTCACAGATCATAGTTCACAGTTCACAGTTCACAGTTCACAGTTCACAGTTCACAGTTCACAGTTCACAGTCTTCATTTCACAATTCGCAGTTCGCAGTTCACAGTTCACAGATCACAGTTCACAGATCACAGTTCACAGTTCACAGTTCACAGTTCACAGATCACACTTCACAGTTCACAGTTCACAGATCATAGTTCACAGATCACAGTTCACAGACTTTATTTCACAATTCAGTTTTCACAGTTCACACTTCACAGTGCACAGTTCACAGTCCACAGTTCACAGTCCACAGTTCACTGTTCACAAATCACAGTTCACAGTTCACAGTTCACAGTCCACAGATCACAGTTCACAGTCTTCATTTCACACTTCACAGTTCGCAGTTCACAGTTCACAGATCACAGTTCACAGACTTTATTTCACAATTCAGTTTTCACAGTTCACAGTTCACAGTTCTCAGTTCACAGTTCACAGTTCACAGATCACAGTTCACAGTCTTCATTTCACACTTCAGTCTTCACAGGGCACAGTTCACAGTCTTCATTTCACAATTCACAGTTCGCAGTTCACAGTTCACAGTTCACAGTTCACAGTCTTCATTTCACAATTCACAGTTCGCAGTTCACAGTTCACAGATCACTGTTCACAGTTCACAGACTTCATTTCACACTTCACAGTTCGCAGTTCACAGTTCACAGATCACAGTTCACAGTTCACAGTTCACAGTTCACAGTTCACTGTTCACAGTTTACAGTTGTCAGTTTACAGTTCTCAGTTCACAGTTGACAGTTCACAGTTCACAGTTCACAGTTCACAGTTCACAGTTCACAGTTCACTGTTCACAGTCCACAGTTCACTGTTCACAGATCATAGTTCACAGTTCACAGTTCACAGTTCACAGTTCACAGTTCACAGTTCACAGTCTTCATTTCACAATTCACAGTTCGCAGTTCACAGTTCACAGATCACAGTTCACAGATCACAGTTCACAGTTCACAGTTCACAGTTCACAGATCACACTTCACAGATCACACTTCACAGTTCACAGTTCACAGATCACTGTTCACAGACTTTATTTCACAATTCAGTTTTCACAGTTCACAGTTCACAGTCCGCAGTTCACTGTTCACTGATCATAGTTCACAGTTCACAGTTCACAGTTCACAGTTCACAGTACACAGTTCACAGTTCACAGTTCACAGTTCACAGTTCACAGTTCACAGTTCACAGTTCACAGTTCACAGTTCACACTTCACACTTCACAGTTCACACTTCACAGTTCACACTTCACAGTTCACAGTTCACAGTTCACAGTTCACAGTTCACAGTTCACAGTTCACATATCACAGTTCACAGTCCACAGTTCACAGTCCACAGTTCACTGTTCACAAATCACAGTTCACAGTTCACAGTTCACAGTCCACAGATCACAGTTCACAGTCTTCATTTCACACTTCACAGTTCGCAGTTCACAGTTCACAGATCACAGTTCACAGACTTTATTTCACAATTCAGTTTTCACAGTTCACAGTTCACAGTTCTCAGTTCACAGTTCACAGTTCACAGATCACAGTTCACAGTCTTCATTTCACACTTCAGTCTTCACAGGGCACAGTTCACAGTCTTCATTTCACAATTCACAGTTCGCAGTTCACAGTTCACAGTTCACAGTTCACAGTCTTCATTTCACAATTCACAGTTCGCAGTTCACAGTTCACAGATCACTGTTCACAGTTCACAGTCTTCATTTCACACTTCACAGTTCGCAGTTCACAGTTCACAGATCACAGTTCACAGTTCACAGTTCACAGTTCACAGTTCACTGTTCACAGTTTACAGTTGTCAGTTTACAGTTCTCAGTTCACAGTTGACAGTTCACAGTTCACAGTTCACAGTTCACAGTTCACAGTTCACAGTTCACAGTTCACAGTTCACAGTTCACTGTTCACAGTCCACAGTTCACTGTTCACAGATCATAGTTCACAGTTCACAGTTCACAGTTCACAGTTCACAGTTCACAGTTCACAGTCTTCATTTCACAATTCACAGTTCGCAGTTCACAGTTCACAGATCACAGTTCACAGATCACAGTTCACAGTTCACAGTTCACAGTTCACAGATCACACTTCACAGATCACACTTCACAGTTCACAGTTCACAGATCACTGTTCACAGACTTTATTTCACAATTCAGTTTTCACAGTTCACAGTTCACAGTCCGCAGTTCACTGTTCACTGATCATAGTTCACAGTTCACAGTTCACAGTTCACAGTTCACAGTTCACAGTTCACAGTTCACAGTTCACAGTTCACAGTTCACAGTTCACAGTTCACAGTTCACAGTTCACAGTTCACACTTCACACTTCACAGTTCACACTTCACACTTCACAGTTCACAGTTCACAGTTCACAGTTCACAGTTCACAGTTCACAGTTCACAGTTCACAGTTCACATATCACAGTTCACATATCACAGTTCACATATCACAGTTCACAGTTCACAGTTCACAGTTCACAGTTCACAGTTTCCAGTTCGCAGGTCACAGTTCACATTTCACAGTTCACTGTCTTCATTTCATACTTCACAGTTCGCAGTTCACAGTTCACAGTTCACTGTTCACAGTTTACAGTTCTCAGTTTACAGTTCTCAGTTCACAGTTGACAGTTCACAGTTGACAGTTCACACTTCACAGTTCACAGTTCACAGTTCACAGTCCACAGTTCAATGTTCACTGTTCACAATTCACAGTTCACAGTTCACAGTTCACAGTTCACTGTTCACTGTCTTCATTTCATACTTCACAGTTCGCAGTTCACAGTTCACAGGTCACAGTTCACAGCCCACTGTTCACAGTTCACAGTTCTCAGTTCACAGATCACAGTTCACAGTTCACAGACTTTATTTCACAATTCAGTTTTCACAGTTCACAGTTCACAGTTCACAGGGCACAGTTCACAGTTCACAGTCTTCATTTCACAATTCACAGTTCGCAGTTCACAGTTCACAGATCACACTTCACAGTTCAGAGTTCACAGTTCACAGTTCCCAGTTCGCAGGTCACAGTTCACATTTCACAGTTCACTGTCTTCATTTCATACTTCACAGTTCACTGTCTTCATTTCATACTTCACAGTTCGCAGTTCACAGTTCACAGTTCACAGTTCACAGGTCACAGTTCACAGTTCACAGGTCACAGTTCACAGTTCACAGTTCACAGTTCACAGTTCACAGTTCACAGTTCACAGTTCACAGTTCACAGTTCACTGTTCACTGTTCATAGTTCACAGTTCACAGTTCACAGACTTCATTTCACAATTCACAGTTCGCAGTTCACAGTTCACAGGTCACAGTTCACAGTTCACAGGTCACAGTTCACAGTTCACAGTCCACAGTTCACAGTCCACAGTTCACTGTTCACAGATCACAGTTCACAGTTCACAGTCTTCATTTCACACTTCACACTTCACAGTGCACAGTTCACAGTCCACAGTTCACAGTCCACAGTTCACAGTCCACAGTTCACTGATCACACAGCACAGTTCACAGTTCACAGTTCACAGTTCACAGTCCACAGATCACAGTTCACAGTCTTCATTTCACACTTCACAGTTCGCAGTTCACAGTTCACAGATCACAGTTCACAGTTCACAGTTTACAGTTCTCAGTTTACAGTTCTCAGTTCACAGTTGACAGTTCACAGTTCACAGTTCACACGTCACAGTTCACAGTTCACAGTTCACAGTCCACAGTTCACAGTTCACAGTCCACAGTTCACAGTTCACAGTTCACAGTTCACAGTTCACAGTTCCCAGTTCGCAGGTCACAGTTCACATTTCACAGTTCACTGTCTTCATTTCATACTTCACAGTTCGCAGTTCACAGTTCACAGGTCACAGGTCACAGTTCACAGCCCACTGTTCACAGTTCACAGTTCTCAGTTCACAGATCACAGTTCACAGTTCACAGACTTTATTTCACAATTCAGTTTTCACAGTTCACAGTTCACAGTTCTCAGTTCACAGTTCACAGTTCACAGATCACAGTTCACAGTTTACAGTTCTCAGTTTACAGTTCACAGTTCACAGTTGACAGTTCACAGTTCACAGTTTACACTTCACAGTTCACAGTTCACAGTTCACAGTCCACAGTTGACTGTTCACAGATCATAGTTCACAGTTCACAGTTCACAGTTCACAGTTCACAGTTCACAGTTCACAGTTCACAGTCTTCATTTCACAATTCACAGTTCGCAGTTCACAGTTCACAGATCACAGTTCACAGATCACAGTTCACAGTTCACAGTTCACAGTTCACAGTTCACAGTTCACATGTCACAGTTCACAGTTCACAGGTCACAGGTCACAGTTCACAGTTCACAGTTCACAGTTCACAGTTCACAGTCTTCATTTCACAACTCACAGTTCGCAGTTCACAGTTCACAGGTCACAGTTCACAGTTCACAGTCCACAGTTCACTGATCACACATCACAGTTCACAGTTCACAGTTCACAGTTCACAGTCCACAGATCACAGTTCACAGTCTTCATTTCACACTTCACAGTTCGCAGTTCACAGTTCACAGATCACAGTTCACAGTTCACAGTTTACAGTTCTCAGTTCGCAGGTCACAGTTCACATTTCACAGTTCACTGTCTTCATTTCATACTTCACAGTTCGCAGTTCACAGTTCACAGGTCACAGTTCACAACCCACTGTTCACAGTTCACAGTTCTCAGTTCACAGATCACAGTTCACAGTTCACAGACTTTATTTCACAATTCAGTTTTCACAGTTCACAGTTCACAGTTCTCAGTTCACAGTTCACAGTTCACAGATCACAATTCACAGTCTTCATTTCACACTTCAGTCTTCACAGGGCACAGTTCACAGTTCACAGTCTTCATTTCACAATTCACAGTTCGCAGTTCACAGTTCACAGATCACACTTCACAGTTCACAGTTCACAGTTCACAGGTCACAGTTCACAGTTCACAGTCCACAGTTCACTGTTCACAGATCACAGTTCACAGATCACAGTCTTCATTTCACACTTCACACTTCACAGTGCACAGTTCACAGTCCACAGTTCACTGTTCTCAAATCACAGTTCACACTTCACAGTTCACAGTTCACAGTCCACAGATCACAGTTCACAGACTTTATTTCACACTTCACAGTTGGCAGTTCACAGTTCACAGTTCACAGTTCACAGTTCACAGTTCACAGTTCACAGTTCACAGTTCACAGTTCACAGTTCACAGTTCACAGTTCACAGTTCACAGTTCACTGTTCACAGTTTACAGTTTACAGTTCTCAGTTCACAGTTGACAGTTCACAGTTGACAGTTCACACTTCACAGTTCACAGTTCACAGTTCACAGTCCACAGTTCACTGTTCACAATTCACAGTTCACAGTTCACAGTTCACAGTTCACAGTTCACAGTTCACAGTTCACAGTTCACTGTTCACTGTTCACAGTTCACAGTTCACAGTTCACAGTTCACAGTCTTCATTTCACAATTCACAGTTCGCAGTTTACAGTTCACAGTTCACAGTTCACTGATCACACATCACAGTTCACAGTTCACAGTTCACAGTTCACAGGTCACAGTTCACAGTTCACAGTCCACAGTTCACTGTTCACAGATCACAGTTCACAGATCACAGTCTTCATTTCACACTTCACACTTCACAGTGCACAGTGCACAGTTCACAGTCCACAGTTCACAGTCCACAGTTCACTGTTCACAAATCACAGTTCACAGTTCACAGTCACAGTCCACAGATCACAGTTCACAGTTTTCATTTCACACTTCACAGTTCGCAGTTCACAGTTCACTGATCACACATCACAGTTCACAGTTCACAGTTCACAGTTCACAGGTCACAGTTCACATTTCACAGTCCACAGTTCACTGTTCACAGATCACAGTTCACAGATCACAGTCTTCATTTCACACTTCACAGTGCACAGTTCACAGTCCACAGTTCACTGTTCACAAATCACAGTTCACACTTCACAGTTCACAGTTCACAGTCCACAGATCACAGTTCACAGACTTTATTTCACACTTCACAGTTGGCAGTTCACAGTTCACAGTTCACAGTTCACAGTCCACAGATCACAGTTCACAGTCTTCATTTCACACTTCACAGTTCGCAGTTCACAGTTCACAGATCACAGTTCACAGTTCACAGTTCACAGTTCACAGTTCACTGTTCACAGTTTACAGTTCTCTGTTTACAGTTCTCAGTTCACAGTTCTCAGTTCACAGTTGACAGTTCACAGTTCACAGTTCACACTTCACAGTTCACAGTTCACAGTCCACAGTTCACTGTTCACAGATCATAGTTCACAGTTCACAGTTCACAGTTCACAGTTCACAGTTCACAGTTCACAGTTCACAGTTCACAGTTCACAGTTCACAGTCTTCATTTCACAATTCGCAGTTCGCAGTTCACAGTTCACAGATCACAGTTCACAGATCACAGTTCACAGTTCACAGTTCACAGTTCACAGTTCACAGATCACACTTCACAGTTCACAGTTCACAGATCATAGTTCACAGATCACAGTTCACAGACTTTATTTCACAATTCAGTTTTCACAGTTCACACTTCACAGTGCACAGTTCACAGTCCACAGTTCACAGTCCACAGTTCACTGTTCACAAATCACAGTTCACAGTTCACAGTTCACAGTCCACAGATCACAGTTCACAGTTCACAGTTCACAGGTCACAGGTCACAGTTCACAGTTCACAGTTCACAGTTCACAGTCTTCATTTCACAACTCACAGTTCGCAGTTCACAGTTCACAGGTCACAGTTCACAGTTCACAGTCCACAGTTCACTGATCACACATCACAGTTCACAGTTCACAGTCCACAGATCACAGTTCACAGTCTTCATTTCACACTTCACAGTTCGCAGTTCACAGTTCACAGATCACAGTTCACAGTTCACAGTTTACGGTTCTCAGTTCGCAGGTCACAGTTCACATTTCACAGTTCACTGTCTTCATTTCATACTTCACAGTTCGCAGTTCACAGTTCACAGGTCACAGTTCACAACCCACTGTTCACAGTTCACAGTTCTCAGTTCACAGATCACAGTTCACAGTTCACAGACTTTATTTCACAATTCAGTTTTCACAGTTCACAGTTCACAGTTCTCAGTTCACAGTTCACAGTTCACAGATCACAATTCACAGTCTTCATTTCACACTTCAGTCTTCACAGGGCACAGTTCACAGTTCACAGTCTTCATTTCACAATTCACAGTTCGCAGTTCACAGTTCACAGATCACACTTCACAGTTCACAGTTCACAGTTCACAGGTCACAGTTCACAGTTCACAGTCCACAGTTCACTGTTCACAGATCACAGTTCACAGATCACAGTCTTCATTTCACACTTCACACTTCACAGTGCACAGTTCACAGTCCACAGTTCACTGTTCACAAATCACAGTTCACACTTCACAGTTCACAGTTCACAGTCCACAGATCACAGTTCACAGACTTTATTTCACACTTCACAGTTGGCAGTTCACAGTTCACAGTTCACAGTTCACAGTTCACAGTTCACAGTTCACAGTTCACAGTTCACAGTTCACAGTTCACAGTTCACTGTTCACAGTTTACAGTTCTCAGTTTACAGTTCTCAGTTCACAGTTGACAGTTCACAGTTGACAGTTCACACTTCACAGTTCACAGTTCACAGTTCACAGTCCACAGTTCACTGTTCACAATTCACAGTTCACAGTTCACAGTTCACAGTTCACAGTTCACAGTTCACTGTTCACTGTTCACAGTTCACAGTTCACAGTTCACAGTTCACAGTCTTCATTTCACAATTCACAGTTCGCAGTTTACAGTTCACAGTTCACAGTTCACTGATCACACATCACAGTTCACAGTTCACAGTTCACAGTTCACAGGTCACAGTTCACAGTTCACAGTCCACAGTTCACTGTTCACAGATCACAGTTCACAGATCACAGTCTTCATTTCACACTTCACACTTCACAGTGCACAGTGCACAGTTCACAGTCCACAGTTCACAGTCCACAGTTCACTGTTCACAAATCACAGTTCACAGTTCACAGTCACAGTCCACAGATCACAGTTCACAGTCTTCATTTCACACTTCACAGTTCGCAGTTCACAGTTCACTGATCACACATCACAGATCACAGTTCACAGTTCACAGTTCACAGGTCACAGTTCACAGTTCACAGTCCACAGTTCACTGTTCACAGATCACAGTTCACAGATCACAGTCTTCATTTCACACTTCACAGTGCACAGTTCACAGTCCACAGTTCACTGTTCACAAATCACAGTTCACACTTCACAGTTCACAGTTCACAGTCCACAGATCACAGTTCACAGACTTTATTTCACACTTCACAGTTGGCAGTTCACAGTTCACAGTTCACAGTTCACAGTTCACTGTTCACTGTTCACAGTTCACAGTTCACAGTTCACAGTTCACAGTCTTCATTTCACAATTCACAGTTCGCAGTTCACAGTTCACAGTCCACAGTTCACTGTTCACAAATCACAGTTCACAGTTCACAGTTCACAGTCCACAGATCACAGTTCACAGTCTTCATTTCACACTTCACAGTTCGCAGTTCACAGTTCACAGATCACAGTTCACAGTTCACAGTTCACAGTTCACAGTTCACTGTTCACAGTTTACAGTTCTCTGTTTACAGTTCTCAGTTCACAGTTCTCAGTTCACAGTTGACAGTTCACAGTTCACAGTTCACACTTCACAGTTCACACTTCACAGTTCACAGTTCACAGTCCACAGTTCACTGTTCACAGATCATAGTTCACAGTTCACAGTTCACAGTTCACAGTTCACAGTTCACAGTTCACAGTTCACAGTTCACAGTTCACAGTTCACAGTTCACAGTTCACAGTCTTCATTTCACAATTCGCAGTTCGCAGTTCACAGTTCACAGATCACAGTTCACAGATCACAGTTCACAGTTCACAGTTCACAGTTCACATTTCACAGATCACACTTCACAGTTCACAGTTCACAGATCATAGTTCACAGATCACAGTTCACAGACTTTATTTCACAATTCAGTTTTCACAGTTCACACTTCACAGTGCACAGTTCACAGTCCACAGTTCACAGTCCACAGTTCACTGTTCACAAATCACAGTTCACAGTTCACAGTTCACAGTCCACAGATCACAGTTCACAGTCTTCATTTCACACTTCACAGTTCGCAGTTCACAGTTCACAGTTCTCAGTTCACAGTTCACAGTTCACAGATCACAGTTCACAGTCTTCATTTCACACTTCAGTCTTCACAGGGCACAGTTCACAGTTCACAGTCTTCATTTCACAATTCACAGTTCGCAGTTCACAGTTCACAGTTCACAGTTCACAGTCTTCATTTCACAATTCACAGTTCGCAGTTCACAGTTCACAGTTCACAGATCACAGTTCACAGTTCACAGTCTTCATTTCACACTTCACAGTTCGCTGTTCACAGTTCACAGATCACAGTTCACAGTTCACAGTTCACAGTTCACAGTTCACAGTTCACTGTTCACAGTTTACAGTTCTCAGTTTACAGTTCTCAGTTCACAGTTGACAGTTCACAGTTCACAGTTCACAGTTCACAGTTCACACTTCACAGTTCACAGTTCACAGTTCACAGTCCACAGTTCACTGTTCACAGATCATAGTTCACAGTTCACAGTTCACAGTTCACAGTTCACAGTCTTCATTTCACAATTCACAGTTCGCAGTTCACAGTTCACAGATCACAGTTCACAGATCACAGTTCACAGTTCACAGTTCACAGTTCACAGATCACACTTCACAGATCACACTTCACAGTTCACAGTTCACAGATCACTGTTCACAGACTTTATTTCACAATTCAGTTTTCACAGTTCACAGTTCACAGTCCGCAGTTCACTGTTCACTGATCATAGTTCACAGTTCACAGTTCACAGTTCACAGTTCACAGTTCACAGTTCACAGTTCACAGTTCACAGTTCACAGTTCACAGTTCACAGTTCACAGTTCACAGTTCACAGTTCACAGTTCACAGTTCACTGTTCACAGTTCACAGTTCACAGTTCACAGTTCACAGTTCACAGTTCACACTTCACAGTTCACACTTCACAGTTCACAGTTCACAGTTCACATATCACAGTTCACATATCACAGTTCACATATCACAGTTCACAGTTCACAGTTCACAGTTCACAGTTCACAGTTCACAGTTTCCAGTTCGCAGGTCACAGTTCACATTTCACAGTTCACTGTCTTCATTTCATACTTCACAGTTCGCAGTTCACAGTTCACAGTTCACAGTTCACTGTTCACAGTTTACAGTTCTCAGTTTACAGTTCTCAGTTCACATATGACAGTTCACAGTTGACAGTTCACACTTCACAGTTCACAGTTCACAGTTCACAGTCCACAGTTCACTGTTCACTGTTCACAATTCACAGTTCACAGTTCACAGTTCACAGTTCACTGTTCACTGTTCACAGTTCACAGTCCACAGATCACAGTTCACAGTCTTCATTTCACACTTCACAGTTCGCAGTTCACAGTTCACAGATCACAGTTCACAGTTCACAGTTTACAGTTCTCAGTTTACAGTTCTCAGTTTACAGTTCTCAGTTCACAGTTGACAGTTCACAGTTCACAGTTCACACGTCACAGTTCACAGTTCACAGTTCACAGTCCACAGTTCACAGTTCACAGTTCACAGTTCCCAGTTCGCAGGTCACAGTTCACATTTCACAGTTCACAGTTCTCAGTTCACAGATCACAGTTCACAGTTCACAGACTTTATTTCACAATTCAGTTTTCACAGTTCCCAGTTCACAGTTCACAGGGCACAGTTCACAGTTCACAGTCTTCATTTCACAATTCACACTTCACAGTGCACAGTTCACAGTCCACAGTTCACTGTTCACAAATCACAGTTCACACTTCACAGTTCACAGTTCACAGTCCACAGATCACAGTTCACAGACTTTATTTCACACTTCACAGTTGGCAGTTCACAGTTCACAGTTCACAGTTCACAGTTCACAGTTCACAGTTCACAGTTCACAGTTCACAGTTCAGAGTTCACAGTTCACTGTTCACAGTTTACAGTTCTCAGTTTACAGTTCTCAGTTCACAGTTGACAGTTCACAGTTGACAGTTCACACTTCACAGTTCACAGTTCACAGTTCACAGTTCACAAACCACAGTTCACTGTTCACAATTCACAGTTCACAGTTTACAGTTCTCAGTTTACAGTTCTCAGTTCACAGTTCACAGTTCACAGTTCACAGTTCAGAGTTCACAGTTCACTGTTCACAGTTTACAGTTCTCAGTTTACAGTTCTCAGTTCACAGTTGACAGTTCACAGTTGACAGTTCACACTTCACAGTTCACAGTTCACAGTTCACAGTTCACAGTTCACAGTTCACAGTTCACAGTTCACAGTTCACAGTTCACAGTTCACAGTTCACACTTCACACTTCACACTTCACAGTTCACACTTCACAGTTCACACTTCACAGTTCACACTTCACACTTCACAGTTCACACTTCACAGTTCACAGTTCACAGTTCACAGTTCACATATCACAGTTCACATATCACAGTTCACAGTTCACAGTTCACAGTTCACAGTTCACAGTTCACAGTTTCCAGTTCGCAGGTCACAGTTCACATTTCACAGTTCACTGTCTTCATTTCATACTTCACAGTTCGCAGTTCACAGTTCACAGTTCACAGTTCACTGTTCACAGTTTACAGTTCTCAGTTTACAGTTCTCAGTTCACAGTTGACAGTTCACAGTTGACAGTTCACACTTCACAGTTCACAGTTCACAGTTCACAGTCCACAGTTCAATGTTCACTGTTCACAATTCACAGTTCACAGTTCACAGTTCACAGTTCACTGTTCACTGTCTTCATTTCATACTTCACAGTTCGCAGTTCACAGTTCACAGGTCACAGTTCACAGCCCACTGTTCACAGTTCACAGTTCTCAGTTCACAGATCACAGTTCACAGTTCACAGACTTTATTTCACAATTCAGTTTTCACAGTTCACAGTTCACAGTTCACAGGGCACAGTTCACAGTTCACAGTCTTCATTTCACAATTCACAGTTCGCAGTTCACAGTTCACAGATCACACTTCACAGTTCACAGTTCACAGTTCACAGTTCCCAGTTCGCAGGTCACAGTTCACATTTCACAGTTCACTGTCTTCATTTCATACTTCACAGTTCACTGTCTTCATTTCATACTTCACAGTTCGCAGTTCACAGTTCACAGTTCACAGTTCACAGTTCACAGGTCACAGTTCACAGTTCACAGGTCACAGTTCACAGTTCACAGTTCACAGTTCACAGTTCACAGTTCACAGTTCACAGTTCACAGTTCACAGTTCACAGTTCACAGTTCACAGTTCACAGTTCACAGTTCACAGTTCACAGTTCACAGTTCACAGTTCACTGTTCACAGTTTACAGTTCTCAGTTTACAGTTCTCAGTTCACAGTTGACAGTTCACAGTTGACAGTTCACAATTGACAGTTCACACTTCTCAGTTCACAGTTCACAGTTCACAGTTCACAGTCCACAGTTCACTGTTCACAATTCACAGTTCACAGTTCACAGTTCACAGTTCACAGTTCACAGTTCACTGTTCACTGTTCATAGTTCACAGTTCACAGTTCACAGACTTCATTTCACAATTCACAGTTCGCAGTTCACAGTTCACAGGTCACAGTTCACAGTTCACAGGTCACAGTTCACAGTTCACAGTCCACAGTTCACAGTCCACAGTTCACTGTTCACAGATCACAGTTCACAGTTCACAGTCTTCATTTCACACTTCACACTTCACAGTGCACAGTTCACAGTCCACAGTTCACAGTCCACAGTTCACTGATCACACAGCACAGTTCACAGTTCACAGTTCACAGTTCACAGTCCACAGATCACAGTTCACAGTCTTCATTTCACACTTCACAGTTCGCAGTTCACAGTTCACAGATCACAGTTCACAGTTCACAGTTTACAGTTCTCAGTTTACAGTTCTCAGTTCACAGTTGACAGTTCACAGTTCACAGTTCACACGTCACAGTTCACAGTTCACAGTTCACAGTCCACAGTTCACAGTTCACAGTCCACAGTTCACAGTTCACAGTTCACAGTTCACAGTTCACAGTTCCCAGTTCGCAGGTCACAGTTCACATTTCACAGTTCACTGTCTTCATTTCATACTTCACAGTTCGCAGTCCACAGTTCACAGGTCACAGGTCACAGTTCACAGCCCACTGTTCACAGTTCACAGGTCACAGGTCACAGTTCACAGCCCACTGTTCACAGTTCACAGTTCTCAGTTCACAGATCACAGTTCACAGATCACAGACTTTATTTCACAATTCAGTTTTCACAGTTCACAGTTCACAGTTCTCAGTTCACAGTTCACAGTTCACAGATCACAGTTCACAGTTTACAGTTCTCAGTTTACAGTTCACAGTTCACAGTTGAAAGTTCACAGTTCACAGTTTACACTTCACAGTTCACAGTTCACAGTTCACAGTCCACAGTTGACTGTTCACAGATCATAGTTCACAGTTCACAGTTCACAGTTCACAGTTCACAGTTCACAGTTCACAGTTCACAGTCTTCATTTCACAATTCACAGTTCGCATTTCACAGTTCACAGATCACAGTTCACAGATCACAGTTCACAGTTCACAGTTCACAGTTCACAGTTCACAGATCACACTTCACAGTTCACAGTTCACAGTTCACATTTCACAGTTCACTGTCTTCATTTCATACTTCACAGTTCACTGTCTTCATTTCATACTTCACAGTTCGCAGTTCACAGTTCACAGTTCACAGTTCACAGTTCACATGTCACAGTTCACAGTTCACAGGTCACAGGTCACAGTTCACAGTTCACAGTTCACAGTTCACAGTCTTCATTTCACAACTCACAGTTCGCAGTTCACAGTTCACAGGTCACAGTTCACAGTTCACAGTCCACAGTTCACTGATCACACATCACAGTTCACAGTTCACAGTTCACAGTCCACAGATCACAGTTCACAGTCTTCATTTCACACTTCACAGTTCGCAGTTCACAGTTCACAGATCACAGTTCACAGTTCACAGTTTACAGTTCTCAGTTCGCAGGTCACAGTTCACATTTCACAGTTCACTGTCTTCATTTCATACTTCACAGTTCGCAGTTCACAGTTCACAGGTCACAGTTCACAACCCACTGTTCACAGTTCACAGTTCTCAGTTCACAGATCACAGTTCACAGTTCACAGACTTTATTTCACAATTCAGTTTTCACAGTTCACAGTTCTCAGTTCACAGTTCACAGTTCACAGATCACAATTCACAGTCTTCATTTCACACTTCAGTCTTCACAGGGCACAGTTCACAGTTCACAGTCTTCATTTCACAATTCACAGTTCGCAGTTCACAGTTCACAGATCACACTTCACAGTTCACAGTTCACAGTTCACAGTTCACAGGTCACAGTTCACAGTTCACAGTCCACAGTTCACTGTTCACAGATCACAGTTCACAGATCACAGTCTTCATTTCACACTTCACACTTCACAGTGCACAGTTCACAGTCCACAGTTCACTGTTCACAAATCACAGTTCACACTTCACAGTTCACAGTTCACAGTCCACAGATCACAGTTCACAGACTTTATTTCACACTTCACAGTTGGCAGTTCACAGTTCACAGTTCACAGTTCACAGTTCACAGTTCACAGTTCACAGTTCACAGTTCACAGTTCACTGTTCACAGTTTACAGTTCTCAGTTTACAGTTCTCAGTTCACAGTTGACAGTTCACAGTTGACAGTTCACACTTCACAGTTCACAGTTCACAGTTCACAGTCCACAGTTCACTGTTCACAATTCACAGTTCACAGTTCACAGTTCACAGTTCACAGTTCACAGTTCACAGTTCACTGTTCACTGTTCACAGTTCACAGTTCACAGTTCACAGTTCACAGTCTTCATTTCACAATTCACAGTTCGCAGTTTACAGTTCACAGTTCACAGTTCACTGATCACACATCACAGTTCACAGTTCACAGTTCACAGTTCACAGGTCACAGTTCACAGTTCACAGTCCACAGTTCACTGTTCACAGATCACAGTTCACAGATCACAGTCTTCATTTCACACTTCACACTTCACAGTGCACAGTGCACAGTTCACAGTCCACAGTTCACAGTCCACAGTTCACTGTTCACAAATCACAGTTCACAGTTCACAGTCACAGTCCACAGATCACAGTTCACAGTCTTCATTTCACACTTCACAGTTCGCAGTTCACAGTTCACAGATCACAGTTCACAGTTCACAGTTCACAGTTCACAGTTCACTGTTCACAGTTTACAGTTCTCTGTTTACAGTTCTCAGTTCACAGCTCTCAGTTCACAGTTGACAGTTCACAGTTCACAGTTCACACTTCACAGTTCACAGTTCACAGTCCACAGTTCACTGTTCACAGATCATAGTTCACAGTTCACAGTTCACAGTTCACAGTTCACAGTTCACAGTTCACAGTTCACAGTCTTCATTTCACAATTCGCAGTTCGCAGTTCACAGTTCACAGATCACAGTTCACAGATCACAGTTCACAGTTCACAGTTCACAGTTCACAGTTCACAGATCACACTTCACAGTTCACAGTTCACAGATCATAGTTCACAGATCACAGTTCACAGACTTTATTTCACAATTCAGTTTTCACAGTTCACACTTCACAGTGCACAGCTCACAGTCCACAGTTCACAGTCCACAGTTCACTGTTCACAAATCACAGTTCACAGTTCACAGTTCACAGTCCACAGATCACAGTTCACAGTCTTCATTTCACACTTCACAGTTCGCAGTTCACAGTTCACAGTTCTCAGTTCACAGTTCACAGTTGACAGATCACAGTTCACAGTCTTCATTTCACACTTCAGTCTTCACAGGGCACAGTTCACAGTTCACAGTCTTCATTTCACAATTCACAGTTCGCAGTTCACAGTTCACAGTTCACAGTTCACAGTCTTCATTTCACAATTCACAGTTCGCAGTTCACAGTTCACAGATCACAGTTCACAGTTCACACTTCACAGTTCACACTTCACAGTTCACATATCACAGTTCACAGTTCACAGTTCACAGTTCACAGTTCACAGTTTCCAGTTCGCAGGTCACAGTTCACATTTCACAGTTCACTGTCTTCATTTCATACTTCACAGTTCGCAGTTCACAGTTCACAGTTCACAGTTCACTGTTCACAGTTTACAGTTCTCAGTTTACAGTTCTCAGTTCACAGTTGACAGTTCACAGTTGACAGTTCACACTTCACAGTTCACAGTTCACAGTTCACAGTCCACAGTTCAATGTTCACTGTTCACAATTCACAGTTCACAGTTCACAGTTCACAGTTCACTGTTCACTGTCTTCATTTCATACTTCACAGTTCGCAGTTCACAGTTCACAGGTCACAGTTCACAGCCCACTGTTCACAGTTCACAGTTCTCAGTTCACAGATCACAGTTCACAGTTCACAGACTTTATTTCACAATTCAGTTTTCACAGTTCACAGTTCACAGTTCACAGGGCACAGTTCACAGTTCACAGTCTTCATTTCACAATTCACAGTTCGCAGTTCACAGTTCACAGATCACACTTCACAGTTCACAGTTCACAGTTCACAGTTCACAGTTCCCAGTTCGCAGGTCACAGTTCACATTTCACAGTTCACTGTCTTCATTTCATACTTCACAGTTCACTGTCTTCATTTCATACTTCACAGTTCGCAGTTCACAGTTCACAGTTCACAGTTCACAGTTCACAGGTCACAGTTCACAGTTCACAGGTCACAGTTCACAGTTCACAGTTCACAGTTCACAGTTCACAGTTCACAGTTCACAGTTCACAGTTCACAGTTCACAGTTCACAGTTCACAGTTCACAGTTCACAGTTCACTGTTCACAGTTTACAGTTCTCAGTTTACAGTTCTCAGTTCACAGTTGACAGTTCACAGTTGACAGTTCACAGTTGACAGTTCACACTTCTCAGTTCACAGTTCACAGTTCACAGTTCACAGTCCACAGTTCACTGTTCACAATTCACAGTTCACAGTTCACAGTTCACAGTTCACAGTTCACAGTTCACTGTTCACTGTTCATAGTTCACAGTTCACAGTTCACAGACTTCATTTCACAATTCACAGTTCGCAGTTCACAGTTCACAGGTCACAGTTCACAGTTCACAGGTCACAGTTCACAGTTCACAGTCCACAGTTCACAGTCCACAGTTCACTGTTCACAGATCACAGTTCACAGTTCACAGTCTTCATTTCACACTTCACACTTCACAGTGCACAGTTCACAGTCCACAGTTCACAGTCCACAGTTCACTGATCACACAGCACAGTTCACAGTTCACAGTTCACAGTTCACAGTCCACAGATCACAGTTCACAGTCTTCATTTCACACTTCACAGTTCGCAGTTCACAGTTCACAGATCACAGTTCACAGTTCACAGTTTACAGTTCTCAGTTTACAGTTCTTAGTTCACAGTTGACAGTTCACAGTTCACAGTTCACACGTCACAGTTCACAGTTCACAGTTCACAGTCCACAGTTCACAGTTCACAGTCCACAGTTCACAGTTCACAGTTCACAGTTCACAGTTCACAGTTCCCAGTTCGCAGGTCACAGTTCACATTTCACAGTTCACTGTCTTCATTTCATACTTCACAGTTCGCAGTTCACAGTTCACAGGTCACAGGTCACAGTTCACAGCCCACTGTTCACAGTTCACAGTTCTCAGTTCACAGATCACAGTTCACAGTTCACAGACTTTATTTCACAATTCAGTTTTCACAGTTCACAGTTCACAGTTCTCAGTTCACAGTTCACAGTTCACAGATCACAGTTCACAGTTTACAGTTCTCAGTTTACAGTTCACAGTTCACAGTTGAAAGTTCACAGGTCACAGTTTACACTTCACAGTTCACAGTTCACAGTTCACAGTCCACAGTTGACTGTTCACAGATCATAGTTCACAGTTCACAGTTCACAGTTCACAGTTCACAGTTCACAGTTCACAGTTCACAGTCTTCATTTCACAATTCACAGTTCGCATTTCACAGTTCACAGATCACAGTTCACAGATCACAGTTCACAGTTCACAGTTCACAGTTCACAGTTCACAGATCACACTTCACAGTTCACAGTTCACAGTTCACATTTCACAGTTCACTGTCTTCATTTCATACTTCACAGTTCACTGTCTTCATTTCATACTTCACAGTTCGCAGTTCACAGTTCACAGTTCACAGTTCTCAGTTCACATGTCACAGTTCACAGTTCACAGGTCACAGGTCACAGTTCACAGTTCACAGTTCACAGTTCACAGTCTTCATTTCACAACTCACAGTTCGCAGTTCACAGTTCACAGGTCACAGTTCACAGTTCACAGTCCACAGTTCACTGATCACACATCACAGTTCACAGTTCACAGTTCACAGTCCACAGATCACAGTTCACAGTCTTCATTTCACACTTCACAGTTCGCAGTTCACAGTTCACAGATCACAGTTCACAGTTCACAGTTTACAGTTCTCAGTTCGCAGGTCACAGTTCACATTTCACAGTTCACTGTCTTCATTTCATACTTCACAGTTCGCAGTTCACAGTTCACAGGTCACAGTTCACAACCCACTGTTCACAGTTCACAGTTCTCAGTTCACAGATCACAGTTCACAGTTCACAGACTTTATTTCACAATTCAGTTTTCACAGTTCACAGTTCTCAGTTCACAGTTCACAGTTCACAGATCACAATTCACAGTCTTCATTTCACACTTCAGTCTTCACAGGGCACAGTTCACAGTTCACAGTCTTCATTTCACAATTCACAGTTCGCAGTTCACAGTTCACAGATCACACTTCACAGTTCACAGTTCACAGTTCACAGGTCACAGTTCACAGTTCACAGTCCACAGTTCACTGTTCACAGATCACAGTTCACAGATCACAGTCTTCATTTCACACTTCACACTTCACAGTGCACAGTTCACAGTCCACAGTTCACTGTTCACAAATCACAGTTCACACTTCACAGTTCACAGTTCACAGTCCACAGATCACAGTTCACAGACTTTATTTCACACTTCACAGTTGGCAGTTCACAGTTCACAGTTCACAGTTCACAGTTCACAGTTCACAGTTCACAGTTCACAGTTCACAGTTCACTGTTCACAGTTTACAGTTCTCAGTTTACAGTTCTCAGTTCACAGTTGACAGTTCACAGTTGACAGTTCACACTTCACAGTTCACAGTTCACAGTTCACAGTCCACAGTTCACTGTTCACAATTCACAGTTCACAGTTCACAGTTCACAGTTCACAGTTCACAGTTCACAGTTCACTGTTCACTGTTCACAGTTCACAGTTCACAGTTCACAGTTCACAGTCTTCATTTCACAATTCACAGTTCGCAGTTTACAGTTCACAGTTCACAGTTCACTGATCACACATCACAGTTCACAGTTCACAGTTCACAGTTCACAGTTCACAGGTCACAGTTCACAGTTCACAGTCCACAGTTCACTGTTCACAGATCACAGTTCACAGATCACAGTCTTCATTTCACACTTCACACTTCACAGTGCACAGTGCACAGTTCACAGTCCACAGTTCACAGTCCACAGTTCACTGTTCACAAATCACAGTTCACAGTTCACAGTCACAGTCCACAGATCACAGTTCACAGTCTTCATTTCACACTTCACAGTTCGCAGTTCACAGTTCACAGATCACAGTTCACAGTTCACAGTTCACAGTTCACAGTTCACTGTTCACAGTTTACAGTTCTCTGTTTACAGTTCTCAGTTCACAGCTCTCAGTTCACAGTTGACAGTTCACAGTTCACAGTTCACACTTCACAGTTCACAGTTCACAGTCCACAGTTCACTGTTCACAGATCATAGTTCACATTTCACAGTTCACAGTTCACAGTTCACAGTTCACAGTTCACAGTTCACAGTCTTCATTTCACAATTCGCAGTTCGCAGTTCACAGTTCACAGATCACAGTTCACAGATCACAGTTCACAGTTCACAGTTCACAGTTCACAGATCACACTTCACAGTTCACAGTTCACAGATCATAGTTCACAGATCACAGTTCACAGACTTTATTTCACAATTCAGTTTTCACAGTTCACACTTCACAGTGCACAGTTCACAGTCCACAGTTCACAGTCCACAGTTCACTGTTCACAAATCACAGTTCACAGTTCACAGTTCACAGTCCACAGATCACAGTTCACAGTCTTCATTTCACACTTCACAGTTCGCAGTTCACAGTTCACAGTTCTCAGTTCACAGTTCACAGTTGACAGATCACAGTTCACAGTCTTCATTTCACACTTCAGTCTTCACAGGGCACAGTTCACAGTTCACAGTCTTCATTTCACAATTCACAGTTCGCAGTTCACAGTTCACAGTTCACAGTTCACAGTCTTCATTTCACAATTCACAGTTCGCAGTTCACAGTTCACAGATCACAGTTCACAGTTCACACTTCACAGTTCACACTTCACAGTTCACATATCACAGTTCACAGTTCACAGTTCACAGTTCACAGTTCACAGTTTCCAGTTCGCAGGTCACAGTTCACATTTCACAGTTCACTGTCTTCATTTCATACTTCACAGTTCGCAGTTCACAGTTCACAGTTCACAGTTCACTGTTCACAGTTTACAGTTCTCAGTTTACAGTTCTCAGTTCACAGTTGACAGTTCACAGTTGACAGTTCACACTTCACAGTTCACAGTTCACAGTTCACAGTCCACAGTTCAATGTTCACTGTTCACAATTCACAGTTCACTGTTCACTGTCTTCATTTCATACTTCACAGTTCGCAGTTCACAGTTCACATGTCACAGTTCACAGCCCACTGTTCACAGTTCACAGTTCTCAGTTCACAGATCACAGTTCACAGTTCACAGACTTTATTTCACAATTCAGTTTTCACAGTTCACAGTTCACAGTTCACAGGGCACAGTTCACAGTTCACAGTCTTCATTTCACAATTCACAGTTCGCAGTTCACAGTTCACAGATCACACTTCACAGTTCACAGTTCACAGTTCACAGTTCCCAGTTCGCAGGTCACAGTTCACATTTCACAGTTCACTGTCTTCATTTCATACTTCACAGTTCACTGTCTTCATTTCATACTTCACAGTTCGCAGTTCACAGTTCACAGTTCACAGTTCACAGTTCACAGGTCACAGTTCACAGTTCACAGGTCACAGTTCACAGTTCACAGTTCACAGTTCACAGTTCACAGTTCACAGTTCACAGTTCACAGTTCACAGTTCACAGTTCACAGTTCACAGTTCACAGTTCACAGTTCACAGTTCACAGTTCACTGTTCACAGTTTACAGTTCTCAGTTTACAGTTCTCAGTTCACAGTTGACAGTTCACAGTTGACAGTTCACAGTTGACAGTTCACACTTCTCAGTTCACAGTTCACAGTTCACAGTTCACAGTCCACAGTTCACTGTTCACAATTCACAGTTCACAGTTCACAGTTCACAGTTCACAGTTCACAGTTCACTGTTCACTGTTCATAGTTCACAGTTCACAGACTTCATTTCACAATTCACAGTTCGCAGTTCACAGTTCACAGGTCACAGTTCACAGTTCACAGGTCACAGTTCACAGTTCACAGTCCACAGTTCACAGTCCACAGTTCACTGTTCACAGATCACAGTTCACAGTTCACAGTCTTCATTTCACACTTCACACTTCACAGTGCACAGTTCACAGTCCACAGTTCACAGTCCACAGTTCACTGATCACACAGCACAGTTCACAGTTCACAGTTCACAGTTCACAGTCCACAGATCACAGTTCACAGTCTTCATTTCACACTTCACAGTTCGCAGTTCACAGTTCACAGATCACAGTTCACAGTTCACAGTTTACAGTTCTCAGTTTACAGTTCTCAGTTCACAGTTGACAGTTCACAGTTCACAGTTCACACGTCACAGTTCACAGTTCACAGTTCACAGTCCACAGTTCACAGTTCACAGTCCACAGTTCACAGTTCACAGTTCACAGTTCACAGTTCACAGTTCACAGTTCACAGTTCCCAGTTCGCAGGTCACAGTTCACATTTCACAGTTCACTGTCTTCATTTCATACTTCACAGTTCGCAGTTCACAGTTCACAGGTCACAGGTCACAGTTCACAGCCCACTGTTCACAGTTCACAGTTCTCAGTTCACAGATCACAGTTCACAGTTCACAGACTTTATTTCACAATTCAGTTTTCACAGTTCACAGTTCACAGTTCTCAGTTCACAGTTCACAGTTCACAGATCACAGTTCACAGTTTACAGTTCTCAGTTTACAGTTCACAGTTCACAGTTGAAAGTTCACAGGTCACAGTTTACACTTCACAGTTCACAGTTCACAGTTCACAGTCCACAGTTGACTGTTCACAGATCATAGTTCACAGTTCACAGTTCACAGTTCACAGTTCACAGTTCACAGTTCACAGTTCACAGTCTTCATTTCACAATTCACAGTTCGCATTTCACAGTTCACAGATCACAGTTCACAGATCACAGTTCACAGTTCACAGTTCACAGTTCACAGTTCACAGATCACACTTCACAGTTCACAGTTCACAGTTCACATTTCACAGTTCACTGTCTTCATTTCATACTTCACAGTTCACTGTCTTCATTTCATACTTCACAGTTCGCAGTTCACAGTTCACAGTTCACAGTTCACAGTTCACATGTCACAGTTCACAGTTCACAGGTCACAGGTCACAGTTCACAGTTCACAGTTCACAGTTCACAGTCTTCATTTCACAACTCACAGTTCGCAGTTCACAGTTCACAGGTCACAGTTCACAGTTCACAGTCCACAGTTCACTGATCACACATCACAGTTCACAGTTCACAGTTCACAGTCCACAGATCACAGTTCACAGTCTTCATTTCACACTTCACAGTTCGCAGTTCACAGTTCACAGATCACAGTTCACAGTTCACAGTTTACAGTTCTCAGTTCGCAGGTCACAGTTCACATTTCACAGTTCACTGTCTTCATTTCATACTTCACAGTTCGCAGTTCACAGTTCACAGGTCACAGTTCACAACCCACTGTTCACAGTTCACAGTTCTCAGTTCACAGATCACAGTTCACAGTTCACAGACTTTATTTCACAATTCAGTTTTCACAGTTCACAGTTCTCAGTTCACAGTTCACAGTTCACAGATCACAATTCACAGTCTTCATTTCACACTTCAGTCTTCACAGGGCACAGTTCACAGTTCACAGTCTTCATTTCACAATTCACAGTTCGCAGTTCACAGTTCACAGATCACACTTCACAGTTCACAGTTCACAGTTCACAGGTCACAGTTCACAGTTCACAGTCCACAGTTCACTGTTCACAGATCGCAGTTCACAGATCACAGTCTTCATTTCACACTTCACACTTCACAGTGCACAGTTCACAGTCCACAGTTCACTGTTCACAAATCACAGTTCACACTTCACAGTTCACAGTTCACAGTCCACAGATCACAGTTCACAGACTTTATTTCACACTTCACAGTTGGCAGTTCACAGTTCACAGTTCACAGTTCACAGTTCACAGTTCACAGTTCACAGTTCACAGTTCACAGTTCACAGTTCACAGTTCACTGTTCACAGTTTACAGTTCTCAGTTTACAGTTCTCAGTTCACAGTTGACAGTTCACAGTTGACAGTTCACACTTCACAGTTCACAGTTCACAGTTCACAGTCCACAGTTCACTGTTCACAATTCACAGTTCACAGTTCACAGTTCACAGTTCACAGTCCACAGTTCACTGTTCACAATTCACAGTTCACAGTTCACAGTTCACAGTTCACAGTTCACAGTTCACAGTCTTCATTTCACAATTCACAGTTCGCAGTTTACAGTTCACAGTTCACAGTTCACTGATCACACATCACAGTTCACAGTTCACAGTTCACAGTTCACAGGTCACAGTTCACAGTTCACAGTCCACAGTTCACTGTTCACAGATCACAGTTCACAGATCACAGTCTTCATTTCACACTTCACACTTCACAGTGCACAGTGCACAGTTCACAGTCCACAGTTCACAGTCCACAGTTCACTGTTCACAAATCACAGTTCACAGTTCACAGTCACAGTCCACAGATCACAGTTCACAGTCTTCATTTCACACTTCACAGTTCGCAGTTCACAGTTCACAGATCACAGTTCACAGTTCACAGTTCACAGTTCACAGTTCACTGTTCACAGTTTACAGTTCTCTGTTTACAGTTCTCAGTTCACAGTTCTCAGTTCACAGTTGACAGTTCACAGTTCACAGTTCACACTTCACAGTTCACAGTTCACAGTCCACAGTTCACTGTTCACAGATCATAGTTCACAGTTCACAGTTCACAGTTCACAGTTCACAGTTCACAGTTCACAGTTCACAGTTCACAGTTCACAGTCTTCATTTCACAATTCGCAGTTCGCAGTTCACAGTTCACAGATCACAGTTCACAGATCACAGTTCACAGTTCACAGTTCACAGTTCACAGATCACACTTCACAGTTCACAGTTCACAGATCATAGTTCACAGATCACAGTTCACAGACTTTATTTCACAATTCAGTTTTCACAGTTCACACTTCACAGTGCACAGTTCACAGTCCACAGTTCACAGTCCACAGTTCACTGTTCACAAATCACAGTTCACAGTTCACAGTTCACAGTCCACAGATCACAGTTCACAGTCTTCATTTCACACTTCACAGTTCGCAGTTCACAGTTCACAGTTCTCAGTTCACAGTTCACAGTTCACAGATCACAGTTCACAGTCTTCATTTCACACTTCAGTCTTCACAGGGCACAGTTCACAGTTCACAGTCTTCATTTCACAATTCACAGTTCGCAGTTCACAGTTCACAGTTCACAGTTCACAGTCTTCATTTCACAATTCACAGTTCGCAGTTCACAGTTCACAGATCACAGTTCACAGTTCACAGTCTTCATTTCACACTTCACAGTTCGCTGTTCACAGTTCACAGATCACAGTTCACAGTTCACAGTTCACAGTTCACAGTTCACTGTTCACAGTTTACAGTTCTCAGTTTACAGTTCTCAGTTCACAGTTGACAGTTCACAGTTCACAGTTCACAGTTCACAGTTCACACTTCACAGTTCACAGTTCACAGTTCACAGTCCACAGTTCACTGTTCACAGATCATAGTTCACAGTTCACAGTTCACAGTTCACAGTTCACAGTCTTCATTTCACAATTCACAGTTCGCAGTTCACAGTTCACAGATCACAGTTCACAGATCACAGTTCACAGTTCACAGTTCACAGTTCACAGATCACACTTCACAGATCACACTTCACAGTTCACAGTTCACAGATCACTGTTCACAGACTTTATTTCACAATTCAGTTTTCACAGTTCACAGTTCACAGTCCGCAGTTCACTGTTCACTGATCATAGTTCACAGTTCACAGTTGGCAGTTCACAGTTCACAGTTCACAGTTCACAGTTCACAGTTCACAGTTCACAGTTCACAGTTCACAGTTCACAGTTCACTGTTCACAGTTTACAGTTCTCAGTTTACAGTTCTCAGTTCACAGTTGACAGTTCACAGTTGACAGTTCACACTTCACAGTTCACAGTTCACAGTTCACAGTCCACAGTTCACTGTTCACAATTCACAGTCTTCATTTCACAATTCACAGTTCGCAGTTCACAGTTCACAGATCACAGTTCACAGTTCACAGTTTACAGTTCTCAGTTTACAGTTCTCAGTTCACAGTTCACAGTTCACAGTTCACAGTTCACAGTTCACAGTTCAGAGTTCACAGTTCACTGTTCACAGTTTACAGTTCTCAGTTTACAGTTCTCAGTTCACAGTTGACAGTTCACAGTTGACAGTTCACACTTCACAGTTCACAGTTCACAGTTCACAGTTCACAAACCACAGTTCACTGTTCACAATTCACAGTTCACAGTTCACAGTTCACAGATCACACTTCACAGTTCACAGTTCACAGATCATAGTTCACAGATCACAGTTCACAGACTTTATTTCACAATTCAGTTTTCACAGTTCACACTTCACAGTGCACAGTTCACAGTCCACAGTTCACAGTCCACAGTTCACTGTTCACAAATCACAGTTCACAGTTCACAGTTCACAGTCCACAGATCACAGTTCACAGTCTTCATTTCACACTTCACAGTTCGCAGTTCACAGACTTTATTTCACAATTCAGTTTTCACAGTTCACAGTTCACAGTTCACAGGGCACAGTTCACAGTTCACAGTCTTCATTTCACAATTCACACTTCACAGTGCACAGTTCACAGTCCACAGTTCACTGTTCACAAATCACAGTTCACACTTCACAGTTCACAGTTCACAGTCCACAGATCACAGTTCACAGACTTTATTTCACACTTCACAGTTGGCAGTTCACAGTTCACAGTTCACAGTTCACAGTTCACAGTTCACAGTTCACAGTTCACAGTTCACAGTTCACAGTTCACAGTTCAGTGTTCACAGTTCACAGTTCACAGTTCACAGTTCAGTGTTCACAGTTCACTGTTCACAGTTTACAGTTCTCAGTTTACAGTTCACAGTTGACAGTTCACAGTTGACAGTTCACACTTCACAGTTCACAGTTCACAGTTCACAGTTCACAAACCACAGTTCACTGTTCACAATTCACAGTTCACAGTTCACAGTTCACAGTTCACAGTTCACAGTTCACTGTTCACTGTTCACAGTTCACAGTTCACAGTTCACAGTTCACAGACTTCATTTCACAATTCACAGTTCGCAGTTCACAGTTCACAGGTCACAGTTCACAGTTCACAGGTCACAGTTCACAGTTCACAGTCCACAGTTCACAGTCCACAGTTCACTGTTCACAGATCACAGTTCACAGTTCACATTCTTCATTTCACACTTCACACTTCACAGTGCACAGTTCACAGTCCACAGTTCACAGTCCACAGTTCACTGATCACACATCACAGTTCACAGTTCACAGTTCACAGTCCACAGATCACAGTTCACAGTCCTCATTTCACACTTCACAGTTCGCAGTTCACAGTTCACAGATCACAGTTCACAGTTCACAGTTTACAGTTCTCAGTTTACAGTTCTCAGTTCACAGTTCACAGTTCACAGTTCACAGTTCACAGTTCACAGTTCAGAGTTCACAGTTCACTGTTCACAGTTTACAGTTCTCAGTTTACAGTTCTCAGTTCACAGTTGACAGTTCACAGTTGACAGTTCACACTTCACAGTTCACAGTTCACAGTTCACAGTTCACAAACCACAGTTCACTGTTCACAATTCACAGTTCACAGTTCACAGTTCACAGTTCACAGTCCACAGTTCACAGTTCACAGTTCCCAGTTCGCAGGTCACAGTTCACATTTCACAGTTCACTGTCTTCATTTCATACTTCACAGTTCGCAGTTCACAGTTCACAGGTCACAGTTCACAACCCACTGTTCACAGTTCACAGTTCTCAGTTCACAGATCACAGTTCACAGTTCACAGACTTTATTTCACAATTCAGTTTTCACAGTTCACAGATCACAGTTCTCAGTTCACAGTTCACAGTTCACAGATCACAATTCACAGTCTTCATTTCACACTTCAGTCTTCACAGGGCACAGTTCACAGTTCACAGTCTTCATTTCACAATTCACAGTTCGCAGTTCACAGTTCACAGGTCACAGTTCACAGTTCACAGTCCACAGTTCACTGTTCACAGATCACAGTTCACAGATCACAGTCTTCATTTCACACTTCACACTTCACAGTGCACAGTTCACAGTCCACAGTTCACTGTTCACAAATCACAGTTCACACTTCACAGTTCACAGTTCACAGTCCACAGATCACAGTTCACAGACTTTATTTCACACTTCACAGTTGGCAGTTCACAGTTCACAGTTCACAGTTCACAGTTCACAGTTCACAGTTCACTGTTCACAGTTTACAGTTCTCAGTTTACAGTTCTCAGTTCACAGTTGACAGTTCACAGTTGACAGTTCACACTTCACAGTTCACAGTTCACAGTTCACAGTCCACAGTTCACTGTTCACAATTCACAGTTCACAGTTCACAGTTCACAGTTCACAGTTCACAGTTCACAGTCTTCATTTCACAATTCACAGTTCGCAGTTTACAGTTCACAGTTCACAGTTCACTGATCACACATCACAGTTCACAGTTCACAGTTCACAGTTCACAGGTCACAGTTCACAGTTCACAGTCCACAGTTCACTGTTCACAGATCACAGTTCACAGATCACAGTCTTCATTTCACACTTCACACTTCACAGTGCACAGTGCACAGTTCACAGTCCACAGTTCACAGTCCACAGTTCACTGTTCACAAATCACAGTTCACAGTTCACAGTCACAGTCCACAGATCACAGTTCACAGTCTTCATTTCACACTTCACAGTTCGCAGTTCACAGTTCACTGATCACACATCACAGTTCACAGTTCACAGTTCACAGGTCACAGTTCACAGTTCACAGTCCACAGTTCACTGTTCACAGATCACAGTTCACAGATCACAGTCTTCATTTCACACTTCACAGTGCACAGTTCACAGTCCACAGTTCACTGTTCACAAATCACAGTTCACACTTCACAGTTCACAGTTCACAGTCCACAGATCACAGTTCACAGACTTTATTTCACACTTCACAGTTGGCAGTTCACAGTTCACAGTTCACAGTTCACAGTTCACTGTTCACTGTTCACAGTTCACAGTTCACAGTTCACAGTTCACAGTCTTCATTTCACAATTCACAGTTCGCAGTTCACAGTTCACAGTCCACAGTTCACTGTTCACAAATCACAGTTCACAGTTCACAGTTCACAGTTCACAGATCACAGTTCACAGTCTTCATTTCACACTTCACAGTTCGCAGTTCACAGTTCACAGATCACAGTTCACAGTTCACAGTTCACAGTTCACAGTTCACTGTTCACAGTTTACAGTTCTCAGTTTACAGTTCTCAGTTCACAGTTCTCAGTTCACAGTTGACAGTTCACAGTTCACAGTTCACACTTCACAGTTCACAGTTCACAGTCCACAGTTCACTGTTCACAGATCATAGTTCACAGATCATAGTTCACAGTTCACAGTTCACAGTTCACAGTTCACAGTTCACAGTTCACAGTTCACAGTTCACAGTCTTCATTTCACAATTCGCAGTTCGCAGTTCACAGTTCACAGATCACAGTTCACAGATCACAGTTCACAGTTCACAGTTCACAGTTCACAGTTCACAGTTCACAGATCACACTTCACAGTTCACAGTTCACAGATCATAGTTCACAGATCACAGTTCACAGACTTTATTTCACAATTCAGTTTTCACAGTTCACACTTCACAGTGCACAGTTCACAGTCCACAGTTCACAGTCCACAGTTCACTGTTCACAAATCACAGTTCACAGTTCACAGTTCACAGTCCACAGATCACAGTTCACAGTCTTCATTTCACACTTCACAGTTCGCAGTTCACAGTTCACAGATCACAGTTCACAGACTTTATTTCACAATTCAGTTTTCACAGTTCACAGTTCACAGTTCTCAGTTCATAGTTCACAGTTCACAGATCACAGTTCACAGTCTTCATTTCACACTTCAGTCTTCACAGGGCACAGTTCACAGTTCACAGTCTTCATTTCACAATTCACAGTTCGCAGTTCACAGTTCACAGTTCACAGTTCACAGTCTTCATTTCACAATTCACAGTTCGCAGTTCACAGTTCACAGATCACAGTTCACAGTTCACAGTCTTCATTTCACACTTCACAGTTCGCTGTTCACAGTTCACAGATCACAGTTCACAGTTCACAGTTCACAGTTCACTGTTCACAGTTTACAGTTCTCAGTTTACAGTTCTCAGTTCACAGTTGACAGTTCACAGTTCACAGTTCACAGTTCACAGTTCACAGTTCACAGTTCACAGTTCACACTTCACACTTCACAGTTCACAGTTCACAGTTCACAGTCCACAGTTCACTGTTCACAGATCATAGTTCACAGTTCACAGTTCACAGTTCACAGTTCACAGTTCACAGTCTTCATTTCACAATTCACAGTTCGCAGTTCACAGTTCACAGATCACAGTTCACAGATCACAGTTCACAGGTCACAGTTCACAGTTCACAGTCCACAGTTCACAGTCCACAGTTCACTGTTCACAGATCACAGTTCACAGTTCACATTCTTCATTTCACACTTCACACTTCACAGTGCACAGTTCACAGTCCACAGTTCACAGTCCACAGTTCACTGATCACACATCACAGTTCACAGTTCACAGTTCACAGTCCACAGATCACAGTTCACAGTCCTCATTTCACACTTCACAGTTCGCAGTTCACAGTTCACAGATCACAGTTCACAGTTCACAGTTTACAGTTCTCAGTTTACAGTTCTCAGTTCACAGTTCACAGTTCACAGTTCACAGTTCACAGTTCACAGTTCACAGTTCAGAGTTCACAGTTCACTGTTCACAGTTTACAGTTCTCAGTTTACAGTTCTCAGTTCACAGTTGACAGTTCACAGTTGACAGTTCACACTTCACAGTTCACAGTTCACAGTTCACAGTTCACAAACCACAGTTCACTGTTCACAATTCACAGTTCACAGTTCACAGTTCACAGTTCACAGTTCACAGTTCACAGTTCACAAACCACAGTTCACTGTTCACAATTCACAGTTCACAGTTCACAGTTCACAGTTCACAGTTCACAGTTCACAGTTCCCAGTTCGCAGGTCACAGTTCACATTTCACAGTTCACTGTCTTCATTTCATACTTCACAGTTCGCAGTTCACAGTTCACAGGTCACAGTTCACAACCCACTGTTCACAGTTCACAGTTCTCAGTTCACAGATCACAGTTCACAGTTCACAGACTTTATTTCACAATTCAGTTTTCACAGTTCACAGATCACAGTTCTCAGTTCACAGTTCACAGTTCACAGATCACAATTCACAGTCTTCATTTCACACTTCAGTCTTCACAGGGCACAGTTCACAGTTCACAGTCTTCATTTCACAATTCACAGTTCGCAGTTCACAGTTCACAGATCACACTTCACAGTTCACAGTTCACAGTTCACAGGTCACAGTTCACAGTTCACAGTCCACAGTTCACTGTTCACAGATCACAGTTCACAGATCACAGTCTTCATTTCACACTTCACACTTCACAGTGCACAGTTCACAGTCCACAGTTCACTGTTCACAAATCACAGTTCACACTTCACAGTTCACAGTTCACAGTCCACAGATCACAGTTCACAGACTTTATTTCACACTTCACAGTTGGCAGTTCACAGTTCACAGTTCACAGTTCACAGTTCACAGTTCACAGTTCACTGTTCACAGTTTACAGTTCTCAGTTTACAGTTCTCAGTTCACAGTTGACAGTTCACAGTTGACAGTTCACACTTCACAGTTCACAGTTCACAGTTCACAGTCCACAGTTCACTGTTCACAATTCACAGTTCACAGTTCACAGTTCACAGTTCACAGTTCACAGTTCACAGTCTTCATTTCACAATTCACAGTTCGCAGTTTACAGTTCACAGTTCACAGTTCACTGATCACACATCACAGTTCACAGTTCACAGTTCACAGTTCACAGGTCACAGTTCACAGTTCACAGTCCACAGTTCACTGTTCACAGATCACAGTTCACAGATCACAGTCTTCATTTCACACTTCACACTTCACAGTGCACAGTGCACAGTTCACAGTCCACAGTTCACAGTCCACAGTTCACTGTTCACAAATCACAGTTCACAGTTCACAGTCACAGTCCACAGATCACAGTTCACAGTCTTCATTTCACACTTCACAGTTCGCAGTTCACAGTTCACTGATCACACATCACAGTTCACAGTTCACAGTTCACAGTTCACAGGTCACAGTTCACAGTTCACAGTCCACAGTTCACTGTTCACAGATCACAGTTCACAGATCACAGTCTTCATTTCACACTTCACAGTGCACAGTTCACAGTCCACAGTTCACTGTTCACAAATCACAGTTCACACTTCACAGTTCACAGTTCACAGTCCACAGATCACAGTTCACAGACTTTATTTCACACTTCACAGTTGGCAGTTCACAGTTCACAGTTCACAGTTCACAGTTCACTGTTCACTGTTCACAGTTCACAGTTCACAGTTCACAGTTCACAGTCTTCATTTCACAATTCACAGTTCGCAGTTCACAGTTCACAGTCCACAGTTCACTGTTCACAAATCACAGTTCACAGTTCACAGTTCACAGTTCACAGATCACAGTTCACAGTCTTCATTTCACACTTCACAGTTCGCAGTTCACAGTTCACAGATCACAGTTCACAGTTCACAGTTCACAGTTCACAGTTCACTGTTCACAGTTTACAGTTCTCAGTTTACAGTTCTCAGTTCACAGTTCTCAGTTCACAGTTGACAGTTCACAGTTCACAGTTCACACTTCACAGTTCACAGTTCACAGTCCACAGTTCACTGTTCACAGATCATAGTTCACAGATCATAGTTCACAGTTCACAGTTCACAGTTCACAGTTCACAGTTCACAGTTCACAGTTCACAGTCTTCATTTCACAATTCGCAGTTCGCAGTTCACAGTTCACAGATCACAGTTCACAGATCACAGTTCACAGTTCACAGTTCACAGTTCACAGTTCACAGTTCACAGATCACACTTCACAGTTCACAGTTCACAGATCATAGTTCACAGATCACAGTTCACAGACTTTATTTCACAATTCAGTTTTCACAGTTCACACTTCACAGTGCACAGTTCACAGTCCACAGTTCACAGTCCACAGTTCACTGTTCACAAATCACAGTTCACAGTTCACAGTTCACAGTCCACAGATCACAGTTCACAGTCTTCATTTCACACTTCACAGTTCGCAGTTCACAGTTCACAGATCACAGTTCACAGACTTTATTTCACAATTCAGTTTTCACAGTTCACAGTTCACAGTTCTCAGTTCATAGTTCACAGTTCACAGATCACAGTTCACAGTCTTCATTTCACACTTCAGTCTTCACAGGGCACAGTTCACAGTTCACAGTCTTCATTTCACAATTCACAGTTCGCAGTTCACAGTTCACAGTTCACAGTTCACAGTCTTCATTTCACAATTCACAGTTCGCAGTTCACAGTTCACAGATCACAGTTCACAGTTCACAGTCTTCATTTCACACTTCACAGTTCGCTGTTCACAGTTCACAGATCACAGTTCACAGTTCACAGTTCACAGTTCACTGTTCACAGTTTACAGTTCTCAGTTTACAGTTCTCAGTTTACAGTTCTCAGTTCACAGTTGACAGTTCACAGTTCACAGTTCACAGTTCACAGTTCACAGTTCACACTTCACAGTTCACAGTTCACAGTTCACAGTCCACAGTTCACTGTTCACAGATCATAGTTCACAGTTCACAGTTCACAGTTCACAGTTCACAGTTCACAGTCTTCATTTCACAATTCACAGTTCGCAGTTCACAGTTCACAGATCACAGTTCACAGATCACAGTTCACAGTTCACAGTTCACAGTTCACAGATCACGCTTCACAGATCACACTTCACAGTTCACAGTTCACAGATCACTGTTCACAGACTTTATTTCACAATTCAGTTTTCACAGTTCACAGTTCACAGTCCGCAGTTCACTGTTCACTGATCATAGTTCACAGTTCACAGTTCACAGTTCACAGTTCACAGTTCACAGTTCACTGTTCACAGTTTACAGTTCTCAGTTTACAGTTCTCAGTTTACAGTTCTCAGTTCACAGTTGACAGTTCACAGTTCACAGTTCACAGTTCACAGTTCACAGTTCACACTTCACAGTTCACAGTTCACAGTTCACAGTCCACAGTTCACTGTTCACAGATCATAGTTCACAGTTCACAGTTCACAGTTCACAGTTCACAGTTCACAGTCTTCATTTCACAATTCACAGTTCGCAGTTCACAGTTCACAGATCACAGTTCACAGATCACAGTTCACAGTTCACAGTTCACAGTTCACAGATCACGCTTCACAGATCACACTTCACAGTTCACAGTTCACAGATCACTGTTCACAGACTTTATTTCACAATTCAGTTTTCACAGTTCACAGTTCACAGTCCGCAGTTCACTGTTCACTGATCATAGTTCACAGTTCACAGTTCACAGTTCACAGTTCACAGTTCACAGTTCACAGTTCACAGTTCACAGTTCACAGTTCACAGTTCACTGTTCACAGTTCACAGTTCACAGTTCACAGTTCACAGTTCACAGTTCACTGTTCACTGTTCACAGTTCACAGTCCACAGATCACAGTTCACAGTCTTCATTTCACACTTCACAGTTCGCAGTTCACAGTTCACAGATCACAGTTCACAGTTCACAGTTTACAGTTCTCAGTTTACAGTTCTCAGTTCACAGTTGACAGTTCACAGTTCACAGTTCACACGTCACAGTTCACAGTTCACAGTTCACAGTCCACAGTTCACAGTTCACAGTTCACAGTTCCCAGTTCGCAGGTCACAGTTCACATTTCACAGTTCACAGTTCTCAGTTCACAGATCACAGTTCACAGTTCACAGACTTTATTTCACAATTCAGTTTTCACAGTTCACAGTTCACAGTTCACAGTTCACAGGGCACAGTTCACAGTTCACAGTCTTCATTTCACAATTCACACTTCACAGTGCACAGTTCACAGTCCACAGTTCACTGTTCACAAATCACAGTTCACACTTCACAGTTCACAGTTCACTGTCCACAGATCACAGTTCACAGACTTTATTTCACACTTCACAGGTGGCAGTTCACAGTTCACAGTTCACAGTTCACAGTTCACAGTTAACAGTTCACAGTTCACAGTTCACAGTTCACAGTTCACAGTTCACAGTTCACAGTTCACAGTTCAGTGTTCACAGTTCACTGTTCACAGTTTACAGTTCTCAGTTTACAGTTCTCAGTTCACAGTTGACAGTTCACAGTTGACAGTTCACACTTCACAGTTCACAGTTCACAGTTCACAGTTCACAGTTCACAGTTCACAGTTCACAGTTCACAAACCACAGTTCACTGTTCACAATTCACAGTTCACAGTTCACAGTTCACAGTTCACAGTTCACAGTTCACAGTTCACTGTTCACTGTTCACAGTTCACAGTTCACAGTTCACAGTTCACAGACTTCATTTCACAATTCACAGTTCGCAGTTCACAGTTCACAGGTCACAGTTCACAGTTCACAGGTCACAGTTCACAGTTCACATTCCACAGTTCACAGTCCACAGTTCACTGTTCACAGATCACAGTTCACAGTTCACATTCTTCATTTCACACTTCACACTTCACAGTGCACAGTTCACAGTCCACAGTTCACAGTCCACAGTTCACTGATCACACATCACAGTTCACAGTTCACAGTTCACAGTCCACAGATCACAGTTCACAGTCCTCATTTCACACTTCACAGTTCGCAGTTCACAGTTCACAGATCACAGTTCACAGTTCACAGTTTACAGTTCTCAGTTTACAGTTCTCAGTTCACAGTTCACAGTTCACAGTTCACAGTTCACAGTTCACAGTTCACAGTTCAGAGTTCACAGTTCACTGTTCACAGTTTACAGTTCTCAGTTTACAGTTCTCAGTTCACAGTTGACAGTTCACACTTCACAGTTCACAGTTCACAGTTCACAGTTCACAGTTCACAGTTCACAAACCACAGTTCACTGTTCACAATTCACAGTTCACAGTTCACAGTTCACAGTTCACAGTCCACAGTTCACAGTTCACAGTTCCCAGTTCGCAGGTCACAGTTCACATTTCACAGTTCACTGTCTTCATTTCATACTTCACAGTTCGCAGTTCACAGTTCACAGGTCACAGTTCACAACCCACTGTTCACAGTTCACAGTTCTCAGTTCACAGATCACAGTTCACAGTTCACAGACTTTATTTCACAATTCAGTTTTCACAGTTCACAGATCACAGTTCTCAGTTCACAGTTCACAGTTCACAGATCACAATTCACAGTCTTCATTTCACACTTCAGTCTTCACAGGGCACAGTTCACAGTTCACAGTCTTCATTTCACAATTCACAGTTCGCAGTTCACAGTTCACAGATCACACTTCACAGTTCACAGTTCACAGTTCACAGGTCACAGTTCACAGTTCACAGTCCACAGTTCACTGTTCACAGATCACAGTTCACAGATCACAGTCTTCATTTCACACTTCACACTTCACAGTGCACAGTTCACAGTCCACAGTTCACTGTTCACAAATCACAGTTCACACTTCACAGTTCACAGTTCACAGTCCACAGATCACAGTTCACAGACTTTATTTCACACTTCACAGTTGGCAGTTCACAGTTCACAGTTCACAGTTCACAGTTCACAGTTCACAGTTCACAGTTCACTGTTCACAGTTTACAGTTCTCAGTTTACAGTTCTCAGTTCACAGTTGACAGTTCACAGTTGACAGTTCACACTTCACAGTTCACAGTTCACAGTTCACAGTCCACAGTTCACTGTTCACAATTCACAGTTCACAGTTCACAGTTCACAGTTCACAGTTCACAGTTCACAGTCTTCATTTCACAATTCACAGTTCGCAGTTTACAGTTCACAGTTCACAGTTCACTGATCACACATCACAGTTCACAGTTCACAGTTCACAGTTCACAGGTCACAGTTCACAGTTCACAGTCCACAGTTCACTGTTCACAGATCACAGTTCACAGATCACAGTCTTCATTTCACACTTCACACTTCACAGTGCACAGTGCACAGTTCACAGTCCACAGTTCACAGTCCACAGTTCACTGTTCACAAATCACAGTTCACAGTTCACAGTCACAGTCCACAGATCACAGTTCACAGTCTTCATTTCACACTTCACAGTTCGCAGTTCACAGTTCACTGATCACACATCACAGTTCACAGTTCACAGTTCACAGTTCACAGGTCACAGTTCACAGTTCACAGTCCACAGTTCACTGTTCACAGATCACAGTTCACAGATCACAGTCTTCATTTCACACTTCACAGTGCACAGTTCACAGTCCACAGTCCACAGTTCACTGTTCACAAATCACAGTTCACACTTCACAGTTCACAGTTCACAGTCCACAGATCACAGTTCACAGACTTTATTTCACACTTCACAGTTGGCAGTTCACAGTTCACAGTTCACAGTTCACAGTTTACTGTTCACTGTTCACAGTTCACAGTTCACAGTTCACAGTTCACAGTCTTCATTTCACAATTCACAGTTCGCAGTTCACAGTTCACAGTCCACAGTTCACTGTTCACAAATCACAGTTCACAGTTCACAGTTCACAGTTCACAGATCACAGTTCACAGTCTTCATTTCACACTTCACAGTTCGCAGTTCACAGTTCACAGATCACAGTTCACAGTTCACAGTTCACAGTTCACAGTTCACTGTTCACAGTTTACAGTTCTCAGTTTACAGTTCCCAGTTCACAGTTCTCAGTTCACAGTTGACAGTTCACAGTTCACAGTTCACACTTCACAGTTCACAGTTCACAGTCCACAGTTCACTGTTCACAGATCATAGTTCACAGATCATAGTTCACAGTTCACAGTTCACAGTTCACAGTTCACAGTTCACAGTTCACAGTTCACAGTCTTCATTTCACAATTCGCAGTTCGCAGTTCACAGTTCACAGATCACAGTTCACAGATCACAGTTCACAGTTCACAGTTCACAGTTCACAGTTCACAGTTCACAGATCACACTTCACAGTTCACAGTTCACAGATCATAGTTCACAGATCACAGTTCACAGACTTTATTTCACAATTCAGTTTTCACAGTTCACACTTCACAGTGCACAGTTCACAGTCCACAGTTCACAGTCCACAGTTCACTGTTCACAAATCACAGTTCACAGTTCACAGTTCACAGTCCACAGATCACAGTTCACAGTCTTCATTTCACACTTCACAGTTCGCAGTTCACAGTTCACAGATCACAGTTCACAGACTTTATTTCACAATTCAGTTTTCACAGTTCACAGTTCACAGTTCTCAGTTCATAGTTCACAGTTCACAGATCACAGTTCACAGTCTTCATTTCACACTTCAGTCTTCACAGGACACAGTTCACAGTTCACAGTCTTCATTTCACAATTCACAGTTCGCAGTTCACAGTTCACAGTTCACAGTTCACAGTCTTCATTTCACAATTCACAGTTCGCAGTTCACAGTTCACAGATCACAGTTCACAGTTCACAGTCTTCATTTCACACTTCGCAGTTCGCTGTTCACAGTTCACAGATCACAGTTCACAGTTCACAGTTCACAGTTCACTGTTCACAGTTTACAGTTCTCAGTTTACAGTTCTCAGTTTACAGTTCTCAGTTCACAGTTGACAGTTCACAGTTCACAGTTCACAGTTCACAGTTCACAGTTCACACTTCACAGTTCACAGTTCACAGTTCACAGTCCACAGTTCACTGTTCACAGATCATAGTTCACAGTTCACAGTTCACAGTTCACAGTTCACAGTTCACAGTCTTCATTTCACAATTCACAGTTCGCAGTTCACAGTTCACAGATCACAGTTCACAGATCACAGTTCACAGTTCACAGTTCACAGTTCACAGATCACGCTTCACAGATCACACTTCACAGTTCACAGTTCACAGATCACTGTTCACAGACTTTATTTCACAATTCAGTTTTCACAGTTCACAGTTCACAGTCCGCAGTTCACTGTTCACTGATCATAGTTCACAGTTCACAGTTCACAGTTCACAGTTCACAGTTCACAGTTCACAGTTCACAGTTCACAGTTCACAGTTCACAGTTCACAGTTCACAGTTCACTGTTCACAGTTCACAGTTCACAGTTCACAGTTCACAGTTCACAGTTCACACTTCACAGTTCACACTTCACAGTTCACAGTTCACAGTTCACATATCACAGTTCACATATCACAGTTCACATATCACAGTTCACATATCACAGTTCACAGTTCACAGTTCACAGTTCACAGTTCACAGTTTCCAGTTCGCAGGTCACAGTTCACATTTCACAGTTCACTGTCTTCATTTCATACTTCACAGTTCGCAGTTCACAGTTCACAGTTCACAGTTCACTGTTCACAGTTTACAGTTCTCAGTTTACAGTTCTCAGTTCACAGTTGACAGTTCACAGTTGACAGTTCACACTTCACAGTTCACAGTTCACAGTTCACAGTCCACAGTTCACTGTTCACTGTTCACAATTCACAGTTCACAGTTCACAGTTCACAGTCTTCATTTCACAATTCACAGTTCGCAGTTCACAGTTCACAGATCACAGTTCACAGTTCACAGTCTTCATTTCACACTTCACAGTTCGCTGTTCACAGTTCACAGATCACAGTTCACAGTTCACAGTTCACAGTTCACTGTTCACAGTTTACAGTTCTCAGTTTACAGTTCTCAGTTTACAGTTCTCAGTTCACAGTTCACTGTTCACAAATCACAGTTCACAGTTCACAGTTCACAGTCCACAGATCACAGTTCACAGTCTTCATTTCACACTTCACAGTTCGCAGTTCACAGTTCACAGATCACAGTTCACAGACTTTATTTCACAATTCAGTTTTCACAGTTCACAGTTCACAGTTCTCAGTTCATAGTTCACAGTTCACAGATCACAGTTCACAGTCTTCATTTCACACTTCAGTCTTCACAGGGCACAGTTCACAGTTCACAGTCTTCATTTCACAATTCACAGTTCGCAGTTCACAGTTCACAGTTCACAGTTCACAGTCTTCATTTCACAATTCACAGTTCGCAGTTCACAGTTCACAGATCACAGTTCACAGTTCACAGTCTTCATTTCACACTTCACAGTTCGCTGTTCACAGTTCACAGATCACAGTTCACAGTTCACAGTTCACAGTTCACTGTTCACAGTTTACAGTTCTCAGTTTACAGTTCTCAGTTTACAGTTCTCAGTTCACAGTTGACAGTTCACAGTTCACAGTTCACAGTTCACAGTTCACAGTTCACACTTCACAGTTCACAGTTCACAGTTCACAGTCCACAGTTCACTGTTCACAGATCATAGTTCACAGTTCACAGTTCACAGTTCACAGTTCACAGTTCACAGTCTTCATTTCACAATTCACAGTTCGCAGTTCACAGTTCACAGATCACAGTTCACAGATCACAGTTCACAGTTCACAGTTCACAGTTCACAGATCACGCTTCACAGATCACACTTCACAGTTCACAGTTCACAGATCACTGTTCACAGACTTTATTTCACAATTCAGTTTTCACAGTTCACAGTTCACAGTCCGCAGTTCACTGTTCACTGATCATAGTTCACAGTTCACAGTTCACAGTTCACAGTTCACAGTTCACAGTTCACAGTTCACAGTTCACAGTTCACAGTTCACAGTTCACAGTTCACAGTTCACTGTTCACAGTTCACAGTTCACAGTTCACAGTTCACAGTTCACAGTTCACAGTTCACAGTTCACAGTTCACTGTTCACTGTTCACAGTTCACAGTCCACAGATCACAGTTCACAGTCTTCATTTCACACTTCACAGTTCGCAGTTCACAGTTCACAGATCACAGTTCACAGTTCACAGTTTACAGTTCTCAGTTTACAGTTCTCAGTTCACAGTTGACAGTTCACAGTTCACAGTCTTCATTTCACACTTCACAGTTCGCAGTTCACAGTTCACAGATCACAGTTCGCAGGTCACAGTTCACATTTCACAGTTCACAGTTCTCAGTTCACAGATCACAGTTCACAGTTCACAGACTTTATTTCACAATTCAGTTTTCACAGTTCACAGTTCACAGTTCACAGGGCACAGTTCACAGTTCACAGTCTTCATTTCACAATTCACACTTCACAGTGCACAGTTCACAGTCCACAGTTCACTGTTCACAAATCACAGTTCACACTTCACAGTTCACAGTTCACTGTCCACAGATCACAGTTCACAGACTTTATTTCACACTTCACAGGTGGCAGTTCACAGTTCACAGTTCACAGTTCACAGTTCACAGTTCACAGTTCACAGTTCACAGTTCACAGTTCACAGTTCACAGTTCACAGTTCACAGTTCACAGTTCAGTGTTCACAGTTCACTGTTCACAGTTTACAGTTCTCAGTTTACAGTTCTCAGTTCACAGTTGACAGTTCACAGTTGACAGTTCACACTTCACAGTTCACAGTTCACAGTTCACAGTTCACAGTTCACAGTTCACAGTTCACAAACCAAAGTTCACTGTTCACAATTCACAGTTCACAATTCACAGTTCACAGTTCACAGTTCACAGTTCACAGTTCACAGTTCACAGTTCACTGTTCACTGTTCACAGTTCACAGTTCACAGTTCACAGTTCACAGACTTCATTTCACAATTCACAGTTCGCAGTTCACAGTTCACAGGTCACAGTTCACAGTTCACAGGTCACAGTTCACAGTTCACAGTCCACAGTTCACAGTCCACAGTTCACTGTTCACAGATCACAGTTCACAGTTCACATTCTTCATTTCACACTTCACACTTCACAGTGCACAGTTCACAGTCCACAGTTCACAGTCCACAGTTCACTGATCACACATCACAGTTCACAGTTCACAGTTCACAGTCCACAGATCACAGTTCACAGTCCTCATTTCACACTTCACAGTTCGCAGTTCACAGTTCACAGATCACAGTTCACAGTTCACAGTTTACAGTTCTCAGTTTACAGTTCTCAGTTCACAGTTCACAGTTCACAGTTCACAGTTCACAGTTCACAGTTCACAGTTCAGAGTTCACAGTTCACTGTTCACAGTTTACAGTTCTCAGTTTACAGTTCTCAGTTCACAGTTGACAGTTCACAGTTGACAGTTCACACTTCACAGTTCACAGTTCACAGTTCACAGTTCACAAACCACAGTTCACTGTTCACAATTCACAGTTCACAGTTCACAGTTCACAGTTCACAGTCCACAGTTCACAGTTCACAGTTCCCAGTTCGCAGGTCACAGTTCACATTTCACAGTTCACTGTCTTCATCTCATACTTCACAGTTCGCAGTTCACAGTTCACAGGTCACAGTTCACAACCCACTGTTCACAGTTCACAGTTCTCAGTTCACAGATCACAGTTCACAGTTCACAGACTTTATTTCACAATTCAGTTTTCACAGTTCACAGATCACAGTTCTCAGTTCACAGTTCACAGTTCACAGATCACAATTCACAGTCTTCATTTCACACTTCAGTCTTCACAGGGCACAGTTCACAGTTCACAGTCTTCATTTCACAATTCACAGTTCGCAGTTCACAGTTCACAGATCACACTTCACAGTTCACAGTTCACAGTTCACAGGTCACAGTTCACAGTTCACAGTCCACAGTTCACTGTTCACAGATCACAGTTCACAGATCACAGTCTTCATTTCACACTTCACACTTCACAGTGCACAGTTCACAGTCCACAGTTCACTGTTCACAAATCACAGTTCACACTTCACAGTTCACAGTTCACAGTCCACAGATCACAGTTCACAGACTTTATTTCACACTTCACAGTTGGCAGTTCACAGTTCACAGTTCACAGTTCACAGTTCACAGTTCACTGTTCACAGTTTACAGTTCTCAGTTTACAGTTCTCAGTTCACAGTTGACAGTTCACAGTTGACAGTTCACACTTCACAGTTCACAGTTCACAGTTCACAGTCCACAGTTCACTGTTCACAATTCACAGTTCACAGTTCACAGTTCACAGTTCACAGTTCACAGTTCACAGTCTTCATTTCACAATTCACAGTTCGCAGTTTACAGTTCACAGTTCACAGTTCACTGATCACACATCACAGTTCACAGTTCACAGTTCACAGTTCACAGGTCACAGTTCACAGTTCACAGTCCACAGTTCACTGTTCACAGATCACAGTTCACAGATCACAGTCTTCATTTCACACTTCACACTTCACAGTGCACAGTGCACAGTTCACAGTCCACAGTTCACAGTCCACAGTTCACTGTTCACAAATCACAGTTCACAGTTCACAGTCACAGTCCACAGATCACAGTTCACAGTCTTCATTTCACACTTCACAGTTCGCAGTTCACAGTTCACTGATCACACATCACAGTTCACAGTTCACAGTTCACAGTTCACAGGTCACAGTTCACAGTTCACAGTCCACAGTTCACTGTTCACAGATCACAGTTCACAGATCACAGTCTTCATTTCACACTTCACAGTGCACAGTTCACAGTCCACAGTTCACTGTTCACAAATCACAGTTCACACTTCACAGTTCACAGTTCACAGTCCACAGATCACAGTTCACAGACTTTATTTCACACTTCACAGTTGGCAGTTCACAGTTCACAGTTCACAGTTCACAGTTCACTGTTCACTGTTCACAGTTCACAGTTCACAGTTCACAGTTCACAGTCTTCATTTCACAATTCACAGTTCGCAGTTCACAGTTCACAGTCCACAGTTCACTGTTCACAAATCACAGTTCACAGTTCACAGTTCACAGTTCACAGATCACAGTTCACAGTCTTCATCTCACACTTCACAGTTCGCAGTTCACAGTTCACAGATCACAGTTCACAGTTCACAGTTCACAGTTCACAGTTCACTGTTCACAGTTTACAGTTCTCAGTTTACAGTTCTCAGTTCACAGTTCTCAGTTCACAGTTGACAGTTCACAGTTCACAGTTCACACTTCACAGTTCACAGTTCACAGTCCACAGTTCACTGTTCACAGATCATAGTTCACAGATCATAGTTCACAGTTCACAGTTCACAGTTCACAGTTCACAGTTCACAGTTCACAGTTCACAGTCTTCATTTCACAATTCGCAGTTCGCAGTTCACAGTTCACAGATCACAGTTCACAGATCACAGTTCACAGTTCACAGTTCACAGTTCACAGCTCACAGTTCACAGATCACACTTCACAGTTCACAGTTCACAGATCATAGTTCACAGATCACAGTTCACAGACTTTATTTCACAATTCAGTTTTCACAGTTCACACTTCACAGTGCACAGTTCACAGTCCACAGTTCACAGTCCACAGTTCACTGTTCACAAATCACAGTTCACAGTTCACAGTTCACAGTCCACAGATCACAGTTCACAGTCTTCATTTCACACTTCACAGTTCGCAGTTCACAGTTCACAGATCACAGTTCACAGACTTTATTTCACAATTCAGTTTTCACAGTTCACAGTTCACAGTTCTCAGTTCATAGTTCACAGTTCACAGATCACAGTTCACAGTCTTCATTTCACACTTCAGTCTTCACAGGGCACAGTTCACAGTTCACAGTCTTCATTTCACAATTCACAGTTCGCAGTTCACAGTTCACAGTTCACAGTTCACAGTTCACAGTCTTCATTTCACAATTCACAGTTCGCAGTTCACAGTTCACAGATCACAGTTCACAGTTCACAGTCTTCATTTCACACTTCACAGTTCGCTGTTCACAGTTCACAGATCACAGTTCACAGTTCACAGTTCACAGTTCACTGTTCACAGTTTACAGTTCTCAGTTTACAGTTCTCAGTTTACAGTTCTCAGTTCACAGTTGACAGTTCACAGTTCACAGTTCACAGTTCACAGTTCACAGTTCACACTTCACAGTTCACAGTTCACAGTTCACAGTCCACAGTTCACTGTTCACAGATCATAGTTCACAGTTCACAGTTCACAGTTCACAGTTCACAGTTCACAGTCTTCATTTCACAATTCACAGTTCGCAGTTCCAGTTCACAGATCACAGTTCACAGATCACAGTTCACAGTTCACAGTTCACAGTTCACAGATCACGCTTCACAGATCACACTTCACAGTTCACAGTTCACAGATCACTGTTCACAGACTTTATTTCACAATTCAGTTTTCACAGTTCACAGTTCACAGTCCGCAGTTCACTGTTCACTGATCATAGTTCACAGTTCACAGTTCACAGTTCACAGTTCACAGTTCACAGTTCACAGTTCACAGTTCACAGTTCACAGTTCACAGTTCACAGTTCACAGTTCACAGTTCACTGTTCACAGTTCACAGTTCACAGTTCACAGTTCACAGTTCACAGTTCACAGTTCACACTTCACAGTTCACACTTCACAGTTCACAGTTCACAGTTCACATATCACAGTTCACATATCACAGTTCACATATCACAGTTCACAGTTCACAGTTCACAGTTCACAGTTCACAGTTTCCAGTTCGCAGGTCACAGTTCACATTTCACAGTTCACTGTCTTCATTTCATACTTCACAGTTCGCAGTTCACAGTTCACAGTTCACAGTTCACTGTTCACAGTTTACAGTTCTCAGTTTACAGTTCTCAGTTCACAGTTGACAGTTCACAGTTGACAGTTCACACTTCACAGTTCACAGTTCACAGTTCACAGTCCACAGTTCACTGTTCACTGTTCACAATTCACAGTTCACAGTTCACAGTTCACAGTCTTCATTTCACAATTCACAGTTCGCAGTTCACAGTTCACAGATCACAGTTCACAGTTCACAGATCACAGTTCACAGTTCACAGTTCACAGTTCACTGTTCACAGTTTACAGTTCTCAGTTTACAGTTCTCAGTTTACAGTTCTCAGTTCACAGTTCACTGTTCACAAATCACAGTTCACAGTTCACAGTTCACAGTCCACAGATCACAGTTCACAGTCTTCATTTCACACTTCACAGTTCGCAGTTCACAGTTCACAGATCACAGTTCACAGACTTTATTTCACAATTCAGTTTTCACAGTTCACAGTTCACAGTTCTCAGTTCATAGTTCACAGTTCACAGATCACAGTTCACAGTCTTCATTTCACACTTCAGTCTTCACAGGGCACAGTTCACAGTTCACAGTCTTCATTTCACAATTCACAGTTCGCAGTTCACAGTTCACAGTTCACAGTTCACAGTCTTCATTTCACAATTCACAGTTCGCAGTTCACAGTTCACAGATCACAGTTCACAGTTCACAGTCTTCATTTCACACTTCACAGTTCGCTGTTCACAGTTCACAGATCACAGTTCACAGTTCACAGTTCACTGTTCACAGTTTACAGTTCTCAGTTTACAGTTCTCAGTTTACAGTTCTCAGTTCACAGTTGACAGTTCACAGTTCACAGTTCACAGTTCACAGTTCACAGTTCACACTTCACAGTTCACAGTTCACAGTTCACAGTCCACAGTTCACTGTTCACAGATCATAGTTCACAGTTCACAGTTCACAGTTCACAGTTCACAGTTCACAGTCTTCATTTCACAATTCACAGTTCGCAGTTCACAGTTCACAGATCACAGTTCACAGATCACAGTTCACAGTTCACAGTTCACAGTTCACAGATCACGCTTCACAGATCACACTTCACAGTTCACAGTTCACAGATCACTGTTCACAGACTTTATTTCACAATTCAGTTTTCACAGTTCACAGTTCACAGTCCGCAGTTCACTGTTCACTGATCATAGTTCACAGTTCACAGTTCACAGTTCACAGTTCACAGTTCACAGTTCACAGTTCACAGTTCACAGTTCACAGTTCACAGTTCACAGTTCACAGTTCACTGTTCACAGTTCACAGTTCACAGTTCACAGTTCACAGTTCACAGTTCACACTTCACAGTTCACACTTCACAGTTCACAGTTCACAGTTCACATATCACAGTTCACATATCACAGTTCACATATCACAGTTCACATATCACAGTTCACAGTTCACAGTTCACAGTTCACAGTTCACAGTTTCCAGTTCGCAGGTCACAGTTCACATTTCACAGTTCACTGTCTTCATTTCATACTTCACAGTTCGCAGTTCACAGTTCACAGTTCACAGTTCACTGTTCACAGTTTACAGTTCTCAGTTTACAGTTCTCAGTTCACAGTTGACAGTTCACAGTTGACAGTTCACACTTCACAGTTCACAGTTCACAGTTCACAGTCCACAGTTCACTGTTCACTGTTCACAATTCACAGTTCACAGTTCACAGTTCACAGTTCACTGTTCACTGTTCACAGTTCACAGTCCACAGATCACAGTTCACAGTCTTCATTTCACACTTCACAGTTCGCAGTTCACAGTTCACAGTTCACAGTTTACAGTTCTCAGTTTACAGTTCTCAGTTCACAGTTGACAGTTCACAGTTCACAGTTCACACGTCACAGTTCACAGTTCACAGTTCACAGTCCACAGTTCACAGTTCACAGTTCACAGTTCCCAGTTCGCAGGTCACAGTTCACATTTCACAGTTCACAGTTCTCAGTTCACAGATCACAGTTCACAGTTCACAGACTTTATTTCACAATTCAGTTTTCACAGTTCACAGTTCACAGTTCACAGGGCACAGTTCACAGTTCACAGTCTTCATTTCACAATTCACACTTCACAGTGCACAGTTCACAGTCCACAGTTCACTGTTCACAAATCACAGTTCACACTTCACAGTTCACAGTTCACTGTCCACAGATCACAGTTCACAGACTTTATTTCACACTTCACAGGTGGCAGTTCACAGTTCACAGTTCACAGTTCACAGTTCACAGTTCACAGTTCACAGTTCACAGTTCACAGTTCACAGTTCAGAGTTCACAGTTCACTGTTCACAGTTTACAGTTCTCAGTTTACAGTTCTCAGTTCACAGTTGACAGTTCACAGTTGACAGTTCACACTTCACAGTTCACAGTTCACAGTTCACAGTTCACAAACCACAGTTCACTGTTCACAATTCACAGTTCACAGTTCACAGTTCACAGTTCACAGTTCACAGTTCACAGTTCACAGTTCACAGTTCACAGTTCACAGTTCACAGACTTCATTTCACAATTCACAGTTCGCAGTTCACAGTTCACAGGTCACAGTTCACAGTTCACAGGTCACAGTTCACAGTTCACAGTCCACAGTTCACAGTCCACAGTTCACTGTTCACAGATCACAGTTCACAGTTCACATTCTTCATTTCACACTTCACACTTCACAGTGCACAGTTCACAGTCCACAGTTCACAGTCCACAGTTCACTGATCACACATCACAGTTCACAGTTCACAGTTCACAGTCCACAGATCACAGTTCACAGTCCTCATTTCACACTTCACAGTTCGCAGTTCACAGTTCACAGATCACAGTTCACAGTTCACAGTTTACAGTGCTCAGTTTACAGTTCTCAGTTCACAGTTCACAGTTCACAGTTCACACGTCACAGTTCACAGTTCACAGTTCACAGTTCACAGTCCACAGTTCACAGTTCACAGTTCACAGTTCCCAGTTCGCAGGTCACAGTTCACATTTCACGGTTCACTGTCTTCATTTCATACTTCACAGTTCGCAGTTCACAGTTCACAGGTCACAGTTCACAGCCCACTGTTCACAGTTCACAGTTCTCAGTTCACAGATCACAGTTCACAGTTCACAGACTTTATTTCACAATTCAGTTTTCACAGTTCACAGTTCACAGTTCTCAGTTCACAGTTCACAGTTCACAGATCACAGTTCACAGTCTTCATTTCACACTTCAGTCTTCACAGGGCACAGTTCACAGTTCACAGTCTTCATTTCACAATTCACATTTAGCAGTTCACAGTTCACAGTTCACAGTTCACAGTCTTCATTTCACAATTCACAGTTCGCAGTTCACAGTTCACAGATCACAGTTCACAGTTCACAGTTCACAGTTCACTGTTCACAGTTTACAGTTCTCAGTTCACAGTTCACAGTTCACAGTCCACAGTTCACAGTTCACAGTTCACAGTTCCCAGTTCGCAGGTCACAGTTCACATTTCACAGTTCACTGTCTTCATTTCATACTTCACACTTCACAGTTCACAGTTCACTGTTCACAGTTCACAGTTCACAGTCCACAGTTCACTGTTCACAAATCACAGTTCACAGTTCACTGTTCACAGTCCACAGATCACAGTTCACAGTCTTCATTTCACACTTCACAGTTCGCAGTTCACAGTTCACAGATCACAGATCACAGTTCACAGTTCACAGTTCACAGTTCACAGTTCACTGTTCACAGTTCACTGTTCACAGATCATAGTTCACAGTTCACAGTTCACAGTTCACAGTTCACAGTCTTCATTTCACAATTCACAGTTCGCAGTTCACAGTTCACAGATCACAGTTCACAGATCACAGTTCATAGTTCACAGTTCACAGTTCACAGATCACACTTCAGAGTTCACAGTTCACAGTTCACAGATCACAGTTCACAGACTTTATTTCACAATTCAGTTTTCACAGTTCACAGTTCACAGTTCACAGTTCACAGTTCCAGTTCACAGTTCACAGTTCACAGTTCACAGTTCACACTTCACTGTTCACAGATCACAGTTCACAGTTCACAGTTCACAGTTCCCAGTTCGCAGGTCACAGTTCACATTTCACAGTTCACTGTCTTCATTTCATACTTCACAGTTCACTGTCTTCATTTCATACTTCACAGTTCGCAGTTCACAGTTCACAGTTCACAGTTCACAGTTCACAGTTCACAGTTCACAGTTCACAGTTCACAGGTCACAGTTCACAGTTCACAGGTCACAGGTCACAGTTCACAGTTCACAGTCCACAGTTCACAGTTCACTGTTCACAGATCACAGTTCACAGATCACAGTCTTCATTTCACACTTCACACTTCACAGTGCACAGTTCACAGTCCACGTTCACTGTTCACAAATCACAGTTCACACTTCACAGTTCACAGTTCACAGTCCACAGATCACAGTTCACAGACTTTATTTCACACTTCACAGTTCGCAGTTCACAGTTCACAGTTCACAGTTCACAGTCTTCATTTCACAATTCACAGTTCGCAGTTCACAGTTCACAGATCACAGTTCACAGTTCACAGTTCACAGTTCACTGTTCACAGTTTACAGTTCTCAGTTCACAGTTCACAGTTCACAGTCCACAGTTCACAGTTCACAGTTCACAGTTCCCAGTTCGCAGGTCACAGTTCACATTTCACAGTTCACTGTCTTCATTTCATACTTCACACTTCACAGTTCACAGTTCACTGTTCACAGTTCACAGTTCACAGTCCACAGTTCACTGTTCACAAATCACAGTTCACAGTTCACTGTTCACAGTCCACAGATCACAGTTCACAGTCTTCATTTCACACTTCACAGTTCGCAGTTCACAGTTCACAGATCACAGATCACAGTTCACAGTTCACAGTTCACAGTTCACAGTTCACTGTTCACAGTTCACTGTTCACAGATCATAGTTCACAGTTCACAGTTCACAGTTCACAGTTCACAGTCTTCATTTCACAATTCACAGTTCGCAGTTCACAGTTCACAGATCACAGTTCACAGATCACAGTTCATAGTTCACAGTTCACAGTTCACAGATCACACTTCAGAGTTCACAGTTCACAGTTCACAGATCACAGTTCACAGACTTTATTTCACAATTCAGTTTTCACAGTTCACAGTTCACAGTTCACAGTTCACAGTTCCAGTTCACAGTTCACAGTTCACAGTTCACAGTTCACACTTCACTGTTCACAGATCACAGTTCACAGTTCACAGTTCACAGTTCCCAGTTCGCAGGTCACAGTTCACATTTCACAGTTCACTGTCTTCATTTCATACTTCACAGTTCACTGTCTTCATTTCATACTTCACAGTTCGCAGTTCACAGTTCACAGTTCACAGTTCACAGTTCACAGTTCACAGTTCACAGTTCACAGTTCACAGGTCACAGTTCACAGTTCACAGGTCACAGGTCACAGTTCACAGTTCACAGTCCACAGTTCACAGTTCACTGTTCACAGATCACAGTTCACAGATCACAGTCTTCATTTCACACTTCACACTTCACAGTGCACAGTTCACAGTCCACGTTCACTGTTCACAAATCACAGTTCACACTTCACAGTTCACAGTTCACAGTCCACAGATCACAGTTCACAGACTTTATTTCACACTTCACAGTTCGCAGTTCACAGTTCACAGTTCACAGTTCACAGTTCACAGTTCACAGGTCACAGTTCACAGTTCACAGTCCACAGTTCACTGTTCACAGATCACAGTTCACAGATCACAGTCTTCATTTCACACTTCACAGTTCGCAGTTCACAGTTCACAGATCACAGTTCACAGTTCACAGTTTCCAGTTCTCAGTTTACAGTACTCAGTTCACAGTTGACAGTTCACAGTTCACAGTTCACACGTCACAGTTCACAGTTCACAGTTCACAGTTCACAGTCCACAGTTCACAGTTCACAGTTCACAGTTCCCAGTTCGCAGGTCACAGTTCACATTTCACAGTTCACTGTCTTCATTTCATACTTCACAGTTCACTGTCTTCATTTCATACTTCACAGTTCGCAGTTTACAGTTCACAGTTCACAGTTCACAGTTCACAGGTCACAGTTCACAGGTCACAGGTCACAGTTCACAGTTCACAGTCAACAATTCACAGTTCACTGTTCACAGATCACACTTCACAGATCACAGTCTTCATTTCACACTTCACACTTCACAGTGCACAGTTCACAGTCCACAGTTCACTGTTCACAAATCACAGTTCACACTTCACAGTTCACAGTTCACAGTCCACAGATAACAGTTCACAGACTTTATTTCACACTTCACAGTTCGCAGTTCACAGTTCACAGTTCACAGTCCACAGTTCACTGTTCACAGATCACAGTTCACAGATCACAGTCTTCATTTCACACTTCACAGTTCGCAGTTCACAGTTCACAGATCACAGTTCACAGTTTACAGTTCTCAGTTTACAGTTCTCAGTTCACAGTTGACAGTTCACAGTTCACAGTTCACACGTCACAGTTCACAGTTCACAGTTCACAGTCCACAGTTCACAGTTCACAGTTCACAGTTCACAGTTCCCAGTTCGCAGGTCACAGTTCACAGTTCACTGTCTTCATTTCATACTTCACAGTTCGCAGTTCACAGTTCACAGGTCACAGTTCACAGCCCACTGTTCACAGTTCACAGTTCTCAGTTCACAGATCACAGTTCACAGTTCACAGTTCACAGTTCACAGTTCACAGTTCACAGTTCACAGTTCACAGTTCACAGTTCACAGTTCACAGTTCACAGTTCACAGTTCACAGTTCACAGTTCACACTTCACAGTTCACACTTCACAGTTCACAGTTCACATATCACAGTTAACAGTTGACAGTTCACAGTTGACAGTTCACACTTCACAGTTCACAGTTCACAGTTCACAGTTCACAAACCACAGTTCACTGTTCACAATTCACAGTTCACAGTTCACAGTTCACAGTTCGCAGTTCACAGTTCACAGGTCACAGTTCACAGTTCACAGGTCACAGTTCACAGTTCACAGTCCACAGTTCACAGTCCACAGTTCACTGTTCACAGATCACAGTTCACAGTTCACATTCTTCATTTCACACTTCACACTTCACAGTGCACAGTTCACAGTCCACAGTTCACAGTCCACAGTTCACTGATCACACATCACAGTTCACAGTTCACAGTTCACAGTCCACAGATCACAGTTCACAGTCCTCATTTCACACTTCACAGTTCGCAGTTCACAGTTCACAGATCACAGTTCACAGTTCACAGTTTACAGTTCTCAGTTTACAGTTCTCAGTTCACAGTTCACAGTTCACAGTTCACACGTCACAGTTCACAGTTCACAGTTCACAGTCCACAGTTCACAGTTCACAGTTCACAGTTCCCAGTTCGCAGGTCACAGTTCACATTTCACGGTTCACTGTCTTCATTTCATACTTCACAGTTCGCAGTTCACAGTTCACAGGTCACAGTTCACAGCCCACTGTTCACAGTTCACAGTTCTCAGTTCACAGATCACAGTTCACAGTTCACAGACTTTATTTCACAATTCAGTTTTCACAGTTCACAGTTCACAGTTCTCAGTTCACAGTTCACAGTTCACAGATCACAGTTCACAGTCTTCATTTCACACTTCAGTCTTCACAGGGCACAGTTCACAGTTCACAGTCTTCATTTCACAATTCACATTTAGCAGTTCACAGTTCACAGTTCACAGTTCACAGTCTTCATTTCACAATTCACAGTTCGCAGTTCACAGTTCACAGATCACAGTTCACAGTTCACAGTTCACAGTTCACTGTTCACAGTTTACAGTTCTCAGTTCACAGTTCACAGTTCACAGTCCACAGTTCACAGTTCACAGTTCACAGTTCCCAGTTCGCAGGTCACAGTTCACATTTCACAGTTCACTGTCTTCATTTCATACTTCACACTTCACAGTTCACAGTTCACTGTTCACAGTTCACAGTTCACAGTCCACAGTTCACTGTTCACAAATCACAGTTCACAGTTCACTGTTCACAGTCCACAGATCACAGTTCACAGTCTTCATTTCACACTTCACAGTTCGCAGTTCACAGTTCACAGATCACAGATCACAGTTCACAGTTCACAGTTCACAGTTCACAGTTCACTGTTCACAGTTCACTGTTCACAGATCATAGTTCACAGTTCACAGTTCACAGTTCACAGTTCACAGTCTTCATTTCACAATTCACAGTTCGCAGTTCACAGTTCACAGATCACAGTTCACAGATCACAGTTCATAGTTCACAGTTCACAGTTCACAGATCACACTTCAGAGTTCACAGTTCACAGTTCACAGATCACAGTTCACAGACTTTATTTCACAATTCAGTTTTCACAGTTCACAGTTCACAGTTCACAGTTCACAGTTCACAGTTCCAGTTCACAGTTCACAGTTCACAGTTCACAGTTCACACTTCACTGTTCACAGATCACAGTTCACAGTTCACAGTTCACAGTTCCCAGTTCGCAGGTCACAGTTCACATTTCACAGTTCACTGTCTTCATTTCATACTTCACAGTTCACTGTCTTCATTTCATACTTCACAGTTCGCAGTTCACAGTTCACAGTTCACAGTTCACAGTTCACAGTTCACAGTTCACAGTTCACAGTTCACAGGTCACAGTTCACAGTTCACAGGTCACAGGTCACAGTTCACAGTTCACAGTCCACAGTTCACAGTTCACTGTTCACAGATCACAGTTCACAGATCACAGTCTTCATTTCACACTTCACACTTCACAGTGCACAGTTCACAGTCCACGTTCACTGTTCACAAATCACAGTTCACACTTCACAGTTCACAGTTCACAGTCCACAGATCACAGTTCACAGACTTTATTTCACACTTCACAGTTCGCAGTTCACAGTTCACAGTTCACAGTTCACAGTTCACAGTTCACAGGTCACAGTTCACAGTTCACAGTCCACAGTTCACTGTTCACAGATCACAGTTCACAGATCACAGTCTTCATTTCACACTTCACAGTTCGCAGTTCACAGTTCACAGATCACAGTTCACAGTTCACAGTTTCCAGTTCTCAGTTTACAGTACTCAGTTCACAGTTGACAGTTCACAGTTCACAGTTCACACGTCACAGTTCACAGTTCACAGTTCACAGTTCACAGTCCACAGTTCACAGTTCACAGTTCCCAGTTCGCAGGTCACAGTTCACATTTCACAGTTCACTGTCTTCATTTCATACTTCACAGTTCACTGTCTTCATTTCATACTTCACAGTTCGCAGTTTACAGTTCACAGTTCACAGTTCACAGTTCACAGGTCACAGTTCACAGGTCACAGGTCACAGTTCACAGTTCACAGTCCACAATTCACAGTTCACTGTTCACAGATCACACTTCACAGATCACAGTCTTCATTTCACACTTCACACTTCACAGTGCACAGTTCACAGTCCACAGTTCACTGTTCACAAATCACAGTTCACACTTCACAGTTCACAGTTCACAGTCCACAGATCACAGTTCACAGACTTTATTTCACACTTCACAGTTCGCAGTTCACAGTTCACAGTTCACAGTTCACAGTTCACAGTTCACAGGTCACAGTTCACAGTTCACAGTTCACAGTTCACAGTCCACAGTTCACTGTTCACAGATCACAGTTCACAGATCACAGTCTTCATTTCACACTTCACAGTTCGCAGTTCACAGTTCACAGATCACAGTTCACAGTTTACAGTTCTCAGTTTACAGTTCTCAGTTCACAGTTGACAGTTCACAGTTCACAGTTCACACGTCACAGTTCACAGTTCACAGTTCACAGTCCACAGTTCACAGTTCACAGTTCACAGTTCCCAGTTCGCAGGTCACAGTTCACAGTTCACTGTCTTCATTTCATACTTCACAGTTCGCAGTTCACAGTTCACAGGTCACAGTTCACAGCCCACTGTTCACAGTTCACAGTTCTCAGTTCTCAGTTCACAGATCACAGTTCACAGTTCACAGTTCACAGTTCACAGTTCACAGTTCACAGTTCACAGTTCACAGTTCACAGTTCACAGTTCACAGTTCACAGTTCACAGTTCACAGTTCACACTTCACAGTTCACAGTTCACATATCACAGTTAACAGTTCACAGTTCACAGTTCACAGTTCACAGTTCACAGTTCGCAGGTCACAGTTCACATTTCACAGTTCACTGTCTTCATTTCATACTTCACAGTTCGCAGTTCACAGTTCACAGTTCACAGTTCACAGTTCACTGTTCACAGTTTACAGTTCTCAGTTTACAGTTCTCAGTTCACAGTTGACAGTTCACAGTTGACAGTTCACACTTCACAGTTCACAGTTCACAGTTCACAGTCCACAGTTCACTGTTCACTGTTCACAATTCACAGTTCACAGTTCACAGTTCACAGTTCACTGTTCACTGTTCACAGTTCACAGTCTTCATTTCACAATTCATAGTTCGCAGTTCACAGGTCACAGTTCACAGTTCACAGGTCACAGTTCACAGTTCACACTTCACAGTTCACAGTTCACAGTTCACAGTTCACAGTCCACAGTTCACAGTCCACAGTTCACTGATCACACATCACAGTTCACAGTTCACAGTTCACAGTCCACAGATCACAGTTCACAGTCTTCATTTCACACTTCACAGTTCGCAGTTCACAGTTCACAGATCACAGCCCACTGTTCACAGTTCACAGTTCTCAGTTCACAGATCACAGTTCACAGTTCACAGACTTTATTTCATAATTCAGTTTTCACATTTCACAGTTCACAGTTCACAGGGCACAGTTCACAGTTCACAGTCTTCATTTCACAATTCACAGTTCGCAGTTCACAGTTCACAGATCACACTTCACAGTTCACAGTTCACAGTTCCAGTTCACAGTTCACAGTTCACAGTTCACAGTTCACAGTTCACAGTTCACAGTTCACAGTTCACAGTTCACAGTTCACAGTTCACAGTTCACAGTTCACAGTTCACAGTTCACAGTTCACAGTTCACAGTTCACACTTCACTGTTCACAGATCACAGATCACAGTTCACAGTTCACAGTTCACTGTCTTCATTTCATACTTCACAGTTCGCAGTTTACAGTTCTCAGTTCACAGTTGACAGTTCACAGTTCACAGTTCACACGTCACAGTTCACAGTTCACAGTTCACAGTTCACAGTCCACAGTTCACAGTTCACAGTTCCCAGTTCGCAGGTCACAGTTCACATTTCACAGTTCACTGTCTTCATTTCATACTTCACAGTGCACTGTCTTCATTTCATACTTCACAGTTCGCAGTTTACAGTTCACAGTTCACAGTTCACAGGTCACAGTTCACAGGTCACAGGTCACAGTTCACAGTTCACAGTCCACAGTTCACAGTTCACTGTTCACAGATCACACTTCACAGATCACAGTCTTCATTTCACACTTCACACTTCACAGTGCACAGTTCACAGTCCACAGTTCACTGTTCACAAATCACAGTTTACACTTCACAGTTCACAGTTCACAGTCCACAGATCACAGTTCACAGACTTTATTTCACACTTCACAGTTCGCAGTTCACAGTTCACAGTTCACAGTTCACAGTTCACAGTTCACAGTTCACAGTTCACAGGTCACAGTTCACAGTTCACAGTCCACAGTTCACTGTTCACAGATCACAGTTCACAGATCACAGTCTTCATTTCACACTTCACAGTTCGCAGTTCACAGTTCACAGATCACAGTTCACAGTTTACAGTTCTCAGTTTACAGTTCTCAGTTCACAGTTGACAGTTCACAGTTCACAGTTCACACGTCACAGTTCACAGTTCACAGTTCACAGTCCACAGTTCACAGTTCACAGTTCACAGTTCCCAGTTCGCAGGTCACAGTTCACATTTCACAGTTCACTGTCTTCATTTCATACTTCACAGTTCGCAGTTCACAGTTCACAGGTCACAGTTCACAGCCGACTGTTCACAGTTCACAGTTCTCAGTTCACAGATCACAGTTCACAGTTCACAGTTCACAGTTCACAGTTCACAGTTCACAGTTCACAGTTCACAGTTCACAGTTCACAGTTCACAGTTCACAGTTCACAGTTCACAGTTCACAGTTCACACTTCACAGTTCACACTTCACAGTTCACAGTTCACATATCACAGTTCACATATCACAGTTAACAGTTCACAGTTCACAGTTCACAGTTCACAGTTCACAGTTCACAGTTCACAGTTCACAGTTCACAGTTCACAGGTCACAGTTCACATTTCACAGTTCACTGTCTTCATTTCATACTTCACAGTTCGCAGTTCACAGTTCACAGTTCACAGTTCACAGTTCACTGTTCACAGTTTACAGTTCTCAGTTTACAGTTCTCAGTTCACAGATGACAGTTCACAGTTGACAGTTCACACTTCACAGTTCACAGTTCACAGTTCACAGTCCACAGTTCACTGTTCACTGTTCACAATTCACAGTTCACAGTTCACAGTTCACAGTTCACAGTTCACTGTTCACTGTTCACAGTTTACAGTTCTCAGTTTACAGTTCTCAGTTCACAGTTGACAGTTGACAGTTGACAGTTCACACTTCACAGTTCACAGTCCACAGTTCACTGTTCACAGATCATAGTTCACAGTTCACAGTTCACAGTTCACAGTTCACAGTTCACAGTTCACAGTTCACACTTCACAGTTCACAGTTCACATATCACAGTTAACAGTTCACAGTTCACAGTTCACTGTTCACAGTTTACAGTTCTCAGTTTACAGTTCTCAGTTCACAGTTGACAGTTGACAGTTCACACTTCACAGTTCACAGTCCACAGTTCACTGTTCACAGATCATAGTTCACAGTTCACAGTTCACAGTTCACAGTTCACAGTTCACAGTTCACAGTTCACAGTTCACAGTTCACAGTTCACATATCACAGTTAACAGTTCACAGTGCACAGTTCACAGTCCACGTTCACTGTTCACAAATCACAGTTCACACTTCACAGTTCACAGTTCACAGTCCACAGATCACAGTTCACAGACTTTATTTCACACTTCACAGTTCGCAGTTCACAGTTCACAGTTCACAGTTCACAGTTCACAGTTCACAGGTCACAGTTCACAGTTCACAGTCCACAGTTCACTGTTCACAGATCACAGTTCACAGATCACAGTCTTCATTTCACACTTCACAGTTCGCAGTTCACAGTTCACAGATCACAGTTCACAGTTCACAGTTTCCAGTTCTCAGTTTACAGTACTCAGTTCACAGTTGACAGTTCACAGTTCACAGTTCACACGTCACAGTTCACAGTTCACAGTTCACAGTTCACAGTCCACAGTTCACAGTTCACAGTTCCCAGTTCGCAGGTCACAGTTCACATTTCACAGTTCACTGTCTTCATTTCATACTTCACAGTTCACTGTCTTCATTTCATACTTCACAGTTCGCAGTTTACAGTTCACAGTTCACAGTTCACAGTTCACAGGTCACAGTTCACAGGTCACAGGTCACAGTTCACAGTTCACAGTCCACAATTCACAGTTCACTGTTCACAGATCACACTTCACAGATCACAGTCTTCATTTCACACTTCACACTTCACAGTGCACAGTTCACAGTCCACAGTTCACTGTTCACAAATCACAGTTCACACTTCACAGTTCACAGTTCACAGTCCACAGATCACAGTTCACAGACTTTATTTCACACTTCACAGTTCGCAGTTCACAGTTCACAGTTCACAGTTCACAGTTCACAGTTCACAGGTCACAGTTCACAGTTCACAGTTCACAGTTCACAGTCCACAGTTCACTGTTCACAGATCACAGTTCACAGATCACAGTCTTCATTTCACACTTCACAGTTCGCAGTTCACAGTTCACAGATCACAGTTCACAGTTTACAGTTCTCAGTTTACAGTTCTCAGTTCACAGTTGACAGTTCACAGTTCACAGTTCACACGTCACAGTTCACAGTTCACAGTTCACAGTCCACAGTTCACAGTTCACAGTTCACAGTTCCCAGTTCGCAGGTCACAGTTCACAGTTCACTGTCTTCATTTCATACTTCACAGTTCGCAGTTCACAGTTCACAGGTCACAGTTCACAGCCCACTGTTCACAGTTCACAGTTCTCAGTTCTCAGTTCACAGATCACAGTTCACAGTTCACAGTTCACAGTTCACAGTTCACAGTTCACAGTTCACAGTTCACAGTTCACAGTTCACAGTTCACAGTTCACAGTTCACAGTTCACAGTTCACACTTCACAGTTCACAGTTCACATATCACAGTTAACAGTTCACAGTTCACAGTTCACAGTTCACAGTTCACAGTTCGCAGGTCACAGTTCACATTTCACAGTTCACTGTCTTCATTTCATACTTCACAGTTCGCAGTTCACAGTTCACAGTTCACAGTTCACAGTTCACTGTTCACAGTTTACAGTTCTCAGTTTACAGTTCTCAGTTCACAGTTGACAGTTCACAGTTGACAGTTCACACTTCACAGTTCACAGTTCACAGTTCACAGTCCACAGTTCACTGTTCACTGTTCACAATTCACAGTTCACAGTTCACAGTTCACAGTTCACTGTTCACTGTTCACAGTTCACAGTTCACAGTTCACAGTCTTCATTTCACAATTCATAGTTCGCAGTTCACAGGTCACAGTTCACAGTTCACAGGTCACAGTTCACAGTTCACACTTCACAGTTCACAGTTCACAGTTCACAGTCCACAGTTCACAGTCCACAGTTCACTGATCACACATCACAGTTCACAGTTCACAGTTCACAGTCCACAGATCACAGTTCACAGTCTTCATTTCACACTTCACAGTTCGCAGTTCACAGTTCACAGATCACAGCCCACTGTTCACAGTTCACAGTTCTCAGTTCACAGATCACAGTTCACAGTTCACAGACTTTATTTCATAATTCAGTTTTCACATTTCACAGTTCACAGTTCACAGGGCACAGTTCACAGTTCACAGTCTTCATTTCACAATTCACAGTTCGCAGTTCACAGTTCACAGATCACACTTCACAGTTCACAGTTCACAGTTCCAGTTCACAGTTCACAGTTCACAGTTCACAGTTCACAGTTCACAGTTCACAGTTCACAGTTCACAGTTCACAGTTCACAGTTCACAGTTCACAGTTCACAGTTCACAGTTCACAGTTCACAGTTCACACTTCACTGTTCACAGATCACAGATCACAGTTCACAGTTCACAGTTCACTGTCTTCATTTCATACTTCACAGTTCGCAGTTTACAGTTCTCAGTTCACAGTTGACAGTTCACAGTTCACAGTTCACACGTCACAGTTCACAGTTCACAGTTCACAGTTCACAGTCCACAGTTCACAGTTCACAGTTCCCAGTTCGCAGGTCACAGTTCACATTTCACAGTTCACTGTCTTCATTTCATACTTCACAGTGCACTGTCTTCATTTCATACTTCACAGTTCGCAGTTTACAGTTCACAGTTCACAGTTCACAGTTCACAGGTCACAGTTCACAGGTCACAGGTCACAGTTCACAGTTCACAGTCCACAGTTCACAGTTCACTGTTCACAGATCACACTTCACAGATCACAGTCTTCATTTCACACTTCACACTTCACAGTGCACAGTTCACAGTCCACAGTTCACTGTTCACAAATCACAGTTTACACTTCACAGTTCACAGTTCACAGTCCACAGATCACAGTTCACAGACTTTATTTCACACTTCACAGTTCGCAGTTCACAGTTCACAGTTCACAGTTCACAGTTCACAGTTCACAGTTCACAGTTCACAGGTCACAGTTCACAGTTCACAGTCCACAGTTCACTGTTCACAGATCACAGTTCACAGATCACAGTCTTCATTTCACACTTCACAGTTCGCAGTTCACAGTTCACAGATCACAGTTCACAGTTTACAGTTCTCAGTTTACAGTTCTCAGTTCACAGTTGACAGTTCACAGTTCACAGTTCACACGTCACAGTTCACAGTTCACAGTTCACAGTCCACAGTTCACAGTTCACAGTTCACAGTTCCCAGTTCGCAGGTCACAGTTCACATTTCACAGTTCACTGTCTTCATTTCATACTTCACAGTTCGCAGTTCACAGTTCACAGGTCACAGTTCACAGCCGACTGTTCACAGTTCACAGTTCTCAGTTCACAGATCACAGTTCACAGTTCACAGTTCACAGTTCACAGTTCACAGTTCACAGTTCACAGTTCACAGTTCACAGTTCACAGTTCACAGTTCACAGTTCACAGTTCACAGTTCACAGTTCACAGTTCACAGTTCACAGTTCACACTTCACAGTTCACACTTCACAGTTCACAGTTCACATATCACAGTTCACATATCACAGTTAACAGTTAACAGTTCACAGTTCACAGTTCACAGTTCACAGTTCACAGTTCACAGTTCACAGTTCACAGTTCACAGTTCACAGTTCACAGTTCACAGGTCACAGTTCACATTTCACAGTTCACTGTCTTCATTTCATACTTCACAGTTCGCAGTTCACAGTTCACAGTTCACAGTTCACAGTTCACTGTTCACAGTTTACAGTTCTCAGTTTACAGTTCTCAGTTCACAGTTGACAGTTCACAGTTGACAGTTCACACTTCACAGTTCACAGTTCACAGTTCACAGTCCACAGTTCACTGTTCACTGTTCACAATTCACAGTTCACAGTTCACAGTTCACAGTTCACAGTTCACTGTTCACAGTTTACAGTTCTCAGTTTACAGTTCTCAGTTCACAGTTGACAGTTGACAGTTCACACTTCACAGTTCACAGTCCACAGTTCACTGTTCACAGATCATAGTTCACAGTTCACAGTTCACAGTTCACAGTTCACAGTTCACAGTTCACAGTTCACAGTTCACAGTTCACAGTTCACAGTTCACAGTCTTCATTTCACAATTCGCAGTTCGCAGTTCACAGTTCACAGATCACAGTTCACAGATCACAGTTCACAGTTCACAGTTCACAGTTCACAGATCACACTTCACAGTTCACAGTTCACAGATCATAGTTCACAGATCACAGTTCACAGACTTTATTTCACAATTCAGTTTTCACAGTTCACACTTCACAGTGCACAGTTCACAGTCCACAGTTCACAGTCCACAGTTCACTGTTCACAAATCACAGTTCACAGTTCACAGTTCACAGTCCACAGTCCACAGATCACAGTTCACAGTCTTCATTTCACACTTCACAGTTCGCAGTTCACAGTTCACAGTTCACAGTTCACTGTTCACTGTTCACAGTTCACAGTTCACAGTTCACAGTCTTCATTTCACAATTCATAGTTCGCAGTTCACAGGTCACAGTTCACAGTTCACAGGTCACAGTTCACAGTTCACAGTTCACAGTCCACAGTTCACAGTCCACAGTTCACTGATCACACATCACAGTTCACAGTTCACAGTTCACAGTCCACAGATCACAGTTCACAGTCTTCATTTCACACTTCACAGTTCGCAGTTGACAGTTCACAGATCACAGCCCACTGTTCACAGTTCACAGTTCTCAGTTCACAGATCACAGTTCACAGTTCACAGACTTTATGTCATAATTCAGTTTTCACATTTCACAGTTCACAGTTCACAGGGCACAGTTCACAGTTCACTGTCTTCATTTCATACTTCACAGTTCGCAGTTCACAGTTCACAGGTCACAGTTCACAGCCCACTGTTCACAGTTCACAGTTCTCAGTTCACAGATCACAGTTCACAGTTCACAGTTCACAGTTCACAGTTCACAGTTCACAGTTCACAGTTCACAGTTCACAGTTCACAGTTCACAGTTCACACTTCACAGTTCACACTTCACAGTTCACAGTTCACATATCACAGTTAACAGTTCACAGTCTTCATTTCACAATTCATAGTTCGCAGTTCACAGGTCACAGTTCACAGTTCACAGGTCACAGTTCACAGTTCACACTTCACAGTTCACAGTTCACAGTTCACAGTCCACAGTTCACAGTCCACAGTTCACTGATCACACATCACAGTTCACAGTTCACAGTTCACAGTCCACAGATCACAGTTCACAGTCTTCATTTCACACTTCACAGTTCGCAGTTCACAGTTCACAGATCACAGCCCACTGTTCACAGTTCACAGTTCTCAGTTCACAGATCACAGTTCACAGTTCACAGACTTTATTTCATAATTCAGTTTTCACATTTCACAGTTCACAGTTCACAGGGCACAGTTCACAGTTCACAGTCTTCATTTCACAATTCACAGTTCGCAGTTCACAGTTCACAGATCACACTTCACAGTTCACAGTTCACAGTTCCAGTTCACAGTTCACAGTTCACAGTTCACAGTTCACAGTTCACAGTTCACAGTTCACAGTTCACAGTTCACAGTTCACAGTTCACAGTTCACAGTTCACAGTTCACAGTTCACACTTCACTGTTCACAGATCACAGATCACAGTTCACAGTTCACAGTTCACTGTCTTCATTTCATACTTCGCAGTTCGCAGTTTACAGTTCTCAGTTCACAGTTGACAGTTCACAGTTCACAGTTCACACGTCACAGTTCACAGTTCACAGTTCACAGTTCTCAGTCCACAGTTCACAGTTCACAGTTCCCAGTTCGCAGGTCACAGTTCACATTTCACAGTTCACTGTCTTCATTTCATACTTCACAGTGCACTGTCTTCATTTCATACTTCACAGTTCGCAGTTTACAGTTCACAGTTCACAGTTCACAGGTCACAGTTCACAGGTCACAGGTCACAGTTCACAGTTCACAGTCCACAGTTCACAGTTCACTGTTCACAGATCACACTTCACAGATCACAGTCTTCATTTCACACTTCACACTTCACAGTGCACAGTTCACAGTCCACAGTTCACTGTTCACAAATCACAGTTTACACTTCACAGTTCACAGTTCACAGTCCACAGATCACAGTTCACAGACTTTATTTCACACTTCACAGTTCGCAGTTCACAGTTCACAGTTCACAGTTCACAGTTCACAGTTCACAGTTCACAGTTCACAGGTCACAGTTCACAGTTCACAGTCCACAGTTCACTGTTCACAGATCACAGTTCACAGATCACAGTCTTCATTTCACACTTCACAGTTCGCAGTTCACAGTTCACAGATCACAGTTCACAGTTTACAGTTCTCAGTTTACAGTTCTCAGTTCACAGTTGACAGTTCACAGTTCACAGTTCACACGTCACAGTTCACAGTTCACAGTTCACAGTCCACAGTTCACAGTTCACAGTTCACAGTTCCCAGTTCGCAGGTCACAGTTCACATTTCACAGTTCACTGTCTTCATTTCATACTTCACAGTTCGCAGTTCACAGTTCACAGGTCACAGTTCACAGCCGACTGTTCACAGTTCACAGTTCTCAGTTCACAGATCACAGTTCACAGTTCACAGTTCACAGTTCACAGTTCACAGTTCACAGTTCACAGTTCACAGTTCACAGTTCACAGTTCACAGTTCACAGTTCACAGTTCACAGTTCACACTTCACAGTTCACACTTCACAGTTCACACTTCACAGTTCACACTTCACAGTTCACACTTCACAGTTCACAGTTCACATATCACAGTTCACATATCACAGTTCACATATCACAGTTAACAGTTCACAGTTAACAGTTCACAGTTCACAGTTCACAGTTCACAGTTCACAGTTCACAGTTCACAGTTCACAGTTCACAGTTCACAGTTCACAGTTCACAGTTCACAGTTCACAGTTCACAGTTCACAGTTCACAGTTCACAGTTCACAGTTCACAGTTCACAGTTCACAGTTCACAGTTCACAGTTCACAGTTCACAGTTCACAGTTCACAGTTCACAGGTCACAGTTCACATTTCACAGTTCACTGTCTTCATTTCATACTTCACAGTTCGCAGTTCACAGTTCACAGTTCACAGTTCACAGTTCACAGTTCACAGTTCACTGTTCACAGTTTACAGTTCTCAGTTTACAGTTCTCAGTTCACAGTTGACAGTTCACAGTTGACAGTTCACACTTCACAGTTCACAGTTCACAGTTCACAGTCCACAGTTCACTGTTCACTGTTCACAATTCACAGTTCACAGTTCACAGTTCACAGTTCACTGTTCACTGTTCACAGTTCACAGTTCACAGTTCACAGTCTTCATTTCACAATTCATAGTTCGCAGTTCACAGGTCACAGTTCACAGTTCACAGGTCACAGTTCACAGTTCACAGTTCACAGTCCACAGTTCACAGTCCACAGTTCACTGATCACACATCACAGTTCACAGTTCACAGTTCACAGTCCACAGATCACAGTTCACAGTCTTCATTTCACACTTCACAGTTCGCAGTTCACAGTTCACAGATCACAGCCCACTGTTCACAGTTCACAGTTCTCAGTTCACAGATCACAGTTCACAGTTCACAGACTTTATTTCATAATTCAGTTTTCACATTTCACAGTTCACAGTTCACAGGGCACAGTTCACAGTTCACAGTCTTCATTTCACAATTCACAGTTCGCAGTTCACAGTTCACAGATCACACTTCACAGTTCACAGTTCACAGTTCCAGTTCACAGTTCACAGTTCACAGTTCACAGTTCACAGTTCACAGTTCACAGTTCACAGTTCACAGTTCACAGTTCACAGTTCACAGTTCACAGTTCACAGTTCACAGTTCACACTTCACTGTTCACAGATCACAGATCACAGTTCACAGTTCACAGTTCACTGTCTTCATTTCATACTTCGCAGTTCGCAGTTTACAGTTCTCAGTTCACAGTTGACAGTTCACAGTTCACAGTTCACACGTCACAGTTCACAGTTCACAGTTCACAGTTCTCAGTCCACAGTTCACAGTTCACAGTTCCCAGTTCGCAGGTCACAGTTCACATTTCACAGTTCACTGTCTTCATTTCATACTTCACAGTGCACTGTCTTCATTTCATACTTCACAGTTCGCAGTTTACAGTTCACAGTTCACAGTTCACAGGTCACAGTTCACAGGTCACAGGTCACAGTTCACAGTTCACAGTCCACAGTTCACAGTTCACTGTTCACAGATCACACTTCACAGATCACAGTCTTCATTTCACACTTCACACTTCACAGTGCACAGTTCACAGTCCACAGTTCACTGTTCACAAATCACAGTTTACACTTCACAGTTCACAGTTCACAGTCCACAGATCACAGTTCACAGACTTTATTTCACACTTCACAGTTCGCAGTTCACAGTTCACAGTTCACAGTTCACAGTTCACAGTTCACAGTTCACAGTTCACAGGTCACAGTTCACAGTTCACAGTCCACAGTTCACTGTTCACAGATCACAGTTCACAGATCACAGTCTTCATTTCACACTTCACAGTTCGCAGTTCACAGTTCACAGATCACAGTTCACAGTTTACAGTTCTCAGTTTACAGTTCTCAGTTCACAGTTGACAGTTCACAGTTCACAGTTCACACGTCACAGTTCACAGTTCACAGTTCACAGTCCACAGTTCACAGTTCACAGTTCACAGTTCCCAGTTCGCAGGTCACAGTTCACATTTCACAGTTCACTGTCTTCATTTCATACTTCACAGTTCGCAGTTCACAGTTCACAGGTCACAGTTCACAGCCGACTGTTCACAGTTCACAGTTCTCAGTTCACAGATCACAGTTCACAGTTCACAGTTCACAGTTCACAGTTCACAGTTCACAGTTCACAGTTCACAGTTCACAGTTCACAGTTCACAGTTCACAGTTCACACTTCACAGTTCACACTTCACAGTTCACACTTCACAGTTCACACTTCACAGTTCACACTTCACAGTTCACAGTTCACATATCACAGTTCACATATCACAGTTCACATATCACAGTTAACAGTTCACAGTTAACAGTTCACAGTTCACAGTTCACAGTTCACAGTTCACAGTTCACAGTTCACAGTTCACAGTTCACAGTTCACAGTTCACAGTTCACAGTTCACAGTTCACAGTTCACAGTTCACAGTTCACAGTTCACAGTTCACAGTTCACAGTTCACAGTTCACAGTTCACAGTTCACAGTTCACAGTTCACAGTTCACAGTTCACAGTTCACAGGTCACAGTTCACATTTCACAGTTCACTGTCTTCATTTCATACTTCACAGTTCGCAGTTCACAGTTCACAGTTCACAGTTCACAGTTCACAGTTCACAGTTCACTGTTCACAGTTTACAGTTCTCAGTTTACAGTTCTCAGTTCACAGTTGACAGTTCACAGTTGACAGTTCACACTTCACAGTTCACAGTTCACAGTTCACAGTCCACAGTTCACTGTTCACTGTTCACAATTCACAGTTCACAGTTCACAGTTCACAGTTCACTGTTCACTGTTCACAGTTCACAGTTCACAGTTCACAGTCTTCATTTCACAATTCATAGTTCGCAGTTCACAGGTCACAGTTCACAGTTCACAGGTCACAGTTCACAGTTCACAGTTCACAGTCCACAGTTCACAGTCCACAGTTCACTGATCACACATCACAGTTCACAGTTCACAGTTCACAGTCCACAGATCACAGTTCACAGTCTTCATTTCACACTTCACAGTTCGCAGTTGACAGTTCACAGATCACAGCCCACTGTTCACAGTTCACAGTTCTCAGTTCACAGATCACAGTTCACAGTTCACAGACTTTATGTCATAATTCAGTTTTCACATTTCACAGTTCACAGTTCACAGGGCACAGTTCACAGTTCACAGTCTTCATTTCACAGTTCACAGTTCACAGTTCACAGTTCACAGACTTCATTTCACAATTCACAGTTCGCAGTTCACAGTTCACAGTTCACAGGTCACAGTTCACAGTTCACAGGTCACAGTTCACAGTTCACAGTCCACAGTTCACAGTCCACAGTTCACTGTTCACAGATCACAGTTCACAGTCCACAGTTCACTGTTCACAGATCACAGTTCACAGTTCACAGTCTTCATTTCACACTTCACACTTCACAGTGCACAGTTCACAGTCCACAGTTCACAGTCCACAGTTCACAGTGCACAGTTCACAGTCCACAGTTCACAGTCCACAGTTCACTGATCACACATCACAGTTCACAGTTCACAGTTCACAGTCCACAGATCACAGTTCACAGTCTTCATTTCACACTTCACAGTTCGCAGTTCACAGTTCACAGATCACAGTTCACAGTTCACAGTTTACAGTTCTCAGTTTACAGTTCTCAGTTTACAGTTCTCAGTTCACAGTTGACAGTTCACAGTTCACAGTTCACACGTCACAGTTCACAGTTCACAGTTCACAGTCTTCATTTCACACTTCAGTCTTCACAGGGCACAGTTCACAGTTCACAGTCTTCATTTCACAATTCACAGTTCGCAGTTCACAGTTCACAGTTCACAGTCTTCATTTCACAATTCACAGTTCGCAGTTCACAGTTCACAGATCACAGTTCACAGTTCACAGTTCACATTTCACAGTTCACTGTCTTCATTTCATACTTCACAGTTCGCAGTTCACAGTTCACAGGTCACAGTTCACAGCCCACTGTTCACAGTTCACAGTTCTCAGTTCACAGATCACAGTTCACAGTTCACAGACTTTATTTCACAATTCAGTTTTCACAGTTCACAGTTCACAGTTCTCACTTCACAGTTCACAGTTCACAGATCACAGTTCACAGTCTTCATTTCACACTTCAGTCTTCACAGGGCACAGTTCACAGTTCACAGTCTTTATTTCACAATTCACAGTTCGCAGTTCACAGTTCACAGTTCACAGTCTTCATTTCACAATTCACAGTTCGCAGTTCACAGTTCACAGATCACAGTTCACAGTTCACAGTTCACAGTTCACAGTTCACAGTTCACTGTTCACAGTTTACAGTTCTCAGTTTACAGTTCACAGTTCACAGTTGACAGTTCACAGTTCACAGTTCACACTTCACAGATCACAGTTCACAGTTCACAGTCCACAGATCACAGTTCACAGTCTTCATTTCACACTTCACAGTTCGCAGTTCACAGTTCACAGATAACAGTTCACTGTTCACAGTTTACAGTTCTCAGTTTACAGTTCTCAGTTCACAGTTGACAGTTCACAGTTCACAGTTCACACGTCACAGTTCACAGTTCACAGTTCACAGTCCACAGCCCACTGTTCACAGTTCACAGTTCTCAGTTCACAGATCACAGTTCACAGTTCACAGACTTTATTTCACAATTAAGTTTTCACAGTTCACAGTTCACAGTTCTCACTTCACAGTTCACAGTTCACAGATCACAGTTCACAGTCTTCATTTCACACTTCAGTCTTCACAGGGCACAGTTCACAGTTCACAGTCTTCATTTCACAATTCACAGTTCGCAGTTCACAGTTCACAGTTCACAGTCTTCATTTCACAATTCACAGTTCGCAGTTCACAGTTCACAGATCACAGTTCACAGTTCACAGTTCACATTTCACAGTTCACTGTCTTCATTTCATACTTCACAGTTCGCAGTTCACAGTTCACAGGTCACAGTCTTCATTTCACAATTCACAGTTCGCAGTTCACAGTTCACAGATCACAGTTCACAGTTCACAGTTCACAGTTCACAGTTCACAGTTCACTGTTCACAGTTTACAGTTCTCAGTTTACAGTTCACAGTTCACAGTTGACAGTTCACAGTTCACAGTTCACAGTTCACAGTTCACAGTCTTCATTTCACAATTCACAGTTCGCAGTTCGCAGTTCACAGTTCACAGTTCACAGTTCACAGATCACAGTTCACAGTCTTCATTTCACACTTCAGTCTTCACAGGGCACAGTTCACAGTTCACAGTCTTCATTTCACAATTCACAGTTCGCAGTTCACAGTTCACAGTTCACAGTCTTCATTTCACAATTCACAGTTCGCAGTTCACAGTTCACAGATCACAGTTCACAGTTCACAGTTCACCGTTCACAGTTCACTGTTCACAGTTTACAGTTCTCAGTTTACAGTTCACAGTTCACAGTTGACAGTTCACAGTTCACAGTTCACAGTTCACAGTTCACAGTTCACAGTTCACAGTCTTCATTTCACAATTCACAGTTCGCAGTTCGCAGTTCACAGATCACAGTTCACAGATCACAGTTCACAGTTCACAGTTCACAGTTCACAGATCACACTTCACAGTTCACAGTTCACAGTTCACATTTCACAGTTCACTGTCTTCATTTCATACTTCACAGTTCACTGTCTTCATTTCATACTTCACAGTTCGCAGTTCACAGTTCACAGTTCACAGTTCACAGTTCACAGTTCACATGTCACAGTTCACAGTTCACAGGTCACAGGTCACAGTTCACAGTTCACAGTTCACAGTTCACAGTTCACAGTCTTCATTTCACAACTCACAGTTCGCAGTTCACAGTTCACAGGTCACAGTTCACAGTTCACAGTCCACAGTTCACTGATCACACATCACAGTTCACAGTTCACAGTTCACAGTCCACAGATCACAGTTCACAGTCTTCATTTCACACTTCACAGTTCGCAGTTCACAGTTCACAGATCACAGTTCACAGTTCACAGTTTACAGTTCTCAGTTTACAGTTCTCAGTTGACAGTTGACAGTTAACAGTTCACAGTTCACACGTCACAGTTCACAGTTCACAGTTCACAGTCCACAGTTCACAGTTCACAGTTCCCAGTTCGCAGGTCACAGTTCACATTTCACAGTTCACTGTCTTCATTTCATACTTCACAGTTCGCAGATCACAGTTCACAGGTGACAGTTCACAACCCACTGTTCACAGTTCACAGTTCTCAGTTCACAGATCACAGTTCACAGTTCACAGTTCACAGTTTATAGTTCACAGTTTACAGTTCTCAGTTCACAGTTGACAGTTCACAGTGCACAATTCACAGTTCACAGTTCACGGTTCACAGTTCACAGTTCACAGTTCACAGTCTTCATTTCACACTTCACAGTTCGTAGTTCACAGTCCACAGTTCACAGTTCACAGTTCACAGTTCCCAGTTCGCAGGTCACAGTTCACATTTCACATATCACAGTTCACAGTTCACAGTTCACAGTTCACAGTTCACAGTTCACAGTTCACAGTTCACAGTTCACAGTTCGCAGGTCACAGTTCACAGTTGACAGTTCACAGTTCACAGTTCACACGTCACAGTTCACACGTCACAGTTCACAGTTCACAGTTCACAGTCCACAGTTCACAGTTCACAGTTCACAGTTCCCAGTTCGCAGGTCACAGTTCACATTTCACATATCACAGTTCACAGTTCACAGTTCACAGTTCACAGTTCACAGTTCACACTTCACAGTTCACACTTCACAGTTCACAGTTCACATATCACAGTTCACAGTTCACAGTTCACAGTTCACAGTTCACAGTTCACAGTTCACAGTTCACAGTTCACAGTTCACAGTTCGCAGGTCACAGTTCACATTTCACAGTTCACTGTCTTCATTTCATACTTCACAGTTCGCAGTTCACAGTTCACAGTTCACAGTTCACAGTTCACAGTTCACAGTTCACTGTTCACAGTTTACAGTTCTCAGTTTACAGTTCTCAGTTCACAGTTGACAGTTCACAGTTGACAGTTCACACTTCACAGTTCACAGTTCACAGTTCACAGTTCACAGTTCACAGTTCACATATCACAGTTCACAGTTCACAGTTCACAGTTCACTGTTCACTGTTCACTGTTCACAGTTCACAGTTCACAGATCACAGTTCACAGTCTTCATTTCACACTTCACAGTTCGCAGTTTACAGTTCACAGATCACAGTTCACAGTTCACAGTTTACACTTCTCAGTTTACAGTTCTCAGTTCACAGTTGACAGTTCACAGTTCACAGTTCACACGTCACAGTTCACAGTTCACAGTTCAGAGTCCACAGTTCACAATTCACAGTTCACAGTTCCCAGTTCGCAGGTCACAGTTCACATTTCACAGTTCACTGTCTTCATTTCATACTTCACAGTTCGCAGTTCACAGTTCACAGGTCACAGTTCACAGCCCACTGTTCACAGTTCACAGTTCTCAGTTCACAGATCACAGTTCACAGTTCACAGACTTTATTTCACAATTCAGTTTTCACAGTTCACAGTTCACAGTTCACAGTTGACAGTTCACACTTCACAGTTCACAGTTCACAGTTCACAGTCCACAGTTCACTGTTCACAGATCACAGTTCACAGATCACAGTCTTCATTTCACACTTCACACTTCACAGTGTACAGTTCACAGTCCACAGTTCACTGTTCACAAATCACAGTTCACACTTCACAGTCCGCAGTTCACAGTTCACAGATCACAGTTCACAGTTCACAGTTCACAGTTCACAGATCACACTTCACAGTTCACAGTTCACAGATCATAGTTCACAGATCACAGTTCACAGACTTTATTTCACAATTCAGTTTTCACAGTTCACATTTCACAGTGCACAGTTCACAGTCCACAGTTCACAGTCCACAGTTCACTGTTCACAAATCACAGTTCACAGTTCACAGTTCACAGTCCACAGTCCACAGATCACAGTTCACAGTCTTCATTTCACACTTCACAGTTCGCAGTTCACAGTTCACACATCACAGTTCACAGTTCACAGTTCACAGTTCACTGTTCACAGTTTACAGTTCTCAGTTTACAGTTCACAGTTCACAGTCCACAGTTCACTGTTCACAGATCATAGTTCACAGTTCACAGTTCACAGTCCACAGTTCACAGTCCAGAGTTCACTGTTCACAAATCACAGTTCACAGTTCACAGTCCACAGATCACAGTTCACAGTCTTCATTTCACACTTCACAGTTCGCAGTTCACCTTTCACAGTTCACTGTTCACAAATCACAGTTCACACTTCACAGTTCACAGTTCACAGTCCACAGATCACAGTTCACAGACTTTATTTCACACTTCACAGTTGGCAGTTCACAGTTCACAGTTCACAGTTCACAGTTCACAGTTCACAGTTCACAGTTCACAGTTCACAGTTCACAGTTCACAGTTCACAGTTCACAGTTCACTGTTCACAGTTTACAGTTCTCAGTTTACAGTTCTCAGTTCACAGTTGATAGTTCACAGTTGACAGTTCACACTTCACAGTTCACAGTTCACAGTTCACAGTTCACATTCCACAGTTCACTGTTCACAATTCACAGTTCACAGTTCACAGTTCACAGTTCACAGTTCACAGTTCACAGTTCACAGTTCACAGTTCACTGTTCACTGTTCACAGTTCACAGTTCACAGTTCACAGTTCACAGTCTTCATTTCACAATTCACAGTTCGCAGTTCACAGTTCACAGGTCACAGTTCACAGTTCACAGTTCACAGTTCACAGGTCACAGTTCACAGGTCACAGTTCACAGTTCACAGTCCACAGTTCACTGTTCACAGATCACAGTTCACAGTTCACAGTCTTCATTTCACACTTCACACTTCACACTTCACAGTGCAAAGTTCACAGTCCACAGTTCACAGTCCAGAGTTCACTGTTCACAAATCACAGTTCACAGTTCACAGTCCACAGATCACAGTTCACAGTCTTCATTTCACACTTCACAGTTCGCAGTTCACAGTTCACTGATCACACATCACAGTTCACAGTTTACAGTTCTCAGTTCTCAGTTTACAGTTCTCAGTTCACAGTTGACAGTTCACAGTTGACACTTCACACTTCACAGTTCACAGTTCACAGTTCACAGTCCACAGTTCACTGTTCACAGATCACAGTTCACAGATCACAGTCTTCATTTCACACTTCACACTTCACAGTGCACAGTTCACAGTCCACAGTTCACTGTTCACAAATCACAGTTCACACTTCACAGTTCACAGTTCACAGTCCACAGATCACAGTTCACAGACTTTATTTCACACTTCACAGTTGGCAGTTCACAGTTCACAGTTCACAGTTCACAGTTCACAGTTCACAGTTCACAGTTCACAGTTCACAGTTCACAGTTCACTGTTCACAGTTTACAGTTCTCAGTTTACAGTTCTCAGTTCACAGTTGACAGTTCACAGTTGACAGTTCACACTTCACAGTTCACAGTTCACAATTCACAGTTCGCAGTTCACAGTTCACAGTCCACAGTTCACTGTTCACAAATCACAGTTCACAGTTCACAGTTCACAGTCCACAGATCACAGTTCACAGTCTTCATTTCACACTTCACAGTTCGCAGTTCACAGTTCACAGATCACAGTTCACAGTTCACAGTTCACAGTTCACAGTTCACAGTTCACTGTTCACAGTTTACAGTTCTCAGTTTACAGTTCTCAGTTCACAGTTGACAGTTGACAGTTCACACTTCACAGTTCACAGTCCACAGTTCACTGTTCACAGATCATAGTTCACAGTTCACAGTTCACAGTTCACAGTTCACAGTTCACAGTTCACAGTTCACAGTCTTCATTTCACAATTCGCAGTTCGCAGTTCACAGTTCACAGATCACAGTTCACAGATCACAGTTCACAGTTCACAGTTCACAGTTCACAGATCACACTTCACAGTTCACAGTTCACAGATCATAGTTCACAGATCACAGTTCACAGACTTTATTTCACAATTCAGTTTTCACAGTTCACACTTCACAGTGCACAGTTCACAGTCCACAGTTCACAGTCCACAGTTCACTGTTCACAAATCACAGTTCACAGTTCACAGTTCACAGTCCACAGTCCACAGATCACAGTTCACAGTCTTCATTTCACACTTCACAGTTCGCAGTTCACAGTTCACACATCACAGTTCACAGTTCACAGTTCACAGATCACTGTTCACAGTTTACAGTTCTCAGTTTACAGTTCACAGTCCACAGTTCACTGTGCACAGATCATAGTTCACAGTTCACAGTTCACAGTTCACAGTTCACAGTTCACAGTTCACAGTTCACAGTTCCAGTTCACAGTTCACAGGTCACAGTTCACAGTTCACAGTCCACAGTTCACTGTTCACAGATCACAGTTCACAGTTCACAGTCTTCATTTCACACTTCACACTTCACACTTCACAGTGCAAAGTTCACAGTCCACAGTTCACAGTCCAGAGTTCACTGTTCACAAATCACAGTTCACAGTTCACAGTCCACTAATCACAGTTCACAGTCTTCATTGCACACTTCACAGTTCGCAGTTCACAGTTCACTGATCACACATCACAGTTCACAGTTTACAGTTCACAGTTCACAGTTCACAGTTCACAGTTCACAGTTCACAGTTCACAGTTCACAGTTCACTGTTCACAGTTTACAGTTCTCAGTTTACAGTTCTCAGTTCACAGTTGATAGTTCACAGTTGACAGTTCACACTTCACAGTTCACAGTTCACAGTTCACAGTTCACAGTCCACAGTTCACTGTTCACAATTCACAGTTCACAGTTCACAGTTCACAGTTCACAGTTCACAGATCATAGTTCACAGATCACAGTTCACAGACTTTATTTCACAATTCAGTTTTCACAGTTCACACTTCACAGTGCACAGTTCACAGTCCACAGTTCACAGTCCACAGTTCACTGTTCACAAATCACAGTTCACAGTTCACAGTTCACAGTCCACAGTCCACAGATCACAGTTCACAGTCTTCATTTCACACTTCACAGTTCGCAGTTCACAGTTCACACATCACAGTTCACAGTTCACAGTTCACAGATCACTGTTCACAGTTTACAGTTCTCAGTTTACAGTTCACAGTCCACAGTTCACTGTGCACAGATCATAGTTCACAGTTCACAGTTCACAGTTCACAGTTCACAGTTCACAGTTCACAGTTCACAGTTCCAGTTCACAGTTCACAGGTCACAGTTCACAGTTCACAGTCCACAGTTCACTGTTCACAGATCACAGTTCACAGTTCACAGTCTTCATTTCACACTTCACACTTCACACTTCACAGTGCAAAGTTCACAGTCCACAGTTCACAGTCCAGAGTTCACTGTTCACAAATCACAGTTCACAGTTCACAGTCCACTAATCACAGTTCACAGTCTTCATTTCACACTTCACAGTTCGCAGTTCACAGTTCACTGATCACACATCACAGTTCACAGTTTACAGTTCACAGTTCACAGTTCACAGTTCACAGTTCACAGTTCACAGTTCACAGTTCACAGTTCACTGTTCACAGTTTACAGTTCTCAGTTTACAGTTCTCAGTTCACAGTTGATAGTTCACAGTTGACAGTTCACACTTCACAGTTCACAGTTCACAGTTCACAGTTCACAGTCCACAGTTCACTGTTCACAATTCACAGTTCACAGTTCACAGTTCACAGTTCACAGTTCACAGTTCACAGTTCACTGTTCACTGTTCACAGTTCACAGTTCACAGTTCACAGTTCACAGTCTTCATTTCACAATTCACAGTTCGCAGTTCACAGTTCACAGGTCACAGTTCACAGTTCACAGTTCACAGGTCACAGTTCACAGTTCACAGTCCACAGTTCACTGTTCACAGATCACAGTTCACAGTTCACAGTCTTCATTTCACACTTCACACTTCACACTTCACAGTGCAAAGTTCACAGTCCACAGTTCACAGTCCAGAGTTCACTGTTCACAAATCACAGTTCACAGTTCACAGTCCACAGATCACAGTTCACAGTCTTCATTTCACACTTCACAGTTCGCAGTTCACAGTTCACTGATCACACATCACAGTTCACAGTTCACAGTCCACAGTTCACTGTTCACAGATCACAGTTCACAGATCACAGTCTTCATTTCACACTTCACACTTCACAGTGCACAGTTCACAGTCCACAGTTCACTGTTCACAAATCACAGTTCACACTTCACAGTTCACAGTTCACAGTCCACAGATCACAGTTCACAGACTTTATTTCACACTTCACAGTTGGCAGTTCACAGTTCACAGTTCACAGTTCACAGTTCAAAGTTCACAGTTCACAGTTCACAGTTCACAGTTCACTGTTCACAGTTTACAGTTCTCAGTTTACAGTTCTCAGTTCACAGTTGACAGTTCACAGTTGACAGTTCACACTTCACAGTTCACAGTTCACAATTCACAGTTCGCAGTTCACAGTTCACAGTCCACAGTTCACTGTTCACAAACCACAGTTCACAGTTCACAGTTCACAGTCCACAGATCACAGTTCACAGTCTTCATTTCACACTTCACAGTTCGCAGTTGACAGTTCACAGATCACAGTTCACAGTTCACAGTTCACAGTTCACAGTTCACAGTTCACTGTTCACAGTTTACAGTTCTCAGTTTACAGTTCTCAGTTCACAGTTGACAGTTGACAGTTCACACTTCACAGTTCACAGTCCACAGTTCACTGTTCACAGATCATAGTTCACAGTTCACAGTTCACAGTTCACAGTTCACAGTTCACAGTTCACAGTTCACAGTTCACAGTTCACAGTTCACAGTCTTCATTTCACAATTCGCAGTTCGCAGTTCACAGTTCACAGATCACAGTTCACAGATCACAGTTCACAGTTCACAGTTCACAGTTCACAGATCACACTTCACAGTTCACAGTTCACAGATCATAGTTCACAGATCACAGTTCACAGACTTTATTTCACACTTCACAGTTCGCAGTTCACAGTTCACACATCACAGTTCACAGTTCACAGTTCACAGATCACTGTTCACAGTTTACAGTTCTCAGTTTACAGTTCACAGTTCACAGTCCACAGTTCACTGTGCACAGATCATAGTTCACAGTTCACAGTTCACAGTTCACAGTTCACAGTTCACAGTTCACAGTTCCAGTTCCAGTTCACAGTTCACAGGTCACAGTTCACAGTTCACATTTCAAAGTCCACAGTTCACTGTTGACAGATCACAGTTCACAGATCACAGTCTTCATTTCACACTTCACACTTCACAGTGCACAGTTCACCTTTCACAGTTCACTGTTCACAAATCACAGTTCACACTTCACAGTTCACAGTTCACAGTCCACAGATCACAGTTCACAGACTTTATTTCACACTTCACAGTTGGCAGTTCACAGTTCACAGTTCACAGTTCACAGTTCACAGTTCACAGTTCACAGTTCACAGTTCACAGTTCACAGTTCAAAGTTCACAGTTCACAGTTCACAGTTCACTGTTCACAGTTTACAGTTCTCAGTTTACAGTTCTCAGTTCACAGTTGATAGTTCACAGTTGACAGTTCACACGTCACAGTTCACAGTTCACAGTTCACAGTTCACAGTCCACAGTTCACTGTTCACAATTCACAGTTCACAGTTCACAGTTCACAGTTCACAGTTCATAGTTCACAGTTCACAATCCACAGTTCACTGTTCACTGTTCACAGTTCACAGTTCACAGTTCACAGTTCACAGTCTTCATTTCACAATTCACAGTTCGCAGTTCACAGTTCACAGGTCACAGTTCACAGTTCACAGTTCACAGTTCACAGTTCACAGTTCACAGTCTTCATTTCACAATTCACAGTTCGCAGTTCACAGTTCACAGGTCACAGTTCACAGTTCACAGTTCACAGTTCACAGTTCACAGGTCACAGTTCACAGTTCACAGTCCACAGTTCACTGTTCACAGATCACAGTTCACAGTTCACAGTCTTCATTTCACACTTCACACTTCACACTTCACAGTGCACAGTTCACAGTCCACAGTTCACAGTCCAGAGTTCACTGTTCACAAATCACAGTTCACAGTTCACAGTTCACAGTCCACAGTTCACTGTTCACAATTCACAGTTCACAGTTCACAGTTCACAGTTCACAGTTCACAGTTCACAGTTCACAGTTCACAGTTCACAGTTCACAGTTCACTGTTCACTGTTCACAGTTCACAGTTCACAGTTCACAGTTCACAGTTCACAGTCTTCATTTCACAATTCACAGTTCGCAGTTCACAGTTCACAGGTCACAGTTCACACTTCACAGTTGGCAGTTCACAGTTCACAGTTCACAGTTCACAGTTCACAGTTCACAGTTCACAGTTCGCAGTTCACAGTTCACAGTTCACAGTTCACAGTTCACAGTTCACAGTTCACAGTTCACAGTTCACAGTTCACAGTTCACAGTTCACAGTTCACTGTTCACAGTTTACAGTTCTCAGTTTACAGTTCTCAGTTCACAGTTGATAGTTCACAGTTGACAGTTCACACTTCACAGTTCACAGTTCACAGTTCACAGTTCACAGTTCACAGTTCACAGTTCACAGTTCACAGTTCACAGTTCACAGTTCACTGTTCACAGTTTACAGTTCTCAGTTTACAGTTCTCAGTTCACAGTTGATAGTTCACAGTTGACAGTTCACAGTTCACTGTTCACTGTTCACAGTTCACAGTTCACAGTTCACAGTCTTCATTTCACAATTCACAGTTCGCAGTTCACAGTTCACAGGTCACAGTTCACAGTTCACAGTTCACAGTCCACAGTTCACTGTTCACAGATCACAGTTCACAGTCTTCATTTCACACTTCACACTTCACACTTCACAGTGCACAGTTCACAGTCCACAGTTCACAGTCCAGAGTTCACTGTTCACAAATCACAGTTCACAGTTCACAGTCCACAGATCACAGTTCACAGTCTTCATTTCACACTTCACAGTTCGCAGTTCACAGTTCACTGATCACACATCACAGTTCACAGTTTACAGTTCTCAGTTTACAGTTCTCAGTTCACAGTTGACAGTTCACAGTTGACAGTTCACACTTCACAGTTCACAGTTCACAGTTCACAGTCCACAGTTCACTGTTCACAGATCACAGTTCACAGATCACAGTCTTCATTTCACACTTCACACTTCACAGTGTACAGTTCACAGTTCACAGTTCACTGTTCACAAATCACAGTTCACACTTCACAGTTCACAGTTCACAGTCCACAGATCACAGTTCACAGACTTTATTTCACACTTCACAGTTGGCAGTTCACAGTTCACAGTTCACAGTTCACAGTTCACAGTTCACAGTTCACAGTTCACAGTTCACAGTTCACAGTTCACAGTTCACAGTTCACAGTTCACAGTTCACTGTTCACAGTTTACAGTTCTCAGTTTACAGTTCTCAGTTCACAGTTGACAGTTCACAGTTGATAGTTCACACTTCACAGTTCACAGTTCACAGTTCACAGTCCACAGTTCACTGTTCACAATTCACAGTTCACAGTTCACAGTTCACAGTTCACAGTTCACAGTTCACTGTTCACTGTTCACAGTTCACAGTTCACAGTTCACAGTTCACAGTCTTCATTTCACAATTCACAGTTCGCAGTTCACGGTCCACAGTTCACTGTTCACAAATCACAGTTCACAGTTCACAGTTCACAGTCCACAGATCACAGTTCACAGTCTTCATTTCACACTTCACAGTTCGCAGTTCACAGTTCACAGATCACAGTTCACAGTTCACAGTTCACAGTTCACAGTTCACTGTTCACAGTTTACAGTTCTCAGTTTACAGTTCTCAGTTCACAGTTGACAGTTCACAGTTCACAGTTCACACTTCACAGTTCACAGTTCACAGTCCACAGTTCACTGTTCACAGATCATAGTTCACAGTTCACAGTTCACAGTTCACAGTTCACAGTTCACAGTCTTCATTTCACAATTCGCAGTTCGCAGTTCACAGTTCATAGATCACAGATCACAGTTCACAGATCACAGTTCACAGTTCACAGTTCACAGATCACACTTCACAGTTCACAGTTCACAGATCATTGTTCACAGATCACAGTTCACAGACTTTATTTCACAATTCAGTTTTCACAGTTCACACTTCACAGTGCACAGTTCACAGTCCACAGTTCACAGTCCACAGTTCACTGTTCACAAATCACAGTTCACAGTTCACAGTTCAAAGTCCACAGATCACAGTTCACAGTCTTCATTTCACACTTCACAGTTCGCAGTTCACAGTTCACAGTTCACAGTTCACACTTCACAGTTCACAGTTCACAGTTCACAGTCCACAGTTCACTGTTCACAGATCATAGTTCACAGTTCACAGTTCACAGTTCACAGTTCACAGTTCACAGTCTTCATTTCACAATTCACAGTTCGCAGTTCACAGTTCACAGATCACAGTTCACAGATCACAGTTCACAGTTCACAGTTCACAGTTCACAGATCACACTTCACAGATCACACTTCACAGTTCACAGTTCACAGTTCACAGTTCACAGATCACAATTCACAGTCTTCATTTCACACTTCAGTCTTCACAGGGCACAGTTCACAGTTCACAGTCTTCATTTCACAATTCACAGTTCGCAGTTCACAGTTCACAGATCACACTTCACAGTTCACAGTTCACAGATCACAGTTCACAGATCACAGTTCACAGATCACAGTTCACAGACTTTATTTCACAATTCAGTTTTCACAGTTCACAGTTCACAGTTCACAGTTCACAGATCACAGTTCACAGTTCACAGTTCACAGTTCACAGTTCACAGTTCACAGTTCACAGTTCACAGTTCACTGTTCACAGTTTACAGTTCTCAGTTTACAGTTCTCAGTTCACAGTTGATAGTTCACAGTTGACAGTTCACAGTTCACTGTTCACTGTTCACAGTTCACAGTTCACAGTTCACAGTCTTCATTTCACAATTCACAGTTCGCAGTTCACAGTTCACAGGTCACAGTTCACAGTTCACAGTTCACAGTCCACAGTTCACTGTTCACAGATCACAGTTCACAGTCTTCATTTCACACTTCACACTTCACACTTCACAGTGCACAGTTCACAGTCCACAGTTCACAGTCCAGAGTTCACTGTTCACAAATCACAGTTCACAGTTCACAGTCCACAGATCACAGTTCACAGTCTTCATTTCACACTTCACAGTTCGCAGTTCACAGTTCACTGATCACACATCACAGTTCACAGTTTACAGTTCTCAGTTTACAGTTCTCAGTTCACAGTTGACAGTTCACAGTTGACAGTTCACACTTCACAGTTCACAGTTCACAGTTCACAGTCCACAGTTCACTGTTCACAGATCACAGTTCACAGATCACAGTCTTCATTTCACACTTCACACTTCACAGTTCACAGTTCACTGTTCACAAATCACAGTTCACACTTCACAGTTCACAGTTCACAGTCCACAGATCACAGTTCACAGACTTTATTTCACACTTCACAGTTGGCAGTTCACAGTTCACAGTTCACAGTTCACAGTTCACAGTTCACAGTTCACAGTTCACAGTTCACAGTTCACAGTTCACAGTTCACAGTTCACAGTTCACAGTTCACAGTTCACAGTTCACAGTTCACAGTTCACAGTTCACTGTTCACAGTTTACAGTTCTCAGTTTACAGTTCTCAGTTCACAGTTGACAGTTCACAGTTGACAGTTCACACTTCACAGTTCACAGTTCACAGTTCACAGTCCACAGTTCACTGTTCACAATTCACAGTTCACAGTTCACAGTTCACAGTTCACAGTTCACAGTTCACTGTTCACTGTTCACAGTTCACAGTTCACAGTTCACAGTTCACAGTCTTCATTTCACAATTCACAGTTCGCAGTTCACGGTCCACAGTTCACTGTTCACAAATCACAGTTCACAGTTCACAGTTCACAGTCCACAGATCACAGTTCACAGTCTTCATTTCACACTTCACAGTTCGCAGTTCACAGTTCACAGATCACAGTTCACAGTTCACAGTTCACAGTTCACAGTTCACTGTTCACAGTTTACAGTTCTCAGTTTACAGTTCTCAGTTCACAGTTGACAGTTCACAGTTCACAGTTCACACTTCACAGTTCACAGTTCACAGTCCACAGTTCACTGTTCACAGATCATAGTTCACAGTTCACAGTTCACAGTTCACAGTTCACAGTTCACAGTCTTCATTTCACAATTCGCAGTTCGCAGTTCACAGTTCATAGATCACAGATCACAGTTCACAGATCACAGTTCACAGTTCACAGTTCACAGATCACACTTCACAGTTCACAGTTCACAGATCATAGTTCACAGATCACAGTTCACAGACTTTATTTCACAATTCAGTTTTCACAGTTCACACTTCACAGTGCACAGTTCACAGTCCACAGTTCACAGTCCACAGTTCACTGTTCACAAATCACAGTTCACAGTTCACAGTTCAAAGTCCACAGATCACAGTTCACAGTCTTCATTTCACACTTCACAGTTCGCAGTTCACAGTTCACAGTTCACAGTTCACACTTCACAGTTCACAGTTCACAGTTCACAGTCCACAGTTCACTGTTCACAGATCATAGTTCACAGTTCACAGTTCACAGTTCACAGTTCACAGTTCACAGTCTTCATTTCACAATTCACAGTTCGCAGTTCACAGTTCACAGATCACAGTTCACAGATCACAGTTCACAGTTCACAGTTCACAGTTCACAGATCACACTTCACAGATCACACTTCACAGTTCACAGTTCACAGTTCACAGTTCACAGATCACAATTCACAGTCTTCATTTCACACTTCAGTCTTCACAGGGCACAGTTCACAGTTCACAGTCTTCATTTCACAATTCACAGTTCGCAGTTCACAGTTCACAGATCACACTTCACAGTTCACAGTTCACAGATCACAGTTCACAGATCACAGTTCACAGATCACAGTTCACAGACTTTATTTCACAATTCAGTTTTCACAGTTCACAGTTCACAGTTCACAGTTCACAGATCACAGTTCACAGACTTTATTTCACAATTCAGTTTTCACAGTTCACAGTTCACAGTTCACAGTTGACAGTTCACAGTTCACACGTCACAGTTCACAGTTCACAGTTCACAGTCCACAGTTCACAGTTCACAGTTCACAGTTCCCAGTTCGCAGGTCACAGTTCACATTTCACAGTTCACTGTCTTCATTTCATACTTCACAGTTCACAGTTCACAGTTCACAGTTCACAGGTCACAGTTCACAGTTCACAGGTCACAGTTCACAGTTCACAGTCCACAGTTCACTGTTCACAGATCACAGTTCACAGATCACAGTCTTCATTTCACACTTTACAATTCACAGTGCACAGTTCACAGTCCACAGTTCACTGTTCACATATCACAGTTCACACTTCACAGTTCACAGTTCACAGTCCACAGATCACAGTTCACAGACTTTATTTCACACTTCACAGTTGGCAGTTCACAGTTCACAGTTCACAGTTCACAGTTCACAGTTCACAGTTCACAATTCACAGTTCACAGTTCACAGTTCACAGTTCACTGTTCACAGTTTACAGTTCTCAGTTTACAGTTCTCAGTTCACAGTTGACAGTTCACAGTTGACAGTTCACACTTCACAGTTCACAGTTCACAGTTAACAGTCTTCATTTCACACTTCACAGTTCGCAGTTCACAGTTCACAGATCACAGTTCACAGTTCACAGTTCACAGTTCACAGTTCACAGTTCACTGTTCACAGTTTACAGTTCTCAGTTTACAGTTCTCAGTTCACAGTTGACAGTTGACAGTTCACACTTCACAGTTCACAGTTCACAGTCCACAGTTCACTGTTCACAGATCATAGTTCACAGTTCACAGTTCACAGTTCACAGTTCACAGTTCACAGTTCACAGTCTTCATTTCACAATTCGCAGTTCGCAGTTCACAGTTCACAGATCACAGTTCACAGATCACAGTTCACAGTTCACAGTTCACAGTTCACAGATCACACTTCACAGTTCACAGTTCACAGATCATAGTTCACAGATCACAGTTCACAGACTTTATTTCACAATTCAGTTTTCACAGTTCACACTTCACAGTGCACAGTTCACAGTCCACAGTTCACAGTCCACAGTTCACTGTTCAAAAATCACAGTTCACAGTTCACAGTTCACAGACCACAGTCCACAGATCACAGTTCACAGTCTTCATTTCACACTTCACAGTTCGCAGTTCACAGTTCACACATCACAGTTCACAGTTCACAGTTCACAGTTCACTGTTCACAGTTTACAGTTCTCAGTTTACAGTTCACAGTTCACAGTCCACAGTTCACTGTTCACAGATCATAGTTCACAGTTCACAGTTCACAGTCCACAGTTCACAGTCCAGAGTTCACTGTTCACAAATCACAGTTCACAGTTCACAGTCCACAGATCACAGTTCACAGTCTTCATTTCACACTTCACAGTTCGCAGTTCACCTTTCACAGTTCACTGTTCACAAATCACAGTTCACACTTCACAGTTCACAGTTCACAGTCCACAGATCACAGTTCACAGACTTTATTTCACACTTCACAGTTGGCAGTTCACAGTTCACAGTTCACAGTTCACAGTTCACAGTTCACAGTTCACAGTTCACAGTTCACAGTTCACAGTTCACAGTTCACAGTTCACAGTTCACAGTTCACTGTTCACAGATCATAGTTCACAGTTCACAGTTCACAGTCTTCATTTCACAATTCACAGTTCGCAGTTCACAGTTCACAGATCACAGTTCACAGATCACAGTTCACAGTTCACAGTTCACAGTTCACAGATCACACTTCACAGATCACACTTCACAGTTCACAGTTCACAGTTCACAGATCACAATTCACAGTCTTCATTTCACACTTCAGTCTTCACAGGGCACAGTTCACAGTTCACAGTCTTCATTTCACAATTCACAGTTCGCAGTTCACAGTTCACAGATCACACTTCACAGTTCACAGTTCACAGTTCACAGTTCACAGATCACAGTTCACAGATCACAGTTCACAGATCACAGTTCACAGACTTTATTTCACAATTCAGTTTTCACAGTTCACAGTTCACAGTTCACAGTTGACAGTTCACAGTTCACAGTTCACACGTCACAGTTCACAGTTCACAGTTCACAGTCCACAGTTCACAGTTCACAGTTCACAGTTCCCAGTTCACAGTTCACAGTTCACTGTTCACAGTTTACAGTTCTCAGTTTACAGTTCTCAGTTCACAGTTGACAGTTCACAGTTGACAGTTCACACTTCACAGTTCACAGTTCACAGTTAACAGTCTTCATTTCACACTTCACAGTTCGCAGTTCACAGTTCACAGATCACAGTTCACAGTTCACAGTTCACAGTTCACAGTTCACAGTTCACTGTTCACAGTTTACAGTTCTCAGTTTACAGTTCTCAGTTCACAGTTGACAGTTGACAGTTCACACTTCACAGTTCACAGTTCACAGTCCACAGTTCACTGTTCACAGATCATAGTTCACAGTTCACAGTTCACAGTTCACAGTTCACAGTTCACAGTTCACAGTTCACAGTTCACAGTCTTCATTTCACAATTCGCAGTTCGCAGTTCACAGTTCACAGATCACAGTTCACAGATCACAGTTCACAGTTCACAGTTCACAGTTCACAGATCACACTTCACAGTTCACAGTTCACAGATCATAGTTCACAGATCACAGTTCACAGACTTTATTTCACAATTCAGTTTTCACAGTTCACACTTCACAGTGCACAGTTCACAGTCCACAGTTCACAGTCCACAGTTCACTGTTCACAAATCACAGTTCACAGTTCACAGTTCACAGTCCACAGTCCACAGATCACAGTTCACAGTCTTCATTTCACACTTCACAGTTCGCAGTTCACAGTTCACACATCACAGTTCACAGTTCACAGTTCACAGTTCACTGTTCACAGTTTACAGTTCTCAGTTTACAGTTCACAGTTCACAGTCCACAGTTCACTGTAAACAGATCATAGTTCACAGTTCACAGTTCACAGTCCACAGTTCACAGTCCAGAGTTCACTGTTCACAAATCACAGTTCACAGTTCACAGTCCACAGATCACAGTTCACAGTCTTCATTTCACACTTCACAGTTCGCAGTTCACCTTTCACAGTTCACTGTTCACAAATCACAGTTCACACTTCACAGTTCACAGTTCACAGTCCACAGATCACAGTTCACAGACTTTATTTCACACTTCACAGTTGGCAGTTCACAGTTCACAGTTCACAGTTCACAGTTCACAGTTCACAGTTCACAGTTCACAGTTCACAGTTCACAGTTCACAGTTCACTGTTCACAGTTCACTGTTCACAGATCATAGTTCACAGTTCACAGTTCACAGTCTTCATTTCACAATTCACAGTTCGCAGTTCACAGTTCACAGATCACAGTTCACAGATCACAGTTCACAGTTCACAGTTCACAGATCACACTTCACAGATCACACTTCACAGTTCACAGTTCACAGTTCACAGTTCACAGATCACAATTCACAGTCTTCATTTCACACTTCAGTCTTCACAGGGCACAGTTCACAGTTCACAGTCTTCATTTCACAATTCACAGTTCGCAGTTCACAGTTCACAGATCACACTTCACAGTTCACAGTTCACAGATCACAGTTCACAGATCACAGTTCACAGATCACAGTTCACAGACTTTATTTCACAATTCAGTTTTCACAGTTCACAGTTCACAGTTCACAGTTCACAGTTGACAGTTCACAGTTCACAGTTCACACGTCACAGTTCACAGTTCACAGTCCACAGTTCACAGTTCACAGTTCACAGTTCCCAGTTCGCAGGTCACAGTTCACATTTCACAGTTCACTGTCTTCATTTCATACTTCACAGTTCACAGTTCACAGTTCACAGTTCACAGGTCACAGTTCACAGTTCACAGGTCACAGTTCACAGTTCACAGTTCACAGTCCACAGTTCACTGTTCACAGATCACAGTTCACAGATCACAGTCTTCATTTCACACTTTACAATTCACAGTGCACAGTTCACAGTCCACAGTTCACTGTTCACATATCACAGTTCACACTTCACAGTTCACAGTTCACAGTCCACAGATCACAGTTCACAGACTTTATTTCACACTTCACAGTTGGCAGTTCACAGTTCACAGTTCACAGTTCACAGTTCACAGTTCACAGTTCACAGTTCACAGTTCACAGTTCACAGTTCACAGTTCACAGTTCACAGTTCACAGTTCACTGTTCACAGTTTACAGTTCTCAGTTTACAGTTCTCAGTTCACAGTTGACAGTTCACAGTTGACAGTTCACACTTCACAGTTCACAGTTCACAGTTAACAGTCTTCATTTCACACTTCACAGTTCGCAGTTCACAGTTCACAGATCACAGTTCACAGTTCACAGTTCACAGTTCACAGTTCACAGTTCACAGTTCACTGTTCACAGTTTACAGTTCTCAGTTTACAGTTCTCAGTTCACAGTTGACAGTTGACAGTTCACACTTCACAGTTCACAGTTCACAGTTAACAGTCTTCATTTCACACTTCACAGTTCGCAGTTCACAGTTCACAGTTCACAGGTCACAGTTCACAGTTCACAGGTCACAGTTCACAGTTCACAGTCCACAGTTCACTGTTCACAGATCACAGTTCACAGATCACAGTCTTCATTTCACACTTTACAATTCACAGTGCACAGTTCACAGTCCACAGTTCACTGTTCACATATCACAGTTCACACTTCACAGTTCACAGTTCACAGTCCACAGATCACAGTTCACAGACTTTATTTCACACTTCACAGTTGGCAGTTCACAGTTCACAGTTCACAGTTCACAGTTCACAGTTCACAGTTCACAATTCACAGTTCACAGTTCACAGTTCACAGTTCACTGTTCACAGTTTACAGTTCTCAGTTTACAGTTCTCAGTTCACAGTTGACAGTTCACAGTTGACAGTTCACACTTCACAGTTCACAGTTCACAGTTAACAGTCTTCATTTCACACTTCACAGTTCGCAGTTCACAGTTCACAGATCACAGTTCACAGTTCACAGTTCACAGTTCACAGTTCACAGTTCACTGTTCACAGTTTACAGTTCTCAGTTTACAGTTCTCAGTTCACAGTTGACAGTTGACAGTTCACACTTCACAGTTCACAGTTCACAGTCCACAGTTCACTGTTCACAGATCATAGTTCACAGTTCACAGTTCACAGTTCACAGTTCACAGTTCACAGTTCACAGTTCACAGTCTTCATTTCACAATTCGCAGTTCGCAGTTCACAGTTCACAGATCACAGTTCACAGATCACAGTTCACAGTTCACAGTTCACAGTTCACAGATCACACTTCACAGTTCACAGTTCACAGATCATAGTTCACAGATCACAGTTCACAGACTTTATTTCACAATTCAGTTTTCACAGTTCACACTTCACAGTGCACAGTTCACAGTCCACAGTTCACAGTCCACAGTTCACTGTTCAAAAATCACAGTTCACAGTTCACAGTTCACAGTCCACAGTCCACAGATCACAGTTCACAGTCTTCATTTCACACTTCACAGTTCGCAGTTCACAGTTCACACATCACAGTTCACAGTTCACAGTTCACAGTTCACTGTTCACAGTTTACAGTTCTCAGTTTACAGTTCACAGTTCACAGTCCACAGTTCACTGTTCACAGATCATAGTTCACAGTTCACAGTTCACAGTCCACAGTTCACAGTCCAGAGTTCACTGTTCACAAATCACAGTTCACAGTTCACAGTCCACAGATCACAGTTCACAGTCTTCATTTCACACTTCACAGTTCGCAGTTCACCTTTCACAGTTCACTGTTCACAAATCACAGTTCACACTTCACAGTTCACAGTTCACAGTCCACAGATCACAGTTCACAGACTTTATTTCACACTTCACAGTTGGCAGTTCACAGTTCACAGTTCACAGTTCACAGTTCACAGTTCACAGTTCACATTTCACAGTTCACAGTTCACAGTTCACAGTTCACAGTTCACAGTTCACAGTTCACTGTTCACAGATCATAGTTCACAGTTCACAGTTCACAGTCTTCATTTCACAATTCACAGTTCGCAGTTCACAGTTCACAGATCACAGTTCACAGATCACAGTTCACAGTTCACAGTTCACAGTTCACAGATCACACTTCACAGATCACACTTCACAGTTCACAGTTCACAGTTCACAGATCACAATTCACAGTCTTCATTTCACACTTCAGTCTTCACAGGGCACAGTTCACAGTTCACAGTCTTCATTTCACAATTCACAGTTCGCAGTTCACAGTTCACAGATCACACTTCACAGTTCACAGTTCACAGATCACAGTTCACAGATCACAGTTCACAGATCACAGTTCACAGACTTTATTTCACAATTCAGTTTTCACAGTTCACAGTTCACAGTTCACAGTTGACAGTTCACAGTTCACAGTTCACACGTCACAGTTCACAGTTCACAGTTCACAGTCCACAGTTCACAGTTCACAGTTCACAGTTCCCAGTTCACAGTTCACAGTTCACTGTTCACAGTTTACAGTTCTCAGTTTACAGTTCTCAGTTCACAGTTGACAGTTCACAGTTGACAGTTCACACTTCACAGTTCACAGTTCACAGTTAACAGTCTTCATTTCACACTTCACAGTTCGCAGTTCACAGTTCACAGATCACAGTTCACAGTTCACAGTTCACAGTTCACAGTTCACAGTTCACTGTTCACAGTTTACAGTTCTCAGTTTACAGTTCTCAGTTCACAGTTGACAGTTGACAGTTCACACTTCACAGTTCACAGTTCACAGTCCACAGTTCACTGTTCACAGATCATAGTTCACAGTTCACAGTTCACAGTTCACAGTTCACAGTTCACAGTTCACAGTTCACAGTTCACAGTTCACAGTCTTCATTTCACAATTCGCAGTTCGCAGTTCACAGTTCACAGATCACAGTTCACAGATCACAGTTCACAGTTCACAGTTCACAGTTCACAGATCACACTTCACAGTTCACAGTTCACAGATCATAGTTCACAGATCACAGTTCACAGACTTTATTTCACAATTCAGTTTTCACAGTTCACACTTCACAGTGCACAGTTCACAGTCCACAGTTCACAGTCCACAGTTCACTGTTCACAAATCACAGTTCACAGTTCACAGTTCACAGTCCACAGTCCACAGATCACAGTTCACAGTCTTCATTTCACACTTCACAGTTCGCAGTTCACAGTTCACACATCACAGTTCACAGTTCACAGTTCACAGTTCACTGTTCACAGTTTACAGTTCTCAGTTTACAGTTCACAGTTCACAGTCCACAGTTCACTGTTCACAGATCATAGTTCACAGTTCACAGTTCACAGTCCACAGTTCACAGTCCAGAGTTCACTGTTCACAAATCACAGTTCACAGTTCACAGTCCACAGATCACAGTTCACAGTCTTCATTTCACACTTCACAGTTCGCAGTTCACCTTTCACAGTTCACTGTTCACAAATCACAGTTCACACTTCACAGTTCACAGTTCACAGTCCACAGATCACAGTTCACAGACTTTATTTCACACTTCACAGTTGGCAGTTCACAGTTCACAGTTCACAGTTCACAGTTCACAGTTCACAGTTCACAGTTCACAGTTCACAGTTCACAGTTCACAGTTCACAGTTCACAGTTCACTGTTCACAGATCATAGTTCACAGTTCACAGTTCACAGTCTTCATTTCACAATTCACAGTTCGCAGTTCACAGTTCACAGATCACAGTTCACAGATCACAGTTCACAGTTCACAGTTCACAGTTCACAGATCACACTTCACAGATCACACTTCACAGTTCACAGTTCACAGTTCACAGTTCACAGATCACAATTCACAGTCTTCATTTCACACTTCAGTCTTCACAGGGCACAGTTCACAGTTCACAGTCTTCATTTCACAATTCACAGTTCGCAGTTCACAGTTCACAGATCACACTTCACAGTTCACAGTTCACAGATCACAGTTCACAGATCACAGTTCACAGATCACAGTTCACAGACTTTATTTCACAATTCAGTTTTCACAGTTCACAGTTCACAGTTCACAGTTCACAGTTCACAGTTGACAGTTCACAGTTCACAGTTCACACTTCACAGTTCACAGTTCACAGTCCACATATAACAGTTCACAGACTTTATTTCACACTTCACAGTTGGCAGTTCACAGTTCACAGTTCACAGTTCACAGTTCACAGTTCACAGTTCACAGTTCACAGTTCACAGTTCACAGTTCACAGTTCACAGTTCACTGTTCACAGTTTACAGTTCTCAGTTTACAGTTCTCAGTTCACAGTTGACAGTTCACAGTTGACAGTTCACACTTCACAGTTCACAGTTCACAGTTAACAGTCTTCATTTCACACTTCACAGTTCGCAGTTCACAGTTCACAGATCACAGTTCACAGTTCACAGTTCACAGTTCACAGTTCACAGTTCACAGTTCACTGTTCACAGTTTACAGTTCTCAGTTTACAGTTCTCAGTTCACAGTTGACAGTTGACAGTTCACACTTCACAGTTCACAGTTCACGGTCCACAGTTCACTGTTCACAGATCATAGTTCACAGTTCACAGTTCACAGTTCACAGTTCACAGTTCACAGTTCACAGTTCACAGTTCACAGTCTTCATTTCACAATTCGCAGTTCGCAGTTCACAGTTCACAGATCACAGTTCACAGATCACAGTTCACAGTTCACAGTTCACAGTTCACAGATCACACTTCACAGTTCACCGTTCACAGATCATAGTTCACAGATCACAGTTCACAGACTTTATTTCACAATTCAGTTTTCACAGTTCACACTTCACAGTGCACAGTTCACAGTCCACAGTTCACAGTCCACAGTTCACTGTTCACAAATCACAGTTCACAGGTCACAGTTCACAGTCCACAGTCCACAGATCACAGTTCACAGTCTTCATTTCACACTTCACAGTTCGCAGTTCACAGTTCACACATCACAGTTCACAGTTCACAGTTCACTGTTCACAGTTTACAGTTCTCAGTTTACAGTTCACAGTTCACAGTCCACAGTTCACTGTTCACAGATCATAGTTCACAGTTCACAGTTCACAGTCCACAGTTCACAGTCCAGAGTTCACTGTTCACAAATCACAGTTCACAGTTCACAGTCCACAGATCACAGTTCACAGTCTTCATTTCACACTTCACAGTTCGCAGTTCACCTTTCACAGTTCACTGTTCACAAATCACAGTTCACACTTCACAGTTCACAGTTCACAGTCCACAGATCACAGTTCACAGACTTTATTTCACACTTCACAGTTGGCAGTTCACAGTTCACAGTTCACAGTTCACAGTTCACAGTTCACAGTTCACAGTTCACAGTTCACAGTTCACAGTTCACTGTTCACAGTTTACAGTTCTCAGTTTACAGTTCTCAGTTCACAGTTGATAGTTCACAGTTGACAGTTCACACTTCACAGTTCACAGTTCACAGTTCACAGTTCACAGTCCACAGTTCACTGTTCACAATTCACAGTTCACAGTTCACAGTTCACAGTTCACAGTTCACAGTTCACAGTTCACAGTTCACTGTTCACTGTTCACAGTTCACAGTTCACAGTTCACAGTTCACAGTCTTCATTTCACAATTCACAGTTCGCAGTTCACAGTTCACAGGTCACAGTGCAAAGTTCACAGTCCACAGTTCACAGTCCAGAGTTCACTGTTCACAAATCACAGTTCACAGTTCACAGTCCACAGATCACAGTTCACAGTCTTCATTTCACACTTCACAGTTCGCAGTTCACAGTTCACTGATCACACATCACAGTTCACAATTTACAGTTCTCAGTTTACAGTTCTCAGTTCACAGTTGACAGTTCACAGTTGACAGTTCACACTTCACAGTTCACAGTTCACAGTTCACAGTTCACAGTTCACAGTCCACAGTTCACTGTTCACAGATCACAGTTCACAGATCACAGTCTTCATTTCACACTTCACACTTCACAGTGCACAGTTCACAGTTCACAGTTCACAGGTCACAGTTCACAGTTCACAGTTCACAGTTCACAGTTCACAGGTCACAGTTCACAGTTCACAGTCCACAGTTCACTGTTCACAGATCACAGTTCACAGTTCACAGTCTTCATTTCACACTTCACACTTCACACTTCACAGTGCACAGTTCACAGTCCAGAGTTCACAGTCCAGAGTTCACTGTTCACAAATCACAGTTCACAGTTCACAGTCCACAGATCACAGTTCACAGTTCACAGTTCACAGTTCACAGTTCACAGTTCACTGTTCACAGTTTACAGTTCTCAGTTTACAGTTCTCAGTTCACAGTTGATAGTTCACAGTTGACAGTTCACACTTCACAGTTCACAGTTCACAGTTCACAGTTCACAGTCCACAGTTCACTGTTCACAATTCACAGTTCACAGTTCACAGTTCACAGTTCACAGTTCACAGTTCACAGTTCACAGTTCACAGTTTACTGTTCACTGTTCACAGTTCACAGTTCACAGTTCACAGTTCACAGTCCACAGTTCACTGTTCACAATTCACAGTTCACAGTTCACAGTTCACAGTTCACAGTTCACAGTTCACAGTTCACAGTTCACAGTTCACTGTTCACTGTTCACAGTTCACAGTTCACAGTTCACAGTTCACAGTCTTCATTTCACAATTCACAGTTCGCAGTTCACAGTTCACAGGTCACAGTTCACACTTCACAGTTGGCAGTTCACAGTTCACAGTTCACAGTTCACAGTTCTCAGTTTACAGTTCTCAGTTCACAGTTGACAGTTCACAGTTGACAGTTCACACTTCACAGTTCACAGTTCACAGTTCACAGTTCACAGTCCACAGTTCACTGTTCACAGATCACAGTTCACAGATCACAGTTCACAGTCCACAGTTCACTGTTCACAATTCACAGTTCACAGTTCACAGTTCACAGTTCACAGTTCACAGTTCACAGTTCACAGTTCACAGTTCACAGTTCACAGTTCACTGTTCACTGATCACAGTTCACAGTTCACAGTTCACAGTTCACAGTCTTCATTTCACAATTCACAGTTCGCAGTTCACAGTTCACAGGTCACAGTTCACACTTCACAGTTGGCAGTTCACAGTTCACAGTTCACAGTTCACAGTTCACAGTTCACAGTTCACAGTTCACAGTTCACAGTTCACAGTTCACAGTTCACAGTTCACAGTTCACAGTTCACAGTTCACAGTTCACTGTTCACAGTTTACAGTTCTCAGTTTACAGTTCTCAGTTCACAGTTGATAGTTCACAGTTGACAGTTCACACTTCACAGTTCACAGTTCACAGTTCACAGTTCACAGTTCACAGTCCACAGTTCACTGTTCACAGTCCACAGTTCACTGTTCACAATTCACAGTTCACAGTTCACAGTTCACAGTTCACAGTTCACAGTTCACAGTTCACTGTTCACTGCTCACAGTTCACAGTTCACAGTTCACAGTCTTCATTTCACAATTCACAGTTCGCAGTTCACAGTTCACAGGTCACAGTTCACAGTTCACAGTTCACAGTTCACAGTTCACAGTTCACAGGTCACAGTTCACAGTTCACAGTTCACAGTCCACAGTTCACTGTTCACAGATCACAGTTCACAGTTCACACTTCACAGTGCACAGTTCACAGTCCACAGTTCACAGTCCAGAGTTCACTGTTCACAAATCACAGTTCACAGTTCACAGTCCACAGATCACAGTTCACAGTCTTCATTTCACACTTCACAGTTCGCAGTTCACAGTTCACTGATCACACATCACAGTTCACAGTTTACAGTTCTCAGTTTACAGTTCTCAGTTCACAGTTGACAGTTCACAGTTGACAGTTCACACTTCACAGTTCACAGTTCACAGTTCACAGTCCACAGTTCACTGTTCACAGATCACAGTTCACAGATCACAGTCTTCATTTCACACTTCACACTTCACAGTGCACAGTTCACAGTCCACAGTTCACTGTTCACAAATCACAGTTCACACTTCACAGTTCACAGTTCACAGTCCACAGATCACAGTTCACAGACTTTATTTCACACTTCACAGTTGGCAGTTCACAGTTCACAGTTCACAGTTCACAGTTCACAGTTCACAGTTCACAGTTCACAGTTCACAGTTCACAGTTCACAGTTCACTGTTCACAGTTTACAGTTCTCAGTTTACAGTTCTCAGTTCACAGTTGACAGTTCACAGTTGACAGTTCACACTTCACAGTTCACAGTTCACAGTTCACAGTCCACAGTTCACTGTTCACAATTCACAGTTCACAGTTCACAGTTCACAGTTCACAGTTCACAGTTCACAGTTCACAGTTCACAGTTCACAGTTCACTGTTCACTGTTCACAGTTCACAGTTCACAGTTCACAGTTCACAGTCTTCATTTCACAATTCACAGTTCGTAGTTCACAGTTCACGGTCCACAGTTCACTGTTCACAAATCACAGTTCACAGTTCACAGTTCACAGTCCACAGATCACAGTTCACAGTCTTCATTTCACACTTCACAGTTCGCAGTTCACAGTTCACAGATCACAGTTCACAGTTCACAGTTCACAGTTCACAGTTCACAGTTCACTGTTCACAGTTTACAGTTCTCAGTTTACAGTTCTCAGTTCACAGTTGACAGTTCACAGTTCACAGTTCACACTTCACAGTTCACAGTTCACAGTCCACAGTTCACTGTTCACAGATCGTAGTTCACAGTTCACAGTTCACAGTTCACAGTTCACAGTTCACAGTCTTCATTTCACAATTCGCAGTTCGCAGTTCACAGTTCATAGATCACAGATCACAGTTCACAGATCACAGTTCACAGTTCACAGTTCACAGTTCACAGATCACACTTCACAGTTCACAGTTCACAGATCATAGTTCACAGATCACAGTTCACAGACTTTATTTCACAATTCAGTTTTCACAGTTCACACTTCACAGTGCACAGTTCACATTCCACAGTTCACAGTCCACAGTTCACTGTTCACAAATCACAGTTCACAGTTCACAGTTCAAAGTCCACAGATCACAGTTCACAGTCTTCATTTCACACTTCACAGTTCGCAGTTCACAGTTCACAGATCACAGTTCACAGTTTACAGTTCACTGTTCACAGTTTACAGTTCTCAGTTTACAGTTCTCAGTTCACAGTTGACAGTTCACAGTTCACAGTTCACACTTCACAGTTCACAGTTCACAGTCCACAGTTCACTGTTCACAGATCATAGTTCACAGTTCACAGTTCACAGTTCACAGTTCACAGTTCACAGTTCACAGTTCACAGTTCACAGTTCACAGTTCGCAGTTCACAGTTCACAGTTCACAGTTCACACTCTTCATTTCACAATTCACAGTTCGCAGTTCACAGTTCACAGATCACAGTTCACAGTTCACAGTCTTCATTTCACACTTCACAGTTCGCAGTTCACAGTTCACAGATCACAGTTCACAGTTCACAGTTCACAGTTCACAGTTCACAGTTCACTGTTCACTGTTCACAGTTTACAGTTCTCAGTTTACAGTTCTCAGTTCACAGTTGACAGTTGACAGTTCACAGTTCACAGTTCACAGTTCACAGTTCACACTTCACAGTTCACAGTTCACAGTTCACAGACCACAGTTCACTGTTCACAGATCATAGTTCACAGTTCACAGTTCACAGTTCACAGTCTTCATTTCACAATTCACAGTTCGCAGTTCACAGTTCACAGATCACAGTTCACAGATCACAGTTCACAGTTCACAGTTCACAGTTCACAGATCGCACTTCACAGATCACACTTCACAGTTCACAGTTCACAGTTCACAGTTCACAGTTCACAGTTCACAGTTCCAGTTCACAGTTCACAGTTCACAGTTCACAGTTCACAGTTCACAGTTCACACTTCACTGTTCACAGATCACAGTTCACAGTTCACAGTTCACAGTTCACAGTTCCCAGTTCGCAGGTCACAGTTCACATTTCACAGTTCACTGTCTTCATTTCATACTTCACAGTTCACTGTCTTCATTTCATACTTCACAGTTCGCAGTTCACAGTTCACAGTTCACAGTTCACAGTTCACAGTTCACAGGTCACAGTTCACAGTTCACAGGTCACAGTTCACAGTTCACAGTCCACAGTTCACTGTTCACAGATCACAGTTCACAGATCACAGTCTTCATTTCACACTTCATACTTCACAGTTCACTGTCTTCATTTCATACTTCACAGTTCGCAGTTCACAGTTCACAGTTCACAGTTCACAGTTCACAGTTCACAGTTCACAGGTCACAGTTCACAGTTCACAGGTCACAGTTCACAGTTCACAGTCCACAGTTCACTGTTCACAGATCACAGTTCACAGATCACAGTCTTCATTTCACACTTCATACTTCACAGTTCACTGTCTTCATTTCATACTTCACAGTTCGCAGTTCACAGTTCACAGTTCACAGTTCACAGTTCACAGTTCACAGGTCACAGTTCACAGTTCACAGGTCACAGTTCACAGTTCACAGTCCACAGTTCACAGTTCACAGTTCACAGTTCACAGTTCACAGTTCACAGTTCACAGTCCACAGGTCACAGTTCACAGACTTTATTTCACACTTCACAGTTGGCAGTTCACAGTTCACAGTTCACAGTTCACAGTTCACAGTTCACAGTTCACAGTTCACTGTTCACAGTTTACAGTTCTCAGTTTACAGTTCTCAGTTCACAGTTGACAGTTCACAGTTCACAATTCACACTTCACAGTTCACAGTTCACAGTTCACAGTCCACAGTTCACTGTTCACAATTCACAGTTCACAGTTCACAGTTCACAGTTCACAGTTCACAGTTCACAGTTCACTGTTCACTGTTCACAGATCACAGTTCACAGTTCACAGTCTTCATTTCACAATTCACAGTTCGCAGTTCACAGTTCACAGGTCACAGTTCACAGTTCACAGGTCACAGTTCACAGTTCACAGTCCACAGTTCACTGTTCACAGATCACAGTTCACAGTTCACAGTCTTCATTTCACACTTCACACTTCACACTTCACAGTGCACAGTTCACAGTCCACAGTTCACAGTCCACAGTTCACTGTTCACAAATCACAGTTCACAGTTCACAGTTCACAGTTCACAGTCCACAGATCACAGTTCACAGTCTTCATTTCACACTTCACAGTTCGCAGTTCACAGTTCACAGATCACATTTCACAGATCACAGTTCACAGTTCACAGATCACACTTCACAGATCACACTTCACAGTTCACAGTTCACAGTTCACAGTTCACAGTTCACAGTTCACAGTTCCAGTTCACAGTTCACAGTTCACAGTTCACAGTTCACAGTTCACACTTCACAGTTCACAGTTCACAGTTCCAGTTCACAGTTCACAGTTCACAGTTCACAGTTCACAGTTCACACTTCACTGTTCACAGATCACAGTTCACAGTTCACAGTTCACAGTTCCCAGTTCGCAGGTCACAGTTCACATTTCACAGTTCACTGTCTTCATTTCATACTTCACAGTTCACTGTCTTCATTTCATACTTCACAGTTCGCAGTTCACAGTTCACAGTTCACAGTTCACAGTTCACAGTTCACAGTTCACAGGTCACAGTTCACAGTTCACAGGTCACAGTTCACAGTTCACAGTCCACAGTTCACTGTTCACAGATCACAGTTCACAGATCACAGTCTTCATTTCACACTTCACACTTCACAGTGCACAGTTCACATTTCACAGTTCACTGTTCACAAATCACAGTTCACACTTCACAGTTCACAGTTCACAGTCCACAGGTCACAGTTCACAGACTTTATTTCACACTTCACAGTTGGCAGTTCACAGTTCACAGTTCACAGTTCACAGTTCACAGTTCACAGTTCACAGTTCACAGTTCACAGTTCACTGTTCACAGTTTACAGTTCTCAGTTTACAGTCCTCAGTTCACAGTTGACAGTTCACAGTTCACAATTCACACTTCACAGTTCACAGTTCACAGTTCACAGTTCACAGTCCACAGTTCACTGTTCACAATTCACAGTTCACAGTTCACAGTTCACAGTTCACAGTTCACAGTTCACAGTTCACTGTTCACTGTTCACAGATCACAGTTCACAGTTCACAGTCTTCATTTCACAATTCACAGTTCGCAGTTCACAGTTCACAGGTCACAGTTCACAGTTCACAGGTCACAGTTCACAGTTCACAGTCCACAGTTCACTGTTCACAGATCACAGTTCACAGTTCACAGTCTTCATTTCACAGATCACAGTTCACAGTTCACAGTCTTCATTTCACACTTCACACTTCACACTTCACAGTGCACAGTTCACAGTCCACAGTTCACAGTCCACAGTTCACTGTTCACAAATCACAGTTCACAGTTCACAGTTCACAGTCCACAGATCACAGTTCACAGTCTTCATTTCACACTTCACAGTTCGCAGTTCACAGTTCACAGGTCACAGTTCACAGTTCACAGTTCACAGTTCACAGTTCACAGTTCACAGTTCACTGTTCACAGTTTACAGTTCTCAGTTTACAGTTCTCAGTTCTCAGTTCACAGTTCTCAGTTCACAGTTGACAGTTCACAGTTCACAGTTCACACTTCACAGTTCACAGTTCACAGTCCACAGTTCACTGTTCACAGATCATAGTTCACAGTTCACAGTTCACAGTTCACAGTTCACAGTCTTCATTTCACAATTCACAGTTCGCAGTTCACAGTTCACAGATCACAGTTCACAGTTCACAGTTCACATTTCACAGATCACAGTTCACAGTTCACACTTCACTGTTCACAGATCACAGTTCACAGTTCACAGTTCACAGTTCCCAGTTCGCAGGTCACAGTTCACATTTCACAGTTCACTGTCTTCATTTCATACTTCACAGTTCACTGTCTTCATTTCATACTTCACAGTTCGCAGTTCACAGTTCACAGTTCACAGTTCACAGTTCACAGTTCACAGGTCACAGTTCACAGTTCACAGGTCACAGTTCACAGTTCACAGTCCACAGTTCACTGTTCACAGATCACAGTTCACAGATCACAGTCTTCATTTCACACTTCACACTTCACAGTGCACAGTTCACATTTCACAGTTCACTGTTCACAAATCACAGTTCACACTTCACAGTTCACAGTTCACAGTCCACAGGTCACAGTTCACAGACTTTATTTCAGACTTCACAGTTGGCAGTTCACAGTTCACAGTTCACAGTTCACAGTTCACAGTTCACAGTTCACAGTTCACAGTTCACTGTTCACAGTTTACAGTTCTCAGTTTACAGTTCTCAGTTCACAGTTGACAGTTCACAGTTCACAATTCACACTTCACAGTTCACAGTTCACAGTTCACAGTCCACAGTTCACTGTTCACAATTCACAGTTCACTGTTCACAAATCACAGTTCACAGTTCACAGTTCACAGTCCACAGATCACAGTTCACAGTCTTCATTTCACACTTCACAGTTCGCAGTTCACAGTTCACAGATCACAGTTCACAGTTCACAGTTCACAGTTCACAGTTCACAGTTCACAGTTCACTGTTCACAGTTTACAGTTCTCAGTTTACAGTTCTCAGTTCACAGTTCTCAGTTCACAGTTGACAGTTCACAGTTCACAGTTCACACTTCACAGTTCACAGTTCACAGTCCACAGTTCACTGTTCACAGATCATAGTTCACAGTTCACAGTTCACAGTTCACAGTTCACAGTTCACAGTCTTCATTTCACAATTCACAGTTCGCAGTTCACAGTTCACAGATCACAGTTCACAGTTCACAGTTCACAGTTCACAGATCACACTTCACAGTTCACAGTTCACAGATCACAGTTCACAGATCACAGTTCACAGACTTTATTTCACAATTCAGTTTTCACAGTTCACAGTTCACAGTTGACAGTCCGCAGTTCACTGTTCACAGATCATAGTTCACAGTTCACAGTTCACAGTCCACAGTTCACTGTTCACAGTTCACAGTTCACAGTTCACAGTTCCCAGTTCGCAGGTCACAGTTCACAGTTCACAGTTCACTGTCTTCATTTCATACTTCACAGTTCACTGTCTTCATTTCATACTTCACAGTTCGCAGTTCACAGTTCACAGTTCACAGTTCACAGTTCACAAATCACAGTTCACAGATCACAGTTCACAGTCCACAGATCACAGTTCACAGTCTTCATTTCACACTTCACAGTTCGCAGTTCACAGTTCACAGATCACAGTTCACAGTTCACAGTTCACAGTTCACAGTCCGCAGTTCACTATTCACAGATCATAGTTCACAGTTCACAGTTCACAGTTCACAGTCCACAGATCACAGTTCACAGACTTTATTTCACACTTCACAGTTCGCAGTTCACAGCTCACAGTTCACAGTTCACAGTTCACAGTTCACAGATCACAGTCTTCATTTCACACTTCACACTTCACACTTCACAGTGCACAGTCCACAGTCCACAGTTCACTGTTCACAAATCACAGTTCACACTTCACAGTTCACAGTTCACAGTCCACAGATCACAGTTCACAGACTTTATTTCACACTTCACAGTTCGCAGTTCACAGCTCACAGTTCACAGTTCACAGTTCACAGTTCGCAGGTCACAGTTCACATTTCACAGTTCACTGTCTTCATTTCATACTTCACAGTTCGCTGTTCACAGTTCACAGGTCACAGTTCACAGCCCAATGTTCACAGTTCACAGATCACAGTTCACAGTTCACAGACTTTATTTCACAATTCAGTTTTCACAGTTCACAGTTCACAGTTCACAGTTCTCAGTTCACAGTTCACAGTTCACAGATCACAGTTCACAGTCTTCATTTCACACTTCAGTCTTCACAGGGCACAGTTCACAGTTCACAGTCTTCATTTCACAATTCACAGTTCGCAGTTTACAGTTCACAGATCACACTTCACAGTTCACAGTTCACAGATCACAGTTCACAGATCACAGTTCACAGACTTTATTTCACAATTCAGTTTTCACAGTTCACAGTTCACAGTTCACAGTCCGCAGTTCACTATTCACAGATCATAGTTCACAGTTCACAGTTCACAGTTCACAGTTCCAGTTCACAGTTCACAGTTCACAGTTCACAGTTCACAGTTCACACTTCACTGTTCACAGATCACAGTTCACAGTTCACAGTTCACAGTTCCCAGTTCGCAGGTCACAGTTCACATTTCACAGTTCACTGTCTTCATTTCATACTTCACAGTTCACTGTCTTCATTTCATACTTCACAGTTCACTGTCTTCATTTCATACTTCACAGTTCACTGTCTTCATTTCATACTTCACAGTTCGCAGTTCACAGTTCACAGTCCACAGTTCACTGTTCACAGATCACAGTTCACAGATCACAGTCTTCATTTCACACTTCACACTTCACAGTGCACAGTTCACAGTCCACAGTTCACTGTTCACAAATCACAGTTCACACTTCACAGTTCACAGTTCACAGTCCACAGATCACAGTTCACAGACTTTATTTCACACTTCACAGTTCACAGTTCACAGTTCACAGTTCACAGTTCACAGTTCACAGTTCACAGTTCACAGTTCACAGTTCACAGTTCACAGTTCACAGTTCACAGTTCACAGTTCACAGTTCACAGTTCACAGTTCACTGTTCACAGTTTACAGTTCTCAGTTTACAGTTCTCAGTTCAGAGTTGACAGTTCACAGTTCACAGTTCACACTTCACAGTTCACAGTTCACAGTTCACAGTTCACAAATCACAGTTCACAGTTCACAGTTCACAGTTCACAGTCCACAGATCACAGTTCACAGTCTTCATTTCACACTTCACAGTTCGCAGTTCACAGTTCACAGATCACAGATCACAGTTCACAGTTCACAGTTCACAGTTCACAGTTCACTGTTCACAGTTCACTGTTCACAGATCATTGTTCACAGTTCACAGTTCACAGTTCACAGTTCACAGTCTTCATTTCACAATTCACAGTTCGCAGTTCACAGTTCACAGATCACAGTTCACAGATCACAGTTCACAGTTCACAGTTCACAGTTCACAGATCACACTTCAGAGTTCACAGTTCACAGTTCACAGATCACAGTTCACAGACTTTATTTCACAATTCAGTTTTCACAGTTCACAGTTCACAGTCTTCATTTCACAATTCACAGTTCGCAGTTCACAGTTCACAGGTCACAGTTCACAGTTCACAGTTCACAGGTCACAGTTCACAGTTCACAGTCCACAGTTCACTGTTCACAGATCACAGTTCACAGTTCACAGTCTTCATTTCACACTTCACACTTCACACTTCACAGTGCACAGTTCACAGTCCACAGTTCACAGTCCAGAGTTCACTGTTCACAAATCACAGTTCACAGTTCACAGTCCACAGATCACAGTTCACAGTCTTCATTTCACACTTCACAGTTCGCAGTTCACAGTTCACTGATCACACATCACAGTTCACAGTTCACAGTTCACAGTTCACAGTTCACTGTTCACAGTTTACAGTTCTCAGTTTACAGTTCTCAGTTCACAGTTCACAGTTGACAGTTGACAGTTCACAGTTCACAGTTCACAGTTCACAGTTCACAGTCCACAGTTCACTGTTCACAGATCACAGTTCACAGATCACAGTCTTCATTTCACACTTCACACTTCACAGTACACAGTTCACAGTCCACAGTTCACTGTTCACAGTTCACAGTTCACAGTTCACTGTTCACTGTTCACAGTTCACAGTTCACAGTTCACAGTTCACAGTCTTCATTTCACAATTCACAGTTCGCAGTTCACAGTTCACAGTCCACAGTTCACTGTTCACAGTTCACTGTTCACAAATCACAGTTCACAGTTCACAGTTCACAGTCCACAGATCACAGTTCACAGTCTTCATTTCACACTTCACAGTTCGCAGTTCACAGTTGACAGATCACAGTTCACAGTTCACAGTTCACAGTTCACAGTTCACAGTTCACAGTTCACAGTTCACAGTTCACAGTTCACAGTTCACAGTTCACAGTTCACTGTTCACAGTTCACTGTTCACAGTTTACAGTTCTCAGTTTACAGTTCTCAGTTTACAGTTCTCAGTTCACAGTTGACAGTTCACAGTTCACAGTTCACAGTTCACTGTTCACAGATCACTGTTCACTGTTCACAGTTCACAGTTCACAGTTCACAGTTCACAGTCTTCATTTCACAATTCACAGTTCGCAGTTCACAGTTCACAGTCCACAGTTCACTGTTCACAGTTCACTGTTCACAAATCACAGTTCACAGTTCACAGTTCACAGTCCACAGATCACAGTTCACAGTCTTCATTTCACACTTCACAGTTCGCAGTTCACAGTTGACAGATCACAGTTCACAGTTCACAGTTCACAGTTCACAGTTCACAGTTCACAGTTCACAGTTCACAGTTCACAGTTCACAGTTCACAGTTCACTGTTCACAGTTCACTGTTCACAGTTTACAGTTCTCAGTTTACAGTTCTCAGTTTACAGTTCTCAGTTCACAGTTGACAGTTCACAGTTCACAGTTCACTGTTCACAGATCATAGTTCACAGTTCACAGTTCACAGTTCACAGTTCACAGTTCACAGTCTTCATTTCACAATTCGCAGTTCGCAGTTCACAGTTCACAGATCACAGTTCACAGATCACAGTTCACAGTTCACAGTTCACAGTTCACAGATCACACTTCACAGTTCACAGTTCACAGATCATAGTTCACAGATCACAGTTCACAGACTTTATTTCACAATTCAGTTTTCACAGTTCACACTTCACAGTGCACAGTTCACAGTCCACAGTTCACAGTCCACAGTTCACTGTTCACAAATCACAGTTCACAGTTCACAGTTCACAGTCCACAGATCACAGTTCACAGTCTTCATTTCACACTTCACAGTTCGCAGTTCACAGTTCACAGATCACAGTTCACTGTTCACAGTTTACAGTTCTCAGTTTACAGTTCACTGTTCACAGATCATAGTTCACAGTTCACAGTTCACAGTTCACAGTTCACAGTTCACAGTTCACAGTTCACAGTCTTCATTTCACAATTCGCAGTTCGCAGTTCACAGTTCACAGATCACAGTTCACAAATCACAGTTCACAGTTCACAGTTCACAGTTCACAGATCACACTTCACAGTTCACAGTTCACAGATCATAGTTCACAGATCACAGTTCACAGACTTTATTTCACATTTCAGTTATCACAGTTCACACTTCACAGTGCACAGTTCACAGTCCACAGTTCACAGTCCACAGTTCACTGTTCACAAATCACAGTTCACAGTTCACAGTTCACAGTCCACAGTTCACAGTTCACAGTTCACACTTCACAGTTCACAGTTCACAGTCCACAGTTCACTGTTCACAGATCATAGTTCACAGTTCACAGTTCACAGTTCACAGTTCACAGTTCACAGTTCACAGTTCCAGTTCACAGTTCACAGTTCACAGTTCACAGTTCACAGTTCACACTTCACTGTTCACAGATCACAGTTCACAGTTCTCAGTTCACAGTTCCCAGTTCGCAGGTCACAGTTCACATTTCACAGTTCACTGTCTTCATTTCATACTTCACAGTTCACTGTCTTCATTTCATACTTCACAGTTCGCAGTTCACAGTTCACAGTTGGCAGTTCACAGTTCACAGTTCACAGTTCACAGTTCACAGTTCACAGTTCACAGTTCACAGTTCACAGTTCACAGTTCACAGTTCACAGTTCACTGTTCACAGTTTACAGTTCTCAGTTTACAGTTCTCAGTTCACAGTTGACAGTTCACAGTTCACAATTCACACTTCACAGTTCACAGTTCACAGTTCACAGTCCACAGTTCACTGTTCACAATTCACTGTTCACAATTCACAGTTCACAGTTCACAGTTCACAGTTCACAGTTCACAGTTTACTGTTCACTGTTCACAGTTCACAGCCTTCATTTCACAATTCACAGTTCGCAGTTCACAGTTCACAGGTCACAGTTCACAGTTCACAGGTCACAGTTCACAGTTCACAGTCCACAGTTCACTGTTCACAGATCACAGTTCACAGTTCACAGTCTTCATTTCACACTTCACACTTCACACTTCACAGTGCACAGTTCACAGTCCACAGTTCACAGTCCACAGTTCACAGTCCACAGTTCACTGTTCACAAATCACAGTTCACAGTTCACAGTTCACAGTCCACAGATCACAGTTCACAGTCTTCATTTCACACTTCACAGTTCGCAGTTCACAGTTCACAGTTCACAGTTCACAGGTCACATTTCACAGTTCACAGTTCACAGTCCACAGTTCACTGTTCACAGTTCACAGTTCACAGTTCACAGTTCCCAGTTCGCAGGTCACAGTTCACAGTTCACAGTTCACTGTCTTCATTTCATACTTCACAGTTCACTGTCTTCATTTCATACTTCACAGTTCGCAGTTCACAGTTCACAGTTCACAGTTCACAGTTCACAAATCACAGTTCACAGTTCACAGTTCACAGTCCACAGATCACAGTTCACAGTCTTCATTTCACACTTCACAGTTCGCAGTTCACAGTTCACAGATCACAGTTCACAGTTCACAGTTCACAGTTCACAGTTCACAGTTCACAGTTCCAGTTCACAGTTCAAAGAAACACAGTTCACAGTTCACACTTCACTGTTCACAGATCACAGTTCACAGTTCACAGTTCACAGATCACAGTTCACAGACTTTATTTCACAATTCAGTTTTCACAGTTCACAGTTCACAGTTCACAGTCCGCAGTTCACTATTCACAGATCATAGTTCACAGTTCACAGTTCACAGTTCACAGTCCACAGATCACAGTTCACAGACCTTATTTCACACTTCACAGTTCGCAGTTCACAGCTCACAGTTCACAGTTCACAGTTCACAGTTCACAGATCACAGTCTTCATTTCACACTTCACACTTCACAGTGCACAGTCCACAGTCCACAGTTCACTGTTCACAAATCACAGTTTACAGTTCTCAGTTTACAGTTCTCAGTTCACAGTTGACAGTTCACAGTTCACAGTTCACACTTCACAGTTCACAGTTCACAGTTCACAGTTCACAGTCCACAGTTCACTGTTCACAGATCATAGTTCACAGTTCACAGTTCACAGTTCACAGTTCACAGTTCACAGTTCACAGTCTTCATTTCACAATTCGCAGTTCGCAGTTCACAGTTCACAGATCACAGTTCACAGATCACAGTTCACAGTTCACAGTTCACAGTTCACAGATCACACTTCACAGTTCACAGTTCACAGATCATAGTTCACAGATCACAGTTCACAGACTTTATTTCACAATTCAGTTTTCACAGTTCACACTTCACAGTGCACAGTTCGCAGTCCACAGTTCACAGTCCACAGTTCACTGTTCACAAATCACAGTTCACAGTTCACAGTTCACAGTCCACAGATCACAGTTCACAGTCTTCATTTCACACTTCACAGTTCGCAGTTCACAGTTCACAGATCACAGTTCACAGTTCACAGTTCACTGTTCACAGTTTACAGTTCTCAGTTTACAGTTCTCAGTTCACAGTTGACAGTTCACAGTTCACAGTTCACACTTCACAGTTCACAGTTCACAGTTCACAGTCCACAGTTCACTGTTCACAGATCATAGTTCACAGTTCACAGTTCACAGTTCACAGTTCACAGTTCACAGTTCACAGTTCACAGTTCACAGTTCACAGTCTTCATTTCACAATTCGCAGTTCGCAGTTCACAGTTCACAGATCACAGTTCACAAATCACAGTTCACAGTTCACAGTTCACAGTTCACAGATCACACTTCACAGTTCACAGTTCACAGATCATAGTTCACAGATCACAGTTCACAGACTTTATTTCACATTTCAGTTATCACAGTTCACACTTCACAGTGCACAGTTCACAGTCCACAGTTCACAGTCCACAGTTCACTGTTCACAAATCACAGTTCACAGTTCACAGTTCACAGTCCACAGATCACAGTTCACAGTCTTCATTTCACACTTCACAGTTCGCAGTTCACAGTTCACAGTTCACAGATCACAGTTCACAGTTCACAGTTCACAGTTCACAGTTCACTGTTCACAGTTTACAGTTCTCAGTTTACAGTTCTCAGTTCACAGTTGACAGTTCACAGTTCACAGTTCACACTTCACAGTTCACAGTTCACAGTCCACAGTTCACTGTTCACAGATCATAGTTCACAGTTCACAGTTCACAGTTCACAGTTCACAGTTCACAGTTCCAGTTCACAGTTCACAGTTCACAGTTCACAGTTCACAGTTCACAGTTCACAGTTCACACTTCACTGTTCACAGATCACAGTTCACAGTTCTCAGTTCACAGTTCCCAGTTCGCAGGTCACAGTTCACATTTCACAGTTCACTGTCTTCATTTCATACTTCACAGTTCACTGTCTTCATTTCATACTTCACAGTTCGCAGTTCACAGTTCACAGTTGGCAGTTCACAGTTCACAGTTCACAGTTCACAGTTCACAGTTCACAGTTCACAGTTCACAGTTCACAGTTCACAGTTCACAGTTCACTGTTCACAGTTTACAGTTCTCAGTTTACAGTTCTCAGTTCACAGTTGACAGTTCACAGTTCACAATTCACACTTCACAGTTCACAGTTCACAGTTCACAGTCCACAGTTCACTGTTCACAATTCACAGTTCACAGTTCACAGTTCACAGTTCACAGTTCACAGTTCACAGTTCACAGTTTACTGTTCACTGTTCACAGTTCACAGCCTTCATTTCACAATTCACAGTTCGCAGTTCACAGTTCACAGGTCACAGTTCACAGTTCACAGGTCACAGTTCACAGTTCACAGTCCACAGTTCACTGTTCACAGATCACAGTTCACAGTTCACAGTCTTCATTTCACACTTCACACTTCACACTTCACAGTGCACAGTTCACAGTCCACAGTTCACAGTCCACAGTTCACAGTCCACAGTTCACTGTTCACAAATCACAGTTCACAGTTCACAGTTCACAGTCCACAGATCACAGTTCACAGTCTTCATTTCACACTTCACAGTTCGCAGTTCACAGTTCACAGTTCACAGTTCACTGTTCACTGTTCACAGATCACAGTTCACAGTTCACAGTCTTCATTTCACAATTCACAGTTCGCAGTTCACAGTTCACAGTTCACAGGTCACATTTCACAGTTCACAGTTCACAGTCCACAGTTCACTGTTCACAGTTCACAGTTCACAGTTCACAGTTCCCAGTTCGCAGGTCACAGTTCACAGTTCACAGTTCACTGTCTTCATTTCATACTTCACAGTTCACTGTCTTCATTTCATACTTCACAGTTCGCAGTTCACAGTTCACAGTTCACAGTTCACAGTTCACAAATCACAGTTCACAGTTCACAGTTCACAGTCCACAGATCACAGTTCACAGTCTTCATTTCACACTTCACAGTTCGCAGTTCACAGTTCACAGATCACAGTTCACAGTTCACAGTTCACAGTTCACAGTTCACAGTTCCAGTTCACAGTTCAAAGAAACACAGTTCACAGTTCACACTTCACTGTTCACAGATCACAGTTCACAGTTCACAGTTCACAGATCACAGTTCACAGACTTTATTTCACAATTCAGTTTTCACAGTTGACAGTTCACAGTTCACAGTCCGCAGTTCACTATTCACAGATCATAGTTCACAGTTCACAGTTCACAGTTCACAGTCCACAGATCACAGTTCACAGACCTTATTTCACACTTCACAGTTCGCAGTTCACAGCTCACAGTTCACAGTTCACAGTTCACAGTTCACAGATCACAGTCTTCATTTCACACTTCACACTTCACAGTGCACAGTCCACAGTCCACAGTTCACTGTTCACAAATCACAGTTCACACTTCACAGTTCACAGTTCACAGTCCACAGATCACAGTTCACAGACTTTATTTCACACTTCACAGTTCGCAGTTCACAGCTCACAGTTCACAGTTCACAGTTCACAGTTCGCAGGTCACAGTTCACATTTCACAGTTCACTGTCTTCATTTCATACTTCACAGTTCGCTGTTCACAGTTCACAGGTCACAGTTCACAGCCCAATGTTCACAGTTCACAGATCACAGTTCACAGTTCACAGACTTTATTTCACACTTCAGTCTTCACAGGGCACAGTTCACAGTTCACAGTCTTCATTTCACAATTCACAGTTCGCAGTTTACAGTTCACAGATCACACTTCACAGTTCACAGTTCACAGATCACAGTTCACAGATCACAGTTCACAGACTTTATTTCACAATTCAGTTTTCACAGTTCACAGTTCACAGTTCACAGTCCGCAGTTCACTATTCACAGATCATAGTTCACAGTTCACAGTTCACAGTTCACAGTTCACAGTTCACAGTTCCAGTTCACAGTTCACAGTTCACAGTTCACAGTTCACAGTTCACACTTCACTGTTCACAGATCACAGTTCACAGTTCACAGTTCACAGTTCCCAGTTCGCAGGTCACAGTTCACATTTCACAGTTCACTGTCTTCATTTCATACTTCACAGTTCACTGTCTCCATTTCATACTTCACAGTTCACTGTCTTCATTTCATACTTCACAGTTCGCAGTTCACAGTTCACAGTCCACAGTTCACTGTTCACAAATCACAGTTCACACTTCACAGTTCACAGTTCACAGTCCACAGATCACAGTTCACAGTTCACAGTTCACAGTTCACAGTTCACAGTTCACAGTTCACTGTTCACAGTTTACAGTTCTCAGTTTACAGTTCTCAGTTCACAGTTGACAGTTCACAGTTCACAGTTCACACTTCACAGTTCACAGTTCACAGTTCACAGTTCACAGTTCACAGTTCACAGTTCACAGTTCACAGTTCACAGTTCACAGTCTTCATTTCACAATTCACAGTTCGCAGTTCACAGTTCACAGATCACAGTTCACAGATCACAGTTCACAGTTCACAGTTCACAGTTCACAGATCACACTTCAGAGTTCACAGTTCACAGTTCACAGATCACAGTTCACAGTTCACAGATCACAGTTCACAGACTTTATTTCACAATTCAGTTTTCACAGTTCACAGTTCACAGTCTTCATTTCACACTTCACACTTCACAGTGCACAGTCCACAGTCCACAGTTCACTGTTCACAAATCACAGTTCACACTTCACAGTTCACAGTTCACAGTCCACAGATCACAGTTCACAGACTTTATTTCACACTTCACAGTTCGCAGTTCACAGCTCACAGTTCACAGTTCACAGTTCACAGTTCGCAGGTCACAGTTCACATTTCACAGTTCACTGTCTTCATTTCATACTTCACAGTTCGCTGTTCACAGTTCACAGGTCACAGTTCACAGCCCAATGTTCACAGTTCACAGATCACAGTTCACAGTTCACAGACTTTATTTCACACTTCAGTCTTCACAGGGCACAGTTCACAGTTCACAGTCTTCATTTCACAATTCACAGTTCGCAGTTTACAGTTCACAGATCACACTTCACAGTTCACAGTTCACAGATCACAGTTCACAGATCACAGTTCACAGACTTTATTTCACAATTCAGTTTTCACAGTTCACAGTTCACAGTTCACAGTCCGCAGTTCACTATTCACAGATCATAGTTCACAGTTCACAGTTCACAGTTCACAGTTCACAGTTCACAGTTCACAGTTCACGTTCACAGTTCACAGTTCACAGTTCACAGTTCACAGTTCACACTTCACTGTTCACAGATCACAGTTCACAGTTCACAGTTCACAGTTCCCAGTTCGCAGGTCACAGTTCACATTTCACAGTTCACTGTCTTCATTTCATACTTCACAGTTCACTGTCTTCATTTCATGCTTCACAGTTCACTGTCTTCATTTCATACTTCACAGTTCGCAGTTCACAGTTCACAGTCCACAGTTCACTGTTCACAGATCACAGTTCACAGATCACAGTCTTCATTTCACACTTCACACTTCACAGTGCACAGTTCACAGTCCACAGTTCACTGTTCACAAATCACAGTTCACACTTCACAGTTCACAGTTCACAGTCCACAGATCACAGTTCACAGACTTTATTTCACACTTCACAGTTCACAGTTCACAGTTCACAGTTCACAGTTCACAGTTCACAGTTCACAGTTCACAGTTCACAGTTCACAGTTCACAGTTCACAGTTCACTGTTCACAGTTTACAGTTCTCAGTTTACAGTTCTCAGTTCACAGTTGACAGTTCACAGTTCACAGTTCACACTTCACAGTTCACAGTTCACAGTTCACAAATCACAGTTCACAGTTCACAGTCCACAGATCACAGTTCACAGTCTTCATTTCACACTTCACAGTTCGCAGTTCACAGTTCACAGATCACAGATCACAGTTCACAGTTCACAGTTCACAGTTCACAGTTCACAGTTCACAGTTCACAGTTCACAGTTCACAGTTCACAGTTCACAGTTCACAGTTCACAGTCTTCATTTCACAATTCACAGTTCGCAGTTCACAGTTCACAGATCACAGTTCACAGATCACAGTTCACAGTTCACAGTTCACAGTTCACAGATCACACTTCAGAGTTCACAGTTCACAGTTCACAGATCACAGTTCACAGTTCACAGATCACAGTTCACAGACTTTATTTCACAATTCAGTTTTCACAGTTCACAGTTCACAGTCTTCATTTCACACTTCACACTTCACAGTGCACAGTCCACAGTCCACAGTTCACTGTTCACAAATCACAGTTCACACTTCACAGTTCACAGTTCACAGTCCACAGATCACAGTTCACAGACTTTATTTCACACTTCACAGTTCGCAGTTCACAGCTCACAGTTCACAGTTCACAGTTCACAGTTCGCAGGTCACAGTTCACATTTCACAGTTCACTGTCTTCATTTCATACTTCACAGTTCGCTGTTCACAGTTCACAGGTCACAGTTCACAGCCCAATGTTCACAGTTCACAGATCACAGTTCACAGTTCACAGACTTTATTTCACACTTCAGTCTTCACAGGGCACAGTTCACAGTTCACAGTCTTCATTTCACAATTCACAGTTCGCAGTTTACAGTTCACAGATCACACTTCACAGTTCACAGTTCACAGATCACAGTTCACAGATCACAGTTCACAGACTTTATTTCACAATTCAGTTTTCACAGTTCACAGTTCACAGTTCACAGTCCGCAGTTCACTATTCACAGATCATAGTTCACAGTTCACAGTTCACAGTTCACAGTTCACAGTTCACACTTCACTGTTCACAGATCACAGTTCACAGTTCACAGTTCACAGTTCCCAGTTCGCAGGTCACAGTTCACATTTCACAGTTCACTGTCTTCATTTCATACTTCACAGTTCACTGTCTTCATTTCATACTTCACAGTTCACTGTCTTCATTTCATACTTCACAGTTCGCAGTTCACAGTTCACAGTCCACAGTTCACTATTCACAGATCATAGTTCACAGTTCACAGTTCACAGTTCACAGTCCACAGATCACAGTTCACAGACCTTATTTCACACTTCACAGTTCGCAGTTCACAGCTCACAGTTCACAGTTCACAGTTCACAGTCCACAGATCACAGTTCACAGACTTTATTTCACACTTCACAGTTCACAGTTCACAGTTCACAGTTCACAGTTCACAGTTCACAGTTCACAGTTCACAGTTCACAGTTCACTGTTCACAGTTTACAGTTCTCAGTTTACAGTTCTCAGTTCACAGTTGACAGTTCACAGTTCACAGTTCACAGTTCACACTTCACAGTTCACAGTTCACAGTTCACAGTTCACAAATCACAGTTCACAGTTCACAGTTCACAGTCCACAGATCACAGTTCACAGTCTTCATTTCACACTTCACAGTTCGCAGTTCACAGTTCACAGATCACAGATCACAGTTCACAGTTCACAGTTCACAGTTCACAGTTCACTGTTCACGGTTCACTGTTCACAGATCATAGTTCACAGTTCACAGTTCACAGTTCACAGTCTTCATTTCACAATTCACAGTTCGCAGTTCACAGTTCACAGATCACAGTTCACAGATCACAGTTCACAGTTCACAGTTCACAGTTCACAGATCACACTTCAGAGTTCACAGTTCACAGTTCACAGATCACAGTTCACAGACTTTATTTCACAATTCAGTTTTCACAGTTCACAGTTCACAGTCTTCATTTCACAATTCACAGTTCGCAGTTCACAGTTCACAGGTCACAGTTCACAGTTCACAGTTCACAGGTCACAGTTCACAGTTCACAGTCCACAGTTCACTGTTCACAGATCACAGTTCACAGTTCACAGTCTTCATTTCACACTTCACACTTCACACTTCACAGTGCACAGTTCACAGTCCACAGTTCACAGTCCAGAGTTCACTGTGCACAAATCACAGTTCACAGTTCACAGTCCACAGATCACAGTTCACAGTCTTCATTTCACACTTCACAGTTCGCAGTTCACAGTTCACAGTTCACTGTTCACAGTTTACAGTTCTCAGTTTACAGTTCTCAGTTCACAGTTGACAGTTCACAGTTCACAGTTCACACTTCACAGTTCACAGTTCACAGTTCACAGATCACACTTCACAGTTCACAGTTCACAGATCATAGTTCACAGATCACAGATCACAGTTCACAGTTCACAGTTCACAGTTCACTGTTCACAGTTTACAGTTCTCAGTTTACAGTTCTCAGTTCACAGTTGACAGTTCACAGTTCACAGTTCACACTTCACAGTTCACAGTTCACAGTTCACAAATCACAGTTCACAGTTCACAGTTCACAGTCCACAGATCACAGTTCACAGTCTTCATTTCACAATTCACAGTTCGCAGTTCACAGTTCACAGATCACAGTTCACAGATCACAGTTCACAGTTCACAGTTCACAGTTCACAGATCACACTTCAGAGTTCACAGTTCACAGTTCACAGATCACAGTTCACAGACTTTATTTCACAATTCAGTTTTCACAGTTCACAGTTCACAGTCTTCATTTCACAATTCACAGTTCGCAGTTCACAGTTCACAGTTCACAGGTCACAGTTCACAGTTCACAGTTCACAGGTCACAGTTCACAGTTCACAGTCCACAGTTCACTGTTCACAGATCACAGTTCACAGTTCACAGTCTTCATATCACACTTCACACTTCACACTTCACAGTGCACAGTTCACAGTCCACAGTTCACAGTCCAGAGTTCACTGTTCACAAATCACAGTTCACAGTTCACAGTCCACAGATCACAGTTCACAGTCTTCATTTCACACTTCACAGTTCGCAGGTCACAGTTCACTGATCACACATCACAGTTCACAGTTCACAGTTCACAGTTCACAGTTCACTGTTCACAGTTTACAGTTCTCAGTTTACAGTTCTCAGTTCACAGTTGACAGTTGACAGTTGACAGTTCACACTTCACAGTTCACAGTTCACAGTTCACAGTCCACAGTTCACTGTTCACAGATCACAGTTCACCGATCACAGTCTTCATTTCACACTTCACACTTCACAGTGCACAGTTCACAGTCCACAGTTCACTGTTCACAGTTCACAGTTCACTGTTCACTGTTCACAGTTCACAGTTCACAGTTCACAGTTCACAGTTCACAGTTCACAGTCTTCATTTCACAATTCACAGTTCGCAGTTCACAGTTCACAGTCCACAGTTCACTGTTCACAAATCACAGTTCACAGTTCACAGTCCACAGTTCACTGTTCACAAATCACAGTTCACAGTTCACAGTTCACAGTTCACAGTTCACAGTCCACAGATCACAGTTCACAGTCTTCATTTCACACTTCACAGTTCACAGTTCACAGATCACAGTTCACAGTTCACAGTTCACAGTTCACAGTTCACAGTTCACAGTTCACAGTTCACAGTTCACTGTTCACAGTTTACAGTTCTCAGTTTACAGTTCTCAGTTCACAGTTGACAGTTCACAGTTCACAGTTCACACTTCACAGTTCACAGTTCACAGTTCACAAATCACAGTTCACAGTTCACAGTTCACAGTCCACAGATCACAGTTCACAGTCTTCATTTCACACTTCACAGTTCGCAGTTCACAGTTCACAGATCACAGATCACAGTTCACAGTTCACAGTTCACAGTTCACAGTTCACTGTTCACAGTTCACTGTTCACAGATCATAGTTCACAGTTCACAGTTCACAGTTCACAGTTCACAGTTCACAGTCTTCATTTCACAATTCACAGTTCGCAGTTCACAGTTCACAGTCCACAGTTCACTGTTCACAAATCACAGTTCACAGTTCACAGTTCACAGTTCACAGTTCACAGTTCACAGTCTTCATTTCACACTTCACAGTTCGCAGTTCACAGTTGACAGATCACAGTTCACAGTTCACAGTTCACAGTTCACAGTTCACAGTTCACAGTTCACAGTTCACTGTTCACAGTTCACTGTTCACAGTTTACAGTTCTCAGTTTACAGTTCTCAGTTCACAGTTGACAGTTCACAGTTCACAGTTCACACTTCACAGTTCACAGTTCACAGTTCACAGTTCACAGTCCACAGTTCACTGTTCACAGATCATAGTTCACAGTTCACAGTTCACAGTCTTCATTTCACAATTCGCAGTTCGCAGTTCACAGTTCACAGATCACAGTTCACAGATCACAGTTCACAGTTCACAGATCACACTTCACAGTTCACAGTTCACAGATCATAGTTCACAGATCACAGTTCACAGACTTTATTTCACAATTCAGTTTTCACAGTTCACACTTCACAGTGCACAGTTCACAGTCCACAGTTCACAGTCCACAGTTCACTGTTCACAAATCACAGTTCACAGTTCACAGTTCACAGTCCACAGATCACAGTTCACAGTCTTCATTTCACACTTCACAGTTCGCAGTTCACAGTTCACAGATCACAGTTCACAGTTCACAGTTCACTGTTCACAGTTTACAGTTCTCAGTTTACAGTTCTCAGTTCACAGTTCTCAGTTCACAGTTGACAGTTCACAGTTCGCAGTTCACAGTTCACAGATCACAGTTCACAGTTCACAGTTCACAGTTCACTGTTCACTGTTCACAGTTCACAGTTCACAGTTCACAGTTCACAGTTCACAGTTTACAGTTCTCAGTTTACAGTTCTCAGTTCACAGTTGACAGTTCACAGTTCACAGTTCACACTTCACAGTTCACAGTTCACAGTTCACAAATCACAAATCACAGTTCACAGTTCACAGTTCACAGTCCACAGATCACAGTTCACAGTCTTCATTTCACACTTCACAGTTCGCAGTTCACAGTTCACAGATCACAGATCACAGTTCACAGTTCACAGTTCACAGTTCACAGTTCACAGTTCACTGTTCACAGTTCACTGTTCACAGATCATGGTTCACAGTTCACAGTTCACAGTTCACAGTTCACAGTCTTCATTTCACAATTCACAGTTCGCAGTTCACAGTTCACAGATCACAGTTCACAGATCACAGTTCACAGTTCACAGTTCACAGTTCACAGATCACACTTCAGAGTTCACAGTTCACAGTTCACAGATCACAGTTCACAGACTTTATTTCACAATTCAGTTTTCACAGTTCACAGTTCACAGTCTTCATTTCACAATTCACAGTTCGCAGTTCACAGTTCACAGTTCACAGGTCACAGTTCACAGTTCACAGTTCACAGGTCACAGTTCACAGTTCACAGTCCACAGTTCACTGTTCACAGATCACAGTTCACAGTTCACAGTCTTCATTTCACACTTCACACTTCACACTTCACAGTGCACAGTTCGCAGGTCACAGTTCACTGATCACACATCACAGTTCACAGTTCACAGTTCACAGTTCACAGTTCACTGTTCACAGTTTACAGTTCTCAGTTTACAGTTCTCAGTTCACAGTTGACAGTTGACAGTTGACAGTTCACACTTCACAGTTCACAGTTCACAGTTCACAGTCCACAGTTCACTGTTCACAGATCACAGTTCACCGATCACAGTCTTCATTTCACACTTCACACTTCACAGTGCACAGTTCACAGTCCACAGTTCACTGTTCACAGTTCACAGTTCACTGTTCACTGTTCACAGTTCACAGTTCACAGTTCACAGTTCACAGTTCACAGTTCACAGTCTTCATTTCACAATTCACAGTTCGCAGTTCACAGTTCACAGTCCACAGTTCACTGTTCACAAATCACAGTTCACAGTTCACAGTCCACAGTTCACTGTTCACAAATCACAGTTCACAGTTCACAGTTCACAGTTCACAGTTCACAGTCCACAGATCACAGTTCACAGTCTTCATTTCACACTTCACAGTTCACAGTTCACAGATCACAGTTCACAGTTCACAGTTCACAGTTCACAGTTCACAGTTCACAGTTCACAGTTCACAGTTCACTGTTCACAGTTTACAGTTCTCAGTTTACAGTTCTCAGTTCACAGTTGACAGTTCACAGTTCACAGTTCACACTTCACAGTTCACAGTTCACAGTTCACAAATCACAGTTCACAGTTCACAGTTCACAGTCCACAGATCACAGTTCACAGTCTTCATTTCACACTTCACAGTTCGCAGTTCACAGTTCACAGATCACAGATCACAGTTCACAGTTCACAGTTCACAGTTCACAGTTCACTGTTCACAGTTCACTGTTCACAGATCATAGTTCACAGTTCACAGTTCACAGTTCACAGTTCACAGTCTTCATTTCACAATTCACAGTTCGCAGTTCACAGTTCACAGTCCACAGTTCACTGTTCACAAATCACAGTTCACAGTTCACAGTTCACAGTTCACAGTTCACAGTTCACAGTCTTCATTTCACACTTCACAGTTCGCAGTTCACAGTTGACAGATCACAGTTCACAGTTCACAGTTCACAGTTCACAGTTCACAGTTCACAGTTCACAGTTCACTGTTCACAGTTCACTGTTCACAGTTTACAGTTCTCAGTTTACAGTTCTCAGTTCACAGTTGACAGTTCACAGTTCACAGTTCACACTTCACAGTTCACAGTTCACAGTTCACAGTTCACAGTCCACAGTTCACTGTTCACAGATCATAGTTCACAGTTCACAGTTCACAGTCTTCATTTCACAATTCGCAGTTCGCAGTTCACAGTTCACAGATCACAGTTCACAGATCACAGTTCACAGTTCACAGATCACACTTCACAGTTCACAGTTCACAGATCATAGTTCACAGATCACAGTTCACAGACTTTATTTCACAATTCAGTTTTCACAGTTCACACTTCACAGTGCACAGTTCACAGTCCACAGTTCACAGTCCACAGTTCACTGTTCACAAATCACAGTTCACAGTTCACAGTTCACAGTCCACAGATCACAGTTCACAGTCTTCATTTCACACTTCACAGTTCGCAGTTCACAGTTCACAGATCACAGTTCACAGTTCACAGTTCACTGTTCACAGTTTACAGTTCTCAGTTTACAGTTCTCAGTTCACAGTTCTCAGTTCACAGTTGACAGTTCACAGTTCGCAGTTCACAGTTCACAGATCACAGTTCACAGTTCACAGTTCACAGTTCACTGTTCACTGTTCACAGTTCACAGTTCACAGTTCACAGTTCACAGTTCACAGTTCACAGTCTTCATTTCACAATTCACAGTTCGCAGTTCACAGTTCACAGTCCACAGTTCACTGTTCACAAATCACAGTTCACAGTTCACAGTCCACAGTTCACTGTTCACAAATCACAGTTCACAGTTCACAGTTCACAGTTCACAGTTCACAGTCCACAGATCACAGTTCACAGTCTTCATTTCACACTTCACAGTTCACAGTTCACAGATCACAGTTCACAGTTCACAGTTCACAGTTCACAGTTCACAGTTCACAGTTCACAGTTCACAGTTCACAGTTCACAGTTCACTGTTCACAGTTTACAGTTCTCAGTTTACAGTTCTCAGTTCACAGTTGACAGTTCACAGTTCACAGTTCACACTTCACAGTTCACAGTTCACAGTTCACAAATCACAGTTCACAGTTCACAGTTCACAGTCCACAGATCACAGTTCACAGTCTTCATTTCACACTTCACAGTTCGCAGTTCACAGTTCACAGATCACAGATCACAGTTCACAGTTCACAGTTCACAGTTCACAGTTCACTGTTCACAGTTCACTGTTCACAGATCATAGTTCACAGTTCACAGTTCACAGTTCACAGTTCACAGTCTTCATTTCACAATTCACAGTTCGCAGTTCACAGTTCACAGTCCACAGTTCACTGTTCACAAATCACAGTTCACAGTTCACAGTTCACAGTTCACAGTTCACAGTTCACAGTCTTCATTTCACACTTCACAGTTCGCAGTTCACAGTTGACAGATCACAGTTCACAGTTCACAGTTCACAGTTCACAGTTCACAGTTCACAGTTCACAGTTCACTGTTCACAGTTCACTGTTCACAGTTTACAGTTCTCAGTTTACAGTTCTCAGTTCACAGTTGACAGTTCACAGTTCACAGTTCACACTTCACAGTTCACAGTTCACAGTTCACAGTTCACAGTCCACAGTTCACTGTTCACAGATCATAGTTCACAGTTCACAGTTCACAGTCTTCATTTCACAATTCGCAGTTCGCAGTTCACAGTTCACAGATCACAGTTCACAGATCACAGTTCACAGTTCACAGATCACACTTCACAGTTCACAGTTCACAGATCATAGTTCACAGATCACAGTTCACAGACTTTATTTCACAATTCAGTTTTCACAGTTCACACTTCACAGTGCACAGTTCACAGTCCACAGTTCACAGTCCACAGTTCACTGTTCACAAATCACAGTTCACAGTTCACAGTTCACAGTCCACAGATCACAGTTCACAGTCTTCATTTCACACTTCACAGTTCGCAGTTCACAGTTCACAGATCACAGTTCACAGTTCACAGTTCACTGTTCACAGTTTACAGTTCTCAGTTTACAGTTCTCAGTTCACAGTTCTCAGTTCACAGTTGACAGTTCACAGTTCGCAGTTCACAGTTCACAGATCACAGTTCACAGTTCACAGTTCACTGTTCACAGTTTACAGTTCTCAGTTTACAGTTCTCAGTTCACAGTTGACAGTTCACAGTTCACAGTTCACACTTCACAGTTCACAGTTCACAGTTCACAGATCACACTTCACAGTTCACAGTTCACAGATCATAGTTCACAGATCACAGATCACAGTTCACAGTTCACAGTTCACAGTTCACTGTTCACAGTTTACAGTTCTCAGTTTACAGTTCTCAGTTCACAGTTGACAGTTCACAGTTCACAGTTCACAGTTCACACTTCACAGTTCACAGTTCACAGTTCACAAATCACAGTTCACAGTTCACAGTTCACAGTCCACAGATCACAGTTCACAGTCTTCATTTCACACTTCACAGTTCGCAGTTCACAGTTCACAGATCACAGATCACAGTTCACAGTTCACAGTTCACAGTTCACAGTTCACTGTTCACAGTTCACAGTTCACTGTTCACAGATCATGGTTCACAGTTCACAGTTCACAGTTCACAGTTCACAGTTCACAGTCTTCATTTCACAATTCACAGTTCGCAGTTCACAGTTCACAGATCACAGTTCACAGATCACAGTTCACAGTTCACAGTTCACAGTTCACAGATCACACTTCAGAGTTCACAGTTCACAGTTCACAGATCACAGTTCACAGACTTTATTTCACAATTCAGTTTTCACAGTTCACAGTTCACAGTCTTCATTTCACAATTCACAGTTCGCAGTTCACAGTTCACAGTTCACAGGTCACAGTTCACAGTTCACAGTTCACAGGTCACAGTTCACAGTTCACAGTCCACAGTTCACTGTTCACAGATCACAGTTCACAGTTCACAGTCTTCATTTCACACTTCACACTTCACACTTCACAGTGCACAGTTCACAGTCCACAGTTCACAGTCCAGAGTTCACTGTTCACAAATCACAGTTCACAGTTCACAGTCCACAGATCACAGTTCACAGTCTTCATTTCACACTTCACAGTTCGCAGGTCACAGTTCACTGATCACACATCACAGTTCACAGTTCACAGTTCACAGTTCACAGTTCACAGTTGACAGTTGACAGTTGACAGTTCACACTTCACAGTTCACAGTTCACAGTTCACAGTTGACAGTTCACACTTCACAGTTCACAGTTCACAGTTCACAGTCCACAGTTCACTGTTCACAGATCACAGTTCACCGATCACAGTCTTCATTTCACACTTCACACTTCACAGTGCACAGTTCACAGTCCACAGTTCACTGTTCACAGTTCACAGTTCACTGTTCACTGTTCACAGTTCACAGTTCACAGTTCACAGTTCACAGTTCACAGTTCACAGTCTTCATTTCACAATTCACAGTTCGCAGTTCACAGTTCACAGTCCACAGTTCACTGTTCACAAATCACAGTTCACAGTTCACAGTCCACAGTTCACTGTTCACAAATCACAGTTCACAGTTCACAGTTCACAGTTCACAGTTCACAGTCCACAGATCACAGTTCACAGTCTTCATTTCACACTTCACAGTTCACAGTTCACAGATCACAGTTCACAGTTCACAGTTCACAGTTCACAGTTCACAGTTCACAGTTCACAGTTCACAGTTCACTGTTCACAGTTTACAGTTCTCAGTTTACAGTTCTCAGTTCACAGTTGACAGTTCACAGTTCACAGTTCACACTTCACAGTTCACAGTTCACAGTTCACAAATCACAGTTCACAGTTCACAGTTCACAGTCCACAGATCACAGTTCACAGTCTTCATTTCACACTTCACAGTTCGCAGTTCACAGTTCACAGATCACAGATCACAGTTCACAGTTCACAGTTCACAGTTCACAGTTCACTGTTCACAGTTCACTGTTCACAGATCATAGTTCACAGTTCACAGTTCACAGTTCACAGTTCACAGTCTTCATTTCACAATTCACAGTTCGCAGTTCACAGTTCACAGATCACAAATCACAGTTCACAGTTCACAGTCCACAGATCACAGTTCACAGACTTTATTTCACACTTCACAGTTCACAGTTCACAGTTCACAGTTCACAGTTCACAGTTCACAGTTCACAGTTCACAGTTCACAGTTCACAGTTCACAGTTCACTGTTCACAGTTTACAGTTCTCAGTTTACAGTTCTCAGTTCACAGTTGACAGTTCACAGTTCACAGTTCACAGTCCACAGATCACAGTTCACAGTCTTCATTTCACACTTCACAGTTCGCAGTTCACAGTTCACAGATCACAGATCACAGTTCACAGTTCACAGTTCACAGTTCACAGTTCACAGTTCACTGTTCACAGTTCACTGTTCACAGATCATAGTTCACAGTTCACAGTTCACAGTTCACAGATCATAGTTCACAGTTCACAGATCATAGTTCACAGTTCACAGTTCACAGTTCACAGTTCACAGTCTTCATTTCACAATTCACAGTTCGCAGTTCACAGTTCACAGATCACAGTTCACAGATCACAGTTCACAGTTCACAGTTCACAGTTCACAGATCACACTTCAGAGTTCACAGTTCACAGTTCACAGATCACAGTTCACAGACTTTATTTCACAATTCAGTTTTCACAGTTCACAGTTCACAGTCTTCATTTCACACTTCACACTTCACAGTGCACAGTCCACAGTCCACAGTTCACTGTTCACAAATCACAGTTCACACTTCACAGTTCACAGTTCACAGTCCACAGATCACAGTTCACAGACTTTATTTCACACTTCACAGTTCGCAGTTCACAGCTCACAGTTCACAGTTCGCAGTTCACAGTTCGCAGGTCACAGTTCACATTTCACAGTTCACTGTCTTCATTTCATACTTCACAGTTCGCTGTTCACAGTTCACAGGTCACAGTTCACAGCCCAATGTTCACAGTTCACAGATCACAGTTCACAGTTCACAGACTTTATTTCACACTTCAGTCTTCACAGGGCACAGTTCACAGTTCACAGTCTTCATTTCACAATTCACAGTTCGCAGTTTACAGTTCACAGATCACACTTCACAGTTCACAGTTCACAGATCACAGTTCACAGATCACAGTTCACAGACTTTATTTCACAATTCAGTTTTCACAGTTCACAGTTCACAGTCCGCAGTTCACTATTCACAGATCATAGTTCACAGTTCACAGTTCACAGTTCACAGTTCACAGTTCACAGTTCCAGTTCCAGTTCCAGTTCACAGTTCACAGTTCACAGTTCACAGTTCACAGTTCACAGTTCACACTTCACTGTTCACAGATCACAGTTCACAGTTCACAGTTCACAGTTCCCAGTTCGCAGGTCACAGTTCACATTTCACAGTTCACTGTCTTCATTTCATACTTCACAGTTCACTGTCTTCATTTCACAATTCACAGTTCGCAGTTTACAGTTCACAGATCACACTTCACAGTTCACAGTTCACAGATCACAGTTCACAGATCACAGTTCACAGACTTTATTTCACAATTCAGTTTTCACAGTTCACAGTTCACAGTTCACAGTCCGCAGTTCACTATTCACAGATCATAGTTCACAGTTCACAGTTCACTGTTCACAGTTTACAGTTCTCAGTTTACAGTTCTCAGTTCACAGTTGACAGTTCACAGTTCACAGTTCACACTTCACAGTTCACAGTTCACAGTTCACAAATCACAGTTCACAGTTCACAGTTCACAGTCCACAGATCACAGTTCACAGTCTTCATTTCACACTTCACAGTTCGCAGTTCACAGTTCACAGATCACAGATCACAGTTCACAGTTCACAGTTCACAGTTCACAGTTCACAGTTCACTGTTCACAGTTCACTGTTCACAGATCATGGTTCACAGTTCACAGTTCACAGTTCACAGTTCACAGTCTTCATTTCACAATTCACAGTTCGCAGTTCACAGTTCACAGTTCACAGGTCACAGTTCACAGTTCACAGTTCACAGGTCACAGTTCACAGTTCACAGTCCACAGTTCACTGTTCACAGATCACAGTTCACAGTTCACAGTCTTCATTTCACACTTCACACTTCACACTTCACAGTGCACAGTTCACAGTCCACAGTTCACTGTTCACAAATCACAGTTCACAGTTCACAGTCCACAGATCACAGTTCACAGTCTCCATTTCACACTTCACAGTTCGCAGGTCACAGTTCACTGATCACACATCACAGTTCACAGTTCACAGTTCACAGTTCACAGTTCACAGTTCACTGTTCACAGTTTACAGTTCTCAGTTTACAGTTCTCAGTTCACAGTTGACAGTTGACAGTTGACAGTTCACACTTCACAGTTCACAGTTCACAGTTCACAGTCCACAGTTCACTGTTCACAGATCACAGTTCACCGATCACAGTCTTCATTTCACACTTCACACTTCACAGTGCACAGTTCACAGTCCACAGTTCACTGTTCACAGTTCACAGTTCACTGTTCACTGTTCACAGTTCACAGTTCACAGTTCACAGTCTTCATTTCACAATTCACAGTTCGCAGTTCACAGTTCACAGTCCACAGTTCACTGTTCACAAATCACAGTTCACAGTTCACAGTCCACAGTTCACTGTTCACAAATCACAGTTCACAGTTCACAGTTCACAGTTCACAGTTCACAGTTCACAGTCCACAGATCACAGTTCACAGTCTTCATTTCACACTTCACACTTCACAGTTCGCAGTTCACAGTTCACAGATCACAGATCACAGTTCACAGTTCACAGTTCACAGTTCACAGTTCACTGTTCACAGTTCACTGTTCACAGATCATGGTTCACAGTTCACAGTTCACAGTTCACAGTCTTCATTTCACAATTCACAGTTCGCAGTTCACAGTTCACAGATCACAGTTCACAGATCACAGTTCACAGTTCACAGTTCACAGTTCACAGATCACACTTCAGAGTTCACAGTTCACAGTTCACAGATCACAGTTCACAGACTTTATTTCACAATTCAGTTTTCACAGTTCACAGTTCACAGTCTTCATTTCACAATTCACAGTTCGCAGTTCACAGTTCACAGTTCACAGGTCACAGTTCACAGTTCACAGTTCACAGGTCACAGTTCACAGTTCACAGTCCACAGTTCACTGTTCACAGATCACAGTTCACAGTTCACAGTCTTCATTTCACACTTCACACTTCACACTTCACAGTGCACAGTTCACAGTCCACAGTTCACAGTCCAGAGTTCACTGTTCACAAATCACAGTTCACAGTTCACAGTCCACAGATCACAGTTCACAGTCTTCATTTCACACTTCACAGTTCGCAGGTCACAGTTCACTGATCACACATCACAGTTCACAGTTCACAGTTCACAGTTCACAGTTCACTGTTCACAGTTTACAGTTCTCAGTTTACAGTTCTCAGTTCACAGTTGACAGTTGACAGTTGACAGTTCACACTTCACAGTTCACAGTTCACAGTTCACAGTCCACAGTTCACTGTTCACAGATCACAGTTCACCGATCACAGTCTTCATTTCACACTTCACACTTCACAGTGCACAGTTCACAGTCCACAGTTCACTGTTCACAGTTCACAGTTCACTGTTCACTGTTCACAGTTCACAGTTCACAGTTCACAGTTCACAGTTCACAGTCTTCATTTCACAATTCACAGTTCGCAGTTCACAGTTCACAGTCCACAGTTCACTGTTCACAAATCACAGTTCACAGTTCACAGTCCACAGTTCACTGTTCACAAATCACAGTTCACAGTTCACAGTTCACAGTTCACAGTTCACAGTCCACAGATCACAGTTCACAGTCTTCATTTCACACTTCACAGTTCACAGTTCACAGTTCACAGTTCACAGTTCACAGTTCACAGTTCACAGTTCACAGTTCACAGTTCACAGTTCACAGTTCACAGTTCACAGTTCACAGTTCACAGTTCACAGTCCACAGATCACAGTTCACAGTCTTCATTTCACACTTCACACTTCACAGTTCGCAGTTCACAGTTCACAGATCACAGATCACAGTTCACAGTTCACAGTTCACAGTTCACAGTTCACTGTTCACAGTTCACTGTTCACAGATCATGGTTCACAGTTCACAGTTCACAGTTCACAGTTCACAGTCTTCATTTCACAATTCACAGTTCGCAGTTCACAGTTCACAGATCACAGTTCACAGATCACAGTTCACAGTTCACAGTTCACAGTTCACAGATCACACTTCAGAGTTCACAGTTCACAGTTCACAGATCACAGTTCACAGACTTTATTTCACAATTCAGTTTTCACAGTTCACAGTTCACAGTCTTCATTTCACAATTCACAGTTCGCAGTTCACAGTTCACAGTTCACAGGTCACAGTTCACAGTTCACAGTTCACAGGTCACAGTTCACAGTTCACAGTCCACAGTTCACTGTTCACAGATCACAGTTCACAGTTCACAGTCTTCATTTCACACTTCACACTTCACACTTCACAGAGCACAGTTCACAGTCCACAGTTCACAGTCCAGAGTTCACTGTTCACAAATCACAGTTCACAGTTCACAGTCCACAGATCACAGTTCACAGTCTTCATTTCACACTTCACAGTTCGCAGGTCACAGTTCACTGATCACACATCACAGTTCACAGTTCACAGTTCACAGTTCACAGTTCACAGTTCACTGTTCACAGTTTACAGTTCTCAGTTTACAGTTCTCAGTTCACAGTTGACAGTTGACAGTTGACAGTTCACACTTCACAGTTCACAGTTCACAGTTCACAGTCCACAGTTCACTGTTCACAGATCACAGTTCACCGATCACAGTCTTCATTTCACACTTCACACTTCACAGTGCACAGTTCACAGTCCACAGTTCACTGTTCACAGTTCACAGTTCACTGTTCACTGTTCACAGTTCACAGTTCACAGTTCACAGTTCACAGTCTTCATTTCACAATTCACAGTTCGCAGTTCACAGTTCACAGTCCACAGTTCACTGTTCACAAATCACAGTTCACAGTTCACAGTCCACAGTTCACTGTTCACAAATCACAGTTCACAGTTCACAGTTCACAGTTCACAGTTCACAGTCCACAGATCACAGTTCACAGTCTTCATTTCACACTTCACAGTTCACAGTTCACAGTTCACAGTTCACAGTTCACAGTTCACAGTTCACAGTTCACAGTTCACAGTTCACAGTTCACAGTTCACAGTCCACAGATCACAGTTCACAGTCTTCATTTCACACTTCACACTTCACAGTTCGCAGTTCACAGTTCACAGATCACAGATCACAGTTCACAGTTCACAGTTCACAGTTCACAGTTCACTGTTCACAGTTCACTGTTCACAGATCATGGTTCACAGTTCACAGTTCACAGTTCACAGTTCACAGTCTTCATTTCACAATTCACAGATCGCAGTTCACAGTTCACAGATCACAGTTCACAGATCACAGTTCACAGTTCACAGTTCACAGTTCACAGTTCACAGATCACACTTCAGAGTTCACAGTTCACAGTTCACAGATCACAGTTCACAGACTTTATTTCACAATTCAGTTTTCACAGTTCACAGTTCACAGTCTTCATTTCACAATTCACAGTTCGCAGTTCACAGTTCACAGTTCACAGGTCACAGTTCACAGTTCACAGTTCACAGGTCACAGTTCACAGTTCACAGTCCACAGTTCACTGTTCACAGATCACAGTTCACAGTTCACAGTCTTCATTTCACACTTCACACTTCACACTTCACAGTGCACAGTTCACAGTCCACAGTTCACAGTCCAGAGTTCACTGTTCACAAATCACAGTTCACAGTTCACAGTCCACAGATCACAGTTCACAGTCTTCATTTCACACTTCACAGTTCGCAGGTCACAGTTCACTGATCACACATCACAGTTCACAGTTCACAGTTCACAGTTCACAGTTCACTGTTCACAGTTTACAGTTCTCAGTTTACAGTTCTCAGTTCACAGTTGACAGTTGACAGTTGACAGTTCACACTTCACAGTTCACAGTTCACAGTTCACAGTCCACAGTTCACTGTTCACAGATCACAGTTCACCGATCACAGTCTTCATTTCACACTTCACACTTCACAGTGCACAGTTCACAGTCCACAGTTCACTGTTCACAGTTCACAGTTCACTGTTCACTGTTCACAGTTCACAGTTCACAGTTCACAGTTCACAGTTCACAGTTCACAGTTCACAGTCTTCATTTCACAATTCACAGTTCGCAGTTCACAGTTCACAGTCCACAGTTCACTGTTCACAAATCACAGTTCACAGTTCACAGTCCACAGTTCACTGTTCACAAATCACAGTTCACAGTTCACAGTTCACAGTTCACAGTTCACAGTCCACAGATCACAGTTCACAGTCTTCATTTCACACTTCACAGTTCACAGTTCACAGTTCACAGTTCACAGTTCACAGTTCACAGTTCACAGTTCACAGTTCACAGTTCACAGTTCACAGTTCACAGTTCACTGTTCACAGTTTACAGTTCTCAGTTTACAGTTCTCAGTTCACAGTTGACAGTTCACAGTTCACAGTTCACACTTCACAGTTCACAGTTCACAGTTCACAAATCACAGTTCACAGTTCACAGTTCACAGTCCACAGATCACAGTTCACAGTCTTCATTTCACACTTCACAGTTCGCAGTTCACAGTTCACAGATCACAGATCACAGTTCACAGTTCACAGTCTTCATTTCACACTTCACACTTCACACTTCACAGTGCACAGTTCACAGTCCACAGTTCACAGTCCAGAGTTCACTGTTCACAAATCACAGTTCACAGTTCACAGTCCACAGATCACAGTTCACAGTCTTCATTTCACACTTCACAGTTCGCAGGTCACAGTTCACTGATCACACATCACAGTTCACAGTTCACAGTTCACAGTTCACAGTTCACAGTTCACAGTTCACTGTTCACAGTTTACAGTTCTCAGTTTACAGTTCTCAGTTCACAGTTGACAGTTGACAGTTGACAGGTCACACTTCACAGTTCACAGTTCACAGTTCACAGTCCACAGTTCACTGTTCACAAATCACAGTTCACAGTTCACAGTCCACAGATCACAGTTCACAGTCTTCATTTCACACTTCACAGTTCGCAGGTCACAGTTCACTGATCACACATCACAGTTCACAGTTCACAGTTCACAGTTCACAGTTCACTGTTCACAGTTTACAGTTCTCAGTTTACAGTTCTCAGTTCACAGTTGACAGTTGACAGTTGACAGTTCACACTTCACAGTTCACAGTTCACAGTTCACAGTCCACAGTTCACTGTTCACAGATCACAGTTCACCGATCACAGTCTTCATTTCACACTTCACACTTCACAGTGCACAGTTCACAGTCCACAGTTCACTGTTCACAGTTCACAGTTCACAGTTCACTGTTCACTGTTCACAGTTCACAGTTCACAGTTCACAGTTCACAGTTCACAGTTCACAGTCTTCATTTCACAATTCACAGTTCGCAGTTCACAGTTCACAGTCCACAGTTCACTGTTCACAAATCACAGTTCACAGTTCACAGTCCACAGTTCACTGTTCACAAATCACAGTTCACAGTTCACAGTTCACAGTTCACAGTTCACAGTCCACAGATCACAGTTCACAGTCTTCATTTCACACTTCACAGTTCACAGTTCACAGTTCACAGTTCACAGTTCACAGTTCACAGTTCACAGTTCACAGTTCACAGTTCACAGTTCACAGTTCACAGTTCACAGTTCACTGTTCACAGTTTACAGTTCTCAGTTTACAGTTCTCAGTTCACAGTTGACAGTTCACAGTTCACAGTTCACACTTCACAGTTCACAGTTCACAGTTCACAAATCACAGTTCACAGTTCACAGTTCACAGTCCACAGATCACAGTTCACAGTCTTCATTTCACACTTCACAGTTCGCAGTTCACAGTTCACAGATCACAGATCACAGTTCACAGTTCACAGTTCACAGTTCACAGTTCACTGTTCACAGTTCACTGTTCACAGATCATAGTTCACAGTTCACAGTTCACAGTTCACAGTTCACAGTCTTCATTTCACAATTCACAGTTCGCAGTTCACAGTTCACAGATCACAGATCACAGTTCACAGATCACAGTTCACAGTTCACAGTTCACAGTTCACAGATCACACTTCAGAGTTCACAGTTCACAGTTCACAGATCATAGTTCACAGACTTTATTTCACAATTCAGTTTTCACAGTTCACAGTTCACAGTCTTCATTTCACAATTCACAGTTCGCAGTTCACAGTTCACAGGTCACAGTTCACAGTTCACAGTTCACAGGTCACAGTTCACAGTTCACAGTCCACAGTTCACTGTTCACAGATCACAGTTCACAGTTCACAGTCTTCATTTCACACTTCACACTTCACACTTCACAGTGCACAGTTCACAGTCCACAGTTCACAGTCCAGAGTTCACTGTTCACAAATCACAGTTCACAGTTCACAGTCCACAGATCACAGTTCACAGTCTTCATTTCACACTTCACAGTTCGCAGTTCACAGTTCACTGATCACACATCACAGTTCACAGTTCACAGTTCACAGTTCACAGTTCACTGTTCACAGTTTACAGTTCTCAGTTTACAGTTCTCAGTTCACAGGTCACAGTTCACACTTCACAGTTCACAGTTCACAGTTCACAAATCACAGTTCACAGTTCACAGTCCACAGATCACAGTTCACAGACTTTATTTCACACTTCACAGTTCACAGTTCACAGTTCACAGTTCACAGTTCACAGTTCACAGTTCACAGTTCACAGTTCACAGTTCACAGTTCACTGTTCACAGTTTACAGTTCTCAGTTTACAGTTCTCAGTTCACAGTTGACAGTTCACAGTTCACAGTTCACAGTCCACAGATCACAGTTCACAGTCTTCATTTCACACTTCACAGTTCGCAGTTCACAGTTCACAGATCACAGATCACAGTTCACAGTTCACAGTTCACAGTTCACAGTTCACTGTTCACAGTTCACTGTTCACAGATCATAGTTCACAGTTCACAGTTCACAGTTCACAGTTCACAGTCTTCATTTCACAATTCACAGTTCGCAGTTCACAGTTCACAGATCACAGTTCACAGATCACAGTTCACAGTTCACAGTTCACAGTTCACAGATCACACTTCAGAGTTCACAGTTCACAGTTCACAGATCACAGTTCACAGACTTTATTTCACAATTCAGTTTTCACAGTTCACAGTTTACAGTCTTCATTTCACACTTCACACTTCACAGTGCACAGTCCACAGTCCACAGTTCACTGTTCACAAATCACAGTTCACACTTCACAGTTCACAGTTCACAGTCCACAGATCACAGTTCACAGACTTTATTTCACACTTCACAGTTCGCAGTTCACAGCTCACAGTTCACAGTTCACAGTTCACAGTTCGCAGGTCACAGTTCACATTTCACAGTTCACTGTCTTCATTTCATACTTCACAGTTCGCTGTTCACAGTTCACAGGTCACAGTTCACAGCCCAATGTTCACAGTTCACAGATCACAGTTCACAGTTCACAGACTTTATTTCACACTTCAGGCTTCACAGGGCACAGTTCACAGTTCACAGTCTTCATTTCACAATTCACAGTTCGCAGTTTACACTTCACAGATCACACTTCACAGTTCACAGTTCACTGTTCACAGTTCACAGTTCACAGTTCCAGTTCCAGTTCACAGTTCACAGTTCACAGTTCACAGTTCACAGTTCACAGTTCACACTTCACTGTTCACAGATCACAGTTCACAGTTCACAGTTCACAGTTCCCAGTTCGCAGGTCACAGTTCACATTTCACAGTTCACTGTCTTCATTTCATACTTCACAGTTCACTGTCTTCATTTCACAATTCACAGTTCGCAGTTTACAGTTCACAGATCACACTTCACAGTTCACAGTTCACAGATCACAGTTCACAGACTTTATTTCACAATTCAGTTTTCACAGTTCACAGTTCACAGTTCACAGTCCGCAGTTCACTATTCACAGATCATAGTTCACAGTTCACAGTTCACTGTTCACAGTTTACAGTTCTCAGTTTACAGTTCTCAGTTCACAGTTGACAGTTCACAGTTCACAGTTCACACTTCACAGTTCACAGTTCACAGATCACACTTCACAGTTCACAGTTCACAGATCATAGTTCACAGATCACAGATCACAGTTCACAGTTCACAGTTCACAGTTCACTGTTCACAGTTTACAGTTCTCAGTTTACAGTTCTCAGTTCACAGTTGACAGTTCACAGTTCACAGTTCACACTTCACAGTTCACAGTTCACAGTTCACAAATCACAGTTCACAGTTCACAGTTCACAGTCCACAGATCACAGTTCACAGTCTTCATTTCACACTTCACAGTTCGCAGTTCACAGTTCACAGATCACAGATCACAGTTCACAGTTCACAGTTCACAGTTCACAGTTCACTGTTCACAGTTCACTGTTCACAGATCATGGTTCACAGTTCACAGTTCACAGTTCACAGTTCACAGTCTTCATTTCACAATTCACAGTTCGCAGTTCACAGTTCCCAGTTCACAGGTCACAGTTCACAGTTCACAGTTCACAGGTCACAGTTCACAGTTCACAGTCCACAGTTCACTGTTCACAGTTTACAGTTCTCAGTTTACAGTTCTCAGTTCACAGTTGACAGTTGACAGTTGACAGGTCACACTTCACAGTTCACAGTTCACAGTTCACAGTCCACAGTTCACTGTTCACAGATCACAGTTCACCGATCACAGTCTTCATTTCACACTTCACACTTCACAGTGCACAGTTCACAGTCCACAGTTCACTGTTCACAGTTCACAGTTCACTGTTCACTGTTCACAGTTCACAGTTCACAGTTCACAGTCTTCATTTCACAATTCACAGTTCGCAGTTCACAGTTCACAGTCCACAGTTCACTGTTCACAAATCACAGTTCACAGTTCACAGTCCACAGTTCACTGTTCACAAATCACAGTTCACAGTTCACAGTTCACAGTTCACAGTTCACAGTTCACAGTCCACAGATCACAGTTCACAGTCTTCATTTCACACTTCACAGTTCACAGTTCACAGTTCACAGTTCACAGTTCACAGTTCACAGTTCACAGTTCACAGTTCACAGTTCACAGTTCACAGTTCACAGTTCACTGTTCACAGTTTACAGTTCTCAGTTTACAGTTCTCAGTTCACAGTTGACAGTTCACAGTTCACAGTTCACACTTCACAGTTCACAGTTCACAGTTCACAAATCACAGTTCACAGTTCACAGTTCACAGTCCACAGATCACAGTTCACAGTCTTCATTTCACACTTCACAGTTCGCAGTTCACAGTTCACAGATCACAGATCACAGTTCACAGTTCACAGTTCACAGTTCACAGTTCACTGTTCACAGTTCACTGTTCACAGATCATAGTTCACAGTTCACAGTTCACAGTTCACAGTTCACAGTCTTCATTTCACAATTCACAGTTCGCAGTTCACAGTTCACAGATCACAGTTCACAGATCACAGTTCACAGATCACAGTTCACAGTTCACAGTTCACAGTTCACAGGTCACACTTCAGAGTTCACAGTTCACAGTTCACACTTCACAGTTCACAGTTCACAGTTCACAAATCACAGTTCACAGTTCACAGTTCACAGTCCACAGATCACAGTTCACAGTCTTCATTTCACACTTCACAGTTCGCAGTTCACAGTTCACAGATCACAGATCACAGTTCACAGTTCACAGTTCACAGTTCACAGTTCACTGTTCACAGTTCACTGTTCACAGATCATAGTTCACAGTTCACAGTTCACAGTTCACAGTTCACAGTCTTCATTTCACAATTCACAGTTCGCAGTTCACAGTTTACAGATCACAGTTCACAGATCACAGTTCACAGATCACAGTTCACAGTTCACAGTTCACAGTTCACAGATCACACTTCAGAGTTCACAGTTCACAGTTCACAGATCATAGTTCACAGACTTTATTTCACAATTCAGTTTTCACAGTTCACAGTTCACAGTCTTCATTTCACAATTCACAGTTCGCAGTTCACAGTTCACAGGTCACAGTTCACAGTTCACAGTTCACAGGTCACAGTTCACAGTTCACAGTCCACAGTTCACTGTTCACAGATCACAGTTCACAGTTCACAGTCTTCATTTCACACTTCACACTTCACACTTCACAGTGCACAGTTCACAGTCCACAGTTCACAGTCCAGAGTTCACTGTTCACAAATCACAGTTCACAGTTCACAGTCCACAGATCACAGTTCACAGTCTTCATTTCACACTTCACAGTTCGCAGTTCACAGTTCACTGATCACACATCACAGTTCACAGTTCACAGTTCACAGTTCACAGTTCACTGTTCACAGATTACAGTTCTCAGTTTACAGTTCTCAGTTCACAGGTCACAGTTCACACTTCACAGTTCACAGTTCACAGTTCACAAATCACAGTTCACAGTTCACAGTCCACAGATCACAGTTCACAGACTTTATTTCACACTTCACAGTTCACAGTTCACAGTTCACAGTTCACAGTTCACAGTTCACTGTTCACAGTTTACAGTTCTCAGTTTACAGTTCTCAGTTCACAGTTGACAGTTCACAGTTCACAGTTCACAGTCCACAGATCACAGTTCACAGTCTTCATTTCACACTTCACACTTCGCAGTTCACAGTTCACAGATCACAGATCACAGTTCACAGTTCACAGTTCACAGTTCACAGTTCACTGTTCACAGTTCACTGTTCACATATCATAGTTCACAGTTCACAGTTCACAGTTCACAGTTCACAGTCTTCATTTCACAATTCACAGTTCGCAGTTCACAGTTCACAGATCACAGTTCACAGATCACAGTTCACAGTTCACAGTTCACAGTTCACAGATCACACTTCAGAGTTCACAGTTCACAGTTCACAGATCACAGTTCACAGACTTTATTTCACAATTCAGTTTTCACAGTTCACAGTTCACAGTCTTCATTTCACACTTCACACTTCACAGTGCACAGTCCACAGTCCACAGTTCACTGTTCACAAATCACAGTTCACACTTCACAGTTCACAGTTCACAGTCCACAGATCACAGTTCACAGACTTTATTTCACACTTCACAGTTCGCAGTTGACAGCTCACAGTTCACAGTTCACAGTTCACAGTTCGCAGGTCACAGTTCACATTTCACAGTTCACTGTCTTCATTTCATACTTCACAGTTCGCTGTTCACAGTTCACAGGTCACAGTTCACAGCCCAATGTTCACAGTTCACAGATCACAGTTCACAGTTCACAGACTTTATTTCACACTTCAGTCTTCACAGGGCACAGTTCACAGTTCACAGTCTTCATTTCACAATTCACAGTTCGCAGTTTACAGTTCACAGATCACACTTCACAGTTCACAGTTCACAGATCACAGTTCACAGATCACAGTTCACAGACTTTATTTCACAATTCAGTTTTCACAGTTCACAGTTCACAGTTCACAGTCCGCAGTTCACTATTCACAGATCATAGTTCACAGTTCACAGTTCACAGTTCACAGTTCACAGTTCACAGTTCCAGTTCCAGTTCCAGTTCACAGTTCACAGTTCACAGTTCACAGTTCACAGTTCACAGTTCACACTTCACTGTTCACAGATCACAGTTCACAGTTCACAGTTCACAGTTCCCAGTTCGCAGGTCACAGTTCACATTTCACAGTTCACTGTCTTCATTTCATACTTCACAGTTCACTGTCTTCATTTCATACTTCACAGTTCACTGTCTTCATTTCATACTTCACAGTTCACTGTCTTCATTTCATACTTCACAGTTCGCAGTTCACAGTTCACAGTCCACAGTTCACTATTCACAGATCATAGTTCACAGTTCACAGTTCACAGTTCACAGTTCACAGTCCACAGATCACAGTTCACAGACCTTATTTCACACTTCACAGTTCGCAGTTCACAGCTCACAGTTCACAGTTCACAGTTCACAGTCCACAGATCACAGTTCACAGACTTTATTTCACACTTCACAGTTCACAGTTCACAGTTCACAGTTCACAGTTCACAGTTCACAGTTCACAGTTCACAGTTCACAGTTCACAGTTCACTGTTCACAGATTACAGTTCTCAGTTTACAGTTCTCAGTTCACAGTTGACAGTTCACAGTTCACAGTTCACACTTCACAGTTCACAGTTCACAGTTCACAAATCACAGTTCACAGTTCACAGTTCACAGTCCACAGATCACAGTTCACAGTCTTCATTTCACACTTCACAGTTCGCAGTTCACAGTTCACAGATCACAGATCACAGTTCACAGTTCACAGTTCACAGTTCACAGTTCACTGTTCACAGTTCACTGTTCACAGATCATAGTTCACAGTTCACAGTTCACAGTTCACAGTTCACAGTCTTCATTTCACAATTCACAGTTCGCAGTTCACAGTTCACAGATCACAGTTCACAGATCACAGTTCACAGTTCACAGTTCACAGTTCACAGTTCACAGATCACACTTCAGAGTTCACAGTTCACAGTTCACAGATCACAGTTCACAGACTTCATTTCACAATTCAGTTTTCACAGTTCACAGTTCACAGTCTTCATTTCACAATTCACAGTTCGCAGTTCACAGTTCACAGGTCACAGTTCACAGTTCACAGTTCACAGGTCACAGTTCACAGTTCACAGTCCACAGTTCACTGTTCACAGATCACAGTTCACAGTTCACAGTCCTCATTTCACACTTCACACTTCACACTTCACAGTGCACAGTTCACAGTCCACAGTTCACAGTCCAGAGTTCACTGTTCACAAATCACAGTTCACAGTTCACAGTCCACAGATCACAGTTCACAGTCTTCATTTCACACTTCACAGTTCGCAGTTCACAGTTCACTGATCACACATCACAGTTCACAGTTCACAGTTCACAGTTCACAGTTCACAGTTCACTGTTCACAGTTTACAGTTCTCAGTTTACAGTTCTCAGTTCACAGTTGACAGTTGACAGTTGACAGTTCACACTTCTCAGTTCACAGTTCACAGTTCACAGTCCACAGTTCACTGTTCACAGATCACAGTTCACAGATCACAGTCTTCATTTCACACTTCACACTTCACAGTGCACAGTTCACAGTCCACAGTTCACTGTTCACAGTTCACAGTTCACTGTTCACTGTTCACAGTTCACAGTTCACAGTTCACAGTCTTCATTTCACAATTCACAGTTCGCAGTTCACAGTTCACAGTCCACAGTTCACAGATCACACTTCACAGTTCACAGTTCACAGATCATAGTTCACAGATCACTGTCTTCATTTCATACTTCACAGTTCACTGTCTTCATTTCATACTTCACAGTTCACTGTCTTCATTTCATACTTCACAGTTCGCAGTTCACAGTTCACAGTCCACAGTTCACTATTCACAGTTCACAGTCCAGAGTTCACTGTTCACAAATCACAGTTCACAGTTCACAGTCCACAGATCACAGTTCACAGTCTTCATTTCACACTTCACAGTTCGCAGTTCACAGTTCACTGATCACACATCACAGTTCACAGTTCACAGTTCACAGTTCACAGTTCACTGTTCACAGATTACAGTTCTCAGTTTACAGTTCTCAGTTCACAGGTCACAGTTCACACTTCACAGTTCACAGTTCACAGTTCACAAATCACAGTTCACAGTTCACAGTCCACAGATCACAGTTCACAGACTTTATTTCACACTTCACAGTTCACAGTTCACAGTTCACAGTTCACAGTTCACAGTTCACAGTTCACAGTTCACTGTTCACAGTTTACAGTTCTCAGTTTACAGTTCTCAGTTCACAGTTGACAGTTCACAGTTCACAGTTCACAGTCCACAGATCACAGTTCACAGTCTTCATTTCACACTTCACACTTCGCAGTTCACAGTTCACAGATCACAGATCACAGTTCACAGTTCACAGTTCACAGTTCACAGTTCACTGTTCACAGTTCACTGTTCACATATCATAGTTCACAGTTCACAGTTCACAGTTCACAGTTCACAGTCTTCATTTCACAATTCACAGTTCGCAGTTCACAGTTCACAGATCACAGTTCACAGATCACAGTTCACAGTTCACAGTTCACAGTTCACAGATCACACTTCAGAGTTCACAGTTCACAGTTCACAGATCACAGTTCACAGACTTTATTTCACAATTCAGTTTTCACAGTTCACAGTTCACAGTCTTCATTTCACACTTCACACTTCACAGTGCACAGTCCACAGTCCACAGTTCACTGTTCACAAATCACAGTTCACACTTCACAGTTCACAGTTCACAGTCCACAGATCACAGTTCACAGACTTTATTTCACACTTCACAGTTCGCAGTTCACAGCTCACAGTTCACAGTTCACAGTTCACAGTTCGCAGGTCACAGTTCACATTTCACAGTTCACTGTCTTCATTTCATACTTCACAGTTCGCTGTTCACAGTTCACAGGTCACAGTTCACAGCCCAATGTTCACAGTTCACAGATCACAGTTCACAGTTCACAGACTTTATTTCACACTTCAGTCTTCACAGGGCACAGTTCACAGTTCACAGTCTTCATTTCACAATTCACAGTTCGCAGTTTACAGTTCACAGATCACACTTCACAGTTCACAGTTCACAGATCACAGTTCACAGACTTTATTTCACAATTCAGTTTTCACAGTTCACAGTTCACAGTTCACAGTCCGCAGTTCACTATTCACAGATCATAGTTCACAGTTCACAGTTCACAGTTCACAGTTCACAGTTCACAGTTCCAGTTCCAGTTCCAGTTCACAGTTCACAGTTCACAGTTCACAGTTCACAGTTCACAGTTCACAGTTCACACTTCACTGTTCACAGATCACAGTTCACAGTTCACAGTTCACAGTTCCCAGTTCGCAGGTCACAGTTCACATTTCACAGTTCACTGTCTTCATTTCATACTTCACAGTTCACTGTCTTCATTTCATACTTCACAGTTCACTGTCTTCATTTCATACTTCACAGTTCGCAGTTCACAGTTCACAGTCCACAGTTCACTATTCACAGATCATAGTTCACAGTTCACAGTTCACAGTTCACAGTCCACAGATCACAGTTCACAGACCTTATTTCACACTTCACAGTTCGCAGTTCACAGCTCACAGTTCACAGTTCACAGTTCACAGTCCACAGATCACAGTTCACAGACTTTATTTCACACTTCACAGTTCACAGTTCACAGTTCACAGTTCACAGTTCACAGTTCACAGTTCACAGTTCACAGTTCACTGTTCACAGATTACAGTTCTCAGTTTACAGTTCTCAGTTCACAGTTGACAGTTCACAGTTCACAGTTCACACTTCACAGTTCACAGTTCACAGTTCACAAATCACAGTTCACAGTTCACAGTCCACAGATCACAGTTCACAGTCTTCATTTCACACTTCACAGTTCGCAGTTCACAGTTCACAGATCACAGATCACAGTTCACAGTTCACAGTTCACAGTTCACAGTTCACTGTTCACAGTTCACTGTTCACAGATCATAGTTCACAGTTCACAGTTCACAGTTCACAGTTCACAGTCTTCATTTCACAATTCACAGTTCGCAGTTCACAGTTCACAGATCACAGTTCACAGATCACAGTTCACAGTTCACAGTTCACAGTTCACAGATCACACTTCAGAGTTCACAGTTCACAGTTCACAGATCACAGTTCACAGACTTCATTTCACAATTCAGTTTTCACAGTTCACAGTTCACAGTCTTCATTTCACAATTCACAGTTCGCAGTTCACAGTTCACAGGTCACAGTTCACAGTTCACAGTTCACAGGTCACAGTTCACAGTTCACAGTCCACAGTTCACTGTTCACAGATCACAGTTCACAGTTCACAGTCCTCATTTCACACTTCACACTTCACACTTCACAGTGCACAGTTCACAGTCCACAGTTCACAGTCCAGAGTTCACTGTTCACAAATCACAGTTCACAGTTCACAGTCCACAGATCACAGTTCACAGTCTTCATTTCACACTTCACAGTTCGCAGTTCACAGTTCACTGATCACACATCACAGTTCACAGTTCACAGTTCACAGTTCACAGTTCACAGTTCACTGTTCACAGTTTACAGTTCTCAGTTTACAGTTCTCAGTTCACAGTTGACAGTTGACAGTTGACAGTTCACACTTCTCAGTTCACAGTTCACAGTTCACAGTCCACAGTTCACTGTTCACAGATCACAGTTCACAGATCACAGTCTTCATTTCACACTTCACACTTCACAGTGCACAGTTCACAGTCCACAGTTCACTGTTCACAGTTCACAGTTCACTGTTCACTGTTCACAGTTCACAGTTCACAGTTCACAGTCTTCATTTCACAATTCACAGTTCGCAGTTCGCAGTTCACAGTTCACAGTCCACAGTTCACAGATCACACTTCACAGTTCACAGTTCACAGATCATAGTTCACAGATCACTGTCTTCATTTCATACTTCACAGTTCACTGTCTTCATTTCATACTTCACAGTTCACTGTCTTCATTTCATACTTCACAGTTCGCAGTTCACAGTTCACAGTCCACAGTTCACTATTCACAGATCATAGTTCACAGTTCACAGTTCACAGTTCACAGTCCACAGATCACAGTTCACAGACCTTATTTCACACTTCACAGTTCGCAGTTCACAGTTCACAGTTCACAGTTCACAGTTCACAGTCTTCATTTCACAATTCACAGTTCGCAGTTCACAGTTCACAGTCCACAGTTCACTGTTCACAAATCACAGTTCTCAGTTCACAGTCCACAGTTCACTGTTCACAAATCACAGTTCACAGTTCACAGTTCACAGTTCACAGTTCACAGTCCACAGATCACAGTTCACAGTCTTCATTTCACACTTCACAGTTCACAGTTCACAGTTCACAGTTCACAGTTCACAGTTCACAGTTCACAGTTCACAGTTCACAGTTCACAGTTCACAGTTCACAGTTCACTGTTCACAGTTTACAGTTCTCAGTTTACAGTTCTCAGTTCACAGTTGACAGTTCACAGTTCACAGTTCACACTTCACAGTTCACAGTTCACAGTTCACAAATCACAGTTCACAGTTCACAGTTCACAGTCCACAGATCACAGTTCACAGTCTTCATTTCACACTTCACAGTTCGCAGTTCACAGTTCACAGATCACAGATCACAGTTCACAGTTCACAGTTCACAGTTCACAGTTCACTGTTCACAGTTCACTGTTCACAGATCATAGTTCACAGTTCACAGTTCACAGTTCACAGTTCACAGTCTTCATTTCACAATTCACAGTTCGCAGTTCACAGTTCACAGATCACAGTTCACAGATCACAGTTCACAGATCACAGTTCACAGTTCACAGTTCACAGTTCACAGTTCACAGATCACACTTCAGAGTTCACAGTTCACAGTTCACAGATCATAGTTCACAGACTTTATTTCACAATTCAGTTTTCACAGTTCACAGTTCACAGTCTTCATTTCACAATTCACAGTTCGCAGTTCACAGTTCACAGGTCACAGTTCACAGTTCACAGTTCACAGGTCACAGTTCACAGTTCACAGTCCACAGTTCACTGTTCACAGATCACAGTTCACAGTTCACAGTCTTCATTTCACACTTCACACTTCACACTTCACAGTGCACAGTTCACAGTCCACAGTTCACAGTCCAGAGTTCACTGTTCACAAATCACAGTTCACAGTTCACAGTTCACAGTCTTCATTTCACACTTCACAGTTCGCAGTTCACAGTTCACTGATCACACATCACAGTTCACAGTTCACTGTTCACAGTTTACAGTTCTCAGTTTACAGTTCTCAGTTCACAGGTCACAGTTCACACTTCACAGTTCACAGTTCACAGTTCACAAATCACAGTTCACAGTTCACAGTCCACAGATCACAGTTCACAGACTTTATTTCACACTTCACAGTTCACAGTTCACAGTTCACAGTTCACAGTTCACAGTTCACAGTTCACAGTTCACAGTTCACAGTTCACAGTTCACTGTTCACAGTTTACAGTTCTCAGTTTACAGTTCTCAGTTCACAGTTGACAGTTCACAGTTCACAGTTCACAGTCCACAGATCACAGTTCACAGTCTTCATTTCACACTTCACAGTTCGCAGTTCACAGTTCACAGATCACAGATCACAGTTCACAGTTCATAGTTCACAGTTCACAGTTCACTGTTCACAGTTCACTGTTCACAGATCATAGTTCACAGTTCACAGTCTTCATTTCACAATTCACAGTTCGCAGTTCACAGTTCACAGATCACAGTTCACAGATCACAGTTCACAGATCACAGTTCACAGTTCACAGTTCACAGTTCACAGTTCACAGATCACACTTCAGAGTTCACAGTTCACAGTTCACAGATCATAGTTCACAGACTTTATTTCACAATTCAGTTTTCACAGTTCACAGTTCACAGTCTTCATTTCACAATTCACAGTTCGCAGTTCACAGTTCACAGGTCACAGTTCACAGTTCACAGTTCACAGGTCACAGTTCACAGTTCACAGTCCACAGTTCACTGTTCACAGATCACAGTTCACAGTTCACAGTCTTCATTTCACACTTCACACTTCACACTTCACAGTGCACAGTTCACAGTCCACAGTTCACAGTCCAGAGTTCACTGTTCACAAATCACAGTTCACAGTTCACAGTTCACAGTCTTCATTTCACACTTCACAGTTCGCAGTTCACAGTTCACTGATCACACATCACAGTTCACAGTTCACAGTTCACAGTTCACAGTTCACAGTTCACTGTTCACAGTTTACAGTTCTCAGTTTACAGTTCTCAGTTCACAGGTCACAGTTCACACTTCACAGTTCACAGTTCACAGTTCACAAATCACAGTTCACAGTTCACAGTCCACAGATCACAGTTCACAGACTTTATTTCACACTTCACAGTTCACAGTTCACAGTTCACAGTTCACAGTTCACAGTTCACAGTTCACAGTTCACAGTTCACAGTTCACAGTTCACAGTTCACAGTTCACTGTTCACAGTTTACAGTTCTCAGTTTACAGTTCTCAGTTCACAGTTGACAGTTCACAGTTCACAGTTCACAGTCCACAGATCACAGTTCACAGTCTTCATTTCACACTTCACAGTTCGCAGTTCACAGTTCACAGATCACAGATCACAGTTCACAGTTCATAGTTCACAGTTCACAGTTCACTGTTCACAGTTCACTGTTCACAGTTCACTGTTCACAGATCATAGTTCACAGTTCACAGTTCACAGTTCACAGTTCACAGTCTTCATTTCACAATTCACAGTTCGCAGTTCACAGTTCACAGATCACAGTTCACAGATCACAGTTCACAGTTCACAGTTCACAGTTCACAGATCACACTTCAGAGTTCACAGTTCACAGTTCACAGATCACAGTTCACAGACTTTATTTCACAATTCAGTTTTCACAGTTCACAGTTCACAGTCTTCATTTCACACTTCACACTTCACAGTGCACAGTCCACAGTCCACAGTTCACTGTTCACAAATCACAGTTCACACTTCACAGTTCACAGTTCACAGTCCACAGATCACAGTTCACAGACTTTATTTCACACTTCACAGTTCGCAGTTCACAGCTCACAGTTCACAGTTCACAGTTCACAGTTCGCAGGTCACAGTTCACATTTCACAGTTCACTGTCTTCATTTCATACTTCACAGTTCGCTGTTCACAGTTCACAGGTCACAGTTCACAGCCCAATGTTCACAGTTCACAGATCACAGTTCACAGTTCACAGACTTTATTTCACACTTCAGTCTTCACAGGGCACAGTTCACAGTTCACAGTCTTCATTTCACAATTCACAGTTCGCAGTTTACAGTTCACAGATCACACTTCACAGTTCACAGTTCACAGATCACAGTTCACAGATCACAGTTCACAGACTTTATTTCACAATTCAGTTTTCACAGTTCACAGTTCACAGTTCACAGTCCGCAGTTCACTATTCACAGATCATAGTTCACAGTTCACAGTTCACAGTTCACAGTTCACAGTTCACAGTTCCAGTTCCAGTTCCAGTTCACAGTTCACAGTTCACAGTTCACAGTTCACAGTTCACAGTTCACACTTCACTGTTCACAGATCACAGTTCACAGTTCACAGTTCACAGTTCCCAGTTCGCAGGTCACAGTTCACATTTCACAGTTCACTGTCTTCATTTCATACTTCACAGTTCACTGTCTTCATTTCATACTTCACAGTTCACTGTCTTCATTTCATACTTCACAGTTCGCAGTTCACAGTTCACAGTCCACAGTTCACTATTCACAGATCATAGTTCACAGTTCACAGTTCACAGTTCACAGTTCACAGTTCACAGTCCACAGATCACAGTTCACAGACCTTATTTCACACTTCACAGTTCGCAGTTCACAGCTCACAGTTCACAGTTCACAGTTCACAGTCCACAGATCACAGTTCACAGACTTTATTTCACACTTCACAGTTCACAGTTCACAGTTCACAGTTCACAGTTCACAGTTCACAGTTCACAGTTCACAGTTCACAGTTCACAGTTCACTGTTCACAGTTTACAGTTCTCAGTTTACAGTTCTCAGTTCACAGTTGACAGTTCACAGTTCACAGTTCACACTTCACAGTTCACAGTTCACAGTTCACAAATCACAGTTCACAGTTCACAGTTCACAGTCCACAGATCACAGTTCACAGTCTTCATTTCACACTTCACAGTTCGCAGTTCACAGTTCACAGATCACAGATCACAGTTCACAGTTCACAGTTCACAGTTCACAGTTCACTGTTCACAGTTCACTGTTCACAGATCATAGTTCACAGTTCACAGTTCACAGTTCACAGTTCACAGTCTTCATTTCACAATTCACAGTTCGCAGTTCACAGTTCACAGATCACAGTTCACAGATCACAGTTCACAGTTCACAGTTCACAGTTCACAGATCACACTTCAGAGTTCACAGTTCACAGTTCACAGTTCACAGATCACAGTTCACAGACTTCATTTCACAATTCAGTTTTCACAGTTCACAGTTCACAGTCTTCATTTCACAATTCACAGTTCGCAGTTCACAGTTCACAGGTCACAGTTCACAGTTCACAGTTCACAGGTCACAGTTCACAGTCCACAGTTCACTGTTCACAGATCACAGTTCACAGTTCACAGTCCTCATTTCACACTTCACACTTCACACTTCACAGTGCACAGTTCACAGTCCACAGTTCACAGTCCAGAGTTCACTGTTCACAAATCACAGTTCACAGTTCACAGTCCACAGATCACAGTTCACAGTCTTCATTTCACACTTCACAGTTCGCAGTTCACAGTTCACTGATCACACATCACAGTTCACAGTTCACAGTTCACAGTTCACAGTTCACAGTTCCAGTTCCAGTTCCAGTTCACAGTTCACAGTTCACAGTTCACAGTTCACAGTTCACAGTTCACACTTCACTGTTCACAGATCACAGTTCACAGTTCACAGTTCACAGTTCCCAGTTCGCAGGTCACAGTTCACATTTCACAGTTCACTGTCTTCATTTCATACTTCACAGTTCACTGTCTTCATTTCATACTTCACAGTTCACTGTCTTCATTTCATACTTCACAGTTCGCAGTTCACAGTTCACAGTCCACAGTTCACTATTCACAGATCATAGTTCACAGTTCACAGTTCACAGTTCACAGTTCACAGTCCACAGATCACAGTTCACAGACCTTATTTCACACTTCACAGTTCGCAGTTCACAGCTCACAGTTCACAGTTCACAGTTCACAGTCCACAGATCACAGTTCACAGACTTTATTTCACACTTCACAGTTCACAGTTCACAGTTCACAGTTCACAGTTCACAGTTCACAGTTCACAGTTCACAGTTCACAGTTCACAGTTCACTGTTCACAGTTTACAGTTCTCAGTTTACAGTTCTCAGTTCACAGTTGACAGTTCACAGTTCACAGTTCACACTTCACAGTTCACAGTTCACAGTTCACAAATCACAGTTCACAGTTCACAGTTCACAGTCCACAGATCACAGTTCACAGTCTTCATTTCACACTTCACAGTTCGCAGTTCACAGTTCACAGATCACAGATCACAGTTCACAGTTCACAGTTCACAGTTCACAGTTCACTGTTCACAGTTCACTGTTCACAGATCATAGTTCACAGTTCACAGTTCACAGTTCACAGTTCACAGTCTTCATTTCACAATTCACAGTTCGCAGTTCACAGTTCACAGTTCACAGATCACAGTTCACAGATCACAGTTCACAGTTCACAGTTCACAGTTCACAGATCACACTTCAGAGTTCACAGTTCACAGTTCACAGATCACAGTTCACAGACTTCATTTCACAATTCAGTTTTCACAGTTCACAGTTCACAGTCTTCATTTCACAATTCACAGTTCGCAGTTCACAGTTCACAGGTCACAGTTCACAGTTCACAGTTCACAGGTCACAGTTCACAGTCCACAGTTCACTGTTCACAGATCACAGTTCACAGTTCACAGTCCTCATTTCACACTTCACACTTCACACTTCACAGTGCACAGTTCACAGTCCACAGTTCACAGTCCAGAGTTCACTGTTCACAAATCACAGTTCACAGTTCACAGTCCACAGATCACAGTTCACAGTCTTCATTTCACACTTCACAGTTCGCAGTTCACAGTTCACTGATCACACATCACAGTTCACAGTTCACAGTTCACAGTTCACAGTTCACAGTTCACTGTTCACAGTTTACAGTTCTCAGTTTACAGTTCTCAGTTCACAGTTGACAGTTGACAGTTGACAGTTCACACTTCACAGTTCACAGTTCACAGTTCACAGTCCACAGTTCACTGTTCACAGATCACAGTTCACAGATCACAGTCTTCATTTCACACTTCACACTTCACAGTGCACAGTTCACAGTCCACAGTTCACTGTTCACAGTTCACAGTTCACTGTTCACTGTTCACAGTTCACAGTTCACAGTTCACAGTCTTCATTTCACAATTCACAGTTCGCAGTTCACAGTTCGCAGTTCACAGTTCACAGTCCACAGTTCACTGTTCACAAATCACAGTTCACAGTTCACAGTTCACAGTTCACAGTTCACAGTCTTCATTTCACACTTCACAGTTCGCAGTTCACAGTTGACAGATCACAGTTCACAGCTCACAGTTCACAGTTCACAGTTCACAGTTCACTGTTCACAGTTCACTGTTCACAGTTTACAGTTCTCAGTTTACAGTTCTCAGTTCACAGTTGACAGTTCACAGTTCACAGTTCACACTTCACAGTTCACAGTTCACAGTTCACAGTTCACAGTCCACAGTTCACTGTTCACAGATCATAGTTCACAGTTCACAGTTCACAGTCTTCATTTCACAATTCGCAGTTCGCAGTTCACAGTTCACAGATCACAGTTCACAGATCACAGTTCACAGTTCACAGATCACACTTCACAGTTCACAGTTCACAGATCATAGTTCACAGATCACAGTGAACAGACTTTATTTCACAATTCAGTTTTCACAGTTCACACTTCACAGTGCACAGTTCACAGTCCACAGTTCACAGTCCACAGTTCACTGTTCACAAATCACAGTTCACAGTTCACAGTTCACAGTCCACAGATCACAGTTCACAGTCTTCATTTCACACTTCACAGTTCGCAGTTCACAGTTCACAGATCACAGTTCACAGTTCACAGTTCACTGTTCACAGTTTACAGTTCTCAGTTTACAGTTCTCAGTTCACAGTTGACAGTTCACAGTTCACAGTTCACACTTCACAGTTCACAGTTCACAGTCCACAGTTCACTGTTCACAGATCATAGTTCACAGTTCACAGTTCACAGTTCACAGTTCACAGTTCACAGTTCACAGTTCACAGTCTTCATTTCACAATTCGCAGTTCGCAGTTCACAGTTCACAGATCACAGTTCACAGATCACAGTTCACAGTTCACAGTTCACAGTTCACAGTTCACAGATCACACTTCACAGTTCACAGTTCACAGATCATAGTTCACAGATCACAGATCACAGTTCACAGTTCACAGTTCACAGTTCACTGTTCACAGTTTACAGTTCTCAGTTTACAGTTCTCAGTTCACAGTTGACAGTTCACAGTTCACAGTTCACACTTCACAGTTCACAGTTCACAGTTCACAAATCACAGTTCACAGTTCACAGTTCACAGTCCACAGATCACAGTTCACAGTCTTCATTTCACACTTCACAGTTCGCAGTTCACAGTTCACAGATCACAGATCACAGTTCACAGTTCACAGTTCACAGTTCACAGTTCACTGTTCACAGTTCACTGTTCACAGATCATAGTTCACAGTTCACAGTTCACAGTTCACAGTTCACAGTCTTCATTTCACAATTCACAGTTCGCAGTTCACAGTTCACAGATCACAGTTCACAGATCACAGTTCACAGTTCACAGTTCACAGTTCACAGATCACACTTCAGAGTTCACAGTTCACAGTTCACAGATCACAGTTCACAGACTTTATTTCACAATTCAGTTTTCACAGTTCACAGTTCACAGTCTTCATTTCACAATTCACAGTTCGCAGTTCACAGTTCACAGTTCACAGGTCACAGTTCACAGTTCACAGTTCACAGGTCACAGTTCACAGTTCACAGTCCACAGTTCACTGTTCACAGATCACAGTTCACAGTTCACAGTCTTCATTTCAAACTTCACACTTCACACTTCACAGTGCACAGTTCACAGTCCACAGTTCACAGTCCAGAGTTCACTGTTCACAAATCACAGTTCACAGTTCACAGTCCACAGATCACAGTTCACAGTCTTCATTTCACACTTCACAGTTCGCAGTTCACAGTTCACTGATCACACATCACAGTTCACAGTTCACAGTTCACAGTTCACAGTTCACAGTTCACTGTTCACAGTTTACAGTTCTCAGTTTACAGTTCTCAGTTCACAGTTAACAGTTGACAGTTGACAGTTCACACTTCACAGTTCACAGTTCACAGTTCACAGTCCACAGTTCACTGTTCACAGATCACAGTTCACAGATCACAGTCTTCATTTCACACTTCACACTTCACAGTGCACAGTTCACAGTCCACAGTTCACTGTTCACAGTTCACAGTTCACTGTTCACTGTTCACAGTTCACAGTTCACAGTTCACAGTTCACAGTCTTCATTTCACAATTCACAGTTCGCAGTTCACAGTTCACAGTCCACAGTTCACTGTTCACAAATCACAAATCACAGTTCACAGTTCACAGTTCACAGTCCACAGATCACAGTTCACAGTCTTCATTTCACACTTCACAGTTCACAGTTCACAGTTCACAGTTCACAGTTCACAGTTCACAGTTCACAGTTCACAGTTCACAGTTCACAGTTCACAGTTCACAGTTCACAGTTCACAGTTCACAGTTCACAGTTCACTGTTCACAGTTTACAGTTCTCAGTTTACAGTCCTCAGTTCACAGTTGACAGTTCACAGTTCACAGTTCACACTTCACAGTTCACAGTTCACAGTTCACAAATCACAGTTCACAGTTCACAGTTCACAGTCCACAGATCACAGTTCACAGTCTTCATTTCACACTTCACAGTTCGCAGTTCACAGTTCGCAGTTCACAGTTCACAGATCGCAGATCACAGTTCACAGTTCACAGTTCACAGTTCACAGTTCACTGTTCACAGTTCACTGTTCGCAGATCATAGTTCACAGTTCACAGTTCACAGTTCACAGTTCACAGTCTTCATTTCACAATTCACAGTTCGCAGTTCACAGTTCACAGATCACAGTTCACAGATCACAGTTCACAGTTCACAGTTCACAGTTCACAGTTCACAGATCACACTTCAGAGTTCACAGTTCACAGTTCACAGATCACAGTTCACAGACTTTATTTCACAATTCAGTTTTCACAGTTCACAGTTCACAGTCTTCATTTCACAATTCACAGTTCGCAGTTCACAGTTCACAGATCACAGTTCACAGATCACAGTCTTCATTTCACACTTCACACTTCACAGTGCACAGTTCACAGTCCACAGTTCACTGTTCACAGTTCACAGTTCACTGTTCACTGTTCACAGTTCACAGTTCACAGTTCACAGTTCACAGTTCACAGTCTTCATTTCACAATTCACAGTTCGCAGTTCACAGTTCACAGTCCACAGTTCACTGTTCACAAATCACAGTTCACAGTTCACAGTTCACAGTTCACAGTTCACAGTCCACAGATCACAGTTCACAGTCTTCATTTCACACTTCACAGTTCGCAGTTCACAGTTGACAGATCACAGTTCACAGTTCACAGTTCACAGTTCACAGTTCACTGTTCACTGTTCACAGTTCACTGTTCACAGTTTACAGTTCTCAGTTTACAGTTCTCAGTTCACAGTTGACAGTTCACAGTTCACAGTTCACACTTCACAGTTCACAGTTCACAGTTCACAGTTCACAGTCCACAGTTCACTGTTCACAGATCATAGTTCACAGTTCACAGTTCACAGTCTTCATTTCACAATTCGCAGTTCGCAGTTCACAGTTCACAGATCACAGTTCACAGATCACAGTTCACAGTTCACAGTTCACAGTTCACAGATCACACTTCACAGTTCACAGTTCACAGATCATAGTTCACAGATCACAGTTCACAGACTTTATTTCACAATTCAGTTTTCACAGTTCACACTTCACACTTCACAGTGCACAGTTCACAGTCCACAGTTCACAGTCCACAGTTCACTGTTCACAAATCACAGTTCACAGTTCACAGTTCACAGTCCACAGATCACAGTTCACAGTCTTCATTTCACACTTCACAGTTCGCAGTTCACAGTTCACAGATCACAGTTCACAGTTCACAGTTCACTGTTCACAGTTTACAGTTCTCAGTTTACAGTTCTCAGTTCACAGTTGACAGTTCACAGTTCACAGTTCACACTTCACAGTTCACAGTTCACAGTCCACAGTTCACTGTTCACAGATCATAGTTCACAGTTCACAGTTCACAGTTCACAGTTCACAGTTCACAGTTCACAGTTCACAGTTCACAGTTCACAGTTCACAGTTCACAGTCTTCATTTCACAATTCGCAGTTCGCAGTTCACAGTTCACAGATCACAGTTCACAGATCACAGTTCACAGTTCACAGTTCACAGTTCACAGTTCACAGTTCACAGTTCACAGTTCACAGATCAGACTTCACAGTTCACAGTTCACAGATCATAGTTCACAGATCACAGATCACAGTTCACAGTTCACAGTTCACAGTTCACTGTTCACAGTTTACAGTTCACAGTTCACAGTTCACAGTTCACAGTCTTCATTTCACAATTCACAGTTCGCAGTTCACAGTTCACAGATCACAGTTCACAGATCACAGTTCACAGTTCACAGTTCACAGATCACACTTCAGAGTTCACAGTTCACAGTTCACAGATCACAGTTCACAGACTTTATTTCACAATTCAGTTTTCACAGTTCACAGTTCACAGTCTTCATTTCACAATTCACAGTTCGCAGTTCACAGTTCACAGTTCACAGTTCACAGTTCACAGGTCACAGTTCACAGTTCACAGTTCACAGGTCACAGTTCACAGTTCACAGTCCACAGTTCACTGTTCACACATCACAGTTCACAGTTCACAGTTCACAGTTCACAGTTCACAGTTCACTGTTCACAGTTTACAGTTCTCAGTTTACAGTTCTCAGTTCACAGTTGACAGTTGACAGTTGACAGTTCACACTTCACAGTTCACAGTTCACAGTTCACAGTCCACAGTTCACTGTTCACAGATCACAGTTCACAGATCACAGTCTTCATTTCACACTTCACACTTCACAGTGCACAGTTCACAGTCCACAGTTCACTGTTCACAGTTCACAGTTCACTGTTCACTGTTCACAGTTCACAGTTCACAGTTCACAGTCTTCATTTCACAATTCACAGTTCGCAGTTCACAGTTCGCAGTTCACAGTTCACAGTCCACAGTTCACTGTTCACAAATCACAGTTCACAGTTCACAGTTCACAGTTCACAGTTCACAGTCTTCATTTCACACTTCACAGTTCGCAGTTCACAGTTGACAGATCACAGTTCACAGCTCACAGTTCACAGTTCACAGTTCACAGTTCACTGTTCACAGTTCACTGTTCACAGTTTACAGTTCTCAGTTTACAGTTCTCAGTTCACAGTTGACAGTTCACAGTTCACAGTTCACACTTCACAGTTCACAGTTCACAGTTCACAGTTCACAGTCCACAGTTCACTGTTCACAGATCATAGTTCACAGTTCACAGTTCACAGTCTTCATTTCACAATTCGCAGTTCGCAGTTCACAGTTCACAGATCACAGTTCACAGATCACAGTTCACAGTTCACAGATCACACTTCACAGTTCACAGTTCACAGATCATAGTTCACAGATCACAGTGAACAGACTTTATTTCACAATTCAGTTTTCACAGTTCACACTTCACAGTGCACAGTTCACAGTCCACAGTTCACAGTCCACAGTTCACTGTTCACAAATCACAGTTCACAGTTCACAGTTCACAGTCCACAGATCACAGTTCACAGTCTTCATTTCACACTTCACAGTTCGCAGTTCACAGTTCACAGATCACAGTTCACAGTTCACAGTTCACTGTTCACAGTTTACAGTTCTCAGTTTACAGTTCTCAGTTCACAGTTGACAGTTCACAGTTCACAGTTCACACTTCACAGTTCACAGTTCACAGTCCACAGTTCACTGTTCACAGATCATAGTTCACAGTTCACAGTTCACAGTTCACAGTTCACAGTTCACAGTTCACAGTTCACAGTCTTCATTTCACAATTCGCAGTTCGCAGTTCACAGTTCACAGATCACAGTTCACAGATCACAGTTCACAGTTCACAGTTCACAGTTCACAGTTCACAGATCACACTTCACAGTTCACAGTTCACAGATCATAGTTCACAGATCACAGATCACAGTTCACAGTTCACAGTTCACAGTTCACTGTTCACAGTTTACAGTTCTCAGTTTACAGTTCTCAGTTCACAGTTGACAGTTCACAGTTCACAGTTCACACTTCACAGTTCACAGTTCACAGTTCACAAATCACAGTTCACAGTTCACAGTTCACAGTCCACAGATCACAGTTCACAGTCTTCATTTCACACTTCACAGTTCGCAGTTCACAGTTCACAGATCACAGATCACAGTTCACAGTTCACAGTTCACAGTTCACAGTTCACTGTTCACAGTTCACTGTTCACAGATCATAGTTCACAGTTCACAGTTCACAGTTCACAGTTCACAGTCTTCATTTCACAATTCACAGTTCGCAGTTCACAGTTCACAGATCACAGTTCACAGATCACAGTTCACAGTTCACAGTTCACAGTTCACAGATCACACTTCAGAGTTCACAGTTCACAGTTCACAGATCACAGTTCACAGACTTTATTTCACAATTCAGTTTTCACAGTTCACAGTTCACAGTCTTCATTTCACAATTCACAGTTCGCAGTTCACAGTTCACAGTTCACAGGTCACAGTTCACAGTTCACAGTTCACAGGTCACAGTTCACAGTTCACAGTCCACAGTTCACTGTTCACAGATCACAGTTCACAGTTCACAGTCTTCATTTCAAACTTCACACTTCACACTTCACAGTGCACAGTTCACAGTCCACAGTTCACAGTCCAGAGTTCACTGTTCACAAATCACAGTTCACAGTTCACAGTCCACAGATCACAGTTCACAGTCTTCATTTCACACTTCACAGTTCGCAGTTCACAGTTCACTGATCACACATCACAGTTCACAGTTCACAGTTCACAGTTCACAGTTCACAGTTCACTGTTCACAGTTTACAGTTCTCAGTTTACAGTTCTCAGTTCACAGTTAACAGTTGACAGTTGACAGTTCACACTTCACAGTTCACAGTTCACAGTTCACAGTCCACAGTTCACTGTTCACAGATCACAGTTCACAGATCACAGTCTTCATTTCACACTTCACACTTCACAGTGCACAGTTCACAGTCCACAGTTCACTGTTCACAGTTCACAGTTCACTGTTCACTGTTCACAGTTCACAGTTCACAGTTCACAGTTCACAGTCTTCATTTCACAATTCACAGTTCGCAGTTCACAGTTCACAGTCCACAGTTCACTGTTCACAAATCACAAATCACAGTTCACAGTTCACAGTTCACAGTCCACAGATCACAGTTCACAGTCTTCATTTCACACTTCACAGTTCACAGTTCACAGTTCACAGTTCACAGTTCACAGTTCACAGTTCACAGTTCACAGTTCACAGTTCACAGTTCACAGTTCACAGTTCACAGTTCACAGTTCACAGTTCACAGTTCACTGTTCACAGTTTACAGTTCTCAGTTTACAGTCCTCAGTTCACAGTTGACAGTTCACAGTTCACAGTTCACACTTCACAGTTCACAGTTCACAGTTCACAAATCACAGTTCACAGTTCACAGTTCACAGTCCACAGATCACAGTTCACAGTCTTCATTTCACACTTCACAGTTCGCAGTTCACAGTTCGCAGTTCACAGTTCACAGATCGCAGATCACAGTTCACAGTTCACAGTTCACAGTTCACAGTTCACTGTTCACAGTTCACTGTTCGCAGATCATAGTTCACAGTTCACAGTTCACAGTTCACAGTTCACAGTCTTCATTTCACAATTCACAGTTCGCAGTTCACAGTTCACAGATCACAGTTCACAGATCACAGTTCACAGTTCACAGTTCACAGTTCACAGTTCACAGATCACACTTCAGAGTTCACAGTTCACAGTTCACAGATCACAGTTCACAGACTTTATTTCACAATTCAGTTTTCACAGTTCACAGTTCACAGTCTTCATTTCACAATTCACAGTTCGCAGTTCACAGTTCACAGATCACAGTTCACAGATCACAGTCTTCATTTCACACTTCACACTTCACAGTGCACAGTTCACAGTCCACAGTTCACTGTTCACAGTTCACAGTTCACTGTTCACTGTTCACAGTTCACAGTTCACAGTTCACAGTTCACAGTTCACAGTCTTCATTTCACAATTCACAGTTCGCAGTTCACAGTTCACAGTCCACAGTTCACTGTTCACAAATCACAGTTCACAGTTCACAGTTCACAGTTCACAGTTCACAGTCCACAGATCACAGTTCACAGTCTTCATTTCACACTTCACAGTTCGCAGTTCACAGTTGACAGATCACAGTTCACAGTTCACAGTTCACAGTTCACAGTTCACTGTTCACTGTTCACAGTTCACTGTTCACAGTTTACAGTTCTCAGTTTACAGTTCTCAGTTCACAGTTGACAGTTCACAGTTCACAGTTCACACTTCACAGTTCACAGTTCACAGTTCACAGTTCACAGTCCACAGTTCACTGTTCACAGATCATAGTTCACAGTTCACAGTTCACAGTCTTCATTTCACAATTCGCAGTTCGCAGTTCACAGTTCACAGATCACAGTTCACAGATCACAGTTCACAGTTCACAGTTCACAGTTCACAGATCACACTTCACAGTTCACAGTTCACAGATCATAGTTCACAGATCACAGTTCACAGACTTTATTTCACAATTCAGTTTTCACAGTTCACACTTCACACTTCACAGTGCACAGTTCACAGTCCACAGTTCACAGTCCACAGTTCACTGTTCACAAATCACAGTTCACAGTTCACAGTTCACAGTCCACAGATCACAGTTCACAGTCTTCATTTCACACTTCACAGTTCGCAGTTCACAGTTCACAGATCACAGTTCACAGTTCACAGTTCACTGTTCACAGTTTACAGTTCTCAGTTTACAGTTCTCAGTTCACAGTTGACAGTTCACAGTTCACAGTTCACACTTCACAGTTCACAGTTCACAGTCCACAGTTCACTGTTCACAGATCATAGTTCACAGTTCACAGTTCACAGTTCACAGTTCACAGTTCACAGTTCACAGTTCACAGTTCACAGTTCACAGTTCACAGTTCACAGTCTTCATTTCACAATTCGCAGTTCGCAGTTCACAGTTCACAGATCACAGTTCACAGATCACAGTTCACAGTTCACAGTTCACAGTTCACAGTTCACAGTTCACAGTTCACAGTTCACAGATCAGACTTCACAGTTCACAGTTCACAGATCATAGTTCACAGATCACAGATCACAGTTCACAGTTCACAGTTCACAGTTCACTGTTCACAGTTTACAGTTCACAGTTCACAGTTCACAGTTCACAGTCTTCATTTCACAATTCACAGTTCGCAGTTCACAGTTCACAGATCACAGTTCACAGATCACAGTTCACAGTTCACAGTTCACAGATCACACTTCAGAGTTCACAGTTCACAGTTCACAGATCACAGTTCACAGACTTTATTTCACAATTCAGTTTTCACAGTTCACAGTTCACAGTCTTCATTTCACAATTCACAGTTCGCAGTTCACAGTTCACAGTTCACAGTTCACAGTTCACAGGTCACAGTTCACAGTTCACAGTTCACAGGTCACAGTTCACAGTTCACAGTCCACAGTTCACTGTTCACAGATCACAGTTCACAGTTCACAGTCTTCATTTCACACTTCACACTTCACACTTCACAGTGCACAGTTCACAGTCCACAGTTCACAGTCCAGAGTTCACTGTTCACAAATCACAGTTCACAGTTCACAGTCCACAGATCACAGTTCACAGTCTTCATTTCACACTTCACAGTTCGCAGTTCACAGTTCACTGATCACACATCACAGTTCACAGTTCACAGTTCACAGTTCACAGTTCACAGTTCACTGTTCACAGTTTACAGTTCTCAGTTTACAGTTCTCAGTTCACAGTTAACAGTTGACAGTTGACAGTTCACACTTCACAGTTCACAGTTCACAGTTCACAGTCCACAGTTCACTGTTCACAGATCACAGTTCACAGATCACAGTCTTCATTTCACACTTCACACTTCACAGTGCACAGTTCACAGTCCACAGTTCACTGTTCACAGTTCACAGTTCACTGTTCACTGTTCACAGTTCACAGTTCACAGTTCACAGTTCACAGTCTTCATTTCACAATTCACAGTTCGCAGTTCACAGTTCACAGTCCACAGTTCACTGTTCACAAATCACAAATCACAGTTCACAGTTCACAGTTCACAGTCCACAGATCACAGTTCACAGTCTTCATTTCACACTTCACAGTTCACAGTTCACAGTTCACAGTTCACAGTTCACAGTTCACAGTTCACAGTTCACAGTTCACAGTTCACAGTTCACAGTTCACAGTTCACAGTTCACAGTTCACTGTTCACAGTTTACAGTTCTCAGTTTACAGTTCTCAGTTTACAGTCCTCAGTTCACAGTTGACAGTTCACAGTTCACAGTTCACACTTCACAGTTCACAGTTCACAGTTCACAAATCACAGTTCACAGTTCACAGTTCACAGTCCACAGATCACAGTTCACAGTCTTCATTTCACACTTCACAGTTCGCAGTTCACAGTTCGCAGTTCACAGTTCACAGATCGCAGATCACAGTTCACAGTTCACAGTTCACAGTTCACAGTTCACTGTTCACAGTTCACTGTTCGCAGATCATAGTTCACAGTTCACAGTTCACAGTTCACAGTTCACAGTCTTCATTTCACAATTCACAGTTCGCAGTTCACAGTTCACAGATCACAGTTCACAGATCACAGTTCACAGTTCACAGTTCACAGTTCACAGTTCACAGATCACACTTCAGAGTTCACAGTTCACAGTTCACAGATCACAGTTCACAGACTTTATTTCACAATTCAGTTTTCACAGTTCACAGTTCACAGTCTTCATTTCACAATTCACAGTTCGCAGTTCACAGTTCACAGATCACAGTTCACAGATCACAGTCTTCATTTCACACTTCACACTTCACAGTGCACAGTTCACAGTCCACAGTTCACTGTTCACAGTTCACAGTTCACTGTTCACTGTTCACAGTTCACAGTTCACAGTTCACAGTTCACAGTTCACAGTCTTCATTTCACAATTCACAGTTCGCAGTTCACAGTTCACAGTCCACAGTTCACTGTTCACAAATCACAGTTCACAGTTCACAGTTCACAGTTCACAGTTCACAGTCCACAGATCACAGTTCACAGTCTTCATTTCACACTTCACAGTTCGCAGTTCACAGTTGACAGATCACAGTTCACAGTTCACAGTTCACAGTTCACAGTTCACAGTTCACTGTTCACAGTTCACTGTTCACAGTTTACAGTTCTCAGTTTACAGTTCTCAGTTCACAGTTGACAGTTCACAGTTCACAGTTCACACTTCACAGTTCACAGTTCACAGTTCACAGTTCACAGTCCACAGTTCACTGTTCACAGATCATAGTTCACAGTTCACAGTTCACAGTCTTCATTTCACAATTCGCAGTTCGCAGTTCACAGTTCACAGATCACAGTTCACAGATCACAGTTCACAGTTCACAGTTCACAGTTCACAGTTCACAGATCACACTTCACAGTTCACAGTTCACAGATCATAGTTCACAGATCACAGTTCACAGACTTTATTTCACAATTCAGTTTTCACAGTTCACACTTCACACTTCACAGTGCACAGTTCACAGTCCACAGTTCACAGTCCACAGTTCACTGTTCACAAATCACAGTTCACAGTTCACAGTTCACAGTCCACAGATCACAGTTCACAGTCTTCATTTCACACTTCACAGTTCGCAGTTCACAGTTCACAGATCACAGTTCACAGTTCACAGTTCACTGTTCACAGTTTACAGTTCTCAGTTTACAGTTCTCAGTTCACAGTTGACAGTTCACAGTTCACAGTTCACACTTCACAGTTCACAGTTCACAGTCCACAGTTCACTGTTCACAGATCATAGTTCACAGTTCACAGTTCACAGTTCACAGTTCACAGTTCACAGTTCACAGTTCACAGTTCACAGTTCACAGTCTTCATTTCACAATTCGCAGTTCGCAGTTCACAGTTCACAGATCACAGTTCACAGATCACAGTTCACAGTTCACAGTTCACAGTTCACAGTTCACAGTTCACAGTTCACAGTTCACAGTTCACAGATCAGACTTCACAGTTCACAGTTCACAGATCATAGTTCACAGATCACAGATCACAGTTCACAGTTCACAGTTCACAGTTCACTGTTCACAGTTTACAGTTCACAGTTCACAGTTCACAGTTCACAGTCTTCATTTCACAATTCACAGTTCGCAGTTCACAGTTCACAGATCACAGTTCACAGATCACAGTTCACAGTTCACAGTTCACAGATCACACTTCAGAGTTCACAGTTCACAGTTCACAGATCACAGTTCACAGACTTTATTTCACAATTCAGTTTTCACAGTTCACAGTTCACAGTCTTCATTTCACAATTCACAGTTCGCAGTTCACAGTTCACAGTTCACAGTTCACAGTTCACAGGTCACAGTTCACAGTTCACAGTTCACAGGTCACAGTTCACAGTTCACAGTCCACAGTTCACTGTTCACAGATCACAGTTCACAGTTCACAGTCTTCATTTCACACTTCACACTTCACACTTCACACTTCACAGTGCACAGTTCACAGTCCACAGTTCACAGTCCAGAGTTCACTGTTCACAAATCACAGTTCACAGTTCACAGTCCACAGATCACAGTTCACAGTCTTCATTTCACACTTCACAGTTCGCAGTTCACAGTTCACTGATGACACATCACAGTTCACAGTTCACAGTTCACAGTTCACAGTTCACAGTTCACTGTTCACAGTTTACAGTTCTCAGTTTACAGTTCTCAGTTCACAGTTGACAGTTGACAGTTGACAGTTCACACTTCACTGTTCACAGTTCACAGTTCACTGTTCACTGTTCACAGTTCACAGTTCACAGTTCACAGTTCACAGTCTTCATTTCACAATTCACAGTTCGCAGTTCACAGTTCACAGTCCACAGTTCACTGTTCACAAATCACAGTTCACAGTTCACAGTTCACAGTTCACAGTTCACAGTCCACAGATCACAGTTCACAGTCTTCATTTCACACTTCACAGTTCGCAGTTCACAGTTGACAGATCACAGTTCACAGTTCACAGTTCACAGTTCACAGTTCACTGTTCACAGTTCACTGTTCACAGTTCACTGTTCACAGTTTACAGTTCTCAGTTTACAGTTCTCAGTTCACAGTTGACAGTTCACAGTTCACAGTTCACACTTCACAGTTCACAGTTCACAGTTCACAGTTCACAGTTCACAGTCCACAGTTCACTGTTCACAGATCATAGTTCACAGTTCACAGTTCACAGTCTTCATTTCACAATTCGCAGTTCGCAGTTCACAGTTCACAGATCACAGTTCACAGATCACAGTTCACAGTTCACAGTTCACAGTTCACAGATCACACTTCACAGTTCACAGTTCACAGATCATAGTTCACAGATCACAGTTCACAGACTTTATTTCACAATTCAGTTTTCACAGTTCACACTTCACAGTGCACAGTTCACAGTCCACAGTTCACAGTCCACAGTTCACTGTTCACAAATCACAGTTCACAGTTCACAGTTCACAGTCCACAGATCACAGTTCACAGTCTTCATTTCACACTTCACAGTTCGCAGTTCACAGTTCACAGATCACAGTTCACAGTTCACAGTTCACTGTTCACAGTTTACAGTTCTCAGTTTACAGTTCTCAGTTCACAGTTGACAGTTCACAGTTCACAGTTCACACTTCACAGTTCACAGTTCACAGTCCACAGTTCACTGTTCACAGATCATAGTTCACAGTTCACAGTTCACAGTTCACAGTTCACAGTTCACAGTTCACAGTCTTCATTTCACAATTCGCAGTTCGCAGTTCACAGTTCACAGATCACAGTTCACAGATCACAGTTCACAGTTCACAGTTCACAGTTCACAGATCACACTTCACAGTTCACAGTTCACAGATCATAGTTCACAGATCACAGATCACAGTTCACAGTTCACAGTTCACAGTTCACTGTTCACAGTTTACAGTTCTCAGTTTACAGTTCTCAGTTCACAGTTGACAGTTCACAGTTCACAGTTCACACTTCACAGTTCACAGTTCACAGTCCACAGTTCACTGTTCACAGATCATAGTTCACAGTTCACAGTTCACAGTTCACAGTTCACAGTTCACAGTTCCAGTTCACAGTTCACAGTTCACAGTTCACAGTTCACAGTTCACACTTCACTGTTCACAGATCACAGTTCACAGTTCCCAGTTCGCAGGTCACAGTTCACATTTCACAGTTCACTGTCTTCATTTCATACTTCACAGTTCACTGTCTTCATTTCATACTTCACAGTTCGCAGTTCACAGTTCACAGTTCACAGTTCACAGTTCACAGGTCACAGTTCACAGTTCACAGGTCACAGTTCACAGTTCACAGTCCACAGTTCACTGTTCACAGATCACAGTTCACAGATCACAGTCTTCATTTCACACTTCACACTTCACAGTGCACAGTTCACATTTCACACTTCACTGTTCACAAATCACAGTTCACACTTCACAGTTCACAGTTCACAGTCCACAGATCACAGTTCACAGACTTTATTTCACACTTCACAGTTGGCAGTTCACAGTTCACAGTTCACAGTTCACAGTTCACAGTTCACAGTTCACTGTTCACAGTTTACAGTTTACAGTTCTCAGTTTACAGTTCTCAGTTCACAGTTGACAGTTCACAGTTCACAATTCACACTTCACAGTTCACAGTTCACAGTTCACAGTCCACAGTTCACTGTTCACAATTCACAGTTCACAGTTCACAGTTCACAGTTCACAGTTCACAGTTCACAGTTTACTGTTCACTGTTCACAGATCACAGTTCACAGTTCACAGCCTTCATTTCACAATTCACAGTTCGCAGTTCACAGTTCACAGGTCACAGTTCACAGTTCACAGGTCACAGTTCACAGTTCACAGTCCACAGTTCACTGTTCACAGATCACAGTTCACAGTTCACAGTCTTCATTTCACACTTCACACTTCACACTTCACAGTGCACAGTTCACAGTCCACAGTTCACAGTCCACAGTTCACAGTCCACAGTTCACTGTTCACAAATCACAGTTCACAGTTCACAGTTCACAGTCCACAGATCACAGTTCACAGTCTTCATTTCACACTTCACAGTTCGCAGTTCACAGTTCACAGTTCACAGTTCACTGTTCACTGTTCACAGATCACAGTTCACAGTTCACAGTCTTCATTTCACAATTCACAGTTCGCAGTTCACAGTTCACAGGTCACAGTTCACAGTTCACAGGTCAGAGTTCACAGTTCACAGTCCACTGTTCACTGTTCACAGATCACAGTTCACAGTTCACAGTCTTCATTTCACAATTCACAGTTCGCAGTTCACAGTTCACAGGTCACAGTTCACAGTTCACAGGTCACAGTTCACAGTTCACAGTCCACAGTTCACTGTTCACAGATCACAGTTCACAGTTCACAGTCTTCAATTCACACTTCACACTTCACACTTCACAGTGCACAGTTCACAGTCCACAGTTCACAGTCCACAGTTCACTGTTCACAAATCACAGTTCACAGTTCACAGTTCACAGTCCACAGATCACAGTTCACAGTCTTCATTTCACACTTCACAGTTCGCAGTTCACAGTTCACAGATCACAGTTCACAGTTCACAGTTCACAGTTCACAGTTCACAGTTCACAGTTCACTGTTCACAGTTTACAGTTCTCAGTTTACAGTTCTCAGTTCACAGTTGACAGTTCACAGTTCACAGTTCACAGTTCACACTTCACAGTTCACAGTTCACAGTCCACAGTTCACTGTTCACAGATCATAGTTCACAGTTCACAGTTCACAGTTCACAGTTCACAGTCTTCATTTCACAATTCACAGTTCGCAGTTCACAGTTCACAGATCACAGTTCACAGATCACAGTTCACAGTTCACAGTTCACAGTTCACAGTTCACAGATCACACTTCACAGTTCACAGTTCACAGATCACAGTTCACAGATCACAGTTCACAGACTTTATTTCACATTTCAGTTTTCACAGTTCACAGATCACAGTTGACAGTCCGCAGTTCACTGTTCACAGATCATAGTTCACAGTTCACAGTTCATTGTTCACAGTTCACAGTTCACAGTTCCAGTTCACAGTTCACAGTTCACAGTTCACAGTTCACAGTTCACAGTTCACACTTCACAGTTCACAGTTCACAGTTCACAGTTCACAGTTCACAGTTCACAGTTCACAGTTCCCAGTTCGCAGGTCACAGTTCACATTTCACAGTTCACAGTTCACAGTCCACAGTTCACTGTTCACAGATCACAGTTCTCAGTTTTCATTTCACACTTCACACTTCACACTTCACAGTGCACAGTTCACAGTCCACAGTTCACTGTTCACAAATCACAGTTCACAGTTCACAGTTCACAGTCCACAGATCACAGTTCACAGTCTTCATTTCACACTTCACAGTTCGCAGTTCACAGTTCACAGATCACAGTTCACAGTTCACAGTTCACAGTTCACAGTTCACAGTTCCAGTTCACAGTTCAAAGAAACACAGTTCACAGTTCACAGTTCACACTTCACTGTTCACAGATCACAGTTCACAGTTCACAGTTCACAGTTCACAGTTCCCAGTTCGCAGGTCACAGTTCACATTTCACAGTTCACTGTCTTCATTTCATACTTCACAGTTCACTGTCTTCATTTCATACTTCACAGTTCGCAGTTCACAGTTCACAGTTCACAGTTCACAGTTCACTGTCTTCATTTCATACTTCACAGTTCGCAGTTCACAGTTCACAGTTCACAGTTCACAGTTCACATGTCACAGTTCACAGTTCACAGGTCACAGGTCACAGTTCACAGTTCACAGTCCACAGTGCACTGTTCACAGATCACACTTCACAGATCACAGTCTTCATTTCACACTTCACACTTCACAGTGCACAATTCACAGTCCACAGTTCACTGTTCACAAATCACAGTTCACACTTCACAGTTCACAGTTCACAGTCCACAGATCACAGTTCACAGACTTTATTTCACACTTCACAGTTCGCAGTTCACAGCTCACAGTTCACAGTTCACAGTTCACAGTTCGCAGGTCACAGTTCACATTTCACAGTTCACTGTCTTCATTTCATACTTCACAGTTCGCAGTTCACAGTTCACAGGTCACAGTTCACAGCCCAATGTTCACAGTTCACAGATCACAGTTCACAGTTCACAGACTTTATTTCACAATTCAGTTTTCACAGTTCACAGTTCACAGTTCTCAGTTCACAGTTCACAGTTCACAGATCACAGTTCACAGTCTTCATTTCACACTTCAGTCTTCACAGGGCACAGTTCACAGTTCACAGTCTTCATTTCACAATTCACAGTTCGCAGTTTACAGTTCACAGATCACACTTCACAGTTCACAGTTCACAGATCACAGTTCACAGATCACAGTTCACAGATCACAGTTCACAGATCACAGTTCACAGACTTTATTTCACAATTCAGTTTTCACAGTTCACAGTTCACAGTTCACAGTCCGCAGTTCACTGTTCACAGATCATAGTTCACCGTTCACAGTTCACAGTTCACAGTTCACAGTTCACAGTTCACAGTTCCAGTTCACAGTTCACAGTTCACAGTTCACAGTTCACAGTTCACAGTTCACACTTCACTGTTCACAGATCACAGTTCACAGTTCACAGTTCACAGTTCCCAGTTCGCAGGTCACAGTTCACATTTCACAGTTCACTGTCTTCATTTCATAGTTCACAGTTCACTGTCTTCATTTCATACTTCACAGTTCACTGTCTTCATTTCATACTTCACAGTTCGCAGTTCACAGTCCACAGTTCACTGTTCACAGATCACAGTTCACAGATCACAGTCTTCATTTCACACTTCACACTTCACAGTGCACAGTTCACAGTCCACAGTTCACTGTTCACAAATCACAGTTCACACTTCACAGTTCACAGTTCACAGTCCACAGATCACAGTTCACAGACTTTATTTCACACTTCACAGTTCACAGTTCACAGTTCACAGTTCACAGTTCACAGTTCACAGTTCACAGTTCACAGTTCACAGTTCACAGTTCACTGTTCACAGTTTACAGTTCTCAGTTTACAGTTCTCAGTTCACAGTTGACAGATCACAGTTCACAGTTCACACTTCACAGTTCACAGTTCACAGTTCACAAATCACAGTTCACAGTTCACAGTTCACAGTCCACAGATCACAGTTCACAGTCTTCATTTCACACTTCACAGTTCGCAGTTCACAGTTCACAGATCACAGATCACAGTTCACAGTTCACAGTTCACAGTTCACAGTTCACAGTTCACTGTTCACAGTTCACTGTTCACAGATCATAGTTCACAGTTTACAGTTCACAGTTCACAGTTCACAGTTCACAGTCTTCATTTCACAATTCACAGTTCGCAGTTCACAGTTCACAGATCACAGTTCACAGATCACAGTTCACAGTTCACAGTTCACAGTTCACAGATCACACTTCAGAGTTCACAGTTCACAGTTCACAGATCACAGTTCACAGACTTTATTTCACAATTCAGTTTTCACAGTTCACAGTTCACAGTTCACAGTTCACAGTTCCAGTTCCAGTTCCAGTTCCAGTTCACAGTTCACAGTTCACAGTTCACAGTTCACACTTCACTGTTCACAGATCACAGTTCACAGTTCACAGTTCACAGTTCACAGTTCACAGTTCACAGGTCACAGTTCACAGTTCACAGTTCACAGGTCACAGGTCACAGTTCACAGTTCACAGTTCACAGTCCACAGTTCACTGTTCACAGATCACAGTTCACAGATCACTGTCTTCATTTCACACTTCACACTTCACAGTGCACAGTTCACAGTCCACAGTTCACTGTTCACAAATCACAGTTCACACTTCACAGTTCACAGTTCACAGTCCACAGATCACAGTTCACAGACTTTATTTCACACTTCACAGTTCGCAGTTCACAGTTCACAGTTCACAGTTCATAGTTCGCAGGTCACAGTTCACATTTCACAGTTCACTGTCTTCATTTCATACTTCACAGTTCGCAGTTCACAGTTCACAGGTCACAGTTCACAGCCCACTGTTCACAGTTCACAGATCACAGTTCACAGTTCACAGACTTTATTTCACAATTCAGTTTTCACAGTTCACAGTTCACAGTTCTCAGTTCACAGTTCACAGTTCACAGATCACAGTTCACAGTCTTCATTTCACACTTCAGTCTTCACAGGGCACAGTTCACAGTTCACAGTCTTCATTTCACAATTCACAGTTCGCAGTAGACAGTTCACAGATCACAGTTCACAGATCACAGTTCACAGTTCACAGTTCACAGATCATAGTTCACAGATCACAGTTCACAGACTTTATTTCACAATTCAGTTATCACAGTTCACACTTCACAGTGCACAGTTCACAGTCCACAGTTCACAGTCCACAGTTCACTGTTCACAAATCACAGTTCACAGTTCACAGTTCACAGTCCACAGATCACCGTTCACAGTCTTCATTTCACACTTCACAGTTCGCAGTTCACAGTTCACAGTTCACAGATCACAGTTCACAGTTCACAGTTCACAGTTCACAGTTCACAGTTCACAGTTCACTGTTCACAGTTTACAGTTCTCAGTTTACAGTTCTCAGTTCACAGTTGACAGTTCACAGTTCACAGTTCACAGTTCACAGTTCACACTTCACTGTTCACAGATCACAGTTCACAGTTCACAGTTCACAGTTCCCAGTTCGCAGGTCACAGTTCACATTTCACAGTTCACTGTCTTCATTTCATACTTCACAGTTCACTGTCTTCATTTCATACTTCACAGTTCGCAGTTCACAGTTCACAGTTCACAGTTCACAGTTCACAGTTCACAGGTCACAGTTCACAGTTCACAGGTCACAGTTCACAGTTCACAGTCCACAGTTCACTGTTCACAGATCACAGATCACAGTTCACAGATCACAGTCTTCATTTCACACTTCACACTTCACAGTGCACAGTTCACATTTCACAGTTCACTGTTCACAAATCACAGTTCACACTTCACAGTTCACAGTTCACAGTCCACAGATCACAGTTCACAGACTTTATTTCACACTTCACAGTTGGCAGTTCACAGTTCACAGTTCACAGTTCACAGTTGACAGTTCACAGTTCACAATTCACACTTCACAGTTCACAGTTCACAGTTCACAGTCCACAGTTCACTGTTCACAATTCACAGTTCACAGTTCACAGTTCACAGTTCACAGTTCACAGTTTACTGTTCACTGTTCACAGATCACAGTTCACAGTTCACAGCCTTCATTTCACAATTCACAGTTCGCAGTTCACAGTTCACAGGTCACAGTTCACAGTTCACAGGTCACAGTTCACAGTCCACAGTCCACAGTTCACTGTTCACAGATCACAGTTCACAGTTCACAGTCTTCATTTCACACTTCACACTTCACACTTCACAGTGCACAGTTCACAGTCCACAGTTCACAGTCCACAGTTCACAGTCCACAGTTCACTGTTCACAAATCACAGTTCACAGTTCACAGTTCACAGTCCACAGATCACAGTTCACAGTCTTCATTTCACACTTCACAGTTCGCAGTTCACAGTTCACAGTTCACAGTTCACTGTTCACTGTTCACAGATCACAGTTCACAGTTCACAGTCTTCATTTCACAATTCACAGTTCGCAGTTCACAGTTCACAGGTCACAGTTCACAGTTCACAGGTCACAGTTCACAGTTCACAGTCCACTGTTCACTGTTCACAGATCACAGTTCACAGTTCACAGTCTTCATTTCACAATTCACAGTTCGCAGTTCACAGTTCACAGGTCACAGTTCACAGTTCACAGGTCACAGTTCACAGTTCACAGTCCACAGTTCACTGTTCACAGATCACAGTTCACAGTTCACAGTCTTCATTTCACACTTCACACTTCACACTTCACAGTGCACAGTTCACAGTCCACAGTTCACAGTCCACAGTTCACTGTTCACAAATCACAGTTCACAGTTCACAGTTCACAGTCCACAGATCACAGTTCACAGTCTTCATTTCACACTTCACAGTTCGCAGTTCACAGTTCACAGATCACAGTTCACAGTTCACAGTTCACAGTTCACAGTTCACAGTTCACAGTTCACAGTTCACTGTTCACAGTTTACAGTTCTCAGTTTACAGTTCTCAGTTCACAGTTGACAGTTCACAGTTCACAGTTCACAGTTCACACTTCACAGTTCACAGTTCACAGTCCACAGTTCACTGTTCACAGATCATAGTTCACAGTTCACAGTTCACAGTTCACAGTTCACAGTTCACAGTCTTCATTTCACAATTCACAGTTCGCAGTTCACAGTTCACAGATCACAGTTCACAGATCACAGTTCACAGTTCACAGTTCACAGTTCACAGATCACACTTCACAGTTCACAGTTCACAGATCACAGTTCACAGATCACAGTTCACAGACTTTATTTCACATTTCAGTTTTCACAGTTCACAGTTGACAGTCCGCAGTTCACTGTTCACAGATCATAGTTCACAGTTCACAGTTCATTGTTCACAGTTCACAGTTCACAGTTCCAGTTCACAGTTCACAGTTCACAGTTCACAGTTCACAGTTCACAGTTCACAGTTCACAGTTCACAGTTCACTGTTCACAGATCACAGTTCACAGTTCACAGTTCACAGTTCACAGTTCACAGTTCACAGTTCCAGTTCACAGTTCAAAGAAACACAGTTCACAGTTCACAGTTCACACTTCACTGTTCACAGATCACAGTTCACAGTTCACAGTTCACAGTTCACAGTTCACAGTTCCCAGTTCGCAGGTCACAGTTCACATTTCACAGTTCACTGTCTTCATTTCATACTTCACAGTTCACTGTCTTCATTTCATACTTCACAGTTCGCAGTTCACAGTTCACAGTTCACAGTTCACAGTTCACTGTCTTCATTTCATACTTCACAGTTCGCAGTTCACAGTTCACAGTTCACAGTTCACAGTTCACATGTCACAGTTCACAGTTCACAGGTCACAGGTCACAGTTCACAGTTCACAGTTCACAGTTCGCAGGTCACAGTTCACATTTCACAGTTCACTGTCTTCATTTCATACTTCACAGTTCGCAGTTCACAGTTCACAGGTCACAGTTCACAGCCCAATGTTCACAGTTCACAGATCACAGTTCACAGTTCACAGACTTTATTTCACAATTCAGTTTTCACAGTTCACAGTTCACAGTTCACAGTTCTCAGTTCACAGTTCACAGTTCACAGATCACAGTTCACAGTCTTCATTTCACACTTCAGTCTTCACAGGGCACAGTTCACAGTTCACAGTCTTCATTTCACAATTCACAGTTCGCAGTTTACAGTTCACAGATCACACTTCACAGTTCACAGTTCACAGATCACAGTTCACAGATCACAGTTCACAGACTTTATTTCACAATTCAGTTTTCACAGTTCACAGTTCACAGTTCACAGTCCGCAGTTCACTGTTCACAGATCATAGTTCACAGTTCACAGTTCACAGTTCACAGTTCACAGTTCACAGTTCCAGTTCACAGTTCACAGTTCACAGTTCACAGTTCACAGTTCACAGTTCACACTTCACTGTTCACAGATCACAGTTCACAGTTCACAGTTCACAGTTCCCAGTTCGCAGGTCACAGTTCACATTTCACAGTTCACTGTCTTCATTTCATACTTCACAGTTCACTGTCTTCATTTCATACTTCACAGTTCACTGTCTTCATTTCATACTTCACAGTTCGCAGTTCACAGTCCACAGTTCACTGTTCACAGATCACAGTTCACAGATCACAGTCTTCATTTCACACTTCACACTTCACAGTGCACAGTTCACAGTCCACAGTTCACTGTTCACAAATCACAGTTCACACTTCACAGTTCACAGTTCACAGTCCACAGATCACAGTTCACAGACTTTATTTCACACTTCACAGTTCACAGTTCACAGTTCACTGTTCACAAATCACAGTTCACACTTCACAGTTCACAGTTCACAGTCCACAGATCACAGTTCACAGACTTTATTTCACACTTCACAGTTCGCAGTTCACAGCTCACAGTTCACAGTTCACAGTTCACAGTTCGCAGGTCACAGTTCACATTTCACAGTTCACTGTCTTCATTTCATACTTCACAGTTCGCAGTTCACAGTTCACAGCCCAATGTTCACAGTTCACAGATCACAGTTCACAGTTCACAGACTTTATTTCACAATTCAGTTTTCACAGTTCACAGTTCACAGTTCTCAGTTCACAGTTCACAGTTCACAGATCACAGTTCACAGTCTTCATTTCACACTTCAGTCTTCACAGGGCACAGTTCACAGTTCACAGTCTTCATTTCACAATTCACAGTTCGCAGTTTACAGTTCACAGATCACACTTCACAGTTCACAGTTCACAGATCACAGTTCACAGATCACAGTTCACAGACTTTATTTCACAATTCAGTTTTCACAGTTCACAGTTCACAGTTCACAGTCCGCAGTTCACTGTTCACAGATCATAGTTCACAGTTCACAGTTCACAGTTCACAGTTCACAGTCCCAGTTCACAGTTCACAGTTCACAGTTCACAGTTCACAGTTCACAGTTCACACTTCACTGTTCACAGATCACAGTTCACAGTTCACAGTTCCCAGTTCGCAGGTCACAGTTCACATTTCACAGTTCACTGTCTTCATTTCATACTTCACAGTTCACTGTCTTCATTTCATACTTCACAGTTCACTGTCTTCATTTCATACTTCACAGTTCGCAGTTCACAGTTCACAGTCCACAGTTCACTGTTCACAGATCACAGTTCACAGATCACAGTCTTCATTTCACACTTCACACTTCACAGTGCACAGTTCACAGTCCACAGTTCACTGTTCACAAATCACAGTTCACACTTCACAGTTCACAGTTCACAGTCCACAGATCACAGTTCACAGACTTTATTTCACACTTCACAGTTCACAGTTCACAGTTCACAGTTCACAGTTCACAGTTCACAGTTCACAGTTCACAGTTCACAGTTCACAGTTCACAGTTCACAGTTCACAGTTCACTGTTCACAGTTTACAGTTCTCAGTTTACAGTTCTCAGTTCACAGTTGACAGATCACAGTTCACAGTTCACACTTCACAGTTCACAGTTCACAGTTCACAAATCACAGTTCACAGTTCACAGTTCACAGTCCACAGATCACAGTTCACAGTCTTCATTTCACACTTCACAGTTCGCAGTTCACAGTTCACAGATCACAGATCACAGTTCACAGTTCACTGTTCACAGTTCACAGTTCACTGTTCACAGTTCACTGTTCACAGATCATAGTTCACAGTTTACAGTTCACAGTTCACAGTTCACAGTTCACAGTTCACAGTCTTCATTTCACAATTCACAGTTCGCAGTTCACAGTTCACAGATCACAGTTCACAGATCACAGTTCACAGTTCACAGTTCACAGATCACACTTCAGAGTTCACAGTTCACAGTTCACAGATCACAGTTCACAGACTTTATTTCACAATTCAGTTTTCACAGTTCACAGTTCACAGTTCCAGTTCCAGTTCACAGTTCACAGTTCACAGTTCACAGTTCACAGTTCACAGTTCACAGTTCACAGTTCACAGTTCACACTTCACTGTTCACAGATCACAGTTCACAGTTCACAGTTCACAGTTCACAGTTCACAGGTCACAGTTCACAGTTCACAGTTCACAGGTCACAGGTCACAGTTCACAGTTCACAGTTCACAGTCCACAGTTCACTGTTCACAGATCACAGTTCACAGAACACAGTCTTCATTTCACACTTCACACTTCACAGTGCACAGTTCACTATTCACAGCTCACAGTTCTCAGTTCACAGATCACAGTTCACAGTCTCCATTTCACACTTCACAGTTCGCAGTTCACAGTTCACAGATCACAGTTCACAGTTCACAGTTCACACTTCACAGTTCACAGGTCACAGTTCTCAGTTCACAGATCTCAGTTCACAGTCTTCATTTCACAGCTCACAGTTCACAGTTCACAGTTCAAAGTTCGCAGGTCACAGTTCACATTTCACAGTTCACTGTCTTCATTTCATACTTCACAGTTCGCAGTTCACAGTTCACAGGTCACAGTTCACAGCCCAATGTTCACAGTTCACAGATCACAGTTCACAGTTCACAGACTTTATTTCACAATTCAGTTTTCACAGTTCAAAGTTCACAGTTCACAGTTCTCAGTTCACAGTTCACAGTTCACAGATCACAGTTCACAGTCTTCATTTCACACTTCAGTCTTCACAGGGCACAGTTCACAGTTCACAGTCTTCATTTCACAATTCACAGTTCGCAGTTTACAGTTCACAGATCACACTTCACAGTTCACAGTTCACAGATCACAGTTCACAGATCACAGTTCACAGACTTTATTTCACAATTCAGTTTTCACAGTTCACAGTTCACAGTTCACAGTCCGCAGTTCACTGTTCACAGATCATAGTTCACAGTTCACAGTTCACAGTTCACAGTTCGCAGTTCACAGTCCACAGTTCACAGTTCACAGTTCACAGATCACAGTTCACAGTCTTCATTTCACACTTCACTGTTCACAGATCACAGTTCACAGTTCACAGTTCACAGTTCCCAGTTCGCAGGTCACAGTTCACATTTCACAGTTCACTGTCTTCATTTCATACTTCACAGTTCACTGTCTTCATTTCATACTTCACAGTTCACTGTCTTCATTTCATACTTCACAGTTCGCAGTTCACAGTCCACAGTTCACTGTTCACAGATCACAGTTCACAGATCACAGTCTTCATTTCACACTTCACACTTCACAGTGCACAGTTCACAGTTCACAGTCTTCATTTCACAATTCACAGTTCGCAGTTTACAGTTCACAGATCACACTTCACAGTTCACAGTTCACAGATCACAGTTCACAGATCACAGTTCACAGACTTTATTTCACAATTCAGTTTTCACAGTTCACAGTTCACAGTTCACAGTCCGCAGTTCACTGTTCACAGATCATAGTTCACAGTTCACAGCCCAATGTTCACAGTTCACAGATCATAGTTCACAGTTCACAGCCCAATGTTCACAGTTCACAGATCACAGTTCACAGTTCACAGACTTTATTTCACAATTCAGTTTTCACAGTTCAAAGTTCACAGTTCACAGTTCTCAGTTCACAGTTCACAGTTCACAGATCACAGTTCACAGTCTTCATTTCACACTTCAGTCTTCACAGGGCACAGTTCACAGTTCACAGTCTTCATTTCACAATTCACAGTTCGCAGTTTACAGTTCACAGATCACACTTCACAGTTCACAGTTCACAGATCACAGTTCACAGATCACAGTTCACAGACTTTATTTCACAATTCAGTTTTCACAGTTCACAGTTCACAGTTCACAGTCCGCAGTTCACTGTTCACAGATCATAGTTCACAGTTCACAGTTCACAGTTCACAGTTCACAGTTCACAGTTCACAGTTCCAGTTCACAGTTCACAGTTCACAGTTCACAGTTTACAGTTCACAGTTCACAGTTCACACTTCACTGTTCACAGATCACAGTTCACAGTTCACAGTTCACAGTTCCCAGTTCGCAGGTCACAGTTCACATTTCACAGTTCACTGTCTTCATTTCATACTTCACAGTTCACTGTCTTCATTTCATACTTCACAGTTCACTGTCTTCATTTCATACTTCACAGTTCGCAGTTCACAGTCCACAGTTCACAGTTCACAGTTCACAGATCACAGTTCACAGTCTTCATTTCACACTTCAGTCTTCACAGGGCACAGTTCACAGTTCACAGTCTTCATTTCACAATTCACAGTTCGCAGTTTACAGTTCACAGATCACACTTCACAGTTCACTGTTCACAGATCATAGTTCACAGTTTACAGTTCACAGTTCACAGTTCACAGTTCACAGTTCACAGTCTTCATTTCACAATTCACAGTTCGCAGTTCACAGTTCACAGATCACAGTTCACAGATCACAGTTCACAGTTCACAGTTCACAGTTCACAGTTCACAGATCACACTTCAGAGTTCACAGTTCACAGTTCACAGATCACAGTTCACAGACTTTATTTCACAATTCAGTTTTCACAGTTCACAGTTCACAGTTCCAGTTCCAGTTCCAGTTCACAGTTCACAGTTCACAGTTCACAGTTCACAGTTCACAGTTCACAGTTCACAGTTCACTGTTCACACTTCACTGTTCACAGATCACAGTTCACAGTTCACAGTTCACAGTTCACAGTTCACAGGTCACAGTTCACAGTTCACAGTTCACAGGTCACAGTTCACAGATCACAGTCTTCATTTCACACTTCACACTTCACAGTGCACAGTTCACAGTCCACAGTTCACTGTTCACAAATCACAGTTCACACTTCACAGTTCACAGTTCACAGTCCACAGATCACAGTTCACAGACTTTATTTCACACTTCACAGTTCGCAGTTCACAGTTCACAGTTCACAGTTCACAGTTCACAGTTCACAGTTCGCAGGTCACAGTTCACATTTCACAGTTCACTGTCTTCATTTCATACTTCACAGTTCGCAGTTCACAGTTCACAGGTCACAGTTCACAGCCCACTGTTCACAGTTCACAGATCACAGTTCACAGTTCACAGACTTTATTTCACAATTCAGTTTTCACAGTTCACAGTTCACAGTTCCAGTTCCAGTTCACAGTTCACAGTTCACAGTTCACAGTTCACAGTTCACAGTTCACTGTTCACACTTCACTGTTCACAGATCACAGTTCACAGTTCACAGTTCACAGTCCACAGATCACAGTTCACAGTCTTCATTTCACAATTCACAGTTCGCAGTTTACAGTTCACAGATCACACTTCACAGTTCACTGTTCACAGATCATAGTTCACAGTTTACAGTTCACAGTTCACAGTTCACAGTTCACAGTTCACAGTCTTCATTTCACAATTCACAGTTCGCAGTTCACAGTTCACAGATCACAGTTCACAGATCACAGTTCACAGTTCACAGTTCACAGTTCACAGATCACACTTCAGAGTTCACAGTTCACAGTTCACAGATCACAGTTCACAGACTTTATTTCACAATTCAGTTTTCACAGTTCACAGTTCACAGTTCCAGTTCCAGTTCACAGTTCACAGTTCACAGTTCACAGTTCACAGTTCACAGTTCACAGTTCACAGTTCACAGTTCACAGTTCACTGTTCACACTTCACTGTTCACAGATCACAGTTCACAGTTCACAGTTCACAGTCCACAGATCACAGTTCACAGTCTTCATTTCACACTTCACAGTTCGCAGTTCACAGTTCACAGTTCACAGTTCACTGTTCACTGTTCACAGATCACAGTTCACAGTTCACAGTCTTCATTTCACAATTCACAGTTCGCAGTTCACAGTTCACAGGTCACAGTTCACAGTTCACAGGTCACAGTTCACAGTTCACAGTCCACTGTTCACTGTTCACAGATCACAGTTCACAGTTCACAGTCTTCATTTCACAATTCACAGTTCGCAGTTCACAGTTCACAGGTCACAGTTCACAGTTCACAGGTCACAGTTCACAGTTCACAGTCCACAGTTCACTGTTCACAGATCACAGTTCACAGTTCACAGTCTTCATTTCACACTTCACACTTCACACTTCACAGTGCACAGTTCACAGTCCACAGTTCACAGTCCACAGTTCACAGTCCACAGTTCACTGTTCACAAATCACAGTTCACAGTTCACAGTTCACAGTCCACAGATCACAGTTCACAGTCTTCATTTCACACTTCACAGTTCGCAGTTCACAGTTCACAGATCACAGTTCACAGTTCACAGTTCACAGTTCACAGTTCACAGTTCACAGTTCACTGTTCACAGTTTACAGTTCTCAGTTTACAGTTCTCAGTTCACAGTTGACAGTTCACAGTTCACAGTTCACAGTTCACACTTCACAGTTCACAGTTCACAGTCCACAGTTCACTGTTCACAGATCATAGTTCACAGTTCACAGTTCACAGTTCACAGTTCACAGTTCACAGTTCACAGTCTTCATTTCACAATTCACAGTTCGCAGTTCACAGTTCACAGATCACAGTTCACAGATCACAGTTCACAGTTCACAGTTCACAGTTCACAGATCACACTTCACAGTTCACAGTTCACAGATCACAGTTCACAGATCACAGTTCACAGACTTTATTTCACATTTCAGTTTTCACAGTTCACAGTTGACAGTCCGCAGTTCACTGTTCACAGATCATAGTTCACAGTTCACAGTTCATTGTTCACAGTTCACAGTTCACAGTTCCAGTTCACAGTTCACAGTTCACAGTTCACAGTTCACAGTTCACAGTTCACAGTTCACAGTTCACAGTTCACTGTTCACAGATCACAGTTCACAGTTCACAGTTCACAGTTCACAGTTCACAGTTCCAGTTCACAGTTCAAAGAAACACAGTTCACAGTTCACAGTTCACACTTCACTGTTCACAGATCACAGTTCACAGTTCACAGTTCACAGTTCACAGTTCACAGTTCCCAGTTCGCAGGTCACAGTTCACATTTCACAGTTCACTGTCTTCATTTCATACTTCACAGTTCACTGTCTTCATTTCATACTTCACAGTTCGCAGTTCACAGTTCACAGTTCACAGTTCACAGTTCACTGTCTTCATTTCATACTTCACAGTTCGCAGTTCACAGTTCACAGTTCACAGTTCACAGTTCACATGTCACAGTTCACAGTTCACAGGTCACAGGTCACAGTTCACAGTTCACAGTTCACAGTTCACAGTTCACAGTTCCCAGTTCGCAGGTCACAGTTCACATTTCACAGTTCACTGTCTTCATTTCATACTTCACAGTTCACTGTCTTCATTTCATACTTCACAGTTCGCAGTTCACAGGTCACAGTTCACATTTCACAGTTCACTGTCTTCATTTCATACTTCACAGTTCGCAGTTCACAGTTCACAGGTCACAGTTCACAGCCCAATGTTCACAGTTCACAGATCACAGTTCACAGTTCACAGACTTTATTTCACAATTCAGTTTTCACAGTTCACAGTTCACAGTTCACAGTTCTCAGTTCACAGTTCACAGTTCACAGATCACAGTTCACAGTCTTCATTTCACACTTCAGTCTTCACAGGGCACAGTTCACAGTTCACAGTCTTCATTTCACAATTCACAGTTCGCAGTTTACAGTTCACAGATCACACTTCACAGTTCACAGTTCACAGATCACAGTTCACAGATCACAGTTCACAGACTTTATTTCACAATTCAGTTTTCACAGTTCACAGTTCACAGTTCACAGTCCGCAGTTCACTGTTCACAGATCATAGTTCACAGTTCACAGTTCACAGTTCACAGTTCACAGTTCACAGTTCCAGTTCACAGTTCACAGTTCACAGTTCACAGTTCACAGTTCACAGTTCACAGTTCACACTTCACTGTTCACAGATCACAGTTCACAGTTCACAGTTCACAGTTCCCAGTTCGCAGGTCACAGTTCACATTTCACAGTTCACTGTCTTCATTTCATACTTCACAGTTCACTGTCTTCATTTCATACTTCACAGTTCACTGTCTTCATTTCATACTTCACAGTTCGCAGTTCACAGTCCACAGTTCACTGTTCACAGATCACAGTTCACAGATCACAGTCTTCATTTCACACTTCACACTTCACAGTGCACAGTTCACAGTCCACAGTTCACTGTTCACAAATCACAGTTCACACTTCACAGTTCACAGTTCACAGTCCACAGATCACAGTTCACAGACTTTATTTCACACTTCACAGTTCACAGTTCACAGTTCACTGTTCACAAATCACAGTTCACACTTCACAGTTCACAGTTCACAGTCCACAGATCACAGTTCACAGACTTTATTTCACACTTCACAGTTCGCAGTTCACAGCTCACAGTTCACAGTTCACAGTTCACAGTTCGCAGGTCACAGTTCACATTTCACAGTTCACTGTCTTCATTTCATACTTCACAGTTCGCAGTTCACAGTTCACAGCCCAATGTTCACAGTTCACAGATCACAGTTCACAGTTCACAGACTTTATTTCACAATTCAGTTTTCACAGTTCACAGTTCACAGTTCTCAGTTCACAGTTCACAGTTCACAGATCACAGTTCACAGTCTTCATTTCACACTTCAGTCTTCACAGGGCACAGTTCACAGTTCACAGTCTTCATTTCACAATTCACAGTTCGCAGTTTACAGTTCACAGATCACACTTCACAGTTCACAGTTCACAGATCACAGTTCACAGATCACAGTTCACAGACTTTATTTCACAATTCAGTTTTCACAGTTCACAGTTCACAGTTCACAGTCCGCAGTTCACTGTTCACAGATCATAGTTCACAGTTCACAGTTCACAGTTCACAGTTCACAGTCCCAGTTCACAGTTCACAGTTCACAGTTCACAGTTCACAGTTCACAGTTCACACTTCACTGTTCACAGATCACAGTTCACAGTTCACAGTTCCCAGTTCGCAGGTCACAGTTCACATTTCACAGTTCACTGTCTTCATTTCATACTTCACAGTTCACTGTCTTCATTTCATACTTCACAGTTCACTGTCTTCATTTCATACTTCACAGTTCGCAGTTCACAGTTCACAGTCCACAGTTCACTGTTCACAGATCACAGTTCACAGATCACAGTCTTCATTTCACACTTCACACTTCACAGTGCACAGTTCACAGTCCACAGTTCACTGTTCACAAATCACAGTTCACACTTCACAGTTCACAGTTCACAGTCCACAGATCACAGTTCACAGACTTTATTTCACACTTCACAGTTCACAGTTCACAGTTCACAGTTCACAGTTCACAGTTCACAGTTCACAGTTCACAGTTCACAGTTCACAGTTCACAGTTCACAGTTCACAGTTCACTGTTCACAGTTTACAGTTCTCAGTTTACAGTTCTCAGTTCACAGTTGACAGATCACAGTTCACAGTTCACACTTCACAGTTCACAGTTCACAGTTCACAAATCACAGTTCACAGTTCACAGTTCACAGTCCACAGATCACAGTTCACAGTCTTCATTTCACACTTCACAGTTCGCAGTTCACAGTTCACAGATCACAGATCACAGTTCACTGTTCACAGTTCACAGTTCACTGTTCACAGATCATAGTTCACAGTTTACAGTTCACAGTTCACAGTTCACAGTTCACAGTTCACAGTCTTCATTTCACAATTCACAGTTCGCAGTTCACAGTTCACAGATCACAGTTCACAGATCACAGTTCACAGTTCACAGTTCACAGTTCACAGATCACACTTCAGAGTTCACAGTTCACAGTTCACAGATCACAGTTCACAGACTTTATTTCACAATTCAGTTTTCACAGTTCACAGTTCACAGTTCCAGTTCCAGTTCCAGTTCACAGTTCACAGTTCACAGTTCACAGTTCACAGTTCACAGTTCACAGTTCACAGTTCACAGTTCACAGTTCACACTTCACTGTTCACAGATCACAGTTCACAGTTCACAGTTCACAGTTCACAGTTCACAGGTCACAGTTCACAGTTCACAGTTCACAGGTCACAGGTCACAGTTCACAGTTCACAGTTCACAGTCCACAGTTCACTGTTCACAGATCACAGTTCACAGAACACAGTCTTCATTTCACACTTCACACTTCACAGTGCACAGTTCACTATTCACAGCTCACAGTTCTCAGTTCACAGATCACAGTTCACAGTCTCCATTTCACACTTCACAGTTCGCAGTTCACAGTTCACAGATCACAGTTCACAGTTCACAGTTCACACTTCACAGTTCACAGGTCACAGTTCTCAGTTCACAGATCTCAGTTCACAGTCTTCATTTCACAGCTCACAGTTCACAGTTCACAGTTCACAGTTCGCAGGTCACAGTTCACATTTCACAGTTCACTGTCTTCATTTCATACTTCACAGTTCGCAGTTCACAGTTCACAGGTCACAGTTCACAGCCCAATGTTCACAGTTCACAGATCACAGTTCACAGTTCACAGACTTTATTTCACAATTCAGTTTTCACAGTTCAAAGTTCACAGTTCACAGTTCTCAGTTCACAGTTCACAGTTCACAGATCACAGTTCACAGTCTTCATTTCACACTTCAGTCTTCACAGGGCACAGTTCACAGTTCACAGTCTTCATTTCACAATTCACAGTTCGCAGTTTACAGTTCACAGATCACACTTCACAGTTCACAGTTCACAGATCACAGTTCACAGATCACAGTTCACAGATCACAGTTCACAGACTTTATTTCACAATTCAGTTTTCACAGTTCACAGTTCACAGTTCACAGTCCGCAGTTCACTGTTCACAGATCATAGTTCACAGTTCACAGTTCACAGTTCACAGTTCGCAGTTCACAGTCCACAGTTCACAGTTCACAGTTCACAGATCACAGTTCACAGTCTTCATTTCACACTTCACTGTTCACAGATCACAGTTCACAGTTCACAGTTCACAGTTCCCAGTTCGCAGGTCACAGTTCACATTTCACAGTTCACTGTCTTCATTTCATACTTCACAGTTCACTGTCTTCATTTCATACTTCACAGTTCACTGTCTTCATTTCATACTTCACAGTTCGCAGTTCACAGTCCACAGTTCACTGTTCACAGATCACAGTTCACAGATCACAGTCTTCATTTCACACTTCACACTTCACAGTGCACAGTTCACAGTTCACAGTCTTCATTTCACAATTCACAGTTCGCAGTTTACAGTTCACAGATCACACTTCACAGTTCACAGTTCACAGATCACAGTTCACAGATCACAGTTCACAGACTTTATTTCACAATTCAGTTTTCACAGTTCACAGTTCACAGTTCACAGTCCGCAGTTCACTGTTCACAGATCATAGTTCACAGTTCACAGTTCACAGTTCACAGTTCACAGTTCACAGTTCACAGTTCCAGTTCACAGTTCACAGTTCACAGTTCACAGTTTACAGTTCACAGTTCACAGTTCACACTTCACTGTTCACAGATCACAGTTCACAGTTCACAGTTCACAGTTCCCAGTTCGCAGGTCACAGTTCACATTTCACAGTTCACTGTCTTCATTTCATACTTCACAGTTCACTGTCTTCATTTCATACTTCACAGTTCACTGTCTTCATTTCATACTTCACAGTTCGCAGTTCACAGTCCACAGTTCACAGTTCACAGTTCACAGATCACAGTTCACAGTCTTCATTTCACACTTCAGTCTTCACAGGGCACAGTTCACAGTTCACAGTCTTCATTTCACAATTCACAGTTCGCAGTTTACAGTTCACAGATCACACTTCACAGTTCACTGTTCACAGATCATAGTTCACAGTTTACAGTTCACAGTTCACAGTTCACAGTTCACAGTTCACAGTCTTCATTTCACAATTCACAGTTCGCAGTTCACAGTTCACAGATCATAGTTCACAGTTCACAGCCCAATGTTCACAGTTCACAGATCATAGTTCACAGTTCACAGCCCAATGTTCACAGTTCACAGATCACAGTTCACAGTTCACAGACTTTATTTCACAATTCAGTTTTCACAGTTCAAAGTTCACAGTTCACAGTTCTCAGTTCACAGTTCACAGTTCACAGATCACAGTTCACAGTCTTCATTTCACACTTCAGTCTTCACAGGGCACAGTTCACAGTTCACAGTCTTCATTTCACAATTCACAGTTCGCAGTTCACAGTTCCCAGTTCGCAGGTCACAGTTCACATTTCACAGTTCACTGTCTTCATTTCATACTTCACAGTTCACTGTCTTCATTTCATACTTCACAGTTCACTGTCTTCATTTCATACTTCACAGTTCGCAGTTCACAGTCCACAGTTCACAGTTCACAGTTCACAGATCACAGTTCACAGTCTTCATTTCACACTTCAGTCTTCACAGGGCACAGTTCACAGTTCACAGTCTTCATTTCACAATTCACAGTTCGCAGTTTACAGTTCACAGATCACACTTCACAGTTCACTGTTCACAGATCATAGTTCACAGTTTACAGTTCACAGTTCACAGTTCACAGTTCACAGTTCACAGTCTTCATTTCACAATTCACAGTTCGCAGTTCACAGTTCACAGATCACAGTTCACAGATCACAGTTCACAGTTCACAGTTCACAGTTCACAGATCACACTTCAGAGTTCACAGTTCACAGTTCACAGATCACAGTTCACAGACTTTATTTCACAATTCAGTTTTCACAGTTCACAGTTCACAGTTCCAGTTCCAGTTCACAGTTCACAGTTCACAGTTCACAGTTCACAGTTCACAGTTCACAGTTCACAGTTCACTGTTCACACTTCACTGTTCACAGATCACAGTTCACAGTTCACAGTTCACAGTTCACAGTTCACAGGTCACAGTTCACAGTTCACAGTTCACAGGTCACTGGTCACAGACTTTATTTCACAATTCAGTTTTCACAGTTCACAGTTCACAGTTCACAGTCCGCAGTTCACTGTTCACAGATCATAGTTCACAGTTCACAGCCCAATGTTCACAGTTCACAGATCATAGTTCACAGTTCACAGCCCAATGTTCACAGTTCACAGATCACAGTTCACAGTTCACAGACTTTATTTCACAATTCAGTTTTCACAGTTCACAGTTCACAGTTCTCAGTTCACAGTTCACAGTTCACAGATCACAGTTCACAGTCTTCATTTCACACTTCAGTCTTCACAGGGCACAGTTCACAGTTCACAGTCTTCATTTCACAATTCACAGTTCGCAGTTTACAGTTCACAGATCACACTTCACAGTTCACAGTTCACAGATCACAGTTCACAGATCACAGTTCACAGACTTTATTTCACAATTCAGTTTTCACAGTTCACAGTTCACAGTTCACAGTCCGCAGTTCACTGTTCACAGATCATAGTTCACAGTTCACAGTTCACAGTTCACAGTTCACAGTCCCAGTTCACAGTTCACAGTTCACAGTTCACAGTTCACAGTTCACAGTTCACACTTCACTGTTCACAGATCACAGTTCACAGTTCACAGTTCCCAGTTCGCAGGTCACAGTTCACATTTCACAGTTCACTGTCTTCATTTCATACTTCACAGTTCACTGTCTTCATTTCATACTTCACAGTTCACTGTCTTCATTTCATACTTCACAGTTCGCAGTTCACAGTTCACAGTCCACAGTTCACTGTTCACAGATCACAGTTCACAGATCACAGTCTTCATTTCACACTTCACACTTCACAGTGCACAGTTCACAGTCCACAGTTCACTGTTCACAAATCACAGTTCACACTTCACAGTTCACAGTTCACAGTCCACAGATCACAGTTCACAGACTTTATTTCACACTTCACAGTTCACAGTTCACAGTTCACAGTTCACAGTTCACAGTTCACAGTTCACAGTTCACAGTTCACAGTTCACAGTTCACAGTTCACAGTTCACAGTTCACTGTTCACAGTTTACAGTTCTCAGTTTACAGTTCTCAGTTCACAGTTGACAGATCACAGTTCACAGTTCACACTTCACAGTTCACAGTTCACAGTTCACAAATCACAGTTCACAGTTCACAGTTCACAGTCCACAGATCACAGTTCACAGTCTTCATTTCACACTTCACAGTTCGCAGTTCACAGTTCACAGATCACAGATCACAGTTCACTGTTCACAGTTCACAGTTCACTGTTCACAGATCATAGTTCACAGTTTACAGTTCACAGTTCACAGTTCACAGTTCACAGTTCACAGTCTTCATTTCACAATTCACAGTTCGCAGTTCACAGTTCACAGATCACAGTTCACAGATCACAGTTCACAGTTCACAGTTCACAGTTCACAGATCACACTTCAGAGTTCACAGTTCACAGTTCACAGATCACAGTTCACAGACTTTATTTCACAATTCAGTTTTCACAGTTCACAGTTCACAGTTCCAGTTCCAGTTCCAGTTCACAGTTCACAGTTCACAGTTCACAGTTCACAGTTCACAGTTCACAGTTCACAGTTCACAGTTCACAGTTCACACTTCACTGTTCACAGATCACAGTTCACAGTTCACAGTTCACAGTTCACAGTTCACAGGTCACAGTTCACAGTTCACAGTTCACAGGTCACAGGTCACAGTTCACAGTTCACAGTTCACAGTCCACAGTTCACTGTTCACAGATCACAGTTCACAGAACACAGTCTTCATTTCACACTTCACACTTCACAGTGCACAGTTCACTATTCACAGCTCACAGTTCTCAGTTCACAGATCACAGTTCACAGTCTCCATTTCACACTTCACAGTTCGCAGTTCACAGTTCACAGATCACAGTTCACAGTTCACAGTTCACACTTCACAGTTCACAGGTCACAGTTCTCAGTTCACAGATCTCAGTTCACAGTCTTCATTTCACAGCTCACAGTTCACAGTTCACAGTTCACAGTTCGCAGGTCACAGTTCACATTTCACAGTTCACTGTCTTCATTTCATACTTCACAGTTCGCAGTTCACAGTTCACAGGTCACAGTTCACAGCCCAATGTTCACAGTTCACAGATCACAGTTCACAGTTCACAGACTTTATTTCACAATTCAGTTTTCACAGTTCAAAGTTCACAGTTCACAGTTCTCAGTTCACAGTTCACAGTTCACAGATCACAGTTCACAGTCTTCATTTCACACTTCAGTCTTCACAGGGCACAGTTCACAGTTCACAGTCTTCATTTCACAATTCACAGTTCGCAGTTTACAGTTCACAGATCACACTTCACAGTTCACAGTTCACAGATCACAGTTCACAGATCACAGTTCACAGATCACAGTTCACAGACTTTATTTCACAATTCAGTTTTCACAGTTCACAGTTCACAGTTCACAGTCCGCAGTTCACTGTTCACAGATCATAGTTCACAGTTCACAGTTCACAGTTCACAGTTCGCAGTTCACAGTCCACAGTTCACAGTTCACAGTTCACAGATCACAGTTCACAGTCTTCATTTCACACTTCACTGTTCACAGATCACAGTTCACAGTTCACAGTTCACAGTTCCCAGTTCGCAGGTCACAGTTCACATTTCACAGTTCACTGTCTTCATTTCATACTTCACAGTTCACTGTCTTCATTTCATACTTCACAGTTCACTGTCTTCATTTCATACTTCACAGTTCGCAGTTCACAGTCCACAGTTCACTGTTCACAGATCACAGTTCACAGATCACAGTCTTCATTTCACACTTCACACTTCACAGTGCACAGTTCACAGTTCACAGTCTTCATTTCACAATTCACAGTTCGCAGTTTACAGTTCACAGATCACACTTCACAGTTCACAGTTCACAGATCACAGTTCACAGATCACAGTTCACAGACTTTATTTCACAATTCAGTTTTCACAGTTCACAGTTCACAGTTCACAGTCCGCAGTTCACTGTTCACAGATCATAGTTCACAGTTCACAGTTCACAGTTCACAGTTCACAGTTCACAGTTCACAGTTCCAGTTCACAGTTCACAGTTCACAGTTCACAGTTTACAGTTCACAGTTCACAGTTCACACTTCACTGTTCACAGATCACAGTTCACAGTTCACAGTTCACAGTTCCCAGTTCGCAGGTCACAGTTCACATTTCACAGTTCACTGTCTTCATTTCATACTTCACAGTTCACTGTCTTCATTTCATACTTCACAGTTCACTGTCTTCATTTCATACTTCACAGTTCGCAGTTCACAGTCCACAGTTCACAGTTCACAGTTCACAGATCACAGTTCACAGTCTTCATTTCACACTTCAGTCTTCACAGGGCACAGTTCACAGTTCACAGTCTTCATTTCACAATTCACAGTTCGCAGTTTACAGTTCACAGATCACACTTCACAGTTCACTGTTCACAGATCATAGTTCACAGTTTACAGTTCACAGTTCACAGTTCACAGTTCACAGTTCACAGTCTTCATTTCACAATTCACAGTTCGCAGTTCACAGTTCACAGATCATAGTTCACAGTTCACAGCCCAATGTTCACAGTTCACAGATCATAGTTCACAGTTCACAGCCCAATGTTCACAGTTCACAGATCACAGTTCACAGTTCACAGACTTTATTTCACAATTCAGTTTTCACAGTTCAAAGTTCACAGTTCACAGTTCTCAGTTCACAGTTCACAGTTCACAGATCACAGTTCACAGTCTTCATTTCACACTTCAGTCTTCACAGGGCACAGTTCACAGTTCACAGTCTTCATTTCACAATTCACAGTTCGCAGTTCACAGTTCCCAGTTCGCAGGTCACAGTTCACATTTCACAGTTCACTGTCTTCATTTCATACTTCACAGTTCACTGTCTTCATTTCATACTTCACAGTTCACTGTCTTCATTTCATACTTCACAGTTCGCAGTTCACAGTCCACAGTTCACAGTTCACAGTTCACAGATCACAGTTCACAGTCTTCATTTCACACTTCAGTCTTCACAGGGCACAGTTCACAGTTCACAGTCTTCATTTCACAATTCACAGTTCGCAGTTTACAGTTCACAGATCACACTTCACAGTTCACTGTTCACAGATCATAGTTCACAGTTTACAGTTCACAGTTCACAGTTCACAGTTCACAGTTCACAGTCTTCATTTCACAATTCACAGTTCGCAGTTCACAGTTCACAGATCACAGTTCACAGATCACAGTTCACAGTTCACAGTTCACAGTTCACAGATCACACTTCAGAGTTCACAGTTCACAGTTCACAGATCACAGTTCACAGACTTTATTTCACAATTCAGTTTTCACAGTTCACAGTTCACAGTTCCAGTTCCAGTTCACAGTTCACAGTTCACAGTTCACAGTTCACAGTTCACAGTTCACAGTTCACAGTTCACTGTTCACACTTCACTGTTCACAGATCACAGTTCACAGTTCACAGTTCACAGTTCACAGTTCACAGGTCACAGTTCACAGTTCACAGTTCACAGGTCACTGGTCACAGACTTTATTTCACAATTCAGTTTTCACAGTTCACAGTTCACAGTTCACAGTCCGCAGTTCACTGTTCACAGATCATAGTTCACAGTTCACAGCCCAATGTTCACAGTTCACAGATCATAGTTCACAGTTCACAGCCCAATGTTCACAGTTCACAGATCACAGTTCACAGTTCACAGACTTTATTTCACAATTCAGTTTTCACAGTTCAAAGTTCACAGTTCACAGTTCTCAGTTCACAGTTCACAGTTCACAGATCACAGTTCACAGTCTTCATTTCACACTTCAGTCTTCACAGGGCACAGTTCACAGTTCACAGTCTTCATTTCACAATTCACAGTTCGCAGTTTACAGTTCACAGATCACACTTCACAGTTCACAGTTCACAGATCACAGTTCACAGATCACAGTTCACAGACTTTATTTCACAATTCAGTTTTCACAGTTCACAGTTCACAGTTCACAGTCCGCAGTTCACTGTTCACAGATCATAGTTCACAGTTCACAGTTCACAGTTCACAGTTCACAGTTCACAGTTCACAGTTCCAGTTCACAGTTCACAGTTCACAGTTCACAGTTTACAGTTCACAGTTCACAGTTCACACTTCACTGTTCACAGATCACAGTTCACAGTTCACAGTTCACAGTTCCCAGTTCGCAGGTCACAGTTCACATTTCACAGTTCACTGTCTTCATTTCATACTTCACAGTTCACTGTCTTCATTTCATACTTCACAGTTCACTGTCTTCATTTCATACTTCACAGTTCGCAGTTCACAGTCCACAGTTCACAGTTCACAGTTCACAGATCACAGTTCACAGTCTTCATTTCACACTTCAGTCTTCACAGGGCACAGTTCACAGTTCACAGTCTTCATTTCACAATTCACAGTTCGCAGTTTACAGTTCACAGATCACACTTCACAGTTCACTGTTCACAGATCATAGTTCACAGTTTACAGTTCACAGTTCACAGTTCACAGTTCACAGTTCACAGTCTTCATTTCACAATTCACAGTTCGCAGTTCACAGTTCACAGATCACAGTTCACAGATCACAGTTCACAGTTCACAGTTCACAGTTCACAGATCACACTTCAGAGTTCACAGTTCACAGTTCACAGATCACAGTTCACAGACTTTATTTCACAATTCAGTTTTCACAGTTCACAGTTCACAGTTCCAGTTCCAGTTCACAGTTCACAGTTCACAGTTCACAGTTCACAGTTCACAGTTCACAGTTCACAGTTCACTGTTCACACTTCACTGTTCACAGATCACAGTTCACAGTTCACAGTTCACAGTTCACAGTTCACAGGTCACAGTTCACAGTTCACAGTTCACAGGTCACTGGTCACAGTTCACAGTTCACAGTTCACAGTCCACAGTTCACTGTTCACAGATCACAGTTCACAGATCACAGTCTTCATTTCACACTTCACACTTCACAGTGCACAGTTCACAGTCCACAGTTCACTGTTCACAAATCACAGTTCACACTTCACAGTTCACAGTTCACAGTCCACAGATCACAGTTCACAGACTTTATTTCACACTTCACAGTTCGCAGTTCACAGTTCACAGTTCACAGTTCACAGTTCACAGTTCGCAGGTCACAGTTCACATTTCACAGTTCACTGTCTTCATTTCATACTTCACAGTTCGCAGTTCACAGTTCACAGGTCACAGTTCACAGCCCACTGTTCACAGTTCACAGATCACAGTTCACAGTTCACAGACTTTATTTCACAATTCAGTTTTCACAGTTCACAGTTCACAGTTCTCAGTTCACAGTTCACAGTTCACAGTTCACAGATCACAGTTCACAGTCTTCATTTCACACTTCAGTCTTCACAGGGCACAGTTCACAGTTCACAGTCTTCATTTCACAATTCACAGTTCGCAGTAGACAGTTCACAGATCACAGTTCACAGATCACAGTTCACAGTTCACAGTTCACAGTTCACAGTTCACAGTTCACAGTTCACAGGTCACAGTTCACAGTTCACAGTTCACAGTCCACAGTTCACTGTTCACAAATCACAGTTCACAGTTCACAGTCTTCATTTCACACTTCACACTTCACAGTGCACAGTTCACAGTCCACAGTTCACAGTCCACAGTTCACTGTTCACAAATCACAGTTCACAGTTCACAGTTCACAGTCCACAGATCACAGTTCACAGTCTTCATTTCACACTTCACAGTTCGCAGTTCACAGTTCACAGATCACAATTCACAGTTCACAGTTCACAGTTCACTGTTCACAGTTTACAGTTCTCAGTTTACAGTTCTCAGTTCACAGTTGACAGTTGACAGTTCACAGTTCACAGTTCACAGTTCACAGTTCACAGTTCACAGTTCACAGTTCACAGGTCACAGTTCACAGTTCACAGTTCACAGTTCACAGCCCACTGTTCACAGTTCACAGATCACAGTTCACAGTTCACAGACTTTATTTCACAATTCAGTTTTCACAGTTCACAGTTCACAGTTCTGAGTTCACAGTTCACAGTTCACAGATCACAGTTCACAGTCTTCATTTCACACTTCAGTCTTCACAGGGCACAGTTCACAGTTCACAGTCTTCATTTCACAATTCACAGTTCGCAGTAGACAGTTCACAGATCACAGTTCACAGATCACAGTTCACAGATCACAGTTCACAGTTCACAGTTCACAGTTCACAGGTCACAGTTCACAGTCTTCATTTCACACTTCACACTTCACAGTGCACAGTTCACAGTCCACAGTTCACAGTCCACAGTTCACTGTTCACAAATCACAGTTCACAGTTCACAGTTCACAGTCCACAGATCACAGTTCACAGTCTTCATTTCACACTTCACAGTTCGCAGTTCACAGTTCACAGTTCACAGATCACAGTTCACAGTTCACAGTTCACAGTTCACTGTTCACAGTTTACAGTTCTCAGTTTACAGTTCTCAGTTCACAGTTGACAGTTGACAGTTGACAGTTCACACTTCACAGTTCACAGTTCACAGTCCACAGTTCACTGTTCACAGATCATAGTTCACAGTTCACAGTTCACAGTTCACAGTTCACAGTTCACAGTTCACAGTTCACAGTTTACAGTTCTCAGTTTACAGTTCTCAGTTCACAGTTGACAGTTCACAGTTCACAGTTCACACTTCACAGTTCACAGTTCACAGTTCACAGTCCACAGTTCACTGTTCACAGAACATAGTTCACAGTTCACAGTTCACAGTTCACAGTTCACAGTTCACAGTTCACAGTTCACAGTCTTCATTTCACAATTCACAGTTCGCAGTTCACAGTTCACAGATCACAGTTCACAGATCACAGTTCACAGTTCACAGTTCACAGTTCACAGTTCACAGTTCACAGTTCACAGTTCACAGATCACACTTCACAGTTCACAGTTCACAAATCACAGTTCACAGATCACAGTTCACAGACTTTATTTCACAATTCAGTTTTCACAGTTCACAGTTCACAGTCCGCAGTTCACTGTTCACAGATCATAGTTCACAGTTCACAGTTCACAGTTCACAGTTTACAGTTCACAGTTCACAGTTCCAGTTCACAGTTCACAGTTCACAGTTCACAGTTCACAGTTCACAGTTCACAGGTCACAGTTCACAGTTCACAGTTCACAGTCCACAGTTCACAGTTCACAGTTCACAGTTCACAGTTCACAGTTCACAGTTCACAGTTCACAGTCTTCATTTCACAATTCACAGTTCGCAGTTCACAGTTCACAGTTCACAGTTCACAGTCTTCATTTCACAATTCACAGTTCGCAGTTCACAGTTCACAGTTCACAGTTCACAGTTCACAGTTCACAGTTCACTGTTCACAGTTTACAGTTCTCAGTTTACAGTTCTCAGTTCACAGTTGACAGTTGACAGTTCACAGTTCACAGTTCACAGTTCACACTTCACAGTTCACAGTTCACAGTTCACAGTCCACAGTTCACTGTTCACAATTCACAGTTCACAGTTCACAGTTCACAGTTCACAGTTCACAGTTCACAGTTCACTGTTCACTGTTCACAGTTCACAGTTCACAGTTCACAGTCTTCATTTCACAATTCACAGTTCGCAGTTCACAGTTCACAGGTCACAGTTCACAGTTCACAGGTCACAGTTCACAGTTCACAGTCCACAGTTCACTGTTCACAGATCACAGTTCACAGTTCACAGTCTTCATTTCACAATTCACAGTTCGCAGTAGACAGTTCACAGATCACAGTTCACAGATCACAGTTCACAGATCACAGTTCACAGTTCACAGTTCACAGTTCACAGGTCACAGTTCACAGTCTTCATTTCACACTTCACACTTCACAGTGCACAGTTCACAGTCCACAGTTCACAGTCCACAGTTCACTGTTCACAAATCACAGTTCACAGTTCACAGTTCACAGTCCACAGATCACAGTTCACAGTCTTCATTTCACACTTCACAGTTCGCAGTTCACAGTTCACAGTTCACAGATCACAGTTCACAGTTCACAGTTCACAGTTCACTGTTCACAGTTTACAGTTCTCAGTTTACAGTTCTCAGTTCACAGTTGACAGTTGACAGTTGACAGTTCACACTTCACAGTTCACAGTTCACAGTCCACAGTTCACTGTTCACAGATCATAGTTCACAGTTCACAGTTCACAGTTCACAGTTCACAGTTCACAGTTCACAGTTCACAGTTTACAGTTCTCAGTTTACAGTTCTCAGTTCACAGTTGACAGTTCACAGTTCACAGTTCACACTTCACAGTTCACAGTTCACAGTTCACAGTCCACAGTTCACTGTTCACAGAACATAGTTCACAGTTCACAGTTCACAGTTCACAGTTCACAGTTCACAGTTCACAGTTCACAGTCTTCATTTCACAATTCACAGTTCGCAGTTCACAGTTCACAGATCACAGTTCACAGATCACAGTTCACAGTTCACAGTTCACAGTTCACAGTTCACAGTTCACAGTTCACAGTTCACAGATCACACTTCACAGTTCACAGTTCACAAATCACAGTTCACAGATCACAGTTCACAGACTTTATTTCACAATTCAGTTTTCACAGTTCACAGTTCACAGTCCGCAGTTCACTGTTCACAGATCATAGTTCACAGTTCACAGTTCACAGTTCACAGTTTACAGTTCACAGTTCACAGTTCCAGTTCACAGTTCACAGTTCACAGTTCACAGTTCACAGTTCACAGTTCACAGGTCACAGTTCACAGTTCACAGTTCACAGTCCACAGTTCACAGTTCACAGTTCACAGTTCACAGTTCACAGTTCACAGTTCACAGTTCACAGTCTTCATTTCACAATTCACAGTTCGCAGTTCACAGTTCACAGTTCACAGTTCACAGTCTTCATTTCACAATTCACAGTTCGCAGTTCACAGTTCACAGTTCACAGTTCACAGTTCACAGTTCACAGTTCACTGTTCACAGTTTACAGTTCTCAGTTTACAGTTCTCAGTTCACAGTTGACAGTTCACAGTTCACAGTTCACAGTTCACACTTCACAGTTCACAGTTCACAGTTCACAGTCCACAGTTCACTGTTCACAATTCACAGTTCACAGTTCACAGTTCACAGTTCACAGTTCACAGTTCACAGTTCACTGTTCACTGTTCACAGTTCACAGTTCACAGTTCACAGTCTTCATTTCACAATTCACAGTTCGCAGTTCACAGTTCACAGGTCACAGTTCACAGTTCACAGGTCACAGTTCACAGTTCACAGTCCACAGTTCACTGTTCACAGATCACAGTTCACAGTTCACAGTTCACAGTCTTCATTTCACACTTCACACTTCACAGTGCACAGTTCACAGTCCACAGTTCACTATCCACAGTTCACTGTTCACAAATCACAGTTCACAGTTCACAGTTCACAGTCCACAGATCACAGTTCACAGTCTTCATTTCACACTTCACAGTTCGCAGTTCACAGTTCACAGATCACAGATCACAGTTCACAGTTCACAGTTCACAGTTCACTGTTCACAGTTCACTGTTCACAGATCATAGTTCACAGTTCACGGTTCACAGTTCACAGTTCACAGTTCACAGTTCACAGTTCACAGTTCACAGTCTTCATTTCACAATTCACAGTTCGCAGTTCACAGTTCACAGATCACAGTTCACAGATCACAGTTCACAGATCACAGTTCACAGTTCACAGTTCACAGTTCACAGATCACACTTCAGAGTTCACAGTTCACAGTTCACAGATCACAGTTCACAGACTTTATTTCACAATTCAGTTTTCACAGTTCACAGTTCACAGTTCACAGTTCACAGTTCCAGTTCCAGTTCCAGTTCACAGTTCACAGTTCACAGTTCACAGTTCCCAGTTCGCAGGTCACAGTTCACATTTCACAGTTCACAGTTCACAGTTCAAAGGTCACAGTTCACAGTTCACAGGTCACAGGTCACAGTTCACAGTTCACAGTCCACAGTTCACTGTTCACAAATCACAGTTCACAGATCACAGTCTTCATTTCACACTTCACACTTCACAGTCCACAGTTCACTGTTCACAAATCACAGTTCACACTTCACAGTTTACAGTTCACAGTCCACAGATCACAGTTCACAGACTTTATTTCACACTTCACAGTTCGCAGTTCACAGTTCACAGTTCACAGTTCACAGTTCACACTTCACAGTTCACAGTTCACAGTTCACAGTTCACAGTTCACAGTTCACTGTTCACAGTTCACAGTTCACAGTTCACAGTATTCATTTCACAATTCACAGTTCAAAGTTCACAGTTCACAGGTCACAGTTCACAGTTCACAGGTCACAGTTCACAGTTCACAGTCCACAGTTCACTGTTCACAGATCACAGTTCACAGTTCACAGTCTTCATTTCACACTTCACACTTCACAGTGCACAGTTCACAGTCCACAGTTCACTGTTCACAAATCACAGTTCACAGTTCACAGTTCACAGTCCACAGATCACAGTTCACAGTCTTCATTTCACACTTCACAGTTCGCAGTTCACAGTTCACAGATCACAGTTCACAGTTCACAGTTCACAGTTCACAGTTCACTGTTTACAGTTTACAGTTCTCAGTTTACAGTTCTCAGTTCACAGTTGACAGTTCACAGTTCACAGTTCACACTTCACAGTTCACAGTTCACAGTTCACAGTTCACAGTTCACAGTTCACAGTTCACAGTTCACTGTTCACAGTTCACAGTTCACAGTATTCATTTCACAATTCACAGTTCGCAGTTCACAGTTCACACTTCACAGTGCACAGTTCACAGTCCACAGTTCACTGTTCACAAATCACAGTTCACAGTTCACAGTTCACAGTCCACAGATCACAGTTCACAGTCTTCATTTCACACTTCACAGTTCGCAGTTCACAGTTCACAGATCACAGTTTACAGTTCACAGTTCACAGTTCACTGTTTACAGTTTACAGTTCTCAGTTTACAGTTCTCAGTTCACAGTTGACAGTTCACAGTTCACAGTTCACAGTTCACAGTCCACAGTTCACTATTCACAGATCATAGTTCACAGTTCACAGTTCACAGTTCACAGTTCACAGTTCACAGTCTTCATTTCACAATTCACAGTTCGCAGTAGACAGTTCACAGATCACAGTTTACAGTTCACAGTTCACAGGTCACAGTTCACAGTTCACAGTTCACAGTCCACAGTTCACTGTTCACAGATCACAGTTCACAGTTCACAGTCTTCATTTCACACTTCACACTTGACAGTGCACAGTTCACAGTCCACAGTTCACTGTTCACAAATCACAGTTCACAGTTCACAGTTCACAGTCCACAGATCACAGTTCACAGTCTTCATTTCACACTTCACAGTTCGCAGTTCACAGTTCACAGATCACAGTTCACAGTTCACAGTTCACAGTTCACTGTTCACAGTTTACAGTTCTCAGTTTACAGTTCTCAGTTCACAGTTCACAGTTCACAGTCTTCATTTCACAATTCACAGTTCGCAGTTCACAGTTCACAGATCACAGTTCACAGATCACAGTTCACAGTTCACAGTTCACAGTTCACAGATCACACTTCACAGTTCACAGTTCACAGATCACAGTTCACAGATCACAGTTCACAGACTTTATTTCACAATTCAGTTTTCACAGTTCACAGTTCACAGTCCGCAGTTCACTGTTCACAGATCATAGTTCACAGTTCACAGTTCACAGTTCACAGTTCACAGTTCACAGTTCACAGTTCACAGTTCACAGTTCACAGTTCACAGTTCACAGTTCCAGTTCCAGTTCACAGTTCACAGTTAACAGTTCACAGTTCACAGTTCACAGGTCACAGTTCACAATTCACAGTTCACAGTCCACAGTTCACAGTTCACAGTTCACAGTTCACAGTTCACAGTTCACAGTTCACAGTCTTCATTTCACAATTCACAGTTCGCAGTTCACAGTTCACAGGTCACAGTTCACAGTTCACAGGTCACAGTTCACAGTTCACAGTTCACAGTCCACAGTTCACTGTTCACAGATCACAGTTCACAGTTCACAGTCTTCATTTCACACTTCACACATCACACTTCACAGTGCACAGTTCACAGTCCACAGTTCACAGTCCACAGTTCACTGTTCACAAATCACAGTTTACAGTTCTCAGTTTACAGTTCTCAGTTCACAGTTGACAGTTCACAGTTCACAGTTCACAGATCACACTTCACAGTTCACAGTTCACAGATCACAGTTCACAGATCACAGTTCACAGTCTTCATTTCACACTTCACAGTTCGCAGTTCACAGTTCACAGATCACAGTTCACAGTTCACAGTTCACAGTTCACAGTTCACTGTTTACAGTTTACAGTTCTCAGTTTACAGTTCTCAGTTCACAGTTGACAGTTCACAGTTGACAGTTCACAGTTCACAGTTCACACTTCACAGTTCACAGTTCACAGTTCACAGTTCACAGTTCACAGTTCACAGTTCACTGTTCACAGTTCACAGTTCACAGTATTCATTTCACAATTCACAGTTCGCAGTTCACAGTTCACACTTCACAGTGCACAGTTCACAGTCCACAGTTCACTGTTCACAAATCACAGTTCACAGTTCACAGTTCACAGTCCACAGATCACAGTTCACAGTCTTCATTTCACACTTCACAGTTCGCAGTTCACAGTTCACAGATCACAGTTTACAGTTCACAGTTCACAGTTCACTGTTTACAGTTTACAGTTCTCAGTTTACAGTTCTCAGTTCACAGTTGACAGTTCACAGTTCACAGTTCACAGTTCACAGTCCACAGTTCACAGTTCACAGTTCACAGTTCACAGTTCACAGTCTTCATTTCACAATTCACAGTTCGCAGTTCACAGTTCACAGATCACAGTTCACAGATCACAGTTCACAGATCACAGTTCACAGTTCACAGTTCACAGTTCACAGATCACACTTCAGAGTTCACAGTTCACAGTTCACAGATCACAGTTCACAGACTTTATTTCACAATTCAGTTTTCACAGTTCACAGTTCACAGTTCACAGTTCACAGTTCCAGTTCCAGTTCCAGTTCCAGTTCCAGTTCACAGTTCACAGTTCACAGTTCACAGTTCCCAGTTCACACTTCACAGTGCACAGTTCACAGTCCACAGTTCACAGTCCACAGTTCACTGTTCACAAATCACAGTTCACAGTTCACAGTTCACAGTCCACAGATCACAGTTCACAGTCTTCATTTCACACTTCACAGTTCGCAGTTCACAGTTCACAGTTCACAGATCACAGTTCACAGTTCACAGTTCACAGTTCACTGTTCACAGTTTACAGTTCTCAGTTTACAGTTCTCAGTTCACAGTTGACAGTTGACAGTTCACAGTTCACACTTCACAGTTCACAGTTCACAGTCCACAGTTCACTGTTCACAGATCATAGTTCACAGTTCACAGTTCACAGTTCACAGTTCACAGTTCACAGTTCACAGTTCACAGTTTACAGTTCTCAGTTTACAGTTCTCAGTTCACAGTTGACAGTTCACAGTTCACAGTTCACACTTCACAGTTCACAGTTCACAGTTCACAGTCCACAGTTCACTGTTCACAGAACATAGTTCACAGTTCACAGTTCACAGTTCACAGTTCACAGTTCACAGTTCACAGTCTTCATTTCACAATTCACAGTTCGCAGTTCACAGTTCACAGATCACAGTTCACAGATCACAGTTCACAGTTCACAGTTCACAGTTCACAGTTCACAGTTCACAGTTCACAGTTCACAGATCACACTTCACAGTTCACAGTTCACAAATCACAGTTCACAGATCACAGTTCACAGACTTTATTTCACAATTCAGTTTTCACAGTTCACAGTTCACAGTCCGCAGTTCACTGTTCACAGATCATAGTTCACAGTTCACAGTTCACAGTTCACAGTTTACAGTTCACAGTTCACAGTTCCAGTTCACAGTTCACAGTTCACAGTTCACAGTTCACAGTTCACAGTTCACAGGTCACAGTTCACAGTTCACAGTTCACAGTCCACAGTTCACAGTTCACAGTTCACAGTTCACAGTTCACAGTTCACAGTTCACAGTTCACAGTCTTCATTTCACAATTCACAGTTCGCAGTTCACAGTTCACAGTTCACAGTTCACAGTCTTCATTTCACAATTCACAGTTCGCAGTTCACAGTTCACAGTTCACAGTTCACAGTTCACAGTTCACAGTTCACTGTTCACAGTTTACAGTTCACAGTTCACAGTTCACAGTTCACAGTTCACACTTCACAGTTCACAGTTCACAGTTCACAGTTCACAGTTCACAGTTCACAGTTCACAGTCCACAGTTCACTGTTCACAATTCACAGTTCACAGTTCACAGTTCACAGTTCACAGTTCACAGTTCACTGTTCACTGTTCACAGTTCACAGTTCACAGTTCACAGTCTTCATTTCACAATTCACAGTTCGCAGTTCACAGTTCACAGGTCACAGTTCACAGTTCACAGGTCACAGTTCACAGTTCACAGTCCACAGTTCACTGTTCACAGATCACAGTTCACAGTTCACAGTTCACAGTCTTCATTTCACACTTCACACTTCACAGTGCACAGTTCACAGTCCACAGTTCACTATCCACAGTTCACTGTTCACAAATCACAGTTCACAGTTCACAGTTCACAGTCCACAGATCACAGTTCACAGTCTTCATTTCACACTTCACAGTTCGCAGTTCACAGTTCACAGATCACAGATCACAGTTCACAGTTCACAGTTCACAGTTCACTGTTCACAGTTCACTGTTCACAGATCATAGTTCACAGTTCACGGTTCACAGTTCACAGTTCACAGTTCACAGTTCACAGTCCACAGTTCACAGTTCACAGTCTTCATTTCACAATTCACAGTTCGCAGTTCACAGTTCACAGATCACAGTTCACAGATCACAGTTCACAGATCACAGTTCACAGTTCACAGTTCACAGTTCACAGATCACACTTCAGAGTTCACAGTTCACAGTTCACAGATCACAGTTCACAGACTTTATTTCACAATTCAGTTTTCACAGTTCACAGTTCACAGTTCACAGTTCACAGTTCCAGTTCCAGTTCCAGTTCCAGTTCACAGTTCACAGTTCACAGTTCACAGTTCCCAGTTCGCAGGTCACAGTTCACATTTCACAGTTCACAGTTCACAGTTCAAAGGTCACAGTTCACAGTTCACAGGTCACAGGTCACAGTTCACAGTTCACAGTCCACAGTTCACTGTTCACAAATCACAGTTCACAGATCACAGTCTTCATTTCACACTTCACACTTCACAGTCCACAGTTCACTGTTCACAAATCACAGTTCACACTTCACAGTTCACAGTTCACAGTCCACAGATCACAGTTCACAGACTTTATTTCACACTTCACAGTTCGCAGTTCACAGTTCACAGTTCACAGTTCACACTTCACAGTTCACAGTTCACAGTTCACAGTTCACAGTTCACAGTTCACTGTTCACAGTTCACAGTTCACAGTATTCATTTCACAATTCACAGTTCAAAGTTCACAGTTCACAGGTCACAGTTCACAGTTCACAGGTCACAGTTCACAGTTCACAGTCCACAGTTCACTGTTCACAGATCACAGTTCACAGTTCACAGTCTTCATTTCACACTTCACACTTCACAGTGCACAGTTCACAGTCCACAGTTCACTGTTCACAAATCACAGTTCACAGTTCACCGTTCACAGTCCACAGATCACAGTTCACAGTCTTCATTTCACACTTCACAGTTCGCAGTTCACAGTTCACAGATCACAGTTCACAGTTCACAGTTCACAGTTCACAGTTCACAGTTCACAGTTCACTGTTTACAGTTTACAGTTCTCAGTTTACAGTTCTCAGTTCACAGTTGACAGTTCACAGTTCACAGTTCACACTTCACAGTTCACAGTTCACAGTTCACAGTTCACAGTTCACAGTTCACAGTTCACAGTTCACAGTTCACAGTTCACAGTTCACAGTTCACTGTTCACAGTTCACAGTTCACAGTATTCATTTCACAATTCACAGTTCGCAGTTCACAGTTCACACTTCACAGTGCACAGTTCACAGTCCACAGTCCACAGTTCACTGTTCACAAATCACAGTTCACAGTTCACAGTTCACAGTCCACAGATCACAGTTCACAGTCTTCATTTCACACTTCACAGTTCGCAGTTCACAGTTCACAGATCACAGTTTACAGTTCACAGTTCACAGTTCACTGTTTACAGTTTACAGTTCTCAGTTTACAGTTCTCAGTTCACAGTTGACAGTTCACAGTTCACAGTTCACAGTTCACAGTTCACAGTTCACAGTCTTCATTTCACAATTCACAGTTCGCAGTAGACAGTTCACAGATCACAGTTTACAGTTCACAGTTCACAGGTCACAGGTCACAGTTCACAGTTCACAGTTCACAGTCCACAGTTCACTGTTCACAGATCACAGTTCACAGTTCACAGTCTTCATTTCACACTTCACACTTGACAGTGCACAGTTCACAGTCCACAGTTCACTGTTCACAAATCACAGTTCACAGTTCACAGTTCACAGTCCACAGATCACAGTTCACAGTCTTCATTTCACACTTCACAGTTCGCAGTTCACAGTTCACAGATCACAGTTCACAGTTCACAGTTCACAGTTCACAGTTCACTGTTCACAGTTTACAGTTCTCAGTTTACAGTTCTCAGTTCACAGTTCACAGTTCACAGTCTTCATTTCACAATTCACAGTTCGCAGTTCACAGTTCACAGATCACAGTTCACAGATCACAGTTCACAGTTCACAGTTCACAGTTCACAGATCACACTTCACAGTTCACAGTTCACAGATCACAGTTCACAGATCACAGTTCACAGACTTTATTTCACAATTCAGTTTTCACAGTTCACAGTTCACAGTCCGCAGTTCACTGTTCACAGATCATAGTTCACAGTTCACAGTTCACAGTTCACAGTTCACAGTTCACAGTTCACAGTTCACAGTTCACAGTTCACAGTTCACAGTTCACAGTTCACAGTTCCAGTTCACAGTTCACAGTTAACAGTTCACAGTTCACAGTTCACAGGTCACAGTTCACAGTTCACAGTTCACAGTCCACAGTTCACAGTTCACAGTTCACAGTTCACAGTTCACAGTTCACAGTTCACAGTCTTCATTTCACAATTCACAGTTCGCAGTTCACAGTTCACAGGTCACAGTTCACAGTTCACAGGTCACAGTTCACAGTTCACAGTTCACAGTTCACAGTCCACAGTTCACTGTTCACAGATCACAGTTCACAGTTCACAGTCTTCATTTCACACTTCACACATCACACTTCACAGTGCACAGTTCACAGTCCACAGTTCACAGTCCACAGTTCACTGTTCACAAATCACAGTTTACAGTTCTCAGTTTACAGTTCTCAGTTCACAGTTGACAGTTCACAGTTCACAGTTCACAGATCACAGTTCACAGATCACAGTTCACAGACTTTATTTCACAATTCAGTTTTCACAGTTCACAGTTCACAGTCCGCAGTTCACTGTTCACAGATCATAGTTCACAGTTCACAGTTCACAGTTCACAGTTCACAGTTCACAGTTCACAGTTCACAGTTCACAGTTCACAGTTCACAGTTCACAGTTCCAGTTCCAGTTCACAGTTCACAGTTAACAGTTCACAGTTCACAGTTCACAGTTCACAGTTCACAGTTCACTGTTCACTGTTCACAGTTCACAGTTCACAGTTCACAGTCTTCATTTCACAATTCACAGTTCGCAGTTCACAGTTCACAGGTCACAGTTCACAGTTCACAGGTCACAGTTCACAGTTCACAGTCCACAGTTCACTGTTCACAGATCACAGTTCACAGTTCACAGTTCACAGTCTTCATTTCACACTTCACACTTCACAGTGCACAGTTCACAGTCCACAGTTCACTATCCACAGTTCACTGTTCACAAATCACAGTTCACAGTTCACAGTTCACAGTCCACAGATCACAGTTCACAGTCTTCATTTCACACTTCACAGTTCGCAGTTCACAGTTCACAGATCACAGATCACAGTTCACAGTTCACAGTTCACAGTTCACTGTTCACAGTTCACTGTTCACAGATCATAGTTCACAGTTCACGGTTCACAGTTCACAGTTCACAGTTCACAGTTCACAGTTCACAGTTCACAGTTCACAGTCTTCATTTCACAATTCACAGTTCGCAGTTCACAGTTCACAGATCACAGTTCACAGATCACAGTTCACAGATCACAGTTCACAGTTCACAGTTCACAGTTCACAGATCACACTTCAGAGTTCACAGTTCACAGTTCACAGATCACAGTTCACAGACTTTATTTCACAATTCAGTTTTCACAGTTCACAGTTCACAGTTCACAGTTCACAGTTCCAGTTCCAGTTCCAGTTCCAGTTCACAGTTCACAGTTCACAGTTCACAGTTCCCAGTTCGCAGGTCACAGTTCACATTTCACAGTTCACAGTTCACAGTTCAAAGGTCACAGTTCACAGTTCACAGGTCACAGGTCACAGTTCACAGTTCACAGTCCACAGTTCACTGTTCACAAATCACAGTTCACAGATCACAGTCTTCATTTCACACTTCACACTTCACAGTCCACAGTTCACTGTTCACAAATCACAGTTCACACTTCACAGTTCACAGTTCACAGTCCACAGATCACAGTTCACAGACTTTATTTCACACTTCACAGTTCGCAGTTCACAGTTCACAGTTCACAGTTCACAGTTCACACTTCACAGTTCACAGTTCACAGTTCACAGTTCACAGTTCACAGTTCACAGTTCACTGTTCACAGTTCACAGTTCACAGTATTCATTTCACAATTCACAGTTCGCAGTTCACAGTTCACAGTTCACAGTTCACAGTCTTCATTTCACAATTCACAGTTCGCAGTTCACAGTTCACAGTTCACAGTTCACAGTTCACAGTTCACAGTTCACTGTTCACAGTTTACAGTTCTCAGTTTACAGTTCTCAGTTCACAGTTGACAGTTCACACTTCACAGTTCACAGTTCACAGTTCACAGTCCACAGTTCACTGTTCACAGAACATAGTTCACAGTTCACAGTTCACAGTTCACAGTTCACAGTTCACAGTTCACAGTCTTCATTTCACAATTCACAGTTCGCAGTTCACAGTTCACAGATCACAGTTCACAGATCACAGTTCACAGTTCACAGTTCACAGTTCACAGTTCACAGTTCACAGTTCACAGATCACACTTCACAGTTCACAGTTCACAAATCACAGTTCACAGATCACAGTTCACAGACTTTATTTCACAATTCAGTTTTCACAGTTCACAGTTCACAGTCCGCAGTTCACTGTTCACAGATCATAGTTCACAGTTCACAGTTCACAGTTCACAGTTTACAGTTCACAGTTCACAGTTCCAGTTCACAGTTCACAGTTCACAGTTCACAGTTCACAGTTCACAGTTCACAGGTCACAGTTCACAGTTCACAGTTCACAGTCCACAGTTCACAGTTCACAGTTCACAGTTCACAGTTCACAGTTCACAGTTCACAGTTCACAGTCTTCATTTCACAATTCACAGTTCGCAGTTCACAGTTCACAGTTCACAGTTCACAGTCTTCATTTCACAATTCACAGTTCGCAGTTCACAGTTCACAGTTCACAGTTCACAGTTCACAGTTCACAGTTCACTGTTCACAGTTTACAGTTCTCAGTTTACAGTTCTCAGTTCACAGTTGACAGTTCACAGTTCACAGTTCACAGTTCACACTTCACAGTTCACAGTTCACAGTTCACAGTCCACAGTTCACTGTTCACAATTCACAGTTCACAGTTCACAGTTCACAGTTCACAGTTCACAGTTCACAGTTCACTGTTCACTGTTCACAGTTCACAGTTCACAGTTCACAGTCTTCATTTCACAATTCACAGTTCGCAGTTCACAGTTCACAGTTCACAGTTCACACTTCACAGTTCACAGTTCACAGTTCACAGTCCACAGTTCACTGTTCACAATTCACAGTTCACAGTTCACAGTTCACAGTTCACAGTTCACAGTTCACAGTTCACAGTTCACAGTTCACAGTTCACAGTTCACAGTTCACAGTTCACAGTTCACAGTTCACAGTTCCAGTTCACAGTTCACAGTTAACAGTTCACAGTTCACAGTTCACAGGTCACAGTTCACAGTTCACAGTTCACAGTCCACAGTTCACAGTTCACAGTTCACAGTTCACAGTTCACAGTTCACAGTTCACAGTCTTCATTTCACAATTCACAGTTCGCAGTTCACAGTTCACAGGTCACAGTTCACAGTTCACAGGTCACAGTTCACAGTTCACAGTTCACAGTCCACAGTTCACTGTTCACAGATCACAGTTCACAGTTCACAGTCTTCATTTCACACTTCACACATCACACTTCACAGTGCACAGTTCACAGTCCACAGTTCACAGTCCACAGTTCACTGTTCACAAATCACAGTTTACAGTTCTCAGTTTACAGTTCTCAGTTCACAGTTGACAGTTCACAGTTCACAGTTCACAGATCACACTTCACAGTTCACAGTTCACAGATCACAGTTCACAGATCACAGTTCACAGTCTTCATTTCACACTTCACAGTTCGCAGTTCACAGTTCACAGATCACAGTTCACAGTTCACAGTTCACAGTTCACTGTTTACAGTTTACAGTTCTCAGTTTACAGTTCTCAGTTCACAGTTGACAGTTCACAGTTCACAGTTCACACTTCACAGTTCACAGTTCACAGTTCACAGTTCACAGTTCACAGTTCACAGTTCACTGTTCACAGTTCACAGTTCACAGTATTCATTTCACAATTCACAGTTCGCAGTTCACAGTTCACACTTCACAGTGCACAGTTCACAGTCCACAGTTCACTGTTCACAAATCACAGTTCACAGTTCACAGTTCACAGTCCACAGATCACAGTTCACAGTCTTCATTTCACACTTCACAGTTCGCAGTTCACAGTTCACAGATCACAGTTTACAGTTCACAGTTCACAGTTCACTGTTTACAGTTTACAGTTCTCAGTTTACAGTTCTCAGTTCACAGTTGACAGTTCACAGTTCACAGTTCACAGTTCACAGTCCACAGTTCACAGTTCACAGTTCACAGTTCACAGTTCACAGTCTTCATTTCACAATTCACAGTTCGCAGTTCACAGTTCACAGATCACAGTTCACAGATCACAGTTCACAGATCACAGTTCACAGTTCACAGTTCACAGTTCACAGATCACACTTCAGAGTTCACAGTTCACAGTTCACAGATCACAGTTCACAGACTTTATTTCACAATTCAGTTTTCACAGTTCACAGTTCACAGTTCACAGTTCACAGTTCCAGTTCCAGTTCCAGTTCCAGTTCACAGTTCACAGTTCACAGTTCACAGTTCACAGTTCCCAGTTCACACTTCACAGTGCACAGTTCACAGTCCACAGTTCACAGTCCACAGTTCACTGTTCACAAATCACAGTTCACAGTTCACAGTTCACAGTCCACAGATCACAGTTCACAGTCTTCATTTCACACTTCACAGTTCGCAGTTCACAGTTCACAGTTCACAGATCACAGTTCACAGTTCACAGTTCACAGTTCACTGTTCACAGTTTACAGTTCTCAGTTTACAGTTCTCAGTTCACAGTTGACAGTTGACAGTTCACAGTTCACACTTCACAGTTCACAGTTCACAGTCCACAGTTCACTGTTCACAGATCATAGTTCACAGTTCACAGTTCACAGTTCACAGTTCACAGTTCACAGTTCACAGTTCACAGTTCACAGATCACAGTTTACAGTTCACAGTTCACAGTTCACTGTTTACAGTTTACAGTTCTCAGTTTACAGTTTACAGTTCTCAGTTTACAGTTCTCAGTTCACAGTTGACAGTTCACAGTTCACAGTTCACACTTCACAGTTCACAGTTCACAGTTCACAGTTCACAGTTCACAGTTCACAGTTCACTGTTCACAGTTCACAGTTCACAGTATTCATTTCACAATTCACAGTTCGCAGTTCACAGTTCACACTTCACAGTGCACAGTTCACAGTCCACAGTTCACTGTTCACAAATCACAGTTCACAGTTCACAGTTCACAGTCCACAGATCACAGTTCACAGTCTTCATTTCACACTTCACAGTTCGCAGTTCACAGTTCACAGATCACAGTTTACAGTTCACAGTTCACAGTTCACTGTTTACAGTTTACAGTTCTCAGTTTACAGTTCTCAGTTCACAGTTGACAGTTCACAGTTCACAGTTCACAGTTCACAGTCCACAGTTCACAGTTCACAGTTCACAGTTCACAGTTCACAGTCTTCATTTCACAATTCACAGTCCGCAGTTCACTGTTCACAGATCATAGTTCACAGTTCACAGTTCACAGTTCACAGTTTACAGTTCACAGTTCACAGTTCCAGTTCACAGTTCACAGTTCACAGTTCACAGTTCACAGTTCACAGTTCACAGGTCACAGTTCACAGTTCACAGTTCACAGTCCACAGTTCACAGTTCACAGTTCACAGTTCACAGTTCACAGTTCACAGTTCACAGTCTCCATTTCACAATTCACAGTTCGCAGTTCACAGTTCACAGTTCACAGTTCACAGTCTTCATTTCACAATTCACAGTTCGCAGTTCACAGTTCACAGTTCACAGTTCACAGTTCACAGTTCACAGTTCACTGTTCACAGTTTACAGTTCTCAGTTTACAGTTCTCAGTTCACAGTTGACAGTTCACAGTTCACAGTTCACAGTTCACACTTCACAGTTCACAGTTCACAGTTCACAGTCCACAGTTCACTGTTCACAATTCACAGTTCACAGTTCACAGTTCACAGTTCACAGTTCACAGTTCACAGTTCACTGTTCACTGTTCACAGTTCACAGTTCACAGTTCACAGTCTTCATTTCACAATTCACAGTTCGCAGTTCACAGTTCACAGTTCACAGTTCACACTTCACAGTTCACAGTTCACAGTTCACAGTCCACAGTTCACTGTTCACAATTCACAGTTCACAGTTCACAGTTCACAGTTCACAGTTCACAGTTCACAGTTCACAGTTCACAGTTCACAGTTCACAGTTCACAGTTCACAGTTCACAGTTCACAGTTCACAGTTCACAGTTCCAGTTCACAGTTCACAGTTAACAGTTCACAGTTCACAGTTCACAGTCCACAGTTCACAGTTCACAGTTCACAGTTCACAGTTCACAGTTCACAGTTCACAGTCTTCATTTCACAATTCACAGTTCGCAGTTCACAGTTCACAGGTCACAGTTCACAGTTCACAGGTCACAGTTCACAGTTCACAGTTCACAGTCCACAGTTCACTGTTCACAGATCACAGTTCACAGTTCACAGTCTACAGTCCACAGTTCACTGTTCACAAATCACAGTTTACAGTTCTCAGTTTACAGTTCTCAGTTCACAGTTGACAGTTCACAGTTCACAGTTCACAGATCACACTTCACAGTTCACAGTTCACAGATCACAGTTCACAGATCACAGTTCACAGTCTTCATTTCACACTTCACAGTTCGCAGTTCACAGTTCACAGATCACAGTTCACAGTTCACAGTTCACAGTTCACAGTTCACTGTTTACAGTTTACAGTTCTCAGTTTACAGTTCTCAGTTCACAGTTGACAGTTCACAGTTCACAGTTCACACTTCACAGTTCACAGTTCACAGTTCACAGTTCACAGTTCACAGTTCACAGTTCACTGTTCACAGTTCACAGTTCACAGTATTCATTTCACAATTCACAGTTCGCAGTTCACAGTTCACACTTCACAGTGCACAGTTCACAGTCCACAGTTCACTGTTCACAAATCACAGTTCACAGTTCACAGTTCACAGTCCACAGATCACAGTTCACAGTCTTCATTTCACACTTCACAGTTCGCAGTTCACAGTTCACAGATCACAGTTTACAGTTCACAGTTCACAGTTCACTGTTTACAGTTTACAGTTCTCAGTTTACAGTTCTCAGTTCACAGTTGACAGTTCACAGTTCACAGTTCACAGTTCACAGTCCACAGTTCACAGTTCACAGTTCACAGTTCACAGTTCACAGTCTTCATTTCACAATTCACAGTTCGCAGTTCACAGTTCACAGATCACAGTTCACAGATCACAGTTCACAGATCACAGTTCACAGTTCACAGTTCACAGTTCACAGATCACACTTCAGAGTTCACAGTTCACAGTTCACAGATCACAGTTCACAGACTTTATTTCACAATTCAGTTTTCACAGTTCACAGTTCACAGTTCACAGTTCACAGTTCCAGTTCCAGTTCCAGTTCCAGTTCACAGTTCACAGTTCACAGTTCACAGTTCACAGTTCCCAGTTCACACTTCACAGTGCACAGTTCACAGTCCACAGTTCACAGTCCACAGTTCACTGTTCACAAATCACAGTTCACAGTTCACAGTTCACAGTCCACAGATCACAGTTCACAGTCTTCATTTCACACTTCACAGTTCGCAGTTCACAGTTCACAGTTCACAGATCACAGTTCACAGTTCACAGTTCACAGTTCACTGTTCACAGTTTACAGTTCTCAGTTTACAGTTCTCAGTTCACAGTTGACAGTTGACAGTTCACAGTTCACACTTCACAGTTCACAGTTCACAGTCCACAGTTCACTGTTCACAGATCATAGTTCACAGTTCACAGTTCACAGTTCACAGTTCACAGTTCACAGTTCACAGTTCACAGTTTACAGTTCTCAGTTTACAGTTCTCAGTTCACAGTTGACAGTTCACAGTTCACAGTTCACACTTCACAGTTCACAGTTCACAGTTCACAGTCCACAGTTCACTGTTCACAGAACATAGTTCACAGTTCACAGTTCACAGTTCACAGTTCACAGTTCACAGTTCACAGTCTTCATTTCACAATTCACAGTTCGCAGTTCACAGTTCACAGATCACAGTTCACAGATCACAGTTCACAGTTCACAGTTCACAGTTCACAGTTCACAGTTCACAGTTCACAGTTCACAGTTCACAGATCACACTTCACAGTTCACAGTTCACAAATCACAGTTCACAGATCACAGTTCACAGACTTTATTTCACAATTCAGTTTTCACAGTTCACAGTTCACAGTCCGCAGTTCACTGTTCACAGATCATAGTTCACAGTTCACAGTTCACAGTTCACAGTTTACAGTTCACAGTTCACAGTTCCAGTTCACAGTTCACAGTTCACAGTTCACAGTTCACAGTTCACAGTTCACAGGTCACAGTTCACAGTTCACAGTTCACAGTCCACAGTTCACAGTTCACAGTTCACAGTTCACAGTTCACAGTTCACAGTTCACAGTCTTCATTTCACAATTCACAGTTCGCAGTTCACAGTTCACAGTTCACAGTTCACAGTCTTCATTTCACAATTCACAGTTCGCAGTTCACAGTTCACAGTTCACAGTTCACAGTTCACAGTTCACAGTTCACAGTTCACAGTTCACTGTTCACAGTTTACAGTTCACAGTTCACAGTTCACAGTTCACAGTTCACACTTCACAGTTCACAGTTCACAGTTCACAGTTCACAGTTCACAGTTCACAGTTCACAGTCCACAGTTCACTGTTCACAATTCACAGTTCACAGTTCACAGTTCACAGTTCACAGTTCACAGTTCACTGTTCACTGTTCACAGTTCACAGTTCACAGTTCACAGTCTTCATTTCACAATTCACAGTTCGCAGTTCACAGTTCACAGGTCACAGTTCACAGTTCACAGGTCACAGTTCACAGTTCACAGTCCACAGTTCACTGTTCACAGATCACAGTTCACAGTTCACAGTTCACAGTCTTCATTTCACACTTCACACTTCACAGTGCACAGTTCACAGTCCACAGTTCACTATCCACAGTTCACTGTTCACAAATCACAGTTCACAGTTCACAGTTCACAGTCCACAGATCACAGTTCACAGTCTTCATTTCACACTTCACAGTTCGCAGTTCACAGTTCACAGATCACAGATCACAGTTCACAGTTCACAGTTCACAGTTCACTGTTCACAGTTCACTGTTCACAGATCATAGTTCACAGTTCACGGTTCACAGTTCACAGTTCACAGTTCACAGTTCACAGTTCACAGTTCACAGTTCACAGTCTTCATTTCACAATTCACAGTTCGCAGTTCACAGTTCACAGATCACAGTTCACAGATCACAGTTCACAGATCACAGTTCACAGTTCACAGTTCACAGTTCACAGATCACACTTCAGAGTTCACAGTTCACAGTTCACAGATCACAGTTCACAGACTTTATTTCACAATTCAGTTTTCACAGTTCACAGTTCACAGTTCACAGTTCACAGTTCCAGTTCCAGTTCCAGTTCCAGTTCACAGTTCACAGTTCACAGTTCACAGTTCCCAGTTCGCAGGTCACAGTTCACATTTCACAGTTCACAGTTCACAGTTCAAAGGTCACAGTTCACAGTTCACAGGTCACAGGTCACAGTTCACAGTTCACAGTCCACAGTTCACTGTTCACAAATCACAGTTCACAGATCAGTCTTCATTTCACACTTCACACTTCACAGTCCACAGTTCACTGTTCACAAATCACAGTTCACACTTCACAGTTCACAGTTCACAGTCCACAGATCACAGTTCACAGACTTTATTTCACACTTCACAGTTCGCAGTTCACAGTTCACAGTTCACAGTTCACAGTTCACACTTCACAGTTCACAGTTCACAGTTCACAGTTCACAGTTCACAGTTCACTGTTCACAGTTCACAGTTCACAGTATTCATTTCACAATTCACAGTTCAAAGTTCACAGTTCACAGGTCACAGTTCACAGTTCACAGGTCACAGTTCACAGTTCACAGTCCACAGTTCACTGTTCACAGATCACAGTTCACAGTTCACAGTCTTCATTTCACACTTCACACTTCACAGTGCACAGTTCACAGTCCACAGTTCACTGTTCACAAATCACAGTTCACAGTTCACCGTTCACAGTCCACAGATCACAGTTCACAGTCTTCATTTCACACTTCACAGTTCGCAGTTCACAGTTCACAGATCACAGTTCACAGTTCACAGTTCACAGTTCACAGTTCACAGTTCACTGTTTACAGTTTACAGTTCTCAGTTTACAGTTCTCAGTTCACAGTTGACAGTTCACAGTTCACAGTTCACACTTCACAGTTCACAGTTCACAGTTCACAGTTCACAGTTCACAGTTCACAGTTCACAGTTCACAGTTCACAGTTCACAGTTCACTGTTCACAGTTCACAGTTCACAGTATTCATTTCACAATTCACAGTTCGCAGTTCACAGTTCACACTTCACAGTGCACAGTTCACAGTCCACAGTTCACTGTTCACAAATCACAGTTCACAGTTCACAGTTCACAGTCCACAGATCACAGTTCACAGTCTTCATTTCACACTTCACAGTTCGCAGTTCACAGTTCACAGATCACAGTTTACAGTTCACAGTTCACAGTTCACTGTTTACAGTTTACAGTTCTCAGTTTACAGTTCTCAGTTCACAGTTGACAGTTCACAGTTGACAGTTCACAGTTCACAGTTCACAGTTCACAGTTCACAGTTCACAGTTCACAGTCTTCATTTCACAATTCACAGTTCGCAGTAGACAGTTCACAGATCACAGTTTACAGTTCACAGTTCACAGGTCACAGTTCACAGTTCACAGTTCACAGTCCACAGTTCACTGTTCACAGATCACAGTTCACAGTTCACAGTCTTCATTTCACACTTCACACTTGACAGTGCACAGTTCACAGTCCACAGTTCACTGTTCACAAATCACAGTTCACAGTTCACAGTTCACAGTCCACAGATCACAGTTCACAGTCTTCATTTCACACTTCACAGTTCGCAGTTCACAGTTCACAGTTCACAGATCACAGTTCACAGTTCACAGTTCACAGTTCACAGTTCACTGTTCACAGTTTACAGTTCTCAGTTTACAGTTCTCAGTTCACAGTTCACAGTTCACAGTCTTCATTTCACAATTCACAGTTCGCAGTTCACAGTTCACAGATCACAGTTCACAGATCACAGTTCACAGTTCACAGTTCACAGTTCACAGATCACACTTCACAGTTCACAGTTCACAGATCACAGTTCACAGATCACAGTTCACAGACTTTATTTCACAATTCAGTTTTCACAGTTCACAGTTCACAGTCCGCAGTTCACTGTTCACAGATCATAGTTCACAGTTCACAGTTCACAGTTCACAGTTCACAGTTCACAGTTCACAGTTCACAGTTCACAGTTCACAGTTCACAGTTCACAGTTCCAGTTCACAGTTCACAGTTAACAGTTCACAGTTCACAGTTCACAGGTCACAGTTCACAGTTCACAGTTCACAGTCCACAGTTCACAGTTCACAGTTCACAGTTCACAGTTCACAGTTCACAGTTCACAGTCTTCATTTCACAATTCACAGTTCGCAGTTCACAGTTCACAGGTCACAGTTCACAGTTCACAGGTCACAGTTCACAGTTCACAGTTCACAGTCCACAGTTCACTGTTCACAGATCACAGTTCACAGTTCACAGTCTTCATTTCACACTTCACACATCACACTTCACAGTGCACAGTTCACAGTCCACAGTTCACAGTCCACAGTTCACTGTTCACAAATCACAGTTTACAGTTCTCAGTTTACAGTTCTCAGTTCACAGTTGACAGTTCACAGTTCACAGTTCACAGATCACAGTTCACAGATCACAGTTCACAGACTTTATTTCACAATTCAGTTTTCACAGTTCACAGTTCACAGTCCGCAGTTCACTGTTCACAGATCATAGTTCACAGTTCACAGTTCACAGTTCACAGTTCACAGTTCACAGTTCACAGTTCACAGTTCACAGTTCACAGTTCACAGTTCACAGTTCCAGTTCACAGTTCACAGTTAACAGTTCACAGTTCACAGTTCACAGTTCACAGTTCACAGTTCACAGTTCACTGTTCACTGTTCACAGTTCACAGTTCACAGTTCACAGTCTTCATTTCACAATTCACAGTTCGCAGTTCACAGTTCACAGGTCACAGTTCACAGTTCACAGGTCACAGTTCACAGTTCACAGTCCACAGTTCACTGTTCACAGATCACAGTTCACAGTTCACAGTTCACAGTCTTCATTTCACACTTCACACTTCACAGTGCACAGTTCACAGTCCACAGTTCACTATCCACAGTTCACTGTTCACAAATCACAGTTCACAGTTCACAGTTCACAGTCCACAGATCACAGTTCACAGTCTTCATTTCACACTTCACAGTTCGCAGTTCACAGTTCACAGATCACAGATCACAGTTCACAGTTCACAGTTCACAGTTCACTGTTCACAGTTCACTGTTCACAGATCATAGTTCACAGTTCACGGTTCACAGTTCACAGTTCACAGTTCACAGTTCACAGTTCACAGTTCACAGTTCACAGTCTTCATTTCACAATTCACAGTTCGCAGTTCACAGTTCACAGATCACAGTTCACAGATCACAGTTCACAGATCACAGTTCACAGTTCACAGTTCACAGTTCACAGATCACACTTCAGAGTTCACAGTTCACAGTTCACAGATCACAGTTCACAGACTTTATTTCACAATTCAGTTTTCACAGTTCACAGTTCACAGTTCACAGTTCACAGTTCCAGTTCCAGTTCCAGTTCCAGTTCACAGTTCACAGTTCACAGTTCACAGTTCCCAGTTCGCAGGTCACAGTTCACATTTCACAGTTCACAGTTCACAGTTCAAAGGTCACAGTTCACAGTTCACAGGTCACAGGTCACAGTTCACAGTTCACAGTCCACAGTTCACTGTTCACAAATCACAGTTCACAGATCACAGTCTTCATTTCACACTTCACACTTCACAGTCCACAGTTCACTGTTCACAAATCACAGTTCACACTTCACAGTTCACAGTTCACAGTCCACAGATCACAGTTCACAGACTTTATTTCACACTTCACAGTTCGCAGTTCACAGTTCACAGTTCACAGTTCACAGTTCACACTTCACAGTTCACAGTTCACAGTTCACAGTTCACAGTTCACAGTTCACTGTTCACAGTTCACAGTTCACAGTATTCATTTCACAATTCACAGTTCGCAGTTCACAGTTCACAGTTCACAGTTCACAGTCTTCATTTCACAATTCACAGTTCGCAGTTCACAGTTCACAGTTCACAGTTCACAGTTCACAGTTCACAGTTCACTGTTCACAGTTTACAGTTCTCAGTTTACAGTTCTCAGTTCACAGTTGACAGTTCACACTTCACAGTTCACAGTTCACAGTTCACAGTCCACAGTTCACTGTTCACAGAACATAGTTCACAGTTCACAGTTCACAGTTCACAGTTCACAGTTCACAGTTCACAGTCTTCATTTCACAATTCACAGTTCGCAGTTCACAGTTCACAGATCACAGTTCACAGATCACAGTTCACAGTTCACAGTTCACAGTTCACAGTTCACAGTTCACAGTTCACAGATCACACTTCACAGTTCACAGTTCACAAATCACAGTTCACAGATCACAGTTCACAGACTTTATTTCACAATTCAGTTTTCACAGTTCACAGTTCACAGTCCGCAGTTCACTGTTCACAGATCATAGTTCACAGTTCACAGTTCACAGTTCACAGTTTACAGTTCACAGTTCACAGTTCCAGTTCACAGTTCACAGTTCACAGTTCACAGTTCACAGTTCACAGTTCACAGGTCACAGTTCACAGTTCACAGTTCACAGTCCACAGTTCACAGTTCACAGTTCACAGTTCACAGTTCACAGTTCACAGTTCACAGTCTTCATTTCACAATTCACAGTTCGCAGTTCACAGTTCACAGTTCACAGTTCACAGTCTTCATTTCACAATTCACAGTTCGCAGTTCACAGTTCACAGTTCACAGTTCACAGTTCACAGTTCACAGTTCACTGTTCACAGTTTACAGTTCTCAGTTTACAGTTCTCAGTTCACAGTTGACAGTTCACAGTTCACAGTTCACAGTTCACACTTCACAGTTCACAGTTCACAGTTCACAGTCCACAGTTCACTGTTCACAATTCACAGTTCACAGTTCACAGTTCACAGTTCACAGTTCACAGTTCACTGTTCACTGTTCACAGTTCACAGTTCACAGTTCACAGTCTTCATTTCACAATTCACAGTTCGCAGTTCACAGTTCACAGGTCACAGTTCACAGTTCACAGGTCACAGTTCACAGTTCACAGTCCACAGTTCACTGTTCACAGATCACAGTTCACAGTTCACAGTTCACAGTCTTCATTTCACACTTCACACTTCACAGTGCACAGTTCACAGTCCACAGTTCACTATCCACAGTTCACTGTTCACAAATCACAGTTCACAGTTCACAGTTCACAGTCCACAGATCACAGTTCACAGTCTTCATTTCACACTTCACAGTTCGCAGTTCACAGTTCACAGATCACAGATCACAGTTCACAGTTCACAGTTCACAGTTCACTGTTCACAGTTCACTGTTCACAGATCATAGTTCACAGTTCACGGTTCACAGTTCACAGTTCACAGTTCACAGTTCACAGTTCACAGTTCACAGTCTTCATTTCACAATTCACAGTTCGCAGTTCACAGTTCACAGATCACAGTTCACAGATCACAGTTCACAGATCACAGTTCACAGTTCACAGTTCACAGTTCACAGATCACACTTCAGAGTTCACAGTTCACAGTTCACAGATCACAGTTCACAGACTTTATTTCACAATTCAGTTTTCACAGTTCACAGTTCACAGTTCACAGTTCACAGTTCCAGTTCCAGTTCCAGTTCACAGTTCACAGTTCACAGTTCACAGTTCCCAGTTCGCAGGTCACAGTTCACATTTCACAGTTCACAGTTCACAGTTCAAAGGTCACAGTTCACAGTTCACAGGTCACAGGTCACAGTTCACAGTTCACAGTCCACTGTTCACAAATCACAGTTCACAGATCACAGTCTTCATTTCACACTTCACACTTCACAGTCCACAGTTCACTGTTCACAAATCACAGTTCACACTTCACAGTTCACAGTTCACAGTCCACAGATCACAGTTCACAGACTTTATTTCACACTTCACAGTTCGCAGTTCACAGTTCACAGTTCACAGTTCACAGTTCACACTTCACAGTTCACAGTTCACAGTTCACAGTTCACAGTTCACAGTTCACTGTTCACAGTTCACAGTTCACAGTATTCATTTCACAATTCACAGTTCAAAGTTCACAGTTCACAGGTCACAGTTCACAGTTCACAGGTCACAGTTCACAGTTCACAGTCCACAGTTCACTGTTCACAGATCACAGTTCACAGTTCACAGTCTTCATTTCACACTTCACACTTCACAGTGCACAGTTCACAGTCCACAGTTCACTGTTCACAAATCACAGTTCACAGTTCACAGTTCACAGTCCACAGATCACAGTTCACAGTCTTCATTTCACACTTCACAGTTCGCAGTTCACAGTTCACAGATCACAGTTCACAGTTCACAGTTCACAGTTCACAGTTCACTGTTTACAGTTTACAGTTCTCAGTTTACAGTTCTCAGTTCACAGTTGACAGTTCACAGTTCACAGTTCACACTTCACAGTTCACAGTTCACAGTTCACAGTTCACAGTTCACAGTTCACAGTTCACAGTTCACAGTTCACTGTTCACAGTTCACAGTTCACAGTATTCATTTCACAATTCACAGTTCGCAGTTCACAGTTCACACTTCACAGTGCACAGTTCACAGTCCACAGTTCACTGTTCACAAATCACAGTTCACAGTTCACAGTTCACAGTCCACAGATCACAGTTCACAGTCTTCATTTCACACTTCACAGTTCGCAGTTCACAGTTCACAGATCACAGTTTACAGTTCACAGTTCACAGTTCACTGTTTACAGTTTACAGTTCTCAGTTTACAGTTCTCAGTTCACAGTTGACAGTTCACAGTTCACAGTTCACAGTTCACAGTCCACAGTTCACTATTCACAGATCATAGTTCACAGTTCACAGTTCACAGTTCACAGTTCACAGTTCACAGTCTTCATTTCACAATTCACAGTTCGCAGTAGACAGTTCACAGATCACAGTTTACAGTTCACAGTTCACAGGTCACAGTTCACAGTTCACAGTTCACAGTCCACAGTTCACTGTTCACAGATCACAGTTCACAGTTCACAGTCTTCATTTCACACTTCACACTTGACAGTGCACAGTTCACAGTCCACAGTTCACTGTTCACAAATCACAGTTCACAGTTCACAGTTCACAGTCCACAGATCACAGTTCACAGTCTTCATTTCACACTTCACAGTTCGCAGTTCACAGTTCACAGATCACAGTTCACAGTTCACAGTTCACAGTTCACTGTTCACAGTTTACAGTTCTCAGTTTACAGTTCTCAGTTCACAGTTCACAGTTCACAGTCTTCATTTCACAATTCACAGTTCGCAGTTCACAGTTCACAGATCACAGTTCACAGATCACAGTTCACAGTTCACAGTTCACAGTTCACAGATCACACTTCACAGTTCACAGTTCACAGATCACAGTTCACAGATCACAGTTCACAGACTTTATTTCACAATTCAGTTTTCACAGTTCACAGTTCACAGTCCGCAGTTCACTGTTCACAGATCATAGTTCACAGTTCACAGTTCACAGTTCACAGTTCACAGTTCACAGTTCACAGTTCACAGTTCACAGTTCACAGTTCACAGTTCACAGTTCACAGTTCACAGTTCCAGTTCACAGTTCACAGTTAACAGTTCACAGTTCACAGTTCACAGGTCACAGTTCACAGTTCACAGTTCACAGTCCACAGTTCACAGTTCACAGTTCACAGTTCACAGTTCACAGTTCACAGTCTTCATTTCACAATTCACAGTTCGCAGTTCACAGTTCACAGGTCACAGTTCACAGTTCACAGGTCACAGTTCACAGTTCACAGTTCACAGTCCACAGTTCACTGTTCACAGATCACAGTTCACAGTTCACAGTCTTCATTTCACACTTCACACATCACACTTCACAGTGCACAGTTCACAGTCCACAGTTCACAGTCCACAGTTCACTGTTCACAAATCACAGTTTACAGTTCTCAGTTTACAGTTCTCAGTTCACAGTTGACAGTTCACAGTTCACAGTTCACAGATCACACTTCACAGTTCACAGTTCACAGATCACAGTTCACAGATCACAGTTCACAGTCTTCATTTCACACTTCACAGTTCGCAGTTCACAGTTCACAGATCACAGTTCACAGTTCACAGTTCACAGTTCACAGTTCACTGTTTACAGTTTACAGTTCTCAGTTTACAGTTCTCAGTTCACAGTTGACAGTTCACAGTTCACAGTTCACACTTCACAGTTCACAGTTCACAGTTCACAGTTCACAGTTCACTGTTCACAGTTCACAGTTCACAGTATTCATTTCACAATTCACAGTTCGCAGTTCACAGTTCACACTTCACAGTGCACAGTTCACAGTCCACAGTTCACTGTTCACAAATCACAGTTCACAGTTCACAGTTCACAGTCCACAGATCACAGTTCACAGTCTTCATTTCACACTTCACAGTTCGCAGTTCACAGTTCACAGATCACAGTTTACAGTTCACAGTTCACAGTTCACTGTTTACAGTTTACAGTTCTCAGTTTACAGTTCTCAGTTCACAGTTGACAGTTCACAGTTCACAGTTCACAGTTCACAGTCCACAGTTCACTATTCACAGATCATAGTTCACAGTTCACAGTTCACAGTTCACAGTTCACAGTTCACAGTCTTCATTTCACAATTCACAGTTCGCAGTAGACAGTTCACAGATCACAGTTTACAGTTCACAGTTCACAGGTCACAGTTCACAGTTCACAGTTCACAGTCCACAGTTCACTGTTCACAGATCACAGTTCACAGTTCACAGTCTTCATTTCACACTTCACACTTGACAGTGCACAGTTCACAGTCCACAGTTCACTGTTCACAAATCACAGTTCACAGTTCACAGTTCACAGTCCACAGATCACAGTTCACAGTCTTCATTTCACACTTCACAGTTCGCAGTTCACAGTTCACAGATCACAGTTCACAGTTCACTGTTCACAGTTTACAGTTCTCAGTTTACAGTTCTCAGTTCACAGTTCACAGTTCACAGTCTTCATTTCACAATTCACAGTTCGCAGTTCACAGTTCACAGATCACAGTTCACAGATCACAGTTCACAGTTCACAGTTCACAGATCACACTTCACAGTTCACAGTTCACAGATCACAGTTCACAGATCACAGTTCACAGACTTTATTTCACAATTCAGTTTTCACAGTTCACAGTTCACAGTCCGCAGTTCACTGTTCACAGATCATAGTTCACAGTTCACAGTTCACAGTTCACAGTTCACAGTTCACAGTTCACAGTTCACAGTTCACAGTTCACAGTTCACAGTTCACAGTTCACAGTTCACAGTTCACAGTTCACAGTTCACAGTTCCAGTTCACAGTTCCAGTTCACAGTTAACAGTTCACAGTTCACAGTTCACAGGTCACAGTTCACAGTTCACAGTTCACAGTCCACAGTTCACAGTTCACAGTTCACAGTTCACAGTTCACAGTTCACAGTTCACAGTTCACAGTCTTCATTTCACAATTCACAGTTCGCAGTTCACAGTTCACAGGTCACAGTTCACAGTTCACAGGTCACAGTTCACAGTTCACAGTTCACAGTCCACAGTTCACTGTTCACAGATCACAGTTCACAGTTCACAGTCTTCATTTCACACTTCACACATCACACTTCACAGTGCACAGTTCACAGTCCACAGTTCACAGTCCACAGTTCACTGTTCACAAATCACAGTTTACAGTTCTCAGTTTACAGTTCTCAGTTCACAGTTGACAGTTCACAGTTCACAGTTCACAGATCACACTTCACAGTTCACAGTTCACAGATCACAGTTCACAGATCACAGTTCACAGACTTTATTTCACAATTCAGTTTTCACTGTTCACAGTTCACAGTTCACAGTCCGCGGTTCAATGTTCACAGATCATAGTTCACAGTTCACAGTTCACAGTTCACAGTTCACAGTTCACAGTTCACAGTTCACAGTTCCAGTTCAGAGTTCACAGTTCACAGTTCACAGTTCACAGTTCACACTTCACTGTCCACAGATCACAGTTCACAGTTCACAGTTCACAGTTCACAGTTCACAGTTCCCAGTTCACAGTCCACAGTTCACTGTTCACAATTCACAGTTCACAGTTCACAGTTCACAGTTCACAGTTCACTGTTCACTGTTCACAGTTCACAGTTCACAGTTCACAGTTCACAGTCTTCATTTCACAATTCACAGTTCGCAGTTCACAGTTCACAGGTCACAGTTCACAGTTCACAGGTCACAGTTCACAGTTCACAGTCCACAGTTCACTGTTCACAGATCACAGTTCACAGTTCACAGTCTTCATTTCACACTTCACACTACACAGTGCACAGTTCACAGTCCACAGTCCACAGTTCACTGTTCACAAATCACAGTTCACAGTTCACAGTTCACAGTCCACAGATCACAGTTCACAGTCTTCATTTCACACTTCACAGTTCGCAGTTCACAGTTCACAGATCACAGATCACAGTTCACAGTTCACAGTTCACAGTTCACAGTTCACTGTTCACAGTTCACTGTTCACAGATCATAGTTCACAGTTCACAGTTCACAGTTCACAGTTCACAGTCTTCATTTCACAATTCACAGTTCGCAGTTCACAGTTCACACATCACAGTTCACAGATCACAGTTCACAGTTCACAGTTCACAGTTCACAGATCACACTTCAGAGTTCACAGTTCACAGTTCACAGATCACAGTTCACAGTCTTCATTTCACACTTCACACTTCACAGTGCACAGTACACAGTCCACAGTTCACAGTTCACAGTTCACAGTCCGCAGTTCACTGTTCACAGATCATAGTTCACAGTTCACAGTTCACAGTTCACAGTTCACAGTTCCAGTTCACAGTTCACAGTTCACAGTTCACAGTTCACAGTTCACAGTTCACAGTTCACAGTTCACAGGTCACAGTTCACAGTTCACAGGTCACAGTTCACAGTTCACAGGTCACAGTTCACAGTTCACAGTCCACAGTTCACTGTTCACAGATCACAGTTCACAGTTCACAGTCTTCATTTCACACTTCACACTTCACAGTGCACAGTTCACAGTCCACAGTTCACAGTCCACAGTTCACTGTTCACAAATCACAGTTCACAGTTCACAGTTCACAGTCCACAGATCACAGTTCACAGTCTTCATTTCACACTTCACAGTTCGCAGTTCACAGTTCACAGATCACAGATCACAGTTCACAGTTCACAGTTCACAGTTCACAGTTCACAGTTCACAGTTCACTGTTCACAGTTCACTGTTCACAGATCATAGTTCACAGTTCACAGTTCACAGTTCACAGTTCACAGTTCACAGTTCACAGTCTTCATTTCACAATTCACAGTTCGCAGTTCACAGTTCACAGTTCACAGATCACAGTTCACAGATCACAGTTCACAGTTCACAGTTCAGAGTTCACAGATCACACTTCAGAGTTCACAGTTCACAGTTCACAGATCACAGTTCACAGTTCCAGTTCCAGTTCACAGTTCACAGTTCACAGTTCACAGTTCACAGTTCACAGTTCACAGTTCACACTTCACTGTTCACAGATCACAGTTCACAGTTCACAGTTCACAGTTCACAGTTCCCAGTTCGCAGGTCACAGTTCACATTTCACAGTTCACAGTTCACAGGTCACAGTTCACAGTTCACAGGTCACAGGTCACAGTTCACAGTTCACAGTTCACAGTCCACAGTTCACTGTTCACAGATCACAGTTCACAGATCACAGTCTTCATTTCACACTTCACACTTCACAGTGCACAGTTCACAGTCCACAGTTCACTGTTCACAAATCACAGTTCACACTTCACAGTTCACAGTTCACAGTCCACAGATCACAGTTCACAGACTTTATTTCACACTTCACAGTTCGCAGTTCACAGTTCACAGTTCACAGTTCACAGTTCGCAGGTCACAGTTCACATTTCACAGTTCACTGTCTTCATTTCATACTTCACAGTTCGCAGTTCACAGTTCACAGGTCACAGTTCACAGCCCACTGTTCACAGTTCACAGATCACAGTTCACAGTTCACAGACTTTATTTCACAATTCAGTTTTCACAGTTCACAGTTCACAGTTCTCAGTTCACAGTTCACAGTTCACAGATCACAGTTCACAGTCTTCATTTCACACTTCAGTCTTCACAGGGCACAGTTCACAGTTCACAGTCTTCATTTCACAATTCACAGTTCGCAGTAGACAGTTCACAGATCACAGTTCACAGATCACAGTTCACAGTTCACAGTTCACAGTTCACAGTTCACAGGTCACAGTTCACAGTCTTCATTTCACACTTCACACTTCACAGTGCACAGTTCACAGTCCACAGTTCACAGTCCACAGTTCACTGTTCACAAATCACAGTTCACAGTTCACAGTTCACAGTCCACAGATCACAGTTCACAGTCTTCATTTCACACTTCACAGTTCGCAGTTCACAGTTCACAGTTCACAGATCACAGTTCACAGTTCACAGTTCACAGTTCACTGTTCACAGTTTACAGTTCTCAGTTTACAGTTCTCAGTTCACAGTTGACAGTTGACAGTTCACAGTTCACACTTCACAGTTCACAGTTCACAGTCCACAGTTCACTGTTCACAGATCATAGTTCACAGTTCACAGTTCACAGTTCACAGTTCACAGTTCACAGTTCACAGTTCACAGTTTACAGTTCTCAGTTTACAGTTCTCAGTTCACAGTTGACAGTTCACAGTTCACAGTTCACACTTCACAGTTCACAGTTCACAGTTCACAGTCCACAGTTCACTGTTCACAGAACATAGTTCACAGTTCACAGTTCACAGTTCACAGTTCACAGTTCACAGTTCACAGTCTTCATTTCACAATTCACAGTTCGCAGTTCACAGTTCACAGATCACAGTTCACAGATCACAGTTCACAGTTCACAGTTCACAGTTCACAGTTCACAGATCACACTTCACAGTTCACAGTTCACAAATCACAGTTCACAGATCACAGTTCACAGACTTTATTTCACAATTCAGTTTTCACAGTTCACAGTTCACAGTCCGCAGTTCACTGTTCACAGATCATAGTTCACAGTTCACAGTTCACAGTTCACAGTTTACAGTTCACAGTTCACAGTTCCAGTTCACAGTTCACAGTTCACAGTTCACAGTTCACAGTTCACAGTTCACAGTTCACAGTTCACAGGTCACAGTTCACAGTTCACAGTTCACAGTCCACAGTTCACAGTTCACAGTTCACAGTTCACAGTTCACAGTTCACAGTTCACAGTCTTCATTTCACAATTCACAGTTCGCAGTTCACAGTTCACAGTTCACAGTCTTCATTTCACAATTCACAGTTCGCAGTTCACAGTTCACAGTTCACAGTTCACAGTTCACAGTTCACAGTTCACAGTTCACTGTTCACAGTTTACAGTTCTCAGTTTACAGTTCTCAGTTCACAGTTGACAGTTCACAGTTCACAGTTCACAGTTCACACTTCACAGTTCACAGTTCACAGTTCACAGTCCACAGTTCACTGTTCACAATTCACAGTTCACAGTTCACAGTTCACAGTTCACAGTTCACAGTTCACTGTTCACTGTTCACAGTCCGCGGTTCACTGTTCACAGATCATAGTTCACAGTTCACAGTTCACAGTTCACAGTTCACAGTTCACAGTTCACAGTTCCAGTTCAGAGTTCACAGTTCACAGTTCACAGTTCACAGTTCACAGTTCACACTTCACTGTCCACAGATCACAGTTCACAGTTCACAGTTCACAGTTCACAGTTCACAGTTCCCAGTTCACAGTCCACAGTTCACTGTTCACAATTCACAGTTCACAGTTCACAGTTCACAGTTCACAGTTCACTGTTCACTGTTCACAGTTCACAGTTCACAGTTCACAGTTCACAGTCTTCATTTCACAATTCACAGTTCGCAGTTCACAGTTCACAGGTCACAGTTCACAGTTCACAGGTCACAGTTCACAGTTCACAGTCCACAGTTCACTGTTCACAGATCACAGTTCACAGTTCACAGTCTTCATTTCACACTTCACACTACACAGTGCACAGTTCACAGTCCACAGTTCACAGTCCACAGTTCACTGTTCACAAATCACAGTTCACAGTTCACAGTTCACAGTCCACAGATCACAGTTCACAGTCTTCATTTCACACTTCACAGTTCGCAGTTCACAGTTCACAGATCACAGATCACAGTTCACAGTTCACAGTTCACAGTTCACAGTTCACTGTTCACAGTTCACTGTTCACAGATCATAGTTCACAGTTCACAGTTCACAGTTCACAGTTCACAGTCTTCATTTCACAATTCACAGTTCGCAGTTCACAGTTCACACATCACAGTTCACAGATCACAGTTCACAGTTCACAGTTCACAGTTCACAGATCACACTTCAGAGTTCACAGTTCACAGTTCACAGATCACAGTTCACAGTCTTCATTTCACACTTCACACTTCACAGTGCACAGTACACAGTCCACAGTTCACAGTTCACAGTTCACAGTCCGCAGTTCACTGTTCACAGATCATAGTTCACAGTTCACAGTTCACAGTTCACAGTTCACAGTTCCAGTTCACAGTTCACAGTTCACAGTTCACAGTTCACAGTTCACAGTTCACAGTTCACAGTTCACAGGTCACAGTTCACAGTTCACAGGTCACAGTTCACAGTTCACAGGTCACAGTTCACAGTTCACAGTCCACAGTTCACTGTTCACAGATCACAGTTCACAGTTCACAGTCTTCATTTCACACTTCACACTTCACAGTGCACAGTTCACAGTCCACAGTTCACAGTCCACAGTTCACTGTTCACAAATCACAGTTCACAGTTCACAGTTCACAGTCCACAGATCACAGTTCACAGTCTTCATTTCACACTTCACAGTTCGCAGTTCACAGTTCACAGATCACAGATCACAGTTCACAGTTCACAGTTCACAGTTCACAGTTCACAGTTCACTGTTCACAGTTCACTGTTCACAGATCATAGTTCACAGTTCACAGTTCACAGTTCACAGTTCACAGTTCACAGTTCACAGTCTTCATTTCACAATTCACAGTTCGCAGTTCACAGTTCACAGATCACAGTTCACAGATCACAGTTCACAGTTCACAGTTCAGAGTTCACAGATCACACTTCAGAGTTCACAGTTCACAGTTCACAGATCACAGTTCACAGTTCCAGTTCCAGTTCCAGTTCCAGTTCCAGTTCACAGTTCACAGTTCACAGTTCACAGTTCACAGTTCACAGTTCACAGTTCACACTTCACTGTTCACAGATCACAGTTCACAGTTCACAGTTCACAGTTCACAGTTCCCAGTTCGCAGGTCACAGTTCACATTTCACAGTTCACAGTTCACAGGTCACAGTTCACAGTTCACAGGTCACAGGTCACAGTTCACAGTTCACAGTTCACAGTCCACAGTTCACTGTTCACAGATCACAGTTCACAGATCACAGTCTTCATTTCACACTTCACACTTCACAGTGCACAGTTCACAGTCCACAGTTCACTGTTCACAAATCACAGTTCACACTTCACAGTTCACAGTTCACAGTCCACAGATCACAGTTCACAGACTTTATTTCACACTTCACAGTTCGCAGTTCACATTTCACAGTTCACAGTTCACAGTTCGCAGGTCACAGTTCACATTTCACAGTTCACTGTCTTCATTTCATACTTCACAGTTCGCAGTTCACAGTTCACAGGTCACAGTTCACAGCCCACTGTTCACAGTTCACAGATCACAGTTCACAGTTCACAGACTTTATTTCACAATTCAGTTTTCACAGTTCACAGTTCACAGTTCTCAGTTCACAGTTCACAGTTCACAGATCACAGTTCACAGTCTTCATTTCACACTTCAGTCTTCACAGGGCACAGTTCACAGTTCACAGTCTTCATTTCACAATTCACAGTTCGCAGTAGACAGTTCACAGATCACAGTTCACAGATCACAGTTCACAGTTCACAGTTCACAGTTCACAGTTCACAGGTCACAGTTCACAGTCTTCATTTCACACTTCACACTTCACAGTGCACAGTTCACAGTCCACAGTTCACAGTCCACAGTTCACTGTTCACAAATCACAGTTCACAGTTCACAGTTCACAGTCCACAGATCACAGTTCACAGTCTTCATTTCACACTTCACAGTTCGCAGTTCACAGTTCACAGTTCACAGATCACAGTTCACAGTTCACAGTTCACAGTTCACTGTTCACAGTTTACAGTTCTCAGTTTACAGTTCTCAGTTCACAGTTGACAGTTGACAGTTCACAGTTCACAGTTCACACTTCACAGTTCACAGTTCACAGTCCACAGTTCACTGTTCACAGATCATAGTTCACAGTTCACAGTTCACAGTTCACAGTTCACAGTTCACAGTTCACAGTTCACAGTTTACAGTTCTCAGTTTACAGTTCTCAGTTCACAGTTGACAGTTCACAGTTCACAGTTCACACTTCACAGTTCACAGTTCACAGTTCACAGTTCACAGTCCACAGTTCACTGTTCACAGAACATAGTTCACAGTTCACAGTTCACAGTTCACAGTTCACAGTTCACAGTTCACAGTCTTCATTTCACAATTCACAGTTCGCAGTTCACAGTTCACAGATCACAGTTCACAGATCACAGTTCACAGTTCACAGTTCACAGTTCACAGTTCACAGTTCACAGTTCACAGTTCACAGATCACACTTCACAGTTCACAGTTCACAAATCACAGTTCACAGATCACAGTTCACAGACTTTATTTCACAATTCAGTTTTCACAGTTCACAGTTCACAGTCCGCAGTTCACTGTTCACAGATCATAGTTCACAGTTCACAGTTCACAGTTCACAGTTTACAGTTCACAGTTCACAGTTCCAGTTCACAGTTCACAGTTCACAGTTCACAGTTCACAGTTCACAGTTCACAGTTCACAGTTCACAGGTCACAGTTCACAGTTCACAGTTCACAGTCCACAGTTCACAGTTCACAGTTCACAGTTCACAGTTCACAGTTCACAGTTCACAGTCTTCATTTCACAATTCACAGTTCGCAGTTCACAGTTCACAGTTCACAGTTCACAGTTCACAGTCTTCATTTCACAATTCACAGTTCGCAGTTCACAGTTCACAGTTCACAGTTCACAGTTCACAGTTCACAGTTCACTGTTCACAGTTTACAGTTCTCAGTTTACAGTTCTCAGTTCACAGTTGACAGTTCACAGTTCACAGTTCACAGTTCACAGTTCACACTTCACAGTTCACAGTTCACAGTTCACAGTCCACAGTTCACTGTTCACAATTCACAGTTCACAGTTCACAGTTCACAGTTCACAGTTCACTGTTCACTGTTCACAGTTCACAGTTCACAGTTCACAGTCTTCATTTCACAATTCACAGTTCGCAGTTCACAGTTCACAGGTCACAGTTCACAGTTCACAGGTCACAGTTCACAGTTCACAGTCCACAGTTCACTGTTCACAGATCACAGTTCACAGTTCACAGTTCATAGTCTTCATTTCACACTTCACACTTCACAGTGCACAGTTCACAGTCCACAGTTCACTATCCACAGTTCACTGTTCACAAATCACAGTTCACAGTTCACAGTTCACAGTCCACAGATCACAGTTCACAGTCTTCATTTCACACTTCACAGTTCGCAGTTCATAGTTCACAGATCACAGATCACAGTTCACAGTTCACAGTTCACAGTTCACTGTTCACAGTTCACTGTTCACAGATCATAGTTCACAGTTCACGGTTCACAGTTCACAGTTCACAGTTCACAGTTCACAGTTCACAGTTCACAGTTCACAGTCTTCATTTCACAATTCACAGTTCGCAGTTCACAGTTCACAGATCACAGTTCACAGATCACAGTTCACAGATCACAGTTCACAGTTCACAGTTCACAGTTCACAGATCACACTTCAGAGTTCACAGTTCACAGTTCACAGATCACAGTTCACAGACTTTATTTCACAATTCAGTTTTCACAGTTCACAGTTCACAGTTCACAGTTCACAGTTCACAGTTCCAGTTCCAGTTCCAGTTCCAGTTCACAGTTCACAGTTCACAGTTCACAGTTCACAGTTCCCAGTTCGCAGGTCACAGTTCACATTTCACAGTTCACAGTTCACAGTTCAAAGGTCACAGTTCACAGTTCACAGGTCACAGGTCACAGTTCACAGTTCACAGTCCACAGTTCACTGTTCACAAATCACAGTTCACAGATCACAGTCTTCATTTCACACTTCACACTTCACAGTCCACAGTTCACTGTTCACAAATCACAGTTCACACTTCACAGTTCACAGTTCACAGTCCACAGATCACAGTTCACAGACTTTATTTCACACTTCACAGTTCGCAGTTCACAGTTCACAGTTCACAGTTCACAGTTCACAGTTCACAGTTCACACTTCACAGTTCACAGTTCACAGTTCACAGTTCACAGTTCACAGTTCACAGTTCACAGTTCACAGTTCACAGTTCACTGTTCACAGTTCACAGTTCACAGTATTCATTTCACAATTCACAGTTCAAAGTTCACAGTTCACAGGTCACAGTTCACAGTTCACAGGTCACAGTTCACAGTTCACAGTCCACAGTTCACTGTTCACAGATCACAGTTCACAGTTCACAGTCTTCATTTCACACTTCACACTTCACAGTGCACAGTTCACAGTCCACAGTTCACTGTTCACAAATCACAGTTCACAGTTCACAGTTCACAGTCCACAGATCACAGTTCACAGTCTTCATTTCACACTTCACAGTTCGCAGTTCACAGTTCACAGATCACAGTTCACAGTTCACAGTTCACAGTTCACTGTTTACAGTTTACAGTTCTCAGTTTACAGTTCTCAGTTCACAGTTGACAGTTCACAGTTGACAGTTCACAGTTGACAGTTCACAGTTCACAGTTCACACTTCACAGTTCACAGTTCACAGTTCACAGTTCACAGTTCACAGTTCACAGTTCACAGTTCACTGTTCACAGTTCACAGTTCACAGTATTAATTTCACAATTCACAGTTCGCAGTTCACAGTTCACACTTCACAGTGCACAGTTCACAGTCCACAGTTCACTGTTCACAAATCACAGTTCACAGTTCACAGTTCACAGTCCACAGATCACAGTTCACAGTCTTCATTTCACACTTCACAGTTCGCAGTTCACAGTTCACAGATCACAGTTTACAGTTCACAGTTCACAGTTCACTGTTTACAGTTTACAGTTCTCAGTTTACAGTTCTCAGTTCACAGTTGACAGTTCACAGTTCACAGTTCACAGTTCACAGTCCACAGTTCACTATTCACAGATCATAGTTCACAGTTCACAGTTCACAGTTCACAGTTCACAGTTCACAGTTCACAGTCTTCATTTCACAATTCACAGTTCGCAGTAGACAGTTCACAGATCACAGTTTACAGTTCACAGTTCACAGGTCACAGTTCACAGTTCACAGTTCACAGTCCACAGTTCACTGTTCACAGATCACAGTTCACAGTTCACAGTCTTCATTTCACACTTCACACTTGACAGTGCACAGTTCACAGTCCACAGTTCACTGTTCACAAATCACAGTTCACAGTTCACAGTTCACAATCCACAGATCACAGTTCACAGTCTTCATTTCACACTTCACAGTTCGCAGTTCACAGTTCACAGATCACAGTTCACAGTTCACAGTTCACAGTTCACAGTTCACTGTTCACAGTTTACAGTTCTCAGTTTACAGTTCTCAGTTCACAGTTCACAGTTCACAGTCTTCATTTCACAATTCACAGTTCGCAGTTCACAGTTCACAGATCACAGTTCACAGATCACAGTTCACAGTTCACAGTTCACAGTTCACAGATCACACTTCACAGTTCACAGTTCACAGATCACAGTTCACAGATCACAGTTCACAGACTTTATTTCACAATTCAGTTTTCACAGTTCACAGTTCACAGTCCGCAGTTCACTGTTCACAGATCATAGTTCACAGTTCACAGTTCACAGTTCACAGTTCACAGTTCACAGTTCACAGTTCACAGTTCACAGTTCACAGTTCACAGATCACAGTTCACAGTTCACAGTCTTCATTTCACAATTCACAGTTCGCAGTTCACAGTTCACAGGTCACAGTTCACAGTTCACAGGTCACAGTTCACAGTTCACAGTTCACAGTCCACAGTTCACTGTTCACAGTCCACAGTTCACTGTTCACAGATCACAGTTCACAGATCACAGTCTTCATTTCACACTTCACACTTCACAGTGCACAGTTCACAGTCCACAGTTCACTGTTCACAAATCACAGTTCACACTTCACAGTTCACAGTTCACAGTCCACAGATCACAGTTCACAGACTTTATTTCACACTTCACAGTTCGCAGTTCACAGTTCACAGGTCACAGTTCACAGTTCACAGGTCACAGTTCACAGTTCACAGTCCACAGTTCACTGTTCACAGATCACAGTTCACAGTTCACAGTCTTCATTTCACACTTCACACTTCACAGTGCACAGTTCACAGTCCACAGTTCACAGTCCACAGTTCACTGTTCACAAATCACAGTTCACAGTTCACAGTTCACAAATCACAGTTCACAGTTCACAGTTCACAGTCCACAGATCACAGTTCACAGTCTTCATTTCACACTTCACAGTTCGCAGTTCACAGTTCACAGTTCACAGTTCACAGTTCACAGTTCACTGTTCACAGTTCACTGTTCACAGATCATAGTTCACAGTTCACAGTTCACAGTTCACAGTTCACAGTTCACAGTTCACAGTCTTCATTTCACAATTCACAGTTCGCAGTTCACAGTTCACAGATCACAGTTCACAGATCACAGTTCACAGTTCACAGTTCAGAGTTCACAGATCACACTTCAGAGTTCACAATTCACAGTTCACAGATCACAGTTCACAGTTCCAGTTCCAGTTCCAGTTCACAGTTCACAGTTCACAGTTCACAGTTCACAGTTCACAGTTCACAGTTCACACTTCACTGTTCACAGATCACAGTTCACAGTTCACAGTTCACAGTTCACAGTTCCCAGTTCGCAGGTCACAGTTCACATTTCACAGTTCACAGTTCACAGGTCACAGTTCACAGTTCACAGGTCACAGGTCACAGTTCACAGTTCACAGTTCACAGTCCACAGTTCACTGTTCACAGATCACAGTTCACAGATCACAGTCTTCATTTCACACTTCACACTTCACAGTGCACAGTTCACAGTCCACAGTTCACTGTTCACAAATCACAGTTCACACTTCACAGTTCACAGTTCACAGTCCACAGATCACAGTTCACAGACTTTATTTCACACTTCACAGTTCGCAGTTCACAGTTCACAGTTCACAGTTCACAGTTCGCAGGTCACAGTTCACATTTCACAGTTCACTGTCTTCATTTCATACTTCACAGTTCGCAGTTCACAGTTCACAGGTCACAGTTCACAGCCCACTGTTCACAGTTCACAGATCACAGTTCACAGTTCACAGACTTTATTTCACAATTCAGTTTTCACAGTTCACAGTTCACAGTTCTCAGTTCACAGTTCACAGTTCACAGTCTTCATTTCACACTTCAGTCTTCACAGGGCACAGTTCACAGTTCACAGTCTTCATTTCACAATTCACAGTTCGCAGTAGACAGTTCACAGATCACAGTTCACAGATCACAGTTCACAGTTCACAGTTCACAGTTCACAGTTCACAGGTCACAGTTCACAGTCTTCATTTCGCACTTCACACTTCACAGTGCACAGTTCACAGTCCACAGTTCACAGTCCACAGTTCACTGTTCACAAATCACAGTTCACAGTTCACAGTTCACAGTCCACAGATCACAGTTCACAGTCTTCATTTCACACTTCACAGTTCGCAGTTCACAGTTCACAGATCACAGTTTACAGTTCACAGTTCACAGTTCACTGTTTACAGTTTACAGTTCTCAGTTTACAGTTCTCAGTTCACAGTTCTCAGTTCACAGTTGACAGTTCACAGTTCACAGTTCACAGTTCACAGTCCACAGTTCACTATTCACAGATCATAGTTCACAGTTCACAGTTCACAGTTCACAGTTCACAGTTCACAGTCTTCATTTCACAATTCACAGTTCGCAGTAGACAGTTCACAGATCACAGTTTACAGTTCACAGTTCACAGGTCACAGTTCACAGTTCACAGTTCACAGTCCACAGTTCACTGTTCACAGATCACAGTTCACAGTTCACAGTCTTCATTTCACACTTCACACTTGACAGTGCACAGTTCACAGTCCACAGTTCACTGTTCACAAATCACAGTTCACAGTTCACAGTTCACAGTTCACAGTTCACAGTTCACAGTTCCAGTTCCAGTTCCAGTTCCAGTTCACAGTTCACAGTTCACAGTTCACAGTTCCCAGTTCGCAGGTCACAGTTCACATTTCACAGTTCACAGTTCACAGTTCAAAGGTCACAGTTCACAGTTCACAGGTCACAGGTCACAGTTCACAGTTCACAGTCCACAGTTCACTGTTCACAAATCACAGTTCACAGATCACAGTCTTCATTTCACACTTCACACTTCACAGTCCACAGTTCACTGTTCACAAATCACAGTTCACACTTCACAGTTCACAGTTCACAGTCCACAGATCACAGTTCACAGACTTTATTTCACACTTCACAGTTCGCAGTTCACAGTTCACAGTTCACAGTTCACAGTTCACAGTTCACAGTTCACACTTCACAGTTCACAGTTCACAGTTCACAGTTCACAGTTCACAGTTCACAGTTCACAGTTCACAGTTCACAGTTCACTGTTCACAGTTCACAGTTCACAGTATTCATTTCACAATTCACAGTTCAAAGTTCACAGTTCACAGGTCACAGTTCACAGTTCACAGGTCACAGTTCACAGTTCACAGTCCACAGTTCACTGTTCACAGATCACAGTTCACAGTTCACTGTTCACAGTTCACAGTTCACAGTATTCATTTCACAATTCACAGTTCGCAGTTCACAGTTCACACTTCACAGTGCACAGTTCACAGTCCACAGTTCACTGTTCACAAATCACAGTTCACAGTTCACAGTTCACAGTCCACAGATCACAGTTCACAGTCTTCATTTCACACTTCACAGTTCGCAGTTCACAGTTCACAGATCACAGTTTACAGTTCACAGTTCACAGTTCACTGTTTACAGTTTACAGTTCTCAGTTTACAGTTCTCAGTTCACAGTTGACAGTTCACAGTTCACAGTTCACAGTTCACAGTCCACAGTTCACTATTCACAGATCATAGTTCACAGTTCACAGTTCACAGTTCACAGTTCACAGTTCACAGTCTTCATTTCACAATTCACAGTTCGCAGTAGACAGTTCACAGATCACAGTTTACAGTTCACAGTTCACAGGTCACAGTTCACAGTTCACAGTTCACAGTCCACAGTTCACTGTTCACAGATCACAGTTCACAGTTCACAGTCTTCATTTCACACTTCACACTTGACAGTGCACAGTTCACAGTCCACAGTTCACTGTTCACAAATCACAGTTCACAGTTCACAGTTCACAATCCACAGATCACAGTTCACAGTCTTCATTTCACACTTCACAGTTCGCAGTTCACAGTTCACAGATCACAGTTCACAGTTCACAGTTCACAGTTCACAGTTCACTGTTCACAGTTTACAGTTCTCAGTTTACAGTTCTCAGTTCACAGTTCACAGTTCACAGTCTTCATTTCACAATTCACAGTTCGCAGTTCACAGTTCACAGATCACAGTTCACAGATCACAGTTCACAGTTCACAGTTCACAGTTCACAGATCACACTTCACAGTTCACAGTTCACAGATCACAGTTCACAGATCACAGTTCACAGACTTTATTTCACAATTCAGTTTTCACAGTTCACAGTTCACAGTCCGCAGTTCACTGTTCACAGATCATAGTTCACAGTTCACAGTTCACAGTTCACAGTTCACAGTTCACAGTTCACAGTTCACAGTTCACAGTTCACAGTTCACAGTTCACAGTTCACAGTCTTCATTTCACAATTCACAGTTCGCAGTTCACAGTTCACAGGTCACAGTTCACAGTTCACAGGTCACAGTTCACAGTTCACAGTTCACAGTCCACAGTTCACTGTTCACAGTCCACAGTTCACTGTTCACAGATCACAGTTCACAGATCACAGTCTTCATTTCACACTTCACACTTCACAGTGCACAGTTCACAGTCCACAGTTCACTGTTCACAAATCACAGTTCACACTTCACAGTTCACAGTTCACAGTCCACAGATCACAGTTCACAGACTTTATTTCACACTTCACAGTTCGCAGTTCACAGTTCACAGGTCACAGTTCACAGTTCACAGGTCACAGTTCACAGTTCACAGTCCACAGTTCACTGTTCACAGATCACAGTTCACAGTTCACAGTCTTCATTTCACACTTCACACTTCACAGTGCACAGTTCACAGTCCACAGTTCACAGTCCACAGTTCACTGTTCACAAATCACAGTTCACAGTTCACAGTTCACAAATCACAGTTCACAGTTCACAGTTCACAGTCCACAGATCACAGTTCACAGTCTTCATTTCACACTTCACAGTTCGCAGTTCACAGTTCACAGTTCACAGTTCACAGTTCACAGTTCACTGTTCACAGTTCACTGTTCACAGATCATAGTTCACAGTTCACAGTTCACAGTTCACAGTTCACAGTTCACAGTTCACAGTCTTCATTTCACAATTCACAGTTCGCAGTTCACAGTTCACAGATCACAGTTCACAGATCACAGTTCACAGTTCACAGTTCAGAGTTCACAGATCACACTTCAGAGTTCACAATTCACAGTTCACAGATCACAGTTCACAGTTCCAGTTCCAGTTCCAGTTCCAGTTCCAGTTCACAGTTCACAGTTCACAGTTCACAGTTCACAGTTCACAGTTCACAGTTCACAGTTCACACTTCACTGTTCACAGATCACAGTTCACAGTTCACAGTTCACAGTTCACAGTTCCCAGTTCGCAGGTCACAGTTCACATTTCACAGTTCACAGTTCACAGGTCACAGTTCACAGTACACAGGTCACAGGTCACAGTTCACAGTTCACAGTTCACAGTCCACAGTTCACTGTTCACAGATCACAGTTCACAGATCACAGTCTTCATTTCACACTTCACACTTCACAGTGCACAGTTCACAGTCCACAGTTCACTGTTCACAAATCACAGTTCACACTTCACAGTTCACAGTTCACAGTCCACAGATCACAGTTCACAGACTTTATTTCACACTTCACAGTTCGCAGTTCACAGTTCACAGTTCACAGTTCACAGTTCGCAGGTCACAGTTCACATTTCACAGTTCACTGTCTTCATTTCATACTTCACAGTTCGCAGTTCACAGTTCACAGGTCACAGTTCACAGCCCACTGTTCACAGTTCACAGATCACAGTTCACAGTTCACAGACTTTATTTCACAATTCAGTTTTCACAGTTCACAGTTCACAGTTCTCAGTTCACAGTTCACAGTTCACAGTCTTCATTTCACACTTCAGTCTTCACAGGGCACAGTTCACAGTTCACAGTCTTCATTTCACAATTCACAGTTCGCAGTAGACAGTTCACAGATCACAGTTCACAGATCACAGTTCACAGTTCACAGTTCACAGTTCACAGTTCACAGGTCACAGTTCACAGTCTTCATTTCGCACTTCACACTTCACAGTGCACAGTTCACAGTCCACAGTTCACAGTCCACAGTTCACTGTTCACAAATCACAGTTCACAGTTCACAGTTCACAGTCCACAGATCACAGTTCACAGTCTTCATTTCACACTTCACAGTTCGCAGTTCACAGTTCACAGATCACAGTTTACAGTTCACAGTTCACAGTTCACTGTTTACAGTTTACAGTTCTCAGTTTACAGTTCTCAGTTCACAGTTCTCAGTTCACAGTTGACAGTTCACAGTTCACAGTTCACAGTTCACAGTCCACAGTTCACTATTCACAGATCATAGTTCACAGTTCACAGTTCACAGTTCACAGTTCACAGTTCACAGTCTTCATTTCACAATTCACAGTTCGCAGTAGACAGTTCACAGATCACAGTTTACAGTTCACAGTTCACAGGTCACAGTTCACAGTTCACAGTTCACAGTCCACAGTTCACTGTTCACAGATCACAGTTCACAGTTCACAGTCTTCATTTCACACTTCACACTTGACAGTGCACAGTTCACAGTCCACAGTTCACTGTTCACAAATCACAGTTCACAGTTCACAGTTCACAATCCACAGATCACAGTTCACAGTCTTCATTTCACACTTCACAGTTCGCAGTTCACAGTTCACAGATCACAGTTCACAGTTCACAGTTCACAGTTCACAGTTCACTGTTCACAGTTTACAGTTCTCAGTTTACAGTTCTCAGTTCACAGTTCACAGTTCACAGTCTTCATTTCACAATTCACAGTTCGCAGTTCACAGTTCACAGATCACAGTTCACAGATCACAGTTCACAGTTCACAGTTCACAGTTCACAGATCACACTTCACAGTTCACAGTTCACAGATCACAGTTCACAGATCACAGTTCACAGACTTTATTTCACAATTCAGTTTTCACAGTTCACAGTTCACAGTCCGCAGTTCACTGTTCACAGATCATAGTTCACAGTTCACAGTTCACAGTTCACAGTTCACAGTTCACAGTTCACAGTTCACAGTTCACAGTTCACAGTTCACAGTTCACAGTTCACAGTCTTCATTTCACAATTCACAGTTCGCAGTTCACAGTTCACAGGTCACAGTTCACAGTTCACAGGTCACAGTTCACAGTTCACAGTTCACAGTCCACAGTTCACTGTTCACAGTCCACAGTTCACTGTTCACAGATCACAGTTCACAGATCACAGTCTTCATTTCACACTTCACACTTCACAGTGCACAGTTCACAGTCCACAGTTCACTGTTCACAAATCACAGTTCACACTTCACAGTTCACAGTTCACAGTCCACAGATCACAGTTCACAGACTTTATTTCACACTTCACAGTTCGCAGTTCACAGTTCACAGGTCACAGTTCACAGTTCACAGGTCACAGTTCACAGTTCACAGTCCACAGTTCACTGTTCACAGATCACAGTTCACAGTTCACAGTCTTCATTTCACACTTCACACTTCACAGTGCACAGTTCACAGTCCACAGTTCACAGTCCACAGTTCACTGTTCACAAATCACAGTTCACAGTTCACAGTTCACAAATCACAGTTCACAGTTCACAGTTCACAGTCCACAGATCACAGTTCACAGTCTTCATTTCACACTTCACAGTTCGCAGTTCACAGTTCACAGTTCACAGTTCACAGTTCACAGTTCACTGTTCACAGTTCACTGTTCACAGATCATAGTTCACAGTTCACAGTTCACAGTTCACAGTTCACAGTTCACAGTTCACAGTCTTCATTTCACAATTCACAGTTCGCAGTTCACAGTTCACAGATCACAGTTCACAGATCACAGTTCACAGTTCACAGTTCAGAGTTCACAGATCACACTTCAGAGTTCACAGTTCACAGTTCACAGATCACAGTTCACAGTTCCAGTTCCAGTTCACAGTTCACAGTTCACAGTTCACAGTTCACAGTTCACAGTTCACAGTTCACACTTCACTGTTCACAGATCACAGTTCACAGTTCACAGTTCACAGTTCACAGTTCCCAGTTCGCAGGTCACAGTTCACATTTCACAGTTCACAGTTCACAGGTCACAGTTCACAGTTCACAGGTCACAGGTCACAGTTCACAGTTCACAGTTCACAGTCCACAGTTCACTGTTCACAGATCACAGTTCACAGATCACAGTCTTCATTTCACACTTCACACTTCACAGTGCACAGTTCACAGTCCACAGTTCACTGTTCACAAATCACAGTTCACACTTCACAGTTCACAGTTCACAGTCCACAGATCACAGTTCACAGACTTTATTTCACACTTCACAGTTCGCAGTTCACAGTTCACAGTTCACAGTTCACAGTTCGCAGGTCACAGTTCACATTTCACAGTTCACTGTCTTCATTTCATACTTCACAGTTCGCAGTTCACAGTTCACAGGTCACAGTTCACAGCCCACTGTTCACAGTTCACAGATCACAGTTCACAGTTCACAGACTTTATTTCACAATTCAGTTTTCACAGTTCACAGTTCACAGTTCTCAGTTCACAGTTCACAGTTCACAGATCACAGTTCACAGTCTTCATTTCACACTTCAGTCTTCACAGGGCACAGTTCACAGTTCACAGTCTTCATTTCACAATTCACAGTTCGCAGTAGACAGTTCACAGATCACAGTTCACAGATCACAGTTCACAGTTCACAGTTCACAGTTCACAGTTCACAGGTCACAGTTCACAGTCTTCATTTCACACTTCACACTTCACAGTGCACAGTTCACAGTCCACAGTTCACAGTCCACAGTTCACTGTTCACAAATCACAGTTCACAGTTCACAGTTCACAGTCCACAGATCACAGTTCACAGTCTTCATTTCACACTTCACAGTTCGCAGTTCACAGTTCACAGTTCACAGATCACAGTTCACAGTTCACAGTTCACAGTTCACTGTTCACAGTTTACAGTTCTCAGTTTACAGTTCTCAGTTCACAGTTCACAGTTCACAGTTCACAGTTCACAGTCTTCATTTCACAATTCACAGTTCGCAGATCACAGTTCACAGATCACAGTTCACAGTTCACAGTTCAGAGTTCACAGATCACACTTCAGAGTTCACAGTTCACAGTTCACAGATCACAGTTCACAGTTCCAGTTCCAGTTCACAGTTCACTGTTCACAGATCACAGTTCACAGTTCACAGTTCACAGTTCACAGTTCCCAGTTCGCAGGTCACAGTTCACATTTCACAGTTCACAGTTCACAGGTCACAGTTCACAGTTCACAGGTCACAGGTCACAGTTCACAGTTCACAGTCCACAGTTCACTGTTCACAGATCACAGTTCACAGATCACAGTCTTCATTTCACACTTCACACTTCACAGTGCACAGTTCACAGTCCACAGTTCACTGTTCACAAATCACAGTTCACACTTCACAGTTCACAGTTCACAGTCCACAGATCACAGTTCACAGACTTTATTTCACACTTCACAGTTCGCAGTTCACAGTTCACAGTTCACAGTTCACAGTTCGCAGGTCACAGTTCACATTTCACAGTTCACTGTCTTCATTTCATACTTCACAGTTCGCAGTTCACAGTTCACAGGTCACAGTTCACAGCCCACTGTTCACAGTTCACAGATCACAGTTCACAGTTCACAGTTCACAGTCTTCATTTCACAATTCACAGTTCGCAGTTCACAGTTCACAGATCACAGTTCACAGATCACAGTTCACAGTTCACAGTTCACAGTTCACAGTTCACAGTTCACAGATCACACTTCACAGTTCACAGTTCACAGATCACAGTTCACAGATCACAGTTCACAGACTTTATTTCACAATTCAGTTTTCACAGTTCACAGTTCACAGTCCGCAGTTCACTGTTCACAGATCATAGTTCACAGTTCACAGTTCACAGTTCACAGTTCACAGTTTACAGTTCACAGTTTAAAGTTCACAGTTCACAGTTCACAGTTCACAGTTCACAGTTCACAGTCTTCATTTCACACTTCACAGTTCGCAGTTCACAGTCCACAGTTCACAGTTCACAGTTCACAGTTCACAGTTCACAGTCTTCATTTCACAATTCACAGTTCGCAGTTCACAGTTCACAGTTCACAGTTCACAGTTCACAGTTCACAGTTCACTGTTCACAGTTTACAGTTCTCAGTTCACAGTTCACAGTTCACAGTTCACAGTTCACAGGTCGCAGTTCACAGTTCACAGGTCACAGTTCACAGTTCACAGTTCACAGTTCACAGTTCACAGTTCACAGATCACACTTCAGAGTTCACAGTTCACAGTTCACAGATCACAGTTCACAGTCTTCATTTCACACTTCACACTTCACAGTGCACAGTTCACAGTCCACAGTTCACAGTTCACAGTTCACAGTCCGCAGTTCACTGTTCACAGATCATAGTTCACAGTTCACAGTTCACAGTTCACAGTTCCAGTTCACAGTTCACAGTTCACAGTTCACAGTTCACAGTTCACAGTTCACAGTTCACAGGTCGCAGTTCACAGTTCACAGGTCACAGTTCACAGTTCACAGGTCACAGTTCACAGTTCACAGTCCACAGTTCACTGTTCACAGATCACAGTTCACAGTTCACAGTCTTCATTTCACACTTCACACTTCACAGTGCACAGTTCACAGTCCACAGTTCACAGTCCACAGTTCACTGTTCACAAATCACAGTTCACAGTTCACAGTTCACAGTCCACAGATCACAGTTCACAGTCTTCATTTCACACTTCACAGTTCGCAGTTCACAGTTCACAGATAACAGATCACAGTTCACAGTTCACAGTTCACAGTTCACAGTTCACAGTTCACAGTTCACAGTTCACAGTTCACTGTTCACAGTTCACTGTTCACAGATCATAGTTCACAGTTCACAGTTCACAGTTCACAGTTCACAGTTCACAGTTCACAGTCTTCATTTCACAATTCACAGTTCGCAGTTCACAGTTCACAGATCACAGTTCACAGATCACAGTTCACAGTTCACAGTTCAGAGTTCACAGATCACACTTCAGAGTTCACAGTTCACAGTTCACAGATCACAGTTCACAGTTCCAGTTCCAGTTCACAGTTCACAGTTCACAGTTCACAGTTCACAGTTCACAGTTCACAGTTCACAGTTCACACTTCACTGTTCACAGATCACAGTTCACAGTTCACAGTTCACAGTTCACAGTTCCCAGTTCGCAGGTCACAGTTCACATTTCACAGTTCACAGTTCACAGGTCACAGTTCACAGTTCACAGGTCACAGGTCACAGTTCACAGTTCACAGTTCACAGTCCACAGTTCACTGTTCACAGATCACAGTTCACAGATCACAGTCTTCATTTCACACTTCACACTTCACAGTGCACAGTTCACAGTCCACAGTTCACTGTTCACAAATCACAGTTCACACTTCACAGTTCACAGTTCACAGTCCACAGATCACAGTTCACAGACTTTATTTCACACTTCACAGTTCGCAGTTCACAGTTCACAGTTCACAGTTCACAGTTCACAGTTCGCAGGTCACAGTTCACATTTCACAGTTCACTGTCTTCATTTCATACTTCACAGTTCGCAGTTCACAGTTCACAGGTCACAGTTCACAGCCCACTGTTCACAGTTCACAGATCACAGTTCACAGTTCACAGACTTTATTTCACAATTCAGTTTTCACAGTTCACAGTTCACAGTTCACAGTTCACAGATCACAGTTCACAGTCTTCATTTCACACTTCAGTCTTCACAGGGCACAGTTCACAGTTCACAGTCTTCATTTCACAATTCACAGTTCGCAGTAGACAGTTCACAGATCACAGTTCACAGATCACAGTTCACAGTTCACAGTTCACAGTTCACAGGTCACAGTTCACAGTCTTCATTTCACACTTCACACTTCACAGTGCACAGTTCACAGTCCACAGTTCACAGTCCACAGTTCACTGTTCACAAATCACAGTTCACAGTTCACAGTTCACAGTCCACAGATCACAGTTCACAGTCTTCATTTCACACTTCACAGTTCGCAGTTCACAGTTCACAGTTCACAGTTCACAGTTCACAGTTCACAGTTCACAGTTCACAGTTCACTGTTCACAGTTTACAGTTCTCAGTTTACAGTTCTCAGTTCACAGTTGACAGTTGACAGTTCACAGTTCACACTTCACAGTTCACAGTTCACAGTCCACAGTTCACTGTTCACAGATCATAGTTCACAGTTCACAGTTCACAGTTCACAGTTCACAGTTCACAGTTCACAGTTCACAGTTCACAGTTCACAGTTCACAGTTCACAGTTCACAGTTTACAGTTCTCAGTTTACAGTTCTCAGTTCACAGTTGACAGTTCACAGTTCACAGTTCACACTTCACACTTCACAGTTCACAGTTCACAGTTCACAGTTCACAGTTCACAGTCTTCATTTCACAATTCACAGTTCGCAGTTCACAGTTCACAGATCACTGTTCACAGATCACAGTTCACAGTTCACAGTTCACAGTTCACAGTTCACAGTTCACAGTTCACAGATCACACTTCACAGTTCACAGTTCACAAATCACAGTTCACAGATCACAGTTCACAGACTTTATTTCACAATTCAGTTTTCACAGTTCACAGTTCACAGTCCGCAGTTCACTGTTCACAGATCATAGTTCACAGTTCACAGTTCACAGTTCACAGTTTACAGTTCACAGTTCACAGTTCCAGTTCACAGTTCACAGTTCACAGTTCACAGTTCACAGTTCACAGTTCACAGTTCACAGTTCACAGTTCACAGGTCACAGTTCACAGTTCACAGTTCACAGTTCACAGTCCACAGTTCACAGTTCACAGTTCACAGTTCACAGTTCACAGTTCACAGTCTTCATTTCACAATTCACAGTTCGCAGTTCACAGTTCACAGTTCACAGTTCACAGTCTTCATTTCACAATTCACAGTTCGCAGTTCACTGTTCACAGATCATAGTTCACAGTTCACAGTTCACAGTTCCAGTTCACAGTTCACAGTTCACAGTTCACAGTTCACAGTTCACAGTTCACAGGTCGCAGTTCACAGTTCACAGGTCACAGTTCACAGTTCACAGGTCACAGTTCACAGTTCACAGTCCACAGTTCACTGTTCACAGATCACAGTTCACAGTTCACAGTCTTCATTTCACACTTCACACTTCACAGTGCACAGTTCACAGTCCTCAGTTCACAGTCCACAGTTCACTGTTCACAAATCACAGTTCACAGTTCACAGTTCACAGTCCACAGATCACAGTTCACAGTCTTCATTTCACACTTCACAGTTCGCAGTTCACAGTTCACAGATAACAGATCACAGTTCACAGTTCACAGTTCACAGTTCACAGTTCACAGTTCACTGTTCACAGTTCACTGTTCACAGATCATAGTTCACAGTTCACAGTTCACAGTTCACAGTTCACAGTTCACAGTTCACAGTTCACAGTCTTCATTTCACAATTCACAGTTCGCAGTTCACAGTTCACAGATCACAGTTCACAGATCACAGTTCACAGTTCACAGTTCAGAGTTCACAGATCACACTTCAGAGTTCACAGTTCACAGTTCACAGATCACAGTTCACAGTTCCAGTTCCAGTTCACAGTTCACAGTTCACAGTTCACAGTTCACAGTTCACACTTCACTGTTCACAGATCACAGTTCACAGTTCACAGTTCACAGTTCACAGTTCCCAGTTCGCAGGTCACAGTTCACATTTCACAGTTCACAGTTCACAGGTCACAGTTCACAGTTCACAGGTCACAGGTCACAGTTCACAGTTCACAGTTCACAGTCCACAGTTCACTGTTCACAGATCACAGTTCACAGATCACAGTCTTCATTTCACACTTCACACTTCACAGTGCACAGTTCACAGTCCACAGTTCACTGTTCACAAATCACAGTTCACACTTCACAGTTCACAGTTCACAGTCCACAGATCACAGTTCACAGACTTTATTTCACACTTCACAGTTCGCAGTTCACAGTTCACAGTTCACAGTTCACAGTTCACAGTTCGCAGGTCACAGTTCACATTTCACAGTTCACTGTCTTCATTTCATACTTCACAGTTCGCAGTTCACAGTTCACAGGTCACAGTTCACAGCCCACTGTTCACAGTTCACAGATCACAGTTCACAGTTCACAGACTTTATTTCACAATTCAGTTTTCACAGTTCACAGTTCACAGTTCTCAGTTCACAGTTCACAGTTCACAGATCACAGTTCACAGTCCACAGATCACAGTTCACAGTCTTCATTTCACACTTCACAGTTCGCAGTTCACAGTTCACAGATAACAGATCACAGTTCACAGTTCACAGTTCACTGTTCACAGTTTACAGTTCTCAGTTTACAGTTCTCAGTTCACAGTTGACAGTTGACAGTTCACAGTTCACACTTCACAGTTCACAGTTCACAGTCCACAGTTCACTGTTCACAGATCATAGTTCACAGTTCACAGTTCACAGTTCACAGTTCACAGTTCACAGTTCACAGTTCACAGTTCACAGTTCACAGTTCACAGTTTACAGTTCTCAGTTTACAGTTCTCAGTTCACAGTTGACAGTTCACAGTTCACAGTTCACACTTCACACTTCACACTTCACAGTTCACAGTTCACAGTTCACAGTTCACAGTTCACAGTCTTCATTTCACAATTCACAGTTCGCAGTTCACAGTTCACAGATCACTGTTCACAGATCACAGTTCACAGTTCACAGTTCACAGTTCACAGTTCACAGTTCACAGTTCACAGTTCACAGTCCGCAGTTCACTGTTCACAGATCATAGTTCACAGTTCACAGTTCACAGTTCACAGTTTACAGTTCACAGTTCACAGTTCCAGTTCACAGTTCACAGTTCACAGTTCACAGTTCACAGTTCACAGTTCACAGTTCACAGTTCACAGTTCACAGGTCACAGTTCACAGTTCACAGTTCACAGTTCACAGTCCACAGTTCACAGTTCACAGTTCACAGTTCACAGTTCACAGTCTTCATTTCACAATTCACAGTTCGCAGTTCACAGTTCACAGTTCACAGTTCACAGTCTTCATTTCACAATTCACAGTTCGCAGTTCACTGTTCACAGATCATAGTTCACAGTTCACAGTTCACAGTTCCAGTTCACAGTTCACAGTTCACAGTTCACAGTTCACAGTTCACAGTTCACAGGTCGCAGTTCACAGTTCACAGGTCACAGTTCACAGTTCACAGGTCACAGTTCACAGTTCACAGTCCACAGTTCACTGTTCACAGATCACAGTTCACAGTTCACAGTCTTCATTTCACACTTCACACTTCACAGTGCACAGTTCACAGTCCACAGTTCACAGTCCACAGTTCACTGTTCACAAATCACAGTTCACAGTTCACAGTTCACAGTCCACAGATCACAGTTCACAGTCTTCATTTCACACTTCACAGTTCGCAGTTCACAGTTCACAGATAACAGATCACAGTTCACAGTTCACAGTTCACAGTTCACAGTTCACAGTTCACTGTTCACAGTTCACTGTTCACAGATCATAGTTCACAGTTCACAGTTCACAGTTCACAGTTCACAGTTCACAGTTCACAGTTCACAGTCTTCATTTCACAATTCACAGTTCGCAGTTCACAGTTCACAGATCACAGTTCACAGATCACAGTTCACAGTTCACAGTTCAGAGTTCACAGATCACACTTCAGAGTTCACAGTTCACAGTTCACAGATCACAGTTCACAGTTCCAGTTCCAGTTCACAGTTCACAGTTCACAGTTCACAGTTCACAGTTCACACTTCACTGTTCACAGATCACAGTTCACAGTTCACAGTTCACAGTTCACAGTTCCCAGTTCGCAGGTCACAGTTCCCATTTCACAGTTCACAGTTCACAGGTCACAGTTCACAGTTCACAGGTCACAGGTCACAGTTCACAGTTCACAGTTCACAGTCCACAGTTCACTGTTCACAGATCACAGTTCACAGATCACAGTCTTCATTTCACACTTCACACTTCACAGTGCACAGTTCACAGTCCACAGTTCACTGTTCACAAATCACAGTTCACACTTCACAGTTCACAGTTCACAGTCCACAGATCACAGTTCACAGACTTTATTTCACACTTCACAGTTCGCAGTTCACAGTTCACAGTTCACAGTTCACAGTTCACAGTTCGCAGGTCACAGTTCACATTTCACAGTTCACTGTCTTCATTTCATACTTCACAGTTCGCAGTTCACAGTTCACAGGTCACAGTTCACAGCCCACTGTTCACAGTTCACAGATCACAGTTCACAGTTCACAGACTTTATTTCACAATTCAGTTTTCACAGTTCACAGTTCACAGTTCTCAGTTCACAGTTCACAGTTCACAGATCACAGTTCACAGTCTTCATTTCACACTTCAGTCTTCACAGGGCACAGTTCACAGTTCACAGTCTTCATTTCACAATTCACAGTTCGCAGTAGACAGTTCACAGATCACAGTTCACAGATCACAGTTCACAGTTCACAGTTCACAGTTCACAGGTCACAGTTCACAGTCTTCATTTCACACTTCACACTTCACAGTGCACAGTTCACAGTCCACAGTTCACAGTCCACAGTTCACTGTTCACAAATCACAGTTCACAGTTCACAGTTCACAGTCCACAGATCACAGTTCACAGTCTTCATTTCACACTTCACAGTTCGCAGTTCACAGTTCACAGTTCACAGATCACAGTTCACAGTTCACAGTTCACAGTTCACTGTTCACAGTTTACAGTTCTCAGTTTACAGTTCTCAGTTCACAGTTTACAGTTGACAGTTCACAGTTCACACTTCACAGTTCACAGTTCACAGTCCACAGTTCACTGTTCACAGATCATAGTTCACAGTTCACAGTTCACAGTTCACAGTTCACAGTTCACAGTTCACAGTTCACAGTTCACAGTTCACAGTTTACAGTTCTCAGTTTACAGTTCTCAGTTCACAGTTGACAGTTCACAGTTCACAGTTCACACTTCACAGTTCACAGTTCACAGTTCACAGTCCACAGTTCACTGTTCACAGAACATAGTTCACAGTTCACAGTTCACAGTTCACAGTTCACAGTTCACAGTTCACAGTCTTCATTTCACAATTCACAGTTCGCAGTTCACAGTTCACAGATCACTGTTCACAGATCACAGTTCACAGTTCACAGTTCACAGTTCACAGTTCACAGATCACACTTCACAGTTCACAGTTCACAAATCACAGTTCACAGATCACAGTTCACAGACTTTATTTCACAATTCAGTTTTCACAGTTCACAGTTCACAGTCCGCAGTTCACTGTTCATAGATCATAGTTCACAGTTCACAGTTCACAGTTCACAGTTCACAGTTCACAGTTCACAGTTCACAGTTTACAGTTCTCAGTTTACAGTTCTCAGTTCACAGTTGACAGTTCACAGTTCACAGTTCACACTTCACACTTCACACTTCACAGTTCACAGTTCACAGTTCACAGTTCACAGTTCACAGTCTTCATTTCACAATTCACAGTTCGCAGTTCACAGTTCACAGATCACTGTTCACAGATCACAGTTCACAGTTCACAGTTCACAGTTCACAGTTCACAGTTCACAGTTCACAGTTCACAGTCCGCAGTTCACTGTTCACAGATCATAGTTCACAGTTCACAGTTCACAGTTCACAGTTTACAGTTCACAGTTCACAGTTCCAGTTCACAGTTCACAGTTCACAGTTCACAGTTCACAGTTCACAGTTCACAGTTCACAGTTCACAGTTCACAGGTCACAGTTCACAGTTCACAGTTCACAGTTCACAGTCCACAGTTCACAGTTCACAGTTCACAGTTCACAGTTCACAGTCTTCATTTCACAATTCACAGTTCGCAGTTCACAGTTCACAGTTCACAGTTCACAGTCTTCATTTCACAATTCACAGTTCGCAGTTCACTGTTCACAGATCATAGTTCACAGTTCACAGTTCACAGTTCCAGTTCACAGTTCACAGTTCACAGTTCACAGTTCACAGTTCACAGTTCACAGGTCGCAGTTCACAGTTCACAGGTCACAGTTCACAGTTCACAGGTCACAGTTCACAGTTCACAGTCCACAGTTCACTGTTCACAGATCACAGTTCACAGTTCACAGTCTTCATTTCACACTTCACACTTCACAGTGCACAGTTCACAGTCCACAGTTCACAGTCCACAGTTCACTGTTCACAAATCACAGTTCACAGTTCACAGTTCACAGTCCACAGATCACAGTTCACAGTCTTCATTTCACACTTCACAGTTCGCAGTTCACAGTTCACAGATAACAGATCACAGTTCACAGTTCACAGTTCACAGTTCACAGTTCACAGTTCACTGTTCACAGTTCACTGTTCACAGATCATAGTTCACAGTTCACAGTTCACAGTTCACAGTTCACAGTTCACAGTTCACAGTTCACAGTCTTCATTTCACAATTCACAGTTCGCAGTTCACAGTTCACAGATCACAGTTCACAGATCACAGTTCACAGTTCACAGTTCAGAGTTCACAGATCACACTTCAGAGTTCACAGTTCACAGTTCACAGATCACAGTTCACAGTTCCAGTTCCAGTTCACAGTTCACAGTTCACAGTTCACAGTTCACAGTTCACACTTCACTGTTCACAGATCACAGTTCACAGTTCACAGTTCACAGTTCACAGTTCCCAGTTCGCAGGTCACAGTTCCCATTTCACAGTTCACAGTTCACAGGTCACAGTTCACAGTTCACAGGTCACAGGTCACAGTTCACAGTTCACAGTTCACAGTCCACAGTTCACTGTTCACAGATCACAGTTCACAGATCACAGTCTTCATTTCACACTTCACACTTCACAGTGCACAGTTCACAGTCCACAGTTCACTGTTCACAAATCACAGTTCACACTTCACAGTTCACAGTTCACAGTCCACAGATCACAGTTCACAGACTTTATTTCACACTTCACAGTTCGCAGTTCACAGTTCACAGTTCACAGTTCACAGTTCACAGTTCGCAGGTCACAGTTCACATTTCACAGTTCACTGTCTTCATTTCATACTTCACAGTTCGCAGTTCACAGTTCACAGGTCACAGTTCACAGCCCACTGTTCACAGTTCACAGATCACAGTTCACAGTTCACAGACTTTATTTCACAATTCAGTTTTCACAGTTCACAGTTCACAGTTCTCAGTTCACAGTTCACAGTTCACAGATCACAGTTCACAGTCTTCATTTCACACTTCAGTCTTCACAGGGCACAGTTCACAGTTCACAGTCTTCATTTCACAATTCACAGTTCGCAGTAGACAGTTCACAGATCACAGTTCACAGATCACAGTTCACAGTTCACAGTTCACAGTTCACAGGTCACAGTTCACAGTCTTCATTTCACACTTCACACTTCACAGTGCACAGTTCACAGTCCACAGTTCACAGTCCACAGTTCACTGTTCACAAATCACAGTTCACAGTTCACAGTTCACAGTCCACAGATCACAGTTCACAGTCTTCATTTCACACTTCACAGTTCGCAGTTCACAGTTCACAGTTCACAGATCACAGTTCACAGTTCACAGTTCACAGTTCACTGTTCACAGTTTACAGTTCTCAGTTTACAGTTCTCAGTTCACAGTTTACAGTTGACAGTTCACAGTTCACACTTCACAGTTCACAGTTCACAGTCCACAGTTCACTGTTCACAGATCATAGTTCACAGTTCACAGTTCACAGTTCACAGTTCACAGTTCACAGTTCACAGTTCACAGTTCACAGTTCACAGTTTACAGTTCTCAGTTTACAGTTCTCAGTTCACAGTTGACAGTTCACAGTTCACAGTTCACACTTCACAGTTCACAGTTCACAGTTCACAGTCCACAGTTCACTGTTCACAGAACATAGTTCACAGTTCACAGTTCACAGTTCACAGTTCACAGTTCACAGTTCACAGTCTTCATTTCACAATTCACAGTTCGCAGTTCACAGTTCACAGATCACTGTTCACAGATCACAGTTCACAGTTCACAGTTCACAGTTCACAGTTCACAGATCACACTTCACAGTTCACAGTTCACAAATCACAGTTCACAGATCACAGTTCACAGACTTTATTTCACAATTCAGTTTTCACAGTTCACAGTTCACAGTCCGCAGTTCACTGTTCATAGATCATAGTTCACAGTTCACAGTTCACAGTTCACAGTTTACAGTTCACAGTTCACAGTTCCAGTTCACAGTTCACAGTTCACAGTTCACAGTTCACAGTTCACAGTTCACAGTTCACAGTTCACAGGTCACAGTTCACAGTTCACAGTTCACAGTCCACAGTTCACAGTTCACAGTTCACAGTTCACAGTTCACAGTTCACAGTCTTCATTTCACAATTCACAGTTCGCAGTTCACAGTTCACAGTTCACAGTTCACAGTCTTCATTTCACAATTCACAGTTCGCAGTTCACAGTTCACAGTTCACAGTTCACAGTCCACAGTTCACAGTTCACAGTTCACAGTTCACTGTTCACAGTTTACAGTTCTCAGTTTACAGTTCTCAGTTCACAGTTGACAGTTCACAGTTCACAGTTCACAGTTCACAGTTCACAGTTCACAGTTCACAGTTCACAGTCCACAGTTCACTGTTCACAATTCACACTTCACAGTTCACAGTTCACAGTTCACAGTTCACAGTTCACAGTTCACTGTTCACTGTTCACAGTTCACAGTTCACAGTTCACAGTCTTCATTTCACAATTCACAGTTCGCAGTTCACAGTTCACAGGTCACAGTTCACAGTTCACAGGTCACAGTTCACAGTTCACAGTCCACAGTTCACTGTTCACAGATCACAGTTCACAGTTCACAGTTCACAGTCTTCATTTCACACTTCACACTTCACAGTGCACAGTTCACAGTCCACAGTTCACTATCCACAGTTCACTGTTCACAAATCACAGTTCACAGTCCACAGATCACAGTTCACAGTCTTCATTTCACACTTCACAGTTCGCAGTTCACAGTTCACAGATCACAGATCACAGTTCACAGTTCACAGTTCACAGTTCACTGTTCACAGTTCACTGTTCACAGATCATAGTTCACAGTTCACGGTTCACAGTTCACAGTTCACAGTTCACAGTTCACAGTTCACAGTTCACTGTTCACAGTTCACTGTTCACAGATCATAGTTCACAGTTCACGGTTCACAGTTCACAGTTCACAGTTCACAGTTCACAGGTCACAGTTCACAGTTCACAGTCTTCATTTCACAATTCACAGTTCGCAGTTCACAGTTCACAGATCACAGTTCACAGATCACAGTTCACAGATCACAGTTCACAGTTCACAGTTCACAGTTCACAGATCACACTTCAGAGTTCACAGTTCACAGTTCACAGATCACAGTTCACAGACTTTATTTCACAATTCAGTTTTCACAGTTCACAGTTCACAGTTCACAGTCCGCAGTTCACTGTTCACAGATCATAGTTCACAGTTCACAGTTCACAGTTTACAGTTCACAGTTCACAGTTCCAGTTCACAGTTCACAGTTCACAGTTCACAGTTCACAGTTCACAGTTCACAGTTCACAGTTCACAGTTCACAGTTCACAGGTCACAGTTCACAGTTCACAGTTCACAGTCCACAGTTCACAGTTCACAGTTCACAGTTCACAGTTCACAGTTCACAGTTCACAGTCTTCATTTCACAATTCACAGTTCGCAGTTCACAGTTCACAGTTCACAGTTCACAGTCTTCATTTCACAATTCACAGTTCGCAGTTCACTGTTCACAGATCATAGTTCACAGTTCACAGTTCACAGTTTACAGTTCTCAGTTCACAGTTGACAGTTGACAGTTCACAGTTCACACTTCACAGTTCACAGTTCACAGTCCACAGTTCACTGTTCACAGATCATAGTTCACAGTTCACAGTTCACAGTTCACAGTTCACAGTTCACAGTTCACAGTTCACAGTTCACAGTTCACAGTTTACAGTTCTCAGTTTACAGTTCTCAGTTCACAGTTGACAGTTCACAGTTCACAGTTCACACTTCACAGTTCACAGTTCACAGTTCACAGTCCACAGTTCACTGTTCACAGAACATAGTTCACAGTTCACAGTTCACAGTTCACAGTTCACAGTTCACAGTTCACAGTCTTCATTTCACAATTCACATTTCGCAGTTCACAGTTCACAGATCACTGTTCACAGATCACAGTTCACAGTTCACAGTTCACAGTTCACAGTTCACAGTTCACAGATCACACTTCACAGTTCACAGTTCACAAATCACAGTTCACAGATCACAGTTCACAGACTTTATTTCACAATTCAGTTTTCACAGTTCACAGTTCACAGTCCGCAGTTCACTGTTCACAGATCATAGTTCACAGTTCACAGTTCACAGTTCACAGTTCACAGTTTACAGTTCACAGTTCACAGTTCCAGTTCACAGTTCACAGTTCACAGTTCACAGTTCACAGTTCACAGTTCACAGTCTTCATTTCACAATTCACAGTTCGCAGTTCACAGTTCACAGATCACAGTTCACAGATCACAGTTCACAGATCACAGTTCACAGTTCACAGTTCACAGTTCACAGATCACACTTCAGAGTTCACAGTTCACAGTTCACAGATCACAGTTCACAGACTTTATTTCACAATTCAGTTTTCACAGTTCACAGTTCACAGTTCACAGTTCACAGTTCCAGTTCCAGTTCCAGTTCCAGTTCCAGTTCACAGTTCACAGTTCACAGTTCACAGTTCACACTTCACTGTTCACAGATCACAGTTCACAGTTCACAGTTCACAGTTCCCAGTTCGCAGGTCACAGTTACATTTCACAGTTCACAGTTCACAGTTCAAAGGTCACAGTTCACAGTTCACAGGTCACAGGTCACAGTTCACAGTTCACAGTCCACAGTTCACTGTTCACAAATCACAGTTCACAGATCACAGTCTTCATTTCACACTTCACACTTCACAGTGCACAGTTCACAGTCCACAGTTCACTGTTCACAAATCACAGTTCACACTTCACAGTTCACAGTTCACAGTCCACAGATCACAGTTCACAGACTTTATTTCACACTTCACAGTTCGCAGTTCACAGTTCACAGTTCACAGTTCACAGTTCACACTTCACAGTTCACAGTTCACAGTTCACAGTTCACAGTTCACAGTTCACAGTTCACAGTTCACAGTTCACAGTTCACAGTTCACAGTTCACAGTTCACAGTTCACAGTTCACAGTTCACTGTTCACAGTTCACAGTTCACAGTATTCATTTCACAATTCACAGTTCGCAGTTCACAGTTCACACTTCACAGTGCACAGTTCACTGTTCACAGTTCACTGTTTACAGTTTACAGTTCTCAGTTTACAGTTCTCAGTTCACAGTTGACAGTTCACAGTTCACAGTTCACAGTTCACACTTCACAGTTCACAGTTCACAGTTCACAGTTCACAGTTCACAGTTCACAGTTCACAGTTCACTGTTCACAGTTCACAGTTCACAGTATTCATTTCACAATTCACAGTTCGCAGTTCACAGTTCACACTTCACAGTGCACAGTTCACTGTTCACAGTTCACTGTTCACAGATCATAGTTCACAGTTCACAGTTCACAGTTCACAGTTCACAGTTCACAGTTCACAGTCTTCATTTCACAATTCACAGTTCGCAGTTCACAGTTCACAGATCACAGTTCACAGTTCGCAGTTCACAGTTCACAGATCACAGTTCACAGATCACAGTTCACAGTTCACAGTTCAGAGTTCACAGATCACACTTCAGAGTTCACAGTTCACAGTTCACAGATCACAGTTCACAGTTCCAGTTCCAGTTCCAGTTCACAGTTCACAGTTCACAGTTCACAGTTCACAGTTCACAGTTCACACTTCACTGTTCACAGATCACAGTTCACAGTTCACAGTTCACAGTTCACAGTTCCCAGTTCGCAGGTCACAGTTCACATTTCACAGTTCACAGTTCACAGGTCACAGTTCACAGTTCACAGGTCACAGGTCACAGTTCACAGTTCACAGTTCACAGTCCACAGTTCACTGTTCACAGATCACAGTTCACAGATCACAGTCTTCATTTCACACTTCACACTTTACAGTGCACAGTTCACAGTCCACAGTTCACTGTTCACAAATCACAGTTCACACTTCACAGTTCACAGTTCACAGTCCACAGATCACAGTTCACAGACTTTATTTCACACTTCACAGTTCGCAGTTCACAGTTCACAGTTCACAGTTCACAGTTCACAGTTCGCAGGTCACAGTTCACATTTCACAGTTCACTGTCTTCATTTCATACTTCACAGTTCGCAGTTCACAGTTCACAGGTCACAGTTCACAGCCCACTGTTCACAGTTCACAGATCACAGTTCACAGTTCACAGACTTTATTTCACAATTCAGTTTTCACAGTTCACAGTTCACAGTTCTCAGTTCACAGTTCACAGTTCACAGATCACAGTTCACAGTCTTCATTTCACACTTCAGTCTTCACAGGGCACAGTTCACAGTTCACAGTCTTCATTTCACAATTCACAGTTCGCAGTAGACAGTTCACAGATCACAGTTCACAGATCACAGTTCACAGTTCACAGTTCACAGTTCACAGTTCACAGGTCACAGTTCACAGACTTTATTTCACAATTCAGTTTTCACAGTTCACAGTTCACAGTCCGCAGTTCACTGTTCACAGATCATAGTTCACAGTTCACAGTTCACAGTTCACAGTTTACAGTTCACAGTTCACAGTTCCAGTTCACAGTTCACAGTTCACAGTTCACAGTTCACAGTTCACAGTTCACAGTTCACAGTTCACAGTTCACAGTTCACAGGTCACAGTTCACAGTTCACAGTTCACAGTCCACAGTTCACAGTTCACAGTTCACAGTTCACAGTTCACAGTTCACAGTCTTCATTTCACAATTCACAGTTCGCAGTTCACAGTTCACAGTTCACAGTTCACAGTCTTCATTTCACAATTCACAGTTCGCAGTTCACTGTTCACAGATCATAGTTCACAGTTCACAGTTCACAGTTCACAGTTCCAGTTCACAGTTCACAGTTCACAGTTCACAGTTCACAGTTCACAGTTCACAGGTCGCAGTTCACAGTTCACAGGTCACAGTTCACAGTTCACAGGTCACAGTTCACAGTCCACAGTTCACTGTTCACAGATCACAGTTCACAGTTCACAGTCTTCATTTCACACTTCACACTTCACAGTGCACAGTTCACAGTCCACAGTTCACAGTCCACAGTTCACTGTTCACAAATCACAGTTCACAGTTCACAGTTCACAGTCCACAGATCACAGTTCACAGTCTTCATTTCACACTTCACAGTTCGCAGTTCACAGTTCACAGATAACAGATCACAGTTCACAGTTCACAGTTCACAGTTCACAGTTCACAGTTCACTGTTCACAGTTCACTGTTCACAGATCATAGTTCACAGTTCACAGTTCACAGTTCACAGTTCACAGTTCACAGTTCACAGTTCACAGTTCACAGTCTTCATTTCACAATTCACAGTTCGCAGTTCACAGTTCACAGATCACAGTTCACAGATCACAGTTCACAGTTCACAGTTCAGAGTTCACAGATCACACTTCAGAGTTCACAGTTCACAGTTCACAGATCACAGTTCACAGTTCCAGTTCCAGTTCACAGTTCACAGTTCACAGTTCACAGTTCACAGTTCACAGTTCACACTTCACTGTTCACAGATCACAGTTCACAGTTCACAGTTCACAGTTCACAGTTCCCAGTTCGCAGGTCACAGTTCACATTTCACAGTTCACAGTTCACAGGTCACAGTTCACAGTTCACAGGTCACAGGTCACAGTTCACAGTTCACAGTTCACAGTCCACAGTTCACTGTTCACAGATCACAGTTCACAGATCACAGTCTTCATTTCACACTTCACACTTCACAGTGCACAGTTCACAGTCCACAGTTCACTGTTCACAAATCACAGTTCACACTTCACAGTTCACAGTTCACAGTCCACAGATCACAGTTCACAGACTTTATTTCACACTTCACAGTTCGCAGTTCACAGTTCACAGTTCACAGTTCACAGTTCGCAGGTCACAGTTCACATTTCACAGTTCACTGTCTTCATTTCATACTTCACAGTTCGCAGTTCACAGTTCACAGGTCACAGTTCACAGCCCACTGTTCACAGTTCACAGATCACAGTTCACAGTTCACAGACTTTATTTCACAATTCAGTTTTCACAGTTCACAGTTCACAGTTCTCAGTTCACAGTTCACAGTTCACAGATCACAGTTCACAGTCTTCATTTCACACTTCAGTCTTCACAGGGCACAGTTCACAGTTCACAGTCTTCATTTCACAATTCACAGTTCGCAGTAGACAGTTCACAGATCACAGTTCACAGATCACAGTTCACAGTTCACAGTTCACAGTTCACAGGTCACAGTTCACAGTCTTCATTTCACACTTCACACTTCACAGTGCACAGTTCACAGTCCACAGTTCACAGTCCACAGTTCACTGTTCACAAATCACAGTTCACAGTTCACAGTTCACAGTCCACAGATCACAGTTCACAGTCTTCATTTCACACTTCACAGTTCGCAGTTCACAGTTCACAGTTCACAGATCACAGTTCACAGTTCACAGTTCACAGTTCACTGTTCACAGTTTACAGTTCTCAGTTTACAGTTCTCAGTTCACAGTTGACAGTTGACAGTTCACAGTTCACACTTCACAGTTCACAGTTCACAGTCCACAGTTCACTGTTCACAGATCATAGTTCACAGTTCACAGTTCACAGTTCACAGTTCACAGTTCACAGTTCACAGTTCACAGTTTACAGTTCTCAGTTTACAGTTCTCAGTTCACTGTTGACAGTTCACAGTTCACAGTTCACACTTCACAGTTCACAGTTCACAGTTCACAGTCCACAGTTCACTGTTCACAGAACATAGTTCACAGTTCACAGTTCACAGTTCACAGTTCACAGTTCACAGTTCACAGTCTTCATTTCACAATTCACAGTTCGCAGTTCACAGTTCACAGATCACTGTTCACAGATCACAGTTCACAGTTCACAGTTCACAGTTCACAGTTCACAGTTCACAGATCACACTTCACAGTTCACAGTTCACAAATCACAGTTCACAGATCACAGTTCACAGACTTTATTTCACAATTCAGTTTTCACAGTTCACAGTTCACAGTCCGCAGTTCACTGTTCACAGATCATAGTTCACAGTTCACAGTTCACAGTTCACAGTTTACAGTTCACAGTTCACAGTTCCAGTTCACAGTTCACAGTTCACAGTTCACAGTTCACAGTTCACAGTCTTCATTTCACAATTCACAGTTCGCAGTTCACAGTTCACAGATCACAGTTCACAGATCACAGTTCACAGATCACAGTTCACAGTTCACAGTTCACAGTTCACAGATCACACTTCAGAGTTCACAGTTCACAGTTCACAGATCACAGTTCACAGACTTTATTTCACAATTCAGTTTTCACAGTTCACAGTTCACAGTTCACAGTTCACAGTTCCAGTTCCAGTTCCAGTTCCAGTTCACAGTTCACAGTTCACAGTTCACAGTTCACACTTCACTGTTCACAGATCACAGTTCACAGTTCACAGTTCACAGTTCCCAGTTCGCAGGTCACAGTTCACATTTCACAGTTCACAGTTCACAGTTCAAAGGTCACAGTTCACAGTTCACAGGTCACAGGTCACAGTTCACAGTTCACAGTCCACAGTTCACTGTTCACAAATCACAGTTCACAGATCACAGTCTTCATTTCACACTTCACACTTCACAGTGCACAGTTCACAGTCCACAGTTCACTGTTCACAAATCACAGGGCACACTTCACAGTTCACAGTTCACAGTCCACAGATCACAGTTCACAGACTTTATTTCACACTTCACAGTTCGCAGTTCACAGTTCACAGTTCACAGTTCACAGTTCACACTTCACAGTTCACAGTTCACAGTTCACAGTTCACAGTTCACAGTTCACAGTTCACAGTTCACAGTTCACAGTTCACAGTTCACAGTTCACTGTTCACAGTTCACAGTTCACAGTATTCATTTCACAATTCACAGTTCGCAGTTCACAGTTCACACTTCACAGTGCACAGTTCACTGTTCACAGTTCACTGTTTACAGTTTACAGTTCTCAGTTTACAGTTCTCAGTTCACAGTTGACAGTTCACAGTTCACAGTTCACAGTTCACACTTCACAGTTCACAGTTCACAGTTCACAGTTCACAGTTCACAGTTCACAGTTCACAGTTCACTGTTCACAGTTCACAGTTCACAGTATTCATTTCACAATTCACAGTTCGCAGTTCACAGTTCACACTTCACAGTGCACAGTTCACTGTTCACAGTTCACTGTTCACAGATCATAGTTCACAGTTCACAGTTCACAGTTCACAGTTCACAGTTCACAGTTCACAGTTCACAGTTCACAGTTCACAGTTCACTGTTCACAGTTCACAGTTCACAGTATTCATTTCACAATTCACAGTTCGCAGTTCACAGTTCACACTTCACAGTGCACAGTTCACTGTTCACAGTTCACTGTTCACAGATCATAGTTCACAGTTCACAGATCACAGTTCACAGTTCACAGTTCACAGTTCACAGTTCCCAGTTCGCAGGTCACAGTTCACATTTCACAGTTCACAGTTCACAGGTCACAGTTCACAGTTCACAGGTCACAGGTCACAGTTCACAGTTCACTGTTCACAGTCCACAGTTCACTGTTCACAGATCACAGTTCACAGATCACAGTCTTCATTTCACACTTCACACTTCACAGTGCACAGTTCACAGTCCACAGTTCACTGTTCACAAATCACAGTTCACACTTCACAGTTCACAGTTCACAGTCCACAGATCACAGTTCACAGACTTTATTTCACACTTCACAGTTCGCAGTTCACAGTTCACAGTTCACAGTTCACAGTTCACAGTTCGCAGGTCACAGTTCACATTTCACAGTTCACTGTCTTCATTTCATACTTCACAGTTCGCAGTTCACAGTTCACAGGTCACAGTTCACAGCCCACTGTTCACAGTTCACAGATCACAGTTCACAGTTCACAGACTTTATTTCACAATTCAGTTTTCACAGTTCACAGTTCACAGTTCTCAGTTCACAGTTCACAGTTCACAGATCACAGTTCACAGTCTTCATTTCACACTTCAGTCTTCACAGGGCACAGTTCACAGTTCACAGTCTTCATTTCACAATTCACAGTTCGCAGTAGACAGTTCACAGATCACAGTTCACAGATCACAGTTCACAGTTCACAGTTCACAGTTCACAGTTCACAGTTCACAGGTCACAGTTCACAGTCTTCATTTCACACTTCACACTTCACAGTGCACAGTTCACAGTCCACAGTTCACAGTCCACAGTTCACTGTTCACAAATCACAGTTCACAGTTCACAGTTCACAGTCCACAGATCACAGTTCACAGTCTTCATTTCACACTTCACAGTTCGCAGTTCACAGTTCACAGTTCACAGATCACAGTTCACAGTTCACAGTTCACAGTTCACTGTTCACAGTTTACAGTTCTCAGTTTACAGTTCTCAGTTCACAGTTGACAGTTGACAGTTCACAGTTCACACTTCACAGTTCACAGATCACACTTCACAGTTCACAGTTCACAAATCACAGTTCACAGATCACAGTTCACAGACTTTATTTCACAATTCAGTTTTCACAGTTCACAGTTCACAGTCCGCAGTTCACTGTTCACAGATCATAGTTCACAGTTCACAGTTCACAGTTCACAGTTTACAGTTCACAGTTCACAGTTCCAGTTCACAGTTCACAGTTCACAGTTCACAGTTCACAGTTCACAGTTCACAGTTCACAGGTCACAGTTCACAGTTCACAGTTCACAGTCCACAGTTCACAGTTCACAGTTCACAGTTCACAGTTCACAGTTCACAGTCTTCATTTCACAATTCACAGTTCGCAGTTCACAGTTCACAGTTCACAGTTCACAGTCTTCATTTCACAATTCACAGTTCGCAGTTCACAGTTCACAGTTCACAGTTCACAGTTCACAGTTCACAGTTCACAGTTCACTGTTCACAGTTTACAGTTCTCAGTTTACAGTTCTCAGTTCACAGTTGACAGTTCACAGTTCACAGTTCACAGGTCACAGTTCACAGTTCACAGTTCACAGTTCACAGTCCACAGTTCACTGTTCACAATTCACAGTTCACAGTTCACAGTTCACAGTTCACAGTTCACTGTTCACTGTTCACAGTTCACAGTTCACAGTTCACAGTCTTCATTTCACAATTCACAGTTCGCAGTTCACAGTTCACAGGTCACAGTTCACAGTTCACAGGTCACAGTTCACAGTCCACAGTTCACTGTTCACAGATCACAGTTCACAGTTCACAGTTCACAGTCTTCATTTCACACTTCACACTTCACAGTGCACAGTTCACAGTCCACAGTTCACTATCCACAGTTCACTGTTCACAAATCACAGTTCACAGTTCACAGTTCACAGTCCACAGATCACAGTTCACAGTCTTCATTTCACACTTCACAGTTCGCAGTTCACAGTTCACAGATCACAGATCACAGTTCACAGTTCACAGTTCACAGTTCACTGTTCACAGTTCACTGTTCACAGATCATAGTTCACAGTTCACGGTTCACAGTTCACAGTTCACAGTTCACAGTTCACAGTTCACAGTTCACAGTTCACAGTCTTCATTTCACAATTCACAGTTCGCAGTTCACAGTTCACAGATCACAGTTCACAGATCACAGTTCACAGATCACAGTTCACAGTTCACAGTTCACAGTTCAGAGATCACACTTCAGAGTTCACAGTTCACAGTTCACAGATCACAGTTCACAGACTTTATTTCACAATTCAGTTTTCACAGTTCACAGTTCACAGTTCACAGTTCACAGTTCCAGTTCCAGTTCACAGTTCACAGTTCACAGTTCACAGTTCACACTTCACTGTTCACAGATCACAGTTCACAGTTCACAGTTCACAGTTCCCAGTTCGCAGGTCACAGTTCACATTTCACAGTTCACAGTTCACAGTTCAAAGGTCACAGTTCACAGTTCACAGGTCACAGGTCACAGTTCACAGTACACAGTCCACAGTTCACTGTTCACAAATCACAGTTCACAGATCACAGTCTTCATTTCACACTTCACAATTCACAGTGCACAGTTCACAGTCCACAGTTCACTGTTCACAAATCACAGTTCACACTTCACAGTTCACAGTTCACAGTCCACAGATCACAGTTCACAGACTTTATTTCACACTTCACAGTTCGCAGTTCACAGTTCACAGTTCACAGTTCACAGTTCACAGTTCACAGTTCACACTTCACAGTTCACAGTTCACAGTTCACAGTTCACAGTTCACAGTTCACTGTTCACAGTTCACAGTTCACAGTATTCATTTCACAATTCACAGTTCAAAGTTCACAGTTCACAGGTCACAGTTCACAGTTCACAGGTCACAGTTCACAGTTCACAGTCCACAGTTCACTGTTCACAGATCACAGTTCACAGTTCACAGTCTTCATTTCACACTTCACACTTCACAGTGCACAGTTCACAGTCCACAGTTGACTGTTCACAAATCACAGTTCACAGTTCACAGTTCACAGTCCACAGATCACAGTTCACAGTCTTCATTTCACACTTCACAGTTCGCAGTTCACAGTTCACAGATCACAGTTCACAGTTCACAGTTCACAGTTCACAGTTCACTGTTTACAGTTTACAGTTCTCAGTTTACAGTTCTCAGTTCACAGTTGACAGTTCACAGTTCACAGTTCACACTTCACAGTTCACAGTTCACAGTTCACAGTTCACAGTTCACAGTTCACAGTTCACAGTTCACAGTTCACAGTTCACAGTTCACAGTTCACTGTCACAGTTCACAGTTCACAGTATTCATTTCACAATTCACAGTTCGCAGTTCACAGTTCACACTTCACAGTGCACAGTTCACAGTCCACAGTTCACTGTTCACAAATCACAGTTCACAGTTCACAGTTCACAGTCCACAGATCACAGTTCACAGTCTTCATTTCACACTTCACAGTTCGCAGTTCACAGTTCACAGATCACAGTTTACAGTTCACAGTTCACAGTTCACTATTTACAGTTTACAGTTCTCAGTTTACAGTTCTCAGTTCACAGTTGACAGTTCACAGTTCACAGTTCACAGTTCACAGTCCACAGTTCACTATTCACAGATCATAGTTCACAGTTCACAGTTCACAGTTCACAGTTCACAGTTCACAGTCTTCATTTCACAATTCACAGTTCGCAGTAGACAGTTCACAGATCACAGTTCACAGTTCACAGTTCACAGGTCACAGTTCACAGTTCACAGTTCACAGTCCACAGTTCACTGTTCACAGATCACAGTTCACAGTTCACAGTCTTCATTTCACACTTCACACTTGACAGTGCACAGTTCACAGTCCACAGTTCACTGTTCACAAATCACAGTTCACAGTTCACAGTTCACAGTCCACAGATCACAGTTCACAGTCTTCATTTCACACTTCACAGTTCGCAGTTCACAGTTCACAGATCACAGTTCACAGTTCACAGTTCACAGTTCACAGTTCACTGTTCACAGTTTACAGTTCTCAGTTTACAGTTATCAGTTCACAGTTCACAGTTCACAGTCTTCATTTCACAATTCACAGTTCGCAGTTCACAGTTCACAGATCACAGTTCACAGATCACAGTTCACAGTTCACAGTTCACAGTTCACAGTTCACATTTCACAGTTCACTGTTCACAAATCACAGTTCACACTTCACAGTTCACAGTTCACAGTCCACAGATCACAGTTCACAGACTTTATTTCACACTTCACAGTTGGCAGTTCACAGTTGGCAGTTCACAGTTCACAGTTCACAGTTCACAGTTCACAGTTCACAGTTCACTGTTCACAGTTTACAGTTCTCAGTTTACAGTTCTCAGTTCACAGTTGACAGTTCACAGTTCACAATTCCCACTTCACAGTTCACAGTTCACAGTTCACAGTCCACAGTTCACTGTTCACAATTCACAGTTCACAGTTCACAGTTCACAGTTCACAGTTCACAGTTCACAGTTCACAGTTCACAGTTCACAGTTTACTGTTCACTGTTCACAGATCACAGTTCACAGTTCACAGTCTTCATTTCACAATTCACAGTTCGCAGTTCACAGTTCACAGGTCACAGTTCACAGTTCACAGGTCACAGTTCACAGTTCACAGTCCACAGTTCACTGTTCACAGATCACAGTTCACAGTTCACAGTCTTCATTTCACACTTCACACTTCACACTTCACAGTGCACAGTTCACAGTCCACAGTTCACAGTCCACAGTTCACAGTCCACAGTTCACTGTTCACAAATCACAGTTCATAGTTCACAGTTCACAGTCCACAGATCACAGTTCACAGTCTTCATTTCACACTTCACAGTTCGCAGTTCACAGTTCACAGTTCACAGTTCACAGTCTTCATTTCACAATTCACAGTTCGCAGTTCACAGTTCACAGGTCACAGTTCACAGTTCACAGGTCACAGTTCACAGTTCACAGTCCACTGTTCACAGGTCACAGTTCACAGTTCACAGTCCACTGTTGACTGTTCACAGATCACAGTTCACAGTTCACAGTCTTCATTTCACAATTCACAGTTCGCAGTTCACAGTTCACAGGTCACAGTTCACAGTTCACAGGTCACAGTTCACAGTTCACAGTCCACAGTTCACTGTTCACAGATCACAGTTCACAGTTCACAGTCTTCATTTCACACTTCACACTTCACACTTCACAGTGCACAGTTCACAGTCCACAGTTCACAGTCCACAGTTCACTGTTCACAAATCACAGTTCACAGTACACAGTTCACAGTCCACAGATCACAGTTCACAGTCTTCATTTCACACTTCACAGTTCGCAGTTCACAGTTCACAGATCACAGTTCACAGTTCACAGTTCACAGTTCACAGTTCACAGTTCACAGTTCACAGTTCACTGTTCACAGTTTACAGTTCTCAGTTTACAGTTCTCAGTTCACAGTTGACAGTTCACAGTTCACAGTTCACACTTCACAGTTCACAGTTCACAGTCCACAGTTCACTGTTCACAGATCATAGTTCACAGTTCACAGTTCACAGTTCACAGTTCACAGTCTTCATTTCACAATTCACAGTTCGCAGTTCACAGTTCACAGATCACAGTTCACAGATCACAGTTCACAGTTCACAGTTCAAAGTTCACAGATCACACTTCACAGTTCACAGTTCACAGATCACAGTTCACAGATCACAGTTCACAGACTTTATTTCACATTTCAGTTTTCACAGTTCACAGTTCACAGTTGACAGTCCGCAGTTCACTGTTCACAGATCATAGTTCACAGTTCACAGTTCATTGTTCACAGTTCACAGTTCACAGTTCCAGTTCACAGTTCACAGTTCACAGTTCACTGTTCACAGTTCACAGTTCACACTTCACTGTTCACAGATCACAGTTCACAGTTCACAGTTCACAGATCACAGTTCACAGTTCACAGTTCACAGTTCACAGTTCACAGTTCCCAGTTCGCAGGTCACAGTTCACATTTCACAGTTCACTGTCTTCATTTCATACTTCACAGTTCGCAGTTCACAGTTCACCGTTCACAGTTCACAGTTCACAGTCCACAGTTCACTGTTCACAATTCACAGTTCACAGTTCACAGTTCACAGTTCACAGTTCACAGTTCACAGTTCACAGTTCACAGTTCACTGTTCACTGTTCACAGTTCACAGTTCAAAGTTCACAGATCACACTTCACAGTTCACAGTTCACAGATCACAGTTCACAGATCACAGTTCACAGACTTTATTTCACATTTCAGTTTTCACAGTTCACAGTTCACAGTTGACAGTCCGCAGTTCACTGTTCACAGATCATAGTTCACAGTTCACAGTTCATTGTTCACAGTTCACAGTTCACAGTTCCAGTTCCAGTTCACAGTTCACAGTTCACAGTTCACTGTTCACAGTTCACAGTTCACAGTTCACACTTCACTGTTCACAGATCACAGTTCACAGTTCACAGTTCACAGTTCACAGTTCACAGTTCACAGTTCCCAGTTCGCAGGTCACAGTTCACATTTCACAGTTCACTGTCTTCATTTCATACTTCACAGTTCGCAGTTCACAGTTCACCGTTCACAGTTCACAGTTCACAGTCCACAGTTCACTGTTCACAATTCACAGTTCACAGTTCACAGTTCACAGTTCACAGTTCACAGTTCACTGTTCACTGTTCACAGATCACAGTTCACAGTTCACAGTCTTCATTTCACAATTCACAGTTCGCAGTTCACAGTTCACAGGTCACAGTTCACAGTTCACAGGTCACAGTTCACAGTTCACAGTCCACTGTTCACTGTTCACAGATCACAGTTCACAGTTCACAGTCTTCATTTCACAATTCACAGTTCGCAGTTCACAGTTCACAGGTCACAGTTCACAGTTCACAGTTCACAGTTCACAGGTCACAGTTCACAGTTCACAGTCCACAGTTCACTGTTCACAGATCACAGTTCACAGTTCACAGTCTTCATTTCACACTTCACACTTCACACTTCACAGTGCACAGTTCACAGTCCACAGTCCACAGTTCACTGTTCACAAATCACAGTTCACAGTACACAGTTCACAGTCCACAGTACACAGTTCACAGTCCACAGTTCACAGTTCACAGTCTTCATTTCACACTTCACAGTTCGCAGTTCACAGTTCACAGATCACAGTTCACAGTTCACAGTTCACAGTTCACAGTTCACTGTTCACAGTTTACAGTTCTCAGTTTACAGTTCTCAGTTCACAGTTGACAGTTCACAGTTCACAGTTCACACTTCACAGTTCACAGTTCACAGTCCACAGTTCACTGTTCACAGATCATAGTTCACAGTTCACAGTTCACAGTTCACAGTTCACAGTTCACAGTTCACAGTTCACAGTCTTCATTTCACAATTCACAGTTCGCAGTTCACAGTTCACAGATCACAGTTCACAGATCACAGTTCACAGTTCACAGTTCAAAGTTCACAGATCACACTTCACAGTTCACAGTTCACAGATCACAGTTCACAGACTTTATTTCACATTTCAGTTTTCACAGTTCACAGTTCACAGTTGACAGTCCGCAGTTCACTGTTCGCAGATCATAGTTCACAGTTCACAGTTCATTGTTCACAGTTCACAGTTCACAGTTCCAGTTCCAGTTCACAGTACACAGTTCACAGTTCACAGTTCACTGTTCACAGTTCACAGTTCACAGTTCACAGTTCACTGTTCACAGTTTACAGTTCTCAGTTTACAGTTCTCAGTTCACAGTTGACAGTTCACAGTTCACAGTTAACAGTTCACAGTCCACAGTTCACTGTTCACAGATCATAGTTCACAGTTCACAGTTCACAGTTCACAGTTCACAGTTCACAGTTCACAGTTCACAGTCTTCATTTCACAATTCACAGTTCGCAGTTCACAGTTCACAGATCACAGTTCACAGATCACAGTTCACAGTTCACAGTTCAAAGTTCACAGATCACACTTCACAGTTCACAGTTCACAGATCACAGTTCACAGATCACAGTTCACAGACTTTATTTCACATTTCAGTTTTCACAGTTCACAGTTCACAGTTGACAGTCCGCAGTTCACTGTTCGCAGATCATAGTTCACAGTTCACAGTTCATTGTTCACAGTTCACAGTTCACAGTTCCAGTTCCAGTTCACAGTTCACAGTTCACAGTTCACTGTTCACAGTTCACAGTTCACACTTCACTGTTCACAGATCACAGTTCACAGTTCACAGTTCACAGTTCACAGTTCACAGTTCACAGTTCACAGTTCCCAGTTCGCAGGTCACAGTTCACATTTCACAGTTCACTGTCTTCATTTCATACTTCACAGTTCGCAGTTCACAGTTCACCGTTCACAGTTCACAGTTCACAGTCCACAGTTCACTGTTCACAATTCACAGTTCACAGTTCACAGTTCACAGTTCACAGTTCACAGTTCACAGTTCACAGTTCACAGTTCACAGTTCACAGTTCACTGTTCACTGTTCACAGTTCACAGTTCAAAGTTCACAGATCACACTTCACAGTTCACAGTTCACAGATCACAGTTCACAGATCACAGTTCACAGATCACAGTTCACAGACTTTATTTCACATTTCAGTTTTCACAGTTCACAGTTCACAGTTGACAGTCCGCAGTTCACTGTTCACAGATCATAGTTCACAGTTCACAGTTCATTGTTCACAGTTCACAGTTCACAGTTCCAGTTCACAGTTCACAGTTCACAGTTCACTGTTCACAGTTCACAGTTCACACTTCACTGTTCACAGATCACAGTTCACAGTTCACAGTTCACAGTTCACAGTTCCCAGTTCGCAGGTCACAGTTCACATTTCACAGTTCACTGTCTTCATTTCATACTTCACAGTTCGCAGTTCACAGTTCACCGTTCACAGTTCACAGTTCACAGTCCACAGTTCACTGTTCACAATTCACAGTTCACAGTTCACAGTTCACAGTTCACAGTTCACAGTTCACAGTTCACAGTTCACAGTTCACAGTTCACAGTTCACTGTTCACAGTTCACAGTTCACAGTTCACAGTTCACAGTTCACAGTTCACAGTTCACAGTTCACAGTTCACAGTCTTCATTTCACAATTCACAGTTCGCAGTTCACAGTTCACAGTTCACAGGTCACAGTTCACAGTTCACAGTCCACAGTTCACTGTTCACAGATCACAGTTCACAGTCTTCATTTCACACTTCACACTTCACACTTCACAGTGCACAGTTCACAGTCCACAGTTCACTGTTCACAAATCACAGTCCACAGTTCACAGTTCACAGTTCACAGTCCACAGATCACAGTTCACAGTCTTCATTTCACACTTCACAGTTCGCAGTTCACAGTTCACAGATCACAGTTCACAGTTCACAGTTCACAGTTCACAGTTCACAGTTCACAGTTCCAGTTCACAGTTCAAAGAAACACAGTTCACAGTTCACAGTTCACACTTCACTGTTCACAGATCACAGTTCACAGTTCACAGTTCACAGTTCACAGTTCACAGTTCCCAGTTCGCAGGTCACAGTTCACATTTCACAGTTCACTGTCTTCATTTCATACTTCACAGTTCACTGTCTTCATTTCATACTTCACAGTTCGCAGTTCACAGTTCACAGTTCACAGTTCACAGTTCACATGTCACAGTTCACAGTTCACAGTTCACAGGTCACAGGTCACAGTTCACAGTTCACAGTCCACAGTGCACTGTTCACAGATCACAGTTCACAGATCACAGTCTTCCTTTCACACTTCACACTTCACAGTGCACAGTTCACAGTCCACAGTTCACTGTTCACAAATCACAGTTCACACTTCACAGTTCACAGTTCACAGTCCACAGATCACAGTTCACAGACTTTATTTCACACTTCACAGTTCGCAGTTCACAGCTCACAGTTCACAGTTCACAGTTCACAGTTCGCAGGTCACAGTTCACATTTCACAGTTCACTGTCTTCATTTCATACTTCACAGTTCGCAGTTCACAGTTCACAGGTCACAGTTCACAGCCCAATGTTCACAGTTCACAGATCACAGTTCACAGTTCACAGACTTTATTTCACAATTCAGTTTTCACAGTTCACAGTTCACAGTTCTCAGTTCACAGTTCACAGTTAACAGATCACAGTTCACAGTCTTCATTTCACACTTCAGTCTTCACAGGGCACAGTTCACAGTGCACAGTCTTCATTTCACAATTCACAGTTCGCAGTTTACAGTTCACAGATCACACTTCACAGTTCACAGTTCACAGATCACAGTTCACAGATCACAGTTCACAGACTTTACTTCACAATTCAGTTTTCACAGTTCACAGTTCACAGTTCACAGTCCGCAGTTCACTGTTCACAGATCATAGTTCACAGTTCACAGTTCACAGTTCCAGTTCACGGTTCACAGTTCACAGTTCACAGTTCACAGTTCACACTTCACTGTTCACAGATCACAGTTCACAGTTCACAGTTCACAGTTCACAGTTCCCAGTTCGCAGGTCACAGTTCACATTTCACAGTTCACTGTCTTCATTTCATACTTCACAGTTCACTGTCTTCATTTCATACTTCACAGTTCACTGTCTTCATTTCATACTTCACAGTTCGCAGTTCACAGTTCACAGTCCACAGTTCACTGTTCACAGATCACAGTTCACAGATCACAGTCTTCATTTCACACTTCACACTTCACAGTGCACAGTTCACAGTCCACAGTTCACTGTTCACAAATCACAGTTCACACTTCACAGTTCACAGTTCACAGTCCACAGATCACAGTTCACAGACTTTATTTCACACTTCACAGTTCACAGTTCACAGTTCACAGTTCACAGTTCACAGTTCACAGTTCACTGTTCACAGTTTACAGTTCTCAGTTTACAGTTCTCAGTTCACAGTTGACAGATCACAGTTCACAGTTCACACTTCACAGTTCACAGTTCACAGTTCACAGTTCACAAATCACAGTTCACAGTTCACAGTTCACAGTCCACAGATCACAGTTCACAGTCTTCATTTCACACTTCACAGTTCGCAGTTCACAGTTCACAGATCACAGATCACAGTTCACAGTTCACAGTTCACAGTTCACAGTTCACAGTTCACAGTTCACTGTTCACAGTTCACTGTTCACAGATCATAGTTCACAGTTTACAGTTCACAGTTCACAGTTCACAGTTCACAGTTCACAGTCTTCATTTCACAATTCACAGTTCGCAGTTCACAGTTCACAGATCACAGTTCACAGATCACAGTTCACAGTTCACAGTTCACAGTTCACAGATCACACTTCAGAGTTCACAGTTCACAGTTCACAGATCACAGTTCACAGACTTTATTTGACAATTCAGTTTTCACAGTTCACAGTTCACAGTTCACAGTTCCAGTTCCAGTTCACAGTTCACTGTTCACAGTTCACAGTTCACAGTTCACACTTCACTGTTCACAGATCACAGTTCACAGTTCACAGTTCACAGTTCACAGTTCACAGTTCACAGTTCACAGTTCACAGTTCACAGTTCACAGTTCACAGGTCACAGTTCACAGTTCACAGGTCACAGGTCACAGTTCACAGTTCACAGTTCACAGTCCACAGATCACAGTTCACAGACTTTATTTCACACTTCACAGTTCGCAGTTCACAGCTCACAGTTCACAGTTCACAGTTCACAGTTCGCAGGTCACAGTTCACATTTCACATTTCACTGTCTTCATTTCATACTTCACAGTTCGCAGTTCACAGTTCACAGGTCACAGTTCACAGCCCAATGTTCACAGTTCACAGATCACAGTTCACAGTTCACAGACTTTATTTCACAATTCAGTTTTCACAGTTCACAGTTCACAGTTCTCAGTTCACAGTTCACAGTTCACAGATCACAGTTCACAGTCTTCATTTCACACTTCAGTCTTCACAGGGCACAGTTCACAGTTCACAGTCTTCATTTCACAATTCACAGTTCGCAGTTTACAGTTCACAGATCACACTTCACAGTTCACAGTTCACAGATCACAGTTCACAGATCACAGTTCACAGACTTTATTTCACAATTCAGTTTTCACAGTTCACAGTTCACAGTCCGCAGTTCACTGTTCACAGATCATAGTTCACAGTTCACAGTTCACAGTTCCAGTTCACGGTTCACAGTTCACAGTTCACAGTTCACAGTTCACACTTCACTGTTCACAGATCACAGTTCACAGTTCACAGTTCACAGTTCCCAGTTCGCAGGTCACAGTTCACATTTCACAGTTCACTGTCTTCATTTCATACTTCACAGTTCACTGTCTTCATTTCATACTTCACAGTTCACTGTCTTCATTTCATACTTCACAGTTCGCAGTTCACAGTTCACAGTCCACAGTTCACTGTTCACAGATCACAGTTCACAGATCACAGTCTTCATTTCACACTTCACACTTCACAGTGCACAGTTCACAGTCCACAGTTCACTGTTCACTGTTCACAAATCACAGTTCACACTTCACAGTTCACAGTTCACAGTCCACAGATCACAGTTCACAGACTTTATTTCACACTTCACAGTTCACAGTTCACAGTTCACAGTTCACAGTTCACAGTTCACAGTTCACAGTTCACAGTTCACAGTTCACAGTTCACTGTTCACAGTTTACAGTTCTCAGTTTACAGTTCTCAGTTCACAGTTGACAGATCACAGTTCACAGTTCACACTTCACACTTCACAGTTCACAGTTCACAGTTCACAAATCACAGTTCACAGTTCACAGTTCACAGTCCACAGATCACAGTCTTCATTTCACAATTCACAGTTCGCAGTTCACAGTTCACAGATCACAGTTCACAGATCACAGTTCACAGTTCACAGTTCACAGTTCACAGATCACACTTCAGAGTTCACAGTTCACAGTTCACAGATCACAGTTCACAGACTTTATTTCACAATTCAGTTTTCACAGTTCACAGTTCACAGTTCACAGTTCACAGTTCCAGTTCCAGTTCACAGTTCACAGTTCACAGTTCACAGTTCACAGTTCACACTTCACTGTTCACAGATCACAGTTCACAGTTCACAGTTCACAGTTCACAGTTCACAGTTCACAGTTCACAGTTCACAGTTCACAGTTCACAGGTCACAGTTCACAGTTCACAGGTCACAGGTCACAGTTCACAGTTCACAGTCCACAGTTCACTGTTCACAGATCACAGTTCACAGATCACAGTCTTCATTTCACACTTCACACTTCACAGTGCACAGTTCACAGTCCACAGTTCACTGTTCACAAATCACAGTTCACACTTCACAGTTCACAGTTCACAGTCCACAGATCACAGTTCACAGACTTTATTTCACACTTCACAGTTCGCAGTTCACAGTTCACAGTTCACAGTTCACAGTTCGCAGGTCACAGTTCACATTTCACAGTTCACTGTCTTCATTTCATACTTCACAGTTCGCAGTTCACAGTTCACAGGTCACAGTTCACAGCCCACTGTTCACAGTTCACAGATCACATTTCACAGTTCACAGACTTTATTTCACAATTCAGTTTTCACAGTTCACAGTTCACAGTTCTCAGTTCACAGTTCACAGTTCACAGATCACAGTTCACAGTCTTCATTTCACACTTCAGTCTTCACAGGGCACAGTTCACAGTTCACAGTCTTCATTTCACAATTCACAGTTCGCAGTACACAGTTCACAGATCACAGTTCACAGATCACAGTTCACAGTTCACAGTTCACAGTTCACAGGTCACAGTTCACAGTTCACAGTTCACAGTCCACAGTTCACTGTTCACAGATCACAGTTCACAGTTCACAGTCTTCATTTCACACTTCACACTTCACAGTGCACAGTTCACAGTCCACAGTTCACAGTCCACAGTTCACTGTTCACAAATCACAGTTCACAGTTCACAGTTCACAGTCCACAGATCACAGTTCACAGTCTTCATTTCACACTTCACAGTTCGCAGTTCACAGTTCACAGATCACAGTTCACAGTTCACAGTTCACAGTTCACACTTCACAGTTCACAGTTCACAGTCCACAGTTCACTGTTCACAGATCATAGTTCACAGTTCACAGTTCACAGTTCACAGTTCACAGTTCACAGTTCACAGTTCACAGTTCACAGTTCACAGTCTTCATTTCACAATTCACAGTTCGCAGTTCACAGTTCACAGATCACAGTTCACAGATCACAGTTCACAGTTCACAGTTCACAGTTCACAGTTCACAGATCACACTTCACAGTTCACAGTTCACAGATCACAGTTCACAGATCACAGTTCACAGACTTTATTTCACAATTCAGTTTTCACAGTTCACAGTTCACAGTCCGCAGTTCACTGTTCACAGATCATAGTTCACAGTTCACAGTTCACAGTTCACAGTTCACAGTTTACAGTTCACAGTTCACAGTTCCAGTTCACAGTTCACAGTTCACAGTTCACAGTTCACAGTTCACAGTTCACAGGTCACAGATCACAGTTCACAGTTCACAGTCCACAGTTCACAGTTCACAGTTCACAGTTCACAGATCACAGTTCACAGTTCACAGTTCACACTTCACAGTTCACAGTTCACAGTCCACAGTTCACTGTTCACAGATCATAGTTCACAGTTCACAGTTCACAGTTCACAGTTCACAGTTCACAGTTCACAGTTCACAGTTCACAGTTCACAGTCTTCATTTCACAATTCACAGTTCGCAGTTCACAGTTCACAGATCACAGTTCACAGATCACAGTTCACAGTTCACAGTTCACAGTTCACAGATCACACTTCACAGTTCACAGTTCACAGATCACAGTTCACAGATCACAGTTCACAGACTTTATTTCACAATTCAGTTTTCACAGTTCACAGTTCACAGTCCGCAGTTCACTGTTCACAGATCATAGTTCACAGTTCACAGTTCACAGTTCACAGTTTACAGTTCACAGTTCACAGTTCCAGTTCACAGTTCACAGTTCACAGTTCACAGTTCACAGTTCACAGGTCACAGTTCACAGTTCACAGTTCACAGTCCACAGTTCACAGTTCACAGTTCACAGTTCACAGTTCACAGTCTTCATTTCACAATTCACAGTTCGCAGTTCACAGTTCACAGTTCACAGTTCACAGTTCACAGTTCACAGTTCACAGTTCACTGTTCACAGTTTACAGTTCTCAGTTTACAGTTCTCAGTTCACAGTTGACAGTTCACAGTTCACAGTTCACACTTCACAGTTCACAGTTCACAGTTCACAGTCCACAGTTCACTGTTCACAATTCACAGTTCACAGTTCACAGTTCACAGTTCACTGTTCACTGTTCACAGTTCACAGTTCACAGTTCACTGTTCACAATTCACAGTTCACAGTTCACAGTTCACAGTTCACTGTTCACTGTTCACAGTTCACAGTTCACAGTTCACAGTTCACAGTTCACAGTTCACAGTCTTCATTTCACAATTCACAGTTCGCAGTTCACAGTTCACAGGTCACAGTTCACAGTTCACAGTTCACAGGTCACAGTTCACAGTTCACAGTCCACAGTTCACTGTTCACAGATCACAGTTCACAGTTCACAGTCTTCATTTCACACTTCACACTTCACAGTGCACAGTTCACAGTCCACAGTTCACAGTCCACAGTTCACTGTTCACAAATCACAGTTCACAGTTCACAGTTCACAGTTCACAGTCCACAGATCACAGTTCACAGATCACAGTTCACAGACTTTATTTCACAATTCAGTTTTCACAGTTCACAGTTCACAGTTCACAGTCCGCAGTTCACTGTTCACAGATCATAGTTCACAGTTCACAGTTCACAGTTCCAGTTCACGGTTCACAGTTCACAGTTCACAGTTCACAGTTCACAGTTCACACTTCACTGTTCACAGATCACAGTTCACAGTTCACAGTTCCCAGTTCGCAGGTCACAGTTCACATTTCACAGTTCACTGTCTTCATTTCATACTTCACAGTTCACTGTCTTCATTTCATACTTCACAGTTCACTGTCTTCATTTCATACTTCACAGTTCACTGTTTTCATTTCATACTTCACAGTTCGCAGTTCACAGTTCACAGTCCACAGTTCACTGTTCACAGATCACAGTTCACAGATCACAGTCTTCATTTCACACTTCACACTTCACAGTGCACAGTTCACAGTCCACAGTTCACTGTTCACAAATCACAGTTCACACTTCACAGTTCACAGTTCACAGTCCACAGATCACAGTTCACAGACTTTATTTCACACTTCACAGTTCACAGTTCACAGTTCACAGTTCACAGTTCACAGTTCACAGTTCACAGTTCACAGTTCACTGTTCACAGTTTACAGTTCTCAGTTTACAGTTCTCAGTTCACAGTTGACAGATCACAGTTCACAGTTCACACTTCACAGTTCACAGTTCACAGTTCACAGTTTACAAATCACAGTTCACAGTTCACAGTTCACAGTCCACAGATCACAGTTCACAGTCTTCATTTCACACTTCACAGTTCGCAGTTCACAGTTCACAGATCACAGATCACAGTTCACAGTTCACAGTTCACAGTTCACAGTTCCCAGTTCGCAGGTCACAGTTCACATTTCACAGTTCACTGTCTTCATTTCATACTTCACAGTTCACTGTCTTCATTTCATACTTCACAGTTCACTGTCTTCATTTCATACTTCACAGTTCGCAGTTCACAGTTCACAGTCCACAGTTCACTGTTCACAGATCACAGTTCACAGATCACAGTCTTCATTTCACACTTCACACTTCACAGTGCACAGTTCACAGTTCACAGTCCACAGTTCACTGTTCACAAATCACAGTTCACACTTCACAGTTCACAGTTCACAGTCCACAGATCACAGTTCACAGACTTTATTTCACACTTCACAGTTCACAGTTCACAGTTCACAGTTCACAGTTCACAGTTCACAGTTCACAGTTCACTGTTCACAGTTTACAGTTCTCAGTTTACAGTTCTCAGTTCACAGTTGACAGATCACAGTTCACAGTTCACAGATCACAGTTCACAGTTCACAGTTCACAGTTCACAGATCACACTTCAGAGTTCACAGTTCACAGTTCACAGATCACAGTTCACAGACTTTATTTCACAATTCAGTTTTCACAGTTCACAGTTCACAGTTCACAGTTCACAGTTCCAGTTCCAGTTCACAGTTCACAGTTCACAGTTCACAGTTCACAGTTCACAGTTCACAGTTCACACTTCACTGTTCACAGATCACAGTTCACAGTTCACAGTTCACAGTTCACAGTTCACAGTTCACAGTTCACAGTTCACAGTTCACAGGTCACAGTTCACAGTTCACAGTTCACAGGTCACAGGTCACAGTTCACAGTTCACAGTTCACAGTCCACAGTTCACTGTTCACAGATCACAGTTCACAGATCACAGTCTTCATTTCACACTTCACACTTCACAGTGCACAGTTCACAGTCCACAGTTCACTGTTCACAAATCACAGTTCACACTTCACAGTTCACAGTTCACAGTCCACAGATCACAGTTCACAGACTTTATTTCACACATCACAGTTCGCAGTTCACAGTTCACAGTTCACAGTTCACAGTTCACAGTTCGCAGGTCACAGTTCACATTTCACAGTTCACTGTCTTCATTTCATACTTCACAGTTCGCAGTTCACAGTTCACAGGTCACAGTTCACAGCCCACTGTTCACAGTTCACAGATCACATTTCACAGTTCACAGACTTTATTTCACAATTCAGTTTTCACAGTTCACAGTTCACAGTTCTCAGTTCACAGTTCACAGTTCACAGATCACAGTTCACAGTCTTCATTTCACACTTCAGTCTTCACAGGGCACAGTTCACAGTTCACAGTCTTCATTTCACAATTCACAGTTCGCAGTAGACAGTTCACAGATCACAGTTCACAGATCACAGTTCACAGTTCACAGTTCACAGTTCACAGGTCACAGTTCACAGTTCACAGTTCACAGTCCACAGTTCACTGTTCACAGATCACAGTTCACAGTTCACAGTCTTCATTTCACACTTCACACTTCACAGTGCACAGTTCACAGTCACAGTTCACAGTCCACAGTTCACTGTTCACAAATCACAGTTCACAGTTCACAGTTCACAGTCCACAGATCACAGTTCACAGTCTTCATTTCACACTTCACAGTTCGCAGTTCACAGTTCACAGATCACAGTTCACAGTTCACACTTCACAGTTCACAGTTCACAGTTCACAGTCCACAGTTCACTGTTCACAGATCATAGTTCACAGTTCACAGTTCACAGTTCACAGTTCACAGTTCACAGTTCACAGTTCACAGTTCACAGTTCACAGTCTTCATTTCACAATTCACAGTTCGCAGTTCACAGTTCACAGATCACAGTTCACAGTTCACAGATCACAGTTCACAGATCACAGTTCACAGACTTTATTTCACAATTCAGTTTTCACAGTTCACAGTTCACAGTCCGCAGTTCACTGTTCACAGATCATAGTTCACAGTTCACAGTTCACAGTTCACAGTTTACAGTTCACAGTTCACAGTTCCAGTTCACAGTTCACAGTTCACAGTTCACAGTTCACAGTCCACAGTTCACAGTTCACAGTTCACAGTTCAGAGTTCACAGTTCACAGTCTTCATTTCACAATTCACAGTTCGCAGTTCACAGTTCACAGTTCACAGTTCACAGTTCACAGTTCACTGTTCACAGTTTACAGTTCTCAGTTTACAGTTCTCAGTTCACAGTTGACAGTTCACAGTTCACAGTTCACACTTCACAGTTCACAGTTCACAGTTCACAGTCCACAGTTCACTGTTCACAATTCACAGTTCACAGTTCACAGTTCACAGTTCACAGTTCACTGTTCACTGTTCACAGTTCACAGTTCACAGTTCACAGTTCACAGTTCACAGTCTTCATTTCACAATTCACAGTTCGCAGTTCACAGTTCACAGATCACAGTTCACAGATCACAGTTCACAGTTCACAGTTCACAGTTCACAGATCACACTTCAGAGTTCACAGTTCACTGTTCACAGATCACAGTTCACAGTCTTCATTTCACACTTCACACTTCACAGTGCACAGTTCACAGTCCACAGTTCACAGTCCACAGTTCACAGTTCACAGTTCACAGTTTACAGTTCTCTTCACAGTTCACAGTTCACAGATCACAGTTCACAGATCACAGTTCACAGACTTTATTTCACAATTCAGTTTTCACAGTTCACAGTTCACAGTCCGCAGTTCACTGTTCACAGATCATAGTTCACAGTTCACAGTTCACAGTTCACAGTTTACAGTTCACAGTTCACAGTTCCAGTTCACAGTTCACAGTTCACAGTTCACAGTTCACAGTTCACAGGTCACAGTTCACAGTTCACAGTTCACAGTCCACAGTTCACAGTTCACAGTTCACAGTTCACAGTCTTCATTTCACAATTCACAGTTCGCAGTTCACAGTTCACAGTTCACAGTTCACAGTTCACAGTTCACTGTTCACAGTTTACAGTTCTCAGTTTACAGTTCTCAGTTCACAGTTGACAGTTCACAGTTCACAGGTCACAGTTCACAGTTCACAGGTCACAGTTCACAGTTCACAGTCCACAGTTCACTGTTCACAGATCACAGTTCACAGTTCACAGTCTTCATTTCACACTTCACACTTCACAGTGCACAGTTCACAGTCCACAGTTCACAGTCCACAGTTCACTGTTCACAAATCACAGTTCACAGTTCACAGTTCACAGTCCACAGATCACAGTTCACAGTCTTCATTTCACACTTCACAGTTCGCAGTTCACAGTTCACAGATCACAGATCACAGTTCACAGTTCACAGTTCACAGTTCACTGTTCACAGTTCACTGTTCACAGATCATAGTTCACAGTTCACAGTTCACAGTTCACAGTTCACAGTCTTCATTTCACAATTCACAGTTCGCAGTTCACAGTTCACAGATCACAGTTCACAGATCACACTTCACAGTTCACAGTTCACAGTTCACAGATCACACTTCAGAGTTCACAGATCACAGTTCACAGACTTTATTTCACAATTCAGTTTTCACAGTTCACAGTTCACAGTCCGCAGTTCACTGTTCACAGATCATAGTTCACAGTTCACAGTTCACAGTTCACAGTTTACAGTTCACAGTTCACAGTTCCAGTTCACAGTTCACAGTTCACAGTTCACAGTTCACAGTTCACAGTTCACAGTTCACAGGTCACAGTTCACAGTTCACAGTTCACAGTTCACAGTCCACAGTTCACAGTTCACAGTTCACAGTTCACAGTTCACAGTTCACAGTTCACAGTCTTCATTTCACAATTCACAGTTCGCAGTTCACACTTCACAGTGCACAGTTCACAGTCCACAGTTCACAGTCCACAGTTCACAGTTCACTGTTCACAGTTTACAGTTCTCAGTTTACAGTTCTCATTACACAGTTGACAGTTCACAGTTGACAGTTCACAGTTCACAGTTCACAGTTCACACTTCACAGTTCACAGTTCACAGTTCACAGTCCACAGTTCACTGTTCACAGATCATAGTTCACAGTTCACAGTTCACAGTTCACAGTTCACAGTTCACAGTTCACAGTTCACAGTTCACAGTTCACAGTTCACAGTTCACAGTCTTCATTTCACAATTCACAGTTCGCAGTTCACAGTTCACAGATCACAGTTCACAGATCACAGTTCACAGTTCACAGTTCACAGTTCACAGTTCACAGTTCACAGATCACACTTCACAGTTCACAGTTCACAGATCACAGTTCACAGATCACAGTTCACAGACTTTATTTCACAATTCAGTTTTCACAGTTCACAGTTCACAGTCCGCAGTTCACTGTTCACAGATCATAGTTCACAGTTCACAGTTCACAGTTCACAGTTCACAGTTCACAGTTCCAGTTCACAGTTCACAGTTCACAGTTCACAGTTCACAGTTCACAGTTCACAGTCCACTGTTCACAGTCTTCATTTCACAATTCACAGTTCGCAGTTCACAGTTCACAGTTCACAGTTCACAGTTCACAGTTCACAGTTCACAGTTCACTGTTCACAGTTTACAGTTCTCAGTTTACAGTTCTCAGTTCACAGTTGACAGTTCACAGTTCACAGTTCACACTTCACAGTTCACAGTTCACAGTTCACAGTCCACAGTTCACTGTTCACAATTCACAGTTCACAGTTCACAGTTCACAGTTCACAGTTCACAGTTCACAGTTCACTGTTCACTGTTCACTGTTCACAGTTCACAGTTCACAGTTCACAGTCTTCATTTCACAATTCACAGTTCGCAGTTCACAGGTCACAGTTCACAGTTCACAGGTCACAGTTCACAGTTCACAGTCCACAGTTCACTGTTCACAGATCACAGTTCACAGTTCACAGTCTTCATTTCACACTTCACACTTCACAGTGCACAGTTCACAGTCCACAGTTCACAGTCCACAGTTCACTGTTCACAAATCACAGTTCACAGTTCACAGTTCACAGTTCACAGTCCACAGATCACAGTTCACAGTCTTCATTTCACACTTCACAGTTCGCAGTTCACAGTTCACAGATCACAGATCACAGATCACAGTTCACAGTTCACAGTTCACAGTTCACAGTTCACAGTTCACTGTTCACAGTTCACTGTTCACAGATCATAGTTCACAGTTCACAGTTCACAGTTCACAGTTCACAGTTCACAGTTCACAGTTCACAGTCTTCATTTCACAATTCACAGTTCGCAGTTCACAGTTCACAGATCACAGTTCACAGATCACAGTTCACAGTTCAGAGTTCACAGATCACACTTCAGAGTTCACAGTTCACAGTTCACAGATCACAGTTCACAGACTTTATTTCACAATTCAGTTTTCACAGTTCACAGTTCACAGTTCACAGTTCACAGTTCCAGTTCCAGTTCCAGTTCCAGTTCCAGTTCCAGTTCCAGTTCACAGTTCACAGTTCACAGTTCACAGTTCACAGTTCACAGTTCACAGTCCACAGTTCACTGTTCACAGATCACAGTTCACAGATCACAGTCTTCATTTCACACTTCACACTTCACAGTGCACAGTTCACAGTCCACAGTTCACTGTTCACAAATCACAGTTCACACTTCACAGTTCACAGTTCACAGTCCACAGATCACAGTTCACAGACTTTATTTCACACTTCACAGTTCGCAGTTCACAGTTCACAGTTCACAGTTCACAGTTCGCAGGTCACAGTTCACATTTCACAGTTCACTGTCTTCATTTCATACTTCACAGTTCGCAGTTCACAGTTCACAGGTCACAGTTCACAGCCCTCTGTTCACAGTTCACAGATCACAGTTCACAGTTCACAGACTTTATTTCACAATTCAGTTTTCACAGTTCACAGTTCACAGTTCTCAGTTCACAGTTCACAGTTCACAGATCACAGTTCACAGTCTTCATTTCACACTTCAGTCTTCACAGGGCACAGTTCACAGTTCACAGTCTTCATTTCACAATTCACAGTTCGCAGTAGACAGTTCACAGATCACAGTTCACAGATCACAGTTCACAGTTCACAGTTCACAGTTCACAGGTCACAGTTCACAGTTCACAGTTCACAGTCCACAGTTCACTGTTCACAGATCACAGTTCACAGTTCACAGTCTTCATTTCACACTTCACACTTCACAGTGCACAGTTCACAGTCCACAGTTCACAGTCCACAGTTCACTGTTCACAAATCACAGTTCACAGTTCACAGTTCACAGTCCACAGATCACAGTTCACAGTCTTCATTTCACACTTCACAGTTCGCAGTTCACAGTTCACAGATCACAGTTCACATTTCACAGTTCACAGTTCACAGTTCACTGTTCACAGTTTACAGTTCTCAGTTTACAGTTCTCAGTTCACAGTTGACAGTTGACAGTTCACAGTTCACACCTCACAGTTCACAGTTCACAGTCCACAGTTCACTGTTCACAGGTCATAGTTCACAGTTCACAGTTCACAGTTCACAGTTCACAGTCCACAGATCACAGTTCATAGTCTTCATTTCACACTTCACAGTTCGCAGTTCACAGTTCACAGATCACAGTTCGCAGTTCACAGTTCACAGTTCACTGTTCACAGTTTACAGTTCTCAGTTTACAGTTCTCAGTTCACAGTTGACAGTTGACAGTTGACAGTTCACAGTTCACACTTCACAGTTCACAGTTCACAGTCCACAGTTCACTGTTCACAGATCATAGTTCACAGTTCACAGTTCACAGTTCACAGTTCACAGTTTACAGTTCTCAGTTTACAGTTCTCAGTTCACAGTTGACAGTTCACAGTTCACAGTTCACAGTTCACACTTCACAGTTCACAGTTCACAGTTCACAGTCCACAGTTCACTGTTCACAGATCATAGTTCACAGTTCACAGTTCACAGTTCACAGTTCACAGTTCACAGTTCACAGTTCACAGTCTTCATTTCACAATTCACAGTTCGCAGTTCACAGTTCACAGATCACAGTTCACAGATCACAGTTCACAGTTCACAGTTCACAGTTCACAGTTCACAGATCACACTTCACAGTTCACAGTTCACAGATCACAGTTCACAGATCACAGTTCACAGACTTTATTTCACAATTCAGTTTTCACAGTTCACAGTTCACAGTTCACAGTTCACAGTCCACAGTTCACAGTTCACAGTTCACAGTTCACAGTCTTCATTTCACAATTCACAGTTCGCAGTTCACAGTTCACAGTTCACAGTTCACAGTTCACAGTTCACTGTTCACAGTTTACAGTTCTCAGTTTACAGTTCTCAGTTCACAGTTGACAGTTCACAGTTCATAGTTCACACTTCACAGTTCACAGTTCACAGTTCACAGTCCACAGTTCACTGTTCACTGTTCACAATTCACAGTTCACAGTTCACAGTTCACAGTTCACAGTTCACAGTTCACAGTTCACAGTTCACTGTTCACTGTTCACAGTTCACAGTTCACAGTTCACAGTCTTCATTTCACAATTCACAGTTCGCAGTTCACAGTTCACAGGTCACAGTTCAAAGTTCACAGGTCACAGTTCACAGTTCACAGTCCACAGTTCACTGTTCACAGATCACAGTTCACAGTTCACAGTCTTCATTTCACACTTCACACTTCACAGTGCACAGTTCACAGTCCACAGTTCACAGTCCACAGTTCACTGTTCACAAATCACAGTTCACAGTTCACAGTTCACAGTCCACAGATCACAGTTCACAGTCTTCATTTCACACTTCACAGTTCGCAGTTCACAGTTCACAGATCACAGATCACAGTTCACAGTTCACAGTTCACAGTTCACTGTTCACAGTTCACTGTTCACAGATCATAGTTCACAGTTCACAGTTCACAGTTCACAGTTCACAGTTCACAGTTCACAGTTCACAGTCTTCATTTCACAATTCACAGTTCGCAGTTCACAGTTCACAGATCACAGTTCACAGATCACACTTCACAGTTCACAGTTCACAGTTCACAGATCACACTTCAGAGTTCACAGATCACAGTTCACAGACTTTATTTCACAATTCAGTTTTCACAGTTCACAGTTCACAGTCCGCAGTTCACTGTTCACAGATCATAGTTCACAGTTCACAGTTCACAGTTCACAGTTTACAGTTCACAGTTCACAGTTCCAGTTCACAGTTCACAGTTCACAGTTCACAGTTCACAGTTCACAGGTCACAGTTCACAGTTCACAGTTCACAGTTCACAGTCCACAGTTCACAGTTCACAGTTCACAGTTCACAGTTCACAGTCTTCATTTCACAATTCACAGTTCGCAGTTCACAGTTCACAGTTCACAGTTCACAGTCCACAGTTCACAGTCCACAGTTCACAGTTCACAGTTCACAGTTTACAGTTCTCAGTTTACAGTTCTCATTACACAGTTGACAGTTCACAGTTCACAGTTCACACTTCACAGTTCACAGTTCACAGTTCACAGTCCACAGTTCACTGTTCACAGATCATAGTTCACAGTTCACAGTTCACAGTTCACAGTTCACAGATCACAGTTCACAGTTCACAGTTCACAGTTCACAGTCTTCATTTCACAATTCACAGTTCGCAGTTCACAGTTCACAGATCACAGTTCACAGATCACAGTTCACAGTTCACAGTTCACAGTTCACAGTTCACAGTTCACAGTTCACAGTTCACAGATCACACTTCACAGTTCACAGTTCACAGATCACAGTTCACAGATCACAGTTCACAGACTTTATTTCACAATTCAGTTTTCACAGTTCACAGTTCACAGTCCGCAGTTCACTGTTCACAGATCATAGTTCACAGTTCACAGTTCACAGTTCACAGTTCACAGTTCACAGTTCCAGTTCACAGTTCACAGTTCACAGTTCACAGTTCACAGTTCACAGTCCACTGTTCACAGTCTTCATTTCACAATTCACAGTTCGCAGTTCACAGTTCACAGTTCACAGTTCACAGTTCACAGTTCACAGTTCACAGTTCACAGTTCACAGTTCACAGTTCACTGTTCACAGTTTACAGTTCTCAGTTTACAGTTCTCAGTTCACAGTTGACAGTTCACAGTTCACAGTTCACACTTCACAGTTCACAGTTCACAGTTCACAGTCCACAGTTCACTGTTCACAATTCACAGTTCACAGTTCACAGTTCACAGTTCACAGTTCACAGTTCACAGTTCACTGTTCACTGTTCACTGTTCACAGTTCACAGTTCACAGTTCACAGTCTTCATTTCACAATTCACAGTTCGCAGTTCACAGGTCACAGTTCACAGTTCACAGGTCACAGTTCACAGTTCACAGTCCACAGTTCACTGTTCACAGATCACAGTTCACAGTTCACAGTCTTCATTTCACACTTCACACTTCACAGTGCACAGTTCACAGTCCACAGTTCACAGTCCACAGTTCACTGTTCACAAATCACAGTTCACAGTTCACAGTTCACAGTTCACAGTCTTCATTTCACACTTCACAGTTCGCAGTTCACAGTTCACAGATCACAGATCACAGTTCACAGTTCACAGTTCACAGTTCACAGTTCACAGTTCACAGTTCACTGTTCACAGTTCACTGTTCACAGATCATAGTTCACAGTTCACAGTTCACAGTTCACAGTTCACAGTTCACAGTTCACAGTCTTCATTTCACAATTCACAGTTCGCAGTTCACAGTTCACAGATCACAGTTCACAGATCACAGTTCACAGTTCAGAGTTCACAGATCACACTTCAGAGTTCACAGTTCACATTTCACAGATCACAGTTCACAGACTTTATTTCACAATTCAGTTTTCACAGTTCACAGTTCACAGTTCACAGTTCACAGTTCCAGTTCCAGTTCCAGTTCCAGTTCCAGTTCCAGTTCACAGTTCACAGTTCACAGTTCACAGTTCACAGTTCACAGTCCACAGTTCACTGTTCACAGATCACAGTTCACAGATCACAGTCTTCATTTCACACTTCACATTCACAGTGCACAGTTCACAGTCCACAGTTCACTGTTCACAAATCACAGTTCACACTTCACAGTTCACAGTTCACAGTCCACAGATCACAGTTCACAGACTTTATTTCACACTTCACAGTTCGCAGTTCACAGTTCACAGTTCACAGTTCACAGTTCGCAGGTCACAGTTCACATTTCACAGTTCACTGTCTTCATTTCATACTTCACAGTTCGCAGTTCACAGTTCACAGGTCACAGTTCACAGTTCCAGTTCCAGTTCCAGTTCCAGTTCACAGTTCACAGTTCACAGTTCACAGTTCACAGTTCACAGTCCACAGTTCACTGTTCACAGATCACAGTTCACAGATCACAGTCTTCATTTCACACTTCACACTTCACAGTGCACAGTTCACAGTCCACAGTTCACTGTTCACAAATCACAGTTCACACTTCACAGTTCACAGTTCACAGTCCACAGATCACAGTTCACAGACTTTATTTCACACTTCACAGTTCGCAGTTCACAGTTCACAGTTCACAGTTCACAGTTCGCAGGTCACAGTTCACATTTCACAGTTCACTGTCTTCATTTCATACTTCACAGTTCGCAGTTCACAGTTCACAGGTCACAGTTCACAGCCCACTGTTCACAGTTCACAGATCACAGTTCACACTTCACAGTTCACAGTTCACAGTTCACAGATCACAGTTCACAGTCTTCATTTCACACTTCAGTCTTCACAGGGCACAGTTCACAGTTCACAGTCTTCATTTCACAATTCACAGTTCGCAGTAGACAGTTCACAGATCACAGTTCACAGATCACAGTTCACAGTTCACAGTTCACAGTTCACAGTTCACAGGTCACAGTTCACAGTTCACAGTTCACAGTTCACAGTTCGCAGGTCACAGTTCACATTTCACAGTTCACTGTCTTCATTTCATACTTCACAGTTCGCAGTTCACAGTTCACAGGTCACAGTTCACAGCCCACTGTTCACAGTTCACAGATCACAGTTCACACTTCACAGTTCACAGTTCACAGTTCACAGATCACAGTTCACTGTCTTCATTTCATACTTCACAGTTCGCAGTTCACAGTTCACAGGTCACAGTTCACAGTTCCAGTTCCAGTTCCAGTTCCAGTTCCAGTTCACAGTTCACAGTTCACAGTTCACAGTTCACAGTTCACAGTCCACAGTTCACTGTTCACAGATCACAGTTCACAGATCACAGTCTTCATTTCACACTTCACACTTCACAGTGCACAGTTCACAGTCCACAGTTCACTGTTCACAAATCACAGTTCACACTTCACAGTTCACAGTTCACAGTTCACAGATCACAGTTCACAGTCTTCATTTCACACTTCAGTCTTCACAGGGCACAGTTCACAGTTCACAGTCTTCATTTCACAATTCACACTTCACAGTGCACAGTTCACAGTCCACAGTTCACAGTCCACAGTTCACTGTTCACAGATCACAGTTCACAGTTCACAGTCTTCATTTCACACTTCACACTTCACAGTGCACAGTTCACAGTCCACAGTTCACAGTCCACAGTTCACTGTTCACAAATCACAGTTCACAGTTCACAGTTCACAGTTCACAGTCCACAGATCACAGTTCACAGTCTTCATTTCACACTTCACAGTTCGCAGTTCACAGTTCACAGATCACAGTTCACATTTCACAGTTCACAGTTCACAGTTCACTGTTCACAGTTTACAGTTCTCAGTTTACAGTTCTCAGTTCACAGTTGACAGTTGACAGTTCACAGTTCACACCTCACAGTTCACAGTTCACAGTCCACAGTTCACTGTTCACAGGTCATAGTTCACAGTTCACAGTTCACAGTTCACAGTTCACAGTCCACAGATCACAGTTCATAGTCTTCATTTCACACTTCACAGTTCGCAGTTCACAGTTCACAGATCACAGTTCGCAGTTCACAGTTCACAGTTCACTGTTCACAGTGTACAGTTCTCAGTTTACAGTTCTCAGTTCACAGTTGACAGTTGACAGTTGACAGTTCACAGTTCACACTTCACAGTTCACAGTTCACAGTCCACAGTTCACTGTTCACAGATCATAGTTCACAGTTCACAGTTCACAGTTCACAGTTCACAGTTTACAGTTCTCAGTTTACAGTTCTCAGTTCACAGTTGACAGTTCACAGTTCACAGTTCACAGTTCACACTTCACAGTTCACAGTTCACAGTTCACAGTCCACAGTTCACTGTTCACAGATCATAGTTCACAGTTCACAGTTCACAGTTCACAGTTCACAGTTCACAGTTCACAGTCTTCATTTCACAATTCACAGTTCGCAGTTCACAGTTCACAGATCACAGTTCACAGATCACAGTTCACAGTTCACAGTTCACAGTTCACAGTTCACAGTTCACAGATCACACTTCACAGTTCACAGTTCACAGATCACAGTTCACAGATCACAGTTCACAGACTTTATTTCACAATTCAGTTTTCACAGTTCACAGTTCACAGTTCACAGTTCACAGTCCACAGTTCACAGTTCACAGTTCACAGTTCACAGTCTTCATTTCACAATTCACAGTTCGCAGTTCACAGTTCACAGTTTACAGTTCACAGTTCACAGTTCACTGTTCACAGTTCTCAGTTCACAGTTGACAGTTCACAGTTCATAGTTCACACTTCACAGTTCACAGTTCACAGTTCACAGTCCACAGTTCACTGTTCACTGTTCACAATTCACAGTTCACAGTTCACAGTTCACAGTTCACAGTTCACAGTTCACAGTTCACAGTTCACAGTTCACTGTTCACTGTTCACAGTTCACAGTTCACAGTTCACAGTCTTCATTTCACAATTCACAGTTCGCAGTTCACAGTTCACAGGTCACAGTTCACAGTTCACAGTTCACAGTTCACAGTCTTCATTTCACACTTCACACTTCACAGTGCACAGTTCACAGTCCACAGTTCACAGTCCACAGTTCACTGTTCACAAATCACAGTTCACAGTCCACAGTTCACAGTCCACAGTTCACTGTTCACAAATCACAGTTCACAGTTCACAGTTCACAGTCCACAGATCACAGTTCACAGTCTTCATTTCACACTTCACAGTTCGCAGTTCACAGTTCACAGATCACAGATCACAGTTCACAGTTCACAGTTCACAGTTCACTGTTCACAGTTCACTGTTCACAGATCATAGTTCACAGTTCACAGTTCACAGTTCACAGTTCACAGTTCACAGTCTTCATTTCACAATTCACAGTTCGCAGTTCACAGTTCACAGATCACAGTTCACAGATCACACTTCACAGTTCACAGTTCACAGTTCACAGATCACACTTCAGAGTTCACAGATCACAGTTCACAGACTTTATTTCACAATTCAGTTTTCACAGTTCACAGTTCACAGTCCGCAGTTCACTGTTCACAGATCATAGTTCACAGTTCACAGTTCACAGTTCACAGTTTACAGTTCACAGTTCACAGTTCCAGTTCACAGTTCACAGTTCACAGTTCACAGTTCACAGTTCACAGGTCACAGTTCACAGTTCACAGTTCACAGTTCACAGTCCACAGTTCACAGTTCACAGTTCACAGTTCACAGTTCACAGTCTTCATTTCACAATTCACAGTTCGCAGTTCACAGTTCACAGTTCACAGTTCACAGTCCACAGTTCACAGTCCACAGTTCACAGTTCACAGTTCACAGTTTACAGTTCTCAGTTTACAGTTCTCATTACACAGTTGACAGTTCACAGTTCACAGTTCACACTTCACAGTTCACAGTTCACAGTTCACAGTCCACAGTTCACTGTTCACAGATCATAGTTCACAGTTCACAGTTCACAGTTCACAGTTCACAGATCACAGTTCACAGTTCACAGTTCACAGTTCACAGTCTTCATTTCACAATTCACAGTTCGCAGTTCACAGTTCACAGATCACAGTTCACAGATCACAGTTCACAGTTCACAGTTCACAGTTCACAGTTCACAGTTCACAGTTCACAGTTCACAGTTCACAGATCACACTTCACAGTTCACAGTTCACAGATCACAGTTCACAGATCACAGTTCACAGACTTTATTTCACAATTCAGTTTTCACAGTTCACAGTTCACAGTCCGCAGTTCACTGTTCACAGATCATAGTTCACAGTTCACAGTTCACAGTTCACAGTTCACAGTTCACAGTTCCAGTTCACAGTTCACAGTTCACAGTTCACAGTTCACAGTTCACAGTCCACTGTTCACAGTCTTCATTTCACAATTCACAGTTCGCAGTTCACAGTTCACAGTTCACAGTTCACAGTTCACAGTTCACAGTTCACAGTTCACAGTTCACAGTTCACTGTTCACAGTTTACAGTTCTCAGTTTACAGTTCTCAGTTCACAGTTGACAGTTCACAGTTCACAGTTCACACTTCACAGTTCACAGTTCACAGTTCACAGTTCACAGTCCACAGTTCACTGTTCACAATTCACAGTTCACAGTTCACAGTTCACAGTTCACAGTTCACAGTTCACTGTTCACTGTTCACTGTTCACAGTTCACAGTTCACAGTTCACAGTCTTCATTTCACAATTCACAGTTCGCAGTTCACAGGTCACAGTTCACAGTTCACAGGTCACAGTTCACAGTTCACAGTCCACAGTTCACTGTTCACAGATCACAGTTCACAGTTCACAGTCTTCATTTCACACTTCACACTTCACAGTGCACAGTTCACAGTCCACAGTTCACAGTCCACAGTTCACTGTTCACAAATCACAGTTCACAGTTCACAGTTCACAGTTCACAGTCTTCATTTCACACTTCACAGTTCGCAGTTCACAGTTCACAGATCACAGATCACAGTTCACAGTTCACAGTTCACAGTTCACAGTTCACTGTTCACAGTTCACTGTTCACAGATCATAGTTCACAGTTCACAGTTCACAGTTCACAGTTCACAGTTCACAGTTCACAGTTCACAGTCTTCATTTCACAATTCACAGTTCGCAGTTCACAGTTCACAGATCACAGTTCACAGATCACAGTTCACAGTTCAGAGTTCACAGATCACACTTCAGAGTTCACAGTTCACAGTTCACAGATCACAGTTCACAGACTTTATTTCACAATTCAGTTTTCACAGTTCACAGTTCACAGTTCACAGTTCACAGTTCCAGTTCCAGTTCCAGTTCCAGTTCACAGTTCACAGTTCACAGTTCACAGTTCACAGTTCACAGTCCACAGTTCACTGTTCACAGATCACAGTTCACAGATCACAGTCTTCATTTCACACTTCACACTTCACAGTGCACAGTTCACAGTCCACAGTTCACTGTTCACAAATCACAGTTCACACTTCACAGTTCACAGTTCACAGTCCACAGATCACAGTTCACAGACTTTATATCACACTTCACAGTTCGCAGTTCACAGTTCACAGTTCACAGTTCACAGTTCGCAGGTCACAGTTCACATTTCACAGTTCACTGTCTTCATTTCATACTTCACAGTTCGCAGTTCACAGTTCACAGGTCACAGTTCACAGCCCACTGTTCACAGTTCACAGATCACAGTTCACAGTTCACAGACTTTATTTCACAATTCAGTTTTCACAGTTCACAGTTCACAGTTCTCAGTTCACAGTTCACAGTTCACAGATCACAGTTCACAGTCTTCATTTCACACTTCAGTCTTCACAGGGCACAGTTCACAGTTCACAGTCTTCATTTCACAATTCACAGTTCGCAGTAGACAGTTCACAGATCACAGTTCACAGATCACAGTTCACAGTTCACAGTTCACAGTTCACAGTTCACAGGTCACAGTTCACAGTTCACAGTTCACAGTCCACAGTTCACTGTTCACAGATCACAGTTCACAGTTCACAGTCTTCATTTCACACTTCACACTTCACAGTGCACAGTTCACAGTCCACAGTTCACAGTCCACAGTTCACTGTTCACAAATCACAGTTCACAGTTCACAGTTCACAGTCCACAGATCACAGTTCACAGTCTTCATTTCACACTTCACAGTTCGCAGTTCACAGTTCACAGATCACAGTTCACATTTCACAGTTCACAGTTCACAGTTCACTGTTCACAGTTTACAGTTCTCAGTTTACAGTTCTCAGTTCACAGTTGACAGTTGACAGTTCACAGTTCACACCTCACAGTTCACAGTTCACAGTCCACTGTTCACAGGTCATAGTTCACAGTTCACAGTTCACAGTTCACAGTTCACAGTCCACAGATCACAGTTCACAGTCTTCATTTCACACTTCACAGTTCGCAGTTCACAGTTCACAGATCACAGTTCGCAGTTCACAGTTCACAGTTCACTGTTCACAGTTTACAGTTCTCAGTTTACAGTTCTCAGTTCACAGTTGACAGTTGACAGTTGACAGTTCACAGTTCACACTTCACAGTTCACAGTTCACAGTCCACAGTTCACTGTTCACAGATCATAGTTCACAGTTCACAGTTCACAGTTCACAGTTCACAGTTTACAGTTCTCAGTTTACAGTTCTCAGTTCACAGTTGACAGTTCACAGTTCACAGTTCACAGTTCACACTTCACAGTTCACAGTTCACAGATCATAGTTCACAGTTCACAGTTCACAGTTCACAGTTCACAGTTCACAGTTCACAGTCTTCATTTCACAATTCACAGTTCGCAGTTCACAGTTCACAGATCACAGTTCACAGATCACAGTTCACAGTTCACAGTTCACAGTTCACAGTTCACAGATCACACTTCACAGTTCACAGTTCACAGATCACAGTTCACAGATCACAGTTCACAGACTTTATTTCACAATTCAGTTTTCACAGTTCACAGTTCACAGTCCGCAGTTCACTGTTCACAGATCATAGTTCACAGTTCACAGTTCACAGTTCACAGTTTACAGTTCACAGTTCACAGTTCCAGTTCACAGTTCACAGTTCACAGTTCACAGTTCACAGTTCACAGGTCACAGTTCACAGTTCACAGTTCACAGTCCACAGTTCACAGTTCACAGTTCACAGTTCACAGTCTTCATTTCACAATTCACAGTTCGCAGTTCACAGTTCACAGTTCACAGTTCACAGTTCACTGTTCACAGTTTACAGTTCTCAGTTTACAGTTCTCAGTTCACAGTTGACAGTTCACAGTTCACAGTTCACACTTCACAGTTCACAGTTCACAGTTCACAGTCCACAGTTCACTGTTCACTGTTCACAATTCACAGTTCACAGTTCACAGTTCATAGTTCACAGTTCACTGTTCACAGTTCACTGTTCACTGTTCACAGTTCACAGTTCACAGTTCACAGTCTTCATTTCACAATTCACAGTTCGCAGTTCACAGTTCACAGGTCACAGTTCACAGTTCACAGGTCACAGTTCACAGTTCACAGTCCACAGTTCACTGTTCACAGATCACAGTTCACAGTTCACAGTCTTCATTTCACACTTCACACTTCACAGTGCACAGTTCACAGTCCACAGTTCACAGTCCACAGTTCACTGTTCACAAATCACAGTTCACAGTTCACAGTTCACAGTCCACAGATCACAGTTCACAGTCTTCATTTCACACTTCACAGTTCGCAGTTCACAGTTCACAGATCACAGATCACAGTTCACAGTTCACAGTTCACAGTTCACTGTTCACAGTTCACTGTTCACAGATCATAGTTCACAGTTCACAGTTCACAGTTCACAGTCTTCATTTCACAATTCACAGTTCGCAGTTCACAGTTCACAGATCACAGTTCACAGATCACACTTCACAGTTCACAGTTCACAGTTCACAGATCACACTTCAGAGTTCACAGATCACAGTTCACAGACTTTATTTCACAATTCAGTTTTCACAGTTCACAGTTCACAGTCCGCAGTTCACTGTTCACAGATCATAGTTCACAGTTCACAGTTCACAGTTCACAGTTTACAGTTCACAGTTCACAGTTCCAGTTCACAGTTCACAGTTCACAGTTCACAGTTCACAGTTCACAGTTCACAGGTCACAGTTCACAGTTCACAGTTCACAGTTCACAGTCCACAGTTCACAGTTCACAGTTCACAGTTCACAGTTCACAGTTCACAGTCTTCATTTCACAATTCACAGTTCGCAGTTCACAGTTCACAGTTCACAGTTCACAGTTCACTGTTCACAGTCTACAGTTCTCAGTTTACAGTTCTCAGTTCACAGTTGACAGTTCACAGTTCACAGTTCACACTTCACAGTTCACAGTTCACAGTTCACAGTCCACAGTTCACTGTTCACAATTCACAGTTCACAGTTCACAGTTCACAGTTCACAGTTAACTGTTCACTGTTCACAGTTCACAGTTCACAGTTCACAGTTCACAGTCTTCATTTCACAATTCACAGTTCGCAGTTCACAGTTCACAGGTCACAGTTCACAGTTCACAGGTCACAGTTCACAGTTCACAGTCCACAGTTCACTGTTCACAGATCACAGTTCACAGTTCACAGTCTTCATTTCACACTTCACACTTCACAGTGCACAGTTCACAGTCCACAGTTCACAGTCCACAGTTCACTGTTCACAAATCACAGTTCACAGTTCACAGTTCACAGTCCACAGATCACAGTTCACAGTCTTCATTTCACACTTCACAGTTCGCAGTTCACAGTTCACAGATCACAGATCACAGTTCACAGTTCACAGTTCACAGTTCACAGTTCACTGTTCACAGTTCACTGTTCACAGATCATAGTTCACAGTTCACAGTTCACAGTTCACAGTTCACAGTTCACAGTTCACAGTTCACAGTTCACAGTCTTCATTTCACAATTCACAGTTCGCAGTTCACAGTTCACAGATCACAGTTCACAGATCACAGTTCACAGTTCACAGTTCACAGTTCACAGATCACACTTCAGAGTTCACAGTTCACTGTTCACAGATCACAGTTCACAGTCTTCATTTCACACTTCACACTTCACAGTTCACAGTCCACAGTTCACTGTTCACAGATCACAGTTCACAGTTCACAGTCTTCATTTCACACTTCACACTTCACAGTGCACAGTTCACAGTCCACAGTTCACAGTCCACAGTTCACTGTTCACAAATCACAGTTCACAGTTCACAGTTCACAGTCCACAGATCACAGTTCACAGTCTTCATTTCACACTTCACAGTTCGCAGTTCACAGTTCACAGATCACAGATCACAGTTCACAGTTCACAGTTCACAGTTCACTGTTCACAGTTCACTGTTCACAGATCATAGTTCACAGTTCACAGTTCACAGTTCACAGTTCACAGTTCACAGTTCACAGTTCACAGTTCACAGTCTTCATTTCACAATTCACAGTTCGCAGTTCACAGTTCACAGATCACAGTTCACAGATCGCAGTTCACAGTTCACAGTTCACAGTTCACAGTTCACAGATCACACTTCAGAGTTCACAGTTCACTGTTCACAGATCACAGTTCACAGTCTTCATTTCACACTTCACACTTCACAGTTCACAGTTCACAGATCACAGTTCACAGATCACAGTTCACAGACTTTATTTCACAATTCAGTTTTCACAGTTCACAGTTCACAGTCCGCAGTTCACTGTTCACAGATCATAGTTCACAGTTCACAGTTCACAGTTCACAGTTTACAGTTCACAGTTCACAGTTCCAGTTCACAGTTCACAGTTCACAGTTCACAGTTCACAGTTCACAGTTCACAGTTCACAGTTCACAGGTCACAGTTCACAGTTCACAGTTCACAGTCCACAGTTCACAGTTCACAGTTCACAGTTCACAGTTCACAGTCTTCATTTCACAATTCACAGTTCGCAGTTCACAGTTCACAGTTCACAGTTCACAGTTCACTGTTCACAGTTTACAGTTCTCAGTTTACAGTTCTCAGTTCACAGTCCACAGTTCACTGTTCACAAATCACAGTTCACACTTCACAGTTCACAGTTCACAGTCCACAGTTCACAGTCTTCATTTCACAATTCACAGTTCGCAGTTCACAGTTCACAGATCACAGTTCACAGATCACAGTTCACAGTTCAGAGTTCACAGATCACACTTCAGAGTTCACAGTTCACAGTTCACAGATCACAGTTCACAGACTTTATTTCACAATTCAGTTTTCACAGTTCACAGTTCACAGTTCACAGTTCACAGTTCCAGTTCCAGTTCCAGTTCCAGTTCACAGTTCACAGTTCACAGTTCACAGTTCACAGTTCACAGTCCACAGTTCACTGTTCACAGATCACAGTTCACAGATCACAGTCTTCATTTCACACTTCACACTTCACAGTGCACAGTTCACAGTCCACAGTTCACTGTTCACAAATCACAGTTCACACTTCACAGTTCACAGTTCACAGTCCACAGATCACAGTTCACAGACTTTATTTCACACTTCACAGTTCGCAGTTCACAGTTCACAGTTCACAGTTCACAGTTCGCAGGTCACAGTTCACATTTCACAGTTCACTGTCTTCATTTCATACTTCACAGTTCGCAGTTCACAGTTCACAGGTCACAGTTCACAGCCCACTGTTCACAGTTCACAGATCACAGTTCACAGTTCACAGACTTTATTTCACAATTCAGTTTTCACAGTTCACAGTTCACAGTTCTCAGTTCACAGTTCACAGTTCACAGATCACAGTTCACAGTCTTCATTTCACACTTCAGTCTTCACAGGGCACAGTTCACAGTTCACAGTCTTCATTTCACAATTCACAGTTCGCAGTAGACAGTTCACAGATCACAGTTCACAGATCACAGTTCACAGTTCACAGTTCACAGTTCACAGTTCACAGGTCACAGTTCACAGTTCACAGTTCACAGTCCACAGTTCACTGTTCACAGATCACAGTTCACAGTTCACAGTCTTCATTTCACACTTCACACTTCACAGTGCACAGTTCACAGTCCACAGTTCACAGTCCACAGTTCACTGTTCACAAATCACAGTTCACAGTTCACAGTTCACAGTCCACAGATCACAGTTCACAGTCTTCATTTCACACTTCACAGTTCGCAGTTCACAGTTCACAGATCACAGTTCACATTTCACAGTTCACAGTTCACAGTTCACTGTTCACAGTTTACAGTTCTCAGTTTACAGTTCTCAGTTCACAGTTGACAGTTGACAGTTCACAGTTCACACCTCACAGTTCACAGTTCACAGTCCACAGTTCACTGTTCACAGGTCATAGTTCACAGTTCACAGTTCACAGTTCACAGTTCACAGTCCACAGATCACAGTTCACAGTCTTCATTTCACACTTCACAGTTCGCAGTTCACAGTTCACAGTTCACAGTTCGCAGTTCACAGTTCACAGTTCACTGTTCACAGTTTACAGTTCTCAGTTTACAGTTCTCAGTTCACAGTTGACAGTTGACAGTTCACAGTTCACACTTCACAGTTCACAGTTCACAGTCCACAGTTCACTGTTCACAGATCATAGTTCACAGTTCACAGTTCACAGTTCACAGTTCACAGTTTACAGTTCTCAGTTTACAGTTCTCAGTTCACAGTTGACAGTTCACAGTTCACAGTTCACAGTTCACACTTCACAGTTCACAGTTCACAGATCATAGTTCACAGTTCACAGTTCACAGTTCACAGTTCACAGTTCACAGTTCACAGTCTTCATTTCACAATTCACAGTTCGCAGTTCACAGTTCACAGATCACAGTTCACAGATCACAGTTCACAGTTCACAGTTCACAGTTCACAGTTCACAGATCACACTTCACAGTTCACAGTTCACAGATCACAGTTCACAGATCACAGTTCACAGACTTTATTTCACAATTCAGTTTTCACAGTTCACAGTTCACAGTCCGCAGTTCACTGTTCACAGATCATAGTTCACAGTTCACAGTTCACAGTTCACAGTTTACAGTTCACAGTTCACAGTTCCAGTTCACAGTTCACAGTTCACAGTTCACAGTTCACAGTTCACAGGTCACAGTTCACAGTTCACAGTTCACAGTCCACAGTTCACAGTTCACAGTTCACAGTTCACAGTCTTCATTTCACAATTCACAGTTCGCAGTTCACAGTTCACAGTTCACAGTTCACAGTTCACAGTTCACTGTTCACAGTTTACAGTTCTCAGTTTACAGTTCTCAGTTCACAGTTGACAGTTCACAGTTCACAGTTCACACTTCACAGTTCACAGTTCACAGTTCACAGTCCACAGTTCACTGTTCACTGTTCACAATTCACAGTTCACAGTTCACAGTTCATAGTTCACAGTTCACTGTTCACAGTTCACTGTTCACTGTTCACAGTTCACAGTTCACAGTTCACAGTCTTCATTTCACAATTCACAGTTCGCAGTTCACAGTTCACAGGTCACAGTTCACAGTTCACAGGTCACAGTTCACAGTTCACAGTCCACAGTTCACTGTTCACAGATCACAGTTCACAGTTCACAGTCTTCATTTCACACTTCACACTTCACAGTGCACAGTTCACAGTCCACAGTTCACAGTCCACAGTTCACTGTTCACAAATCACAGTTCACAGTTCACAGTTCACAGTCCACAGATCACAGTTCACAGTCTTCATTTCACACTTCACAGTTCGCAGTTCACAGTTCACAGATCACAGATCACAGTTCACAGTTCACAGTTCACAGTTCACTGTTCACAGTTCACTGTTCACAGATCATAGTTCACAGTTCACAGTTCACAGTTCACAGTCTTCATTTCACAATTCACAGTTCGCAGTTCACAGTTCACAGATCACAGTTCACAGATCACACTTCACAGTTCACAGTTCACAGTTCACAGATCACACTTCAGAGTTCACAGATCACAGTTCACAGACTTTATTTCACAATTCAGTTTTCACAGTTCACAGTTCACAGTCCGCAGTTCACTGTTCACAGATCATAGTTCACAGTTCACAGTTCACAGTTCACAGTTTACAGTTCACAGTTCACAGTTCCAGTTCACAGTTCACAGTTCACAGTTCACAGTTCACAGTTCACAGTTCACAGGTCACAGTTCACAGTTCACAGTTCACAGTTCACAGTCCACAGTTCACAGTTCACAGTTCACAGTTCACAGTTCACAGTCTTCATTTCACAATTCACAGTTCGCAGTTCACAGTTCACAGTTCACAGTTCACAGTTCACTGTTCACAGTCTACAGTTCTCAGTTTACAGTTCTCAGTTCACAGTTGACAGTTCACAGTTCACAGTTCACACTTCACAGTTCACAGTTCACAGTTCACAGTCCACAGTTCACTGTTCACAATTCACAGTTCACAGTTCACAGTTCACAGTTCACAGTTAACTGTTCACTGTTCACAGTTCACAGTTCACAGTTCACAGTTCACAGTCTTCATTTCACAATTCACAGTTCGCAGTTCACAGTTCACAGGTCACAGTTCACAGTTCACAGGTCACAGGTCACAGTTCACAGTTCACAGTCCACAGTTCACTGTTCACAGATCACAGTTCACAGTTCACAGTCTTCATTTCACACTTCACACTTCACAGTGCACAGTTCACAGTCCACAGTTCACAGTCCACAGTTCACTGTTCACAAATCACAGTTCACAGTTCACAGTTCACAGTCCACAGATCACAGTTCACAGTCTTCATTTCACACTTCACAGTTCGCAGTTCACAGTTCACAGATCACAGATCACAGTTCACAGTTCACAGTTCACAGTTCACAGTTCACTGTTCACAGTTCACTGTTCACAGATCATAGTTCACAGTTCACAGTTCACAGTTCACAGTTCACAGTTCACAGTTCACAGTTCACAGTTCACAGTTCACAGTCTTCATTTCACAATTCACAGTTCGCAGTTCACAGTTCACAGATCACAGTTCACAGATCACAGTTCACAGTTCACAGTTCACAGTTCACAGTTCACAGATCACACTTCAGAGTTCACAGTTCACTGTTCACAGATCACAGTTCACAGTCTTCATTTCACACTTCACACTTCACAGTTCACAGTCCACAGTTCACTGTTCACAGATCACAGTTCACAGTTCACAGTCTTCATTTCACACTTCACACTTCACAGTGCACAGTTCACAGTCCACAGTTCACAGTCCACAGTTCACTGTTCACAAATCACAGTTCACAGTTCACAGTTCACAGTCCACAGATCACAGTTCACAGTCTTCATTTCACACTTCACAGTTCGCAGTTCACAGTTCACAGATCACAGATCACAGTTCACAGTTCACAGTTCACAGTTCACTGTTCACAGTTCACTGTTCACAGATCATAGTTCACAGTTCACAGTTCACAGTTCACAGTTCACAGTTCACAGTTCACAGTTCACAGTTCACAGTCTTCATTTCACAATTCACAGTTCGCAGTTCACAGTTCACAGATCACAGTTCACAGATCACAGTTCACAGTTCACAGTTCACAGTTCACAGTTCACAGATCACACTTCAGAGTTCACAGTTCACTGTTCACAGATCACAGTTCACAGTCTTCATTTCACACTTCACACTTCACAGTTCACAGTTCACAGATCACAGTTCACAGATCACAGTTCACAGACTTTATTTCACAATTCAGTTTTCACAGTTCACAGTTCACAGTCCGCAGTTCACTGTTCACAGATCATAGTTCACAGTTCACAGTTCACAGTTCACAGTTTACAGTTCACAGTTCACAGTTCCAGTTCACAGTTCACAGTTCACAGTTCACAGTTCACAGTTCACAGTTCACAGTTCACAGTTCACAGGTCACAGTTCACAGTTCACAGTTCACAGTCCACAGTTCACAGTTCACAGTTCACAGTTCACAGTTCACAGTCTTCATTTCACAATTCACAGTTCGCAGTTCACAGTTCACAGTTCACAGTTCACAGTTCACTGTTCACAGTTTACAGTTCTCAGTTTACAGTTCTCAGTTCACAGTTCACAGTTCACAGTTCACAGTTCACACTTCACAGTTCACAGTTCACAGTTCACAGTCCACAGTTCACTGTTCACTGTTCACAGTTCACAGTTCACAGTTCACAGTTCACTGTTCACTGTTCACAGTTCACAGTTCACAGTTCACAGTCTTCATTTCACAATTCACAGTTCGCAGTTCACAGTTCACAGGTCACAGTTCACAGTTCACAGGTCACAGTTCACAGTTCACAGTCCACAGTTCACTGTTCACAGATCACAGTTCACAGTTCACAGTCTTCATTTCACACTTCACACTTCACAGTGCACAGTTCACAGTCCACAGTTCACAGTCCACAGTTAACTGTTCACAAATCACAGTTCACAGTTCACAGTTCACAGTCCACAGATCACAGTTCACAGTCTTCATTTCACACTTCACAGTTCGCAGTTCACAGTTCACAGTTCACAGTTCACAGTTCACTGTTCACAGTTTACAGTTCTCAGTTTACAGTTCTCAGTTCACAGTTGACAGTTGACAGTTGACAGTTCACAGTTCACACTTCACAGTTCACAGTTCACAGTCCACAGTTCACTGTTCACAGATCATAGTTCACAGTTCACAGTTCACAGTTCACAGTTCACAGTTTACAGTTCTCAGTTTACAGTTCTCAGTTCACAGTTGACAGTTCACAGTTCACAGTTCACACTTCACAGTTCACAGATCACAGTTCACAGTTCACAGTTCACAGTTCACAGATCACACTTCACAGTTCACAGTTCACAGATCACAGTTCACAGATCACAGTTCACAGACTTTATTTCACAATTCAGTTTTCACAGTTCACAGTTCACAGTCCGCAGTTCACTGTTCACAGATCATAGTTCACAGTTCACAGTTCACAGTTCACAGTTTACAGTTTACAGTTCACAGTTCACAGTTCCAGTTCACAGTTCACAGTTCACAGTTCACAGTTCACAGTTCACAGTTCACAGTTCACAGGTCACAGTTCACAGTTCACAGTTCACAGTCCACAGTTCACAGTTCACAGTTCACAGTTCACAGTTCACAGTCTTCATTTCACAATTCACAGTTCGCAGTTCACAGTTCACAGTTCACAGTTCACAGTTCACAGTTCACTGTTCACAGTTTACAGTTCTCAGTTTACAGTTCTCAGTTCACAGTTGACAGTTCACAGTTCACAGTTCACACTTCACAGTTCACAGTTCACAGTTCACAGTCCACAGTTCACTGTTCACAATTCACAGTTCACAGTTCACAGTTCACAGTTCACAGTTCACAGTTCACAGTTCACTGTTCACTGTTCACAGTTCACAGTTCACAGTTCACAGTCTTCATTTCACAATTCACAGTTCGCAGTTCACAGTTCACAGGTCACAGTTCACAGTTCACAGGTCACAGTTCACAGTTCACAGTCCACAGTTCACTGTTCACAGATCACAGTTCACAGTTCACAGTCTTCATTTCACACTTCACACTTCACAGTGCACAGTTCACAGTCCACAGTTCACAGTCCACAGTTCACTGTTCACAAATCACAGTTCACAGTTCACAGTTCACAGTCCACAGATCACAGTTCACAGTCTTCATTTCACACTTCACAGTTCGCAGTTCACAGTTCACAGATCACAGATCACAGTTCACAGTTCACAGTTCACAGTTCACTGTTCACAGTTCACTGTTCACAGATCATAGTTCACAGTTCACAGTTGACAGTTCACAGTTCACAGTTCACAGTTCACAGTCTTCATTTCACAATTCACAGTTCGCAGTTCACAGTTCACAGATCACAGTTCACAGATCACAGTTCACAGTTCACAGTTCACTGTTCACTGTTCACAGTTCACAGTTCACAGTTCACAGTTCACAGTCTTCATTTCACAATTCACAGTTCGCAGTTCACAGTTCACAGTTCACAGGTCACAGTTCACAGTTCACAGGTCACAGTTCACAGTTCACAGTCCACAGTTCACTGTTCACAGATCACAGTTCACAGTTCACAGTCTTCATTTCACACTTCACACTTCACAGTGCACAGTTCACAGTCCACAGTTCACAGTCCACAGTTCACTGTTCACAAATCACAGTTCACAGTTCACAGTTCACAGTTCACAGTCCACAGATCACAGTTCACAGTCTTCATTTCACACTTCACAGTTCGCAGTTCACAGTTCACAGATCACAGATCACAGTTCACAGTTCACAGTTCACAGTTCACAGTTCACAGTTCACTGTTCACAGTTCACTGTTCACAGATCATAGTTCACAGTTCACAGTTCACAGTTCACAGTTCACAGTTCACAGTTCACAGTCTTCATTTCACAATTCACAGTTCGCAGTTCACAGTTCACAGATCACAGTTCACAGATCACAGTTCACAGTTCACAGTTCACAGTTCACAGATCACACTTCAGAGTTCACAGTTCACTGTTCACAGATCACAGTTCACAGTCTTCATTTCACACTTCACACTTCACAGTTCACAGACTTTATTTCACAATTCAGTTTTCACAGTTCACAGTTCACAGTCCGCAGTTCACTGTTCACAGATCATGGTTCACAGTTCACAGTTCACAGTTCACAGTTTACAGTTCACAGTTCACAGTTCCAGTTCACAGTTCACAGTTCACAGTTCACAGTTCACAGTTCACAGTTCACAGGTCACAGTTCACAGTTCACAGTTCACAGTCCACAGTTCACAGTTCACAGTTCACAGTTCACAGTTCACAGTCTTCATTTCACAATTCACAGTTCGCAGTTCACAGTTCACAGTTCACAGTTCACAGTTCACAGTTCACTGTTCACAGTTTACAGTTCTCAGTTTACAGTTCTCAGTTCACAGTTGACAGTTCACAGTTCACAGTTCACACTTCACAGTTCACAGTTCACAGTTCACAGTTCACAGTCCACAGTTCACTGTTCACAATTCACAGTTCACAGTTCACAGTTCACAGTTCACAGTTCACTGTTCACTGTTCACAGTTCACAGTTCACAGTTCACAGTCTTCATTTCACAATTCACAGTTCGCAGTTCACAGTTCACAGGTCACAGTTCACAGTTCACAGGTCACAGTTCACAGTTCACAGTCCACAGTTCACTGTTCACAGATCACAGTTCACAGTTCACAGTCTTCATTTCACACTTCACACTTCACAGTTCACAGTGCACAGTTCACAGTCCACAGTTCACAGTCCACAGTTCACTGTTCACAAATCACAGTTCACAGTTCACAGTTCACAGTCCACAGATCACAGTTCACAGTCTTCATTTCACACTTCACAGTTCGCAGTTCACAGTTCACAGATCACAGATCACAGTTCACAGTTCACAGTTCACAGTTCACTGTTCACAGTTCACTGTTCACAGATCATAGTTCACAGTTCACAGTTCACAGTTCACAGTTCACAGTTCACAGTTCACAGTTCACAGTCTTCATTTCACAATTCACAGTTCGCAGTTCACAGTTCACAGATCACAGTTCACAGATCACACTTCACAGTTCACAGATCACACTTCAGAGTTCACAGATCACACTTCAGAGTTCACAGATCACAGTTCACAGACTTTATTTCACAATTCAGTTTTCACAGTTCACAGTTCACAGTCCGCAGTTCACTGTTCACAGATCATAGTTCACAGTTCACAGTTCACAGTTCACAGTTTACAGTTCACAGTTCACAGTTCCAGTTCACAGTTCACAGTTCACAGTTCACAGTTCACAGTTCACAGTTCACAGGTCACAGTTCACAGTTCACAGTCCACAGTTCACAGTTCACAGTTCACAGTTCACAGTTCACAGTTCACAGTTCACTGTTCACTGTTCACAGTTCACAGTTCACAGTCCACAGTTCACTGTTCACAATTCACAGTTCACAGTTCACAGTTCACAGTTCACAGTTCACTGTTCACTGTTCACAGTTCACAGTTCACAGTTCACAGTTCACAGTCTTCATTTCACAATTCACAGTTCGCAGTTCACAGTTCACAGTTCACAGGTCACAGTTCACAGTTCACAGGTCACAGTTCACAGTTCACAGTCCACAGTTCACTGTTCACAGATCACAGTTCACAGTTCACAGTCTTCATTTCACACTTCACACTTCACAGTGCACAGTTCACAGTCCACAGTTCACAGTCCACAGTTCACTGTTCACAAATCACAGTTCACAGTTCACAGTTCACAGTCCACAGATCACAGTTCACAGTCTTCATTTCACACTTCACAGTTCGCAGTTCACAGTTCACAGATCACAGATCACAGTTCACAGTTCACAGTTCACAGTTCACTGTTCACAGTTCACTGTTCACAGATCATAGTTCACAGTTCACAGTTGACAGTTCACAGTTCACAGTTCACAGTTCACAGTCTTCATTTCACAATTCACAGTTCGCAGTTCACAGTTCACAGATCACAGTTCACAGATCACAGTTCACAGTTCACAGTTCACTGTTCACTGTTCACAGTTCACAGTTCACAGTTCACAGTTCACAGTCTTCATTTCACAATTCACAGTTCGCAGTTCACAGTTCACAGTTCACAGGTCACAGTTCACAGTTCACAGGTCACAGTTCACAGTTCACAGTCCACAGTTCACTGTTCACAGATCACAGTTCACAGTTCACAGTCTTCATTTCACACTTCACACTTCACAGTGCACAGTTCACAGTCCACAGTTCACAGTCCACAGTTCACTGTTCACAAATCACAGTTCACAGTTCACAGTTCACAGTTCACAGTCCACAGATCACAGTTCACAGTCTTCATTTCACACTTCACAGTTCGCAGTTCACAGTTCACAGATCACAGATCACAGTTCACAGTTCACAGTTCACAGTTCACAGTTCACAGTTCACTGTTCACAGTTCACTGTTCACAGATCATAGTTCACAGTTCACAGTTCACAGTTCACAGTTCACAGTTCACAGTTCACAGTCTTCATTTCACAATTCACAGTTCGCAGTTCACAGTTCACAGATCACAGTTCACAGATCACAGTTCACAGTTCACAGTTCACAGTTCACAGATCACACTTCAGAGTTCACAGTTCACTGTTCACAGATCACAGTTCACAGTCTTCATTTCACACTTCACACTTCACAGTTCACAGACTTTATTTCACAATTCAGTTTTCACAGTTCACAGTTCACAGTCCGCAGTTCACTGTTCACAGATCATGGTTCACAGTTCACAGTTCACAGTTCACAGTTTACAGTTCACAGTTCACAGTTCCAGTTCACAGTTCACAGTTCACAGTTCACAGTTCACAGTTCACAGTTCACAGGTCACAGTTCACAGTTCACAGTTCACAGTCCACAGTTCACAGTTCACAGTTCACAGTTCACAGTTCACAGTCTTCATTTCACAATTCACAGTTCGCAGTTCACAGTTCACAGTTCACAGTTCACAGTTCACAGTTCACTGTTCACAGTTTACAGTTCTCAGTTTACAGTTCTCAGTTCACAGTTGACAGTTCACAGTTCACAGTTCACACTTCACAGTTCACAGTTCACAGTTCACAGTTCACAGTCCACAGTTCACTGTTCACAATTCACAGTTCACAGTTCACAGTTCACAGTTCACAGTTCACTGTTCACTGTTCACAGTTCACAGTTCACAGTTCACAGTCTTCATTTCACAATTCACAGTTCGCAGTTCACAGTTCACAGGTCACAGTTCACAGTTCACAGGTCACAGTTCACAGTTCACAGTCCACAGTTCACTGTTCACAGATCACAGTTCACAGTTCACAGTCTTCATTTCACACTTCACACTTCACAGTGCACAGTTCACAGTGCACAGTTCACAGTCCACAGTTCACAGTCCACAGTTCACTGTTCACAAATCACAGTTCACAGTTCACAGTTCACAGTCCACAGATCACAGTTCACAGTCTTCATTTCACACTTCACAGTTCGCAGTTCACAGTTCACAGATCACAGATCACAGTTCACAGTTCACAGTTCACAGTTCACTGTTCACAGTTCACTGTTCACAGATCATAGTTCACAGTTCACAGTTCACAGTTCACAGTTCACAGTTCACAGTTCACAGTTCACAGTCTTCATTTCACAATTCACAGTTCGCAGTTCACAGTTCACAGATCACAGTTCACAGATCACACTTCACAGTTCACAGATCACACTTCAGAGTTCACAGATCACACTTCAGAGTTCACAGATCACAGTTCACAGACTTTATTTCACAATTCAGTTTTCACAGTTCACAGTTCACAGTCCGCAGTTCACTGTTCACAGATCATAGTTCACAGTTCACAGTTCACAGTTCACAGTTTACAGTTCACAGTTCACAGTTCCAGTTCACAGTTCACAGTTCACAGTTCACAGTTCACAGTTCACAGTTCACAGGTCACAGTTCACAGTTCACAGTCCACAGTTCACAGTTCACAGTTCACAGTTCACAGTTCACAGTTCACAGTTCACTGTTCACTGTTCACAGTTCACAGTTCACAGTCCACAGTTCACTGTTCACAATTCACAGTTCACAGTTCACAGTTCACAGTTCACAGTTCACTGTTCACTGTTCACAGTTCACAGTTCACAGTTCACAGTTCACAGTCTTCATTTCACAATTCACAGTTCGCAGTTCACAGTTCACAGTTCACAGGTCACAGTTCACAGTTCACAGGTCACAGTTCACAGTTCACAGTCCACAGTTCACTGTTCACAGATCACAGTTCACAGTTCACAGTCTTCATTTCACACTTCACACTTCACAGTGCACAGTTCACAGTCCACAGTTCACAGTCCACAGTTCACTGTTCACAAATCACAGTTCACAGTTCACAGTTCACAGTCCACAGATCACAGTTCACAGTCTTCATTTCACACTTCACAGTTCGCAGTTCACAGTTCACAGATCACAGATCACAGTTCACAGTTCACAGTTCACAGTTCACAGTTCACTGTTCACAGTTCACTGTTCACAGATCATAGTTCACAGTTCACAGTTCACAGTTCACAGTTCACAGTTCACAGTCTTCATTTCACAATTCACAGTTCGCAGACTTTATTTCACAATTCAGTTTTCACAGTTCACAGTTCACAGTCCGCAGTTCACTGTTCACAAATCACAGTTCACAGTTCACAGTTCACAGTCCACAGATCACAGTTCACAGTCTTCATTTCACACTTCACAGTTCGCAGTTCACAGTTCACAGTTCACAGTTCACAGTTCACTGTTCACAGTTTACAGTTCTCAGTTTACAGTTCTCAGTTCACAGTTGACAGTTGACAGTTGACAGTTCACAGTTCACACTTCACAGTTCACAGTTCACAGTCCACAGTTCACTGTTCACAGATCATAGTTCACAGTTCACAGTTCACAGTTCACAGTTCACAGTTTACAGTTCTCAGTTTACAGTTCTCAGTTCACAGTTGACAGTTCACAGTTCACAGTTCACACTTCACAGTTCACAGTTCACAGTTCACAGTCCACAGTTCACTGTTCACAGATCATAGTTCACAGTTCACAGTTCACAGTTCACAGTTCACAGTCTTCATTTCACAATTCACAGTTCGCAGTTCACAGTTCACAGATCACAGTTCACAGATCACAGTTCACAGTTCACAGTTCACAGTTCACAGTTCACAGATCACACTTCACAGTTCACAGTTCACAGATCACAGTTCACAGATCACAGTTCACAGACTTTATTTCACAATTCAGTTTTCACAGTTCACAGTTCACAGTCCGCAGTTCACTGTTCACAGATCATAGTTCACAGTTCACAGTTCACAGTTCACAGTTTACAGTTTACAGTTCACAGTTCACAGTTCCAGTTCACAGTTCACAGTTCACAGTTCACAGTTCACAGTTCACAGTTCACAGGTCACAGTTCACAGTTCACAGTTCACAGTCCACAGTTCACAGTTCACAGTTCACAGTTCACAGTTCACTGTTCACTGTTCACAGTTCACAGTTCACAGTTCACAGTCTTCATTTCACAATTCACAGTTCGCAGTTCACAGTTCACAGGTCACAGTTCACAGTTTACAGTTCTCAGTTCACAGTTGACAGTTCACAGTTCACAGTTCACACTTCACAGTTCACAGTTCACAGTTCACAGTCCACAGTTCACTGTTCACAATTCACAGTTCACAGTTCACAGTTCACAGTTCACAGTTCACAGTTCACAGTTCACTGTTCACTGTTCACAGTTCACAGTTCACAGTTCACAGTTCACAGTTCACAGTCTTCATTTCACAATTCACAGTTCGCAGTTCACAGTTCACAGGTCACAGTTCACAGTTCACAGGTCACAGTTCACAGTTCACAGTCCACAGTTCACTGTTCACAGATCACAGTTCACAGTTCACAGTCTTCATTTCACACTTCACACTTCACAGTGCACAGTTCACAGTCCACAGTTCACAGTCCACAGTTCACTGTTCACAAATCACAGTTCACAGTTCACAGTTCACAGTCCACAGATCACAGTTCACAGTCTTCATTTCACACTTCACAGTTCGCAGTTCACAGTTCACAGATCACAGATCACAGTTCACAGTTCACAGTTCACAGTTCACTGTTCACAGTTCACTGTTCACAGATCATAGTTCACAGTTCACAGTTGACAGTTCACAGTTCACAGTTCACAGTTCACAGTCTTCATTTCACAATTCACAGTTCGCAGTTCACAGTTCACAGATCACAGTTCACAGATCACAGTTCACAGTTCACAGTTCACTGTTCACTGTTCACAGTTCACAGTTCACAGTTCACAGTTCACAGTCTTCATTTCACAATTCACAGTTCGCAGTTCACAGGTCACAGTTCACAGGTCACAGTTCACAGTTCACAGGTCACAGTTCACAGTTCACAGTCCACAGTTCACTGTTCACAGATCACAGTTCACAGTTCACAGTCTTCATTTCACACTTCACACTTCACAGTGCACAGTTCACAGTCCACAGTTCACAGTCCACAGTTCACTGTTCACAAATCACAGTTCACAGTTCACAGTTCACAGTTCACAGTCCACAGATCACAGTTCACAGTCTTCATTTCACACTTCACAGTTCGCAGTTCACAGTTCACAGATCACAGATCACAGTTCACAGTTCACAGTTCACAGTTCACAGTTCACAGTTCACAGTTCACTGTTCACAGTTCACTGTTCACAGATCATAGTTCACAGTTCACAGTTCACAGTTCACAGTTCACAGTTCACAGTCTTCATTTCACAATTCACAGTTCGCAGTTCACAGTTCACAGATCACAGTTCACAGATCACAGTTCACAGTTCACAGTTCACAGTTCACAGATCACACTTCAGAGTTCACAGTTCACTGTTCACAGATCACAGTTCACAGTCTTCATTTCACACTTCACACTTCACAGTTCACAGTTCACAGATCACAGTTCACAGACTTTATTTCACAATTCAGTTTTCACAGTTCACAGTTCACAGTCCGCAGTTCACTGTTCACAGATCATGGTTCACAGTTCACAGTTCACAGTTCACAGTTTACAGTTCACAGTTCACAGTTCCAGTTCACAGTTCACAGTTCACAGTTCACAGTTCACAGTTCACAGTTCACAGTTCACAGGTCACAGTTCACAGTTCACAGTTCACAGTCCACAGTTCACAGTTCACAGTTCACAGTTCACAGTTCACAGTCTTCATTTCACAATTCACAGTTCGCAGTTCACAGTTCACAGTTCACAGTTCACAGTTCACTGTTCACAGTTTACAGTTCTCAGTTTACAGTTCTCAGTTCACAGTTGACAGTTCACAGTTCACAGTTCACACTTCACAGTTCACAGTTCACAGTTCACAGTCCACAGTTCACTGTTCACAATTCACAGTTCACAGTTCACAGTTCACAGTTCACAGTTCACTGTTCACTGTTCACAGTTCACAGTTCACAGTTCACAGTCTTCATTTCACAATTCACAGTTCGCAGTTCACAGTTCACAGGTCACAGTTCACAGTTCACAGGTCACAGTTCACAGTTCACAGTCCACAGTTCACTGTTCACAGATCACAGTTCACAGTTCACAGTCTTCATTTCACACTTCACACTTCACAGTGCACAGTTCACAGTGCACAGTTCACAGTCCACAGTTCACAGTCCACAGTTCACTGTTCACAAATCACAGTTCACAGTTCACAGTTCACAGTCCACAGATCACAGTTCACAGTCTTCATTTCACACTTCACAGTTCGCAGTTCACAGTTCACAGATCACAGATCACAGTTCACAGTTCACAGTTCACAGTTCACTGTTCACAGTTCACTGTTCACAGATCATAGTTCACAGTTCACAGTTCACAGTTCACAGTTCACAGTTCACAGTTCACAGTTCACAGTTCACAGTCTTCATTTCACAATTCACAGTTCGCAGTTCACAGTTCACAGATCACAGTTCACAGATCACACTTCACAGTTCACAGTTCACAGTTCACAGATCACACTTCAGAGTTCACAGATCACAGTTCACAGACTTTATTTCACAATTCAGTTTTCACAGTTCACAGTTCACAGTCCGCAGTTCACTGTTCACAGATCATATTTCACAGTTCACAGTTCACAGTTCACAGTTTACAGTTCACAGTTCACAGTTCCAGTTCACAGTTCACAGTTCACAGTTCACAGTTCACAGTTCACAGTTCACAGGTCACAGTTCACAGTTCACAGTTCACAGTCCACAGTTCACAGTTCACAGTTCACAGTTCACAGTTCACAGTTCACAGTTCACTGTTCACTGTTCACAGTTCACAGTTCACAGTCCACAGTTCACTGTTCACAATTCACAGTTCACAGTTCACAGTTCACAGTTCACAGTTCACTGTTCACTGTTCACAGTTCACAGTTCACAGTTCACAGTTCACAGTCTTCATTTCACAATTCACAGTTCGCAGTTCACAGTTCACAGGTCACAGTTCACAGTTCACAGGTCACAGTTCACAGTTCACAGTCCACAGTTCACTGTTCACAGATCACAGTTCACAGTTCACAGTCTTCATTTCACACTTCACACTTCACAGTGCACAGTTCACAGTCCACAGTTCACAGTCCACAGTTCACTGTTCACAAATCACAGTTCACAGTTCACAGTTCACAGTCCACAGATCACAGTTCACAGTCTTCATTTCACACTTCACAGTTCGCAGTTCACAGTTCACAGATCACAGATCACAGTTCACAGTTCACAGTTCACAGTTCACAGTTCACTGTTCACAGTTCACTGTTCACAGATCATAGTTCACAGTTCACAGTTCACAGTTCACAGTTCACAGTTCACAGTCTTCATTTCACAATTCACAGTTCGCAGACTTTATTTCACAATTCAGTTTTCACAGTTCACAGTTCACAGTCCGCAGTTCACTGTTCACAGATCATAGTTCACAGTTCACAGTTCACAGTTCACAGTTCACAGTTCACAGTTCACAGTTCACAGTTCACTGTTCACTGTTCACAGTTCACAGTTCACAGTTCACAGTCTTCATTTCACAATTCACAGTTCGCAGTTCACAGTTCACAGGTCACAGTTCACAGTTCACAGGTCACAGTTCACAGTTCACAGTCCACAGTTCACTGTTCACAGATCACAGTTCACAGTTCACAGTCTTCATTTCACACTTCACACTTCACAGTGCACAGTTCACAGTCCACAGTTCACAGTCCACAGTTCACTGTTCACAAATCACAGTTCACAGTTCACAGTTCACAGTCCACAGATCACAGTTCACAGTCTTCATTTCACACTTCACAGTTCGCAGTTCACAGTTCACAGTTCACAGTTCACAGTTCACTGTTCACAGTTTACAGTTCTCAGTTTACAGTTCTCAGTTCACAGTTGACAGTTGACAGTTGACAGTTCACAGTTCACACTTCACAGTTCACAGTTCACAGTCCACAGTTCACTGTTCACAGATCATAGTTCACAGTTCACAGTTCACAGTTCACAGTTCACAGTTTACAGTTCTCAGTTTACAGTTCTCAGTTCACAGTTGACAGTTCACAGTTCACAGTTCACACTTCACAGTTCACAGTTCACAGTTCACAGTCCACAGTTCACTGTTCACAGATCATAGTTCACAGTTCACAGTTCACAGTTCACAGTTCACAGTCTTCATTTCACAATTCACAGTTCGCAGTTCACAGTTCACAGATCACAGTTCACAGATCACAGTTCACAGTTCACAGTTCACAGTTCACAGTTCACAGATCACACTTCACAGTTCACAGTTCACAGATCACAGTTCACAGATCACAGTTCACAGACTTTATTTCACAATTCAGTTTTCACAGTTCACAGTTCACAGTCCGCAGTTCACTGTTCACAGATCATAGTTCACAGTTCACAGTTCACAGTTCACAGTTTACAGTTTACAGTTCACAGTTCACAGTTCCAGTTCACAGTTCACAGTTCACAGTTCACAGTTCACAGTTCACAGTTCACAGGTCACAGTTCACAGTTCACAGTTCACAGTCCACAGTTCACAGTTCACAGTTCACAGTTCACAGTTCACAGTCTTCATTTCACAATTCACAGTTCGCAGTTCACAGTTCACAGTTCACAGTTCACAGTTCACAGTTCACAGTTCACTGTTCACAGTTTACAGTTCTCAGTTTACAGTTCTCAGTTCACAGTTGACAGTTCACAGTTCACAGTTCACACTTCACAGTTCACAGTTCACAGTTCACAGTCCACAGTTCACTGTTCACAATTCACAGTTCACAGTTCACAGTTCACAGTTCACAGTTCACAGTTCACAGTTCACTGTTCACTGTTCACAGTTCACAGTTCACAGTTCACAGTCTTCATTTCACAATTCACAGTTCGCAGTTCACAGTTCACAGGTCACAGTTCACAGTTCACAGGTCACAGTTCACAGTTCACAGTCCACAGTTCACTGTTCACAGATCACAGTTCACAGTTCACAGTCTTCATTTCACACTTCACACTTCACAGTGCACAGTTCACAGTCCACAGTTCACAGTCCACAGTTCACTGTTCACAAATCACAGTTCACAGTTCACAGTTCACAGTTCACAGTCCACAGATCACAGTTCACAGTCTTCATTTCACACTTCACAGTTCGCAGTTCACAGTTCACAGATCACAGATCACAGTTCACAGTTCACAGTTCACAGTTCACTGTTCACAGTTCACTGTTCACAGATCATAGTTCACAGTTCACAGTTGACAGTTCACAGTTCACAGTTCACAGTTCACAGTCTTCATTTCACAATTCACAGTTCGCAGTTCACAGTTCACAGATCACAGTTCACAGATCACAGTTCACAGTTCACAGTTCACTGTTCACTGTTCACAGTTCACAGTTCACAGTTCACAGTTCACAGTCTTCATTTCACAATTCACAGTTCGCAGTTCACAGTTCACAGTTCACAGGTCACAGTTCACAGTTCACAGGTCACAGTTCACAGTTCACAGTCCACAGTTCACTGTTCACAGATCACAGTTCACAGTTCACAGTCTTCATTTCACACTTCACACTTCACAGTGCACAGTTCACAGTCCACAGTTCACAGTCCACAGTTCACTGTTCACAAATCACAGTTCACAGTTCACAGTTCACAGTCCACAGATCACAGTTCACAGTCTTCATTTCACACTTCACAGTTCGCAGTTCACAGTTCACAGATCACAGATCACAGTTCACAGTTCACAGTTCACAGTTCACAGTTCACAGTTCACTGTTCACAGTTCACTGTTCACAGATCATAGTTCACAGTTCACAGTTCACAGTTCACAGTTCACAGTTCACAGTTCACAGTTCACAGTCTTCATTTCACAATTCACAGTTCGCAGTTCACAGTTCACAGATCACAGTTCACAGATCACAGTTCACAGTTCACAGTTCACAGTTCACAGATCACACTTCAGAGTTCACAGTTCACTGTTCACAGATCACAGTTCACAGTCTTCATTTCACACTTCACACTTCACAGTTCACAGTTCACAGATCACAGTTCACAGACTTTATTTCACAATTCAGTTTTCACAGTTCACAGTTCACAGTCCGCAGTTCACTGTTCACAGATCATGGTTCACAGTTCACAGTTCACAGTTCACAGTTTACAGTTCACAGTTCCAGTTCACAGTTCACAGTTCACAGTTCACAGTTCACAGTTCACAGTTCACAGGTCACAGTTCACAGTTCACAGTTCACAGTCCACAGTTCACAGTTCACAGTTCACAGTTCACAGTTCACAGTCTTCATTTCACAATTCACAGTTCGCAGTTCACAGTTCACAGTTCACAGTTCACAGTTCACAGTTCACTGTTCACAGTTTACAGTTCTCAGTTTACAGTTCTCAGTTCACAGTTGACAGTTCACAGTTCACAGTTCACAGTTCACACTTCACAGTTCACAGTTCACAGTTCACAGTCCACAGTTCACTGTTCACAATTCACAGTTCACAGTTCACAGTTCACAGTTCACAGTTCACTGTTCACTGTTCACTGTTCACAGTTCACAGTTCACAGTTCACAGTCTTCATTTCACAATTCACAGTTCGCAGTTCACAGTTCACAGGTCACAGTTCACAGTCTTCATTTCACACTTCACAGTTCGCAGTTCACAGTTCACAGATCACAGATCACAGTTCACAGTTCACAGTTCACAGTTCACAGTTCACTGTTCACAGTTCACTGTTCACAGATCATAGTTCACAGTTCACAGTTCACAGTTCACAGTTCACAGTTCACAGTCTTCATTTCACAATTCACAGTTCGCAGACTTTATTTCACAATTCAGTTTTCACAGTTCACAGTTCACAGTCCGCAGTTCACTGTTCACAGATCATAGTTCACAGTTCACAGTTCACAGTTCACAGTTCACAGTTCACAGTTCACAGTTCACAGTTCACTGTTCACTGTTCACAGTTCACAGTTCACAGTTCACAGTCTTCATTTCACAATTCACAGTTCGCAGTTCACAGTTCACAGGTCACAGTTCACAGTTCACAGGTCACAGTTCACAGTTCACAGTCCACAGTTCACTGTTCACAGATCACAGTTCACAGTTCACAGTCTTCATTTCACACTTCACACTTCACAGTGCACAGTTCACAGTCCACAGTTCACAGTCCACAGTTCACTGTTCACAAATCACAGTTCACAGTTCACAGTTCACAGTCCACAGATCACAGTTCACAGTCTTCATTTCACACTTCACAGTTCGCAGTTCACAGTTCACAGTTCACAGTTCACAGTTCACTGTTCACAGTTTACAGTTCTCAGTTTACAGTTCTCAGTTCACAGTTGACAGTTGACAGTTGACAGTTCACAGTTCACACTTCACAGTTCACAGTTCACAGTCCACAGTTCACTGTTCACAGATCATAGTTCACAGTTCACAGTTCACAGTTCACAGTTCACAGTTTACAGTTCTCAGTTTACAGTTCTCAGTTCACAGTTGACAGTTCACAGTTCACAGTTCACACTTCACAGTTCACAGTTCACAGTTCACAGTCCACAGTTCACTGTTCACAGATCATAGTTCACAGTTCACAGTTCACAGTTCACAGTTCACAGTCTTCATTTCACAATTCACAGTTCGCAGTTCACAGTTCACAGATCACAGTTCACAGATCACAGTTCACAGTTCACAGTTCACAGTTCACAGTTCACAGATCACACTTCACAGTTCACAGTTCACAGATCACAGTTCACAGATCACAGTTCACAGACTTTATTTCACAATTCAGTTTTCACAGTTCACAGTTCACAGTCCGCAGTTCACTGTTCACAGATCATAGTTCACAGTTCACAGTTCACAGTTCACAGTTTACAGTTTACAGTTCACAGTTCACAGTTCCAGTTCACAGTTCACAGTTCACAGTTCACAGTTCACAGTTCACAGTTCACAGGTCACAGTTCACAGTTCACAGTTCACAGTCCACAGTTCACAGTTCACAGTTCACAGTTCACAGTTCACAGTCTTCATTTCACAATTCACAGTTCGCAGTTCACAGTTCACAGTTCACAGTTCACAGTTCACAGTTCACAGTTCACTGTTCACAGTTTACAGTTCTCAGTTTACAGTTCTCAGTTCACAGTTGACAGTTCACAGTTCACAGTTCACACTTCACAGTTCACAGTTCACAGTTCACAGTCCACAGTTCACTGTTCACAATTCACAGTTCACAGTTCACAGTTCACAGTTCACAGTTCACAGTTCACAGTTCACTGTTCACTGTTCACAGTTCACAGTTCACAGTTCACAGTCTTCATTTCACAATTCACAGTTCGCAGTTCACAGTTCACAGGTCACAGTTCACAGTTCACAGGTCACAGTTCACAGTTCACAGTCCACAGTTCACTGTTCACAGATCACAGTTCACAGTTCACAGTCTTCATTTCACACTTCACACTTCACAGTGCACAGTTCACAGTCCACAGTTCACAGTCCACAGTTCACTGTTCACAAATCACAGTTCACAGTTCACAGTTCACAGTTCACAGTCCACAGATCACAGTTCACAGTCTTCATTTCACACTTCACAGTTCGCAGTTCACAGTTCACAGATCACAGATCACAGTTCACAGTTCACAGTTCACAGTTCACTGTTCACAGTTCACTGTTCACAGATCATAGTTCACAGTTCACAGTTGACAGTTCACAGTTCACAGTTCACAGTTCACAGTCTTCATTTCACAATTCACAGTTCGCAGTTCACAGTTCACAGATCACAGTTCACAGATCACAGTTCACAGTTCACAGTTCACTGTTCACTGTTCACAGTTCACAGTTCACAGTTCACAGTTCACAGTCTTCATTTCACAATTCACAGTTCGCAGTTCACAGTTCACAGTTCACAGGTCACAGTTCACAGTTCACAGGTCACAGTTCACAGTTCACAGTCCACAGTTCACTGTTCACAGATCACAGTTCACAGTTCACAGTCTTCATTTCACACTTCACACTTCACAGTGCACAGTTCACAGTCCACAGTTCACAGTCCACAGTTCACTGTTCACAAATCACAGTTCACAGTTCACAGTTCACAGTCCACAGATCACAGTTCACAGTCTTCATTTCACACTTCACAGTTCGCAGTTCACAGTTCACAGATCACAGATCACAGTTCACAGTTCACAGTTCACAGTTCACAGTTCACAGTTCACTGTTCACAGTTCACTGTTCACAGATCATAGTTCACAGTTCACAGTTCACAGTTCACAGTTCACAGTTCACAGTTCACAGTTCACAGTCTTCATTTCACAATTCACAGTTCGCAGTTCACAGTTCACAGATCACAGTTCACAGATCACAGTTCACAGTTCACAGTTCACAGTTCACAGATCACACTTCAGAGTTCACAGTTCACTGTTCACAGATCACAGTTCACAGTCTTCATTTCACACTTCACACTTCACAGTTCACAGTTCACAGATCACAGTTCACAGACTTTATTTCACAATTCAGTTTTCACAGTTCACAGTTCACAGTCCGCAGTTCACTGTTCACAGATCATGGTTCACAGTTCACAGTTCACAGTTCACAGTTTACAGTTCACAGTTCCAGTTCACAGTTCACAGTTCACAGTTCACAGTTCACAGTTCACAGTTCACAGGTCACAGTTCACAGTTCACAGTTCACAGTCCACAGTTCACAGTTCACAGTTCACAGTTCACAGTTCACAGTCTTCATTTCACAATTCACAGTTCGCAGTTCACAGTTCACAGTTCACAGTTCACAGTTCACAGTTCACTGTTCACAGTTTACAGTTCTCAGTTTACAGTTCTCAGTTCACAGTTGACAGTTCACAGTTCACAGTTCACAGTTCACACTTCACAGTTCACAGTTCACAGTTCACAGTCCACAGTTCACTGTTCACAATTCACAGTTCACAGTTCACAGTTCACAGTTCACAGTTCACTGTTCACTGTTCACTGTTCACAGTTCACAGTTCACAGTTCACAGTCTTCATTTCACAATTCACAGTTCGCAGTTCACAGTTCACAGGTCACAGTTCACAGTTCACAGGTCACAGTTCACAGTTCACAGTCCACAGTTCACTGTTCACAGATCACAGTTCACAGTTCACAGTCTTCATTTCACACTTCACACTTCACAGTGCACAGTTCACAGTGCACAGTTCACAGTCCACAGTTCACAGTCCACAGTTCACTGTTCACAAATCACAGTTCACAGTTCACAGTTCACAGTCCACAGATCACAGTTCACAGTCTTCATTTCACACTTCACAGTTCGCAGTTCACAGTTCACAGATCACAGATCACAGTTCACAGTTCACAGTTCACAGTTCACTGTTCACAGTTCACTGTTCACAGATCATAGTTCACAGTTCACAGTTCACAGTTCACAGTTCACAGTTCACAGTTCACAGTTCACAGTCTTCATTTCACAATTCACAGTTCGCAGTTCACAGTTCACAGATCACAGTTCACAGATCACACTTCACAGTTCACAGTTCACAGTTCACAGATCACACTTCAGAGTTCACAGATCACAGTTCACAGACTTTATTTCACAATTCAGTTTTCACAGTTCACAGTTCACAGTCCGCAGTTCACTGTTCACAGATCATAGTTCACAGTTCACAGTTCACAGTTCACAGTCTACAGTTCACAGTTCACAGTTCACAGTTCCAGTTCACAGTTCACAGTTCACAGTTCACAGTTCACAGTTCACAGTTCACAGGTCACAGTTCACAGTTCACAGTTCACAGTCCACAGTTCACAGTTCACAGTTCACAGTTCACAGTTCACAGTTCACAGTTCACAGTTCACTGTTCACTGTTCACAGTTCACAGTTCACAGTCCACAGTTCACTGTTCACAATTCACAGTTCACAGTTCACAGTTCACAGTTCACAGTTCACAGTTCACAGTCTTCATTTCACAATTCACAGTTCGCAGTTCACAGTTCACAGGTCACAGTTCACAGTTCACAGGTCACAGTTCACAGTTCACAGTCCACAGTTCACTGTTCACAGATCACAGTTCACAGTTCACAGTCTTCATTTCACACTTCACACTTCACAGTGCACAGTTCACAGTCCACAGTTCACAGTCCACAGTTCACTGTTCACAAATCACAGTTCACAGTTCACAGTTCACAGTCCACAGATCACAGTTCACAGTCTTCATTTCACACTTCACAGTTCGCAGTTCACAGTTCACAGATCACAGATCACAGTTCACAGTTCACAGTTCACAGTTCACAGTTCACAGTTCACAGTTCACTGTTCACAGTTCACTGTTCACAGATCATAGTTCACAGTTCACAGTTCACAGTTCACAGTTCACAGTTCACAGTTCACAGTCTTCATTTCACAATTCACAGTTCGCAGACTTTATTTCACAATACAGTTTTCACAGTTCACAGTTCACAGTCCGCAGTTCACTGTTCACAGATCATAGTTCACAGTTCACAGTTCACAGTTCACAGTTTACAGTTCACAGTTCACAGTTCACAGTTCACAGTTCACAGTCTTCATTTCACAATTCACAGTTCGCAGTTCACAGTTCACAGATCACAGTTCACAGATCACAGTTCACAGTTCACAGTTCACAGTTCACAGTTCACAGTTCACAGATCACACTTCAGAGTTCACAGTTCACTGTTCACAGATCACAGTTCACAGTCTTCATTTCACACTTCACACTTCACAGTTCACAGTCCACAGTTCACTGTTCACAGATCACAGTTCACAGTTCACAGTCTTCATTTCACACTTCACACTTCACAGTGCACAGTTCACAGTCCACAGTTCACAGTCCACAGTTCACTGTTCACAAATCACAGTTCACAGTTCACAGTTCACAGTCCACAGATCACAGTTCACAGTCTTCATTTCACACTTCACAGTTCGCAGTTCACAGTTCACAGATCACAGATCACAGTTCACAGTTCACAGTTCACAGTTCACAGTTCACAGTTCACTGTTCACAGTTCACTGTTCACAGATCATAGTTCACAGTTCACAGTTCACAGTTCACAGTTCACAGTTCACAGTTCACAGTTCACAGTTCACAGTTCACAGTTCACAGTCTTCATTTCACAATTCACAGTTCGCAGTTCACAGTTCACAGATCACAGTTCACAGATCACAGTTCACAGTTCACAGTTCACAGTTCACAGTTCACAGTTCACAGGTCACAGTTCACAGTTCACAGTTCACAGTCCACAGTTCACAGTTCACAGTTCACAGTTCACAGTTCACAGTTCACAGTTCACAGTTCACTGTTCACTGTTCACAGTTCACAGTTCACAGTCCACAGTTCACTGTTCACAATTCACAGTTCACAGTTCACAGTTCACAGTTCACAGTTCACAGTTCACAGTCTTCATTTCACAATTCACAGTTCGCAGTTCACAGTTCACAGGTCACAGTTCACAGTTCACAGGTCACAGTTCACAGTTCACAGTCCACAGTTCACTGTTCACAGATCACAGTTCACAGTTCACAGTCTTCATTTCACACTTCACACTTCACAGTGCACAGTTCACAGTCCACAGTTCACAGTCCACAGTTCACTGTTCACAAATCACAGTTCACAGTTCACAGTTCACAGTCCACAGATCACAGTTCACAGTCTTCATTTCACACTTCACAGTTCGCAGTTCACAGTTCACAGATCACAGATCACAGTTCACAGTTCACAGTTCACAGTTCACAGTTCACAGTTCACAGTTCACTGTTCACAGTTCACTGTTCACAGATCATAGTTCACAGTTCACAGTTCACAGTTCACAGTTCACAGTTCACAGTTCACAGTCTTCATTTCACAATTCACAGTTCGCAGACTTTATTTCACAATACAGTTTTCACAGTTCACAGTTCACAGTCCGCAGTTCACTGTTCACAGATCATAGTTCACAGTTCACAGTTCACAGTTCACAGTTTACAGTTCACAGTTCACAGTTCACAGTTCACAGTTCACAGTCTTCATTTCACAATTCACAGTTCGCAGTTCACAGTTCACAGATCACAGTTCACAGATCACAGTTCACAGTTCACAGTTCACAGTTCACAGTTCACAGTTCACAGATCACACTTCAGAGTTCACAGTTCACTGTTCACAGATCACAGTTCACAGTCTTCATTTCACACTTCACACTTCACAGTTCACAGTCCACAGTTCACTGTTCACAGATCACAGTTCACAGTTCACAGTCTTCATTTCACACTTCACACTTCACAGTGCACAGTTCACAGTCCACAGTTCACAGTCCACAGTTCACTGTTCACAAATCACAGTTCACAGTTCACAGTTCACAGTCCACAGATCACAGTTCACAGTCTTCATTTCACACTTCACAGTTCGCAGTTCACAGTTCACAGATCACAGATCACAGTTCACAGTTCACAGTTCACAGTTCACAGTTCACAGTTCACTGTTCACAGTTCACTGTTCACAGATCATAGTTCACAGTTCACAGTTCACAGTTCACAGTTCACAGTTCACTGTTCACAGATCACAGTTCACAGTTCACAGTCTTCATTTCACACTTCACACTTCACAGTGCACAGTTCACAGTCCACAGTTCACAGTCCACAGTTCACTGTTCACAAATCACAGTTCACAGTTCACAGTTCACAGTCCACAGATCACAGTTCACAGTCTTCATTTCACACTTCACAGTTCGCAGTTCACAGTTCACAGTTCACAGTTCACAGTTCACTGTTCACAGTTTACAGTTCTCAGTTTACAGTTCTCAGTTCACAGTTGACAGTTGACAGTTGACAGTTCACAGTTCACACTTCACAGTTCACAGTTCACAGTCCACAGTTCACTGTTCACAGATCATAGTTCACAGTTCACAGTTCACAGTTCACAGTTCACAGTTTACAGTTCTCAGTTTACAGTTCTCAGTTCACAGTTGACAGTTCACAGTTCACAGTTCACACTTCACAGTTCACAGTTCACAGTTCACAGTCCACAGTTCACTGTTCACAGATCATAGTTCACAGTTCACAGTTCACAGTTCACAGTTCACAGTCTTCATTTCACAATTCACAGTTCGCAGTTCACAGTTCACAGATCACAGTTCACAGATCACAGTTCACAGTTCACAGTTCACAGTTCACAGTTCACAGATCACACTTCACAGTTCACAGTTCACAGATCACAGTTCACAGATCACAGTTCACAGACTTTATTTCACAATTCAGTTTTCACAGTTCACAGTTCACAGTCCGCAGTTCACTGTTCACAGATCATAGTTCACAGTTCACAGTTCACAGTTCACAGTTTACAGTTTACAGTTCACAGTTCACAGTTCCAGTTCACAGTTCACAGTTCACAGTTCACAGTTCACAGTTCACAGTTCACAGGTCACAGTTCACAGTTCACAGTTCACAGTCCACAGTTCACAGTTCACAGTTCACAGTTCACAGTTCACAGTCTTCATTTCACAATTCACAGTTCGCAGTTCACAGTTCACAGTTCACAGTTCACAGTTCACAGTTCACTGTTCACAGTTTACAGTTCTCAGTTTACAGTTCTCAGTTCACAGTTGACAGTTCACAGTTCACAGTTCACACTTCACAGTTCACAGTTCACAGTTCACAGTCCACAGTTCACTGTTCACAATTCATAGTTCACAGTTCACAGTTCACAGTTCACTGTTCACTGTTCACAGTTCACAGTTCACAGTTCACAGTCTTCATTTCACAATTCACAGTTCGCAGTTCACAGTTCACAGGTCACAGTTCACAGTTCACAGGTCACAGTTCACAGTTCACAGTCCACAGTTCACTGTTCACAGATCACAGTTCACAGTTCACAGTCTTCATTTCACACTTCACACTTCACAGTGCACAGTTCACAGTCCACAGTTCACAGTCCACAGTTCACTGTTCACAAATCACAGTTCACAGTTCACAGTTCACAGTCCACAGATCACAGTTCACAGTCTTCATTTCACACTTCACAGTTCGCAGTTCACAGTTCACAGATCACAGATCACAGTTCACAGTTCACAGTTCACAGTTCACTGTTCACAGTTCACTGTTCACAGATCATAGTTCACAGTTCACAGTTGACAGTTCACAGTTCACAGTTCACAGTTCACAGTCTTCATTTCACAATTCACAGTTCGCAGTTCACAGTTCACAGATCACAGTTCACAGTTCACAGTTCACTGTTCACTGTTCACAGTTCACAGTTCACAGTTCACAGTTCACAGTCTTCATTTCACAATTCACAGTTCGCAGTTCACAGTTCACAGTTCACAGGTCACAGTTCACAGTTCACAGGTCACAGTTCACAGTTCACAGTCCACAGTTCACTGTTCACAGATCACAGTTCACAGTTCACAGTCTTCATTTCACACTTCACACTTCACAGTGCACAGTTCACAGTCCACAGTTCACAGTCCACAGTTCACTGTTCACAAATCACAGTTCACAGTTCACAGTTCACAGTCCACAGATCACAGTTCACAGTCTTCATTTCACACTTCACAGTTCGCAGTTCACAGTTCACAGATCACAGATCACAGTTCACAGTTCACAGTTCACAGTTCACAGTTCACAGTTCACTGTTCACAGTTCACTGTTCACAGATCATAGTTCACAGTTCACAGTTCACAGTTCACAGTTCACAGTTCACAGTTCACAGTCTTCATTTCACAATTCACAGTTCGCAGTTCACAGTTCACAGATCACAGTTCACAGATCACAGTTCACAGTTCACAGTTCACAGTTCACAGATCACACTTCAGAGTTCACAGTTCACTGTTCACAGATCACAGTTCACAGTCTTCATTTCACACTTGACACTTCACAGTTCACAGTTCACGGATCACAGTTCACAGACTTTATTTCACAATTCAGTTTTCACAGTTCACAGTTCACAGTCCGCAGTTCACTGTTCACAGATCATGGTTCACAGTTCACAGTTCACAGTTCACAGTTTACAGTTCACAGTTCACAGTTCCAGTTCACAGTTCACAGTTCACAGTTCACAGTTCACTGTTCACAGTTAACAGTTCTCAGTTTACAGTTCTCAGTTCACAGTTGACAGTTCACAGTTCACAGTTCACACTTCACAGTTCACAGTTCACAGTTCACAGTCCACAGTTCACTGTTCACAATTCACAGTTCACAGTTCACAGTTCACAGTTCACAGTTCACAGTTCACTGTTCACTGTTCACAGTTCACAGTTCACAGTTCACAGTCTTCATTTCACAATTCACAGTTCGCAGTTCACAGTTCACAGGTCACAGTTCACAGTTCACAGGTCACAGTTCACAGTTCACAGTCCACAGTTCACTGTTCACAGATCACAGTTCACAGTTCACAGTCTTCATTTCACACTTCACACTTCACAGTGCACAGTTCACAGTGCACAGTTCACAGTCCACAGTTCACAGTCCACAGTTCACTGTTCACAAATCACAGTTCACAGTTCACAGTTCACAGTCCACAGATCACAGTTCACAGTCTTCATTTCACACTTCACAGTTCGCAGTTCACAGTTCACAGATCACAGATCACAGTTCACAGTTCACAGTTCACAGTTCACTGTTCACAGTTCACTGTTCACAGATCATAGTTCACAGTTCACAGTTCACAGTTCACAGTTCACAGTTCACAGTTCACAGTTCACAGTCTTCATTTCACAATTCACAGTTCGCAGTTCACAGTTCACAGATCACAGTTCACAGATCACACTTCACAATTCACAGTTCACAGTTCACAGATCACACTTCAGAGTTCACAGATCACAGTTCACAGACTTTATTTCACAATTCAGTTTTCACAGTTCACAGTTCACAGACCGCAGTTCACTGTTCACAGATCATAGTTCACAGTTCACAGTTCACAGTTCACAGTTCACAGTTTACAGTTCACAGTTCACAGTTCCAGTTCACAGTTCACAGTTCACAGTTCACAGTTCACAGTTCACAGTTCACAGGTCACAGTTCACAGTTCACAGTTCACAGTCCACAGTTCACAGTTCACAGTTCACAGTTCACAGTTCACAGTTCACAGTTCACTGTTCACTGTTCACAGTTCACAGTTCACAGTCCACAGTTCACTGTTCACAATTCACAGTTCACAGTTCACAGTTCACAGTTCACAGTTCACTGTTCACTGTTCACAGTTCACAGTTCACAGTTCACAGTTCACAGTCTTCATTTCACAATTCACAGTTCGCAGTTCACAGTTCACAGGTCACAGTTCACAGTTCACAGGTCACAGTTCACAGTTCACAGTTCACAGTCCACAGTTCACTGTTCACAGATCACAGTTCACAGTTCACAGTCTTCATTTCACACTTCACACTTCACAGTGCACAGTTCACAGTCCACAGTTCACAGTCCACAGTTCACTGTTCACAAATCACAGTTCACAGTTCACAGTTCACAGTCCACAGATCACAGTTCACAGTCTTCATTTCACACTTCACAGTTCGCAGTTCACAGTTCACAGATCACAGATCACAGTTCACAGTTCACAGTTCACAGTTCACAGTTCACAGTTCACAGTTCACTGTTCACAGTTCACTGTTCACAGATCATAGTTCACAGTTCACAGTTCACAGTTCACAGTTCACAGTTCACAGTCTTCATTTCACAATTCACAGTTCGCAGACTTTATTTCACAATTCAGTTTTCACAGTTCACAGTTCACAGTCCGCAGTTCACTGTTCACAGATCATAGTTCACAGTTCACAGTTCACAGTTCACAGTTTACAGTTCACAGTTCACAGTTCCAGTTCACAGTTCACAGTTCACAGTTCACAGTTCACAGTTCACAGGTCACAGTTCACAGGTCACAGTTCACAGTTCACAGTTCACAGTCCACAGTTCACAGTTCACAGTTCACAGTTCACAGTCTTCATTTCACAATTCACAGTTCGCAGTTCACAGTTCACAGTTCACAGTTCACAGTTCACAGTTCACTGTTCACAGTTTACAGTTCTCAGTTTACAGTTCTCAGTTCACAGTTGACAGTTCACAGTTCACAGTTCACACTTCACAGTTCACAGTTCACAGTTCACAGTCCACAGTTCACTGTTCACTGTTCACAATTCACAGTTCACAGTTCACAGTTCACAGTTCACAGTTCACAGTTCACAGTTCACAGTTCACTGTTCACTGTTCACAGTTCACAGTTCACAGTCTTCATTTCACAATTCACAGTTCGCAGTTCACAGTTCACAGGTCACAGTTCACAGTTCACAGGTCACAGTTCACAGTTCACAGTCCACAGTTCACTGTTCACAGATCACAGTTCACAGTTCACAGTCTTCATTTCACACTTCACACTTCACAGTGCACAGTTCACAGTCCACAGTTCACAGTCCACAGTTCACTGTTCACAAATCACAGTTCACAGTTCACAGTTCACAGTCCACAGATCACAGTTCACAGTCTTCATTTCACACTTCACAGTTCGCAGTTCACAGTTCACAGATCACAGATCACAGTTCACAGTTCACAGTTCACAGTTCACTGTTCACAGTTCACTGTTCACAGATCATAGTTCACAGTTCACAGTTCACAGTTCACAGTTCACAGTCTTCATTTCACAATTCACAGTTCGCAGTTCACAGTTCACAGATCACAGTTCACAGATCACACTTCACAGTTCACAGTTCACAGTTCACAGATCACACTTCAGAGTTCACAGATCACAGTTCACAGACTTTATTTCACAATTCAGTTTTCACAGTTCACAGTTCACAGTCCGCAGTTCACTGTTCACAGATCATAGTTCACAGTTCACAGTTCACAGTTCACAGTTTACAGTTCACAGTTCACAGTTCCAGTTCACAGTTCACAGTTCACAGTTCACAGTTCACAGTTCACAGTTCACAGTTCACAGGTCACAGTTCACAGTTCACAGTTCACAGTTCACAGTCCACAGTTCACAGTTCACAGTTCACAGTTCACAGTTCACAGTCTTCATTTCACAATTCACAGTTCGCAGTTCACAGTTCACAGTTCACAGTTCACAGTCCACAGTTCACAGTTCACTGTTCACAGATCATAGTTCACAGTTCACAGTTCACAGTTCACAGTTTACAGTTCACAGTTCACAGTTCCAGTTCACAGTTCACAGTTCACAGTTCACAGTTCACAGTTCACAGGTCACAGTTCACAGGTCACAGTTCACAGTTCACAGTTCACAGTCCACAGTTCACAATTCACAGTTCGCAGTTCACAGTTCACAGTTCACAGTTCACAGTTCACAGTTCACTGTTCACAGTTTACAGTTCTCAGTTTACAGTTCTCAGTTCACAGTTGACAGTTCACAGTTCACAGTTCACACTTCACAGTTCACAGTTCACAGTTCACAGTCCACAGTTCACTGTTCACTGTTCACAATTCACAGTTCACAGTTCACAGTTCACAGTTCACAGTTCACAGTTCACAGTTCACTGTTCACTGTTCACAGTTCACAGTTCACAGTTCACAGTCTTCATTTCACAATTCACAGTTCGCAGTTCACAGTTCACAGGTCACAGTTCACAGTTCACAGGTCACAGTTCACAGTTCACAGTCCACAGTTCACTGTTCACAGATCACAGTTCACAGTTCACAGTCTTCATTTCACACTTCACACTTCACAGTGCACAGTTCACAGTCCACAGTTCACAGTCCACAGTTCACTGTTCACAAATCACAGTTCACAGTTCACAGTTCACAGTCCACAGATCACAGTTCACAGTCTTCATTTCACACTTCACAGTTCGCAGTTCACAGTTCACAGATCACAGATCACAGTTCACAGTTCACAGTTCACAGTTCACTGTTCACAGTTCACTGTTCACAGATCATAGTTCACAGTTCACAGTTCACAGTTCACAGTTCACAGTCTTCATTTCACAATTCACAGTTCGCAGTTCACAGTTCACAGTTCACAGTTCACAGTCCACAGTTCACAGTTCACTGTTCACAGATCATAGTTCACAGTTCACAGTTCACAGTTCACAGTTTACAGTTCACAGTTCACAGTTCCAGTTCACAGTTCACAGTTCACAGTTCACAGTTCACAGTTCACAGGTCACAGTTCACAGGTCACAGTTCACAGTTCACAGTTCACAGTCCACAGTTCACAGTTCACAGTTCACAGTTCACAGTCTTCATTTCACAATTCACAGTTCGCAGTTCACAGTTCACAGTTCACAGTTCACAGTTCACAGTTCACTGTTCACAGTTTACAGTTCTCAGTTTACAGTTCTCAGTTCACAGTTGACAGTTCACAGTTCACAGTTCACACTTCACAGTTCACAGTTCACAGTTCACAGTCCACAGTTCACTGTTCACTGTTCACAATTCACAGTTCACAGTTCACAGTTCACAGTTCACAGTTCACAGTTCACAGTTCACTGTTCACTGTTCACAGTTCACAGTTCACAGTTCACAGTCTTCATTTCACAATTCACAGTTCGCAGTTCACAGTTCACAGGTCACAGTTCACAGTTCACAGGTCACAGTTCACAGTTCACAGTCCACAGTTCACTGTTCACAGATCACAGTTCACAGTTCACAGTCTTCATTTCACACTTCACACTTCACAGTGCACAGTTCACAGTCCACAGTTCACAGTCCACAGTTCACTGTTCACAAATCACAGTTCACAGTTCACAGTTCACAGTCCACAGATCACAGTTCACAGTCTTCATTTCACACTTCACAGTTCGCAGTTCACAGTTCACAGATCACAGATCACAGTTCACAGTTCACAGTTCACAGTTCACTGTTCACAGTTCACTGTTCACAGATCATAGTTCACAGTTCACAGTTCACAGTTCACAGTTCACAGTCTTCATTTCACAATTCACAGTTCGCAGTTCACAGTTCACAGATCACAGTTCACAGATCACACTTCACAGTTCACAGTTCACAGTTCACAGATCACACTTCAGAGTTCACAGATCACAGTTCACAGACTTTATTTCACAATTCAGTTTTCACAGTTCACAGTTCACAGTCCGCAGTTCACTGTTCACAGATCATAGTTCACAGTTCACAGTTCACAGTTCACAGTTTACAGTTCACAGTTCACAGTTCCAGTTCACAGTTCACAGTTCACAGTTCACAGTTCACAGTTCACAGTTCACAGGTCACAGTTCACAGTTCACAGTTCACAGTTCACAGTCCACAGTTCACAGTTCACAGTTCACAGTTCACAGTTCACAGTCTTCATTTCACAATTCACAGTTCGCAGTTCACAGTTCACAGTTCACAGTTCACAGTTCACTGTTCACAGTTTACAGTTCTCAGTTTACAGTTCTCAGTTCACAGTTGACAGTTCACAGTTCACAGTTCACACTTCACAGTTCACAGTTCACAGTTCACAGTCCACAGTTCACTGTTCACAATTCACAGTTCACAGTTCACAGTTCACAGTTCACAGTTCACTGTTCACTGTTCACAGTTCACAGTTCACAGTTCACAGTTCACAGTTCACAGTCTTCATTTCACAATTCACAGTTCGCAGTTCACAGTTCACAGGTCACAGTTCACAGTTCTCAGTCCACAGTTCACTGTTCACAGATCACAGTTCACAGTTCACAGTCTTCATTTCACACTTCACACTTCACAGTGCACAGTTCACAGTCCACAGTTCACAGTCCACAGTTCACTGTTCACAAATCACAGTTCACAGTTCACAGTTCACAGTCCACAGATCACAGTTCACAGTCTTCATTTCACACTTCACAGTTCGCAGTTCACAGTTCACAGATCACAGATCACAGTTCACAGTTCACAGTTCACAGTTCACAGTTCACAGTTCACTGTTCACAGTTCACTGTTCACAGATCATAGTTCACAGTTCACAGTTCACAGTTCACAGTTCACAGTTCACAGTTCACAGTTCACAGTCTTCATTTCACAATTCACAGTTCGCAGTTCACAGTTCACAGATCACAGTTCACAGATCACAGTTCACAGTTCACAGTTCACAGATCACACTTCAGAGTTCACAGTTCACTGTTCACAGATCACAGTTCACAGTCTTCATTTCACACTTCACACTTCACAGTTCACAGTCCACAGTTCACTGTTCACAGATCACAGTTCACAGTTCACAGTCTTCATTTCACACTTCACACTTCACAGTGCACAGTTCACAGTCCACAGTTCACAGTCCACAGTTCACTGTTCACAAATCACAGTTCACAGTTCACAGTTCACAGTCCACAGATCACAGTTCACAGTCTTCATTTCACACTTCACAGTTCGCAGTTCACAGTTCACAGGTCACAGTTCACAGTTCACAGTTCACAGTTCACAGTCCACAGTTCACAGTTCACAGTTCACAGTTCACAGTTCACAGTCTTCATTTCACAATTCACAGTTCGCAGTTCACAGTTCACAGTTCACAGTTCACAGTCCACAGTTCACAGTTCACTGTTCACAGATCATAGTTCACAGTTCACAGTTCACAGTTCACAGTTTACAGTTCACAGTTCACAGTTCCAGTTCACAGTTCACAGTTCACAGTTCACAGTTCACAGTTCACAGGTCACAGTTCACAGGTCACAGTTCACAGTTCACAGTTCACAGTCCACAGTTCACAGTTCACAGTTCACAGTTCACAGTCTTCATTTCACAATTCACAGTTCGCAGTTCACAGTTCACAGTTCACAGTTCACAGTTCACAGTTCACTGTTCACAGTTTACAGTTCTCAGTTTACAGTTCTCAGTTCACAGTTGACAGTTCACAGTTCACAGTTCACACTTCACAGTTCACAGTTCACAGTTCACAGTCCACAGTTCACTGTTCACTGTTCACAATTCACAGTTCACAGTTCACAGTTCACAGTTCACAGTTCACAGTTCACAGTTCACTGTTCACTGTTCACAGTTCACAGTTCACAGTTCACAGTCTTCATTTCACAATTCACAGTTCGCAGTTCACAGTTCACAGGTCACAGTTCACAGTTCACAGGTCACAGTTCACAGTTCACAGTCCACAGTTCACTGTTCACAGATCACAGTTCACAGTTCACAGTCTTCATTTCACACTTCACACTTCACAGTGCACAGTTCACAGTCCACAGTTCACAGTCCACAGTTCACTGTTCACAAATCACAGTTCACAGTTCACAGTTCACAGTCCACAGATCACAGTTCACAGTCTTCATTTCACACTTCACAGTTCGCAGTTCACAGTTCACAGATCACAGATCACAGTTCACAGTTCACAGTTCACAGTTCACTGTTCACAGTTCACTGTTCACAGATCATAGTTCACAGTTCACAGTTCACAGTTCACAGTTCACAGTCTTCATTTCACAATTCACAGTTCGCAGTTCACAGTTCACAGATCACAGTTCACAGATCACACTTCACAGTTCACAGTTCACAGTTCACAGATCACACTTCAGAGTTCACAGATCACAGTTCACAGACTTTATTTCACAATTCAGTTTTCACAGTTCACAGTTCACAGTCCGCAGTTCACTGTTCACAGATCATAGTTCACAGTTCACAGTTCACAGTTCACAGTTTACAGTTCACAGTTCACAGTTCCAGTTCACAGTTCACAGTTCACAGTTCACAGTTCACAGTTCACAGGTCACAGTTCACAGTTCACAGTTCACAGTTCACAGTCCACAGTTCACAGTTCACAGTTCACAGTTCACAGTTCACAGTCTTCATTTCACAATTCACAGTTCGCAGTTCACAGTTCACAGTTCACAGTTCACAGTTCACTGTTCACAGTTTACAGTTCTCAGTTTACAGTTCTCAGTTCACAGTTGACAGTTCACAGTTCACAGTTCACACTTCACAGTTCACAGTTCACAGTTCACAGTCCACAGTTCACTGTTCACAATTCACAGTTCACAGTTCACAGTTCACAGTTCACAGTTCACTGTTCACTGTTCACAGTTCACAGTTCACAGTTCACAGTTCACAGTTCACAGTCTTCATTTCACAATTCACAGTTCGCAGTTCACAGTTCACAGGTCACAGTTCACAGTTCTCAGTCCACAGTTCACTGTTCACAGATCACAGTTCACAGTTCACAGTCTTCATTTCACACTTCACACTTCACAGTGCACAGTTCACAGTCCACAGTTCACAGTCCACAGTTCACTGTTCACAAATCACAGTTCACAGTTCACAGTTCACAGTCCACAGATCACAGTTCACAGTCTTCATTTCACACTTCACAGTTCGCAGTTCACAGTTCACAGATCACAGATCACAGTTCACAGTTCACAGTTCACAGTTCACAGTTCACAGTTCACTGTTCACAGTTCACTGTTCACAGATCATAGTTCACAGTTCACAGTTCACAGTTCACAGTTCACAGTTCACAGTTCACAGTTCACAGTTCACAGTCTTCATTTCACAATTCACAGTTCGCAGTTCACAGTTCACAGATCACAGTTCACAGATCACAGTTCACAGTTCACAGTTCACAGATCACACTTCAGAGTTCACAGTTCACTGTTCACAGATCACAGTTCACAGTCTTCATTTCACACTTCACACTTCACAGTTCACAGTCCACAGTTCACTGTTCACAGATCACAGTTCACAGTTCACAGTCTTCATTTCACACTTCACACTTCACAGTGCACAGTTCACAGTCCACAGTTCACAGTCCACAGTTCACTGTTCACAAATCACAGTTCACAGTTCACAGTTCACAGTCCACAGATCACAGTTCACAGTCTTCATTTCACACTTCACAGTTCGCAGTTCACAGTTCACAGATCACAGATCACAGTTCACAGTTCACAGTTCACAGTTCACAGTTCACTGTTCACAGTTCACTGTTCACAGATCATAGTTCACAGTTCACAGTTCACAGTTCACAGTTCACAGTTCACAGTTCACAGTTCACAGTTCACAGTCTTCATTTCACAATTCACAGTTCGCAGTTCACAGTTCACAGATCACAGTTCACAGATCACAGTTCACAGTTCACAGTTCACAGTTCACAGTTCACAGATCACACTTCAGAGTTCACAGTTCACTGTTCACAGATCACAGTTCACAGTCTTCATTTCACACTTCACACTTCACAGTTCACAGTTCACAGATCACAGTTCACAGATCACAGTTCACAGACTTTATTTCACAATTCAGTTTTCACAGTTCACAGTTCACAGTCCGCAGTTCACTGTTCACAGATCATAGTTCACAGTTCACAGTTCACAGTTCACAGTTTACAGTTCACAGTTCACAGTTCCAGTTCACAGTTCACAGTTCACAGTTCACAGTTCACAGTTCACAGTTCACAGGTCACAGTTCACAGTTCACAGTTCACAGTCCACAGTTCACAGTTCACAGTTCACAGTTCACAGTTCACAGTCTTCATTTCACAATTCACAGTTCGCAGTTCACAGTTCACAGTTCACAGTTCACAGTTCACTGTTCACAGTTTACAGTTCTCAGTTTACAGTTCACAGTTCACAGTTCACAGTTCACACTTCACAGTTCACAGTTCACAATTCACAGTTCGCAGTTCACAGTTCACAGGTCACAGTTCACAGTTCACAGGTCACAGTTCACAGTTCACAGTCCACAGTTCACTGTTCACAGATCACAGTTCACAGTTCACAGTCTTCATTTCACACTTCACACTTCACAGTGCACAGTTCACAGTCCACAGTTCACAGTCCACAGTTCACTGTTCACAAATCACAGTTCACAGTTCACAGTTCACAGTCCACAGATCACAGTTCACAGTCTTCATTTCACACTTCACAGTTCGCAGTTCACAGTTCACAGTTCACTGTTCACAGTTCACAGTTCACAGTTCAGAGTTCACAGTTCACAGTTGACAGTTGACAGTTGACAGTTCACAGTTCACACTTCACAGTTCACAGTTCACAGTCCACAGTTCACTGTTCACAGATCATAGTTCACAGTTCACAGTTCACAGTTCACAGTTCACAGTTTACAGTTCTCAGTTTACAGTTCTCAGTTCACAGTTGACAGTTCACAGTTCACAGTTCACACTTCACAGTTCACAGTTCACAGTTCACAGTCCACAGTTCACTGTTCACAGATCATAGTTCACAGTTCACAGTTCACAGTTCACAGTTCACAGTCTTCATTTCACAATTCACAGTTCGCAGTTCACAGTTCACAGATCACAGTTCACAGATCACAGTTCACAGTTCACAGTTCACAGTTCACAGTTCACAGATCACACTTCACAGTTCACAGTTCACAGATCACAGTTCACAGATCACAGTTCACAGACTTTATTTCACAATTCAGTTTTGACAGTTCACAGTCCGCAGTTCACTGTTCACAGATCATAGTTCACAGTTCACAGTTCACAGTTCACAGTTTACAGTTCACAGTTCACAGTTCCAGTTCACAGTTCACAGTTCACAGTTCACAGTTCACAGTTCACAGGTCACAGTTCACAGTTCACAGTTCACAGTCCACAGTTCACAGTTCACAGTTCACAGTTCACAGTTCACAGTCTTCATTTCACAATTCACAGTTCGCAGTTCACAGTTCACAGTTCACAGTTCACAGTTCACAGTTCACTGTTCACAGTTTACAGTTCTCAGTTTACAGTTCTCAGTTCACAGTTGACAGTTCACAGTTCACAGTTCACACTTCACAGTTCACAGTTCACAGTTCACAGTCCACAGTTCACTGTTCACAATTCACAGTTCACAGTTCACAGTTCACAGTTCACAGTTCACAGTTCACAGTTCACAGTTCACTGTTCACTGTTCACAGTTCACAGTTCACAGTTCACAGTCTTCATTTCACAATTCACAGTTCGCAGTTCACAGTTCACAGGTCACAGTTCACAGTTCACAGGTCACAGTTCACAGTTCACAGTCCGCAGTTCACTGTTCACAGATCACAGTTCACAGTTCACAGTCTTCATTTCACACTTCACACTTCACAGTGCACAGTTCACAGTCCACAGTTCACAGTCCACAGTTCACTGTTCACAAATCACAGTTCACAGTTCACAGTTCACAGTCCACAGATCACAGTTCACAGTCTTCATTTCACACTTCACAGTTCGCAGTTCACAGTTCACAGATCACAGATCACAGTTCACAGTTCACAGTTCACAGTTCACAGTTCACTGTTCACAGTTCACTGTTCACAGTTCACAGTTGACAGTTCACAGTTCACAGTTCACAGTTCACAGTTCACAGTCTTCATTTCAAAATTCACAGTTCACAGTTCACAGGTCACAGTTCACAGTTCACAGGTCACAGTTCACAGTTCACAGTCCACAGTTCACTGTTCACAGATCACAGTTCACAGTTCACAGTCTTCATTTCACACTTCACACTTCACAGTGCACAGTTCACAGTCCACAGTTCACAGTCCACAGTTCACTGTTCACAAATCACAGTTCACAGTTCACAGTTCACAGTCCACAGATCACAGTTCACAGTCTTCATTTCACACTTCACAGTTCGCAGTTCACAGTTCACAGATCACAGATCACAGTTCACAGTTCACAGTTCACAGTTCACAGTTCAGAGTTCACAGTTCACTGTTCACAGTTCACTGTTCACAGATCATAGTTCACAGTTCACAGTTCACAGTTCACAGTTCACAGTTCACAGTTCACAGTCTTCATTTCACAATTCACAGTTCGCAGTTCACAGTTCACAGATCACAGTTCACAGATCACAGTTCACAGTTCACAGTTCACAGTTCACAGATCACACTTCACAGTTCACAGTTCCAGTTCACAGTTCACAGTTCACAGTTCACAGTTCACAGTTCACAGGTCACAGTTCACAGTTCACAGTTCACAGTCCACAGTTCACAGTTCACAGTTCACAGTTCACAGTTCACAGTCTTCATTTCACAATTCACAGTTCGCAGTTCACAGTTCACAGTTCACAGTTCACAGTTCACAGTTCACAGTCCACAGTTCACTGTTCACAATTCACAGTTCACAGTTCACAGTTCACAGTTCACAGTTCACAGTTCACTGTTCACTGTTCACAGTTCACAGTTCACAGTTCACAGTCTTCATTTCACAATTCACAGTTCGCAGTTCACAGTTCACAGGTCACAGTTCACAGTTCACAGGTCACAGTTCACAGTTCACAGTCCACAGTTCACTGTTCACAGATCACAGTTCACAGTTCACAGTCTTCATTTCACACTTCACACTTCACAGTGCACAGTTCACAGTGCACAGTTCACAGTCCACAGTTCACAGTCCACAGTTCACTGTTCACAAATCACAGTTCACAGTTCACAGTTCACAGTCCACAGATCACAGTTCACAGTCTTCATTTCACACTTCACAGTTCGCAGTTCACAGTTCACAGATCACAGATCACAGTTCACAGTTCACAGTTCACAGTTCACTGTTCACAGTTCACTGTTCACAGATCATAGTTCACAGTTCACAGTTCACAGTTCACAGTTCACAGTTCACAGTTCACAGTTCACAGTCTTCATTTCACAATTCACAGTTCGCAGTTCACAGTTCACAGATCACAGTTCACAGATCACACTTCACAGTTCACAGTTCACAGTTCACAGATCACACTTCAGAGTTCACAGATCACAGTTCACAGACTTTATTTCACAATTCAGTTTTCACAGTTCACAGTTCACAGTCCGCAGTTCACTGTTCACAGATCATAGTTCACAGTTCACAGATCACACTTCAGAGTTCACAGATCACAGTTCACAGACTTTATTTCACAATTCAGTTTTCACAGTTCACAGTTCACAGTCCGCAGTTCACTGTTCACAGATCATAGTTCACAGTTCACAGTTCACAGTTCACAGTTTACAGTTCACAGTTCACAGTTCCAGTTCACAGTTCACAGTTCACAGTTCACAGTTCACAGTTCACAGTCCACAGTTCACAGTTCACAGTTCACAGTTCACAGTTCACAGTCTTCATTTCACAATTCACAGTTCGCAGTTCACAGTTCACAGTTCACAGTTCACAGTTCACAGTTCACTGTTCACAGTTTACAGTTCTCAGTTTACAGTTCTCAGTTCACAGTTGACAGTTCACAGTTCACAGTTCACACTTCACAGTTCACAGTTCACAGTTCACAGTCCACAGTTCACTGTTCACAATTCACAGTTCACAGTTCACAGTTCACAGTTCACAGTTCACAGTTCACAGTTCACAGTTCACAGTTCACTGTTCACTGTTCACAGTTCACAGTTCACAGTTCACAGTCTTCATTTCACAATTCACAGTTCGCAGTTCACAGGTCACAGTTCACAGTTCACAGGTCACAGTTCACAGTTCACAGTCCACAGTTCACTGTTCACAGATCACAGTTCACAGTTCACAGTCTTCATTTCACACTTCACACTTCACAGTGCACAGTTCACAGTCCACAGTTCACAGTCCACAGTTCACTGTTCACAAATCACAGTTCACAGTTCACAGTTCACAGTCCACAGATCACAGTTCACAGTCTTCATTTCACACTTCACAGTTCGCCGTTCACAGTTCACAGATCACAGATCACAGTTCACAGTTCACAGATCACACTTCAGAGTTCACAGATCACAGTTCACAGACTTTATTTCACAATTCAGTTTTCACAGTTCACAGTTCACAGTCCGCAGTTCACTGTTCACAGATCATAGTTCACAGTTCACAGTTCACAGTTCACAGTTTACAGTTCACAGTTCACAGTTCCAGTTCACAGTTCACAGTTCACAGTTCACAGTTCACAGTTCACAGTCCACAGTTCACAGTTCACAGTTCACAGTTCACAGTTCACAGTCTTCATTTCACAATTCACAGTTCGCAGTTCACAGTTCACAGTTCACAGTTCACAGTTCACAGTTCACTGTTCACAGTTTACAGTTCTCAGTTTACAGTTCTCAGTTCACAGTTGACAGTTCACAGTTCACAGTTCACACTTCACAGTTCACAGTTCACAGTTCACAGTCCACAGTTCACTGTTCACAATTCACAGTTCACAGTTCACAGTTCACAGTTCACAGTTCACAGTTCACAGTTCACAGTTCACAGTTCACTGTTCACTGTTCACAGTTCACAGTTCACAGTTCACAGTCTTCATTTCACAATTCACAGTTCGCAGTTCACAGTTCACAGGTCACAGTTCACAGTTCACAGGTCACAGTTCACAGTTCACAGTCCACAGTTCACTGTTCACAGATCACAGTTCACAGTTCACAGTCTTCATTTCACACTTCACACTTCACAGTGCACAGTTCACAGTCCACAGTTCACAGTCCACAGTTCACTGTTCACAAATCACAGTTCACAGTTCACAGTTCACAGTCCACAGATCACAGTTCACAGTCTTCATTTCACACTTCACAGTTCGCCGTTCACAGTTCACAGATCACAGATCACAGTTCACAGTTCACAGTTCACTGTTCACAGTTCACTGTTCACAGTTCACAGTTGACAGTTCACAGTTCACAGTTCACAGTTCACAGTTCACAGTCTTCATTTCACAATTCACAGTTCGCAGTTCACAGTTCACAGATCACAGTTCACAGATCACAGTTCACAGTTCACAGTTCACTGTTCACTGTTCACAGTTCACAGTTCACAGTTCACAGTTCACAGTCTTCATTTCACAATTCACAGTTCGCAGTTCACAGTTCACAGTTCACAGGTCACAGTTCACAGTTCACAGGTCACAGTTCACAGTTCACAGTCCACAGTTCACTGTTCACAGATCACAGTTCACAGTTCACAGTCTTCATTTCACACTTCACACTTCACAGTGCACAGTTCACAGTCCACAGTTCACAGTCCACAGTTCACTGTTCACAAATCACAGTTCACAGTTCACAGTTCACAGTCCACAGATCACAGTTCACAGTCTTCATTTCACACTTCACAGTTCGCAGTTCACAGTTCACAGATCACAGATCACAGTTCACAGTTCACAGTTCACAGTTCACAGTTCAGAGTTCACAGTTCACTGTTCACAGTTCACTGTTCACAGATCATAGTTCACAGTTCACAGTTCACAGTTCACAGTTCACAGTTCACAGTTCACAGTCTTCATTTCACAATTCACAGTTCGCAGTTCACAGTTCACAGATCACAGTTCACAGATCACAGTTCACAGTTCACAGTTCACAGTTCACAGATCACATTTCAGAGTTCACAGTTCACTGTTCACAGATCACAGTTCACAGTCTTCATTTCACACTTCACACTTCACAGTTCACAGTTCACAGATCACAGTTCACAGATCACAGTTCACAGACTTTATTTCACAATTCAGTTTTCACAGTTCACAGTTCACAGTCCGCAGTTCACTGTTCACAGATCATGGTTCACAGTTCACAGTTCACAGTTCACAGTTTACAGTTCACAGTTCACACTTCACAGTTCACAGTTCACAGTTCACAGTCCACAGTTCACTGTTCACAATTCACAGTTCACAGTTCACAGTTCACTGTTCACTGTTCACAGTTCACAGTTCACAGTTCACAGTCTTCATTTCACAATTCACAGTTCGCAGTTCACAGTTCACAGGTCACAGTTCACAGTTCACAGGTCACAGTTCACAGTTCACAGTCCACAGTTCGCTGTTCACAGATCACAGTTCACAGTTCACAGTCTTCATTTCACACTTCACACTTCACAGTGCACAGTTCACAGTGCACAGTTCACAGTCCACAGTTCACAGTCCACAGTTCACTGTTCACAAATCACAGTTCACAGTTCACAGTTCACAGTTCACAGTCCACAGATCACAGTTCACAGTCTTCATTTCACACTTCACAGTTCGCAGTTCACAGTTCACAGATCACAGATCACAGTTCACAGTTCACAGTTCACAGTTCACTGTTCACAGTTCACTGTTCACAGATCATAGTTCACAGTTCACAGTTCACAGTTCACAGTTCACAGTTCACAGTTCACAGTTCACAGTTCACAGTTCACAGTCTTCATTTCACAATTCACAGTTCGCAGTTCACAGTTCACAGATCACAGTTCACAGATCACACTTCACAGTTCACAGTTCACAGTTCACAGATCACACTTCAGAGTTCACAGATCACAGTTCACAGACTTTATTTCACAATTCAGTTTTCACAGTTCACAGTTCACAGTCCGCAGTTCACTGTTCACAGATCATAGTTCACAGTTCACAGATCACACTTCAGAGTTCACAGATCACAGTTCACAGACTTTATTTCACAATTCAGTTTTCACAGTTCACAGTTCACAGTCCGCAGTTCACTGTTCACAGATCATAGTTCACAGTTCACAGTTCACAGTTCACAGTTTACAGTTCACAGTTCACAGTTCCAGTTCACAGTTCACAGTTCACAGTTCACAGTTCACAGTTCACAGTTCACAGGTCACAGTTCACAGTTCACAGTTCACAGTCCACAGTTCACAGTTCACAGTTCACAGTTCACAGTTCACAGTTCACAGTTCACTGTTCACTGTTCACAGTTCACAGTTCACAGTCCACAGTTCACTGTTCACAATTCGCAGTTCACAGTTCACAGTTCACAGTTCACAGTTCACTGTTCACTGTTCACAGTTCACAGTTCACAGTTCACAGTTCACAGTCTTCATTTCACAATTCACAGTTCGCAGTTCACAGTTCACAGGTCACAGTTCACAGTTCACAGGTCACAGTTCACAGTTCACAGTCCACAGTTCACTGTTCACAGATCACAGTTCACAGTTCACAGTCTTCATTTCACACTTCACACTTCACAGTGCACAGTTCACAGTCCACAGTTCACAGTCCACAGTTCACTGTTCACAAATCACAGTTCACAGTTCACAGTTCACAGTCCACAGATCACAGTTCACAGTCTTCATTTCACACTTCACAGTTCGCAGTTCACAGTTCACAGATCACAGATCACAGTTCACAGTTCACAGTTCACAGTTCACAGTTCACAGTTCACTGTTCACAGTTCACTGTTCACAGATCATAGTTCACAGTTCACAGTTCACAGTTCACAGTTCACAGTTCACAGTCTTCATTTCACAATTCACAGTTCGCAGTTCACAGTTCACAGATCACAGTTCACAGATCACAGTTCACAGTTCACAGTTCACAGTTCACAGATCACACTTCAGAGTTCACAGTTCACAGTTCACAGATCACAGTTCACAGTCTTCATTTCACACTTCACACTTCACAGTGCACAGTTCACAGTCCACAGTTCACTGTTCACAAATCACAGTTCACAGTTCACAGTTCACAGTCCACAGATCACAGTTCACAGTCTTCATTTCACACTTCACAGTTCGCAGTTCACAGTTCACAGATCACAGTTCACAGTTCACAGTTCACAGTTCACTGTTCACAGTTTACAGTTCTCAGTTTACAGTTCTCAGTTCACAGTTGACAGTTGACAGTTGACAGTTCACAGTTCACACTTCACAGTTCACAGTTCACAGTCCACAGTTCACTGTTCACAGATCATAGTTCACAGTTCACAGTTCACAGTTCACAGTTCACAGTTCACAGATCACAGATCACAGTTCACAGTTCACAGTTCACAGTTCACAGTTCACAGTTCACAGTTCACAGATCACAGATCACAGTTCACAGTTCACAGTTCACAGTTCACAGTTCACAGTTCACTGTTCACAGTTTACTGTCCACAGATCATAGTTCACAGTTCACAGTTCACAGTTCACAGTTCACAGTTCACAGTTCACAGTCTTCATTTCACAATTCACAGTTCGCAGTTCACAGTTCACAGATCACAGTTCACAGATCACAGTTCACAGTTCACAGTTCACAGTTCACAGATCACACTTCAGAGTTCACAGTTCACTGTTCACAGATCACAGTTCACAGTCTTCATTTCACACTTCACACTTCACAGTGCACAGTTCACAGTCCACAGTTCACAGTCCACAGTTCACTGTTCACAGTTCACTGTTCACAGATCATAGTTCACAGTTCACAGTTCACAGTTCACAGTTCACAGTTCACAGTCTTCATTTCACAATTCACAGTTCGCAGTTCACAGTTCACAGATCACAGTTCACAGATCACACTTCACAGTTCACAGTTCACAGTTCACAGATCACACTTCAGAGTTCACAGATCACAGTTCACAGACTTTATTTCACAATTCAGTTTTCACAGTTCACAGTTCACAGTCCGCAGTTCACTGTTCACAGATCATAGTTCACAGTTCACAGTTCACAGTTCACAGTTTACAGTTCACAGTTCACAGTTCCAGTTCACAGTTCACAGTTCACAGTTCACAGTTCACAGTTCACAGTTCACAGGTCACAGTTCACAGTTCACAGTTCACAGTCCACAGTTCACAGTTCACAGTTCACAGTTCACAGTTCACAGTTCACAGTTCACTGTTCACTGTTCACAGTTCACAGTTCACAGTCCACAGTTCACTGTTCACAATTCACAGTTCACAGTTCACAGTTCACAGTTCACAGTTCACTGTTCACTGTTCACTGTTCACAGTTCACAGTTCACAGTTCACAGTTCACAGTCTTCATTTCACAATTCACAGTTCGCAGTTCACAGTTCACAGGTCACAGTTCACAGTTCACAGGTCACAGTTCACAGTTCACAGTCCACAGTTCACTGTTCACAGATCACAGTTCACAGTTCACAGTCTTCATTTCACACTTCACACTTCACAGTGCACAGTTCACAGTCCACAGTTCACAGTCCACAGTTCACTGTTCACAAATCACAGTTCACAGTCCACAGATCACAGTTCACAGTCTTCATTTCACAGTTCGCAGTTCACAGTTCACAGATCACAGATCACAGTTCACAGTTCACAGTTCACAGTTCACAGTTCACAGTTCACAGTTCACAGTTCACTGTTCACAGTTCACTGTTCACAGATCATAGTTCACAGTTCACAGTTCACAGTTCACAGTTCATAGTTCACAGTCTTCATTTCACAATTCACAGTTCGCAGTTCACAGTTCACAGATCACAGTTCACAGATCACAGTTCACAGTTCACAGTTCACAGTTCACAGTTCACAGATCACAGTCTTCATTTCACAATTCACAGTTCGCAGTTCACAGTTCACAGATCACAGTTCACAGATCACAGTTCACAGTTCACAGTTCACAGTTCACAGATCACACTTCAGAGTTCACAGTTCACAGTTCACAGATCACAGTTCACAGTCTTCATTTCACACTTCACACTTCACAGTGCACAGTTCACAGTCCACAGTTCACTGTTCACAAATCACAGTTCACAGTTCACAGTTCACAGTTCACAGTCCACAGATCACAGTTCACAGTCTTCATTTCACACTTCACAGTTCGCAGTTCACAGTTCACAGATCACAGTTCACAGTTCACAGTTCACAGTTCACTGTTCACAGTTTACAGTTCTCAGTTTACAGTTCTCAGTTCACAGTTGACAGTTGACAGTTGACAGTTCACAGTTCACACTTCACAGTTCACAGTTCACAGTCCACAGTTCACTGTTCACAGATCATAGTTCACAGTTCACAGTTCACAGTTCACAGTTCACAGTTCACAGATCACAGATCACAGTTCACAGTTCACAGTTCACAGTTCACAGTTCACTGTTCACAGTTTACTGTTCACAGATCATAGTTCACAGTTCACAGTTCACAGTTCACAGTTCACAGTTCACAGTTCACAGTCTTCATTTCACAATTCACAGTTCGCAGTTCACAGTTCACAGATCACAGTTCACAGATCACAGTTCACAGTTCACAGTTCACAGTTCACAGATCACACTTCAGAGTTCACAGTTCACTGTTCACAGATCACAGTTCACAGTCTTCATTTCACACTTCACACTTCACAGTGCACAGTTCACAGTCCACAGTTCACAGTCCACAGTTCACTGTTCACAGTTCACTGTTCACAGATCATAGTTCACAGTTCACAGTTCACAGTTCACAGTTCACAGTTCACAGTTCACAGTCTTCATTTCACAATTCACAGTTCGTAGTTCACAGTTCACAGATCACAGTTCACAGATCACACTTCACAGTTCACAGTTCACAGTTCACAGATCACACTTCAGAGTTCACAGATCACAGTTCACAGACTTTATTTCACAATTCAGTTTTCACAGTTCACAGTTCACAGTCCGCAGTTCACTGTTCACAGATCATAGTTCACAGTTCACAGTTCACAGTTCACAGTTTACAGTTCACAGTTCACAGTTCCAGTTCACAGTTCACAGTTCACAGTTCACAGTTCACAGTTCACAGTTCACAGGTCACAGTTCACAGTTCACAGTTCACAGTCCACAGTTCACAGTTCACAGTTCACAGTTCACAGTTCACAGTTCACAGTTCACTGTTCACTGTTCACAGTTCACAGTTCACAGTCCACAGTTCACTGTTCACAATTCACAGTTCACAGTTCACAGTTCACAGTTCACAGTTCACTGTTCACTGTTCACAGTTCACAGTTCACAGTTCACAGTTCACAGTCTTCATTTCACAATTCACAGTTCGCAGTTCACAGTTCACAGGTCACAGTTCACAGTTCACAGGTCACAGTTCACAGTTCACAGTCCACAGTTCACTGTTCACAGATCACAGTTCACAGTTCACAGTCTTCATTTCACACTTCACACTTCACAGTGCACAGTTCACAGTCCACAGTTCACAGTCCACAGTTCACTGTTCACAAATCACAGTTCACAGTTCACAGTTCACAGTCCACAGATCACAGTTCACAGTCTTCATTTCACAGTTCGCAGTTCACAGTTCACAGATCACAGATCACAGTTCACAGTTCACAGTTCACAGTTCACAGTTCACAGTTCACAGTTCACTGTTCACAGTTCACTGTTCACAGATCATAGTTCACAGTTCACAGTTCACAGTTCACAGTTCACAGTTCACAGTCTTCATTTCACAATTCACAGTTCGCAGTTCACAGTTCACAGATCACAGTTCACAGATCACAGTTCACAGTTCACAGTTCACAGTTCACAGTTCACAGATCACACTTCAGAGTTCACAGTTCACTGTTCACAGATCACAGTTCACAGTCTTCATTTCACACTTCACACTTCACAGTGCACAGTTCACAGTCCACAGTTCACTGTTCACAAATCACAGTTCACAGTTCACAGTTCACAGTCCACAGATCACAGTTCACAGTCTTCATTTCACACTTCACAGTTCGCAGTTCACAGTTCACAGATCACAGTTCACAGTTCACAGTTCACAGTTCACTGTTCACAGTTTACAGTTCTCAGTTTACAGTTCTCAGTTCACAGTTGACAGTTGACAGTTGACAGTTCACAGTTCACACTTCACAGTTCACAGTTCACAGTCCACAGTTCACTGTTCACAGATCATAGTTCACAGTTCACAGTTCACAGTTCACAGTTAACAGTTCACAGATCACAGATCACAGTTCACAGTTCACAGTTCACAGTTCACAGTTCACTGTTCACAGTTTACTGTTCACAGATCATAGTTCACAGTTCACAGTTCACAGTTCACAGTTCACAGTTCACAGTTCACAGTTCACAGTCTTCATTTCACAATTCACAGTTCGCAGTTCACAGTTCACAGATCACAGTTCACAGATCACAGTTCACAGTTCACAGTTCACAGTTCACAGATCACACTTCAGAGTTCACAGTTCACTGTTCACAGATCACAGTTCACAGTCTTCATTTCACACTTCACACTTCACAGTGCACAGTTCACAGTCCACAGTTCACAGTCCACAGTTCACTGTTCACAAATCACAGTTCACAGTTCACAGTTCACAGTCCACAGATCACAGTTCACAGTCTTCATTTCACACTTCACAGTTCGCAGTTCACAGTTCACAGATCACAGTTCACAGTTCACAGTTCACAGTTCACTGTTCACAGTTTACAGTTCTCAGTTTACAGTTCTCAGTTTACAGTTCTCAGTTCACAGTTGACAGTTGACAGTTCACAGTTCACACTTCACAGTTCACAGTTCACAGTCCACAGTTCACTGTTCACAGATCATAGTTCACAGTTCACAGTTCACAGTTCACAGTTCACAGTTTACAGTTCTCAGTTTACAGTTCTCATTTCACAGTTGACAGTTCACAGTTCACAGTTCACACTTCACAGTTCACAGTTCACAGTTCACAGTCCACAGTTCACGATTCACAGTTCGCAGTTCACAGTTCACAGATCACAGTTCACAGATCACAGTTCACAGTTCACAGTTCACAGTTCACAGTTCACAGATCACACTTCACAGTTCACAGTTCACAGATCACAGTTCACAGATCACCGTTCACAGACTTTATTTCACAATTCAGTTTTCACAGTTCACAGTTCACAGTCCGCAGTTCACTGTTCACAGATCATAGTTCACAGTTCACAGTTCACAGTTCACAGTTCACAGTTCACAGTTCACAGTTCCAGTTCACAGTTCACAGTTCACAGTTCACAGTTCACAGTTCACAGTTCACAGTCCACTGTTCACAGTCTTCATTTCACAATTCACAGTTCGCAGTTCACAGTTCACAGTTCACAGTTCACAGTTCACAGTTCACAGTTCACAGTTCACTGTTCACTGTTCACAGTTTACAGTTCTCAGTTTACAGTTCTCAGTTTACAGTTCTCAGTTCACAGTTCACAGTTCACACTTCACAGTTCACAGTTCACAGTTCACAGTCCACAGTTCACTGTTCACAGTTCACAGTTCACAGTTCACAGTTCACAGTTCACAGTTCACTGTTCACTGTTCACTGTTCACAGTTCACAGTTCACAGTTCACAGTCTTCATTTCACAATTCACAGTTCGCAGTTCACAGGTCACAGTTCACAGTTCACAGGTCACAGTTCACAGTTCACAGTCCACAGTTCACTGTTCACAGATCACAGTTCACAGTTCACAGTCTTCATTTCACACTTCACACTTCACAGTGCACAGTTCACAGTCCACAGTTCACAGTCCACAGTTCACTGTTCACAAATCACAGTTCACAGTTCACAGTTCACAGTCCACAGATCACAGTTCACAGTCTTCATTTCACACTTCACAGTTCGCAGTTCACAGTTCACAGATCACAGATCACAGTTCACAGTTCACAGTTCACAGTTCACAGTTCACTGTTCACAGTTCACTGTTCACAGATCATAGTTCACAGTTCACAGTTCACAGTTCACAGTTCACAGTTCACAGTTCACAGTCTTCATTTCACAATTCACAGTTCGCAGTTCACAGTTCACAGATCACAGTTCACAGATCACAGTTCACAGTTCACAGTTCAGAGTTCACAGATCACACTTCAGAGTTCACAGTTCACAGTTCACAGATCACCGTTCACAGACTTTATTTCACAATTCAGTTTTCACAGTTCACAGTTCACAGTTCACAGTTCCAGTTCCAGTTCCAGTTCACAGTTCACAGTTCACAGTTCACAGTTCACAGTTCACAGTTCACACTTCACTGTTCACAGATCACAGTTCTCAGTTCACAGTTCACAGTTCACAGTTCCCAGTTCGCAGGTCACAGTTCACATTTCACAGTTCACAGTTCACAGGTCACAGTTCACAGTTCACAGGTCACAGGTCACAGTTCAGAGTTCACAGTTCACAGTCCACAGTTCACTGTTCACACATCACAGTTCACAGATCACAGTCTTCATTTCACACTTCACACTTCACAGTGCACAGTTCACAGTCCACAGTTCACTGTTCACAAATCACAGTTCACACTTCACAGTTCACAGTTCACAGTTCACAGATCACAGTTCACAGTTCACAGACTTTATTTCACAATTCAGTTTTCACAGTTCACAGTTCACAGTTCTCAGTTCACAGTTCACAGTTCACAGATCACAGTTCACAGTCTTCATTTCACACTTCAGTCTTCACAGGGCACAGTTCACAGTTCACAGTCTTCATTTCACACTTCACACTTCACAGTGCACAGTTCACAGTCCACAGTTCACAGTCCACAGTTCACTGTTCACAAATCACAGTTCACAGTTCACAGTTCACAGTCCACAGATCACAGTTCACAGTCTTCATTTCACACTTCACAGTTCGCAGTTCACAGTTCACAGATCACAGTTCACAGTTCACAGTTCACAGTTCACTGTTCACAGTTTACAGTTCTCAGTTTACAGTTCTCAGTTCACAGTTGACAGTTGACAGTTCACAGTTCACACCTCACAGTTCACAGTTCACAGTTCACAGTTCACTGTTCACAAATCACAGTTCACAGTTCACAGTTCACAGTCCACAGATCACAGTTCACAGTCTTCATTTCACACTTCACAGTTCGCAGTTCACAGTTCACAGATCACAGTTCACAGTTCACAGTTCACAGTTCACTGTTCACAGTTTACAGTTCTCAGTTTACAGTTCTCAGTTCACAGTTGACAGTTGACAGTTCACAGTTCACACTTCACAGTTCACAGTTCACAGTCCACAGTTCACTGTTCACAGATCATAGTTCACAGTTCACAGTTCACAGTTCACAGTTCACAGTTCACAGTTTACAGTTCTCAGTTTACAGTTCTCATTTCACAGTTGACAGTTCACAGTTCACAGTTCACACTTCACAGTTCACAGTTCACAGTTCACAGTCCACAGTTCACGATTCACAGTTCGCAGTTCACAGTTCACAGATCACAGTTCACAGATCACAGTTCACAGTTCACAGTTCACAGTTCACAGTTCACAGTTCACAGATCACACTTCACAGTTCACAGTTCACAGATCACAGTTCACAGATCACAGTTCACAGACTTTATTTCACAATTCAGTTTTCACAGTTCACAGTTCACAGTCCGCAGTTCACTGTTCACAGATCACAGTTCACAGTTCACAGTTCACAGTTCACAGTTCACAGTTCACAGTTCCAGTTCACAGTTCACAGTTCACAGTTCACAGTTCACAGTTCACAGTTCACAGTCCACTGTTCACAGTCTTCATTTCACAATTCACAGTTCGCAGTTCACAGTTCACAGTTCACAGTTCACAGTTCACAGTTCACAGTTCACTGTTCACTGTTCACAGTTTACAGTTCTCAGTTTACAGTTCTCAGTTTACAGTTCTCAGTTCACAGTTCACAGTTCACACTTCACAGTTCACAGTTCACAGTTCACAGTCCACAGTTCACTGTTCACAATTCACAGTTCACAGTTCACAGTTCACAGTTCACAGTTCACTGTTCACTGTTCACTGTTCACAGTTCACAGTTCACAGTTCACAGTCTTCATTTCACAATTCACAGTTCGCAGTTCACAGGTCACAGTTCACAGTTCACAGGTCACAGTTCACAGTTCACAGTCCACAGTTCACTGTTCACAGATCACAGTTCACAGTTCACAGTCTTCATTTCACACTTCACACTTCACAGTGCACAGTTCACAGTCCACAGTTCACAGTCCACAGTTCACTGTTCACAAATCACAGTTCACAGTTCACAGTTCACAGTCCACAGATCACAGTTCACAGTCTTCATTTCACACTTCACAGTTCGCAGTTCACAGTTCACAGATCACAGTTCACAGTTCACAGTTCACAGTTCACAGTTCACTGTTCACAGTTCACTGTTCACAGATCATAGTTCACAGTTCACAGTTGACAGTTCACAGTTCACAGTTCACAGTTCACAGTCTTCATTTCACAATTCACAGTTCGCAGTTCACAGTTCACAGATCACAGTTCACAGATCACAGTTCACAGTTCACAGTTCAGAGTTCACAGATCACACTTCAGAGTTCACAGTTCACAGTTCACAGATCACAGTTCACAGACTTTATTTCACAATTCAGTTTTCACAGTTCACAGTTCACAGTTCACAGTTCACAGTTCCAGTTCCAGTTCCAGTTCCAGTTCCAGTTCACAGTTCACAGTTCACAGTTCACAGTTCACACTTCACTGTTCACAGATCACAGTTCTCAGTTCACAGTTCACAGTTCACAGTTCCCAGTTCGCAGGTCACAGTTCACATTTCACAGTTCACAGTTCACAGGTCACAGTTCACAGTTCACAGTTCACAGGTCACAGGTCACAGTTCACAGTTCACAGTTCACAGTCCACAGTTCACTGTTCACACATCACAGTTCACAGATCACAGTCTTCATTTCACACTTCACACTTCACAGTGCACAGTTCACAGTCCACAGTTCACTGTTCACAAATCACAGTTCACACTTCACAGTTCACAGTCCACAGATCACAGTTCACAGACTTTATTTCACACTTCACAGTTCGCAGTTCACAGTTCACAGTTCACAGTTCACAGTTCGCAGGTCACAGTTCACATTTCACAGTTCACTGTCTTCATTTCATAATTCACAGTTCGCAGTTCACAGTTCACAGGTCACAGTTCACAGCCCACTGTTCACAGTTCACAGATCACAGTTCACAGTTCACAGACTTTATTTCACAATTCAGTTTTCACAGTTCACAGTTCACAGTTCTCAGTTCACAGTTCACAGTTCACAGATCACAGTTCACAGTCTTCATTTCACACTTCAGTCTTCACAGGGCACAGTTCACAGTTCACAGTCTTCATTTCACAATTCACAGTTCGCAGTAGACAGTTCACAGATCACAGTTCACAGATCACAGTTCACAGTTCACAGTTCACAGTTCACAGTTCACAGGTCACAGTTCACAGTTCACAGTTCACAGTCCACAGTTCACTGTTCACAGATCACAGTTCACAGTTCACAGTCTTCATTTCACACTTCACACTTCACAGTGCACAGTTCACAGTCCACAGTTCACAGTCCACAGTTCACTGTTCACAAATCACAGTTCACAGTTCACAGTCCACAGTCCACAGATCACAGTTCACAGTCTTCATTTCACACTTCACAGTTCGCAGTTCACAGTTCACAGATCACAGTTCACAGTTCACAGTTCACAGTTCACTGTTCACAGTTTACAGTTCTCAGTTTACAGTTCTCAGTTCACAGTTGACAGTTGACAGTTCACAGTTCACACCTCACAGTTCACAGTTCACAGTCCACAGTTCACTGTTCACAGATCATAGTTCACAGTTCACAGTTCACAGTTCACAGTTCACAGTTCACAGTCCACAGATCACAGTTCACAGTCTTCATTTCACACTTCACAGTTCGCAGTTCACAGTTCACAGATCACAGTTCACAGTTCACAGTTCACAGTTCACTGTTCACAGTTTACAGTTCTCAGTTTACAGTTCTCAGTTCACAGTTGACAGTTGACAGTTGACAGTTGACAGTTCACAGTTCACACTTCACAGTTCACAGTTCACAGTCCACAGCTCACTGTTCACAGATCATAGTTCACAGTTCACAGTTCACAGTTCACAGTTCACAGTTTACAGTTCTCAGTTTACAGTTCTCAGTTCACAGTTGACAGTTCACAGTTCACAGTTCACACTTCACAGTTCACAGTTCACAGTTCACAGTCCACAGTTCACTGTTCACAGATCATAGTTCACAGTTCACAGTTCACAGTTCACAGTTCACAGTTCACAGTCTTCATTTCACAATTCACAGTTCGCAGTTCACAGTTCACAGATCACAGTTCACAGATCACAGTTCACAGTTCACAGTTCACAGTTCACAGTTCACAGTTCACAGATCACACTTCACAGTTCACAGTTCACAGATCACAGTTCACAGATCACAGTTCACAGACTTTATTTCACAATTCAGTTTTCACAGTTCACAGTTCACAGTCCGCAGTTCACTGTTCACAGATCATAGTTCACAGTTCACAGTTCACAGTTCACAGTTTACAGTTCACAGTTCACAGTTCCAGTTCACAGTTCACAGTTCACAGTTCACAGTTCACAGTTCACAGTTCACAGGTCACAGTTCACAGTTCACAGTTCACAGTCCACAGTTCACAGTTCACAGTTCACAGTTCACAGTCTTCATTTCACAATTCACAGTTCGCAGTTCACAGTTCACAGTTCACATTTCACAGTTCACAGTTCACTGTTCACAGTTTACAGTTCTCAGTTTACAGTTCTCAGTTCACAGTTGACAGTTCAGAGTTCACAGTTCACACTTCACAGTTCACAGTTCACAGTTCACAGTCCACAGTTCACTGTTCACAATTCACAGTTCACAGTTCACAGTTCACAGTTCACAGTTCACTGTTCACTGTTCACAGTTCACAGTTCACAGTTCACAGTCTTCATTTCACAATTCACAGTTCGCAGTTCACAGTTCACAGGTCACAGTTCACAGTTCACAGGTCACAGTTCACAGTTCACAGTCCACAGTTCACTGTTCACAGATCACAGTTCACAGTTCACAGTCTTCATTTCACACTTCACACTTCACAGTGCACAGTTCACAGTCCACAGTTCACAGTCCACAGTTCACTGTTCACAAATCACAGTTCACAGTTCACAGTTCACAGTCCACAGATCACAGTTCACAGTCTTCATTTCACACTTCACAGTTCGCAGTTCACAGTTCACAGATCACAGATCACAGTTCACAGTTCACAGTTCACAGTTCACTGTTCACAGTTCACTGTTCACAGATCATAGTTCACAGTTCACAGTTCACAGTTCACAGTTCACAGTTCACAGTTCACAGTTCACAGTCTTCATTTCACAATTCACAGTTCGCAGTTCACAGTTCACAGATCACAGTTCACAGATCACAGTTCACAGATCACAGTTCACAGTTCACAGTTCTCAGTTCACAGATCACACTTCAGAGTTCACAGATCACAGTTCACAGACTTTATTTCACAATTCAGTTTTCACAGTTCACAGTTCACAGTCCGCAGTTCACTGTTCACAGATCATAGTTCACAGTTCACAGTTCACAGTTCACAGTTCACAGTTCACAGTTCACAGTTCACTGTTCACAGTTCACTGTTCACAGATCATAGTTCACAGTTCACAGTTCACAGTTCACAGTTCACAGTTCACAGTTCACAGTTCACACTTCACAGTTCACAGTTCACAGTTCACAGTTCACAGTCCACAGTTCACTGTTCACAATTCACAGTTCACAGTTCACAGTTCACAGTTCACAGTTCACAGTCTTCATTTCACAATTCACAGTTCGCAGTTCACAGTTCACAGGTCACAGTTCACAGTTCACAGGTCACAGTTCACAGTTCACAGTCCACAGTTCACTGTTCACAGATCACAGTTCACAGTTCACAGTCTTCATTTCACACTTCACACTTCACAGTGCACAGTTCACAGTCCACAGTTCACAGTCCACTGTTCACAGATCACAGTTCACAGTTCACAGTCTTCATTTCACACTTCACACTTCACAGTGCACAGTTCACAGTCCACAGTTCACAGTCCACAGTTCACAGTCCACAGTTCACTGTTCACAAATCACAGTTCACAGTTCACAGTTCACAGTTCACAGTCCACAGATCACAGTTCACAGTCTTCATTTCACACTTCACAGTTCGCAGTTCACAGTTCACAGATCACAGATCACAGTTCACAGTTCACAGTTCACAGTTCACAGTTCACTGTTCACAGTTCACTGTTCACAGATCATAGTTCACAGTTCACAGTTCACAGTTCACAGTTCACAGTTCACAGTTCACAGTTCACAGTTCACAGTTCACAGTTCACAGTCTTCATTTCACTATTCACAGTTCGCAGTTCACAGTTCACAGATCACAGATCACAGTTCACAGTTCACAGTTCACAGATCACACTTCAGAGTTCACAGTTCACTGTTCACAGATCACCGTTCACAGTCTTCATTTCACACTTCACACTTCACAGTGCACAGTTCACAGTCCACAGTTCACAGTCCACAGTTCACTGTTCACAAATCACAGTTCACAGTTCACAGTTCACAGTCCACAGATCACAGTTCACAGTCTTCATTTCACACTTCACAGTTCGCAGTTCACAGTTCACAGATCACAGTTCACAGTTCACAGTTCACAGTCCACAGTTCACTGTTCACAGATCATAGTTCACAGTTCACAGTTCACAGTTCACAGTTCACAGTTCACAGTTCACAGTTCACAGTTCACACTTCACAGTCTTCATTTCACAATTCACAGTTCGCAGTTCACAGTTCACAGATCACAGTTCACAGATCACAGTTCACAGTTCACAGTTCACAGTTCACAGTTCACAGTTCACAGTTCACAGATCACACTTCACAGTTCACAGTTCACAGATCACAGTTCACAGATCACAGTTCACAGACTTTATTTCACAATTCAGTTTTCACAGTTCACAGTTCACAGTCCGCAGTTCACGGTTCACAGATCATAGTTCACAGTTCACAGTTCACAGTTCACAGTTCACAGTTCCAGTTCACAGTTCACAGTTCACAGTTCACAGTTCACAGTCCACTGTTCACAGTCTTCATTTCACAATTCACAGTTCGCAGTTCACAGTTCACAGTTCACAGTTCACAGTTCACAGTTCACAGTTCACTGTTCACAGTTTACAGTTCTCAGTTTACAGTTCTCAGTTCACAGTTGACAGTTCACAGTTCACAGTTCACACTTCACAGTTCACAGTTCACAGTTCACAGTCCACAGTTCACTGTTCACAATTCACAGTTCACAGTTCACAGTTCACAGTTCACAGTTCACTGTTCACTGTTCACTGTTCACAGTTCACAGTTCACAGTTTACAGTCTTCATTTCACAATTCACAGTTCGCAGTTCACAGGTCACAGTTCACAGTTCACAGGTCACAGTTCACAGTTCACAGTCCACAGTTCACTGTTCACAGATCACAGTTCACAGTTCACAGTCTTCATTTCACACTTCACACTTCACAGTGCACAGTTCACAGTCCACAGTTCACAGTCCACAGTTCACTGTTCACAAATCACAGTTCACAGTTCACAGTTCACAGTCCACAGATCACAGTTCACAGTCTTCATTTCACACTTCACAGTTCGCAGTTCACAGTTCACAGATCACAGATCACAGTTCACAGTTCACAGTTCACAGATCACAGTTCACAGTTCACAGTCTTCATTTCACACTTCACACTTCACAGTGCACAGTTCACAGTCCACAGTTCACAGTCCACAGTTCACAGTCCACAGTTCACTGTTCACAAATCACAGTTCACAGTTCACAGTTCACAGTTCACAGTCCACAGATCACAGTTCACAGTCTTCATTTCACACTTCACAGTTCGCAGTTCACAGTTCACAGATCACAGATCACAGTTCACAGTTCACAGTTCACAGTTCACAGTTCACTGTTCACAGTTCACTGTTCACAGATCATAGTTCACAGTTCACAGTTCACAGTTCACAGTTCACAGTTCACAGTTCACAGTTCACAGTTCACAGTTCACAGTTCACAGTCTTCATTTCACTATTCACAGTTCGCAGTTCACAGTTCACAGATCACAGATCACAGTTCACAGATCACAGTTCACAGTTCACAGTTCACAGTTCACAGATCACACTTCAGAGTTCACAGTTCACTGTTCACAGATCACCGTTCACAGTCTTCATTTCACACTTCACACTTCACAGTGCACAGTTCACAGTCCACAGTTCACAGTCCACAGTTCACTGTTCACAAATCACAGTTCACAGTTCACAGTTCACAGTCCACAGATCACAGTTCACAGTCTTCATTTCACACTTCACAGTTCGCAGTTCACAGTTCACAGATCACAGTTCACAGTTCACAGTTCACAGTCCACAGTTCACTGTTCACAGATCATAGTTCACAGTTCACAGTTCACAGTTCACAGTTCACAGTTCACAGTTCACAGTTCACAGTTCACACTTCACAGTCTTCATTTCACAATTCACAGTTCGCAGTTCACAGTTCACAGATCACAGTTCACAGATCACAGTTCACAGTTCACAGTTCACAGTTCACAGTTCACAGTTCACAGTTCACAGATCACACTTCACAGTTCACAGTTCACAGATCACAGTTCACAGATCACAGTTCACAGACTTTATTTCACAATTCAGTTTTCACAGTTCACAGTTCACAGTCCGCAGTTCACGGTTCACAGATCATAGTTCACAGTTCACAGTTCACAGTTCACAGTTCACAGTTCCAGTTCACAGTTCACAGTTCACAGTTCACAGTTCACAGTCCACTGTTCACAGTCTTCATTTCACAATTCACAGTTCGCAGTTCACAGTTCACAGTTCACAGTTCACAGTTGACAGTTCACAGTTCACTGTTCACAGTTTACAGTTCTCAGTTTACAGTTCTCAGTTCACAGTTGACAGTTCACAGTTCACAGTTCACACTTCACAGTTCACAGTTCACAGTTCACAGTCCACAGTTCACTGTTCACAATTCACAGTTCACAGTTCACAGTTCACAGTTCACAGTTCACTGTTCACTGTTCACTGTTCACAGTTCACAGTTCACAGTTTACAGTCTTCATTTCACAATTCACAGTTCGCAGTTCACAGGTCACAGTTCACAGTTCACAGGTCACAGTTCACAGTTCACAGTCCACAGTTCACTGTTCACAGATCACAGTTCACAGTTCACAGTCTTCATTTCACACTTCACACTTCACAGTGCACAGTTCACAGTCCACAGTTCACAGTCCACAGTTCACTGTTCACAAATCACAGTTCACAGTTCACAGTTCACAGTCCACAGATCACAGTTCACAGTCTTCATTTCACACTTCACAGTTCGCAGTTCACAGTTCACAGATCACAGATCACAGTTCACAGTTCACAGTTCACAGTTCACAGTTCACTGTTCACAGTTCACTGTTCACAGATCATAGTTCACAGTTCACAGTTCACAGTTCACAGTTCACAGTTCACAGTTCACAGTCTTCATTTCACAATTCACAGTTCGCAGTTCACAGTTCACAGATCACAGTTCACAGATCACAGTTCACAGTTCACAGTTCAGAGTTCACAGATCACACTTCAGAGTTCACAGTTCACAGTTCACAGATCACAGTTCACAGACTTTATTTCACAATTCAGTTTTCACAGTTCACAGTTCACAGTTCACAGTTCCAGTTCCAGTTCCAGTTCACAGTTCACAGTTCACAGTTCCCAGTTCGCAGGTCACAGTTCACATTTCACAGTCCACAGTTCACTGTTCACAGATCACAGTTCACAGATCACAGTCTTCATTTCACACTTCACACTTCACAGTGCACAGTTCACAGTCCACAGTTCACTGTTCACAAATCACAGTTCACACTTCACAGTTCACAGTTCACAGTCCACAGATCACAGTTCACAGACTTTATTTCACACTTCACAGTTCGCAGTTCACAGTTCACAGTTCACAGTTCACAGTTCACAGTTCACAGTTCGCAGGTCACAGTTCACATTTCACAGTTCACTGTCTTCATTTCATACTTCACAGTTCGCAGTTCACAGTTCACAGGTCACAGTTCACAGCCCACTGTTCACAGTTCACAGATCACAGTTCACAGTTCACAGACTTTATTTCACAATTCAGTTTTCACAGTTCACAGTTCACAGTTCTCAGTTCACAGTTCACAGTTCACAGATCACAGTTCACAGTCTTCATTTCACACTTCAGTCTTCACAGGGCACAGTTCACAGTTCACAGTCTTCATTTCACAATTCACAGTTCGCAGTAGACAGTTCACAGATCACAGTTCACAGTTCACAGTTCACAGTTCACAGTTCACAGGTCACAGTTCACAGTTCACAGTTCACAGTCCACAGTTCACTGTTCACAGATCACAGTTCACAGTTCACAGTCTTCATTTCACACTTCACACTTCACAGTGCACAGTTCACAGTCCACAGTTCACAGTCCACAGTTCACTGTTCACAAATCACAGTTCACAGTTCACAGTTCACAGTCCACAGATCACAGTTCACAGTCTTCATTTCACACTTCACAGTTCGCAGTTCACAGTTCACAGATCACAGTTCACAGTTCACAGTTCACAGTTCACTGTTCACAGTTTACAGTTCTCAGTTTACAGTTCTCAGTTCACAGTTGACAGTTGACAGTTCACAGTTCACACCTCACAGTTCACAGTTCACAGTCCACAGTTCACTGTTCACAGATCATAGTTCACAGTTCACAGTTCACAGTTCACAGTTCAGAGTTCACAGTCCACAGATCACAGTTCACAGTCTTCATTTCACACTTCACAGTTCGCAGTTCACAGTTCACAGATCACAGTTCACAGTTCACAGTTCACAGTTCACTGTTCACAGTTTACAGTTCTCAGTTTACAGTTCTCAGTTCACAGTTGACAGTTGACAGTTGACAGTTCACAGTTCACACTTCACAGTTCACAGTTCACAGTCCACAGTTCACTGTTCACAGATCATAGTTCACAGTTCACAGTTCACAGTTCACAGTTCACAGTTTACAGTTCTCAGTTTACAGTTCTCAGTTCACAGTTGACAGTTCACAGTTCACAGTTCACACTTCACAGTTCACAGTTCACAGTTCACAGTCCACAGTTCACTGTTCACAGATCATAGTTCACAGTTCACAGTTCACAGTTCACAGTTCACAGTCTTCATTTCACAATTCACAGTTCGCAGTTCACAGTTCACAGATCACAGTTCACAGATCACAGTTCACAGTTCACAGTTCACAGTTCACAGTTCACAGTTCACAGATCACACTTCACAGTTCACAGTTCACAGATCACAGTTCACAAATCACAGTTCACAGACTTTGTTTCACAATTCAGTTTTCACAGTTCACAGTTCACAGTCCGCAGTTCACTGTTCACAGATCATAGTTCACAGTTCACAGTTCGCAGTTCACAGTTTACAGTTCACAGTTCACAGTTCCAGTTCACAGTTCACAGTTCACAGTTCACAGTTCACAGTTCACAGTTCACAGGTCACAGTTCACAGTTCACAGTCCACAGTTCACAGTTCACAGTTCACAGTTCACAGTTCACAGTTCACACTTCACAGTTCACAGTTCACAGTTCACAGTCCACAGTTCACTGTTCACAATTCACAGTTCACAGTTCACAGTTCACAGTTCACTGTTCACTGTTCACAGTCCACAGTTCACAGTTCACAGTCTTCATTTCACAATTCACAGTTCGCAGTTCACAGTTCACAGGTCACAGTTCACAGTTCACAGGTCACAGTTCACAGTTCACAGTCCACAGTTCACTGTTCACAGATCACAGTTCACAGTTCACAGTCTTCATTTCACACTTCACACTTCACAGTGCACAGTTCACAGTCCACAGTTCACAGTCCACAGTTCACTGTTCACAAATCACAGTTCACAGTTCACAGTCCACAGATCACAGTTCACAGTCTTCATTTCACACTTCACAGTTCGCAGTTCACAGTTCACAGATCACAGATCACAGTTCACAGTTCACAGTTCACAGTTCACTGTTCACAGTTCACTGTTCACAGATCATAGTTCACAGTTCACAGTTCACAGTTCACAGTTCACAGTTCACAGTCTTCATTTCACAATTCAGAGTTCGCAGTTCACAGTTCACAGATCACAGTTCACAGTTCACTGTTCACAGTTTACAGTTCTCAGTTTACAGTTCTCAGTTCACAGTTCACAGTTCACAGTTCACAGTTCACACTTCACAGTTCACAGTTCACAGTTCACAGTCCACAGTTCACTGTTCACAATTCACAGTTCACAGTTCACAGTTCACAGTTCACAGTTCACTGTTCACTGTTCACAGTTCACAGTTCACAGTTCACAGTCTTCATTTCACAATTCACAGTTCGCAGTTCACAGTTCACAGGTCACAGTTCACAGCCCACTGTTCACAGTTCACAGATCACAGTTCACAGTTCACAGACTTTATTTCACAATTCAGTTTTCACAGTTCACAGTTCACAGTTCTCAGTTCACAGTTCACAGTTCACAGATCACAGTTCACAGTCTTCATTTCACACTTCAGTCTTCACAGGGCACAGTTCACAGTTCACAGTCTTCATTTCACAATTCACAGTTCGCAGTAGACAGTTCACAGATCACAGTTCACAGATCACAGTTCACAGTTCACAGTTCACAGTTCACAGTTCACAGGTCACAGTTCACAGTTCACAGTTCACAGTCCACAGTTCACTGTTCACAGATCACAGTTCACAGTTCACAGTCTTCATTTCACACTTCACACTTCACAGTGCACAGTTCACAGTCCACAGTTCACAGTCCACAGTTCACTGTTCACAAATCACAGTTCACAGTTCACAGTTCACAGTCCACAGATCACAGTTCACAGTCTTCATTTCACACTTCACAGTTCGCAGTTCACAGTTCACAGATCACAGTTCACAGTTCACAGTTCACAGTTCACTGTTCACAGTTTACAGTTCTCAGTTTACAGTTCTCAGTTCACAGTTGACAGTTGACAGTTCACAGTTCACACCTCACAGTTCACAGTTCACAGTCCACAGTTCACTGTTCACAGATCATAGTTCACAGTTCACAGTTCACAGTTCACAGTTCAGAGTTCACAGTCCACAGATCACAGTTCACAGTCTTCATTTCACACTTCACAGTTCGCAGTTCACAGTTCACAGATCACAGTTCACAGTTCACAGTTCACAGTTCACTGTTCACAGTTTACAGTTCTCAGTTTACAGTTCTCAGTTCACAGTTGACAGTTGACAGTTGACAGTTCACAGTTCACACTTCACAGTTCACAGTTCACAGTCCACAGTTCACTGTTCACAGATCATAGTTCACAGTTCACAGTTCACAGTTCACAGTTCACAGTTTACAGTTCTCAGTTTACAGTTCTCAGTTCACAGTTGACAGTTCACAGTTCACAGTTCACACTTCACAGTTCACAGTTCACAGTTCACAGTCCACAGTTCACTGTTCACAGATCATAGTTCACAGTTCACAGTTCACAGTTCACAGTTCACAGTCTTCATTTCACAATTCACAGTTCGCAGTTCACAGTTCACAGATCACAGTTCACAGATCACAGTTCACAGTTCACAGTTCACAGTTCACAGTTCACAGTTCACAGATCACACTTCACAGTTCACAGTTCACAGATCACAGTTCACAAATCACAGTTCACAGACTTTGTTTCACAATTCAGTTTTCACAGTTCACAGTTCACAGTCCGCAGTTCACTGTTCACAGATCATAGTTCACAGTTCACAGTTCGCAGTTCACAGTTTACAGTTCACAGTTCACAGTTCCAGTTCACAGTTCACAGTTCACAGTTCACAGTTCACAGTTCACAGTTCACAGTTCACAGGTCACAGTTCACAGTTCACAGTCCACAGTTCACAGTTCACAGTTCACAGTTCACAGTTCACAGTTCACAGTCTTCATTTCACAATTCACAGTTCGCAGTTCACAGTTCACAGTTCACAGTTCACAGTTCACAGTTCACTGTTCACAGTTTACAGTTCTCAGTTTACAGTTCTCAGTTCACAGTTCACAGTTCACAGTTCACAGTTCACAGTTCACAATTCACAGTTCACAGTTCACAGTTCACAGTCCACAGTTCACTGTTCACAATTCACAGTTCACAGTTCACAGTTCACAGTTCACAGTTCACTGTTCACTGTTCACAGTTCACAGTTCACAGTTCACAGTCTTCATTTCACAATTCACAGTTCGCAGTTCACAGTTCACAGGTCACAGTTCACAGTTCACAGGTCACAGTTCACAGTTCACAGTCCACAGTTCACTGTTCACAGATCACAGTTCACAGTTCACAGTCTTCATTTCACACTTCACACTTCACAGTGCACAGTTCACAGTCCACAGTTCACTGTTCACAAATCACAGTTCACAGTTCACAGTCCACAGATCACAGTTCACAGTCTTCATTTCACACTTCACAGTTCGCAGTTCACAGTTCACAGATCACAGATCACAGATCACAGTTCACAGTTCACAGTTCACAGTTCACTGTTCACAGTTCACTGTTCACAGATCATAGTTCACAGTTCACAGTTCACAGTTCACAGTTCACAGTTCACAGTTCACAGTCTTCATTTCACAATTCACAGTTCGCAGTTCACAGTTCACAGATCACAGTTCACAGATCACAGTTCACAGTTCACAGTTCACAGTTCACAGTTCACAGATCACACTTCAGAGTTCACAGTTCACTGTTCACAGATCACAGTTCACAGTCTTCATTTCACACTTCACACTTCACAGTGCACAGTTCACAGTCCACAGTTCACAGTCCACAGTTCACTGTTCACAAATCACAGTTCACAGTTCACAGTTCACAGTCCACAGATCACAGTTCACAGTCTTCATTTCACACTTCACAGTTCGCAGTTCACAGTTCACAGATCACAGTTCACAGTTCACAGTTCACAGTTCACTGTTCACAGTTTACAGTTCTCAGTTTACAGTTCTCAGTTCACAGTTGACAGTTGACAGTTCACAGTTCACAGTTCACAGTTCACACTTCACAGTTCACAGTTCGCAGTCCACAGTTCACTGTTCACAGATTATAGTTCACAGTTCACAGTTCACAGTTCACAGTTCACAGTTCACAGTTTACAGTTCTCAGTTTACAGTTCTCATTTCACAGTTGACAGTTCACAGTTCACAGTTCACACTTCACAGTTCACAGTTCACAGTTCACAGTCCACAGTTCACTGTTCACAGATCATAGTTCACAGTTCACAGTTCACAGTTCACAGTTCACAGTTCACAGTTCACAGTTCACAGTTCACAGTTCACAGTTCACAGTTCACAGTCTTCATTTCACAATTCACAGTTCGCAGTTCACAGTTCACAGATCACAGTTCACAGATCACAGTTCACAGTTCACAGTTCACAGTTCACAGTTCACAGTTCACAGATCACACTTCACAGTTCACAGTTCACAGATCACAGTTCACAGATCACAGTTCACAGACTTTATTTCACAATTCAGTTTTCACAGTTCACAGTTCACAGTCCGCAGTTCACTGTTCACAGATCATAGTTCACAGTTCACAGTTCACAGTTCACAGTTCACAGTTCACAGTTCCAGTTCACAGTTCACAGTTCACAGTTCACAGTTCACAGTTCACAGTCCACTGTTCACAGTCTTCATTTCACAATTCACAGTTCGCAGTTCACAGTTCACAGTTCACAGTTCACAGTTCACAGTTCACAGTTCACAGTTCACTGTTCACAGTTTACAGTTCTCAGTTTACAGTTCTCAGTTCACAGTTGACGGTTCACAGTTCACAGTTCACAGTTCACACTTCACAGTTCACAGTTCACAGTTCACAGTCCACAGTTCACTGTTCACAATTCACAGTTCACAGTTCACAGTTCACAGTTCACAGTTCACAGTTCACTGTTCACTGTTCACTGTTCACAGTTCACAGTTCACAGTTCACAGTCTTCATTTCACAATTCACAGTTCGCAGTTCACAGGTCACAGTTCACAGTTCACAGGTCACAGTTCACAGTTCACAGTCCACAGTTCACTGTTCACAGATCACAGTTCACAGTTCACAGACTTCATTTCACACTTCACAGTTCGCAGTTCACAGTTCACAGATCACAGATCACAGTTCACAGTTCACAGTTCACAGTTCACAGTTCACTGTTCACAGTTCACTGTTCACAGATCATAGTTCACAGTTCACAGTTCACAGTTCACAGTTCACAGTTCACAGTTCACAGTCTTCATTTCACAATTCACAGTTCGCAGTTCACAGTTCACAGATCACAGTTCACAGATCACAGTTCACAGTTCACAGTTCAGAGTTCACAGATCACACTTCAGAGTTCACAGTTCACAGTTCACAGATCACAGTTCACAGACTTTATTTCACAATTCAGTTTTCACAGTTCACAGTTCACAGTTCACAGTTCCAGTTCCAGTTCACAGTTCACAGTTCACAGTTCACAGTTCACAGTTCACAGTTCACAGTTCACACTTCACTGTTCACAGATCACAGTTCTCAGTTCACAGTTCACAGTTCACAGTTCCCAGTTCGCAGGTCACAGTTCACATTTCACAGTTCACAGTTCACAGGTCACAGTTCACAGTTCACAGGTCACAGGTCACAGTTCACAGTTCACAGTTCACAGTCCACAGTTCACTGTTCACAGATCACAGTTCACAGATCACAGTCTTCATTTCACACTTCACACTTCACAGTGCACAGTTCACAGTCCACAGTTCACTGTTCACAAATCACAGTTCACACTTCACAGTTCACAGTTCACAGTCCACAGATCACAGTTCACTGACTTTATTTCACACTTCACAGTTCGCAGTTCACAGTTCACAGTTCACAGTTCACAGTTCACATTTCGCAGGTCACAGTTCACATTTCACAGTTCACTGTATTCATTTCATACTTCACAGTTCGCAGTTCACAGTTCACAGGTCACAGTTCACAGCCCACTGTTCACAGTTCACAGATCACAGTTCACAGTTCACAGACTTTATTTCACAATTCAGTTTTCACAGTTCACAGTTCACAGTTCTCAGTTCACAGTTCACAGTTCACAGATCACAGTTCACAGTCTTCATTTCACACTTCAGTCTTCACAGGGCACAGTTCACAGTTCACAGTCTTCATTTCACAATTCACAGTTCGCAGTAGACAGTTCACAGATCACAGTTCACAGATCACAGTTCACAGTTCACAGTTCACAGTTCACAGTTCACAGTTCACAGTTCACAGGTCACAGTTCACAGTTCATAGTTCACAGTCCACAGTTCACTGTTCACAGATCACAGTTCACAGTTCACAGTCTTCATTTCACACTTCACACTTCACAGTGCACATTTCACAGTCCACAGTTCACAGTCCACAGTTCACTGTTCACAAATCACAGTTCACAGTCCACAGTTCACAGTTCACAGTTCACAGTTCACAGTTCACAGTTCACAGTCTTCATTTCACAATTCACAGTTCGCAGTTCACAGTTCACAGTTCACAGTTCACAGTTCACAGTTCACAGATCACACTTCACAGTTCACAGATCACAGTTCACAGATCACAGTTCACAGACTTTATTTCACAATTCAGTTTTCACAGTTCACAGTTCACAGTCCGCAGTTCACTGTTCACAGATCATAGTTCACAGTTCACAGTTCACAGTTCACAGTTTACAGTTCACAGTTTACAGTTCACAGTTCACAGTTCCAGTTCACAGTTCACAGTTCACAGTTCACAGTTCACAGTTCACAGTTCACAGGTCACAGTTCACAGTTCACAGTTCACAGTCCACAGTTCACAGTTCACAGTTCACAGTTCACAGTTCACAGTCTTCATTTCACAATTCACAGTTCGCAGTTCACAGTTCACAGTTCACAGTTCACAGTTCACAGTTCACAGTTCACAGTTCACTGTTCACAGTTTACAGTTCTCAGTTTACAGTTCTCAGTTCACAGTTGACAGTTCACAGTTCACAGTTCACACTTCACAGTTCACAGTTCACAGTTCACAGTCCACAGTTCACTGTTCACAATTCACAGTTCACAGTTCACAGTTCACAGTTCACAGTCTTCATTTCACAATTCACAGTTCGCAGTTCACAGTTCACAGGTCACAGTTCACAGTTCACAGGTCACAGTTCACAGTTCACAGTTCACAGTTCACAGTCCACAGTTCACTGTTCACAGATCACATTTCACAGTTCACAGTCTTCATTTCACACTTCACACTTCACAGTGCACAGTTCACAGTCCACAGTTCACAGTCCACAGTCCACAGTTCACTGTTCACAAGTCACAGTTCACAGTTCACAGTTCACAGTCCACAGATCACAGTTCACAGTCTTCATTTCACACTTCACAGTTCGCAGTTCACAGTTCACAGATCACAGATCACAGTTCACAGTTCACAGTTCACAGTTCACAGTTCACTGTTCACAGTTCACTGTTCACAGATCATAGTTCACAGTTCACAGTTCACAGTTCACAGTTCACAGTTCACTGTTCACAGATCATAGTTCACAGTTCACAGTTCACAGTTCACAGTTCACAGTTCACAGTTCACAGTCTTCATTTCACAATTCACAGTTCGCAGTTCACAGTTCACAGATCACAGTTCACAGATCACAGTTCACAGTTCACAGTTCACAGTTCACAGATCACACTTCAGAGTTCACAGTTCACTGTTCACAGATCACAGTTCACAGGTCACAGTTCACAGTTCACAGGTCACAGGTCACAGTTCACAGTTCACTGTTCACAGATCACAGTTCACAGATCACAGTCTTCATTTCACACTTCACACTTCACACTTCACAGTGCACAGTTCACAGTCCACAGTTCACTGTTCACAAATCACAGTTCACACTTCACAGTTCACAGTTCACAGTCCATAGATCACAGTTCACAGTTCACAGACTTTATTTCACAATTCAGTTTTCACAGTTCACAGTTCACAGTCCGCAGTTCACTGTTCACAGATCATAGTTCACAGTTCACAGTTCACAGTTCACAGTTTACAGTTCACAGTTCACAGTTCCAGTTCACAGTTCGCAGTTCACAGTCCACAGTTCACAGTTCACAGTTCACAGTTCACAGTTCACAGTCTTCATTTCACAGTTCACAGTTCACAGATCACACTTCACAGTTCACAGTTCACAGATCACAGTTCACAGATCACAGTTCACAGACTTTATTTCACAATTCAGTTTTCACAGTTCACAGTTCACAGTCCGCAGTTCACTGTTCACAGATCATAGTTCACAGTTCACAGTTCACAGTTCACAGTTTACAGTTCACAGTTCACAGTTCCAGTTCACAGTTCACAGTTCACAGTTCACAGTTCACAGTTCACAGTTCACAGGTCACAGTTCACAGTTCACAGTTCACAGTCCACAGTTCACAGTTCACAGTTCACAGTTCACAGTTCACAGTCTTCATTTCACAATTCACAGTTCGCAGTTCACAGTTCACAGTTCACAGTTCACAGTTCACAGTTCACAGTTCACAGTTCACTGTTCACAGTTTACAGTTCTCAGTTTACAGTTCTCAGTTCACAGTTGACAGTTCACAGTTCACAGTTCACACTTCACAGTTCACAGTTCACAGTTCACAGTCCACAGTTCACTGTTCACAATTCACAGTTCACAGTTCACAGTTCACAGTTCACAGTCTTCATTTCACAATTCACAGTTCGCAGTTCACAGTTCACAGGTCACAGTTCACAGTTCACAGGTCACAGTTCACAGTTCACAGTTCACAGTCCACAGTTCACTGTTCACAGATCACATTTCACAGTTCACAGTCTTCATTTCACACTTCACACTTCACAGTGCACAGTTCACAGTCCACAGTTCACAGTCCACAGTCCACAGTTCACTGTTCACAAATCACAGTTCACAGTTCACAGTTCACAGTCCACAGATCACAGTTCACAGTCTTCATTTCACACTTCACAGTTCGCAGTTCACAGTTCACAGATCACAGATCACAGTTCACAGTTCACAGTTCACAGTTCACAGTTCACTGTTCACAGTTCACTGTTCACAGATCATAGTTCACAGTTCACAGTTCACAGTTCACAGTTCACAGTTCACTGTTCACAGATCATAGTTCACAGTTCACAGTTCACAGTTCACAGTTCACAGTTCACAGTTCACAGTTCACAGTTCACAGTCTTCATTTCACAATTCACAGTTCGCAGTTCACAGTTCACAGATCACAGTTCACAGATCACAGTTCACAGTTCACAGTTCACAGTTCACAGATCACACTTCAGAGTTCACAGTTCACTGTTCACAGATCACAGTTCACAGGTCACAGTTCACAGTTCACAGGTCACAGGTCACAGTTCACAGTTCACTGTTCACAGATCACAGTTCACAGATCACAGTCTTCATTTCACACTTCACACTTCACACTTCACAGTGCACAGTTCACAGTCCACAGTTCACTGTTCACAAATCACAGTTCACACTTCACAGTTCACAGTTCACAGTCCACAGATCACAGTTCACAGACTTTATTTCACACTTCACAGTTCGCAGTTCACAGTTCACAGTTCACAGTTCACAGTTCGCAGGTCACAGTTCACATTTCACAGTTCACTGTCTTCATTTCATACTTCACAGTTCGCAGTTCACAGTTCACAGGTCACAGTTCACAGCCCACTGTTCACAGTTCACAGATCACAGTTCACAGTTCACAGACTTTATTTCACAATTCAGTTTTCACAGTTCACAGTTCACAGTTCACAGTTCTCAGTTCACAGTTCACAGTTCACAGATCACAGTTCACAGTCTTCATTTCACACTTCAGTCTTCACAGGGCACAGTTCACAGTTCACAGTCTTCATTTCACAATTCACAGTTCGCAGTAGACAGTTCACAGATCACAGTTCACAGATCACAGTTCACAGTTCACAGTTCACAGTTCACAGTTCACAGGTCACAGTTCACAGTTCACAGTTCACAGTCCACAGTTCACTGTTCACAGATCACAGTTCACAGTTCACAGTATTCATTTCACACTTCACACTTCACAGTGCACAGTTCACAGTCCACAGTTCACAGTCCACAGTTCACTGTTCACAAATCACAGTTCACAGTTCACAGTTCACAGTCCACAGTTCACTGTTCACAGATCATAGTTCACAGTTCACAGTTCACAGTTCACAGTTCACAGTTCACAGTTCACAGTTTACAGTTCTCAGTTTACAGTTCTCATTTCACAGTTGACAGTTCACAGTTCACAGTTCACACTTCACAGTTCACAGTTCACAGTTCACAGTCCACAGTTCACTGTTCACAGATCATAGTTCACAGTTCACAGTTCACAGTTCACAGTTCACAGTTCACAGTTCACAGTTCACAGTTCACAGTTCACAGTCTTCATTTCACAATTCACAGTTCGCAGTTCACAGTTCACAGATCACAGTTCGCAGTGCACAGTTCACAGATCACAGTTCACAGATCACAGTTCACAGTTCACAGTTCACAGTTCACAGTTCACAGTTCACAGATCACACTTCACAGTTCACAGTTCACAGATCACAGTTCACAGATCACAGTTCACAGACTTTATTTCACAATTCAGTTTTCACAGTTCACAGTTCACAGTCCGCAGTTCACTGTTCACAGATCATAGTTCACAGTTCACAGTTCACAGTTCACAGTTCCAGTTCACAGTTCACAGTTCACAGTTCACAGTTCACAGTCCACTGTTCACAGTCTTCATTTCACAATTCACAGTTCGCAGTTCACAGTTCACAGTTCACAGTTCACAGTTCACAGTTCACTGTTCACAGTTTACAGTTCTCAGTTTACAGTTCTCAGTTTACAGTTCTCAGTTCACAGTTGACAGTTCACAGTTCACAGTTCACACTTCACAGTTCACAGTTCACAGTTCACAGTCCACAGTTCACTGTTCACAATTCACAGTTCACAGTTCACAGTTCACAGTTCACAGTTCACTGTTCACTGTTCACTGTTCACAGTTCACAGTTCACAGTTCACAGTCTTCATTTCACAATTCACAGTTCGCAGTTCACAGGTCACAGTTCACTGTTCACAGATCACAGTTCACAGTTCACAGTCTTCATTTCACACTTCACACTTCACAGTGCACAGTTCACAGTCCACAGTTCACAGTCTTCATTTCACAATTCACAGTTCGCAGTTCACAGTTCACAGATCACAGTTCACAGATCACAGTTCACAGTTCACAGTTCAGAGTTCAGAGATCACAATTCAGTGTTCACAGTTCACAGTTCACAGATCACAGTTCACAGACTTTATTTCACAATTCAGTTTTCACAGTTCACAGTTCACAGTTCACAGTCTTCATTTCACAATTCACAGTTCGCAGTTCACAGGTCACAGTTCACAGTTCACAGGTCACAGTTCACAGTTCACAGTCCACAGTCCACAGTTCACTGTTCACAGATCACAGTTCACAGTTCACAGTCTTCATTTCACACTTCACACTTCACAGTGCACAGTTCACAGTCCACAGTTCACAGTCTTCATTTCACAATTCACAGTTCGCAGTTCACAGTTCACAGATCACAGTTCACAGATCACAGTTCACAGTTCACAGTTCAGAGTTCACAGATCACACTTCAGTGTTCACAGTTCACAGTTCACAGATCACAGTTCACAGACTTTATTTCACAATTCAGTTTTCACAGTTCACAGTTCACAGTTCACAGTTCACAGTTCCAGTTCCAGTTCACAGTTCACAGTTCACAGTTCACAGTTCACAGTTCACACTTCACTGTTCACAGATCACAGTTCTCAGTTCACAGTTCACAGTTCACAGTTCCCAGTTCGCAGGTCACAGTTCACATTTCACAGTTCACAGTTCACAGGTCACAGTTCACAGTTCACAGGTCACAGGTCACAGTTCACAGTTCACAGTTCACAGTCCACAGTTCACTGTTCACAGATCACAGTTCACAGATCACAGTCTTCATTTCACACTTCACACTTCACAGTGCACAGTTCACAGTCCACAGTTCACTGTTCACAAATCACAGTTCACACTTCACAGTTCACAGTTCACAGTCCACAGATCACAGTTCACAGACTTTATTTCACACTTCACAGTTCGCAGTTCACAGTTCACAGTTCACAGTTCACAGTTCGCAGGTCACAGTTCACATTTCACAGTTCACTGTCTTTATTTCATACTTCACAGTTCGCAGTTCACAGTTCACAGGTCACAGTTCACAGCCCACTGTTCACAGTTCACAGGTCACAGTTCACAGTTCACAGACTTTATTTCACAATTCAGTTTTCACAGTTCACAGTTCACAGTTCTCAGTTCACAGTTCACAGTTCACAGATCACAGTTCACAGTCTTCATTTCACACTTCAGTCTTCACAGGGCACAGTTCACAGTTCACAGTCTTCATTTCACAATTCACAGTTCGCAGTAGACAGTTCACAGATCACAGTTCACAGATCACAGTTCACAGTTCACAGTTCACAGTTCACAGTTCACAGGTCACAGTTCACAGTTCACAGTTCACAGTCCACAGTTCACTGTTCACAGATCACAGTTCACAGTTCACAGTATTCATTTCACACTTCACACTTCACAGTGCACAGTTCACAGTCCACAGTTCACAGTCCACAGTTCACAGTCCACAGTTCACTGTTCACAAATCACAGTTCACAGTTCACAGTTCACAGTCCACAGATCACAGTTCACAGTCTTCATTTCACACTTCACAGTTCGCAGTTCACAGTTCACAGATCACAGTTCACAGTTCACAGTTCACAGTTCACTGTTCACAGTTTACAGTTCTCAGTTTACAGTTCTCAGTTCACAGTTGACAGTTGACAGTTCACAGTTCACACCTCACAGTTCACAGTTCACAGTCCACAGTTCACTGTTCACAGATCATAGTTCACAGTTCACAGTTCACAGTTCACAGTTCACAGTTCACAGTCCACAGATCACAGTTCACAGTCTTCATTTCACACTTCACAGTTCGCAGTTCACAGTTCACAGATCACAGTTCACAGTTCACAGTTCACAGTTCACTGTTCACAGTTTACAGTTCTCAGTTTACAGTTCTCAGTTCACAGTTGACAGTTGACAGTTGACAGTTCACAGTTCACACTTCACAGTTCACAGTTCACAGTCCACAGTTCACTGTTCACAGATCATAGTTCACAGTTCACAGTTCACAGTTCACAGTTCACAGTTCACAGTTCACAGTCCACAGTTCACTGTTCACAGATCATAGTTCACAGTTCACAGTTCACAGTTCACAGTTCACAGTCTTCATTTCACAAATCACAGTTCGCAGTTCACAGTTCACAGATCACAGTTCACAGATCACAGTTCACAGTTCACAGTTCACAGTTCACAGTTCACAGATCACACTTCACAGTTCACAGTTCACAGATCACAGTTCACAGATCACAGTTCACAGACTTTATTTCACAATTCAGTTTTCACAGTTCACAGTTCACAGTCCGCAGTTCACTGTTCACAGATCATAGTTCACAGTTCACAGTTCACAGATCACAGTTTACAGTTCACAGTTCACAGTTCCAGTTCACAGTTCACAGTTCACAGTTCACAGTTCACAGTTCACAGTTCACAGGTCACAGTTCACAGTTCACAGTTCACAGTCCACAGTTCACAGTTCACAGTTCACAGTTCACAGTTCACAGTCTTCATTTCACAATTCACAGTTCGCAGTTCACAGTTCACAGTTCACAGTTCACAGTTCACTGTTCACAGTTTACAGTTCTCAGTTTACAGTTCTCAGTTCACAGTTGACAGTTCACAGTTCACAGTTCACACTTCACAGTTCACAGTTCACAGTTCACAGTTCACAGTCCACAGTTCACTGTTCACAATTCACAGTTCACAGTTCACAGTTCACAGTTCACAGTTCACAGTTCACAGTCCACAGATCACAGTTCACAGTCTTCATTTCACACTTCACAGTTCGCAGTTCACAGTTCACAGATCACAGATCACAGTTCACAGTTCACAGTTCACAGTTCACTGTTCACAGTTAACTGTTCACAGATCATAGTTCACAGTTCACAGTTCACAGTTCACAGTTCACAGTTCACAGTCTTCATTTCACAATTCACAGTTCGCAGTTCACAGTTCACAGATCACAGTTCACAGATCACAGTTCACAGTTCACAGTTCACAGTTCACAGATCACACTTCAGAGTTCACAGTTCACTGTTCACAGATCACAGTTCACAGTCTTAATTTCACACTTCACACTTCACAGTGCACAGTTCACAGTCCACAGTTCACAGTCCACAGTTCACTGTTCACAAATCACAGTTCACAGTTCACAGTTCACAGTCCACAGATCACAGTTCACAGTCTTCATTTCACACTTCACAGTTCGCAGTTCACAGTTCACAGATCACAGTTCACAGTTCACAGTTCACAGTTCACAGTTCACAGTTCACTGTTCACAGTTTACAGTTCTCAGTTTACAGTTCTCAGTTCACAGTTGACAGTTGACAGTTCACAGTTCACACTTCACAGTTCACAGTTCACAGTCCACAGTTCACTGTTCACAGATCATAGTTCACAGTTCACAGTTCACAGTTCACAGTTCACAGTTCACAGTTTACAGTTCTCAGTTTACAGTTCTCATTTCACAGTTGACAGTTCACAGTTCACAGTTCACACTTCACAGTTCACAGTTCACAGTTCACAGTCCACAGTTCACTGTTCACAGATCATAGTTCACAGTTCACAGTTCACAGTTCACAGTTCACAGTTCACAGTTCACAGTTCACAGTTCACAGTCTTCATTTCACAATTCACAGTTCGCAGTTCACAGTTCACAGATTACAGTTCACAGATCACAGTTCACAGTTCACAGTTCACAGTTCACAGATCACACTTCACAGTTCACAGTTCACAGATCACAGTTCACAGATCACAGTTCACAGACTTTATTTCACAATTCAGTTTTCACAGTTCACAGTTCACAGTCCGCAGTTCACTGTTCACAGATCATAGTTCACAGTTCACAGTTCACAGTTCACAGTTCACAGTTCACAGTTCACAGTTCCAGTTCACAGTTCACAGTTCACAGTTCACAGTTCACAGTTCACAGTCTTCATTTCACACTTCACAGTTCGCAGTTCACAGTCACAGATCACAGATCACAGTTCACAGTTCACAGTTCACAGTTCACAGTTCACTGTTCACAGTTCACTGTTCACAGATCATAGTTCACAGTTCACAGTTCACAGTTCACAGTCTTCATTTCACACTTCACAGTTCGCAGTTCACAGTCACAGATCACAGATCACAGTTCACAGTTCACAGTTCACAGTTCACAGTTCACTGTTCACAGTTCACAGTTCACTGTTCACAGATCATAGTTCACAGTTCACAGTTCACAGTTCACAGTTCACAGTTCACAGTCTTCATTTCACAATTCACAGTTCGCAGTTCACAGTTCACAGATCACAGTTCACAGATCACAGTTCACAGTTCACAGTTCACAGTTCACAGATCACACTTCAGAGTTCACAGTTCACTGTTCACAGATCACAGTTCACAGGTCACAGTTCACAGTTCACAGGTCACAGGTCACAGTTCACAGTTCACTGTTCACAGATCACAGTTCACAGATCACAGTCTTCATTTCACACTTCACACTTCACACTTCACAGTGCACAGTTCACAGTCCACAGTTCACTGTTCACAAATCACAGTTCACACTTCACAGTTCACAGTTCACAGTCCACAGATCACAGTTCACAGACTTTATTTCACACTTCACAGTTCGCAGTTCACAGTTCACAGTTCACAGTTCACAGTTCGCAGGTCACAGTTCACATTTCACAGTTCACTGTCTTCATTTCATACTTCACAGTTCGCAGTTCACAGTTCACAGGTCACAGTTCACAGCCCACTGTTCACAGTTCACAGATCACAGTTCACAGTTCACAGACTTTATTTCACAATTCAGTTTTCACAGTTCACAGTTCACAGTTCTCAGTTCACAGTTCACAGTTCACAGATCACAGTTCACAGTCTTCATTTCACACTTCAGTCTTCACAGGGCACAGTTCACAGTTCACAGTCTTCATTTCACAATTCACAGTTCGCAGTAGACAGTTCACAGATCACAGTTCACAGATCACAGTTCACAGTTCACAGTTCACAGTTCACAGTTCACAGTTCACAGGTCACAGTTCACAGTTCACAGTCCACAGTTCACTGTTCACAGATCACAGTTCACAGTTCACAGTCTTCATTTCACACTTCACAGTTCACAGTCCACAGTTCACAGTCCACAGTTCACTGTTCACAAATCACAGTTCACAGTTCACAGTTCACAGTCCACAGTTCACTGTTCACAGATCATAGTTCACAGTTCACAGTTCACAGTTCACAGTTCACAGTTCACAGTTCACAGTTTACAGTTCTCAGTTTACAGTTCTCATTTCACAGTTGACAGTTCACAGTTCACAGTTCACACTTCACAGTTCACAGTTCACAGTTCACAGTCCACAGTTCACTGTTCACAGATCATAGTTCACAGTTCACAGTTCACAGTTCACAGTTCACAGTTCACAGTTCACAGTTCACAGTTCACAGTCTTCATTTCACAATTCACAGTTCGCAGTTCACAGTTCACAGATCACAGTTCGCAGTTCACAGTTCACAGATCACAGTTCACAGATCACAGTTCACAGTTCACAGTTCACAGTTCACAGTTCACAGTTCACAGATCACACTTCACAGTTCACAGTTCACAGATCACAGTTCACAGATCACAGTTCACAGACTTTATTTCACAATTCAGTTTTCACAGTTCACAGTTCACAGTCCGCAGTTCACTGTTCACAGATCATAGTTCACAGTTCACAGTTCACAGTTCACAGTTCACAGTTCCAGTTCACAGTTCACAGTTCACAGTTCACAGTTCACAGTTCACAGTCCACTGTTCACAGTCTTCATTTCACAATTCACAGTTCGCAGTTCACAGTTCACAGTTCACAGTTCACAGTTCACAGTTCACTGTTCACAGTTTACAGTTCTCAGTTTACAGTTCTCAGTTCACAGTTGACAGTTCACAGTTCACAGTTCACACTTCACAGTTCACAGTTCACAGTTCACAGTCCACAGTTCACTGTTCACAATTCACAGTTCACAGTTCACAGTTCACAGTTCACAGTTCACTGTTCACTGTTCACTGTTCACAGTTCACAGTTCACAGTTCACAGTCTTCATTTCACAATTCACAGTTCGCAGTTCACAGGTCACAGTTCACAGTTCACAGGTCACAGTTCACAGTTCACAGTCCACAGTTCACTGTTCACAGATCACAGTTCACAGTTCACAGTCTTCATTTCACACTTCACACTTCACAGTGCACAGTTCACAGTCCACAGTTCACAGTCTTCATTTCACAATTCACAGTTCGCAGTTCACAGTTCACAGATCACAGTTCACAGATCACAGTTCACAGTTCACAGTTCAGAGTTCACAGATCACACTTCAGTGTTCAGAGTTCACAGTTCACAGATCACAGTTCACAGACTTTATTTCACAATTCAGTTTTCACAGTTCACAGTTCACAGTTCACAGTTCACAGTTCCAGTTCCAGTTCACAGTTCACAGTTCACAGTTCACAGTTCGCAGTTCACACTTCACTGTTCACAGATCACAGTTCTCAGTTCACAGTTCACAGTTCACAGTTCCCAGTTCGCAGGTCACAGTTCACATTTCACAGTTCACAGTTCACAGGTCACAGTTCACAGTTCACAGGTCACAGGTCACAGTTCACAGTTCACAGTTCACAGTTCACAGTCCACAGTTCACTGTTCACAGATCACAGTTCACAGATCACAGTCTTCATTTCACACTTCACACTTCACAGTGCACAGTTCACAGTCCACAGTTCACTGTTCACAAATCACAGTTCACACTTCACAGTTCACAGTTCACAGTCCACAGATCACAGTTCACAGACTTTATTTCACACTTCACAGTTCGCAGTTCACAGTTCACAGTTCACAGTTCACAGTTCGCAGGTCACAGTTCACATTTCACAGTTCACTGTCTTTATTTCATACTTCACAGTTCGCAGTTCACAGTTCACAGGTCACAGTTCACAGCCCACTGTTCACAGTTCACAGATCACAGTTCACAGTTCACAGACTTTATTTCACAATTCAGTTTTCACAGTTCACAGTTCACAGTTCTCAGTTCACAGTTCACAGTTCACAGATCACAGTTCACAGTCTTCATTTCACACTTCAGTCTTCACAGGGCACAGTTCACAGTTCACAGTCTTCATTTCACAATTCACAGTTCGCAGTAGACAGTTCACAGATCACAGTTCACAGATCACAGTTCACAGTTCACAGTTCACAGTTCACAGTTCACAGGTCACAGTTCACAGTTCACAGTTCACAGTCCACAGTTCACTGTTCACAGATCACAGTTCACAGTTCACAGTATTCATTTCACACTTCACACTTCACAGTGCACAGTTCACAGTCCACAGTTCACAGTCCACAGTTCACAGTCCACAGTTCACTGTTCACAAATCACAGTTCACAGTTCACAGTTCACAGTCCACAGATCACAGTTCACAGTCTTCATTTCACACTTCACAGTTCGCAGTTCACAGTTCACAGATCACAGTTCACAGTTCACAGTTCACAGTTCACTGTTCACAGTTTACAGTTCCCAGTTTACAGTTCTCAGTTCACAGTTGACAGTTGACAGTTCACAGTTCACACCTCACAGTTCACAGTTCACAGTCCACAGTTCACTGTTCACAGATCATAGTTCACAGTTCACAGTTCACAGTTCACAGTTCACAGTTCACAGTCCACAGATCACAGTTCACAGTCTTCATTTCACACTTCACAGTTCGCAGTTCACAGTTCACAGATCACAGTTCACAGTTCACAGTTCACAGTTCACTGTTCACAGTTTACAGTTCTCAGTTTACAGTTCTCAGTTCACAGTTGACAGTTGACAGTTGACAGTTCACAGTTCACACTTCACAGTTCACAGTTCACAGTTCACAGTTCACAGTTCACAGTTCACAGTCTTCATTTCACAATTCACAGTTCGCAGTTCACAGTTCACAGATCACAGTTCACAGATCACAGTTCACAGTTCACAGTTCACAGTTCACAGATCACACTTCAGAGTTCACAGTTCACTGTTCACAGATCACAGTTCACAGTCTTAATTTCACACTTCACACTTCACAGTGCACAGTTCACAGTCCACAGTTCACAGTCCACAGTTCACTGTTCACAAATCACAGTTCACAGTTCACAGTTCACAGTCCACAGATCACAGTTCACAGTCTTCATTTCACACTTCACAGTTCGCAGTTCGCAGTTCACAGTTCACAGATCACAGTTCACAGTTCACAGTTCACAGTTCACTGTTCACAGTTTACAGTTCTCAGTTTACAGTTCTCAGTACACAGTTGACAGTTGACAGTTCACAGTTCACACTTCACAGTTCACAGTTCACAGTCCACAGTTCACTGTTCACAGATCATAGTTCACAGTTCACAGTTCACAGTTCACAGTTCACAGTTCACAGTTCACAGTTCACAGTTTACAGTTCACTGTTCACAGATCATAGTTCACAGTTCACAGTTCACAGTTCACAGTTCACAGTTCACAGTTCACAGTTCACAGTTCACAGTCTTCATTTCACAATTCACAGTTCGCAGTTCACAGTTCACAGATCACAGTTCGCAGTTCACAGTTCACAGATCACAGTTCACAGATCACAGTTCACAGTTCACAGTTCACAGTTCACAGTTCACAGTTCACAGATCACACTTCACAGTTCACAGTTCACAGATCACAGTTCACAGATCACAGTTCACAGACTTTATTTCACAATTCAGTTTTCACAGTTCACAGTTCACAGTCCGCAGTTCACTGTTCACAGATCATAGTTCACAGTTCACAGTTCACAGTTCACAGTTCACAGTTCCAGTTCACAGTTCACAGTTCACAGTTCACAGTTCACAGTTCACAGTCCACTGTTCACAGTCTTCATTTCACAATTCACAGTTCGCAGTTCACAGTTCACAGTTCACAGTTCACAGTTCACAGTTCACTGTTCACAGTTTACAGTTCTCAGTTTACAGTTCTCAGTTCACAGTTGACAGTTCACAGTTCACAGTTCACACTTCACAGTTCACAGTTCACAGTTCACAGTCCACAGTTCACTGTTCACAATTCACAGTTCACAGTTCACAGTTCACAGTTCACAGTTCACTGTTCACTGTTCACTGTTCACAGTTCACAGTTCACAGTTCACAGTCTTCATTTCACAATTCACAGTTCGCAGTTCACAGGTCACAGTTCACAGTTCACAGGTCACAGTTCACAGTTCACAGTCCACAGTTCACTGTTCACAGATCACAGTTCACAGTTCACAGTCTTCATTTCACACTTCACACTTCACAGTGCACAGTTCACAGTCCACAGTTCACAGTCTTCATTTCACAATTCACAGTTCGCAGTTCACAGTTCACAGATCACAGTTCACAGATCACAGTTCACAGTTCACAGTTCAGAGTTCACAGATCACACTTCAGTGTTCAGAGTTCACAGTTCACAGATCACAGTTCACAGACTTTATTTCACAATTCAGTTTTCACAGTTCACAGTTCACAGTTCACAGTTCACAGTTCCAGTTCCAGTTCACAGTTCACAGTTCACAGTTCACAGTTCGCAGTTCACACTTCACTGTTCACAGATCACAGTTCTCAGTTCACAGTTCACAGTTCACAGTTCCCAGTTCGCAGGTCACAGTTCACATTTCACAGTTCACAGTTCACAGGTCACAGTTCACAGTTCACAGGTCACAGGTCACAGTTCACAGTTCACAGTTCACAGTTCACAGTCCACAGTTCACTGTTCACAGATCACAGTTCACAGATCACAGTCTTCATTTCACACTTCACACTTCACAGTGCACAGTTCACAGTCCACAGTTCACTGTTCACAAATCACAGTTCACACTTCACAGTTCACAGTTCACAGTCCACAGATCACAGTTCACAGACTTTATTTCACACTTCACAGTTCGCAGTTCACAGTTCACAGTTCACAGTTCACAGTTCGCAGGTCACAGTTCACATTTCACAGTTCACTGTCTTTATTTCATACTTCACAGTTCGCAGTTCACAGTTCACAGGTCACAGTTCACAGCCCACTGTTCACAGTTCACAGATCACAGTTCACAGTTCACAGACTTTATTTCACAATTCAGTTTTCACAGTTCACAGTTCACAGTTCTCAGTTCACAGTTCACAGTTCACAGATCACAGTTCACAGTCTTCATTTCACACTTCAGTCTTCACAGGGCACAGTTCACAGTTCACAGTCTTCATTTCACAATTCACAGTTCGCAGTAGACAGTTCACAGATCACAGTTCACAGATCACAGTTCACAGTTCACAGTTCACAGTTCACAGTTCACAGGTCACAGTTCACAGTTCACAGTTCACAGTCCACAGTTCACTGTTCACAGATCACAGTTCACAGTTCACAGTATTCATTTCACACTTCACACTTCACAGTGCACAGTTCACAGTCCACAGTTCACAGTCCACAGTTCACAGTCCACAGTTCACTGTTCACAAATCACAGTTCACAGTTCACAGTTCACAGTCCACAGATCACAGTTCACAGTCTTCATTTCACACTTCACAGTTCGCAGTTCACAGTTCACAGATCACAGTTCACAGTTCACAGTTCACAGTTCACTGTTCACAGTTTACAGTTCCCAGTTTACAGTTCTCAGTTCACAGTTGACAGTTGACAGTTCACAGTTCACACCTCACAGTTCACAGTTCACAGTCCACAGTTCACTGTTCACAGATCATAGTTCACAGTTCACAGTTCACAGTTCACAGTTCACAGTTCACAGTCCACAGATCACAGTTCACAGTCTTCATTTCACACTTCACAGTTCGCAGTTCACAGTTCACAGATCACAGTTCACAGTTCACAGTTCACAGTTCACTGTTCACAGTTTACAGTTCTCAGTTTACAGTTCTCAGTTCACAGTTGACAGTTGACAGTTGACAGTTCACAGTTCACACTTCACAGTTCACAGTTCACAGTTCACAGTTCACAGTTCACAGTTCACAGTCTTCATTTCACAATTCACAGTTCGCAGTTCACAGTTCACAGATCACAGTTCACAGATCACAGTTCACAGTTCACAGTTCACAGTTCACAGATCACACTTCAGAGTTCACAGTTCACTGTTCACAGATCACAGTTCACAGTCTTAATTTCACACTTCACACTTCACAGTGCACAGTTCACAGTCCACAGTTCACAGTCCACAGTTCACTGTTCACAAATCACAGTTCACAGTTCACAGTTCACAGTCCACAGATCACAGTTCACAGTCTTCATTTCACACTTCACAGTTCGCAGTTCGCAGTTCACAGTTCACAGATCACAGTTCACAGTTCACAGTTCACAGTTCACTGTTCACAGTTTACAGTTCTCAGTTTACAGTTCTCAGTACACAGTTGACAGTTGACAGTTCACAGTTCACACTTCACAGTTCACAGTTCACAGTCCACAGTTCACTGTTCACAGATCATAGTTCACAGTTCACAGTTCACAGTTCACAGTTCACAGTTCACAGTTCACAGTTCACAGTTTACAGTTCTCAGTTTACAGTTCTCATTTCACAGTTGACAGTTCACAGTTCACAGTTCACACTTCACAGTTCACAGTTCACAGTTCACAGTCCACAGTTCACTGTTCACAGATCATAGTTCACAGTTCACAGTTCACAGTTCACAGTTCACAGTTCACAGTTCACAGTTCACAGTTCACAGTCTTCATTTCACAATTCACAGTTCGCAGTTCACTGTTCACAAATCACAGTTCACAGTTCACAGTTCACAGTTCACAGTTCACAGTTCACAGTCTTCATTTCACACTTCACAGTTCGCAGTTCACAGTCACAGATCACAGATCACAGTTCACAGTTCACAGTTCACAGTTCACAGTTCACTGTTCACAGTTCACTGTTCACAGATCATAGTTCACAGTTCACAGTTCACAGTTCACAGTTCACAGTTCACAGTTCACTGTTCACAGATCATAGTTCACAGTTCACAGTTCACAGTTCACAGTTCACAGTTCACAGTTCACAGTCTTCATTTCACAATTCACAGTTCGCAGTTCACAGTTCACAGATCACAGTTCACAGATCACAGTTCACAGTTCACAGTTCACAGTTCACAGATCACACTTCAGAGTTCACAGTTCACTGTTCACAGATCACAGTTCACAGGTCACAGTTCACAGTTCACAGGTCACAGGTCACAGTTCACAGTTCACTGTTCACAGATCACAGTTCACAGATCACAGTCTTCATTTCACACTTCACACTTCACACTTCACAGTGCACAGTTCACAGTCCACAGTTCACTGTTCACAAATCACAGTTCACACTTCACAGTTCACAGTTCACAGTCCACAGATCACAGTTCACAGACTTTATTTCACACTTCACAGTTCGCAGTTCACAGTTCACAGTTCACAGTTCACAGTTCGCAGGTCACAGTTCACATTTCACAGTTCACTGTCTTCATTTCATACTTCACAGTTCGCAGTTCACAGTTCACAGATCACAGTTCACAGTTCACAGACTTTATTTCACAATTCAGTTTTCACAGTTCACAGTTCACAGTTCTCAGTTCACAGTTCACAGTTCACAGATCACAGTTCACAGTCTTCATTTCACACTTCAGTCTTCACAGGGCACAGTTCACAGTTCACAGTCTTCATTTCACAATTCACAGTTCGCAGTAGACAGTTCACAGATCACAGTTCACAGATCACAGTTCACAGTTCACAGTTCACAGTTCACAGTTCACAGTTCACAGGTCACAGTTCACAGTTCACAGTCCACAGTTCACTGTTCACAGATCACAGTTCACAGTTCACAGTCTTCATTTCACACTTCACAGTTCACAGTCCACAGTTCACAGTCCACAGTTCACTGTTCACAAATCACAGTTCACAGTTCACAGTTCACAGTCCACAGTTCACTGTTCACAGATCATAGTTCACAGTTCACAGTTCACAGTTCACAGTTCACAGTTCACAGTTTACAGTTCTCAGTTTACAGTTCTCATTTCACAGTTGACAGTTCACAGTTCACAGTTCACACTTCACAGTTCACAGTTCACAGTTCACAGTCCACAGTTCACTGTTCACAGATCATAGTTCACAGTTCACAGTTCACAGTTCACAGTTCACAGTTCACAGTTCACAGTTCACAGTTCACAGTCTTCATTTCACAATTCACAGTTCGCAGTTCACAGTTCACAGATCACAGTTCGCATTTCGCAGTTCACAGTTCACAGATCACAGTTCACAGATCACAGTTCACAGTTCACAGTTCACAGTTCACAGTTCACAGTTCACAGATCACACTTCACAGTTCACAGTTCACAGATCACAGTTCACAGATCACAGTTCACAGACTTTATTTCACAATTCAGTTTTCACAGTTCACAGTTCACAGTCCGCAGTTCACTGTTCACAGATCATAGTTCACAGTTCACAGTTCACAGTTCACAGTTCACAGTTCCAGTTCACAGTTCACAGTTCACAGTTCACAGTTCACAGTTCACAGTCCACTGTTCACAGTCTTCATTTCACAATTCACAGTTCGCAGTTCACAGTTCACAGTTCACAGTTCACAGTTCACAGTTCACTGTTCACAGTTTACAGTTCTCAGTTTACAGTTCTCAGTTCACAGTTGACAGTTCACAGTTCACAGTTCACACTTCACAGTTCACAGTTCACAGTTCACAGTCCACAGTTCACTGTTCACAATTCACAGTTCACAGTTCACAGTTCACAGTTCACAGTTCACAGTTCACTGTTCACTGTTCACTGTTCACAGTTCACAGTTCACAGTTCACAGTCTTCATTTCACAATTCACAGTTCGCAGTTCACAGGTCACAGTTCACAGTTCACAGGTCACAGTTCACAGTTCACAGTCCACAGTTCACTGTTCACAGATCACAGTTCACAGTTCACAGTCTTCATTTCACACTTCACACTTCACAGTGCACAGTTCACAGTCCACAGTTCACAGTCTTCATTTCACAATTCACAGTTCGCAGTTCACAGTTCACAGATCACAGTTCACAGATCACAGTTCACAGTTCACAGTTCAGAGTTCACAGATCACACTTCAGTGTTCAGAGTTCACAGTTCACAGATCACAGTTCACAGACTTTATTTCACAATTCAGTTTTCACAGTTCACAGTTCACAGTTCACAGTTCACAGTTCCAGTTCCAGTTCACAGTTCACAGTTCACAGTTCACAGTTCGCAGTTCACACTTCACTGTTCACAGATCACAGTTCTCAGTTCACAGTTCACAGTTCACAGTTCCCAGTTCGCAGGTCACAGTTCACATTTCACAGTTCACAGTTCACAGGTCACAGTTCACAGTTCACAGGTCACAGGTCACAGTTCACAGTTCACAGTTCACAGTCCACAGTTCACTGTTCACAGATCACAGTTCACAGATCACAGTCTTCATTTCACACTTCACACTTCACAGTGCACAGTTCACAGTCCACAGTTCACTGTTCACAAATCACAGTTCACACTTCACAGTTCACAGTTCACAGTCCACAGATCACAGTTCACAGACTTTATTTCACACTTCACAGTTCGCAGTTCACAGTTCACAGTTCACAGTTCACAGTTCGCAGGTCACAGTTCACATTTCACAGTTCACTGTCTTTATTTCATACTTCACAGTTCGCAGTTCACAGTTCACAGGTCACAGTTCACAGCCCACTGTTCACAGTTCACAGATCACAGTTCACAGTTCACAGACTTTATTTCACAATTCAGTTTTCACAGTTCACAGTTCACAGTTCTCAGTTCACAGTTCACAGTTCACAGATCACAGTTCACAGTCTTCATTTCACACTTCAGTCTTCACAGGGCACAGTTCACAGTTCACAGTCTTCATTTCACAATTCACAGTTCGCAGTAGACAGTTCACAGATCACAGTTCACAGATCACAGTTCACAGTTCACAGTTCACAGTTCACAGTTCACAGGTCACAGTTCACAGTTCACAGTTCACAGTCCACAGTTCACTGTTCACAGATCACAGTTCACAGTTCACAGTATTCATTTCACACTTCACACTTCGCAGTGCACAGTTCACAGTCCACAGTTCACAGTCCACAGTTCACAGTCCACAGTTCACTGTTCACAAATCACAGTTCACAGTTCACAGTTCACAGTCCACAGATCACAGTTCACAGTCTTCATTTCACACTTCACAGTTCGCAGTTCACAGTTCACAGATCACAGTTCACAGTTCACAGTTCACAGTTCACTGTTCACAGTTCACAGATCACAGTTCACAGTTCACAGTTCACAGTTCACTGTTCACAGTTTACAGTTCTCAGTTTACAGTTCTCAGTTCACAGTTGACAGTTGACAGTTGACAGTTCACAGTTCACACTTCACAGTTCACAGTTCACAGTTCACAGTTCACAGTTCACAGTTCACAGTCTTCATTTCACAATTCACAGTTCGCAGTTCACAGTTCACAGATCACAGTTCACAGATCACAGTTCACAGTTCACAGTTCACAGTTCACAGATCACACTTCAGAGTTCACAGTTCACTGTTCACAGATCACAGTTCACAGTCTTAATTTCACACTTCACACTTCACAGTGCACAGTTCACAGTCCACAGTTCACAGTCCACAGTTCACTGTTCACAAATCACAGTTCACAGTTCACAGTTCACAGTCCACAGATCACAGTTCACAGTCTTCATTTCACACTTCACAGTTCGCAGTTCGCAGTTCACAGTTCACAGATCACAGTTCACAGTTCACAGTTCACAGTTCACTGTTCACAGTTTACAGTTCTCAGTTTACAGTTCTCAGTACACAGTTGCCAGTGGGTATTTCACAGTTCACACTTCACAGTTCACAGTTCACAGTCCACAGTTCACTGTTCACAGATCATAGTTCACAGTTCACAGTTCACAGTTCACAGTTCACAGTTCACAGTTCACAGTTCACAGTTTACAGTTCTCAGTTTACAGTTCTCATTTCACAGTTGACAGTTCACAGTTCACAGTTCACACTTCACAGTTCACAGTTCACAGTTCACAGTCCACAGTTCACTGTTCACAGATCATAGTTCACAGTTCACAGTTCACAGTTCACAGTTCACAGTTCACAGTTCACAGTTCACAGTTCACAGTCTTCATTTCACAATTCACAGTTCGCAGTTCACTGTTCACAAATCACAGTTCACAGTTCACAGTTCACAGTTCACAGTTCACAGTTCACAGTCTTCATTTCACACTTCACAGTTCGCAGTTCACAGTCACAGATCACAGATCACAGTTCACAGTTCACAGTTCACAGTTCACAGTTCACTGTTCACAGTTCACTGTTCACAGATCATAGTTCACAGTTCACAGTTCACAGTTCACAGTTCACAGTTCACTGTTCACAGATCATAGTTCACAGTTCACAGTTCACAGTTCACAGTTCACAGTTCACAGTTCACAGTCTTCATTTCACAATTCACAGTTCGCAGTTCACAGTTCACAGATCACAGTTCACAGATCACAGTTCACAGTTCACAGTTCACAGTTCACAGATCACACTTCAGAGTTCACAGTTCACTGTTCACAGATCACAGTTCACAGGTCACAGTTCACAGTTCACAGGTCACAGGTCACAGTTCACAGTTCACTGTTCACAGATCACAGTTCACAGATCACAGTCTTCATTTCACACTTCACACTTCACACTTCACAGTGCACAGTTCACAGTCCACAGTTCACTGTTCACAAATCACAGTTCACACTTCACAGTTCACAGTTCACAGTCCACAGATCACAGTTCACAGACTTTATTTCACACTTCACAGTTCGCAGTTCACAGTTCACAGTTCACAGTTCACAGTTCGCAGGTCACAGTTCACATTTCACAGTTCACTGTCTTCATTTCATACTTCACAGTTCGCAGTTCACAGTTCACAGGTCACAGTTCACAGCCCACTGTTCACAGTTCACAGATCACAGTTCACAGTTCACAGACTTTATTTCACAATTCAGTTTTCACAGTTCACAGTTCACAGTTCTCAGTTCACAGTTCACAGTTCACAGATCACAGTTCACAGTCTTCATTTCACACTTCAGTCTTCACAGGGCACAGTTCACAGTTCACAGTCTTCATTTCACAATTCACAGTTCGCAGTAGACAGTTCACAGATCACAGTTCACAGATCACAGTTCACAGTTCACAGTTCACAGTTCACAGTTCACAGTTCACAGGTCACAGTTCACAGTTCACAGTCCACAGTTCACTGTTCACAGATCACAGTTCACAGTTCACAGTCTTCATTTCACACTTCACAGTTCACAGTCCACAGTTCACAGTCCACAGTTCACTGTTCACAAATCACAGTTCACAGTTCACAGTTCACAGTCCACAGTTCACTGTTCACAGATCATAGTTCACAGTTCACAGTTCACAGTTCACAGTTCACAGTTCACAGTTTACAGTTCTCAGTTTACAGTTCTCATTTCACAGTTGACAGTTCACAGTTCACAGTTCACACTTCACAGTTCACAGTTCACAGTTCACAGTCCACAGTTCACTGTTCACAGATCATAGTTCACAGTTCACAGTTCACAGTTCACAGTTCACAGTTCACAGTTCACAGTTCACAGTTCACAGTTCACAGTCTTCATTTCACAATTCACAGTTCGCAGTTCACAGTTCACAGATCACAGTTCGCAGTTCACAGTTCACAGATCACAGTTCACAGATCACAGTTCACAGTTCACAGTTCACAGTTCACAGTTCACAGTTCACAGATCACACTTCACAGTTCACAGTTCACAGATCACAGTTCACAGATCACAGTTCACAGACTTTATTTCACAATTCAGTTTTCACAGTTCACAGTTCACAGTCCGCAGTTCACTGTTCACAGATCATAGTTCACAGTTCACAGTTCACAGTTCACAGTTCACAGTTCCAGTTCACAGTTCACAGTTCACAGTTCACAGTTCACAGTTCACAGTCCACTGTTCACAGTCTTCATTTCACAATTCACAGTTCGCAGTTCACAGTTCACAGTTCACAGTTCACAGTTCACAGTTCACTGTTCACAGTTTACAGTTCTCAGTTTACAGTTCTCAGTTCACAGTTGACAGTTCACAGTTCACAGTTCACACTTCACAGTTCACAGTTCACAGTTCACAGTCCACAGTTCACTGTTCACAATTCACAGTTCACAGTTCACAGTTCACAGTTCACAGTTCACTGTTCACTGTTCACTGTTCACAGTTCACAGTTCACAGTTCACAGTCTTCATTTCACAATTCACAGTTCGCAGTTCACAGGTCACAGTTCACAGTTCACAGGTCACAGTTCACAGTTCACAGTCCACAGTTCACTGTTCACAGATCACAGTTCACAGTTCACAGTCTTCATTTCACACTTCACACTTCACAGTGCACAGTTCACAGTCCACAGTTCACAGTCTTCATTTCACAATTCACAGTTCGCAGTTCACAGTTCACAGATCACAGTTCACAGATCACAGTTCACAGTTCAGAGTTCACAGATCACACTTCAGTGTTCAGAGTTCACAGTTCACAGATCACAGTTCACAGACTTTATTTCACAATTCAGTTTTCACAGTTCACAGTTCACAGTTCACAGTTCACAGTTCACAGTTCACAGTTCACAGTTCACAGTTCCAGTTCCAGTTCACAGTTCACAGTTCACAGTTCACAGTTCGCAGTTCACACTTCACTGTTCACAGATCACAGTTCTCAGTTCACAGTTCACAGTTCACAGTTCCCAGTTCGCAGGTCACAGTTCACATTTCACAGTTCACAGTTCACAGGTCACAGTTCACAGTTCACAGGTCACAGGTCACAGTTCACAGTTCACAGTTCACAGTCCACAGTTCACTGTTCACAGATCACAGTTCACAGATCACAGTCTTCATTTCACACTTCACACTTCACAGTGCACAGTTCACAGTCCACAGTTCACTGTTCACAAATCACAGTTCACACTTCACAGTTCACAGTTCACAGTCCACAGATCACAGTTCACAGACTTTATTTCACACTTCACAGTTCGCAGTTCACAGTTCACAGTTCACAGTTCACAGTTCGCAGGTCACAGTTCACATTTCACAGTTCACTGTCTTTATTTCATACTTCACAGTTCGCAGTTCACAGTTCACAGGTCACAGTTCACAGCCCACTGTTCACAGTTCACAGATCACAGTTCACAGTTCACAGACTTTATTTCACAATTCAGTTTTCACAGTTCACAGTTCACAGTTCTCAGTTCACAGTTCACAGTTCACAGATCACAGTTCACAGTCTTCATTTCACACTTCAGTCTTCACAGGGCACAGTTCACAGTTCACAGTCTTCATTTCACAATTCACAGTTCGCAGTAGACAGTTCACAGATCACAGTTCACAGATCACAGTTCACAGTTCACAGTTCACAGTTCACAGTTCACAGGTCACAGTTCACAGTTCACAGTTCACAGTCCACAGTTCACTGTTCACAGATCACAGTTCACAGTTCACAGTATTCATTTCACACTTCACACTTCACAGTGCACAGTTCACAGTCCACAGTTCACAGTCCACAGTTCACAGTCCACAGTTCACTGTTCACAAATCACAGTTCACAGTTCACAGTTCACAGTTCACAGTCCACAGATCACAGTTCACAGTCTTCATTTCACACTTCACAGTTCGCAGTTCACAGTTCACAGATCACAGTTCACAGTTCACAGTTCACAGTTCACTGTTCACAGTTTACAGTTCTCAGTTTACAGTTCTCAGTTCACAGTTGACAGTTGACAGTTCACAGTTCACACCTCACAGTTCACAGTTCACAGTCCACAGTTCACTGTTCACAGATCATAGTTCACAGTTCACAGTTCACAGTTCACAGTTCACAGTTCACAGTCCACAGATCACAGTTCACAGTCTTCATTTCACACTTCACAGTTCGCAGTTCACAGTTCACAGATCACAGTTCACAGTTCACAGTTCACAGTTCACTGTTCACAGTTTACAGTTCTCAGTTTACAGTTCTCAGTTCACAGTTGACAGTTGACAGTTGACAGTTCACAGTTCACACTTCACAGTTCACAGTTCACAGTCCACAGTTCACTGTTCACAGATCATAGTTCACAGTTCACAGTTCACAGTTCACAGTTCACAGTTCACAGTTCACAGTCCACAGTTCACTGTTCACAGATCATAGTTCACAGTTCACAGTTCACAGTTCACAGTTCACAGTCTTCATTTCACAAATCACAGTTCGCAGTTCACAGTTCACAGATCACAGTTCACAGATCACAGTTCACAGTTCACAGTTCACAGTTCACAGTTCACAGATCACACTTCACAGTTCACAGTTCACAGATCACAGTTCACAGATCACAGTTCACAGACTTTATTTCACAATTCAGTTTTCACAGTTCACAGTTCACAGTCCGCAGTTCACTGTTCACAGATCATAGTTCACAGTTCACAGTTCACAGATCACAGTTTACAGTTCACAGTTCACAGTTCCAGTTCACAGTTCACAGTTCACAGTTCACAGTTCACAGTTCACAGTTCACAGTTCACAGGTCACAGTTCACAGTTCACAGTTCACAGTCCACAGTTCACAGTTCACAGTTCACAGTTCACAGTTCACAGTCTTCATTTCACAATTCACAGTTCGCAGTTCACAGTTCACAGTTCACAGTTCACAGTTCACAGTTCACAGTTCACAGTTCACTGTTCACAGTTTACAGTTCTCAGTTTACAGTTCTCAGTTCACAGTTGACAGTTCACAGTTCACAGTTCACACTTCACAGTTCACAGTTCACAGTTCACAGTTCACAGTCCACAGTTCACTGTTCACAATTCACAGTTCACAGTTCACAGTTCACAGTTCACAGTTCACAGTTCACAGTCCACAGATCACAGTTCACAGTCTTCATTTCACACTTCACAGTTCGCAGTTCACAGTTCACAGATCACAGATCACAGTTCACAGTTCACAGTTCACAGTTCACTGTTCACAGTTCACTGTTCACAGATCATAGTTCACAGTTCACAGTTCACAGTTCACAGTTCACAGTTCACAGTTCACAGTCTTCATTTCACAATTCACAGTTCGCAGTTCACAGTTCACAGATCACAGTTCACAGATCACAGTTCACAGTTCACAGTTCACAGTTCACAGATCACACTTCAGTTTTCACAGTTCACTGTTCACAGATCACAGTTCACAGTCTTAATTTCACACTTCACACTTCACAGTGCACAGTTCACAGTCCACAGTTCACAGTCCACAGTTCACTGTTCACAAATCACAGTTCACAGTTCACAGTTCACAGTCCACAGATCACAGTTCACAGTCTTCATTTCACACTTCACAGTTCGCAGTTCGCAGTTCACAGTTCACAGATCACAGTTCACAGTTCACAGTTCACTGTTCACAGTTTACAGTTCTCAGTTTACAGTTCTCAGTACACAGTTGACAGTTGACAGTTCACAGTTCACACTTCACAGTTCACAGTTCACAGTCCACAGTTCACTGTTCACAGATCATAGTTCACAGTTCACAGTTCACAGTTCACAGTTCACAGTTCACAGTTCACAGTTTACAGTTCTCAGTTTACAGTTCTCATTTCACAGTTGACAGTTCACAGTTCACAGTTCACACTTCACAGTTCACAGTTCACAGTTCACAGTCCACAGTTCACTGTTCACAGATCATAGTTCACAGTTCACAGTTCACAGTTCACAGTTCACAGTTCACAGTTCACAGTTCACAGTCTTCATTTCACAATTCACAGTTCGCAGTTCACTGTTCACAAATCACAGTTCACAGTTCACAGTTCACAGTTCACAGTTCACAGTTCACAGTCTTCATTTCACACTTCACAGTTCGCAGTTCACAGTTCACAGATCACAGATCACAGTTCACAGTTCACAGTTCACAGTTCACAGTTCACAGTTCACTGTTCACAGTTCACTGTTCACAGATCATAGTTCACAGTTCACAGTTCACAGTTCACAGTTCACAGTTCACAGTTCACAGTTCACTGTTCACAGATCATAGTTCACAGTTCACAGTTCACAGTTCACAGTTCACAGTTCACAGTTCACAGTTCACAGTTCACAGTTCACAGATCACACTTCACAGTTCACAGTTCACAGATCACAGTTCACAGATCACAGTTCACAGACTTTATTTCACAATTCAGTTTTCACAGTTCACAGTTCACAGTCCGCAGTTCACTGTTCACAGATCATAGTTCACAGTTCACAGTTCACAGATCACAGTTTACAGTTCACAGTTCACAGTTCCAGTTCACAGTTCACAGTTCACAGTTCACAGTTCACAGTTCACAGTTCACAGGTCACAGTTCACAGTTCACAGTTCACAGTCCACAGTTCACAGTTCACAGTTCACAGTTCACAGTTCACAGTCTTCATTTCACAATTCACAGTTCGCAGTTCACAGTTCACAGTTCACAGTTCACAGTTCACAGTTCACAGTTCACAGTTCACTGTTCACAGTTTACAGTTCTCAGTTTACAGTTCTCAGTTCACAGTTGACAGTTCACAGTTCACAGTTCACACTTCACAGTTCACAGTTCACAGTTCACAGTCCACAGTTCACTGTTCACAATTCACAGTTCACAGTTCACAGTTCACAGTTCACAGTTCACAGTTCACAGTCCACAGATCACAGTTCACAGTCTTCATTTCACACTTCACAGTTCGCAGTTCACAGTTCACAGATCACAGATCACAGTTCACAGTTCACAGTTCACAGTTCACTGTTCACAGTTCACTGTTCACAGATCATAGTTCACAGTTCACAGTTCACAGTTCACAGTTCACAGTTCACAGTTCACAGTCTTCATTTCACAATTCACAGTTCGCAGTTCACAGTTCACAGATCACAGTTCACAGATCACAGTTCACAGTTCACAGTTCACAGTTCACAGATCACACTTCAGAGTTCACAGTTCACTGTTCACAGATCACAGTTCACAGTCTTAATTTCACACTTCACACTTCACAGTGCACAGTTCACAGTCCACAGTTCACAGTCCACAGTTCACTGTTCACAAATCACAGTTCACAGTTCACAGTTCACAGTCCACAGATCACAGTTCACAGTCTTCATTTCACACTTCACAGTTCGCAGTTCGCAGTTCACAGTTCACAGGTCACAGGTCACAGTTCACAGTTCACTGTTCACAGATCACAGTTCACAGATCACAGTCTTCATTTCACACTTCACACTTCACACTTCACAGTGCACAGTTCACAGTCCACAGTTCACTGTTCACAAATCACAGTTCACACTTCACAGTTCACAGTTCACAGTCCACAGATCACAGTTCACAGACTTTATTTCACACTTCACAGTTCGCAGTTCACAGTTCACAGTTCACAGTTCACAGTTCGCAGGTCACAGTTCACATTTCACAGTTCACTGTCTTCATTTCATACTTCACAGTTCGCAGTTCACAGTTCACAGGTCACAGTTCACAGCCCACTGTTCACAGTTCACAGATCACAGTTCACAGTTCACAGACTTTATTTCACAATTCAGTTTTCACAGTTCACAGTTCACAGTTCTCAGTTCACAGTTCACAGTTCACAGATCACAGTTCACAGTCTTCATTTCACACTTCAGTCTTCACAGGGCACAGTTCACAGTTCACAGTCTTCATTTCACAATTCACAGTTCGCAGTAGACAGTTCACAGATCACAGTTCACAGATCACAGTTCACAGTTCACAGTTCACAGTTCACAGTTCACAGTTCACAGGTCACAGTTCACAGTTCACAGTTCACAGTCCACAGTTCACTGTTCACAGATCACAGTTCACAGTTCACAGTCTTCATTTCACACTTCACACTTCACAGTGCACAGTTCACAGTCCACAGTTCACAGTCCACAGTTCACTGTTCACAAATCACAGTTCACAGTTCACAGTCCACAGATCATAGTTCACAGTTCACAGTTCACAGTTCACAGTTCACAGTTCACAGTTCACAGTTTACAGTTCTCAGTTTACAGTTCTCATTTCACAGTTGACAGTTCACAGTTCACAGTTCACACTTCACAGTTCACAGTTCACAGTTCACAGTCCACAGTTCACTGTTCACAGATCATAGTTCACAGTTCACAGTTCACAGTTCACACTTCACAGTTCACAGTTCACAGTTCACAGTTCACAGTCTTCATTTCACAATTCACAGTTCGCAGTTCACAGTTCACAGATCACAGTTCGCAGTTCACAGTTCACAGATCACAGTTCACAGATCACAGTTCACAGTTCACAGTTCACAGTTCACAGTTCACAGTTCACAGATCACACTTCACAGTTCACAGTTCACAGATCACAGTTCACAGATCACAGTTCACAGACTTTATTTCACAATTCAGTTTTCACAGTTCACAGTTCACAGTCCGCAGTTCACTGTTCACAGATCATAGTTCACAGTTCACAGTTCACAGTTCACAGTTCACAGTTCCAGTTCACAGTTCACAGTTCACAGTTCACAGTTCACAGTTCACAGTCCACTGTTCACAGTCTTCATTTCACAATTCACAGTTCGCAGTTCACAGTTCACAGTTCACAGTTCACAGTTCACAGTTCACTGTTCACAGTTTACAGTTCTCAGTTTACAGTTCTCAGTTCACAGTTGACAGTTCACAGTTCACAGTTCACACTTCACAGTTCACAGTTCACAGTTCACAGTTCACAGTCCACAGTTCACTGTTCACAATTCACAGTTCACAGTTCACAGTTCACAGTTCACTGTTCACTGTTCACTGTTCACAGTCCACAGTTCACTGTTCACAGATCACAGTTCACAGTTCACAGTCTTCATTTCACACTTCACACTTCACAGTGCACAGTTCACAGTCCACAGTTCACAGTCCACAGTTCACTGTTCACAAATCACAGTTCACAGTTCACAGTTCACAGTCCACAGATCATAGTTCACAGTTCACAGTTCACAGTTCACAGTTCACAGTTCACAGTTCACAGTTCACAGTTTACAGTTCTCAGTTTACAGTTCTCATTTCACAGTTGACAGTTCACAGTTCACAGTTCACACTTCACAGTTCACAGTTCACAGTTCACAGTCCACAGTTCACTGTTCACAGATCATAGTTCACAGTTCACAGTTCACAGTTCACAGTTCACAGTTCACAGTTCACAGTTCACAGTTCACAGTTCACAGTCTTCATTTCACAATTCACAGTTCGCAGTTCACAGTTCACAGATCACAGTTCGCAGTTCACAGTTCACAGATCACAGTTCACAGATCACAGTTCACAGTTCACAGTTCACAGTTCACAGTTCACAGTTCACAGATCACACTTCACAGTTCACAGTTCACAGATCACAGTTCACAGATCACAGTTCACAGACTTTATTTCACAATTCAGTTTTCACAGTTCACAGTTCACAGTCCGCAGTTCACTGTTCACAGATCATAGTTCACAGTTCACAGTTCACAGTTCACAGTTCACAGTTCACAGTTCCAGTTCACAGTTCACAGTTCACAGTTCACAGTCCACTGTTCACAGTCTTCATTTCACAATTCACAGTTCGCAGTTCACAGTTCACAGTTCACAGTTCACAGTTCACAGTTCACTGTTCACAGTTTACAGTTCTCAGTTTACAGTTCTCAGTTCACAGTTGACAGTTCACAGTTCACAGTTCACACTTCACAGTTCACAGTTCACAGTTCACAGTCCACAGTTCACTGTTCACAATTCACAGTTCACAGTTCACAGTTCACAGTTCACAGTTCACTGTTCACTGTTCACTGTTCACAGTTCACAGTTCACAGTTCACAGTCTTCATTTCACAATTCACAGTTCGCAGTTCACAGGTCACAGTTCACAGTTCACAGGTCACAGTTCACAGTTCACAGTCCACAGTTCACTGTTCACAGATCACAGTTCACAGTTCACAGTCTTCATTTCACACTTCACACTTCACAGTGCACAGTTCACAGTCCACAGTTCACAGTCTTCATTTCATAATTCACAGTTCGCAGTTCACAGTTCACAGATCACAGTTCACAGATCACAGTTCACAGTTCACAGTTCAGAGTTCACAGATCACACTTCAGTGTTCACAGTTCACAGTTCACAGATCACAGTTCACAGACTTTATTTCACAATTCAGTTTTCACAGTTCACAGTTCACAGTTCACAGTTCACAGTTCCAGTTCCAGTTCACAGTTCACAGTTCACAGTTCACAGTTCACAGTTCGCAGTTCACACTTCACTGTTCACAGATCACAGTTCTCAGTTCACAGTTCACAGTTCACAGTTCCCAGTTCGCAGGTCACAGTTCACATTTCACAGTTCACAGTTCACAGGTCACAGTTCACAGTTCACAGGTCACAGGTCACAGTTCACAGTTCACAGTTCACAGTCCACAGTTCACTGTTCACAGATCACAGTTCACAGATCACAGTCTTCATTTCACACTTCATACTTCACAGTGCACAGTTCACAGTCCACAGTTCACTGTTCACAAATCACAGTTCACACTTCACAGTTCACAGTTCACAGTCCACAGATCACAGTTCACAGACTTTATTTCACACTTCACAGTTCGCAGTTCACAGTTCACAGTTCACAGTTCACAGTTCGCAGGTCACAGTTCACATTTCACAGTTCACTGTCTTTATTTCATACTTCACAGTTCGCAGTTCACAGTTCACAGGTCACAGTTCACAGCCCACTGTTCACAGTTCACAGATCACAGTTCACAGTTCACAGACTTTATTTCACAATTCAGTTTTCACAGTTCACAGTTCACAGTTCTCAGTTCACAGTTCACAGTTCACAGATCACAGTTCACAGTCTTCATTTCACACTTCAGTCTTCACAGGGCACAGTTCACAGTTCACAGTCTTCATTTCACAATTCACAGTTCGCAGTAGACAGTTCACAGATCACAGTTCACAGATCACAGTTCACAGTTCACAGTTCACAGTTCACAGTTCACAGGTCACAGTTCACAGTTCACAGTTCACAGTTCACAGTTCACAGATCACACTTCACAGTTCACAGTCCACAGATCACAGTTCACAGTCTTCATTTCACACTTCACAGTTCGCAGTTCACAGTTCACAGATCACAGTTCACAGTTCACAGTTCACAGTTCACTGTTCACAGTTTACAGTTCTCAGTTTACAGTTCTCAGTTCACAGTTGACAGTTCACAGTTGACAGTTCACAGTTCACACTTCACAGTTCACAGTTCACAGTCCACAGTTCACTGTTCACAGATCATAGTTCACAGTTCACAGTTCACAGTTCACAGTTCACAGTTCACAGTTCACAGTCCACAGTTCACTGTTCACAGATCATAGTTCACAGTTCACAGTTCACAGTTCACAGTTCACAGTTCACAGTCTTCATTTCACAAATCACAGTTCGCAGTTCACAGTTCACAGATCACAGTTCACAGATCACAGTTCACAGTTCACAGTTCACAGTTCACAGTTCACAGATCACACTTCACAGTTCACAGTTCACAGTTCACAGATCACAGTTCACAGATCACAGTTCACAGACTTTATTTCACAATTCAGTTTTCACAGTTCACAGTTCACAGTCCGCAGTTCACTGTTCACAGATCATAGTTCACAGTTCACAGTTCACAGATCACAGTTTACAGTTCACAGTTCACAGTTCCAGTTCACAGTTCACAGTTCACAGTTCACAGTTCACAGTCTTCATTTCACAATTCACAGTTCGCAGTTCACAGTTCACAGTTCACAGTTCACAGTTCACTGTTCACAGTTTACAGTTCTCAGTTTACAGTTCTCAGTTCACAGTTCACAGTTCACAGTTCACAGTTCACACTTCACAGTTCACAGTTCACAGTTCACAGTCCACAGTTCACTGTTCACAATTCACAGTTCACAGTTCACAGTTCACAGTTCACAGTTCACAGTTCACAGTCCACAGATCACAGTTCACAGTCTTCAGTTCACACTTAACAGTTCGCAGTTCACAGTTCACAGATCACAGATCACAGTTCACAGTTCACAGTTCACAGTTCACTGTTCACAGTTCACTGTTCACAGATCATAGTTCACAGTTCACAGTTCACAGTTCACAGTTCACAGACTTTATTTCACAATTCAGTTTTCACAGTTCACAGTTCACAGTTCTCAGTTCACAGTTCACAGTTCACAGATCACAGTTCACAGTCTTCATTTCACACTTCAGTCTTCACAGGGCACAGTTCACAGTTCACAGTCTTCATTTCACAATTCACAGTTCGCAGTAGACAGTTCACAGATCACAGTTCACAGATCACAGTTCACAGTTCACAGTTCACAGTTCACAGTTCACAGGTCACAGTTCACAGTTCACAGTTCACAGTCCACAGTTCACTGTTCACAGATCACAGTTCACAGTTCACAGTATTCATTTCACACTTCACAGTGCACAGTTCACAGTCCACAGTTCACAGTCCACAGTTCACAGTCCACAGTTCACTGTTCACAAATCACAGTTCACAGTTCACAGTTCACAGTCCACAGATCACAGTTCACAGTCTTCATTTCACACTTCACAGTTCGCAGTTCACAGTTCACAGATCACAGTTCACAGTTCACAGTTCACAGTTCACTGTTCACAGTTTACAGTTCTCAGTTTACAGTTCTCAGTTCACAGTTGACAGTTGACAGTTCACAGTTCACACCTCACAGTTCACAGTTCACAGTCCACAGTTCACTGTTCACAGATCATAGTTCACAGTTCACAGTTCACAGTTCACAGTTCACAGTTCACAGTCCACAGATCACAGTTCACAGTCTTCATTTCACACTTCACAGTTCGCAGTTCACAGTTCACAGATCACAGTTCACAGTTCACAGTTCACAGTTCACTGTTCACAGTTTACAGTTCTCAGTTTACAGTTCTCAGTTCACAGTTGACAGTTGACAGTTGACAGTTCACAGTTCACACTTCACAGTTCACAGTTCACAGTCCACAGTTCACTGTTCACAGATCATAGTTCACAGTTCACAGTTCACAGTTCACAGTTCACAGTTCACAGTTCACAGTCCACAGTTCACTGTTCACAGATCATAGTTCACAGTTCACAGTTCACAGTTCACAGTTCACAGTTCACAGTCTTCATTTCACAAATCACAGTTCGCAGTTCACAGTTCACAGATCACAGTTCACAGATCACAGTTCACAGTTCACAGTTCACAGTTCACAGTTCACAGATCACACTTCACAGTTCACAGTTCACAGATCACAGTTCACAGATCACAGTTCACAGACTTTATTTCACAATTCAGTTTTCACAGTTCACAGTTCACAGTCCGCAGTTCACTGTTCACAGATCATAGTTCACAGTTCACAGTTCACAGATCACAGTTTACAGTTCACAGTTCACAGTTCCAGTTCACAGTTCACAGTTCACAGTTCACAGTTCACAGTCTTCATTTCACAATTCACAGTTCGCAGTTCACAGTTCACAGTTCACAGTTCACAGTTCACTGTTCACAGTTTACAGTTCTCAGTTTACAGTTCTCAGTTCACAGTTGACAGTTCACAGTTCACAGTTCACACTTCACAGTTCACAGTTCACAGTTCACAGTCCACAGTTCACTGTTCACAATTCACAGTTCACAGTTCACAGTTCACAGTTCACAGTTCACAGTTCACAGTCCACAGATCACAGTTCACAGTCTTCATTTCACACTTAACAGTTCGCAGTTCACAGTTCACAGATCACAGATCACAGTTCACAGTTCACAGTTCACAGTTCACTGTTCACAGTTCACTGTTCACAGATCATAGTTCACAGTTCACAGTTCACAGTTCACAGTTCACAGTTCACAGTTCACAGTCTTCATTTCACAATTCACAGTTCGCAGTTCACAGTTCACAGATCACAGTTCACAGATCACAGTTCACAGTTCACAGTTCACAGTTCACAGATCACACTTCAGAGTTCACAGTTCACTGTTCACAGATCACAGTTCACAGTCTTAATTTCACACTTCACACTTCACAGTGCACAGTTCACAGTCCACAGTTCACAGTCCACAGTTCACTGTTCACAAATCACAGTTCACAGTTCACAGTTCACAGTCCACAGATCACAGTTCACAGTCTTCATTTCACACTTCACAGTTCGCAGTTCACAGTTCACAGATCACAGTTCACAGTTCACAGTTCACAGTTCACTGTTCACAGTTTACAGTTCTCAGTTTACAGTTCTCAGTTCACAGTTGACAGTTGACAGTTCACAGTTCACACTTCACAGTTCACAGTTCACAGTCCACAGTTCACTGTTCTCAGATCATAGTTCACAGTTCACAGTTCACAGTTCACAGTTCACAGTTCACAGTTCACAGTTTACAGTTCTCAGTTTACAGTTCTCATTTCACAGTTGACAGTTCACAGTTCACAGTTCACACTTCACAGTTCACAGTTCACAGTTCACAGTCCACAGTTCACTGTTCACAGATCATAGTTCACAGTTCACAGTTCACAGTTCACAGTTCACAGTTCACAGTTCACAGTCTTCATTTCACAATTCACAGTTCGCAGTTCACAGTTCACAGATTACAGTTCACAGATCACAGTTCACAGTTCACAGTTCACAGTTCACAGATCACAGTTCACAGTCTTCATTTCACACTTCACAGTTCGCAGTTCACAGTTCACAGATCACAGTTCACAGTTCACAGTTCACAGTTCACTGTTCACAGTTTACAGTTCTCAGTTTACAGTTCTCAGTTCACAGTTGACAGTTGACAGTTCACAGTTCACACTTCACAGTTCACAGTTCACAGTCCACAGTTCACTGTTCTCAGATCATAGTTCACAGTTCACAGTTCACAGTTCACAGTTCACAGTTCACAGTTCACAGTTTACAGTTCTCAGTTTACAGTTCTCATTTCACAGTTGACAGTTGACAGTTCACAGTTCACACTTCACAGTTCACAGTTCACAGTCCACAGTTCACTGTTCTCAGATCATAGTTCACAGTTCACAGTTCACAGTTCACAGTTCACAGTTCACAGTTCACAGTTTACAGTTCTCAGTTTACAGTTCTCATTTCACAGTTGACAGTTCACAGTTCACAGTTCACAGTTCACAGTTCACAGTTCACAGTTCACAGTTCACAGTTCACTGTTCACAGTTTACAGTTCTCAGTTTACAGTTCTCAGTTCACAGTTGACAGTTCACAGTTCACAGTTCACACTTCACAGTTCACAGTTCACAGTTCACAGTCCACAGTTCACAATTCACAGTTCACAGTTGACAGTTGACAGTTCACAGTTCACAGTTCACTGTTCACTGTTCACTGTTCACAGTTCACAGTTCACAGTTCACAGTCTTCATTTCACAATTCACAGTTCGCAGTTCACAGGTCACAGTTCACAGTTCACAGGTCACAGTTCACAGTTCACAGTCCACAGTTCACAGTTCACAGATCACAGTTCACAGTTCACAGTCTTCATTTCACACTTCACAGTTCGCAGTTCACAGTTCACAGATCACAGTTCACAGTTCACAGTTCACAGTTCACTGTTCACAGTTTACAGTTCTCAGTTTACAGTTCTCAGTTCACAGTTGACAGTTGACAGTTGACAGTTCACAGTTCACACTTCACAGTTCACAGTTCACAGTCCACAGTTCACTGTTCACAGATCATAGTTCACAGTTCACAGTTCACAGTTCACAGTTCACAGTTCACAGTCCACAGTTCACTGTTCACAGATCATAGTTCACAGTTCACAGTTCACAGTTCACAGTTCACAGTTCACAGTCTTCATTTCACAATTCACAGTTCGCAGTTCACAGTTCACAGATCACAGTTCACAGATCACAGTTTACAGTTCTCAGTTCACAGTTGACAGTTCACAGTTCACAGTTCACACTTCACAGTTCACAGTTCACAGTTCACAGTCCACAGTTCACTGTTCACAATTCACAGTTCACAGTTCACAGTTCACAGTTCACAGTTCACAGTCCACACATCACAGTTCACAGTCTTCATTTCACACTTCACAGTTCGCAGTTCACAGTTCACAGATCACAGATCACAGTTCACAGTTCACAGTTCACAGTTCACTGTTCACAGTTCACTGTTCACAGATCATAGTTCACAGTTCACAGTTCACAGTTCACAGTTCACAGTTCACAGTTCACAGTCTTCATTTCACAATTCACAGTTCGCAGTTCAAAGTTCACAGATCACAGTTCACAGATCACAGTTCACAGTTCACAGTTCACAGTTCACAGTTCACAGATCACACTTCAGAGTTCACAGTTCACTGTTCACAGATCACAGTTCACAGTCTTAATTTCACACTTCACACTTCACAGTGCACAGTTCACAGTCCACAGTTCACAGTCCACAGTTCACTGTTCACAAATCACAGTTCACAGTTCACAGTTCACAGTCCACGGATCACAGTTCACAGTCTTCATTTCACACTTCACAGTTCGCAGTTCGCAGTTCACAGTTCACAGATCACAGTTCACAGTTCACAATTCACTGTTCACAGTTTACAGTTCTCAGTTTACAGTTCTCAATTCACAGTTGACAGTTCACAGTTCACAGTTCACACTTCACAGTTCACAGTTCACAGTCCACAGTTCACTGTTCACAGATCATAGTTCACAGTTCACAGTTCACAGTTCACAGTTCACAGTTCACAGTTCACAGTTCATTGTTTACAGTTCTCAGTTTACAGTTCTCATTTCACAGTTGACAGTTCACAGTTCACAGTTCACACTTCACAGTTCACAGTTCACAGTTCACAGTCCACAGTTCACTGTTCACAGATCATAGTTCACAGTTCACAGTTCACAGTTCACAGTTCACAGTTCACAGTTCACAGTTCACAGTTCACAGTTCACAGTCTTCATTTCACAATTCACAGTTCGCAGTTCACAGTTCACAGATTACAGTTCACAGATCACAGTTCACAGTTCACAGTTCACAGTTCACAGTTCACAGATCACACTTCACAGTTCACAGTTCACAGATCACAGTTCACAGATCACAGTTCACAGACTTTATTTCACAATTCAGTTTTCACAGTTCACAGTTCACAGTCCGCAGTTCACTGTTCACAGATCACAGTTCACAGTTCACAGTCTTCATTTCACACTTCACACTTCACAGTGCACAGTTCACAGTCCACAGTTCACAGTCCACAGTTCACTGTTCACAAATCACAGTTCACAGTTCACAGTTCACAGTCCACAGATCACAGTTCACAGTCTTCATTTCACACTTCACAGTTCGCAGTTCACAGTTCACAGATCACAGATCACAGTTCACAGTTCACAGTTCACAGTTCACAGTTCACAGTTCACTGTTCACAGTTCACTGTTCACAGATCATAGTTCACAGTTCACAGTTCACAGTTCACAGTTCACAGTTCACAGTTCACAGTCTTCATTTCACAATTCACAGTTCGCAGTTCACAGTTCACAGATCACAGTTCACAGATCACAGTTCACAGTTCACAGTTCAGAGTTCACAGATCACACTTCAGAGTTCACAGTTCACAGTTCACAGATCACAGTTCACAGACTTTATTTCACAATTCAGTTTTCACAGTTCACAGTTCACAGTTCACAGTTCACAGTTCCAGTTCCAGTTCACAGTTCACAGTTCACAGTTCACAGTTCACAGTTCACACTTCACTGTTCACAGATCACAGTTCTCAGTTCACAGTTCCCAGTTCGCAGGTCACAGTTCACATTTCACAGTTCACAGTTCACAGGTCACAGTTCACAGTTCACAGGTCACAGGTCACAGTTCACAGTTCACAGTTCACAGTCCACAGTTCACTGTTCACAGATCACAGTTCACAGATCACAGTCTTCATTTCACACTTCACACTTCACAGTGCACAGTTCACAGTTCACAGTTCACAGTTCACAGTCTTCATTTCACAATTCACAGTTCGCAGTTCACAGTTCACAGATCACAGTTCACAGATCACAGTTCACAGTTCACAGTTCAGAGTTCACAGATCACACTTCAGAGTTCACAGTTCACAGTTCACAGATCACAGTTCACAGACTTTATTTCACAATTCAGTTTTCACAGTTCACAGTTCACAGTTCACAGTTCACAGTTCCAGTTCCAGTTCACAGTTCACAGTTCACAGTTCACAGTTCACAGTTCACACTTCACTGTTCACAGATCACAGTTCTCAGTTCACAGTTCCCAGTTCGCAGGTCACAGTTCACATTTCACAGTTCACAGTTCACAGGTCACAGTTCACAGTTCACAGGTCACAGGTCACAGTTCACAGTTCACAGTTCACAGTCCACAGTTCACTGTTCACAGATCACAGTTCACAGATCACAGTCTTCATTTCACACTTCACACTTCACAGTGCACAGTTCACAGTCCACAGTTCACTGTTCACAAATCACAGTTCACACTTCACAGTTCACAGTTCACAGTCCACAGATCACAGTTCACAGACTTTATTTCACACTTCACAGTTCGCAGTTCACAGTTCACAGTTCACAGTTCACAGTTCGCAGGTCACAGTTCACATTTCACAGTTCACTGTCTTCATTTCATACTTCACAGTTCGCAGTTCACAGTTCACAGGTCACAGTTCACAGCCCACTGTTCACAGTTCACAGATCACAGTTCACAGTTCACAGACTTTATTTCACAATTCAGTTTTCACAGTTCACAGTTCACAGTTCTCAGTTCACAGTTCACAGTTCACAGATCACAGTTCACTGTTCACAGATCACAGTTCACAGTTCACAGTTTTCATTTCACACTTCACACTTCACAGTGCACAGTTCAGAGTCCACAGTTCACAGTCCACAGTTCACTGTTCACAAATCACAGTTCACAGTTCACAGTCCACACATCACAGTTCACAGTCTTCATTTCACACTTCACAGTTCGCAGTTCACAGTTCACAGATCACAGATCACAGTTCACAGTTCACAGTTCACAGTTCACTGTTCACAGTTCACTGTTCACAGATCATAGTTCACAGTTCACAGTTCACAGTTCACAGTTCACAGTTCACAGTTCACAGTCTTCATTTCACAATTCACAGTTCGCAGTTCAAAGTTCACAGATCACAGTTCACAGATCACAGTTCACAGTTCACAGTTCACAGTTCACAGTTCACAGATCACACTTCAGAGTTCACAGTTCACTGTTCACAGATCACAGTTCACAGTCTTAATTTCACACTTCACACTTCACAGTGCACAGTTCACAGTCCACAGTTCACAGTCCACAGTTCACTGTTCACAAATCACAGTTCACAGTTCACAGTTCACAGTCCACGGATCACAGTTCACAGTCTTCATTTCACACTTCACAGTTCGCAGTTCGCAGTTCACAGTTCACAGATCACAGTTCACAGTTCACAATTCACTGTTCACAGTTTACAGTTCTCAGTTTACAGTTCTCAATTCACAGTTGACAGTTCACAGTTCACAGTTCACACTTCACAGTTCACAGTTCACAGTCCACAGTTCACTGTTCACAGATCATAGTTCACAGTTCACAGTTCACAGTTCACAGTTCACAGTTCACAGTTCACAGTTCATTGTTTACAGTTCTCAGTTTACAGTTCTCATTTCACAGTTGACAGTTCACAGTTCACAGTTCACACTTCACAGTTCACAGTTCACAGTTCACAGTCCACAGTTCACTGTTCACAGATCATAGTTCACAGTTCACAGTTCACAGTTCACAGTTCACAGTTCACAGTTCACAGTTCACAGTTCACAGTTCACAGTCTTCATTTCACAATTCACAGTTCGCAGTTCACAGTTCACAGATTACAGTTCACAGATCACAGTTCACAGTTCACAGTTCACAGTTCACAGTTCACAGATCACACTTCACAGTTCACAGTTCACAGATCACAGTTCACAGATCACAGTTCACAGACTTTATTTCACAATTCAGTTTTCACAGTTCACAGTTCACAGTCCGCAGTTCACTGTTCACAGATCACAGTTCACAGTTCACAGTCTTCATTTCACACTTCACACTTCACAGTGCACAGTTCTCAGTCCACAGTTCACAGTCCACAGTTCACTGTTCACAAATCACAGTTCACAGTTCACAGTTCACAGTCCACAGATCACAGTTCACAGTCTTCATTTCACACTTCACAGTTCGCAGTTCACAGTTCACAGATCACAGATCACAGTTCACAGTTCACAGTTCACAGTTCACAGTTCACAGTTCACTGTTCACAGTTCACTGTTCACAGATCATAGTTCACAGTTCACAGTTCACAGTTCACAGTTCACAGTTCACAGTTCACAGTCTTCATTTCACAATTCACAGTTCGCAGTTCACAGTTCACAGATCACAGTTCACAGATCACAGTTCACAGTTCACAGTTCAGAGTTCACAGATCACACTTCAGAGTTCACAGTTCACAGTTCACAGATCACAGTTCACAGACTTTATTTCACAATTCAGTTTTCACAGTTCACAGTTCACAGTTCACAGTTCACAGTTCCAGTTCCAGTTCACAGTTCACAGTTCACAGTTCACAGTTCACAGTTCACACTTCACTGTTCACAGATCACAGTTCTCAGTTCACAGTTCCCAGTTCGCAGGTCACAGTTCACATTTCACAGTTCACAGTTCACAGGTCACAGTTCACAGTTCACAGGTGACAGGTCACAGTTCACAGTTCACAGTTCACAGTCCACAGTTCACTGTTCACAGATCACAGTTCACAGATCACAGTCTTCATTTCACACTTCACACTTCACAGTGCACAGTTCACAGTTCACAGTTCACAGTTCACAGTCTTCATTTCACAATTCACAGTTCGCAGTTCACAGTTCACAGATCACAGTTCACAGATCACAGTTCACAGTTCACAGTTCAGAGTTCACAGATCACACTTCAGAGTTCACAGTTCACAGTTCACAGATCACAGTTCACAGACTTTATTTCACAATTCAGTTTTCACAGTTCACAGTTCACAGTTCACAGTTCACAGTTCCAGTTCCAGTTCACAGTTCACAGTTCACAGTTCACAGTTCACAGTTCACACTTCACTGTTCACAGATCACAGTTCTCAGTTCACAGTTCCCAGTTCGCAGGTCACAGTTCACATTTCACAGTTCACAGTTCACAGGTCACAGTTCACAGTTCACAGGTCACAGGTCACAGTTCACAGTTCACAGTTCACAGTCCACAGTTCACTGTTCACAGATCACAGTTCACAGATCACAGTCTTCATTTCACACTTCACACTTCACAGTGCACAGTTCACAGTCCACAGTTCACTGTTCACAAATCACAGTTCACACTTCACAGTTCACAGTTCACAGTCCACAGATCACAGTTCACAGACTTTATTTCACACTTCACAGTTCGCAGTTCACAGTTCACAGTTCACAGTTCACAGTTCGCAGGTCACAGTTCACATTTCACAGTTCACTGTCTTCATTTCATACTTCACAGTTCGCAGTTCACAGTTCACAGGTCACAGTTCACAGCCCACTGTTCACAGTTCACAGATCACAGTTCACAGTTCACAGACTTTATTTCACAATTCAGTTTTCACAGTTCACAGTTCACAGTTCTCAGTTCACAGTTCACAGTTCACAGATCACAGTTCACTGTTCACAGATCACAGTTCACAGTTCACAGTTTTCATTTCACACTTCACACTTCACAGTGCACAGTTCAGAGTCCACAGTTCACAGTCCACAGTTCACTGTTCACAAATCACAGTTCACAGTTCACAGTCCACAGATCACAGTTCACAGTCTTCATTTCACACTTCACAGTTCGCAGTTCACAGTTCACAGATCACAGTTCACAGTTCACAGTTCACTGTTCACAGTTTACAGTTCTCAGTTTACAGTTCTCAGTTCACAGTTGACAGTTGACAGTTCACAGTTCACAGTTCACAGTTCACAGTTCACAGTTCACAGTTCACAGTTCACAGTTCACAGTTCACAGATCACACTTCACAGTTCACAGTTCACAGATCACAGTTCACAGATCACAGTACACAGACTTTATTTCACAATTCAGTTTTCACAGTTCACAGTTCACAGTCCGCAGTTCACTGTTCACAGATCATAGTTCACAGTTCACAGTTCACAGTTCACAGTTCACAGTTTACAGTTCACAGTTCACAGTTCCAGTTCACAGTTCACAGTTCACAGTTCACAGTTCACAGTTCACAGTTCACAGTTCACAGGTCACAGTTCACAGTTCACAGTTCACAGTCCACAGTTCACAGTTCACAGTTCACAGTTCACAGTTCACAGTCTTCATTTCACAATTCACAGTTCGCAGTTCACAGTTCACAGTTCACAGTTCACAGTTCACAGTTCACTGTTCACAGTTTACAGTTCTCAGTTTACAGTTCTCAGTTCACAGTTGACAGTTCACAGTTCACAGTTCACACTTCACAGTTCACAGTTCACAGTTCACAGTCCACAGTTCACTGTTCACAATTCACAGTTCACAGTTCACAGTTCACAGTTCACAGTTCACAGTTCACAGTTCACTGTTCACTGTTCACAGTTCACAGTTCACAGTTCACAGTATTCATTTCACAATTCACAGTTCGCAGTTCACAGTTCACAGTTCACAGGTCACAGTTCACAGTTCACAGGTCACAGTTCACAGTTCACAGTCCACAGTTCACTGTTCACAGATCACAGTTCACAGTTCACAGTTCACAGTTGACAGTTGACAGTTCACAGTACACACTTCACAGTTCACAGTCCACAGTTCACTGTTCACAGGTCACAGTTCACAGTCCACTGTTCACAGTTCACAGTTCTCAGTTCACAGATCACAGTTCACAGACTTCATCTCACAATTCAGTTTTCACAGTTCACAGTTCACAGTTCTCAGTTCAGAGATCACAGTTCACAGTCTTCATTTCACAGTTCACAGTTCACAGTTCACAGATCACAGACCACAGTTCACTGTTCACAGATCAGAGTTCACAGTTCACAGTTCACATTTCAGAGTCTTCATTTCACACTTCAGTCTTCACAGTGCACAGTTCACAGTCCACAGATCACAGTTCACAGTTCTCAGTTCAGAGATCACAGTTCACAGTCTTCATTTCACACTTCACAGTTCGCAGTTCACAGTTCAAAGATCACAGTTCACAGTTCACAGTTCACAGTACATAGTCCACAGTTCACTATTCACAGCTCACAGTTCTCAGTTCACAGATCACAGTTCACAGTCTTCATTTCACACTTCACAGTTCGCAGTTCACAGTTCACAGATCACAGTTCACAGTTCACAGTTCACACTTCACAGTTCTCCGATCACAGTATTCATTTCACACTTCACAGTTCGCAGTTCACAGTTGACAGTTCACAGTCCACAGTTCAGTATTCACAGTTCACAGTTTTCAGTTCACAGATCACAGTTCACAGTCTTCATTTCACACTTAACAGTTCACAGTCTTCATTTCACACTTAACAGTTCGCAGTTCACAGTTCACAGATCACAGTTCACAGTTCACAGTTCACAGTTCACAGTTCACAGTCCACGGATGACAGTTCACAGTCTTCATTTCACACTTCACATTTCGCAGTTCACAGTTCACAGTTCACAGTTCACAGATCACTGTTCACAGTTTACAGTTATCAGTTTACAGTTCTCATTTCACAGTTGACAATTCACAGTTCACAGTTCACACTTCACAGTTCACAGTTCACAGTTCACAGTCCACAGTTCACTGTTCACAATTCACAGTTCACAGATCACAGTTCACAGATTACAGTTCACAGTCTTCATTTCACACTTCACAGTTCGCAGTTCGCAGTTCACAGTTCACAGATCACAGTTCACAGTTCACAGTTCACAGTTCACTGTTCACAGTTTACAGTTCTCAGTTTACAGTTCTCAGTTCACAGTTGACAGTTGACAGTTCACAGTTCACAGTTCACAGTTCACAGTTCACAGTTCACAGTTCACAGTTCACAGATCACACTTCACAGTTCACAGTTCACAGATCACAGTTCACAGATCACAGTACACAGACTTTATTTCACAATTCAGTTTTCACAGTTCACAGTTCACAGTCCGCAGTTCACTGTTCACAGATCATAGTTCACAGTTCACAGTTCACAGTTCACAGTTTACAGTTCACAGTTCACAGTTCCAGTTCACAGTTCACAGTTCACAGTTCACAGTTCACAGTTCACAGTTCACAGTTCACAGTTCACAGGTCACAGTTCACAGTTCACAGTTCACAGTCCACAGTTCACAGTTCACAGTTCACAGTTCACAGTTCACAGTCTTCATTTCACAATTCACAGTTCGCAGTTCACAGTTCACAGTTCACAGTTCACAGTTCACAGTTCACTGTTCACAGTTTACAGTTCTCAGTTTACAGTTCTCAGTTCACAGTTGACAGTTCACAGTTCACAGTTCACACTTCACAGTTCACAGTTCACAGTTCACAGTCCACAGTTCACTGTTCACAATTCACAGTTCACAGTTCACAGTTCACAGTTCACAGTTCACAGTTCACAGTTCACTGTTCACTGTTCACAGTTCACAGTTCACAGTTCACAGTCTTCATTTCACAATTCACAGTTCGCAGTTCACAGTTCACAGGTCACAGTTCACAGTTCACAGGTCACAGTTCACAGTTCACAGTCCACAGTTCACTGTTCACAGATCACAGTTCACAGTTCACAGTTCACAGTTGACAGTTGACAGTTCACAGTACACACTTCACAGTTCACAGTCCACAGTTCACTGTTCACAGGTCACAGTTCACAGTCCACTGTTCACAGTTCACAGTTCTCAGTTCACAGATCACAGTTCACAGACTTCATCTCACAATTCAGTTTTCACAGTTCACAGTTCACAGTTCTCAGTTCACAGATCACAGTTCACAGTCTTCATTTCACAGTTCACAGTTCACAGTTCACAGATCACAGACCACAGTTCACTGTTCACAGATCAGAGTTCACAGTTCACAGTTCACATTTCAGAGTCTTCATTTCACACTTCAGTCTTCACAGTGCACAGTTCACAGTCCACAGATCACAGTTCACAGTTCTCAGTTCACAGATCACAGTTCACAGTCTTCATTTCACACTTCACAGTTCGCAGTTCACAGTTCAAAGATCACAGTTCACAGTTCACAGTTCACAGTACATAGTCCACAGTTCACTATTCACAGCTCACAGTTCTCAGTTCACAGATCACAGTTCACAGTCTTCATTTCACACTTCACAGTTCGCAGTTCACAGTTCACAGATCACAGTTCACAGTTCACAGTTCACACTTCACAGTTCTCCGATCACAGTATTCATTTCACACTTCACAGTTCGCAGTTCACAGTTGACAGTTCACAGTCCACAGTTCAGTATTCACAGTTCACAGTTTTCAGTTCACAGATCACAGTTCACAGTCTTCATTTCACACTTAACAGTTCACAGTCTTCATTTCACACTTAACAGTTCGCAGTTCACAGTTCACAGATCACAGTTCACAGTTCACAGTTCACAGTTCACAGTTCACAGTCCACGGATGACAGTTCACAGTCTTCATTTCACACTTCACATTTCGCAGTTCACAGTTCACAGTTCACAGTTCACAGATCACTGTTCACAGTTTACAGTTATCAGTTTACAGTTCTCATTTCACAGTTGACAATTCACAGTTCACAGTTCACACTTCACAGTTCACAGTTCACAGTTCACAGTTCACAGTCCACAGTTCACTGTTCACAATTCACAGTTCACAGATCACAGTTCACAGATTACAGTTCACAGTCTTCATTTCACACTTCACAGTTCGCAGTTCACAGTTCACAGATCACAGTTCACAGTTCACAGTTCACACTTCACAGTTCTCCGATCACAGTATTCATTTCACACTTCACAGTTCGCAGTTCACAGTTGACAGTTCACAGTCCACAGTTCAGTATTCACAGTTCACAGTTTTCAGTTCACAGATCACAGTTCACAGTCTTCATTTCACACTTAACAGTTCACAGTCTTCATTTCACACTTAACAGTTCGCAGTTCACAGTTCACAGATCACAGTTCACAGTTCACAGTTCACAGTTCACAGTTCACAGTTCACAGTTCACAGTCCACGGATGACAGTTCACAGTCTTCATTTCACACTTCACAGTTCGCAGTTCACAGTTCACAGATCACAGTTCACAGTTCACAGTTCACAGATCACTGTTCACAGTTTACAGTTATCAGTTTACAGTTCACAGTTCACAGTCCACAGTTCACAGTTCACAGTTCTCAGTTCACAGATCACAGTTCACAGTCTTCATTTCACAGTTCACAGTTCACAGTTCACAGTTCCCCGTTCACAGTATTCATTTCACACTTCACAGTTCGCAGTTCACAGTTGACAGTTCACAGTCCACAGTTCACTATTCACAGTTCAAAATTCACAGTTCACAGTTCACAGTTCACAGTTCACAGTTCACAGTTCACAGTTCACAGTTCACAGTTCACAGTTCACAGTTCACAGTTCACAGTTCACAGTTCACAGTCCACAGTTCAGAGTTCACAGTTCTCAGTTCACAGATCACAGTTTACAGTCTTCATTTCACAGTTCACAGTTCACAGTGCACAGTTCACAGTTCCCCGTTCACAGTATTCATTTCACATTTCACAGTTCGCAGTTCACAGTTGACAGTTCACACTTCACAGTTCACAGTTCACAGTTCACAGTCCACAGTTCACTGTTCACAATTCACAGTTCACAGTTCACAGTTCACTGTTCACTGTTCACAGTTCACAGTCTTCATTTCACAATTCACAGTTCACAGATCACAGTTCACAGTTCACAGTTCACAGTATTCATTTCACATTTCACAGTTCGCAGTTCACAGTTGACAGTTCACAGTCCACAGTTCACAGTTCACAGTTCACAGTTTACAGTTCTCAGTTCACAGTTCACAGTTCACAGTTCACAGTTCACAGTTTACAGTTCTCAGTTCACAGTTCGCAGTTCACAGTTCACAGTTCACAGTTCACAGTCCACAGTTCACAGTTCACAGTTCACAGTTCACAGTTCACAGTCCACAGTTCACAGTTCACAGTTCACAGTTCTCAGTTCACAGATCACAGTTCACAGTATTCATTTCACACTTCACAGTTCGCAGTTCACAGTTCACAGATCACAGTTCACAGATTACAGTTCACAGTTCCCCGTTCACAGTATTCATTTCACATTTCACAGTTCGCAGTTCGCAGTTGACAGTTCACAGATCACAGTTCACAGTCTTCATTTCACAGTTCACAGTTCACAGTTCACAGATCACAGACCACAGTTCACTGTTCACAGATCAGAGTTCACAGTTCACAGTTCACATTTCAGAGTCTTCATTTCACACTTCAGTCTTCACAGTGCACAGTTCACAGTCCACAGATCACAGTTCACAGTTCTCAGTTCACAGATCACAGTTCACAGTCTTCATTTCACACTTCACAGTTCGCAGTTCACAGTTCAAAGATCACAGTTCACAGTTCACAGTTCACAGTACATAGTCCACAGTTCACTATTCACAGCTCACAGTTCTCAGTTCACAGATCACAGTTCACAGTCTTCATTTCACACTTCACAGTTCGCAGTTCACAGTTCACAGATCACAGTTCACAGTTCACAGTTCACACGTCACAGTTCTCCGATCACAGTATTCATTTCACACTTCACAGTTCGCAGTTCACAGTTGACAGTTCACAGTCCACAGTTCAGTATTCACAGTTCACAGTTTTCAGTTCACAGATCACAGTTCACAGTCTTCATTTCACACTTAACAGTTCACAGTCTTCATTTCACACTTAACAGTTCGCAGTTCACAGTTCACAGATCACAGTTCACAGTTCACAGTTCACAGTTCACAGTTCACAGTCCACGGATGACAGTTCACAGTCTTCATTTCACACTTCACATTTCGCAGTTCACAGTTCACAGTTCACAGTTCACAGATCACTGTTCACAGTTTACAGTTATCAGTTTACAGTTCTCATTTCACAGTTGACAATTCACAGTTCACAGTTCACACTTCACAGTTCACAGTTCACAGTTCACAGTCCACAGTTCACTGTTCACAATTCACAGTTCACAGATCACAGTTCACAGATTACAGTTCACAGTCTTCATTTCACACTTCACAGTTCGCAGTTCACAGTTCACAGATCACAGTTCACAGTTCACAGTTCACACTTCACAGTTCTCCGATCACAGTATTCATTTCACACTTCACAGTTCGCAGTTCACAGTTGACAGTTCACAGTCCACAGTTCAGTATTCACAGTTCACAGTTTTCAGTTCACAGATCACAGTTCACAGTCTTCATTTCACACTTAACAGTTCACAGTCTTCATTTCACACTTAACAGTTCGCAGTTCACAGTTCACAGATCACAGTTCACAGTTCACAGTTCACAGTTCACAGTTCACAGTCCACGGATGACAGTTCACAGTCTTCATTTCACACTTCACAGTTCGCAGTTCACAGTTCACAGATCACAGTTCACAGTTCACAGTTCACAGTTCACAGTTCACAGTTCACAGTTCACAGTTCACAGTTCACAGTCCACAGTTCAGAGTTCACAGTTCTCAGTTCACAGATCACAGTTTACAGTCTTCATTTCACAGTTCACAGTTCACAGTGCACAGTTCACAGTTCCCCGTTCACAGTATTCATTTCACATTTCACAGTTCGCAGTTCACAGTTGACAGTTCACACTTCACAGTTCACAGTTCACAGTTCTCAGTTCACAGATCACAGTTCACAGTCTTCATTTCACAGTTCACAGTTCACAGTTCACAGTTCACAGTTCCCCGTTCACAGTATTCATTTCACACTTCACAGTTCGCAGTTCACAGTTGACAGTTCACAGTCCACAGTTCACTATTCACAGTTCAAAATTCACAGTTCACAGTTCACAGTTCACAGTTCACAGTTCACAGTTCACAGTTCACAGTTCACAGTTCACAGTTCACAGTTCACAGTTCACAGTTCACAGTTCACAGTTCACAGTTCACAGTTCACAGTCCACAGTTCAGAGTTCACAGTTCTCAGTTCACAGATCACAGTTTACAGTCTTCATTTCACAGTTCACAGTTCACAGTGCACAGTTCACAGTTCCCCGTTCACAGTATTCATTTCACATTTCACAGTTCGCAGTTCACAGTTGACAGTTCACACTTCACAGTTCACAGTTCACAGTTCACAGTTCACAGTCCACAGTTCACTGTTCACAATTCACAGTTCACAGTTCACAGTTCACTGTTCACTGTTCACAGTTCACAGTCTTCATTTCACAATTCACAGTTCACAGATCACAGTTCACAGTTCACAGTTCACAGTATTCATTTCACATTTCACAGTTCGCAGTTCACAGTTGACAGTTCACAGTCCACAGTTCACAGTTCACAGTTCACAGTTTACAGTTCTCAGTTCACAGTTCACAGTTCACAGTTCACAGTTCACAGTTTACAGTTCTCAGTTCACAGTTCGCAGTTCACAGTTCACAGTTCACAGTTCACAGTCCACAGTTCACAGTTCACAGTTCACAGTTCACAGTTCACAGTCCACAGTTCACAGTTCACAGTTCACAGTTCTCAGTTCACAGATCACAGTTCACAGTATTCATTTCACACTTCACAGTTCGCAGTTCACAGTTCACAGATCACAGTTCACAGATTACAGTTCACAGTTCCCCGTTCACAGTATTCATTTCACATTTCACAGTTCGCAGTTCGCAGTTGACAGTTCACAGTCCACAGTTCACAGTTCACAGTTCACAGTTTACAGTTCTCAGTTCACAGTTCACAGTTCACAGTTCACAGTTCACAGTTCTCAGTTCACAGATCGCAGTTCACAGTCTTCATTTCACAGTTCACAGTTCACAGTTCACAGTTCACAGTTCCCCGTTCACAGTATTCATTTCACACTTGACAGTTGGCAGTTCACAGTTGACAGTTCACAGTCCACAGTTGACAGTTCACAGTCCACAGTTCACTATTCACAGTTCACAGTTCACTGTTCACTGTTCACAGTTCACAGTCTTCATTTCACAATTCACAGTTCACAGATCACAGTTCACAGTTCACAGTTCACAGTATTCATTTCACATTTCACAGTTCGCAGTTCACAGTTGACAGTTCACAGTCCACAGTTCACAGTTCACAGTTCACAGTTTACAGTTCTCAGTTCACAGTTCACAGTTCACAGTTCACAGTTCACAGTTTACAGTTCTCAGTTCACAGTTCACAGTTCACAGTTCACAGTTCACAGTTCACAGTCCACAGTTCACAGTTCACAGTTCACAGTTCACAGTCCACAGTTCACAGTTCACAGTTCACAGTTCTCAGTTCACAGATCACAGTTCACAGTATTCATTTCACACTTCACAGTTCGCAGTTCACAGTTCACAGATCACAGTTCACAGATTACAGTTCACAGTTCCCCGTTCACAGTATTCATTTCACATTTCACAGTTCGCAGTTCGCAGTTGACAGTTCACAGTCCACAGTTCACAGTTCACAGTTCACAGTTTACAGTTCTCAGTTCACAGTTCACAGTTCACAGTTCACAGTTCACAGTTCTCAGTTCACAGATCGCAGTTCACAGTCTTCATTTCACAGTTCACAGTTCACAGTTCACAGTTCACAGTTCCCCGTTCACAGTATTCATTTCACACTTGACAGTTCGCAGTTGACAGTTGGCAGTTCACAGTTGACAGTTCACAGTCCACAGTTGACAGTTCACAGTCCACAGTTCACTATTCACAGTTCACAGTTCTCAGTTCACAGATCACAGTTCACAGTCTTCATTTCATACTTCACAGTTCGCAGTTCACAGTCCGCAGTTCACAGTTCACAGATCACAGTTCACAGTTCACAGTTCACAGTTCACAGTTCACAGTTCACAGTTCACAGTTCACAGTTCACAGTTTACAGTTCTCAGTTCACAGTTGACAGTTGACAGTTCACAGTTCACAGTCTTCGTTTCACACTTCAGTCTTCACAGTGCATAGGTTACAGTCCACAGATCACAGTTCACAGTTCTCAGTTCACAGATCACAGTTCAGAGTCATCATTTCACACTTCACAGTTCGCAGTTCACAGTTCACAGATCACAGTTCACAGATTACAGTTCACAGCTGACAGTTGACAGTTCACAGTACACACTTCACAGTTCACAGTCCACAGTTCACTGTTCACAATTCACAGTTCACAGTTCACAGTCCACAGTTCTCAGTTCACAGATCACAGTTCACAGTCTTCATTTCACACTTAACAGTTCGCAGTTCACAGTTCACAGTTCACAGATCACAGTTCACAGTTCACAGTTCACAGTTCACAGTTCACATTTCACAGTCCACTGTTCAGAGTTCACAGTTCTCAGTTCACAGATCACAGTTTACAGTCTTCATTTCACAGTTCACAGTTCACAGTGCACAGTTCACAGTTCCCCGTTCACAGTATTCATTTCACATTTCACAGTTCGCAGTTCACAGTTGACAGTTCACAGTCCACAGTTCACAGTTCACAGTTCACAGTTTACAGTTCTCAGTTCACAGTTCACAGTTCACAGTTCACAGTTCACAGTTTACAGTTCTCAGTTCACAGTTCACAGTTCACAGTTCACAGTTCACAGTTCACAGTTCACAGTTCACAGTTCACAGTTCACAGTTCACAGTTCACAGTTCACAGTTCACAGTTCACAGTTCACAGTTCACAGTTCACAGTTCACATTTCACAGTCCACAGTTCAGAGTTCACAGTTCTCAGTTCACAGATCACAGTTTACAGTCTTCATTTCACAGTTCACAGTTCACAGTGCACAGTTCACAGTTCCCCGTTCACAGTATTCATTTCACATTTCACAGTTCGCAGTTCACAGTTGACAGTTCACAGTCCACAGTTCACAGTTCACAGTTTACAGTTCTCAGTTCACAGTTCACAGTTCACAGTTCACAGTTTACAGTTCACAGTTCACAGTTCACAGTTCACAGTTCACAGTTCACAGTTCACAGTCTACAGTTCACAGTTCACAGTTCACAGTTCACAGTTCACAGTTCACAGTCCACAGTTCACAGTTCACAGTTCTCAGTTCACAGATCACATTTCACAGTATTCATTTCACACTTCACAGTTCGCAGTTCACAGTTCACAGATCACAGTTCACAGATTACAGTTCACAGTTCCCCGTTCACAGTATTCATTTCACATTTCACAGTTCGCAGTTCACAGTTGACAGTTCCCAGTCCACAGTTCACAGTTCACAGTTCACAGTTCACAGTTCACAGTTCACAGTCCACAGGTCACAGTTCACAGTTCTCAGTTCACAGTTCACAGTTTACAGTTCTCAGTTCACAGTTGAGAGTTGACAGTTCACAGTTCACAGTCTTCGTTTCACACTTCAGTCTTCACAGTGCATAGGTTACAGTCCACAGATCACAGTTCACAGTTCACAGTTCACAGTTCACAGTTCACAGTTCACAGTTCACAGTTCACAGTTTACAGTTCTCAGTTCACAGTTGACAGTTGACAGTTCACAGTTCACAGTCTTCGTTTCACACTTCAGTCTTCACAGTGCATAGGTTACAGTCCACAGATCACAGTTCACAGTTCTCAGTTCACAGATCACAGTTCAGAGTCATCATTTCACACTTCACAGTTCGCAGTTCACAGTTCACAGATCACAGTTCACAGATTACAGTTCACAGCTGACAGTTGACAGTTCACAGTACACACTTCACAGTTCACAGTCCACAGTTCACTGTTCACAATTCACAGTTCACAGTTCACAGTCCACAGTTCTCAGTTCACAGTCTTCATTTCACACTTAACAGTTCGCAGTTCACAGTTCACAGTTCACAGATCACATTTCACAGTTCACAGTTCACAGTTCACAGTTCACAGTTCACAGTTCACATTTCACAGTCCACAGTTCAGAGTTCACAGTTCTCAGTTCACAGATCACAGTTTACAGTCTTCATTTCACAGTTCACAGTTCACAGTGCACAGTTCACAGTTCCCCGTTCACAGTATTCATTTCACATTTCACAGTTCGCAGTTCACAGTTGACAGTTCACAGTCCACAGTTCACAGTTCACAGTTCACAGTTCACAGTTTACAGTTCTCAGTTCACAGTTCACAGTTCACAGTTCACAGTTCACAGTTTACAGTTCTCAGTTCACAGTTCACAGTTCACAGTTCACAGTTCACAGTTCACAGTCCACAGTTCACAGTTCACAGTTCACAGTCCACAGTTCACAGTTCACAGTTCTCAGTGCACAGTTCACAGTTCCCCGTTCACAGTATTCATTTCACATTTCACAGTTCGCAGTTCACAGTTGACAGTTCACAGACCACAGTTCACAGTTCACAGTTCACAGATCACAGTTCACAGTTCACAGTTCACAGTCCACAGATCACAGTTCACAGTCTTCATTTCACACTTCACAGTTCGCAGTTCACAGTTCACAGATCATAGATCACAGTTCACAGTTCACAGATCACTGATCACAGTTTACAGTTCTCAGTTTACAGTTCTCATTTCACAGTTGACAGTTCACAGTTCAAACTTCACAGTTCACAGTTCTCAGTCCACAGTTCACTGTTCACAATTCGCAGTTCACAGTTGACAGTTCACAGTCCACAGTTCACTATTCACAGTTCACAGTTCTCAGTTCACAGATCACAGTTCACAGTCTTCATTTCATACTTCACAGTTCACAGATCACAGTTCACAGTCTTCATTTCACACTTAACAGTTCGCAGTTCACAGTTCACAGTTCACAGATCACAGTTCACAGTTCACAGTTCACAGTTCACAGTTCACAGTTTACAGTTCTCAGTTCACAGTTCACAGTTGACAGTTCACAGTTCACAGTCTTCGTTTCACACTTCAGCCTTCACAGTGCATAGGTTACAGTCCACAGTTCACAGTTCACAGTTCACAGTTTACAGTTCTCAGTTCACAGTTGACAGTTCACAGTTCACAGTCTTCATTTCACACTGCAGTCTTCACAGTGCACAGGTTACAGTCCACAGATCACAGTTCACAGTTCTCAGTTCACAGATCACAGTTCACAGTCTTCATTTCACACTTCACAGTTCGCAGTTCACAGTTCTCAGTTCACAGATCACAGACCACAGTTCACTGTTCACAGATCACAGTTCACAGTTCACAGTTCACATTTCACAGTCTTCATTTCACACTTCAGTCTTCACAGTGCACAGTTCACAGTCCACAGATCACAGTTCACAGTTCTCAGTTCACAGTTCACAGTTCACAGTTCTCAGTGCACAGTTCACAGTTCCCCGTTCACAGTATTCATTTCACATTTCACAGTTCGCAGTTCACAGTTGACAGTTCACAGACCACAGTTCACAGTTCACAGTTCACAGATCACAGTTCACAGTTCACAGTTCACAGTCCACAGATCACAGTTCACAGTCTTCATTTCACACTTCACAGTTCGCAGTTCACAGTTCACAGATCATAGATCACAGTTCACAGTTCACAGATCACTGATCACAGTTTACAGTTCTCAGTTTACAGTTCTCATTTCACAGTTGACAGTTCACAGTTCAAACTTCACAGTTCACAGTTCACAGTCCACAGTTCACTGTTCACAATTCGCAGTTCACAGTTGACAGTTCACAGTCCACAGTTCACTATTCACAGTTCACAGTTCTCAGTTCACAGATCACAGTTCACAGTCTTCATTTCATACTTCACAGTTCACAGATCACAGTTCACAGTCTTCATTTCACACTTAACAGTTCGCAGTTCACAGTTCACAGTTCACAGATCACAGTTCACAGTTCACAGTTCACAGTTCACAGTTCACAGTTCACAGTTTACAGTTCTCAGTTCACAGTTCACAGTTGACAGTTCACAGTTCACAGTCTTCGTTTCACACTTCAGCCTTCACAGTGCATAGGTTACAGTCCACAGTTCACAGTTCACAGTTCACAGTTTACAGTTCTCAGTTCACAGTTGACAGTTCACAGTTCACAGTCTTCATTTCACACTGCAGTCTTCACAGTGCACAGGTTACAGTCCACAGATCACAGTTCACAGTTCTCAGTTCACAGATCACAGTTCACAGTCTTCATTTCACACTTCACAGTTCGCAGTTCACAGTTCTCAGTTCACAGATCACAGACCACAGTTCACTGTTCACAGATCACAGTTCACAGTTCACAGTTCACATTTCACAGTCTTCATTTCACACTTCAGTCTTCACAGTGCACAGTTCACAGTCCACAGATCACAGTTCACAGTTCTCAGTTCACAGATCACAGTTCACAGTCTTCATTTCACACTTCACAGTTCGCAGTTCACAGTTCAAAGATCACAGTTCACAGTTCACAGTTCACAGTACACAGTCCACAGTTCACTATTCACAGCTCACAGTTCTCAGTTCACAGATCACAGTTCACAGTCTTCATTTCACACTTAACAGTTCACAGTCTTCATTTCACACTTAACAGTTCGCAGTTCACAGTTCACAGTTCACAGATCACAGTTCACAGTTCACAGTTCACAGTTCACAGTTCACAGTTCACAGTCCACGGATGACAGTTCACAGTTTACAGTTATCAGTTTACAGTTCTCATTTCACAGTTGACAGTTCACAGTTCACAGTTCACACTTCACAGTTCACAGTTCACAGTTCACAGTTCACAGTCCACAGTTCACTGTTCACAATTCACAGGTCACAGTTCACAGTTCACTGTTCACTGTTCACAGTTCACAGTCTTCATTTCACAATTCACAGTTCACAGATCACAGTTCACAGTTCACAGTTCACAGTTCACAGTTCACAGTTCACAGTTCACAGTTCACAGTTCACAGTTCGCAGTTTACAGTTCTCAGTTCACAGTTCACAGTTCACAGTTCACAGTTCACAGTTCACAGTTCACAGTCCACAGTTCACAGTTCACAGTTCTCAGTTCACAGATCACAGTTCACAGTCTTCATTTCACAGTTCACAGTTCACAGTTCACAGTTCCCCGTCCACAGTATTCATTTCACACTTCACAGTTCGCAGTTCACAGTTGACAGTTCACAGTCCACAGTTCACTATTCACAGTTCACAATTCACAGTTCACAGTTCACAGTTCACAGTTCACAGTTCACAGTTCACAGTTCACAGTTCACAGTCCACAGTTCAGAGTTCACAGTTCTCAGTTCACAGATCACAGTTTACAGTCTTCATTTCACAGTTCACAGTTCACAGTGCACAGTTCACTGTTCCCCGTTTACAGTATTCATTTCACATTTCACAGTTCGCAGTTCACAGTTGACAGTTCACAGTCCACAGTTCACAGTTCACAGTTCACAGTTTACAGTTCTCAGTTCACAGTTCACAGTTCACAGTTCACAGTATTCATTTCACACTTCACAGTTCGCAGTTCACAGTTGACAGTTCACAGTCCACAGTTCACTATTCACAGTTCACAGTTCTCAGTTCACAGATCAAAGTTCACAGTCTTCATTTCACACTTAACAGTTCGCAGTTCACAGTTCACAGTTCACAGATCACAGTTCACAGTTCACAGTTCACAGTCCACAGATCACAGTTCACAGTCTTCATTTCACACTTCACAGTTCGCAGTTCACAGTTCACAGATCACAGATCACAGTTCACAGTTCACAGTTCACAGATCACTGATCACAGTTTACAGTTCTCAGTTTACAGTTCTCATTTCACAGTTGACAGTTCACAGTTCAAACTTCACAGTTCACAGTTCACAGTCCACAGTTCACTGTTCACAATTCGCAGTTCACAGTTGACAGTTCACAGTCCACAGTTCACTATTCACAGTTCACAGTTCTCAGTTCACAGATCACAGTTCACAGTCTTCATTTCATACTTCACAGTTCACAGATCACAGTTCACAGTCTTCATTTCACACTTAACAGTTCGCAGTTCACAGTTCACAGTTCACAGATCACAGTTCACAGTTCACAGTTCACAGTTCACAGTTCACAGTTCACAGTTCACAGTTCACAGTTCACAGTTTACAGTTCTCAGTTTACAGTTCTCAGTTCACAGTTGACAGTTGACAGTTCACAGTTCACAGTCTTCGTTTCACACTTCAGCCTTCACAGTGCATAGGTTACAGTCCACAGTTCACAGTTCACAGTTCACAGTTCACAGTTCACAGTTTACAGTTCTCAGTTCACAGTTGACAGTTCACAGTTCACAGTCTTCATTTCACACTGCAGTCTTCACAGTGCACAGGTTACAGTCCACAGATCACAGTTCACAGTTCTCAGTTCACAGTCTTCATTTCACAATTCACAGTTCACAGATCACAGTTCACAGTTCACAGTTCACAGTTCACAGTTCACAGTTCACAGTTCACAGTTCGCAGTTTACAGTTCTCAGTTCACAGTTCACAGTTCACATTCACAGTTCACAGTTCACAGTCCACAGTTCACAGTTCACAGTTCTCAGTTCACAGATCACAGTTCACAGTCTTCATTTCACAGTTCACAGTTCACAGTTCCCCGTCCACAGTATTCATTTCACACTTCACAGTTCGCAGTTCACAGTTGACAGTTCACAGTCCACAGTTCACTATTCACAGTTCACAATTCACAGTTCACAGTTCACAGTTCACAGTTCACAGTTCACAGTTCACAGTTCACAGTCCACAGTTCAGAGTTCACAGTTCTCAGTTCACAGATCACAGTTTACAGTCTTCATTTCACAGTTCACAGTTCACAGTGCACAGTTCACAGTTCCCCGTTCACAGTATTCATTTCACATTTCACAGTTCGCAGTTCACAGTTGACAGTTCACAGTCCACAGTTCACAGTTCACAGTTCACAGTTTACAGTTCTCAGTTCACAGTTCACAGTTCACAGTTCACAGTTCACAGTTTACACTTCACAGTTCACAGTTCACAGTTCACAGTTCACAGTTCACAGTTCACAGTCCACAGTTCACAGTTCACAGTTCACAGTTTACAGTTCACAGTTCACAGTCCACAGTCCACAGTTCACAGTTCACAGTTCTCAGTTCACAGATCACAGTTCACAGTATTCATTTCACACTTCACAGTTCGCAGTTCACAGTTGACAGTTCACAGTCCACAGTTCACTATTCGCAGTTCACAGTTCTCAGTTCACAGATCAAAGTTCACAGTCTTCATTTCACACTTAACAGTTCGCAGTTCACAGTTCACAGTTCACAGATCACAGTTCACAGTTCACAGTTCACAGTCCACAGATCACAGTTCACAGTCTTCATTTCACACTTCACAGTTCGCAGTTCACAGTTCACAGATCATAGATCACAGTTCACAGTTCACAGTTCACAGATCACTGATCACAGTTTACAGTTCTCAGTTTACAGTTCTCATTTCACAGTTGACAGTTCACAGTTCAAACTTCACAGTTCACAGTTCACAGTCCACAGTTCACTGTTCACAATTCGCAGTTCACAGTTGACAGTTCACAGTCCACAGTTCACTATTCACAGTTCACAGTTCTCAGTTCACAGTTCACAGTTTACAGTTCTCAGTTCACAGTTCACAGTTCACAGTTCACAGTTCACAGTTCACAGTTCTCAGTTCACAGATCGCAGTTCACAGTCTTCATTTCACAGTTCACAGTTCACAGTTCACAGTTCACAGTTCCCCGTTCACAGTATTCATTTCACACTTGACAGTTCGCAGTTGACAGTTGGCAGTTCACAGTTGACAGTTCACAGTCCACAGTTGACAGTTCACAGTCCACAGTTCACTATTCACAGTTCACAGTTCTCAGTTCACAGATCACAGTTCACAGTCTTCATTTCATACTTCACAGTTCGCAGTTCACAGTCCGCAGTTCACAGTTCACAGATCACAGTTCACAGTTCACAGTTCACAGTTCACAGTTCACAGTTCACAGTTCACAGTTCACAGTTCACAGTTTACAGTTCTCAGTTCACAGTTGACAGTTGACAGTTCACAGTTCACAGTCTTCGTTTCACACTTCAGTCTTCACAGTGCATAGGTTACAGTCCACAGATCACAGTTCACAGTTCTCAGTTCACAGATCACAGTTCAGAGTCATCATTTCACACTTCACAGTTCGCAGTTCACAGTTCACAGATCACAGTTCACAGATTACAGTTCACAGCTGACAGTTGACAGTTCACAGTACACACTTCACAGTTCACAGTCCACAGTTCACTGTTCACAATTCACAGTTCACAGTTCACAGTCCACAGTTCTCAGTTCACAGATCACAGTTCACAGTCTTCATTTCACACTTAACAGTTCGCAGTTCACAGTTCACAGTTCACAGATCACAGTTCACAGTTCACAGTTCACAGTTCACAGTTCACATTTCACAGTCCACAGTTCAGAGTTCACAGTTCTCAGTTCACAGATCACAGTTTACAGTCTTCATTTCACAGTTCACAGTTCACAGTGCACAGTTCACAGTGCACAGTTCACAGTGCACAGTTCACAGTTCCCCGTTCACAGTATTCATTTCACCTTTCACAGTTCGCAGTTCACAGTTGACAGTTCACAGTCCACAGTTCACAGTTCACAGTTCACAGTTCACAGTTCTCAGTTCACAGTTCACAGTTCACAGTTCACAGTTCACAGTTCACAGTTCACAGTTCACAGTTCACAGTTCACAGTCCACAGTTCAGAGTTCACAGTTCTCAGTTCACAGATCACAGTTTACAGTCTTCATTTCACAGTTCACAGTTCACAGTGCACAGTTCACAGTTCCCGTTCACAGTATTCATTTCACATTTCACAGTTCGCAGTTCACAGTTGACAGTTCACAGTCCACAGTTCACAGTTCACAGTTTACAGTTCTCAGTTCACAGTTCACAGTTCACAGTTCACAGTTCACAGTTTACAGTTCTCAGTTCACAGTTCACAGTTCACAGTTCACAGTTCACAGTTCACAGTTCACAGTTCACAGTTCACAGTTCACAGTCTACAGTTCACAGTTCACAGTTCACAGTTCACAGTTCACAGTTCACAGTCCACAGTTCACAGTTCACAGTTCTCAGTTCACAGATCACAGTTCACAGTATTCATTTCACACTTCACAGTTCGCAGTTCACAGTTGACAGTTCACAGACCACAGTTCACAGTTCACAGTTCACAGATCACAGTTCACAGTTCACAGTTCACAGTCCACAGATCACAGTTCACAGTCTTCATTTCACACTTCACAGTTCGCAGTTCACAGTTCACAGATCATAGATCACAGTTCACAGTTCACAGATCACTGATCACAGTTTACAGTTCTCAGTTTACAGTTCTCATTTCACAGTTGACAGTTCACAGTTCAAACTTCACAGTTCACAGTTCACAGTCCACAGTTCACTGTTCACAATTCGCAGTTCACAGTTGACAGTTCACAGTCCACAGTTCACTATTCACAGTTCACAGTTCTCAGTTCACAGTTCACAGTTTACAGTTCTCAGTTCACAGTTCACAGTTCACAGTTCACAGTTCACAGTTCTCAGTTCACAGATCGCAGTTCACAGTCTTCATTTCACAGTTCACAGTTCACAGTTCACAGTTCACAGTTCCCCGTTCACAGTATTCATTTCACACTTGACAGTTCGCAGTTGACAGTTGGCAGTTCACAGTTGACAGTTCACAGTCCACAGTTGACAGTTCACAGTCCACAGTTCACTATTCACAGTTCACAGTTCTCAGTTCACAGATCACAGTTCACAGTCTTCATTTCATACTTCACAGTTCGCAGTTCACAGTCCGCAGTTCACAGTTCACAGATCACAGTTCACAGTTCACAGTTCACAGTTCACAGTTCACAGTTCACAGTTCACAGTTCACAGTTCACAGTTTACAGTTCTCAGTTCACAGTTGACAGTTGACAGTTCACAGTTCACAGTCTTCGTTTCACACTTCAGTCTTCACAGTGCATAGGTTACAGTCCACAGATCACAGTTCACAGTTCTCAGTTCACAGATCACAGTTCAGAGTCATCATTTCACACTTCACAGTTCGCAGTTCACAGTTCACAGATCACAGTTCACAGATTACGGTTCACAGCTGACAGTTGACAGTTCACAGTACACACTTCACAGTTCACAGTCCACAGTTCACTGTTCACAATTCACAGTTCACAGTTCACAGTCCACAGTTCTCAGTTCACAGATCACAGTTCACAGTCTTCATTTCACACTTAACAGTTCGCAGTTCACAGTTCACAGTTCACAGATCACAGTTCACAGTTCACAGTTCACAGTTCACAGTTCACATTTCACAGTCCACAGTTCAGAGTTCACAGTTCTCAGTTCACAGATCACAGTTTACAGTCTTCATTTCACAGTTCACAGTTCACAGTGCACAGTTCACAGTGCACAGTTCACAGTTCCCCGTTCACAGTATTCATTTCACCTTTCACAGTTCGCAGTTCACAGTTGACAGTTCACAGTCCACAGTTCACAGTTCACAGTTCACAGTTCACAGTTCTCAGTTCACAGTTCACAGTTCACAGTTCACAGTTCACAGTTCACAGTTCACAGTTCACAGTTCACAGTTCACAGTCCACAGTTCAGAGTTCACAGTTCTCAGTTCACAGATCACAGTTTACAGTCTTCATTTCACAGTTCACAGTTCACAGTGCACAGTTCACAGTTCCCGTTCACAGTATTCATTTCACATTTCACAGTTCGCAGTTCACAGTTGACAGTTCACAGTCCACAGTTCACAGTTCACAGTTTACAGTTCTCAGTTCACAGTTCACAGTTCACAGTTCACAGTTTACAGTTCTCAGTTCACAGTTCACAGTTCACAGTTCACAGTTCACAGTTCACAGTTCACAGTTCACAGTCTACAGTTCACAGTTCACAGTTCACAGTTCACAGTTCACAGTCCACAGTTCACAGTTCACAGTTCTCAGTTCACAGATCACAGTTCACAGTATTCATTTCACACTTCACAGTTCGCAGTTCACAGTTGACAGTTCACAGACCACAGTTCACAGTTCACAGTTCACAGATCACAGTTCACAGTTCACAGTTCACAGTCCACAGATCACAGTTCACAGTCTTCATTTCACACTTCACAGTTCGCAGTTCACAGTTCACAGATCATAGATCACAGTTCACAGTTCACAGATCACTGATCACAGTTTACAGTTCTCAGTTTACAGTTCTCATTTCACAGTTGACAGTTCACAGTTCAAACTTCACAGTTCACAGTTCACAGTCCACAGTTCACTGTTCACAATTCGCAGTTCACAGTTGACAGTTCACAGTCCACAGTTCACTATTCACAGTTCACAGTTCTCAGTTCACAGATCACAGTTCACAGTCTTCATTTCATACTTCACAGTTCACAGATCACAGTTCACAGTTCACAGTTCACAGTTCACAGTTCACAGTTCACAGTTCACAGTCTACAGTTCACAGTTCACAGTTCACAGTTCACAGTTCACAGTCCACAGTTCACAGTTCACAGTTCTCAGTTCACAGATCACAGTTCACAGTATTCATTTCACACTTCACAGTTCGCAGTTCACAGTTGACAGTTCACAGACCACAGTTCACAGTTCACAGTTCACAGATCACAGTTCACAGTTCACAGTTCACAGTCCACAGATCACAGTTCACAGTCTTCATTTCACACTTCACAGTTCGCAGTTCACAGTTCACAGATCATAGATCACAGTTCACAGTTCACAGATCACTGATCACAGTTTACAGTTCTCAGTTTACAGTTCTCATTTCACAGTTGACAGTTCACAGTTCAAACTTCACAGTTCACAGTTCACAGTCCACAGTTCACTGTTCACAATTCGCAGTTCACAGTTGACAGTTCACAGTCCACAGTTCACTATTCACAGTTCACAGTTCTCAGTTCACAGATCACAGTTCACAGTCTTCATTTCATACTTCACAGTTCACAGATCACAGTTCACAGTCTTCATTTCACACTTAACAGTTCGCAGTTCACAGTTCACAGTTCACAGATCACAGTTCACAGTTCACAGTTCACAGTTCACAGTTCACAGTTTACAGTTCTCAGTTCACAGTTCACAGTTGACAGTTCACAGTTCACAGTCTTCGTTTCACACTTCAGCCTTCACAGTGCATAGGTTACAGTCCACAGTTCACAGTTCACAGTTCACAGTTTACAGTTCTCAGTTCACAGTTCACAGTCTTCATTTCACACTGCAGTCTTCACAGTGCACAGGTTACAGTCCACAGATCACAGTTCACAGTTCTCAGTTCACAGATCACAGTTCACAGTATTCATTTCACATTTCACAGTTCGCAGTTCACAGTTGACAGTTCACAGTCCACAGTTCACAGTTCACAGTTCACAGTTTACAGTTCTCAGTTCACAGTTCACAGTTCACAGTTCACAGTCCACAGTTCACAGTTCACAGTTCACAGTTTACAGTTCACAGTTCACAGTCCACAGTCCACAGTTCACAGTTCACAGTTCACAGTTCTCAGTTCACAGATCACAGTTCACAGTATTCATTTCACACTTCACAGTTCGCAGTTCACAGTTGACAGTTCACAGTCCACAGTTCACTATTCGCAGTTCACAGTTCTCAGTTCACAGATCAAAGTTCACAGTCTTCATTTCACACTTAACAGTTCGCAGTTCACAGTTCACAGTTCACAGATCACAGTTCACAGTTCACAGTTCACAGTCCACAGATCACAGTTCACAGTCTTCATTTCACACTTCACAGTTCGCAGTTCACAGTTCACAGATCATAGATCACAGTTCACAGTTCACAGTTCACAGATCACTGATCACAGTTTACAGTTCTCAGTTTACAGTTCTCATTTCACAGTTGACAGTTCACAGTTCAAACTTCACAGTTCACAGTTCACAGTCCACAGTTCACTGTTCACAATTCGCAGTTCACAGTTGACAGTTCACAGTCCACAGTTCACTATTCACAGTTCACAGTTCTCAGTTCACAGTTCACAGTTTACAGTTCTCAGTTCACAGTTCACAGTTCACAGTTCACAGTTCACAGTTCTCAGTTCACAGATCGCAGTTCACAGTCTTCATTTCACAGTTCACAGTTCACAGTTCACAGTTCACAGTTCCCCGTTCACAGTATTCATTTCACACTTGACAGTTCGCAGTTGACAGTTGGCAGTTCACAGTTGACAGTTCACAGTCCACAGTTGACAGTTCACAGTCCACAGTTCACTATTCACAGTTCACAGTTCTCAGTTCACAGATCACAGTTCACAGTCTTCATTTCATACTTCACAGTTCGCAGTTCACAGTCCGCAGTTCACAGTTCACAGATCACAGTTCACAGTTCACAGTTCACAGTTCACAGTTCACAGTTCACAGTTCACAGTTCACAGTTCACAGTTTACAGTTCTCAGTTCACAGTTGACAGTTGACAGTTCACAGTTCACAGTCTTCGTTTCACACTTCAGTCTTCACAGTGCATAGGTTACAGTCCACAGATCACAGTTCACAGTTCTCAGTTCACAGATCACAGTTCAGAGTCATCATTTCACACTTCACAGTTCGCAGTTCACAGTTCACAGATCACAGTTCACAGATTACGGTTCACAGCTGACAGTTGACAGTTCACAGTACACACTTCACAGTTCACAGTCCACAGTTCACTGTTCACAATTCACAGTTCACAGTTCACAGTCCACAGTTCTCAGTTCACAGATCACAGTTCACAGTCTTCATTTCACACTTAACAGTTCGCAGTTCACAGTTCACAGTTCACAGATCACAGTTCACAGTTCACAGTTCACAGTTCACAGTTCACATTTCACAGTCCACAGTTCAGAGTTCACAGTTCTCAGTTCACAGATCACAGTTTACAGTCTTCATTTCACAGTTCACAGTTCACAGTGCACAGTTCACAGTGCACAGTTCACAGTTCCCCGTTCACAGTATTCATTTCACCTTTCACAGTTCGCAGTTCACAGTTGACAGTTCACAGTCCACAGTTCACAGTTCACAGTTCACAGTTCACAGTTCTCAGTTCACAGTTCACAGTTCACAGTTCACAGTTCACAGTTCACAGTTCACAGTTCACAGTTCACAGTTCACAGTCCACAGTTCAGAGTTCACAGTTCTCAGTTCACAGATCACAGTTTACAGTCTTCATTTCACAGTTCACAGTTCACAGTGCACAGTTCACAGTTCCCGTTCACAGTATTCATTTCACATTTCACAGTTCGCAGTTCACAGTTGACAGTTCACAGTCCACAGTTCACAGTTCACAGTTTACAGTTCTCAGTTCACAGTTCACAGTTCACAGTTCACAGTTTACAGTTCTCAGTTCACAGTTCACAGTTCACAGTTCACAGTTCACAGTTCACAGTTCACAGTTCACAGTCTACAGTTCACAGTTCACAGTTCACAGTTCACAGTCCACAGTTCACAGTTCACAGTTCTCAGTTCACAGATCACAGTTCACAGTATTCATTTCACACTTCACAGTTCGCAGTTCACAGTTGACAGTTCACAGACCACAGTTCACAGTTCACAGTTCACAGATCACAGTTCACAGTTCACAGTTCACAGTCCACAGATCACAGTTCACAGTCTTCATTTCACACTTCACAGTTCGCAGTTCACAGTTCACAGATCATAGATCACAGTTCACAGTTCACAGATCACTGATCACAGTTTACAGTTCTCAGTTTACAGTTCTCATTTCACAGTTGACAGTTCACAGTTCAAACTTCACAGTTCACAGTTCACAGTCCACAGTTCACTGTTCACAATTCGCAGTTCACAGTTGACAGTTCACAGTCCACAGTTCACTATTCACAGTTCACAGTTCTCAGTTCACAGATCACAGTTCACAGTCTTCATTTCATACTTCACAGTTCACAGATCACAGTTCACAGTCTTCATTTCACACTTAACAGTTCGCAGTTCACAGTTCACAGTTCACAGATCACAGTTCACAGTTCACAGTTCACAGTTCACAGTTCACAGTTTACAGTTCTCAGTTCACAGTTCACAGTTGACAGTTCACAGTTCACAGTCTTCGTTTCACACTTCAGCCTTCACAGTGCATAGGTTACAGTCCACAGTTCACAGTTCACAGTTCACAGTTTACAGTTCTCAGTTCACAGTTCACAGTCTTCATTTCACACTGCAGTCTTCACAGTGCACAGGTTACAGTCCACAGATCACAGTTCACAGTTCTCAGTTCACAGATCACAGTTCACAGTCTTCATTTCACACTTCACAGTTCGCAGTTCACAGTTCACAGATCACAGTTCACAGATTACAGTTCACAGTTGACAGTTGACAGTTCACAGTACACACTTCACAGTTCACAGTCCACAGTTCACTGTTCACAATTCACAGTTCACAGTTCACAGTCCACAGTTCACTATTCACAGCTCACAGTTCTCAGTTCACAGATCACAGTTCACAGTCTTCATTTCACACTTCACAGTACGCAGTTCACAGTTCACAGATTACAGTTCACAGTTCACAGTTCACACTTCACAGTTCACAGATCACAGTTCTCAGTTCACAGATCTCAGTTCACAGTCTTCATTTCACAGTTCACAGTTCACAGGTCACAGTTCACAGTCCACTGTTCACAGTTCACAGTTCTCAGTTCACAGATCACAGACCACAGTTCACTGTTCACAGATCACAGTTCACAGTTCATAGTTCACATTTCACAGTCTTCATTTCACACTTCAGTCTTCACAGTGCACAGTTCACAGTCTTCATTTCACACTTCACAGTTCGCAGTTCACAGTTCACAGATCATAGATCACAGTTCACAGTTCACAGTTCACAGATCACTGATCACAGTTTACAGTTCTCAGTTTACAGTTCTCATTTCACAGTTGACAGTTCACAGTTCAAACTTCACAGTTCACAGTTCACAGTCCACAGTTCACTGTTCACAATTCGCAGTTCACAGTTGACAGTTCACAGTCCACAGTTCACTATTCACAGTTCACAGTTCTCAGTTCACAGTTCACAGTTTACAGTTCTCAGTTCACAGTTCACAGTTCACAGTTCACAGTTCACAGTTCTCAGTTCACAGATCGCAGTTCACAGTCTTCATTTCACAATTCACAGTTCACAGTTCACAGTTCACAGTTCCCCGTTCACAGTATTCATTTCACACTTGACAGTTCGCAGTTGACAGTTGGCAGTTCACAGTTGACAGTTCACAGTCCACAGTTGACAGTTCACAGTCCACAGTTCACTATTCACAGTTCACAGTTCTCAGTTCACAGATCACAGTTCACAGTCTTCATTTCATACTTCACAGTTCGCAGTTCACAGTCCGCAGTTCACAGTTCACAGATCACAGTTCACAGTTCACAGTTCACAGTTCACAGTTCACAGTTCACAGTTCACAGTTCACAGTTCACAGTTCACAGTTTACAGTTCTCAGTTCACAGTTGACAGTTGACAGTTCACAGTTCACAGTCTTCGTTTCACACTTCAGTCTTCACAGTGCATAGGTTACAGTCCACAGATCACAGTTCACAGTTCTCAGTTCACAGATCACAGTTCAGAGTCATCATTTCACACTTCACAGTTCGCAGTTCACAGTTCACAGATCACAGTTCACAGATTACAGTTCACAGCTGACAGTTGACAGTTGACAGTACACACTTCACAGTTCACAGTCCACAGTTCACTGTTCACAATTCACAGTTCACAGTTCACAGTCCACAGTTCTCAGTTCACAGATCACAGTTCACAGTCTTCATTTCACACTTAACAGTTCGCAGTTCACAGTTCACAGTTCACAGATCACAGTTCACAGTTCACAGTTCACAGTTCACAGTTCACATTTCACAGTCCACAGTTCAGAGTTCACAGTTCTCAGTTCACAGATCACAGTTTACAGTCTTCATTTCACAGTTCACAGTTCACAGTGCACAGTTCACAGTGCACAGTTCACAGTTCCCCGTTCACAGTATTCATTTCACCTTTCACAGTTCGCAGTTCACAGTTGACAGTTCACAGTCCACAGTTCACAGTTCACAGTTCACAGTTTACAGTTCTCAGTTCACAGTTCACAGTTCACAGTTCACAGTTCACAGTTTACAGTTCTCAGTTCACAGTTCACAGTTCACAGTTCACAGTTCACAGTTCACAGTTCACAGTTCACAGTTCACAGTTCACAGTTCACAGTTCACAGTTCACAGTTCACAGTTCACAGTTCACAGTTCACAGTTCACAGTTCACAGTCCACAGTTCAGAGTTCACAGTTCTCAGTTCACAGATCACAGTTTACAGTCTTCATTTCACAGTTCACAGTTCACAGTGCACAGTTCACAGTTCCCGTTCACAGTATTCATTTCACATTTCACAGTTCGCAGTTCACAGTTGACAGTTCACAGTCCACAGTTCACAGTTCACAGTTCACAGTTTACAGTTCTCAGTTCACAGTTCACAGTTCACAGTTCACAGTTCACAGTTCACAGTTTACAGTTCTCAGTTCACAGTTCACAGTTCACAGTTCACAGTTCACAGTTCACAGTCTACAGTTCACAGTTCACAGTTCACAGTTCACAGTTCACAGTTCACAGTCCACAGTTCACAGTTCACAGTTCTCAGTTCACAGATCACAGTTCACAGTATTCATTTCACACTTCACAGTTCGCAGTTCACAGTTGACAGTTCACAGACCACAGTTCACAGTTCACAGTTCACAGATCACAGTTCACAGTTCACAGTTCACAGTCCACAGATCACAGTTCACAGTCTTCACTTCACACTTCACAGTTCGCAGTTCACAGTTCACAGATCATAGATCACAGTTCACAGTTCACAGATCACTGATCACAGTTTACAGTTCTCAGTTTACAGTTCTCATTTCACAGTTGACAGTTCACAGTTCAAACTTCACAGTTCACAGTTCACAGTCCACAGTTCACTGTTCACAATTCGCAGTTCACAGTTGACAGTTCACAGTCCACAGTTCACTATTCACAGTTCACAGTTCTCAGTTCACAGATCACAGTTCACAGTCTTCATTTCATACTTCACAGTTCACAGATCACAGTTCACAGTCTTCATTTCACACTTAACAGTTCGCAGTTCACAGTTCACAGTTCACAGATCACAGTTCACAGTTCACAGTTCACAGTTCACAGTTCACAGTTTACAGTTCTAGGTTCACAGTTCACAGTTGACAGTTCACAGTTCACAGTCTTCGTTTCACACTTCAGCCTTCACAGTGCATAGGTTACAGTCCACAGTTCACAGTTCACAGTTCACAGTCTTCATTTCACACTGCAGTCTTCACAGTGCACAGGTTACAGTCCACAGATCACAGTTCACAGTTCTCAGTTCACAGATCACAGTTCACAGTCTTCATTTCACACTTCACAGTTCGCAGTTCACAGTTCACAGATCACAGTTCACAGATTACAGTTCACAGTTGACAGTTGACAGTTCACAGTACACACTTCACAGTTCACAGTCCACAGTTCACTGTTCACAATTCACAGTTCACAGTTCACAGTCCACAGTTCACTATTCACAGCTCACAGTTCTCAGTTCACAGATCACAGTTCACAGTCTCCATTTCACACTTCACAGTACGCAGTTCACAGTTCACAGATCACAGTTCACAGTTCACAGTTCACACTTCACAGTTCACAGATCACAGTTCTCAGTTCACAGATCTCAGTTCACAGTCTTCATTTCACAGTTCACAGTTCACAGGTCACAGTTCACAGTCCACTGTTCACAGTTCACAGTTCTCAGTTCACAGATCACAGACCACAGTTCACTGTTCACAGATCACAGTTCACAGTTCATAGTTCACATTTCACAGTCTTCCTTTCACACTTCAGTCTTCACAGTGCACAGTTCACAGTCTTCATTTCACACTTCACAGTTCACAGTTCACAGTTCACAGTTTACAGTTCTCAGTTCACAGTTCACAGTTGACAGTTCACAGTTCACAGTCTTCGTTTCACACTTCAGCCTTCACAGTGCATAGGTTACAGTCCACAGTTCACAGTTCACAGTTCACAGTTTACAGTTCACTATTCACAGTTCACTATTCACAGTTCACAGTTCTCAGTTCACAGATCACAGTTCACAGTCTTCATTTCATACTTCACAGTTCGCAGTTCACAGTCCGCAGTTCACAGTTCACAGATCACAGTTCACAGTTCACAGTTCACAGTTCACAGTTCACAGTTCACAGTTCACAGTTCACAGTTCACAGTTCACAGTTCACAGTTTACAGATCTCAGTTCACAGTTGACAGTTGACAGTTCACAGTTCACAGTCTTCGTTTCACACTTCAGTCTTCACAGTGCATAGGTTACAGTCCACAGATCACAGTTCACAGTTCTCAGTTCACAGTTTACAGTTCTCAGTTCACAGTTCACAGTTCACAGTTCACAGTTCACAGTTCACAGTTCACAGTTCACAGTTCACAGTTCACAGTTCACAGTTCACAGTTCACAGTTCACAGTTCACAGTTCACAGTTCACAGTTCACAGTTCACAGTTCACAGTTCACAGTTCACAGTTCACAGTTCACAGTTCACAGTCCACAGTTCAGAGTTCACAGTTCTCAGTTCACAGATCACAGTTTACAGTCTTCATTTCACAGTTCACAGTTCACAGTGCACAGTTCACAGTTCCCCGTTCACAGTATTCATTTCACATTTCACAGTTCGCAGTTCACAGTTGACAGTTCACAGTCCACAGTCCACAGTTCACAGTTCACAGTTCACAGTTTACAGTTCTCAGTTCACAGTTCACAGTTCACAGTTCACAGTTCACAGTTTACAGTTTACAGTTCTCAGTTCACAGTTCACAGTTCACAGTTCACAGTTCACAGTTCACAGTTCACAGTCTACAGTTCACAGTTCACAGTTCACAGTTCACAGTTCACAGTTCACAGTCCACAGTTCACAGTTCACAGTTCTCAGTTCACAGATCACAGTTCACAGTATTCATTTCACACTTCACAGTTCGCAGTTCACAGTTGACAGTTCACAGACCACAGTTCACAGTTCACAGTTCACAGATCACAGTTCACAGTTCACAGTTCACAGTCCACAGATCACAGTTCACAGTCTTCATTTCACACTTCACAGTTCGCAGTTCACAGTTCACAGATCATAGATCACAGTTCACAGTTCACAGATCACTGATCACAGTTTACAGTTCTCAGTTTACAGTTCTCATTTCACAGTTGACAGTTCACAGTTCAAACTTCACAGTTCACAGTTCACAGTCCACAGTTCACTGTTCACAATTCGCAGTTCACAGTTGACAGTTCACAGTCCACAGTTCACTATTCACAGTTCACAGTTCTCAGTTCACAGATCACAGTTCACAGTCTTCATTTCATACTTCACAGTTCACAGATCACAGTTCACAGTCTTCATTTCACACTTAACAGTTCGCAGTTCACAGTTCACAGTTCACAGATCACAGTTCACAGTTCACAGTTCACAGTTCACAGTTCACAGTTTACAGTTCTCAGTTCACAGTTCACAGTTGACAGTTCACAGTTCACAGTCTTCGTTTCACACTTCAGCCTTCACAGTGCATAGGTTACAGTCCACAGTTCACAGTTCACAGTTCACAGTTTACAGTTCTCAGTTCACAGTTCACAGTCTTCATTTCACACTGCAGTCTTCACAGTGCACAGGTTACAGTCCACAGATCACAGTTCACAGTTCTCAGTTCACAGATCACAGTTCACAGTCTTCATTTCACACTTCACAGTTCGCAGTTCACAGTTCACAGATCACAGTTCACAGATTACAGTTCACAGTTGACAGTTGACAGTTCACAGTACACACTTCACAGTTCACAGTCCACAGTTCACTGTTCACAATTCACAGTTCACAGTTCACAGTCCACAGTTCACTATTCACAGCTCACAGTTCTCAGTTCACAGATCACAGTTCACAGTCTCCATTTCACACTTCACAGTACGCAGTTCACAGTTCACAGATCACAGTTCACAGTTCACAGTTCACACTTCACAGTTCACAGATCACAGTTCTCAGTTCACAGATCTCAGTTCACAGTCTTCATTTCACAGTTCACAGTTCACAGGTCACAGTTCACAGTCCACTGTTCACAGTTCACAGTTCTCAGTTCACAGATCACAGACCACAGTTCACTGTTCACAGATCACAGTTCACAGTTCATAGTTCACATTTCACAGTCTTCCTTTCACACTTCAGTCTTCACAGTGCACAGTTCACAGTCTTCATTTCACACTTCACAGTTCGCAGTTCACAGTTCACAGATCATAGATCACAGTTCACAGTTCACAGTTCACAGATCACTGATCACAGTTTACAGTTCTCAGTTTACAGTTCTCATTTCACAGTTGACAGTTCACAGTTCAAACTTCACAGTTCCCAGTTCACAGTCCACAGTTCACTGTTCACAATTCGCAGTTCACAGTTGACAGTTCACAGTCCACAGTTCACTATTCACAGTTCACAGTTCTCAGTTCACAGTTCACAGTTTACAGTTCTCAGTTCACAGTTCACAGTTCACAGTTCACAGTTCACAGTTCTCAGTTCACAGATCGCAGTTCACAGTCTTCATTTCACAGTTCACAGTTCACAGTTCACAGTTCACAGTTCCCCGTTCACAGTATTCATTTCACACTTGACAGTTCGCAGTTGACAGTTGGCAGTTCACAGTTGACAGTTCACAGTCCACAGTTGACAGTTCACAGTCCACAGTTCACTATTCACAGTTCACAGTTCTCAGTTCACAGATCACAGTTCACAGTCTTCATTTCATACTTCACAGTTCGCAGTTCACAGTCCGCAGTTCACAGTTCACAGATCACAGTTCACAGTTCACAGTTCACAGTTCACAGTTCACAGTTCACAGTTCACAGTTCACAGTTCACAGTTTACAGATCTCAGTTCACAGTTGACAGTTGACAGTTCACAGTTCACAGTCTTCGTTTCACACTTCAGTCTTCACAGTGCATAGGTTACAGTCCACAGATCACAGTTCACAGTTCTCAGTTCACAGTTTACAGTTCTCAGTTCACAGTTCACAGTTCACAGTTCACAGTTCACAGTTCACAGTTCACAGTTCACAGTTCACAGTTCACAGTTCACAGTTCACAGTTCACAGTTCACAGTTCACAGTTCACAGTTCACAGTTCACAGTTCACAGTTCACAGTCCACAGTTCAGAGTTCACAGTTCTCAGTTCACAGATCACAGTTTACAGTCTTCATTTCACAGTTCACAGTTCACAGTGCACAGTTCACAGTTCCCCGTTCACAGTATTCATTTCACATTTCACAGTTCGCAGTTCACAGTTGACAGTTCACAGTCCACAGTTCACAGTTCACAGTTCACAGTTTACAGTTCTCAGTTCACAGTTCACAGTTCACAGTTCACAGTTCACAGTTCACAGTTTACAGTTCTCAGTTCACAGTTCACAGTTCACAGTTCACAGTTCACAGTTCACAGTTCACAGTCTACAGTTCACAGTTCACAGTTCACAGTTCACAGTTCACAGTTTACAGTTCTCAGTTCACAGTTCACAGTCTTCATTTCACACTGCAGTCTTCACAGTGCACAGGTTACAGTCCACAGATCACAGTTCACAGTTCTCAGTTCACAGATCACAGTTCACAGTCTTCATTTCACACTTCACAGTTCGCAGTTCACAGTTCACAGTTCCCCGTTCACAGTATTCATTTCACACTTGACAGTTCGCAGTTGACAGTTGGCAGTTCACAGTTGACAGTTCACAGTCCACAGTTGACAGTTCACAGTCCACAGTTCACTATTCACAGTTCACAGTTCTCAGTTCACAGATCACAGTTCACAGTCTTCATTTCATACTTCACAGTTCGCAGTTCACAGTCCGCAGTTCACAGTTCACAGATCACAGTTCACAGTTCACAGTTCACAGTTCACAGTTCACAGTTCACAGTTCACAGTTCACAGTTCACAGTTTACAGATCTCAGTTCACAGTTGACAGTTGACAGTTCACAGTTCACAGTCTTCGTTTCACACTTCAGTCTTCACAGTGCATAGGTTACAGTCCACAGATCACAGTTCACAGTTCTCAGTTCACAGTTTACAGTTCTCAGTTCACAGTTCACAGTTCACAGTTCACAGTTCACAGTTCACAGTTCACAGTTCACAGTTCACAGTTCACAGTTCACAGTTCACAGTTCACAGTTCACAGTTCACAGTTCACAGTTCACAGTTCACAGTTCACAGTTCACAGTTCACAGTCCACAGTTCAGAGTTCACAGTTCTCAGTTCACAGATCACAGTTTACAGTCTTCATTTCACAGTTCACAGTTCACAGTGCACAGTTCACAGTTCCCCGTTCACAGTATTCATTTCACATTTCACAGTTCGCAGTTCACAGTTGACAGTTCACAGTCCACAGTTCACAGTTCACAGTTCACAGTTTACAGTTCTCAGTTCACAGTTCACAGTTCACAGTTCACAGTTCACAGTTTACAGTTCTCAGTTCACAGTTCACAGTTCACAGTTCACAGTTCACAGTTCACAGTTCACAGTCTACAGTTCACAGTTCACAGTTCACAGTTCACAGTTCACAGTTCACAGTCCACAGTTCACAGTTCACAGTTCTCAGTTCACAGATCACAGTTCACAGTATTCATTTCACACTTCACAGTTCGCAGTTCACAGTTGACAGTTCACAGACCACAGTTCACAGTTCACAGTTCACAGATCACAGTTCACAGTTCACAGTTCACAGTCCACAGATCACAGTTCACAGTCTTCATTTCACACTTCACAGTTCGCAGTTCACAGTTCACAGATCATAGATCACAGTTCACAGTTCACAGATCACTGATCACAGTTTACAGTTCTCAGTTTACAGTTCTCATTTCACAGTTGACAGTTCACAGTTCAAACTTCACAGTTCACAGTTCACAGTCCACAGTTCACTGTTCACAATTCGCAGTTCACAGTTGACAGTTCACAGTCCACAGTTCACTATTCACAGTTCACAGTTCTCAGTTCACAGATCACAGTTCACAGTCTTCATTTCATACTTCACAGTTCACAGATCACAGTTCACAGTCTTCATTTCACACTTAACAGTTCGCAGTTCACAGTTCACAGTTCACAGATCACAGTTCACAGTTCACAGTTCACAGTTCACAGTTCACAGTTTACAGTTCTCAGTTCACAGTTCACAGTTGACAGTTCACAGTTCACAGTCTTCGTTTCACACTTCAGCCTTCACAGTGCATAGGTTACAGTCCACAGTTCACAGTTCACAGTTCACAGTTTACAGTTCTCAGTTCACAGTTCACAGTCTTCATTTCACACTGCAGTCTTCACAGTGCACAGGTTACAGTCCACAGATCACAGTTCACAGTTCTCAGTTCACAGATCACAGTTCACAGTCTTCATTTCACACTTCACAGTTCGCAGTTCACAGTTCACAGATCACAGTTCACAGATTACAGTTCACAGTTGACAGTTGACAGTTCACAGTACACACTTCACAGTTCACAGTCCACAGTTCACTGTTCACAATTCACAGTTCACAGTTCACAGTCCACAGTTCACTATTCACAGCTCACAGTTCTCAGTTCACAGATCACAGTTCACAATCTCCATTTCACACTTCACAGTACGCAGTTCACAGTTCACAGATCACAGTTCACAGTTCACAGTTCACACTTCACAGTTCACAGATCACAGTTCTCAGTTCACAGATCTCAGTTCACAGTCTTCATTTCACAGTTCACAGTTCACAGGTCACAGTTCACAGTCCACTGTTCACAGTTCACAGTTCTCAGTTCACAGATCACAGACCACAGTTCACTGTTCACAGATCACAGTTCACAGTTCATAGTTCACATTTCACAGTCTTCATTTCACACTTCAGTCTTCACAGTGCACAGTTCACAGTCCACAGATCACAGTTCACAGTTCTCAGTTCACAGATCACAGTTCACAGTCTTCATTTCACACTTCACAGTTCGCAGTTCACAGTTCAAAGATCACAGTTCACAGTTCACAGTTCACAGTACACAGTCCACAGTTCACTATTCACAGCTCACAGTTCTCAGTTCACAGATCACAGTTCACAGTCTTCATTTCACACTTAACAGTTCACAGTCTTCATTTCACACTTAACAGTTCGCAGTTCACAGTTCACAGTTCACAGATCACAGTTCACAGTTCACAGTTCACAGTTCACAGTTCACAGTTCACAGTCCACGGATGACAGTTCACAGTTTACAGTTATCAGTTTACAGTTCTCATTTCACAGTTCTCATTTCACAGTTGACAGTTCACAGTTCACAGTTCACACTTCACAGTTCACAGTTCACAGTTCACAGTCCACAGTTCACTGTTCACAATTCACAGGTCACAGTTCACAGTTCACTGTTCACTGTTCACAGTTCACAGTCTTCATTTCACAATTCACAGTTCACAGATCACAGTTCACAGTTCACAGTTCACAGTTCACAGTTCGCAGTTTACAGTTCTCAGTTCACAGTTCACAGTTCACAGTTCACAGTTCACAGTTCACAGTTCACAGTCCACAGTTCACAGTTCACAGTTCTCAGTTCACAGATCACAGTTCACAGTCTTCATTTCACAGTTCACAGTTCACAGTTCACAGTTCCCCGTCCACAGTATTCATTTCACACTTCACAGTTCGCAGTTCACAGTTGACAGTTCACAGTCCACAGTTCACTATTCACAGTTCACAATTCACAGTTCACAGTTCACAGTTCACAGTTCACAGTTCACAGTTCACAGTTCACAGTTCACAGTTCACAGTTCACAGTCCACAGTTCAGAGTTCACAGTTCTCAGTTCACAGATCACAGTTTACAGTCTTCATTTCACAGTTCACAGTTCACAGTGCACAGTTCACTGTTCCCCGTTTACAGTATTCATTTCACATTTCACAGTTCGCAGTTCACAGTTGACAGTTCACAGTCCACAGTTCACAGTTCACAGTTCACAGTTTACAGTTCTCAGTTCACAGTTCACAGTTCACAGTTCACAGTATTCATTTCACACTTCACAGTTCGCAGTTCACAGTTGACAGTTCACAGTCCACAGTTCACTATTCACAGTTCACAGTTCTCAGTTCACAGATCAAAGTTCACAGTCTTCATTTCACACTTAACAGTTCGCAGTTCACAGTTCACAGTTCACAGATAACAGTTCACAGTTCACAGTTCACAGTCCACAGATCACAGTTCACAGTCTTCATTTCACACTTCACAGTTCGCAGTTCACAGTTCACAGATCACAGATCACAGTTCACAGTTCACAGTTCACAGATCACTGATCACAGTTTACAGTTCTCAGTTTACAGTTCTCATTTCACAGTTGACAGTTCACAGTTCAAACTTCACAGTTCACAGTTCACAGTCCACAGTTCACTGTTCACAATTCGCAGTTCACAGTTGACAGTTCACAGTCCACAGTTCACTATTCACAGTTCACAGTTCTCAGTTCACAGATCACAGTTCACAGTCTTCATTTCATACTTCACAGTTCACAGATCACAGTTCACAGTCTTCATTTCACACTTAACAGTTCGCAGTTCACAGTTCACAGTTCACAGATCACAGTTCACAGTTCACAGTTCACAGTTCACAGTTCACAGTTCACAGTTCACAGTTCACAGTTCACAGTTCACAGTTCACAGTTTACAGTTCTCAGTTCACAGTTGACAGTTGACAGTTCACAGTTCACAGTCTTCGTTTCACACTTCAGCCTTCACAGTGCATAGGTTACAGTCCACAGTTCACAGTTCACAGTTCACAGTTTACAGTTCTCAGTTCACAGTTGACAGTTCACAGTTCACAGTCTTCATTTCACACTGCAGTCTTCACAGTGCACAGGTTACAGTCCACAGATCACAGTTCACAGTTCTCAGTTCACAGATCACAGTTCACAGTCTTCATTTCACACTTCACAGTTCGCAGTTCACAGTTCACAGTTCACAGTTCACAGTCCACAGTTCACTGTTCACAATTCACAGTTCACAGTTCACAGTTCACTGTTCACTGTTCACAGTTCACAGTCTTCATTTCACAATTCACAGTTCACAGATCACAGTTCACAGTTCACAGTTCACAGTTCACAGTTCACAGTTCACAGTTCACAGTTCGCAGTTTACAGTTCTCAGTTCACAGTTCACAGTTCACAGTTCACAGTTCACAGTTCACAGTCCACAGTTCACAGTTCACAGTTCTCAGTTCACAGATCACAGTTCACAGTCTTCATTTCACAGTTCACAGTTCACAGTTCACAGTTCCCCGTCCACAGTATTCATTTCACACTTCACAGTTCGCAGTTCACAGTTGACAGTTCACAGTCCACAGTTCACTATTCACAGTTCACAATTCACAGTTCACAGTTCACAGTTCACAGTTCACAGTTCACAGTTCACAGTTCACAGTTCACAGTTCACAGTCCACAGTTCAGAGTTCACAGTTCTCAGTTCACAGATCACAGTTTACAGTCTTCATTTCACAGTTCACAGTTCACAGTGCACAGTTCACAGTTCCCCGTTCACAGTATTCATTTCACATTTCACAGTTCGCAGTTCACAGTTGACAGTTCACAGTCCACAGTTCACAGATCACAGTTCACAGTTCACAGTTCACAGTTCACAGTTCACAGTTCACAGTTTACAGTTCTCAGTTCACAGTTCACAGTTGACAGTTCACAGTTCACAGTCTTCGTTTCACACTTCAGCCTTCACAGTGCATAGGTTACAGTCCACAGTTCACAGTTCACAGTTCACAGTTTACAGTTCTCAGTTCACAGTTGACAGTTCACAGTTCACAGTCTTCATTTCACACTGCAGTCTTCACAGTGCACAGGTTACAGTCCACAGATCACAGTTCACAGTTCTCAGTTCACAGATCACAGTTCACAGTCTTCATTTCACACTTCACAGTTCGCAGTTCACAGTTCACAGATCACAGTTCACAGATTACAGTTCACAGTTGACAGTTGACAGTTCACAGTACACACTTCACAGTTCAAAGTCCACAGTTCACTGTTCACAATTCACAGTTCACAGTTCACAGTCCACAGTTCACTATTCACAGCTCACAGTTCTCAGTTCACAGATCACAGTTCACAGTCTCCATTTCACACTTCACAGTACGCAGTTCACAGTTCACAGATCACAGTTCACAGTTCACAGTTCACACTTCACAGTTCACAGTTCACACTTCACAGTTCACAGATCACAGTTCTCAGTTCACAGATCTCAGTTCACAGTCTTCATTTCACAGTTCACAGTTCACAGGTCACAGTTCACAGTCCACTGTTCACAGTTCACAGTTCTCAGTTCACAGATCACAGACCACAGTTCACTGTTCACAGATCACAGTTCACAGTTCACAGTTCACATTTCACAGTCTTCATTTCACACTTCAGTCTTCACAGTGCACAGTTCACAGTCCACAGATCACAGTTCACAGTTCTCAGTTCACAGATCACAGTTCACAGTCTTCATTTCACACTTCACAGTTCGCAGTTCACAGTTCAAAGATCACAGTTCACAGTTCACAGTTCACAGTACACAGTCCACAGTTCACTATTCACAGCTCACAGTTCTCAGTTCACAGATCACAGTTCACAGTCTTCATTTCACACTTAACAGTTCACAGTCTTCATTTCACACTTAACAGTTCGCAGTTCACAGTTCACAGTTCACAGATCACAGTTCACAGTTCACAGTTCACAGTTCACAGTTCACAGTTCACAGTCCACGGATGACAGTTCACAGTTTACAGTTATCAGTTTACAGTTCTCATTTCACAGTTCTCATTTCACAGTTGACAGTTCACAGTTCACAGTTCACACTTCACAGTTCACAGTTCACAGTTCACAGTCCACAGTTCACTGTTCACAATTCACAGGTCACAGTTCACAGTTCACTGTTCACTGTTCACAGTTCACAGTCTTCATTTCACAATTCACAGTTCACAGATCACAGTTCACAGTTCACAGTTCACAGTTCACAGTTCACAGTTCACAGTTCGCAGTTTACAGTTCTCAGTTCACAGTTCACAGTTCACAGTTCACAGTTCACAGTTCACAGTCCACAGTTCACAGTTCACAGTTCTCAGTTCACAGATCACAGTTCACAGTCTTCATTTCACAGTTCACAGTTCACAGTTCACAGTTCCCCGTCCACAGTATTCAGTTCACACTTCACAGTTCGCAGTTCACAGTTGACAGTTCACAGTCCACAGTTCACTATTCACAGTTCACAATTCACAGTTCACAGTTCACAGTTCACAGTTCACAGTTCACAGTTCACAGTTCACAGTTCACAGTTCACAGTTCACAGTTCACAGTTCACAGTTCACAGTCCACAGTTCAGAGTTCACAGTTCTCAGTTCACAGATCACAGTTTACAGTCTTCATTTCACAGTTCACAGTTCACAGTGCACAGTTCACTGTTCCCCGTTTACAGTATTCATTTCACATTTCACAGTTCGCAGTTGACAGTTGACAGTTCACAGTCCACAGTTCACAGTTCACAGTTCACAGTTCACAGTTTACAGTTCTCAGTTCACAGTTCACAGTTCACAGTTCACAGTATTCATTTCACACTTCACAGTTCGCAGTTCACAGTTGACAGTTCACAGTCCACAGTTCACTATTCACAGTTCACAGTTCTCAGTTCACAGATCAAAGTTCACAGTCTTCATTTCACACTTAACAGTTCGCAGTTCACAGTTCACAGTTCACAGATCACAGTTCACAGTTCACAGTTCACAGTTCACAGTCCACAGATCACAGTTCACAGTCTTCATTTCACACTTCACAGTTCGCAGTTCACAGTTCACAGATCACAGATCACAGTTCACAGTTCACAGTTCACAGATCACTGATCACAGTTTACAGTTCTCAGTTTACAGTTCTCATTTCACAGTTGACAGTTCACAGTTCAAACTTCACAGTTCACAGTTCACAGTCCACAGTTCACTGTTCACAATTCGCAGTTCACAGTTGACAGTTCACAGTCCACAGTTCACTATTCACAGTTCACAGTTCTCAGTTCACAGATCACAGTTCACAGTCTTCATTTCATACTTCACAGTTCACAGATCACAGTTCACAGTCTTCATTTCACACTTAACAGTTCGCAGTTCACAGTTCACAGTTCACAGATCACAGTTCACAGTTCACAGTTCACAGTTCACAGTTCACAGTTCACAGTTCACAGTTCACAGTTCACAGTTCACAGTTTACAGTTCTCAGTTCACAGTTGACAGTTGACAGTTCACAGTTCACAGTCTTCGTTTCACACTTCAGCCTTCACAGTGCATAGGTTACAGTCCACAGTTCACAGTTCACAGTTCACAGTTTACAGTTCTCAGTTCACAGTTGACAGTTCACAGTTCACAGTCTTCATTTCACACTGCAGTCTTCACAGTGCACAGGTTACAGTCCACAGATCACAGTTCACAGTTCTCAGTTCACAGATCACAGTTCACAGTCTTCATTTCACACTTCACAGTTCGCAGTTCACAGTTCACAGTTCACAGTTCACAGTCCACAGTTCACTGTTCACAATTCACAGTTCACAGTTCACAGTTCACTGTTCACTGTTCACAGTTCACAGTCTTCATTTCACAATTCACAGTTCACAGATCACAGTTCACAGTTCACAGTTCACAGTTCACAGTTCACAGTTCACAGTTCGCAGTTTACAGTTCTCAGTTCACAGTTCACAGTTCACAGTTCACAGTTCACAGTCCACAGTTCACAGTTCACAGTTCTCAGTTCACAGATCACAGTTCACAGTCTTCATTTCACAGTTCACAGTTCACAGTTCACAGTTCCCCGTCCACAGTATTCATTTCACACTTCACAGTTCGCAGTTCACAGTTGACAGTTCACAGTCCACAGTTCACTATTCACAGTTCACAATTCACAGTTCACAGTTCACAGTTCACAGTTCACAGTTCACAGTTCACAGTTCACAGTTCAGAGTTCACAGTCCACAGTTCAGAGTTCACAGTTCTCAGTTCACAGATCACAGTTTACAGTCTTCATTTCACAGTTCACAGTTCACAGTGCACAGTTCACAGTTCCCCGTTCACAGTATTCATTTCACATTTCACAGTTCGCAGTTCACAGTTGACAGTTCACAGTCCACAGTTCACAGTTCACAGTTCACAGTTTACAGTTCTCAGTTCACAGTTCACAGTTCACAGTTCACAGTTCACAGTTTACACTTCACAGTTCACAGTTCACAGTTCACAGTTCACAGTTCACAGTCCACAGTTCACAGTTCACAGTTCACAGTTTACAGTTCACAGTTCACAGTCCACAGTCCACAGTTCACAGTTCACAGTTCTCAGTTCACAGATCACAGTTCACAGTATTCATTTCACGCTTCACAGTTCGCAGTTCACAGTTGACAGTTCACAGTCCACAGTTCACTATTCGCAGTTCACAGTTCTCAGTTCACAGATCAAAGTTCACAGTCTTCATTTCACACTTAACAGTTCGCAGTTCACAGTTCACAGTTCACAGATCACAGTTCACAGTTCACAGTTCACAGTCCACAGATCACAGTTCACAGTCTTGATTTCACACTTCACAGTTCGCAGTTCACAGTTCACAGATCATAGATCACAGTTCACAGTTCACAGTTCACAGATCACTGATCACAGTTTACAGTTCTCAGTTTACAGTTCTCATTTCACAGTTGACAGTTCACAGTTCAAACTTCACAGTTCACAGTTCACAGTCCACAGTTCACTGTTCACAATTCGCAGTTCACAGTTGACAGTTCACAGTCCACAGTTCACTATTCACAGTTCACAGTTCTCAGTTCACAGATCACAGTTCACAGTCTTCATTTCATACTTCACAGTTCACAGATCACAGTTCACAGTCTTCATTTCACACTTAACAGTTCGCAGTTCACAGTTCACAGTTCACAGATCACAGTTCACAGTTCACAGTTCACAGTTCACAGTTCACAGTTTACAGTTCTCAGTTCACAGTTCACAGTTGACAGTTCACAGTTCACAGTCTTCGTTTCACACTTCAGCCTTCACAGTGCATAGGTTACAGTCCACAGTTCACAGTTCACAGTTCACAGTTTACAGTTCTCTGTTCACAGTTGACAGTTCACAGTTCACAGTCTTCATTTCACACTGCAGTCTTCACAGTGCACAGGTTACAGTCCACAGATCACAGTTCACAGTTCTCAGTTCACAGATCACAGTTCACAGTCTTCATTTCACACTTCACAGTTCGCAGTTCACAGTTCACAGATCACAGTTCACAGATTACAGTTCACAGTTGACAGTTGACAGTTCACAGTACACACTTCACAGTTCACAGTCCACAGTTCACTGTTCACAATTCACAGTTCACAGTTCACAGTCCACAGTTCACTATTCACAGCTCACAGTTCTCAGTTCACAGATCACAGTTCACAGTCTCCATTTCACACTTCACAGTACGCAGTTCACAGTTCACAGTCTTCATTTCACACTTCACACTTCACAGTGCACAGTTCACAGTCCACAGTTCACAGTCCACAGTTCACTGTTCACAAATCACAGTTCACAGTTCACAGTTCACAGTTCACACTTCACAGTTCACAGATCACAGTTCTCAGTTCACAGATCTCAGTTCACAGTCTTCATTTCACAGTTCACAGTTCACAGGTCACAGTCCACAGTTCACTATTCACAGCTCACAGTTCTCAGTTCACAGATCACAGTTCACAGTCTTCATTTCACACTTAACAGTTCACAGTCTTCATTTCACACTTAACAGTTCGCAGTTCACAGTTCACAGTTCACAGATCACAGTTCACAGTTCACAGTTCACAGTTCACAGTTCACAGTCCACGGATGACAGTTCACAGTTTACAGTTATCAGTTTACAGTTCTCATTTCACAGTTGACAGTTCACAGTTCACAGTTCACACTTCACAGTTCACAGTTCACAGTTCACAGTCCACAGTTCACTGTTCACAATTCACAGGTCACAGTTCACAGTTCACTGTTCACTGTTCACAGTTCACAGTCTTCATTTCACAATTCACAGTTCACAGATCACAGTTCACAGTTCACAGTTCACAGTTCACAGTTCACAGTTCCCCGTCCACAGTATTCATTTCACACTTCACAGTTCGCAGTTCACAGTTGACAGTTCACAGTCCACAGTTCACTATTCACAGTTCACAATTCACAGTTCACAGTTCACAGTTCACAGTTCACAGTTCACAGTTCACAGTTCACAGTTCACAGTCCACAGTTCAGAGTTCACAGTTCTCAGTTCACAGATCACAGTTTACAGTCTTCATTTCACAGTTCACAGTTCACAGTGCACAGTTCACAGTTCCCCGTTCACAGTATTCATTTCACATTTCACAGTTCGCAGTTCACAGTTGACAGTTCACAGTCCACAGTTCACAGTTCACAGTTCACAGTTTACAGTTCTCAGTTCACAGTTCACAGTTCACAGTTCACAGTTCACAGTTTACACTTCACAGTTCACAGTTCACAGTTCACAGTTCACAGTTCACAGTCCACAGTTCACAGTTCACAGTTCACAGTTTACAGTTCACAGTTCACAGTCCACAGTCCACAGTTCACAGTTCACAGTTCTCAGTTCACAGATCACAGTTCACAGTATTCATTTCACACTTCACAGTTCGCAGTTCACAGTTGACAGTTCACAGTCCACAGTTCACTATTCGCAGTTCACAGTTCTCAGTTCACAGATCAAAGTTCACAGTCTCCATTTCACACTTAACAGTTCGCAGTTCACAGTTCACAGTTCACAGATCACAGTTCACAGTTCACAGTTCACAGTCCACAGATCACAGTTCACAGTCTTCATTTCACACTTCACAGTTCGCAGTTCACAGTTCACAGATCATAGATCACAGTTCACAGTTCACAGTTCACAGTTCACAGATCACTGATCACAGTTTACAGTTCTCAGTTTACAGTTCTCATTTCACAGTTGACAGTTCACAGTTCAAACTTCACAGTTCACAGTTCACAGTCCACAGTTCACTGTTCACAATTCGCAGTTCACAGTTGACAGTTCACAGTCCACAGTTCACTATTCACAGTTCACAGTTCTCAGTTCACAGATCACAGTTCACAGTCTTCATTTCATACTTCACAGTTCACAGATCACAGTTCACAGTCTTCATTTCACACTTAACAGTTCGCAGTTCACAGTTCACAGTTCACAGATCACAGTTCACAGTTCACAGTTCACAGTTCACAGTTCACAGTTTACAGTTCTCAGTTCACAGTTCACAGTTGACAGTTCACAGTTCACAGTCTTCGTTTCACACTTCAGCCTTCACAGTGCATAGGTTACAGTCCACAGTTCACAGTTCACAGTTCACAGTTTACAGTTCTCAGTTCACAGTTGACAGTTCACAGTTCACAGTCTTCATTTCACACTGCAGTCTTCACAGTGCACAGGTTACAGTCCACAGATCACAGTTCACAGTTCTCAGTTCACAGATCACAGTTCACAGTCTTCATTTCACACTTCACAGTTCGCAGTTCACAGTTCACAGATCACAGATCACAGTTCACAGTTCACAGTTCACAGATCACTGATCACAGTTTACAGTTATCAGTTTACAGTTCTCATTTCACAGTTGACAGTTCACAGTTCAAACTTCACAGTTCACAGTTCACAGTCCACAGTTCACTGTTCACAATTCGCAGTTCACAGTTGACAGTTCACAGTCCACAGTTCACTATTCACAGTTCACAGTTCTCAGTTCACAGATCACAGTTCACAGTCTTCATTTCATATTTCACAGTTCACAGATCACAGTTCACAGTCTTCATTTCACACTTAACAGTTCGCAGTTCACAGTTCACAGTTCACAGATCACAGTTCACAGTTCACAGTTCACAGTTCACAGTTCACAGTTCACAGTTCACAGTTCACAGTTCACAGTTTACAGTTCTCAGTTCACAGTTGACAGTTGACAGTTCACAGTTCACAGTCTTCGTTTCACACTTCAGCCTTCACAGTGCATAGGTTACAGTCCACAGTTCACAGTTCACAGTTCACAGTTTACAGTTCTCAGTTCACAGTTGACAGTTCACAGTTCACAGTCTTCATTTCACACTGCAGTCTTCACAGTGCACAGGTTACAGTCCACAGATCACAGTTCACAGTCCACAGTTCACTGTTCACAATTCACAGTTCACAGTTCACAGTCCACAGTTCACTATTCACAGCTCACAGTTCTCAGTTCACAGATCACAGTTCACAGTCTCCATTTCACACTTCACAGTACGCAGTTCACAGTTCACAGATCACAGTTCACAGTTCACAGTTCACACTTCACAGTTCACAGATCACAGTTCTCAGTTCACAGATCTCAGTTCACAGTCTTCATTTCACAGTTCACAGTTCACAGGTCACAGTTCACAGTCCACTGTTCACAGTTCACAGTTCTCAGTTCACAGATCACAGTTCACAGACTTCATTTGACAATTCAGTTTTCACAGTTCACAGTTCACAGTTCTCAGTTCACAGATCACAGTTCACAGTCTTCATTTCACAGTTCACAGTTCACAGTTCACAGATCACAGACCACAGTTCACTGTTCACAGATCACAGTTCACAGTTCACAGTTCACATTTCACAGTCTTCATTTCACACTTCAGTCTTCACAGTGCACAGTTCACAGTCCACAGATCACAGTTCACAGTTCTCAGTTCACAGATCACAGTTCACAGTCTTCATTTCACACTTCACAGTTCGCAGTTCACAGTTCAAAGATCACAGTTCACAGTTCACAGTTCACAGTACACAGTCCACAGTTCACTATTCACAGCTCACAGTTCTCAGTTCACAGATCACAGTTCACAGTCTTCATTTCACACTTAACAGTTCACAGTCTTCATTTCACACTTAACAGTTCGCAGTTCACAGTTCACAGTTCACAGATCACAGTTCACAGTTCACAGTTCACAGTTCACAGTCCACGGATGACAGTTCACAGTTTACAGTTATCAGTTTACAGTTCTCATTTCACAGTTGACAGTTCACAGTTCACAGTTCACACTTCACAGTTCACAGTTCACAGTTCACAGTCCACAGTTCACTGTTCACAATTCACAGGTCACAGTTCACAGTTCACTGTTCACTGTTCACAGTTCACAGTCTTCATTTCACAATTCACAGTTCACAGATCACAGTTCACAGTTCACAGTTCACAGTTCACAGTTCACAGTTCACAGTTCGCAGTTTACAGTTCTCAGTTCACAGTTCACAGTTCACAGTTCACAGTTCACAGTTCACAGTCCACAGTTCACAGTTCACAGTTCTCAGTTCACAGATCGCAGTTCACAGTCTTCATTTCACAGTTCACAGTTCACAGTTCACAGTTCCCCGTCCACAGTATTCATTTCACACTTCACAGTTCGCAGTTCACAGTTGACAGTTCACAGTCCACAGTTCACTATTCACAGTTCACAATTCACAGTTCACAGTTCACAGTTCACAGTTCACAGTTCACAGTTCACAGTTCACAGTTCACAGTCCACAGTTCAGAGTTCACAGTTCTCAGTTCACAGATCACAGTTTACAGTCTTCATTTCACAGTTCACAGTTCACAGTGCACAGTTCACAGTTCCCCGTTTACAGTATTCATTTCACATTTCACAGTTCGCAGTTCACAGTTGACAGTTCACAGTCCACAGTTCACAGTCCACAGTTCACAGTTCACAGTTCACAGTTTACAGTTTACAGTTCACAGTTCAGAGTCCACAGTCCACAGTTCACAGTTCACAGTTCTCAGTTCACAGATCACAGTTCACAGTATTCATTTCACACTTCACAGTTCGCAGTTCACAGTTGACAGTTCACAGTCCACAGTTCACTATTCGCAGTTCACAGTTCTCAGTTCACAGATCAAAGTTCACAGTCTTCATTTCACACTTAACAGTTCGCAGTTCACAGTTCACAGTTCACAGATCACAGTTCACAGTTCACAGTTCACAGTCCACAGATCACAGTTCACAGTCTTCATTTCACACTTCACAGTTCGCAGTTCACAGTTCACAGATCACAGATCACAGTTCACAGTTCACAGTTCACAGATCACTGATCACAGTTTACAGTTATCAGTTTACAGTTCTCATTTCACAGTTGACAGTTCACAGTTCAAACTTCACAGTTCACAGTTCACAGTCCACAGTTCACTGTTCACAATTCGCAGTTCACAGTTGACAGTTCACAGTCCACAGTTCACTATTCACAGTTCACAGTTCTCAGTTCACAGATCACAGTTCACAGTCTTCATTTCATATTTCACAGTTCACAGATCACAGTTCACAGTCTTCATTTCACACTTAACAGTTCGCAGTTCACAGTTCACAGTTCACAGATCACAGTTCACAGTTCACAGTTCACAGTTCACAGTTCACAGTTCACAGTTCACAGTTCACAGTTTACAGTTCTCAGTTCACAGTTGACAGTTGACAGTTCACAGTTCACAGTCTTCGTTTCACACTTCAGCCTTCACAGTGCATAGGTTACAGTCCACAGTTCACAGTTCACAGTTCACAGTTTACAGTTCTCAGTTCACAGTTGACAGTTCACAGTTCACAGTCTTCATTTCACACTGCAGTCTTCACAGTGCACAGGTTACAGTCCACAGATCACAGTTCACAGTTCTCAGTTCACAGATCACAGTTCACAGTCTTCATTTCACACTTCACAGTTCGCAGTTCACAGTTCACAGATCACAGTTCACAGATTACAGTTCACAGTTGACAGTTGACAGTTCACAGTACACACTTCACAGTTCACAGTCCACAGTTCACTGTTCACAATTCACAGTTCACAGTTCACAGTCCACAGTTCACTATTCACAGCTCACAGTTCTCAGTTCACAGATCACAGTTCACAGTCTCCATTTCACACTTCACAGTACGCAGTTCACAGTTCACAGATCACAGTTCACAGTTCAAAGTTCACACTTCACAGTTCACAGATCACAGTTCTCAGTTCACAGATCTCAGTTCACTGTCTTCATTTCACAGTTCACAGTTCACAGTTCACAGTTCACATATCACAGACCACAGTTCACTGTTCACAGATCACAGTTCACAGTACACAGTCTTCATTTCATACTTCACAGTTCGCAGTTCACAGTTCACTGTTCACAGGTCACAGTTCACAGTCCACTGTTCACAGTTCACAGTTCTCAGTTCACAGATCACAGTTCACAGACTTCATTTCACAATTCAGTTTTCACAGTTCAGAGTTCACAGTTCACAGATCACAGACCACAGTTCACTGTTCACAGATCACAGTTCACAGTTCACAGTTCACATTTCACAGTCTTCATTTCACACTTCAGTCTTCACAGTGCACAGTTCACAGTCCACAGATCACAGTTCACAGTTCTCAGTTCACAGATCACAGTTCACAGTCTTCATTTCACACTTCACAGTTCGCAGTTCACAGTTCAAAGATCACAGTTCACAGTTCACAGTTCACAGTACACAGTCCACAGTTCACTATTCACAGCTCACAGTTCTCAGTTCACAGATCACAGTTCACAGTCTTCATTTCACACTTAACAGTTCACAGTCTTCATTTCACACTTAACAGTTCGCAGTTCACAGTTCACAGATCACAGTTCACAGTTCACAGTTCACAGTTCACAGTTCACAGTCCACGGATGACAGTTCACAGTTTACAGTTCTCATTTCACAGTTGACAGTTCACAGTTCACAGTTCACACTTCACAGTTCACAGTTCACTGTTCACAGTCCACAGTTCACAGTTCACAGTTCACAGTTTACAGTTCTCAGTTCACAGTTCACAGTTCACAGTTCACAGTTCACAGTTCACAGTCCACAGTTCACAGTTCACAGTTCTCAGTTCACAGATCACAGTTCACAGTTCACAGTTCACAGTTCACAGTTCCCCGTCCACAGTATTCATTCCACACTTCACAGTTCGCAGTTCACAGTTGACAGTTCACAGTCCACAGTTCACTATTCACAGTTCACAATTCACAGTTCACAGTTCACAGTTCACAGTTCACAGTTCACAGTTCACAGTTCACAGTCCACAGTTCAGAGTTCACAGTCTTCATTTCATACTTCACAGTTCGCAGTTCACAGTTCACTGTTCACAGGTCACAGTTCACAGTCCACTGTTCACAGTTCACAGTTCTCAGTTCACAGATCACAGTTCACAGACTTCATTTCACAATTCAGTTTTCACAGTTCAGAGTTCACAGTTCACAGATCACAGACCACAGTTCACTGTTCACAGATCACAGTTCACAGTTCACAGTTCACATTTCACAGTCTTCATTTCACACTTCAGTCTTCACAGTGCACAGTTCACAGTCCACAGATCACAGTTCACAGTTCTCAGTTCACAGATCACAGTTCACAGTCTTCATTTCACACTTCACAGTTCGCAGTTCACAGTTCAAAGATCACAGTTCACAGTTCACAGTTCACAGTACACAGTCCACAGTTCACTATTCACAGCTCACAGTTCTCAGTTCACAGATCACAGTTCACAGTCTTCATTTCACACTTAACAGTTCACAGTCTTCATTTCACACTTAACAGTTCGCAGTTCACAGTTCACAGATCACAGTTCACAGTTCACAGTTCACAGTTCACAGTTCACAGTCCACGGATGACAGTTCACAGTTTACAGTTCTCATTTCACAGTTGACAGTTCACAGTTCACAGTTCACACTTCACAGTTCACAGTTCACTGTTCACAGTCCACAGTTCACAGTTCACAGTTCACAGTTTACAGTTCTCAGTTCACAGTTCACAGTTCACAGTTCACAGTTCACAGTTCACAGTCCACAGTTCACAGTTCACAGTTCTCAGTTCACAGATCACAGTTCACAGTTCACAGTTCACAGTTCACAGTTCCCCGTCCACAGTATTCATTCCACACTTCACAGTTCGCAGTTCACAGTTGACAGTTCACAGTCCACAGTTCACTATTCACAGTTCACAATTCACAGTTCACAGTTCACAGTTCACAGTTCACAGTTCACAGTTCACAGTTCACAGTCCACAGTTCAGAGTTCACAGTTCTCAGTTCACAGATCACAGTTTACAGTCTTCATTTCACAGTTCACAGTTCACAGTGCACAGTTCACAGTTCCCCGTTCACAGTATTCATTTCACATTTCACAGTTCGCAGTTCACAGTTGACAGTTCACAGTCCACAGTTCACAGTTCACAGTTCACAGTTTACAGTTCTCAGTTCACAGTTCACAGTTCACAGTTCACAGTTCACAGTTTACAGTTCTCAGTTCACAGTTCACAGTTCACAGTTCACAGTTCACAGTTCACAGTCCACAGTTCACAGTTCACAGTTCACAGTTTACAGTTCACAGTTCACAGTCCACAGTTCACAGTTCACAGTTCTCAGTTCACAGATCACAGTTCACAGTATACATTCCACACTTCACAGTTCGCAGTTCACAGTTGACAGTTCACAGTCCACAGTTCACTATTCACAGTTCACAATTCACAGTTCACAGTTCACAGTTCACAGTTCACAGTTCACAGTTCACAGTTCACAGTTCACAGTCCACAGTTCAGAGTTCACAGTTCTCAGTTCACAGATCACAGTTTACAGTCTTCATTTCACAGTTCACAGTTCACAGTGCACAGTTCACACTTCCCCGTTCACAGTATTCATTTCACATTTCACAGTTCGCAGTTCACAGTTGACAGTTCACAGTCCACAGTTCACAGTTCACAGTTCACAGTTTACAGTTCTCAGTTCACAGTTCACAGTTCACAGTTCACAGTTCACAGTTTACAGTTCTCAGTTCACAGTTCACAGTTCGCAGTTCACAGTTCACAGATCACAGTTCACAGATTACAGTTCACAGTTGACAGTTGACAGTTCACAGTACACACTTCACAGTTCACAGTCCACAGTTCACTGTTCACAATTCACAGTTCACACTTCATTTCACACTTCAGTCTTCACAGTGCACAGGTTACAGTCCACAGATCACAGTTCACAGTTCTCGGTTCACAGATCACAGTTCACAGTCTTCATTTCACACTTCACAGTTCGCAGTTCACAGTTCACAGATCACAGTTCACAGATTACAGTTCACAGTTGACAGTTGACAGTTCACAGTACACACTTCACAGTTCACAGTCCACAGTTCACTGTTCACAATTTACAGTTCACAGTTCACAGTCCACAGTTCACTATTCACAGCTCACAGTTCTCAGTTCACAGATCACAGTTCACAGTCTCCATTTCACAATTCACAGTTCGCAGTTCACAGTTCACAGATCACAGTTCACAGTTCACAGTTCACACTTCACAGTTCACAGATCACAGTTCTCAGTTCACAGATCTCAGTTCACAGTCTTCATTTCACAGTTCACAGTTCACAGTTCACAGTTCACAGATTACAGTTCACAGTTGACAGTTGACAGTTCACAGTACACACTTCACAGTTCACAGTCCACAGTTCACTGTTCAATATTCACAGTTCACAGTTCACAGTCTTCATTTCACAGTTCATAGTCCACAGTTCACTGTTCACAATTCACAGTTCACAGTTCACAGTTCACAGTCTTGATTTCACACTTGACAGTTCGCAGTTCACAGTTCACAGATCACAGTTCACAGATTACAGTTCACAGTTGACAGTTGACAGTTCACAGTACACACTTCACAGTTCACAGTCCACAGTTCACTGTTCACAATTCGCAGTTCACAGTTGACAGTTCACAGTCCACAGTTCACTATTCACAGTTCACAGTTCTCAGTTCACAGATCACAGTTCACAGTTCACAGTCCACAGATCACAGTTCACAGTCTTCATTTCACACTTCACAGTTCGCAGTTCACAGTCCGCAGTTCACAGTTCACAGATCACAGTTCACAGTTCACAGTTCACAGTTCACAGTTCACAGTCCACAGTTCACAGTTCACAGTTCACAGTTTACAGTTCTCAGTTCACAGTTCACAGTTCACAGTTCACAGTTCACAGTTTACAGTTCTCAGTTCACAGTTCACAGTTCGCAGTTCACAGTTCACAGATCACAGTTCACAGATTACAGTTCACAGTTGACAGTTGACAGTTCACAGTACACACTTCACAGTTCACAGTCCACAGTTCACTGTTCACAATTCACAGTTCACACTTCATTTCACACTTCAGTCTTCACAGTGCACAGGTTACAGTCCACAGATCACAGTTCACAGTTCTCAGTTCACAGATCACAGTTCACAGTCTTCATTTCACACTTGACAGTTCGCAGTTCACAGTTCACAGATCACAGTTCACAGATTACAGTTCACAGTTGACAGTTGACAGTTCACAGTACACACTTCACAGTTCACAGTCCACAGTTCACTGTTCACAATTCACAGTTCAGAGTTCACAGTTCACAGATTACAGTTGACAGTTGACAGTTGACAGTTCACAGTACACACTTCACAGTTCACAGTTCACAGTCCACAGTTCACAGTTCACAGTTCACAGTTTACAGTTCTCAGTTCACAGTTGACAGTTCACAGTTCACAGTCTTCATTTCACACTGCAGTCTTCACAGTGCACAGGTTACAGTCCACAGATTACAGTTCACAGTTGACAGTTGACAGTTCACAGTACACACTTCACAGTTCACAGTCCACAGTTCACTGTTCACAATTCACAGTTCACAGTTCACAGTCCACAGTTCACTATTCACAGCTCACAGTTCTCAGTTCACAGATCACAGTTCACAGTCTCCATTTCACAATTCACAGTTCGCAGTTCACAGTTCACAGATCACAGTTCACAGTTCACAGTTCACACTTCACAGTTCACAGATCACAGTTCTCAGTTCACAGATCTCAGTTCACAGTCTTCATTTCACAGTTCACAGTACACAGTTCACAGTTCACAGATTACAGTTCACAGTTGACAGTTGACAGTTCACAGTACACACTTCACAGTTCACAGTCCACAGTTCACTGTTCAATATTCACAGTTCACAGTTCACAGTCTTCATTTCACAGTTCATAGTCCACAGTTCACTGTTCACAATTCACAGTTCACAGTTCACAGTTCACAGTCTTGATTTCACACTTGACAGTTCGCAGTTCACAGTTCACAGATCACAGTTCACAGATTACAGTTCACAGTTGACAGTTGACAGTTCACAGTACACACTTCACAGTTCACAGTCCACAGTTCACTGTTCACAATTCGCAGTTCACAGTTGACAGTTCACAGTCCACAGTTCACTATTCACAGTTCACAGTTCTCAGTTCACAGATCACAGTTCACAGTTCACAGTCCACAGATCACAGTTCACAGTCTTCATTTCACACTTCACAGTTCGCAGTTCACAGTCCGCAGTTCACAGTTCACAGATCACAGTTCACAGTTCACAGTTCACAGTTCACAGTTCACAGTTCACAGTTCACAGTTCACAGTACACAGTTCACAGTTCACAGTTCACAGTTCACAGTTCACAGTTTACAGTTTACAGTTCTCAGTTCACAGTTGACAGTTGACAGTTCACAGTTCACAGTCTTCGTTTCACACTTCAGTCTTCACAGTGCATAGGTTACAGTCCACAGATCACAGTTCACAGTTCTCAGTTCACAGATCACAGTTCACAGTCATCATTTCACACTTCACAGTTCGCAGTTCACAGTTCACAGATCACAGTTCACAGATTACAGTACACAGTTGACAGTTGACAGTTCACAGTACACACTTCACAGTTCACAGTCCACAGTTCACTGTTCACAATTCACAGTTCACAGTTCACAGTCCACAGTTCACTATTCACAGCTCACAGTACACAGTCTTCATTTCACACTTCAGTCTTCACAGTGCACAGGTTACAGTCCACAGATCACAGTTCACAGTTCTCAGTTCACAGATCACAGTTCACAGTCTTCATTTCACACTTGACAGTTCGCAGTTCACAGTTCACAGATTACAGTTCACAGATTACAGTTCACAGTTGACAGTTGACAGTTCACAGTACACACTTCACAGTTCACAGTCCACAGTTCACTGTTCACAATTCACAGTTCACAGTTCACAGTTCACAGATTACAGTTCACAGTTCACAGTTCACAGTCCACAGTTCACAGTTCACAGTTCACAGTTCACAGTTCACAGTTTACAGTTCTCAGTTCACAGTTGACAGTTCACAGTTCACAGTCTTCATTTCACACTGCAGTCTTCACAGTGCACAGGTTACAGTCCACAGATCACAGTTCACAGTTCTCAGTTCACAGATCACAGTTCACAGTCTTCATTTCACACTTCACAGTTCGCAGTTCACAGTTCACAGATCACAGTTCACAGATTACAGTTCACAGTTGACAGTTGACAGTTCACAGTACACACTTCACAGTTCACAGTCCACAGTTCACTGTTCACAATTCACAGTTCACAGTTCACAGTCCCCAGTTCACCATTCACAGCTCACAGTTCTCAGTTCACAGATCACAGTTCACAGTCTCCATTTCACACTTCACAGTTCGCAGTTCACAGTTCACAGATCACAGTTCACAGTTCACAGTTCACAGTTCACACTTCACAGTTCACAGATCACAGTTCTCAGTTCACAGATCTCAGTTCATAGTTCACAGTTCACAGTTCACAGATCACAGTTCTCAGTTCACAGATCTCAGTTCACAGTCTTCATTTCACAGTTCACAGTTCACAGTTCACAGTTCACAGATTACAGTTCACAGTTGACAGTTGACAGTTCACAGTACACACTTCACAGTTCACAGTCCACAGTTCACTGTTCAATATTCACAGTTCACAGTTCACAGTCTTCATTTCACAGTTCATAGTCCACAGTTCACTGTTCACAATTCACAGTTCACAATTCACAGTTCACAGTCTTGATTTCACACTTGACAGTTCGCAGTTCACAGTTCACAGATCACAGTTCACAGATTACAGTTCACAGTTGACAGTTGACAGTTCACAGTACACACTTCACAGTTCACAGTCCACAGTTCACTGTTCACAATTCGCAGTTCACAGTTGACAGTTCACAGTCCACAGTTCACTATTCACAGTTCACAGTTCTCAGTTCACAGATCACAGTTCACAGTTCACAGTCCACAGATCACAGTTCACAGTCTTCATTTCACACTTCACAGTTCGCAGTTCACAGTCCGCAGTTCACAGTTCACAGATCACAGTTCACAGTTCACAGTTCACAGTTCACAGTTCACAGTTCACAGTTCACAGTTCACAGTTCACAGTTCACAGTTCACAGTTCACAGTTCACAGTTCACAGTTCACAGTTTACAGTTTACAGTTCTCAGTTCACAGTTGACAGTTGACAGTTCACAGTTCACAGTCTTCGTTTCACACTTCAGTCTTCACAGTGCATAGGTTACAGTCCACATATCACAGTTCACAGTTCTCAGTTCACAGATCACAGTTCACAGTCATCATTTCACACTTCACAGTTCACAGATCACAGTTCACAGATTACAGTACACAGTTGACAGTTGACAGTTCACAGTACACACTTCACAGTTCACAGTCCACAGTTCACTGTTCACAATTCACAGTTCACAGTTCACAGTCCACAGTTCACTATTCACAGCTCACAGTACACAGTCTTCATTTCACACTTCAGTCTTCACAGTGCACAGGTTACAGTCCACAGATCACAGTTCACAGTTCTCAGTTCACAGATCACAGTTCACAGTCTTCATTTCACACTTGACAGTTCGCAGTTCACAGTTCACAGATTACAGTTCACAGATTACAGTTCACAGTTCACAGTTGACAGTTGACAGTTCACAGTACACACTTCACAGTTCACAGTCCACAGTTCACTGTTCACAATTCACAGTTCACAGTTCACAGTTCACAGATCACAGTTCACAGTCTTCATTTCACACTTCACAGTTCGCAGTTCACAGTTCACAGATCACAGTTCACAGATTACAATTCACAGTTGACAGTTGACAGTTCACAGTACACACTTCACAGTTCACAGTCCACAGTTCACTGTTCACAATTCACAGTTCACAGTTCACAGTCCACAGTTCACTATTCACAGCTCACAGTTCTCAGTTCACAGATCACAGTTCACAGTCTCCATTTCACACTTCACAGTACGCAGTTCACAGTTCACAGATCACAGTTCACAGTTCAAAGTTCACACTTCACAGTTCACAGATCACAGTTCTCAGTTCACAGATCTCAGTTCACAGTCTTCATTTCACACTTCAGTCTTCACAGTGCACAGTTCACAGTCCACAGATCACAGTTCATAGTTCTCAGTTCACAGATCACAGTTCACAGTCTTCATTTCACACTTCACAGTTCGCAGTTCACAGTTCAAAGATCACAGTTCACAGTTCACAGTTCACAGTACACAGTCCACAGTTCACTATTCACAGCTCACAGTTCTCAGTTCACAGATCACAGTTCACAGTCTTCATTTCACACTTAACAGTTCACAGTCTTCATTTCACACTTAACAGTTCGCAGTTCACAGTTCACAGATCACAGTTCACAGTTCACAGTTCACAGTTCACAGTTCACAGTCCACGGATGACAGTTCACAGTTTACAGTTCTCATTTCACAGTTGACAGTTCACAGTTCACAGTTCACACTTCACAGTTCACAGTTCACTGTTCACAGTCCACAGTTCACAGTTCACAGTTCACAGTTTACAGTTCTCAGTTCACAGTTCACAGTTCACAGTTCACAGTTCACAGTTCACAGTCCACAGTTCACAGTTCACAGTTCTCAGTTCACAGATCACAGTTCACAGTTCACAGTTCACAGTTCCCCGTCCACAGTATTCATTCCACACTTCACAGTTCGCAGTTCACAGTTGACAGTTCACAGTCCACAGTTCACTATTCACAGTTCACAATTCACAGTTCACAGTTCACAGTTCACAGTTCACAGTCCACAGTTCACAGTTCACAGTTCACAGTTTACAGTTCTCAGTTCACAGTTCACAGTTCACAGTTCACAGTTCACAGTTTACAGTTCTCAGTTCACAGTTCACAGTTCACAGTTCACAGTTCACAGTTCACAGTCCACAGTTCACAGTTCACAGTTCACAGTTTACAGTTCACAGTTCACAGTCCACAGTTCACAGTTCACAGTTCACAGTTCTCAGTTCACAGATCACAGTTCACAGTATACATTTCACACTTCACAGTTCGCAGTTCACAGTTCACAGTTCACAGATCACAGTTCACAGTTCACAGTTCACAGTTCACAGTCCACAGATCACAGTTCACAGTCTTCATTTCACACTTCACAGTTCGCAGTTCACAGTTCACAGTTCACAGTTCACAGTTTACAGTTCTCAGTTCACAGTTGACAGTTGACAGTTCACAGTCCACAGTTCACTATTCACAGTTCACAATTCACAGTTCACAGTTCACAGTTCACAGTTCACAGTCCACAGTTCACAGTTCACAGTTCACAGTTTACAGTTCTCAGTTCACAGTTCACAGTTCACAGTTCACAGTTCACAGTTTACAGTTCTCAGTTCACAGTTCACAGTTCACAGTTCACAGTTCACAGTTCACAGTCCACAGTTCACAGTTCACAGTTCACAGTTTACAGTTCACAGTTCACAGTCCACAGTTCACAGTTCACAGTTCACAGTTCTCAGTTCACAGATCACAGTTCACAGTATACATTTCACACTTCACAGTTCGCAGTTCACAGTTCACAGTTCACAGATCACAGTTCACAGTTCACAGTTCACAGTTCACAGTCCACAGATCACAGTTCACAGTCTTCATTTCACACTTCACAGTTCGCAGTTCACAGTTCACAGATCACAGATCACAGTTCACAGTTCATAGTTCACAGATCACTGATCACAGTTTACAGTTCTCAGTTTACAGTTCTCATTTCACAGTTGACAGTTCACAGTTCAAACTTCACAGTTCACAGTTCACAGTCCACAGTTCACTGTTCACAATTCGCAGTTCACAGTTGACAGTTCACAGTCCACAGTTCACTATTCACAGTTCACAGTTCTCAGTTCACAGATCACAGTTCACAGTCTTCATTTCATACTTCACAGTTCACAGATCACAGTTCACAGTCTTCATTTCACACTTAACAGTTCGCAGTTCACAGTTCACAGTTCACAGATCACAGTTCACAGTTCACAGTTCACAGTTCACAGTTCACAGTTCACAGTTCACAGTTTACAGTTCTCAGTTCACAGTTGACAGTTGACAGTTCACAGTTCACAGTCTTCGTTTCACACTTCAGCCTTCACAGTGCATAGGTTACAGTCCACAGATCACAGTTCACAGTTCTCAGTTCACAGATCACAGTTCACAGTCATCATTTCACACTTCACAGTTCGCAGTTCACAGTTCACAGATCACAGTTCACAGATTACAGTTCACAGTTGACAGTTGACAGTTCACAGTACACACTTCACAGTTCACAGTCCACAGTTCACTGTTCACAATTCACAGTTCACACTTCATTTCACACTTCAGTCTTCACAGTGCACAGGTTACAGTCCACAGATCACAGTTCACAGTTCTCAGTTCACAGATCACAGTTCACAGTCTTCATTTCACACTTGACAGTTCGCAGTTCACAGTTCACAGATCACAGTTCACAGATTACAGTTCACAGTTGACAGTTGACAGTTCACAGTACACACTTCACAGTTCACAGTCTTCATTTCACACTGCAGTCTTCACAGTGCACAGGTTACAGTCCACAGATCACAGTTCACAGTTCTCAGTTCACAGTTCTCAGTTCACAGATCACAGTTCACAGTCTTCATTTCACACTTCACAGTTCGCAGTTCACAGTTCACAGATCACAGTTCACAGATTACAGTTCACAGTTGACAGTTGACAGTTCACAGTACACACTTCACAGTTCACAGTCCACAGTTCACTGTTCACAATTCACAGTTCACAGTTCACAGTCCACAGTTCACTATTCACAGCTCACAGTTCTCAGTTCACAGATCACAGTTCACAGTCTCCATTTCACAATTCACAGTTCGCAGTTCACAGTTCACAGATCACAGTTCACAGTTCACAGTTCACACTTCACAGTTCACAGATCACAGTTCTCAGTTCACAGATCTCAGTTCACAGTCTTCATTTCACAGTTCACAGTTCACAGTTCACAGTTCACAGATTACAGTTCACAGTTGACAGTTGACAGTTCACAGTACACACTTCACAGTTCACAGTCCACAGTTCACTGTTCAATATTCACAGTTCACAGTTCACAGTCTTCATTTCACAGTTCATAGTCCACAGTTCACTGTTCACAATTCACAGTTCACAGTTCACAGTTCACAGTCTTGATTTCACACTTGACAGTTCGCAGTTCACAGTTCACAGATCACAGTTCACAGATTACAGTTCACAGTTGACAGTTGACAGTTCACAGTACACACTTCACAGTTCACAGTCCACAGTTCACTGTTCACAATTCGCAGTTCACAGTTGACAGTTCACAGTCCACAGTTCACTATTCACAGTTCACAGTTCTCAGTTCACAGATCACAGTTCACAGTTCACAGTCCACAGATCACAGTTCACAGTCTTCATTTCACACTTCACAGTTCGCAGTTCACAGTCCGCAGTTCACAGTTCACAGATCACAGTTCACAGTTCACAGTTCACAGTTCACAGTTCACAGTTCACAGTTCACAGTTCACAGTTCACAGTTCACAGTTCACAGTTCACAGTTCACAGTTCACAGTTCACAGTTCACAGTTTACAGTTTACAGTTCTCAGTTCACAGTTGACAGTTGACAGTTCACAGTTCACAGTCTTCGTTTCACACTTCAGTCTTCACAGTGCATAGGTTACAGTCCACAGATCACAGTTCACAGTTCTCAGTTCACAGATCACAGTTCACAGTCATCATTTCACACTTCACAGTTCGCAGTTCACAGTTCACAGATCACAGTTCACAGATTACAGTACACAGTTGACAGTTGACAGTTCACAGTACACACTTCACAGTTCACAGTCCACAGTTCACTGTTCACAATTCACAGTTCACAGTTCACAGTCCACAGTTCACTATTCACAGCTCACAGTACACAGTCTTCATTTCACACTTCAGTCTTCACAGTGCACAGGTTACAGTCCACAGATCACAGTTCACAGTTCTCAGTTCACAGATCACAGTTCACAGTCTTCATTTCACACTTGACAGTTCGCAGTTCACAGTTCAAAGATTACAGTTCACAGATTACAGTTCACAGTTGACAGTTGACAGTTCACAGTACACACTTCACAGTTCACAGTCTACAGTTCACTGTTCACAATTCACAGTTCACAGTTCACAGTTCACAGTTCACAGTTCACAGTTCACAGTTTACAGTTCTCAGTTCACAGTTGACAGTTCACAGTTCACAGTCTTCATTTCACACTGCAGTCTTCACAGGGCACAGGTTACAGTCCACAGATCACAGTTCACAGTTCTCAGTTCACAGATCACAGTTCACAGTCTTCATTTCACACTTCACAGATGGCAGTTCACAGTTCACAGATCACAGTTCACAGATTACAGTTCACAGTTGACAGTTGACAGTTCACAGTACACACTTCACAGTTCACAGTCCACAGTTCACTGTTCACAATTCACAGTTCACAGTTCACAGTCCCCAGTTCACCATTCACAGCTCACAGTTCTCAGTTCACAGATCACAGTTCACAGTCTCCATTTCACACTTCACAGTTCGCAGTTCACAGTTCACAGATCACAGTTCACAGTTCACAGTTCACAGTTCACACTTCACAGTTCACAGATCACAGTTCTCAGTTCACAGATCTCAGTTCACAGTTCACAGTTCACAGTTCACAGTTCACAGATCACAGACCACAGTTCACTGTTCACAGATCACAGTTCACAGTACACAGTCTTCATTTCATACTTCACAGTTCGCAGTTCACAGTTCACTGTTCACAGGTCACAGTTCACAGTCCACTGTTCACAGTTCACAGTTCTCAGTTCACAGATCACAGTTCACAGACTTCATTTCACAATTCAGTTTTCACAGTTCACAGTTCACAGTTCTCAGTTCACAGATCACAGTTCACAGTCTTCATTTCACAGTTCACAGTTCACAGTTCACAGATCACAGACCACAGTTCACTGTTCACAGATCACAGTTCACAGTTCACAGTTCACATTTCACAGTCTTCATTTCACACTTCAGTCTTCACAGTGCACAGTTCACAGTCCACAGATCACAGTTCACAGTTCTCAGTTCACAGATCACAGTTCACAGTCTTCATTTCACACTTCACAGTTCGCAGTTCACAGTTCACAGATCACAGTTCACAGATTACAGTTCACAGTTGACAGTTGACAGTTCACAGTACACACTTCACAGTTCACAGTCCACAGTTCACTGTTCACAATTCACAGTTCACACTTCATTTCACACTTCAGTCTTCACAGTGCACAGGTTACAGTCCACAGATCACAGTTCACAGTTCTCAGTTCACAGATCACAGTTCACAGTCTTCATTTCACACTTGACAGTTCGCAGTTCACAGTTCACAGATCACAGTTCACAGATTACAGTTCACAGTTGACAGTTGACAGTTCACAGTACATACTTCACAGTTCACAGTCCACAGTTCACTGTTCACAATTCACAGTTCAGAGTTCACAGTTCACAGATTACAGTTGACAGTTGACAGTTGACAGTTCACAGTACATACTTCACAGTTCACAGTTCACAGTCCACAGTTCACAGTTCACAGTTCACAGTTTACAGTTCTCAGTTCACAGTTGACAGTTCACAGTTCACAGTCTTCATTTCACACTGCAGTCTTCACAGTGCACAGGTTACAGTCCACAGATCACAGTTCACAGTTCTCAGTTCACAGATCACAGTTCACAGTCTTCATTTCACACTTCACAGTTCGCAGTTCACAGTTCACAGTTCACAGTTCACAGTCCACAGTTCACTATTCACAGCTCACAGTTCTCAGTTCACAGATCACAGTTCACAGTCTCCATTTCACAATTCACAGTTCGCAGTTCACAGTTCACAGATCACAGTTCACAGTTCACAGTTCACACTTCACAGTTCACAGATCACAGTTCTCAGTTCACAGATCTCAGTTCACAGTCTTCATTTCACAGTTCACAGTTCACAGTTCACAGTTCTCAGTTCACAGATCACAGTTCACAGTCTCCATTTCACACTTCACAGTTCGCAGTTCACAGTTCACAGATCACAGTTCACAGTTCACAGTTCACACTTCACAGTTCACAGATCACAGTTCTCAGTTCACAGATGTCAGTTCACAGTCTTCATTTCACAGTTCACAGTTCACAGTTCACAGTTCACAGTTCACAGATTACAGTTCACAGTTGACAGTTGACAGTTCACAGTACACACTTCACAGTTCACAGTCCACAGTTCACTGTTCACAATTCACAGTTCACAGTTCACAGTCTTCATTTCACACTTGACAGTTCGCAGTTCACAGTTCACAGATCACAGTTCACAGATTACAGTTCACAGTTGACAGTTGACAGTTCACAGTACACACTTCACAGTTCACAGTCCACAGTTCACTGTTCACAATTCGCAGTTCACAGTTGACAGTTCACAGTCCACAGTTCACTATTCACAGTTCACAGTTCTCAGTTCACAGATCACAGTTCACAGTTCACAGTCCACAGATCACAGTTCACAGTCTTCATTTCACACTTCACAGTTCGCAGTTCGCAGTTCACAGTCCGCAGTTCACAGTTCACAGTTCACAGTTCACAGTACACAGTTCACAGTTTACAGTTTACAGTTCTCAGTTCACAGTTGACAGTTGACAGTTCACAGTTCACAGTCTTCGTTTCACACTTCAGTCTTCACAGTGCATAGGTTACAGTCCACAGATCACAGTTCACAGTTCTCAGTTCACAGATCACAGTTCACAGTCATCATTTCACACTTCACAGTTCGCAGTTCACAGTTCACAGATCACAGTTCACAGATTACAGTTCACAGTTGACAGTTGACAGTTCACAGTACACACTTCACAGTTCACAGTCCACAGTTCACTGTTCACAATTCACAGTTCACAGTTCACAGTCCACAGTTCACTATTCACAGCTCACAGTACACAGTCTTCATTTCACACTTCAGTCTTCACAGTGCACAGGTTACAGTCCACAGATCACAGTTCACAGTTCTCAGTTCACAGATCACAGTTCACAGTCTTCATTTCACACTTGACAGTTCGCAGTTCACAGTTCACAGATTACAGTTCACAGATTACAGTTCACAGTTGACAGTTGACAGTTCACAGTACACACTTCACAGTTCACAGTCCACAGTTCACTGTTCACAATTCACAGTTCACAGTTCACAGATTACAGTTCACAGTTCACAGTTCACAGTCCACAGTTCACAGTTCACAGTTCACAGTTTACAGTTCTCAGTTCACAGTTGACAGTTCACAGTTCACAGTCTTCATTTCACACTGCAGTCTTCACAGTGCACAGGTTACAGTCCACAGATCACAGTTCACAGTTCTCAGTTCACAGATCACAGTTCACAGTCTTCATTTCACACTTCACAGTTCGCAGTTCACAGTTCACAGATCACAGTTCACAGATTACAGTTCACAGTTGACAGTTGACAGTTCACAGTACACACTTCACAGTTCACAGTCCACAGTTCACTGTTCACAATTCACAGTTCACAGTTCACAGTCCTCAGTTCACCATTCACAGCTCACAGTTCTCAGTTCACAGATCACAGTTCACAGTCTCCATTTCACACTTCACAGTTCGCAGTTCACAGTTCACAGATCACAGTTCACAGTTCACAGTTCACAGTTCACACTTCACAGTTCACAGTATTCATTTCACATTTCACAGTTCGCAGTTCACAGTTGACAGTTCACAGTCCACAGTTCACAGTTCACAGTTCACAGTTTACAGTTCTCAGTTCACAGTTCACAGTTCACAGTTCACAGTTCACAGTTTACAGTTCTCAGTTCACAGTTCACAGTTCACAGTTCACAGTTCACAGTCCACAGTTCACAGTTCACAGTTCACAGTTTACAGTTCACAGTTCACAGTCCACAGTTCACAGTTCACAGTTCTCAGTTCACAGATCACAGTTCACAGTATTCATTTCACACTTCACAGTTCGCAGTTCACAGTTGACAGTTCACAGTCCACAGTTCACTATTCACAGTTCACAGTTCTCAGTTCACAGATCAAAGTTCACAGTCTTCGTTTCACACTTCAGCCTTCACAGTGCATAGGTTACAGTCCACAGATCACAGTTCACAGTTCTCAGTTCACAGATCACAGTTCACAGTCATCATTTCACACTTAACAGTTCGCAGTTCACAGTTCACAGTTCACAGATCACAGTTCACAGTTCACAGTTCACAGTTCACAGTTCACAGTCCACAGATCACAGTTCACAGTCTTCATTTCACACTTCACAGTTCGCAGTTCACAGTCCGCAGTTCACAGTTCACAGATCACAGTACACACTTCACAGTTCACAGTCCACAGTTCACTGTTCACAATTCACAGTTCACAGTTCACAGTTCACAGATTACAGTTCACAGTTGACAGTTGAGAGTTCACAGTACACACTTCACAGTTCACAGTTCACAGTTCACAGTCCACAGTTCACAGTTCACAGTTCACAGTTTACAGTTCTCAGTTTACAGTTCTCATTTCACAGTTGACAGTTCACAGTTCAAACTTCACAGTTCACAGTTCACAGTCCACAGTTCACTGTTCACAATTCGCAGTTCACAGTTGACAGTTCACAGTCCACAGTTCACTATTCACAGTTCACAGTTCTCAGTTCACAGATCACAGTTCACAGTCTTCATTTCATACTTCACAGTTCACAGATCACAGTTCACAGTCTTCATTTCACACTTAACAGTTCGCAGTTCACAGTTCACAGTTCACAGATCACAGTTCACAGTTCACAGTTCACAGTCTTCATTTCACACTTCACAGTTCGCAGTTCACAGTCCGCAGTTCACAGTTCACAGATCACAGATCACAGTTCACAGTTCACAGTTCACAGTTCACAGTTCACAGTTCACAGTTCACAGTTCACAGTTCACAGTTCACAGTTTACAGTTCTCAGTTCACAGTTGACAGTTGACAGTTCACAGTTCACAGTCTTCGTTTCACACTTCAGTCTTCACAGTGCATAGGTTACAGTCCACAGATCACAGTTCACAGTTCTCAGTTCACAGATCACAGTTCACAGTCATCATTTCACACTTCACAGTTCGCAGTTCACAGTTCACAGATCACAGTTCACAGATTACAGTTCACAGTTGACTGTTGACAGTTCACAGTACACACTTCACAGTTCCCAGTCCACAGTTCCCTGTTCACAGGTCACAGTTCACAGTCCACTGTTCACAGTTCACAGTTCTCAGTTCACACATCACAGTTCACAGACTTCATTTCACAATTCAGTTTTCACAGTTCACAGTTCACAGTTCTCAGTTCACAGATCACAGTTCACAGTCTTCATTTCACAGTTCACAGTTCACAGTTCACAGTTCACAGATCACAGACCACAGTTCACTGTTCACAGATCACAGTTCACAGTTCACAGTTCACATTTCACAGTCTTCATTTCACACTTCAGTCTTCACAGTGCACAGTTCACAGTCCACAGATCACAGTTCACAGTTCTCAGTTCACAGATCACAGTTCACAGTCTTCATTTCACACTTCACAGTTCGCAGTTCACAGTTCAAAGATCACAGTTCACAGTTCACAGTTCACAGTACACAGTCCACAGTTCACTATTCACAGCTCACAGTTCTCAGTTCACAGATCACAGTTCACAGTCTTCATTTCACACTTCACAGTTCGCAGTTCACAGTTCACAGATCACAGTTCACAGTTCACAGTTCACAGTTCACAGTTCACAGTCCACGGATGACAGTTCACAGTCTACATTTCACACTTCACAGTTCGCAGTTCACAGTTCACAGATCACAGTTCACAGTTCACAGTTCACAGTTCACAGATCACTGTTCACAGTTTACAGTTATCAGTTTACAGTTCTCATTTCACAGTTGACAGTTCACAGTTCACAGTTCACAGTTCACAGATCACAGTTCACAGATTACAGTTCACAGTTGACAGTTGACAGTTCACAGTACACACTTCACAGTTCACAGTCCACAGTTCACTGTTCACAATTCACAGTTCACAGTTCACAGTTCACAGATTACAGTTCACAGTTGACAGTTGACAGTTCACAGTACACACTTCACAGTTCACAGTTCACAGTTCACAGTTCACAGATCACAGTTCACAGTTCACAGTTCACAGTCCACAGATCACAGTTCACAGTCTTCATTTCACACTTCACAGTTCGCAGTTCACAGTTCACAGATCACAGATCACAGTTCACAGTTCACAGTTCACAGATCACTGATCACAGTTTACAGTTCTCAGTTTACAGTTCTCATTTCACAGTTGACAGTTCACAGTTCAAACTTCACAGTTCACAGTTCACAGTCCACAGTTCACTGTTCACAATTCGCAGTTCACAGTTGACAGTTCACAGTCCACAGTTCACTATTCACAGTTCACAGTTCTCAGTTCACAGATCACAGTTCACAGTCTTCATTTCATACTTCACAGTTCACAGATCACAGTTCACAGTCTTCATTTCACACTTAACAGTTCGCAGTTCACAGTTCACAGTTCACAGATCACAGTTCACAGTTCACAGTTCACAGTCTTCATTTCACACTTCACAGTTCGCAGTTCACAGTCCGCAGTTCACAGTTCACAGATCACAGATCACAGTTCACAGTTCACAGTTCACAGTTCACAGTTCACAGTTCACAGTTCACAGTTCACAGTTTACAGTTCTCAGTTCACAGTTCACAGTTGACAGTTCACAGTTCACAGACTTCATTTCACAATTCAGTTTTCACAGTTCACAGTTCACAGTTCTCAGTTCACAGATCACAGTACACAGTTCACAGTTCACAGTTCACAGTTCACAGTTCACAGATCACAGACCACAGTTCACTGTTCACAGATCACAGTTCACAGTTCACAGTTCACATTTCACAGTCTTCATTTCACACTTCAGTCTTCACAGTGCACAGTTCACAGTCCACAGATCACAGTTCACAGTTCTCAGTTCACAGATCACAGTTCACAGTCTTCATTTCACACTTCACAGTTCGCAGTTCACAGTTCAAAGATCACAGTTCACAGTTCACAGTTCACAGTACACAGTCCACAGTTCACTATTCACAGCTCACAGTTCTCAGTTTACAGATCACAGTTCACAGTCTTCATTTCACACTTCACAGTTCGCAGTTCACAGTTCACAGATCACAGTTCACAGTTCACAGTTCACAGTTCACAGTTCACAGTTCACAGTCCACGGATGACAGTTCACAGTCTTCATTTCACACTTCACAGTTCGCAGTTCACAGTTCACAGATCACAGTTCACAGTTCACAGTTCACAGTTCACAGATCACTGTTCACAGTTTACAGTTATCAGTTTACAGTTCTCATTTCACAGTTGACAGTTCACAGTTCACAGTTCACAGATCACAGTTCACAGATTACAGTTCACAGTTGACAGTTGACAGTTCACAGTACACACTTCACAGTTCACAGTCCACAGTTCACTGTTCACAGGTCACAGTTCACAGTCTTCATTTCACAATTCACAGTTCACAGATCACAGTTCACAGTTCACAGTTCACAGTTCACAGTTCACAGTTTACAGTTCTCAGTTCACAGTTCACAGTTCACAGTTCACAGTTCACAGTCCACAGTTCACAGTTCACAGTTCTCAGTTCACAGATCACAGTTCACAGTCTTCATTTCACAGTTCACAGTTCACAGTTCACAGTTCCCCGTTCACAGTATTCATTTCACACTTCACAGTTCGCAGTTCACAGTTGACAGTTGACAGTTCACAGTCCACAGATCACAGTTTACAGTTCTCAGTTCACAGTTCACAGTTCACAGTTCACAGTTTACAGTTCTCAGTTCACAGTTCACAGTTCACAGTTCACAGTTCACAGTTCACAGTCCACAGTCCACAGTTCACAGTTCACAGTTCACAGTTCACAGTTCACAGTTCACAGTCCACAGTTCACAGTTCACAGTTCTCAGTTCACAGATCACAGTTCACAGTATTCATTTCACACTTCACAGTTCGCAGTTCACAGTTGACAGTTCACAGTCCACAGTTCACTATTCACAGTTCACAGTTCTCAGTTCACAGATCACAGTTCACAGTCTTCATTTCACACTTAACAGTTCGCAGTTCACAGTTCACAGTTCACAGATCACAGTTCACAGTTCACAGTTCACAGTTCACAGTCCACAGATCACAGTTCACAGTCTTCATTTCACACTTCACAGTTCGCAGTTCACAGTTTACAGATCACAGTTCACAGTTCACAGTTCACAGTTCACAGTTCACAGTTCACAGATCACTGATCACAGTTTACAGTTCTCAGTTTACAGTTCTCATTTCACAGTTGACAGTTGACAGTTCACAGTTCACACTTCACAGATCACAGTTCACAGTCTTCATTTCACACTTCACAGTTCGCAGTTCACAGTTCACAGATCACAGTTCACAGATTACAGTTCACAGTTGACAGTTGACAGATTACAGTTCACAGTTGACAGTTCACAGTTGACAGTACACACTTCACAGTTCACAGTTCACAGTTCACAGTCCACAGTTCAAAGTTCACAGTTCACAGTTTACAGTTCTCAGTTCACAGTTGACAGTTCACAGTTCACAGTCTTCATTTCACACTGCAGTCTTCACAGTGCACAGGTTACAGTCCACAGATCACAGTTCACAGTTCTCAGTTCACAGATCACAGTTCACAGTCTTCATTTCACACTTCACAGTTCGCAGTTCACAGTTCACAGATCACAGTTCACAGATTACAGTTCACAGTTGACAGTTGACAGTTCACAGTACACACTTCACTGTTCACAGTCCACAGTTCACTGTTCACAATTCACAGTTCACAGTTCACAGTCCACAGTTCACTATTCACAGCTCACAGTTCTCAGTTCACAGATCACAGATCACAGTTCACAGTCTCCATTTCACAATTCACAGTTCGCAGTTCACAGTTCACAGATTACAGTTCACAGTTGACAGTTGACAGTTCACAGTACACACTTCACAGTTCACAGTCCACAGTTCACTGTTCAATATTCACAGTTCACAGTTCACAGTTCACAGTCTTCATTTCACACTTGACAGTTCGCAGTTCACAGTTCACAGATCACAGTTCACAGATTACAGTTCACAGTTGACAGTTGACAGTTCACAGTACACACTTCACAGTTCACAGTCCACAGTTCACAGTTCACAGTCCACAGTTCACTATTCACAGCTCACAGTTCTCAGTTCACAGATCACAGTTCACAGTCTCCATTTCACAATTCACAGTTCGCAGTTCACAGTTCACAGATCACAGTTCACAGTCTTCATTTCACACTTCACAGTTCGCAGTTCACAGTCCGCAGTTCACAGTTCACAGATCACAGTTCACAGTTCACAGTTCACAGTTCACAGTTCACAGTTCACAGTTCACAGTTCACAGTTCACAGTTCACAGTTCACAGTTCACAGTTCACAGTTCACAGTTTACAGTTTACAGTTCTCAGTTCACAGTTGACAGTTGACAGTTCACAGTTCACAGTCTTCGTTTCACACTTCAGTCTTCACAGTGCATAGGTTACAGTCCACAGATCACAGTTCACAGATCACAGTTCACAGTCATCATTTCACACTTCACAGTTCGCAGTTCACAGTTCACAGATCACAGTTCACAGATTACAGTTCACAGTTGACAGTTGACAGTTCACAGTACATACTTCACAGTTCACAGTCCACAGTTCACTGTTCACAATTCACAGTTCACAGTTCACAGTCCACAGTTCACTATTCACAGCTCACAGTACACAGTCTTCATTTCACACTTCAGTCTTCACAGTGCACAGGTTACAGTCCACAGATCACAGTTCACAGTTCTCAGTTCACAGATCACAGTTCACAGTCATCATTTCACACTTCACAGTTCGCAGTTCACAGTTCACAGATCACAGTTCACAGATTACAGTTCACAGTTGACTGTTGACAGTTCACAGTACACACTTCACAGTTCACAGTCCACAGTTCCCTATTCACAGGTCACAGTTCACAGTCCACTGTTCACAGTTCACAGTTCTCAGTTCACAGATCACAGTTCACAGACTTCATTTCACAATTCAGTTTTCACAGTTCACAGTTCACAGTTCTCAGTTCACAGATCACAGTTCACAGTCTTCATTTCACAGTTCACAGTTCACAGTTCACAGATCACAGACCACAGTTCACTGTTCACAGATCACAGTGCACAGTTCACAGTCCACAGATCACAGTTCACAGTTCTCAGTTCACAGATCACAGTTCACAGTCTTCATTTCACACTTCACAGTTCGCAGTTCACAGTTCAAAGATCACAGTTCACAGTTCACAGTTCACAGTACACAGTCCACAGTTCACTATTCACAGCTCACAGTTCTCAGTTCACAGATCACAGTTCACAGTCTTCATTTCACACTTCACAGTTCGCAGTTCACAGTTCACAGATCACAGTTCACAGTTCACAGTTCACAGTTCACAGTTCACAGTCCACGGATGACAGTTCACAGTCTTCATTTCACACTTCACAGTTCGCAGTTCACAGTTCACAGATCACAGTTCACAGTTCACAGTTCACAGTTCACAGATCACTGTTCACAGTTTACAGTTATCAGTTTACAGTTCTCATTTCACAGTTGACAGTTCACAGTTCACAGTTCACAGATCACAGTTCACAGATTACAGTTCACAGTTGACAGTTGACAGTTCACAGTACACACTTCACAGTTCACAGTCCACAGTTCACTGTTCACAGGTCACAGTTCACAGTCTTCATTTCACAATTCACAGTTCACAGATCACAGTTCACAGTTCACAGTTCACAGTTCACAGTTTACAGTTCTCAGTTCACAGTTCACAGTTCACAGTTCACAGTTCACAGTTCACAGTTCACAGTTCACAGTTCACAGTTCACAGTCCACAGTTCACAGTTCACAGTTCTCAGTTCACAGATCACAGTTCACAGTCTTCATTTCACAGTTCACAGTTCACAGTTCACAGTTCCCCGTTCACAGTATTCATTTCACACTTCACAGTTCGCAGTTCACAGTTGACAGTTGACAGTTCACAGTCCACAGTTCACTATTCACAGTTCACAATTCACAGTTCACAGTTCACAGTTCACAGTTCACAGTTCACAGTCCACAGTTCAGAGTTCACAGTTCTCAGTTCGCAGATCACAGTTTACAGTCTTCATTTCACAGTTCACAGTTCACAGTGCACAGTTCACAGTTCCCCGTTCACAGTATTCATTTCACATTTCACAGTTCGCAGTTCACAGTTCACAGATCACAGTTTACAGTTCTCAGTTCACAGTTCACAGTTCACAGTTCACAGTTTACAGTTCTCAGTTCACAGTTCACAGTTCACAGTTCACAGTTCACAGTTCACAGTCCACAGTCCACAGTTCACAGTTCACAGTTCACAGTTCACAGTTCACAGTTCAAAGTTCACAGTCCACAGTTCACAGTTCACAGTTCTCAGTTCACAGATCACAGTTCACAGTATTCATTTCACACTTCACAGTTCGCAGTTCACAGTTGACAGTTCACAGTCCACAGTTCACTATTCACAGTTCACAGTTCTCAGTTCACAGATCACAGTTCACAGTCTTCATTTCACACTTAACAGTTCGCAGTTCACAGTTCACAGTTCACAGATCACAGTTCACAGTTCACAGTTCACAGTCCACAGATCACAGTTCACAGTCTTCATTTCACACTTCACAGTTCGCAGATCACAGTTCACAGATCACAGTTCACAGTTCACGGTTCACAGTTCACAGTTCACAGTTCACAGATCACTGATCACAGTTTACAGTTCTCAGTTTACAGTTCTCATTTCACAGTTGACAGTTCACAGTTCACACTTCACAGATCACAGTTCACAGTCTTCATTTCACACTTCACAGTTCGCAGTTCACAGTTCACAGATCACAGTTCACAGATTACAGTTCACAGTTGACAGTTGACAGATTACAGTTCACAGTTGACAGTTGACAGTTCACAGTACACACTTCACAGTTCACAGTTCACAGTTCACAGTCCACAGTTCAAAGTTCACAGTTCACAGTTTACAGTTCTCAGTTCACAGTTGACAGTTCACAGTTCACAGTCTTCATTTCACACTGCAGTCTTCACAGTGCACAGGTTACAGTCCACAGATCACAGTTCACAGTTCTCAGTTCACAGATCACAGTTCACAGTATTCATTTCACACTTCACAGTTCGCAGTTCACAGTTCACAGATCACAGTTCACAGATTACAGTTCACAGTTGACAGTTGACAGTTCACAGTACACACTTCACTGTTCACAGTCCACAGTTCACTGTTCACAATTCACAGTTCACAGTTCACAGTCCACAGTTCACTATTCACAGCTCACAGTTCTCAGTTCACAGATCACAGTTCACAGTCTCCATTTCACAATTCACAGTTCGCAGTTCACAGTTCACAGATCACAGTTCACAGATTACAGTTCACAGTTGACAGTTGACAGTTCACAGTACACACTTCACAGTTCACAGTCCACAGTTCACTGTTCAATATTCACAGTTCACAGTTCACAGTTCACAGTCTTCATTTCACACTTGGCAGTTCGCAGTTCACAGTTCACAGATCACAGTTCACAGATTACAGTTCACAGTTGACAGTTGACAGTTCACAGTACACACTTCACAGTTCACAGTCCACAGTTCACAGTTCACAGTCCACAGTTCACTATTCACAGCTCACAGTTCTCAGTTCACAGATCACAGTTCACAGTCTCCATTTCACAATTCACAGTTCGCAGTTCACAGTTCACAGATCACAGTTCACAGTCTTCATTTCACACTTCACAGTTCGCAGTTCACAGTCCGCAGTTCACAGTTCACAGATCACAGTTCACAGTTCACAGTTCACAGTTCACAGTTCACAGTTCACAGTTCACAGTTCACAGTTCACAGTTTACAGTTTACAGTTCTCAGTTCACAGTTGACAGTTGACAGTTCACAGTTCACAGTCTTCGTTTCACACTTCAGTCTTCACAGTGCATAGGTTACAGTCCACAGATCACAGTTCACAGTTCTCAGTTCTCAGTTCACAGATCACAGTTCACAGTCATCATTTCACACTTCACAGTTCGCAGTTCACAGTTCACAGATCACAGTTCACAGATTACAGTTCACAGTTGACAGTTGACAGTTCACAGTACATACTTCACAGTTCACAGTCCACAGTTCACTGTTCACAATTCACAGTTCACAGTTCACAGTCCACAGTTCACTATTCACAGCTCACAGTACACAGTCTTCATTTCACACTTCAGTCTTCACAGTGCACAGGTTACAGTCCACAGATCACAGTTCACAGTTCTCAGTTCACAGATCACAGTTCACAGTCATCATTTCACACTTCACAGTTCGCAGTTCACAGTTCACAGATCACAGTTCACAGATTACAGTTCACAGTTGACTGTTGACAGTTCACAGTACACAATTCACAGTTCACAGTCCACAGTTCCCTGTTCACAGGTCACAGTTCACAGTCCACTGTTCACAGTTCACAGTTCACAGTTCTCAGTTCACAGATCACAGTTCACAGACTTCATTTCACAATTCAGTTTTCACAGTTCACAGTTCACAGTTCTCAGTTCACAGATCACAGTTCACAGTCTTCATTTCACAGTTCACAGTTCACAGTTCCCAGTTCACAGTTCACAGTTCACAGTCCACGGATGACAGTTCACAGTCTTCATTTCACACTTCACAGTTCGCAGTTCACAGTTCACAGATCACAGTTCACAGTTCACAGTTCACAGTTCACAGATCACTGTTCACAGTTTACAGTTATCAGTTTACAGTTCTCATTTCACAGTTGACAGTTCACAGTTCACAGTTCACAGATCACAGTTCACAGATTACAGTTCACAGTTGACAGTTGACAGTTCAGAGTACACACTTCACAGTTCACAGTCCACAGTTCACTGTTCACAGGTCACAGTTCACAGTCTTCATTTCACAATTCACAGTTCACAGATCACAGTTCACAGTTCACAGTTCACAGTTCACAGTTTACAGTTCTCAGTTCACAGTTCACAGTTCACAGTTCACAGTTCACAGTCCACAGTTCACAGTTCACAGTTCTCAGTTCACAGATCACAGTTCACAGTCTTCATTTCACAGTTCACAGTTCACAGTTCACAGTTCCCCGTTCAGAGTATTCATTTCACACTTCACAGTTCGCAGTTCACAGTTGACAGTTGACAGTTCACAGTCCACAGTTCACTATTCACAGTTCACAATTCACAGTTCACAGTTCACAGTTCACAGTCCACAGTCCACAGTTCACAGTTCACAGTTCACAGTTCACAGTTCACAGTTCACAGTTCACAGTCCACAGTTCACAGTTCACAGTTCTCAGTTCACAGATCACAGTTCACAGTATTCATTTCACACTTCACAGTTCGCAGTTCACAGTTGACAGTTCACAGTCCACAGTTCACTATTCACAGTTCACAGTTCTCAGTTCACAGATCACAGTTCACAGTCTTCATTTCACACTTAACAGTTCGCAGTTCACAGTTCACAGTTCACAGATCACAGTTCACAGTTCACAGTTCACAGTCCACAGATCACAGTTCACAGTCTTCATTTCACACTTCACAGTTCGCAGTTCACAGTTCACAGATCACAGTTCACAGTTCACAGTTCACAGTTCACAGTTCACAGTTCACAGATCACTGATCACAGTTTACAGTTCTCAGTTTACAGTTCTCATTTCACAGTTGACAGTTCACAGTTCACACTTCACAGATCACAGTTCACAGTCTTCATTTCACACTTCACAGTTCGCAGTTCACAGTTCACAGATCACAGTTCACAGATTACAGTTCACAGTTGACAGTTGACAGATTACAGTTCACAGTTGACAGTTGACAGTTCACAGTACACACTTCACAGTTCACAGTTCACAGTTCACAGTCCACAGTTCAAAGTTCACAGTTCACAGTTTACAGTTCTCAGTTCACAGTTGACAGTTCACAGTTCACAGTCTTCATTTCACACTGCAGTCTTCACAGTGCACAGGTTACAGTCCACAGATCACAGTTCACAGTTCTCAGTTCACAGATCACAGTTCACAGTATTCATTTCACACTTCACAGTTCGCAGTTCACAGTTCACAGATCACAGTTCACAGATTACAGTTCACACTTCACAGTTCGCAGTTCACAGTCCGCAGTTCACAGTTCACAGATCACAGTTCACAGTTCACAGTTCACAGTTCACAGTTCACAGTTCACAGTTCACAGTCCACAGATCACAGTTCACAGTTCTCAGTTCACAGATCACAGGTCACAGTCATCATTTCACACTTCACAGTTCGCAGTTCACAGTTCACAGATCACAGTTCACAGATTACAGTTCACAGTTGACTGTTGACAGTTCACAGTACACACTTCACAGTTCACAGTCCACAGTTCCCTGTTCACAGGTCACAGTTCACAGTCCACTGTTCACAGTTCACTGTTCACAGTTTACAGTTATCAGTTTACAGTTCTCATTTCACAGTTGACAGTTCACAGTTCACAGTTCACAGATCACAGTTCACAGATTACAGTTCACAGTTGACAGTTGACAGTTCACAGTACACACTTCACAGTTCACAGTCCACAGTTCACTGTTCACAGGTCACAGTTCACAGTCTTCATTTCACAATTCACAGTTCACAGATCACAGTTCACAGTTCACAGTTCACAGTTCACAGTTTACAGTTCTCAGTTCACAGTTCACAGTTCACAGTTCACAGTTCACAGTCCACAGTTCACAGTTCACAGTTCTCAGTTCACAGATCACAGTTCACAGTCTTCATTTCACAGTTCACAGTTCACAGTTCACAGTTCCCCGTTCAGAGTATTCATTTCACACTTCACAGTTCGCAGTTCACAGTTGACAGTTGACAGTTCACAGTCCACAGTTCACTATTCACAGTTCACAATTCACAGTTCACAGTTCACAGTTCACAGTTCACAGTTCACAGTTCACAGTTCACAGTTCACAGATCACTGATCACAGTATACAGTTCTCAGTTTACAGTTCTCATTTCACAGTTGACAGTTCACAGTTCACACTTCACAGTTCACAGTTCACAGTCCACAGTTCACTGTTCACAATTCGCAGTTCACAGTTGACAGTTCACAGTCCACAGTTCACTATTCACAGTTCACAGTTCTCAGTTCACAGATCACAGTTCACAGTCTTCATTTCATACTTCACAGTTCACAGATCACAGTTCACAGTCTTCATTTCACACTTAACAGTTCGCAGTTCACAGTTCACAGTTCACAGATCACAGTTCACAGTTCACAGTTCACAGTTCACAGTTCACAGTCCACAGATCACAGTCCACAGATCACAGTTCACAGTCTTCATTTCACACTTCACAGTTCGCAGTTCACAGTCCGCAGTTCACAGTTCACAGATCACAGTTCACAGTTCACAGTTCACAGTTCACAGTTCACAGTTCACAGTTCACAGTTCACAGTTCACAGTTCACAGTTTACAGTTCACAGTTTACAGTTCTCAGTTCACAGTTGACAGTTGACAGTTCACAGTTCACAGTCTTCGTTTCACACTTCAGCCTTCACAGTGCATAGGTTACAGTCCACAGATCACAGTTCACAGTTCTCAGTTCACAGATCACAGTTCACAGTCATCATTTCACACTTCACTGTTCGCAGTTCACACTTCACAGATCACAGTTCACAGATTACAGTTCACAGTTGACAGTTCGCAGTTCACAGTTCACAGATCACAGTTCACAGATTACAGTTCACAGTTGACAGTTGACAGTTCACAGTACACACTTCACAGTTCACAGTCCACAGTTCACTGTTCACAATTCACAGTTCACAGTTCACAGTTCACAGATTACAGTTCACAGTTGACAGTTGACAGTTCACAGTACACACTTCACAGTTCACAGTTCACAGTTCACAGTCCACAGTTCACAGTTCACAGTTCACAGTTTACAGTTCTCTGTTCACAGTTGACAGTTCACAGTTCACAGTCTTCAGTTCACACTGCAGTCTTCACAGTGCACAGGTTACAGTCCACAGATCACAGTTCACAGTTCTCAGTTCACAGATCACAGTTCACAGTCTTCATTTCACACTTGACAGTTCGCAGTTCACAGTTCACAGATCACAGTTCACAGATTACAGTTCACAGTTGACAGTTGACAGTTCACAGTACACACTTCACAGTTCACAGTCCACAGTTCACTGTTCACAATTCACAGTTCACAGTTCACAGTTCACAGATTACAGTTCACAGTTCACAGTTGATAGTTGACAGTTCACAGTACACACTTCACAGTTCACAGTTCACAGTTCACAGTCCACAGTTCAAAGTTCACAGTTCACAGTTTACAGTTCTCAGTTCACAGTTGACAGTTCACAGTTCACAGTCTTCATTTCACACTGCAGTCTTCACAGTGCACAGGTTACAGTCCACAGATCACAGTTCACAGTTCTCAGTTCACAGATCACAGTTCACAGTCTTCATTTCACACTTCACAGTTCGCAGTTCACAGTTCACAGATCACAGTTCACAGATTACAGTTCACAGTTGACAGTTGACAGTTCACAGTACACACTTCACTGTTCACAGTCCACAGTTCACTGTTCACAATTCACAGTTCACAGTTCACAGTCCACAGTTCACTATTCACAACTCACAGTTCTCAGTTCACAGATCACAGTTCACAGTCTCCATTTCACAATTCACAGTTCGCAGTTCACAGTTCACAGATCACAGTTCACAGTTCACAGTTCACAGTTCACAGTTCACACTTCACAGTTCACAGATCACAGTTCTCAGTTCACAGATCTCAGTTCACAGTCTTCATTTCACAGTTCACAGTTCACAGTTCACAGTTCACAGATTACAGTTCACAGTTGACAGTTGACAGTTCACAGTACACACTTCACAGTTCACAGTCCACAGTTCACTGTTCAATATTCACAGTTCACAGTTCACAGTTCACAGTCTTCATTTCACACTTGACAGTTCGCAGTTCACAGTTCACAGATCACAGTTCACAGATTACAGTTGACAGTTGACAGTTGACAGTTCACAGTACACACTTCACAGTTCACAGTCCACAGTTCACTGTTCACAATTCACAGTTCACAGTTCACAGTTCACAGATTACAGTTCACAGTTGACAGTTGACAGTTCACAGTACACACTTCACAGTTCACAGTCCACAGTTCACTATTCACAGCTCACAGTTCTCAGTTCACAGATCACAGTTCACAGTCTCCATTTCACACTTCACAGTTCGCAGTTCACAGTTCACAGATCACAGTTCACAGTTCACAGTTCACAGTTCACACTTCACAGTTCACAGATCACAGTTCTCAGTTCACAGATCTCAGTTCACAGTCTTCATTTCACAGTTCACAGTTCACAGTTCACAGTCTTCATTTCACACTTGACAGTTCGCAGTTCACAGTTCACAGATCACAGTTCACAGATTACAGTTCACAGTTGACAGTTGACAGTTCACAGTACACACTTCACAGTTCACAGTCCACAGTTCACTGTTCACAATTCGCAGTTCACAGTTGACAGTTCACAGTCCACAGTTCACTATTCACAGTTCACAGTTCTCAGTTCACAGATCACAGTTCACAGTTCACAGTCCACAGATCACAGTTCACAGTCTTCATTTCACACTTCACAGTTCGCAGTTCACAGTCCGCAGTTCACAGTTCACAGATCACAGTTCACAGTTCACAGTTCACAGTTCACAGTTCACAGTTGACAGTTGACAGTTCACAGTACACACTTCACAGTTCACAGTCCACAGTTCACTGTTCACAATTCGCAGTTCACAGTTGACAGTTCACAGATCACAGTTCACAGATTACAGTTGACAGTTGACAGTTCACAGTACACACTTCACAGTTCACAGTTCACAGTTCACAGTACACACTTCACAGTTCACAGTTCACAGTTCACAGTCCACAGTTCAAAGTTCACAGTTCACAGTTTACAGTTCTCAGTTCACAGTTGACAGTTCACAGTTCACAGTCTTCATTTCACACTGCAGTCTTCACAGTGCACAGGTTACAGTCCACAGATCACAGTTCACAGTTCTCAGTTCACAGATCACAGTTCACAGTATTCATTTCACACTTCACAGTTCGCAGTTCACAGTTCACAGATCACAGTTCACAGATTACAGTTCACACTTCACAGTTCGCAGTTCACAGTCCGCAGTTCACAGTTCACAGATCACAGTTCACAGTTCACAGTTCACAGTTCACAGTTCACAGTTCACAGTTCACAGTCCACAGATCACAGTTCACAGTTCTCAGTTCACAGATCACAGGTCACAGTCATCATTTCACACTTCACAGTTCGCAGTTCACAGTTCACAGATCACAGTTCACAGATTACAGTTCACAGTTGACTGTTGACAGTTCACAGTACACACTTCACAGTTCACAGTCCACAGTTCCCTGTTCACAGGTCACAGTTCACAGTCCACTGTTCACAGTTCACTGTTCACAGTTTACAGTTATCAGTTTACAGTTCTCATTTCACAGTTGACAGTTCACAGTTCACAGTTCACAGATCACAGTTCACAGATTACAGTTCACAGTTGACAGTTGACAGTTCACAGTACACACTTCACAGTTCACAGTCCACAGTTCACTGTTCACAGGTCACAGTTCACAGTCTTCATTTCACAATTCACAGTTCACAGATCACAGTTCACAGTTCACAGTTCACAGTTCACAGTTCACAGTTCACAGTTCTCAGTTCACAGTTCACAGTTCACAGTTCACAGTTCACAGTCCACAGTTCACAGTTCACAGTTCTCAGTTCACAGATCACAGTTCACAGTCTTCATTTCACAGTTCACAGTTCACAGTTCACAGTTCCCCGTTCAGAGTATTCATTTCACACTTCACAGTTCGCAGTTCACAGTTGACAGTTGACAGTTCACAGTCCACAGTTCACTATTCACAGTTCACAATTCACAGTTCACAGTTCACAGTTCACAGTTCACAGTTCACAGTTCACAGTTCACAGTTCACAGATCACTGATCACAGTATACAGTTCTCAGTTTACAGTTCTCATTTCACAGTTGACAGTTCACAGTTCACACTTCACAGTTCACAGTTCACAGTCCACAGTTCACTGTTCACAATTCGCAGTTCACAGTTGACAGTTCACAGTCCACAGTTCACTATTCACAGTTCACAGTTCTCAGTTCACAGATCACAGTTCACAGTCTTCATTTCATACTTCACAGTTCACAGATCACAGTTCACAGTCTTCATTTCACACTTAACAGTTCGCAGTTCACAGTTCACAGTTCACAGATCACAGTTCACAGTTCACAGTTCACAGTTCACAGTTCACAGTCCACAGATCACAGTCCACAGATCACAGTTCACAGTCTTCATTTCACACTTCACAGTTCGCAGTTCACAGTCCGCAGTTCACAGTTCACAGATCACAGTTCACAGTTCACAGTTCACAGTTCACAGTTCACAGTTCACAGTTCACAGTTCACAGTTCACAGTTCACAGTTTACAGTTCTCAGTTCACAGTTGACAGTTGACAGTTCACAGTTCACAGTCTTCGTTTCACACTTCAGCCTTCACAGTGCATAGGTTACAGTCCACAGATCACAGTTCACAGTTCTCAGTTCACAGATCACAGTTCACAGTCATCATTTCACACTTCACTGTTCGCAGTTCACACTTCACAGATCACAGTTCACAGATTACAGTTCACAGTTGACAGTTCGCAGTTCACAGTTCACAGATCACAGTTCACAGATTACAGTTCACAGTTGACAGTTGACAGTTCACAGTACACACTTCACAGTTCACAGTCCACAGTTCACTGTTCACAATTCACAGTTCACAGTTCACAGTTCACAGATTACAGTTCACAGTTGACAGTTGACAGTTCACAGTACACACTTCACAGTTCACAGTTCACAGTTCACAGTCCACAGTTCACAGTTCACAGTTCACAGTTTACAGTTCTCTGTTCACAGTTGACAGTTCACAGTTCACAGTCTTCAGTTCACACTGCAGTCTTCACAGTGCACAGGTTACAGTCCACAGATCACAGTTCACAGTTCTCAGTTCACAGATCACAGTTCACAGTCTTCATTTCACACTTGACAGTTCGCAGTTCACAGTTCACAGATCACAGTTCACAGATTACAGTTCACAGTTGACAGTTGACAGTTCACAGTACACACTTCACAGTTCACAGTCCACAGTTCACTGTTCACAATTCACAGTTCACAGTTCACAGTTCACAGATTACAGTTCACAGTTCACAGTTGATAGTTGACAGTTCACAGTACACACTTCACAGTTCACAGTTCACAGTTCACAGTCCACAGTTCAAAGTTCACAGTTCACAGTTTACAGTTCTCAGTTCACAGTTGACAGTTCACAGTTCACAGTCTTCATTTCACACTGCAGTCTTCACAGTGCACAGGTTACAGTCCACAGATCACAGTTCACAGTTCTCAGTTCACAGATCACAGTTCACAGTCTTCATTTCACACTTCACAGTTCGCAGTTCACAGTTCACAGATCACAGTTCACAGATTACAGTTCACAGTTGACAGTTGACAGTTCACAGTACACACTTCACTGTTCACAGTCCACAGTTCACTGTTCACAATTCACAGTTCACAGTTCACAGTCCACAGTTCACTATTCACAACTCACAGTTCTCAGTTCACAGATCACAGTTCACAGTCTCCATTTCACAATTCACAGTTCGCAGTTCACAGTTCACAGATCACAGTTCACAGTTCACAGTTCACAGTTCACAGTTCACACTTCACAGTTCACAGATCACAGTTCTCAGTTCACAGATCTCAGTTCACAGTCTTCATTTCACAGTTCACAGTTCACAGTTCACAGTTCACAGATTACAGTTGACAGTTGACAGTTGACAGTTCACAGTACACACTTCACAGTTCACAGTCCACAGTTCACTGTTCAATATTCACAGTTCACAGTTCACAGTTCACAGTCTTCATTTCACACTTGACAGTTCGCAGTTCACAGTTCACAGATCACAGTTCACAGATTACAGTTGACAGTTGACAGTTGACAGTTCACAGTACACACTTCACAGTTCACAGTCCACAGTTCACTGTTCACAATTCACAGTTCACAGTTCACAGTTCACAGATTACAGTTCACAGTTGACAGTTGACAGTTCACAGTACACACTTCACAGTTCACAGTCCACAGTTCACTATTCACAGCTCACAGTTCTCAGTTCACAGATCACAGTTCACAGTCTCCATTTCACACTTCACAGTTCGCAGTTCACAGTTCACAGATCACAGTTCACAGTTCACAGTTCACAGTTCACACTTCACAGTTCACAGATCACAGTTCTCAGTTCACAGATCTCAGTTCACAGTCTTCATTTCACAGTTCACAGTTCACAGTTCACAGTCTTCATTTCACACTTGACAGTTCGCAGTTCACAGTTCACAGATCACAGTTCACAGATTACAGTTCACAGTTGACAGTTGACAGTTCACAGTACACACTTCACAGTTCACAGTCCACAGTTCACTGTTCACAATTCGCAGTTCACAGTTGACAGTTCACAGTCCACAGTTCACTATTCACAGTTCACAGTTCTCAGTTCACAGATCACAGTTCACAGTTCACAGTCCACAGATCACAGTTCACAGTCTTCATTTCACACTTCACAGTTCGCAGTTCACAGTCCGCAGTTCACAGTTCACAGATCACAGTTCACAGTTCACAGTTCACAGTTCACAGTTGACAGTTGACAGTTCACAGTACACACTTCACAGTTCACAGTCCACAGTTCACTGTTCACAATTCGCAGTTCACAGTTGACAGTTCACAGTCCACAGTTCACTATTCACAGTTCACAGTTCTCAGTTCACAGATCACAGTTCACAGTTCACAGTCCACAGATCACAGTTCACAGTCTTCATTTCACACTTCACAGTTCGCAGTTCACAGTCCGCAGTTCACAGTTCACAGATCACAGTTCACAGTTCACAGTTCACAGTTCACAGTTCACAGTTCACAGTTCACAGTTCACAGTTCACAGTTCACAGTTCACAGTTTACAGTTTACAGTTCTCAGTTCACAGTTGACAGTTGACAGTTCACAGTTCACAGTCTTCGTTTCACACTTCACAGTTCGCAGTTCACAGTTCACAGATCACAGTTCACAGATTACAGTTCACAGTTGACAGTTGACAGTTCACAGTACATACTTCACAGTTCACAGTCCACAGTTCACTGTTCACAATTCACAGTTCACAGTTCACAGTCCACAGTTCACTATTCACAGCTCACAGTACACAGTCTTCATTTCACACTTCAGTCTTCACAGTGCACAGGTTACAGTCCACAGATCACAGTTCACAGTTCTCAGTTCACAGATCACAGTTCACAGTCTTCATTTCACACTTGACAGTTCGCAGTTCACAGTTCACAGATTACAGTTCACAGATTACAGTTCACAGTTGACAGTTGACAGTTCACAGTACACACTTCACAGTTCACAGTCCACAGTTCACTGTTCACAATTCACAGTTCACAGTTCACAGTTCACAGTTCACAGATTACAGTTCACAGTTGACAGTTGACAGTTCACAGTACACACTTCACAGTTCACAGTCCACAGTTCACTGTTCACAATTCACAGTTCACAGTTCACAGTCCACAGTTCACCATTCACATCTCACCGTTCTCAGTTTCAGATCGCAGTTCACAGTCTCCATTTCACACTTCACAGTTCGCAGTTCACAGTTCACAGATCACAGTTCACAGTTCACAGTTCACACTTCACAGTTCACAGATCACAGTTCTCAGTTCACAGATCTCAGTTCACAGTTCACAGTTCACAGTTCACAGATCACAGACCACAGTTCACTGTTCACAGATCACAGTTCACAGTACACAGTCTTCATTTCATACTTCACAATTCACAGTTCACAGTTCACAGTCCACAGTTCACCATTCACATCTCACAGTTCTCAGTTCACAGATCGCAGTTCACAGTCTCCATTTCACACTTCACAGTTCGCAGTTCACAGTTCACAGATCACAGTTCACAGTTCACAGTTCACACTTCACAGTTCACAGATCACAGTTCTCAGTTCACAGATCTCAGTTCACAGTTCACAGTTCACAGTTCTCAGTTCACAGATCACAGTTCACAGTCTCCATTTCACACTTCACAGTTCGCAGTTCACAGTTCACAGATCACAGTTCACAGTTCACAGTTCACACTTCACAGTTCACAGATCACAGTTCTCAGTTCACAGATCTCAGTTCACAGTCTTCATTTCACAGTTCACAGTTCACAGTTCACAGTTCACAGATTACAGTTCACAGTTGACAGTTGACAGTTCACAGTACACACTTCACAGTTCACAGTCCACAGTTCACTGTTCACAATTCACAGTTCACAGTTCACAGTCTTCATTTCACACTTGACAGTTCGCAGTTCACAGTTCACAGATCACAGTTCACAGATTACAGTTCACAGTTGACAGTTGACAGTTCACAGTACACACTTCACAGTTCACAGTCCACAGTTCACTGTTCACAATTCGCAGTTCACAGTTGACAGTTCACAGTCCACAGTTGACTATTCACAGTTCACAGTTCTCAGTTCACAGATCACAGTTCACAGTTCACAGTCCACAGATCACAGTTCACAGTCTTCATTTCACACTTCACAGTTCGCAGTTCACAGTCCGCAGTTCACAGTTCACAGATCACAGTTCACAGTTCACAGTTCACAGTTCACAGTTCACAGTTCACAGTTCACAGTTCACAGTTCACAGTTTACAGTTTACAGTTCTCAGTTCACAGTTGACAGTTGACAGTTCACAGTTCACAGTCTTCGTTTCACACTTCAGTCTTCACAGTGCATAGGTTACAGTCCACAGATCACAGTTCACTGTTCTCAGTTCACAGATCACAGTTCACAGTCTTCATTTCACACTTGACAGTTCGCAGTTCACAGTTCACAGATTACAGTTCACAGATTACAGTTCACAGTTGACAGTTGACAGTTCACAGTACACACTTCACAGTTCACAGTCCACAGTTCACTGTTCACAATTCACAGTTCACAGTTCACAGTTCACAGATTACAGTTCACAGTTGACAGTTGACAGTTCACAGTACACACTTCACAGTTCACAGTCCACAGTTCACTGTTCACAATTCACAGTTCACAGTTCACAGTCCACAGTTCACCATTCACATCTCACAGTTCTCAGTTCACAGATCACAGTTCACAGTCTCCATTTCACACTTCACAGTTCGCAGTTCACAGTTCACAGATCACAGTTCACAGTTCACAGTTCACACTTCACAGTTCACAGATCACAGTTCTCAGTTCACAGATCTCAGTTCACAGTTCACAGTTCACAGTTCACAGATCACAGACCACAGTTCACTGTTCACAGATCACAGTTCACAGTACACAGTCTTCATTTCATACTTCACAGTTCGCAGTTCACAGTTCACTGTTCACAGGTCACAGTTCACAGTCCACTGTTCACAGTTCACAGTTCTCAGTTCACAGATCACAGTTCACGGACTTCATTTCACAATTCAGTTTTCACAGTTCACAGTTCACAGTTCTCAGTTCACAGATCACAGTTCACAGTCTTCATTTCACAGTTCACAGTTCACAGTTCACAGATCACAGACCACAGTTCACTGTTCACAGATCACAGTTCACAGTTCACATTTCACAGTCTTCATTTCACACTTCAGTCTTCACAGTGCACAGTTCACAGTCCACAGATCACAGTTCACAGTTCTCAGTTCACAGATCACAGTTCACAGTCTTCATTTCACACTTCACAGTTCGCAGTTCACAGTTCAAAGATCACAGTTCACAGTTCACAGTTCACAGTACACAGTCCACAGTTCACTATTCACAGCTCACAGTTCTCAGTTCACAGATCACAGTTCACAGTCTTCATTTCACACTTGACAGTTCGCAGTTCACAGTTCACAGATCACAGTTCACAGTTCACAGTTCACACTTCACAGTTCTCCGATCACAGTATTCATTTCACACTTCACAGTTCGCAGTTCACAGTTGACAGTTCACAGTCCACTGTTCAGTATTCACAGTTCACAGTTCTCAGTTCACAGATCACAGTTCACAGTCTTCATTTCACAATTCACAGTTCACAGATGACAGTTCACAGTTCACAGTTCACAGTTCACAGTTTACAGTTCTCAGTTCACAGTTCACAGTTCACAGTTCACAGTTCACAGTCCACAGTTCACAGTTCACAGTTCTCAGTTCACAGATCACAGTTCACAGTCTTCATTTCACAGTTCACAGTTCACAGTTCACAGTTCCCCGTTCACAGTATTCATTTCACACTTCAGAGTTCGTAGTTCACAGTTGGCAGTTCACAGTCCACAGTTCACTATTCACAGTTCACAATTCACAGCTCACAGTTCACAGTTCACAGTTCACAGTTCACAGTTCACAGTTCACAGTTCACAGTTCACTGTTCACAGATCACAGTTCACAGTACACAGTCTTCATTTCATACTTCACAGTTCGCAGTTCACAGTTCACTGTTCACAGGTCACAGTTCACAGTCCACTGTTCACAGTTCACAGTTCTCAGTTCACAGATCACAGTTCACGGACTTCATTTCACAATTCAGTTTTCACAGTTCACAGTTCACAGTTCTCAGTTCACAGATCACAGTTCACAGTCTTCATTTCACAGTTCACAGTTCACAGTTCACAGATCACAGACCACAGTTCACTGTTCACAGATCACAGTTCACAGTTCACATTTCACAGTCTTCATTTCACACTTCAGTCTTCACAGTGCACAGTTCACAGTCCACAGATCACAGTTCACAGTTCTCAGTTCACAGATCACAGTTCACAGTCTTCATTTCACACTTCACAGTTCGCAGTTCACAGTTCAAAGATCACAGTTCACAGTTCACAGTTCACAGTACACAGTCCACAGTTCACTATTCACAGCTCACAGTTCTCAGTTCACAGATCACAGTTCACAGTCTTCATTTCACACTTCACAGTTCACAGTTCACAGTTCACAGATCACAGACCACAGTTCACTGTTCGCAGTTCACAGTTCACAGATCACAGTTCACAGTTCACAGTTCACACTTCACAGTTCACAGATCACAGTTCTCAGTTCACAGATCTCAGTTCACAGTTCACAGTTCACAGTTCACAGATCACAGACCACAGTTCACTGTTCACAGATCACAGTTCACAGTACACAGTCTTCATTTCATACTTCACAGTTCGCAGTTCACAGTTCACTGTTCACAGGTCACAGTTCACAGTCCACTGTTCACAGTTCACAGTTCTCAGTTCACAGATCACAGTTCACGGACTTCATTTCACAATTCAGTTTTCACAGTTCACAGTTCACAGTTCTCAGTTCACAGATCACAGTTCACAGTCTTCATTTCACAGTTCACAGTTCACAGTTCACAGATCACAGACCACAGTTCACTGTTCACAGATCACAGTTCACAGTTCACATTTCACAGTCTTCATTTCACACTTCAGTCTTCACAGTGCACAGTTCACAGTCCACAGATCACAGTTCACAGTTCTCAGTTCACAGATCACAGTTCACAGTCTTCATTTCACACTTCACAGTTCGCAGTTCACAGTTCAAAGATCACAGTTCACAGTTCACAGTTCACAGTACACAGTCCACAGTTCACTATTCACAGCTCACAGTTCTCAGTTCACAGATCACAGTTCACAGTCTTCATTTCACACTTCACAGTTCGCAGTTCACAGTTCAAAGATCACAGTTCACAGTTCACAGTTCACAGTACACAGTCCACAGTTCACTATTCACAGCTCACAGTTCTCAGTTCACAGATCACAGTTCACAGTCTTCATTTCACACTTGACAGTTCGCAGTTCACAGTTCACAGTTCACACTTCACAGTTCTCCGATCACAGTATTCATTTCACACTTCACAGTTCGCAGTTCACAGTTGACAGTTCACAGTCCACTGTTCAGTATTCACAGTTCACAGTTCTCAGTTCACAGATCACAGTTCACAGTCTTCATTTCACAATTCACAGTTCACAGATGACAGTTCACAGTTCACAGTTCACAGTTCACAGTTCACAGTTTACAGTTCTCAGTTCACAGTTCACAGTTCACAGTTCACAGTTCACAGTCCACAGTTCACAGTTCACAGTTCTCAGTTCACAGATCACAGTTCACAGTCTTCATTTCACAGTTCACAGTTCACAGTTCACAGTTCCCCGTTCACAGTATTCATTTCACACTTCACAGTTCGTAGTTCACAGTTGGCAGTTCACAGTCCACAGTTCACTATTCACAGTTCACAATTCACAGCTCACAGTTCACAGTTCACAGTTCACAGTTCACAGTTCACAGTTCACAGATCACAGTTCACAGTCTTCATTTCACACTTCACAGTTCGCAGTTCACAGTTCACAGATCACAGTTCACAGTTCACAGTTCACACTTCACAGTTCTCCGATCACAGTATTCATTTCACACTTCACAGTTCGCAGTTCACAGTTGACAGTTCACAGTCCACTGTTCAGTATTCACAGTTCACAGTTCTCAGTTCACAGATCACAGTTCACAGTCTTCATTTCACAATTCACAGTTCACAGATGACAGTTCACAGTTCACAGTTCACAGTTCACAGTTCACAGTTTACAGTTCTCAGTTCACAGTTCACAGTTCACAGTTCACAGTTCACAGTCCACAGTTCACAGTTCACAGTTCTCAGTTCACAGATCACAGTTCACAGTCTTCATTTCACAGTTCACAGTTCACAGTTCACAGTTCCCCGTTCACAGTATTCATTTCACACTTCACAGTTCGTAGTTCACAGTTGGCAGTTCACAGTCCACAGTTCACTATTCACAGTTCACAATTCACAGCTCACAGTTCACAGTTCACAGTTCACAGTTCACAGTTCACAGTTCACAGTTCACAGTTTACAGTTCTCAGTTTACAGTTCTCATTTCACAGTTGACAGTTCACAGTTCACACTTCACAGTTCACAGTTCACAGTTCACAGTCCACAGTTCACTGTTCACAATTCACAGTTCACAGTTCACAGTTCACTGTTCACTGTTCACTGTTCACAGTTCACAGTGTTCATTTCACAATTCACAGTTCGCAGTTAACAGTTCACAGATCACAGTTCACAGATCACAGTTCACAGTTCACAGTTCACAGTTCACAGTTCACAGTTTACAGTTCTCAGTTCACAGTTCACAGTCCACGGTCCACAGTTCACAGTTCACAGTTCTCAGTTCACAGATCACAGTTCACAGTCTTCATTTCACAGTTCACAGTTCGCAGTTCACAGTTTACAGTTCTCAGTTCACAGTTCACAGTTCACAGTTCACAGTCCACAGTTCACAGTTCACATTTCACAGTCTTCATTTCACACTTCAGTCTTCACAGTGCACAGTTCACAGTCCACAGATCACAGTTCACAGTTCTCAGTTCACAGATCATAGTTCACAGTCTTCATTTCACACTTCACAGTTCGCAGTTCACAGTTCAAAGATCACAGTTCACAGTTCACAGTTCACAGTACACAGTCCACAGTTCACTATTCACAGCTCACAGTTCTCAGTTCACAGATCACAGTTCACAGTCTCCATTTCACACTTCACAGTTCGCAGTTCACAGTTCACAGATCACAGTTCACAGTTCACAGTTCACACTTCACAGTTCACAGATCACAGTTCACTGTTCACAGGTCACAGTTCACAGTCCACTGTTCACAGTTCACAGTTCTCAGTTCACAGATCACAGTTCACAGTTCACAGTTCACAGTTCACAGATCACAGACCACAGTTCACTGTTCACAGATCACAGTTCACAGTACACAGTCTTCATTTCATACTTCACAGTTCGCAGTTCACAGTTCACTGTTCACAGGTCACAGTTCACAGTCCACTGTTCACAGTTCACAGTTCTCAGTTCACAGATCACAGTTCACGGACTTCATTTCACAATTCAGTTTTCACAGTTCACAGTTCACAGTTCTCAGTTCACAGATCACAGTTCACAGTCTTCATTTCACAGTTCACAGTTCACAGTTCACAGATCACAGACCACAGTTCACTGTTCACAGATCACAGTTCACAGTTCACATTTCACAGTCTTCATTTCACACTTCAGTCTTCACAGTGCACAGTTCACAGTCCACAGATCACAGTTCACAGTTCTCAGTTCACAGATCACAGTTCACAGTCTTCATTTCACACTTCACAGTTCGCAGTTCACAGTTCAAAGATCACAGTTCACAGTTCACAGTTCACAGTACACAGTCCACAGTTCACTATTCACAGCTCACAGTTCTCAGTTCACAGATCACAGTTCACAGTCTTCATTTCACACTTCACAGTTCGCAGTTCACAGTTCAAAGATCACAGTTCACAGTTCACAGTTCACAGTACACAGTCCACAGTTCACTATTCACAGCTCACAGTTCTCAGTTCACAGATCACAGTTCACAGTCTTCATTTCACACTTGACAGTTCGCAGTTCACAGTTCACAGTTCACACTTCACAGTTCTCCGATCACAGTATTCATTTCACACTTCACAGTTCGCAGTTCACAGTTGACAGTTCACAGTCCACTGTTCAGTATTCACAGTTCACAGTTCTCAGTTCACAGATCACAGTTCACAGTCTTCATTTCACAATTCACAGTTCACAGATGACAGTTCACAGTTCACAGTTCACAGTTCACAGTTCACAGTTTACAGTTCTCAGTTCACAGTTCACAGTTCACAGTTCACAGTTCACAGTCCACAGTTCACAGTTCACAGTTCTCAGTTCACAGATCACAGTTCACAGTCTTCATTTCACAGTTCACAGTTCACAGTTCACAGTTCCCCGTTCACAGTATTCATTTCACACTTCACAGTTCGTAGTTCACAGTTGGCAGTTCACAGTCCACAGTTCACTATTCACAGTTCACAATTCACAGCTCACAGTTCACAGTTCACAGTTCACAGTTCACAGTTCACAGTTCACAGTTCACAGATCACAGTTCACAGTCTTCATTTCACACTTCACAGTTCGCAGTTCACAGTTCACAGATCACAGTTCACAGTTCACAGTTCACACTTCACAGTTCTCCGATCACAGTATTCATTTCACACTTCACAGTTCGCAGTTCACAGTTGACAGTTCACAGTCCACTGTTCAGTATTCACAGTTCACAGTTCTCAGTTCACAGATCACAGTTCACAGTCTTCATTTCACAATTCACAGTTCACAGATGACAGTTCACAGTTCACAGTTCACAGTTCACAGTTCACAGTTTACAGTTCTCAGTTCACAGTTCACAGTTCACAGTTCACAGTTCACAGTCCACAGTTCACAGTTCACAGTTCTCAGTTCACAGATCACAGTTCACAGTCTTCATTTCACAGTTCACAGTTCACAGTTCACAGTTCCCCGTTCACAGTATTCATTTCACACTTCACAGTTCGTAGTTCACAGTTGGCAGTTCACAGTCCACAGTTCACTATTCACAGTTCACAATTCACAGCTCACAGTTCACAGTTCACAGTTCACAGTTCACAGTTCACAGTTCACAGTTCACAGTTTACAGTTCTCAGTTTACAGTTCTCATTTCACAGTTGACAGTTCACAGTTCACACTTCACAGTTCACAGTTCACAGTTCACAGTCCACAGTTCACTGTTCACAATTCACAGTTCACAGTTCACAGTTCACTGTTCACTGTTCACTGTTCACAGTTCACAGTGTTCATTTCACAATTCACAGTTCGCAGTTAACAGTTCACAGATCACAGTTCACAGATCACAGTTCACAGTTCACAGTTCACAGTTCACAGTTCACAGTTCACAGTTTACAGTTCTCAGTTCACAGTTCACAGTCCACGGTCCACAGTTCACAGTTCACAGTTCTCAGTTCACAGATCACAGTTCACAGTCTTCATTTCACAGTTCACAGTTCGCAGTTCACAGTTTACAGTTCTCAGTTCACAGTTCACAGTTCACAGTTCACAGTCCACAGTTCACAGTTCACATTTCACAGTCTTCATTTCACACTTCAGTCTTCACAGTGCACAGTTCACAGTCCACAGATCACAGTTCACAGTTCTCAGTTCACAGATCATAGTTCACAGTCTTCATTTCACACTTCACAGTTCGCAGTTCACAGTTCAAAGATCACAGTTCACAGTTCACAGTTCACAGTACACAGTCCACAGTTCACTATTCACAGCTCACAGTTCTCAGTTCACAGATCACAGTTCACAGTCTCCATTTCACACTTCACAGTTCGCAGTTCACAGTTCACAGATCACAGTTCACAGTTCACAGTTCACACTTCACAGTTCACAGATCACAGTTCACTGTTCACAGGTCACAGTTCACAGTCCACTGTTCACAGTTCACAGTTCTCAGTTCACAGATTACAGTTCACGGACTTCATTTCACAATTCAGTTTTCACAGTTCACAGTTCACAGTTCTCAGTTCACAGATCACAGTTCACAGTCTTCATTTCACAGTTCACAGTTCACAGTTCACAGATCACAGACCACAGTTCACTGTTCACAGATCACAGTTCACAGTTCACATTTCACAGTCTTCATTTCACACTTCAGTCTTCACAGTGCACAGTTCACAGTCCACAGATCACAGTTCACAGTTCTCAGTTCACAGATCGCAGTTCACAGTCTTCATTTCACACTTCACAGTTCGCAGTTCACAGTTCAAAGATCACAGTTCACAGTTCACAGTTCACAGTACACAGTCCACAGTTCACTATTCACAGCTCACAGTTCTCAGTTCACAGATCACAGTTCACAGTCTTCATTTCACACTTCACAGTTCGCAGTTCACAGTTCAAAGATCACAGTTCACAGTTCACAGTTCACAGTACACAGTCCACAGTTCACTATTCACAGCTCACAGTTCTCAGTTCACAGATCACAGTTCACAGTCTTCATTTCACACTTCACAGTTCGCAGTTCACAGTTCACAGATCACAGTTCACAGTTCACAGTTCACACTTCACAGTTCTCCGATCACAGTATTCATTTCACACTTCACAGTTCGCAGTTCACAGTTGACAGTTCACAGTCCACTGTTCAGTATTCACAGTTCACAGTTCTCAGTTCACAGATCACAGTTCACAGTCTTCATTTCACAATTCACAGTTCACAGATCACAGTTCACAGTTCACAGTTCACAGTTCACAGTTCACAGTTTAAAGTTCTCAGTTCACAGTTCACAGTTCACAGTTCACAGTTCACAGTTCACAGTCCACAGTTCACAGTTCACAGTTCTCAGTTCACAGATCACAGTTCACAGTCTTCATTTCACAGTTCACAGTTCACAGTTCACAGTTCCCCGTTCACAGTATTCATTTCACACTTCACAGTTCGTAGTTCACAGTTGGCAGTTCACAGTCCACAGTTCACTATTCACAGTTCACAATTCACAGCTCACAGTTCACAGTTCACAGTTCACAGTTCACAGTTCACAGTTCACAGTTCACAGTTCACAGTTCACAGTTTACAGTTCTCAGTTTACAGTTCTCATTTCACAGTTGACAGTTCACAGTTCATACTTCACAGTTCACAGTTCACAGTCCACAGTTCACTGTTCACAATTCACAGTTCACAGTTCACAGTTCACTGTTCACTGTTCACTGTTCACAGTTCACAGTGTTCATTTCACAATTCACAGTTCGCAGTTAACAGTTCACAGATCACAGTTCACAGATCACAGTTCACAGTTCACAGTTCACAGTTCACAGTTCACAGTTTACAGTTCTCAGTTCACAGTTCACAGTCCACGGTCCACAGTTCACAGTTCACAGTTCTCAGTTCACAGATCACAGTTCACAGTCTTCATTTCACAGTTCACAGTTCGCAGTTCACAGTTTACAGTTCTCAGTTCACAGTTCACAGTTCACAGTTCACAGTCCACAGTTCACAGTTCACATTTCACAGTCTTCATTTCACACTTCAGTCTTCACAGTGCACAGTTCACAGTCCACAGATCACAGTTCACAGTTCTCAGTTCACAGATCATAGTTCACAGTCTTCATTTCACACTTCACAGTTCGCAGTTCACAGTTCAAAGATCACAGTTCACAGTTCACAGTTCACAGTACACAGTCCACAGTTCACTATTCACAGCTCACAGTTCTCAGTTCACAGATCACAGTTCACAGTCTTCATTTCACACTTCACAGTTCGCAGTTCACAGTTCACAGATCACAGTTCACAGTTCACAGTTCCTAGTTCACAGATCACTGTTCACAGTTTACAGTTCTCAGTTTACAGTTCTCATTTCACAGTTGACAGTTCACAGTTCACAGTTCACAGTTCACAGTCCACAGTTCACAGTTCACAGTTCACTGTTCACAATTCACAGTTCACAGTCTTCATTTCACAGTTCACAGTTCACAGTTCACAGTTCACAGTTCCCCGTTCACAGTATTCATTTCACACTTCACAGTTCGTAGTTCACAGTTGGCAGTTCACAGTCCACAGTTCACTATTCACAGTTCACAATTCACAGCTCACAGTTCACAGTTCACAGTTCACAGTTCACAGTTCACAGTTCACAGTTCACAGTTCACAGTTCACAGTTTACAGTTCTCAGTTTACAGTTCTCATTTCACAGTTGACAGTTCACAGTTCACACTTCACAGTTCACAGTTCACAGTCCACAGTTCACTGTTCACAATTCACAGTTCACAGTTCACAGTTCACAGTTCACAGTTCACAGTTCACTGTTCACTATTCACTGTTCACAGTTCACAGTGTTCATTTCACAATTCACAGTTCGCAGTTAACAGTTCACAGATCACAGTTCACAGATCACAGTTCACAGTTCACAGTTCACAGTTCACAGTTCACAGTTCACAGTTCACAGTTTACAGTTCTCAGTTCACAGTTCACAGTCCACGGTCCACAGTTCACAGTTCACAGTTCTCAGTTCACAGATCACAGTTCACAGTCTTCATTTCACAGTTCACAGTTCGCAGTTCACAGTTTACAGTTCTCAGTTCACAGTTCACAGTTCAAAGATCAAAGTTCACAGTTCACAGTTCACAGTACACAGTCCACAGTTCACTGTTCACTATTCACTGTTCACAGTTCACAGTCTTCATTTCACACTTCACAGTTCGCAGTTCACAGTTCACTGATCACAGTTCACAGTTCACAGTTCCTAGTTCACAGATCACTGTTCACAGTTTACAGTTCTCAGTTTACAGTTCTCATTTCACAGTTGACAGTTGACAGTTCACAGTTCACACTTCACAGTTCACAGTTCACAGTCCACAGTCCACAGTTCACTGTTCACAATTGACAGTTCACAGTTCACAGTTCACTGTTCACTGTTCACAGTTCACAGTTCACTGTTCACAATTCACAGTTCACTGTTCACAGTTCACTGTTCACTGTTCACAGTTCACAGTCTTCATTTCACAATTCACAGTTCACAGATCACAGTTCACAGTTCACAGTTCACAGTTTACAGTTCTCAGTTCACAGTCCACAGTTCACAGTTCACAGTTCACGGTTCACAGTTCCCCGTTCACAGTATTCATTTCACACTTCACAGTTCGCAGTTCACAGTTCACAGTTCACAGTTCGCAGTTCACAGTTCACAGATCACAGACCACAGTTCACTGTTCACAGATCACAGTTCACAGTACACAGTCTTCATTTCATACTTCACAGTTCGCAGTTCACAGTTCACAGTTCACAGGTCACAGTTCACAGTCCACTGTTCACAGTTCACAGTTCTCAGTTCTCAGTCTTCATTTCACAGTTCACAGTTCACAGTTCACAGATCACAGACCACAGTTCACTGTTCACAGATCACAGTTCACAGTTCACAGTTCACATTTCACAGTCTTCATTTCACACTTCAGTCTTCACAGTGCACAGTTCACAGTCCACAGATCACAGTTCACAGTTCTCAGTTCACAGATCACAGTTCACAGTCTTCATTTCACACTTCACAGTTCGCAGTTCACAGTTCACAGTTCAAAGATCACAGTTCACAGTTCACAGTTCACAGTCCACAGTCCACAGTTCACTATTCACAGCTCACAGTTCTCAGTTCACAGATCACAGTTCACAGTCTTCATTTCACACTTCACAGTTCGCAGTTCACAGTTCACAGATCACAGTTCACAGTTCACAGTTCACACTTCACAGTTCTCCGATCACAGTATTCATTTCACACTTCACAGTTCGCAGTTCACAGTTGACAGTTCACAGTCCACAGTTCAGTATTCACAGTTCACAGTTTTCAGTTCACAGATCACAGTTCACAGTCTTCATTTCACACTTAACAGTTCACAGTCTTCATTTCACACTTAACAGTTCGCAGTTCACAGTTCACAGATCACAGTTCACAGTTCACAGTTCACAGTTCACAATTCACAGTCCACGGATGACAGTTCACAGTCTTCATTTCACACTTCACAGTTCGCAGTTCACAGTTCACAGATCACAGTTCACAGTTCACAGTTCACAGTTCACAGATCACTGTTCACAGTTTACAGTTATCAGTTTACAGTTCTCATTTCACAGTTGACAGTTCACAGTTCACAGTTCACACTTCACAGTTCACAGTTCACAGTTCACAGTCCACAGTTCACAGTTCACAGTTCACAGTCCACAGTCCACAGTTCAGAGTTCACAGTTCTCAGTTCACAGATCACAGTTTACAGTCTTCATTTCACAGTTCACAGTTCACAATGCACAGTTCACAGTTCCCCGTTCACAGTATTCATTTCACATTTCACAGTATTCATTTCACATTTCACAGTTCGCAGTTCACAGTTGACAGTTCACAGTCCACAGTTCACAGTTCACAGTTCACAGTTTACAGTTCTCAGTTCACAGTTCACAGTTCACAGTTCACAGTTTACAGTTCTCAGTTCACAGTTCACAGTTCACAGTTCACAGTTCACAGTTCACAGTTCACAGTCCACAGTCCACAGTTCACAGTTCACAGTTCACAGTTCACACTTCACAGTTCACAGTTCACAGTTCACAGTCCACAGTTCACTGTTCACAATTCACAGTTCACAGTTCACAGTTCACAGTTCACTGTTCACTGTTCACAGTTCACAGTTCACAGTTTACAGTTCTCAGTTCACAGCTCACAGTTCTCAGTTCACAGATCACAGTTCACAGTCTTCATTTCACACTTCACAGTTCGCAGTTCACAGTTCACAGATCACAGTTCACAGTTCACAGTTCACACTTCACAGTTCTCCGATCACAGTATTCATTTCACACTTCACAGTTCGCAGTTCACAGTTGACAGTTCACAGTCCACAGTTCAGTATTCACAGTTCACAGTTTTCAGTTCACAGATCACAGTTCACAGTCTTCATTTCACACTTAACAGTTCACAGTCTTCATTTCACACTTAACAGTTCGCAGTTCACAGTTCACAGATCACAGTTCACAGTTCACAGTTCACAGTTCACAGTTCACAGTTCACAGTCCACGGATGACAGTTCACAGTCTTCATTTCACACTTCACAGTTCGCAGATCACAGTTCACAGTTCACAGTTCACAGTTCACAGATCACTGTTCACAGTTTACAGTTATCAGTTTACAGTTCTCATTTCACAGTTGACAGTTCACAGCTCACAGTTCACAGATCACAGTTCACAGATTACAGTTCACAGTTGACAGTTGACAGTTCACAGTACACACTTCACAGTTCACAGTCCACAGTTCACTGTTCACAGATCACAGTTCACAGTCCACTGTTCACAGTTCACAGTTCTCAGTTCACAGATCACAGTTCACAGACTTCATTTCACAATTCAGTTTTCACAGTTCACAGTTCACAGTTCTCAGTTCACAGATCACAGTTCTCAGTCTTCATTTCACAGTTCACAGTTCACAGTTCACAGATCACAGACCACAGTTCACTGTTCACAGATCACAGTTCACAGTTCACAGTTCACATTTCACAGTCTTCATTTCACACTTCAGTCTTCACAGTGCACAGTTCACAGTCCACAGATCACAGTTCACAGTTCTCAGTTCACAGATCACAGTTCACAGTCTTGATTTCACACTTCACAGTTCGCAGTTCACAGTTCAAAGATCACAGTTCACAGTTCACAGTTCACAGTTCACAGTCCACAGTCCACAGTTCACTATTCACAGCTCACAGTTCTCAGTTCACAGATCACAGTTCACAGTCTTCATTTCACACTTCACAGTTCGCAGTTCACAGTTCACAGATCACAGTTCACAGTTCACAGTTCACACTTCACAGTTCTCCGATCACAGTATTCATTTCACACTTCACAGTTCGCAGTTCACAGTTGACAGTTCACAGTCCACAGTTCAGTATTCACAGTTCACAGTTTTCAGTTCACAGATCACAGTTCACAGTCTTCATTTCACACTTAACAGTTCACAGTCTTCATTTCACACTTAACAGTTCGCAGTTCACAGTTCACAGATCACAGTTCACAGTTCACAGTTCACAGTTCACAATTCACAGTCCACGGATGACAGTTCACAGTCTTCATTTCACACTTCACAGTTCGCAGTTCACAGTTCACAGATCACAGTTCACAGTTCACAGTTCACAGTTCACAGATCACTGTTCACAGTTTACAGTTATCAGTTTACAGTTCTCATTTCACAGTTGACAGTTCACAGTTCACAGTTCACACTTCACAGTTCACAGTTCACAGTTCACAGTCCACAGTTCACAGTTCACAGTTCACAGTCCACAGTCCACAGTTCAGAGTTCACAGTTCTCAGTTCACAGATCACAGTTTACAGTCTTCATTTCACAGTTCACAGTTCACAATGCACAGTTCACAGTTCCCCGTTCACAGTATTCATTTCACATTTCACAGTATTCATTTCACATTTCACAGTTCGCAGTTCACAGTTGACAGTTCACAGTCCACAGTTCACAGTTCACAGTTCACAGTTTACAGTTCTCAGTTCACAGTTCACAGTTCACAGTTCACAGTTCACAGTTTACAGTTCTCAGATCACAGTTCACAGTTCACAGTTCACAGTTCACAGTTCACAGTTCACAGTCCACAGTCCACAGTTCACAGTTCACAGTTCACAGTTCACACTTCACAGTTCACAGTTCACAGTTCACAGTCCACAGTTCACTGTTCACAATTCACAGTTCACAGTTCACAGTTCACAGTTCACTGTTCACTGTTCACAGTTCACAGTCTTCATTTCACAATTCACAGTTCACAGATCACAGTTCACAGTTCACAGTTCACAGTTCACAGTTCACAGTTCACAGTTTACAGTTCTCAGTTCACAGTTCACAGTTCACAGTTCACAGTTCACAGTTCACAGTCCACAGTTCACAGTTCACAGTTCTCAGTTCACAGATCACAGTTCACAGTCTTCATTTCACAGTTCACAGTCCACAGTCTTCATTTCACAATTCACAGTTCACAGATCACAGTTCACAGTTCACAGTTCACAGTTTACAGTTCACAGTTCACAGTTCACAGTTCACAGTTCACAGTTCACAGTTCACAGTTCACAGTTCACAGTTCACAGTTCACAGTCCACAGTTCACAGTTCACAGTTCTCAGTTCACAGATCACAGTTCACAGTCTTCATTTCACACTTAACAGTTCACAGTCTTCATTTCACACTTAACAGTTCGCAGTTCACAGTTCACAGATCACAGTTCACAGTTCACAGTTCACAGTTCACAGTTCACAGTTCACAGTTCACAGTCCACGGATGACAGTTCACAGTCTTCATTTCACACTTCACAGTTCGCAGATCACAGTTCACAGTTCACAGTTCACAGTTCACAGATCACTGTTCACAGTTTACAGTTATCAGTTTACAGTTCTCATTTCACAGTTGACAGTTCACAGCTCACAGTTCACAGATCACAGTTCACAGATTACAGTTCACGGTTCTCAGTTCACAGATCACAGATCACAGTTCACAGTTCACAGTCCACAGTTCACAGTTCACAGTTCACAGTTCACAGTTCACAGTTCACAGTTCTCAGTTCACAGATCACAGTTCACAGTCTTCATTTCACAGTTCACAGTTCACAGTCTTCATTTCACAATTCACAGTTCACAGATGACAGTTCACAGTCCACAGTTCACAGTTCACAGTTTACAGTTCTCATTTCACAGTTCACAGTTCACAGTTCACAGTTCACAGTTTACAGTTCTCAGTTCACAGTTCACAGTTCACAGTTCACAGTTCACAGTTCACAGTCCACAGTCCACAGTCCTCAGTTCACAGTTCACAGTTCACAGTTCACAGTTCACAGTTCACAGATCACAGTTCACAGTTCACAGTTCACAGTTCACAGTCCACAGATCACAGTTTACAGTTCTCAGTTCACAGTTCACAGTTCACAGTTCACAGTTCACAGTTCACAGTTCACAGTTCACAGTTGACAGTTCACAGTCCACAGTTCACTATTCCCAGTTCACAGTTCTCAGTTCACAGATCACAGTTCACAGTCTTCATTTCACACTTAACAGTTCGCAGTTCACAGTTCACAGTTCACAGATCACAGTTCACAGTTCACAGTTCACAGTTCACAGTTCACAGTTCACAGTTCACAGTTCACAGTTCACAGTTCACAGTTCTCAGTTCACAGATCACAGTTCACAGTCTTCATTTCACACTTAACAGTTCGCAGTTCACAGTTCACAGTTCACAGATCACAGTTCACAGTTCACAGTTCACAGTTCACAGTCCACAGATCACAGTTTACAGTTCTCAGTTCACAGTTCACAGTTCACAGTTCACAGTTCACAGTTCACAGTTCACAGTTCACAGTTGACAGTTCACAGTCCACAGTTCACTATTCCCAGTTCACAGTTCTCAGTTCACAGATCACAGTTCACAGTCTTCATTTCACACTTAACAGTTCGCAGTTCACAGTTCACAGTTCACAGTTCACAGTTCACAGTTCACAGTTCACAGTTCACAGTCCTCAGTTCACAGTTCACAGTTCACAGTTCACAGTTCACAGTTCACAGTCCACAGTTCACAGTTCACAGTTCACAGTTCACAGTCCACAGTTCACAGTTCACAGTTCTCAGTTCACAGATCACAGTTCACAGTCTTCATTTCACAGTTCACAGTTCACAGTCTTCATTTCACAATTCACAGTTCACAGTTGACAGTTCACAGTCCACAGTTCACTATTCCCAGTTCACAGTTCTCAGTTCACAGATCACAGTTCACAGTCTTCATTTCACACTTAACAGTTCGCAGTTCACAGTTCACAGTTCACAGATCACAGTTCACAGTTCACAGTTCACAGTTCACAGTTCACAGTTCAAAGTTCACAGTCCACAGTTCAGAGTTCACAGTTCTCAGTTCACAGATCACAGTTCACAGTTCACAGTCCACAGTTCACAGTTCACAGTTCACAGTTCACAGTCCACAGTTCACAGTTCACAGTTCTCAGTTCACAGATCACAGTTCACAGTCTTCATTTCACAGTTCACAGTTCACAGTCTTCATTTCACAATTCACAGTTCACAGTTGACAGTTCACAGTCCACAGTTCACAGTTCACAGTTTACAGTTCTCATTTCACAGTTCACAGTTCACAGTTCACAGTTCACAGTTTACAGTTCTCAGTTCACAGTTCACAGTTCACAGTTCACAGTTCACAGTTCACAGTCCACAGTCCACAGTCCTCAGTTCACAGTTCACAGTTCACAGTTCACAGTTCACAGTTCACAGTCCACAGTTCACAGTTCACAGTTCACAGTTCACAGTCCACAGTTCACAGTTCACAGTTCTCAGTTCACAGATCACAGTTCACAGTCTTCATTTCACAGTTCACAGTTCACAGTCTTCATTTCACAATTCACAGTTCACAGTTGACAGTTCACAGTCCACAGTTCACTATTCCCAGTTCACAGTTCTCAGTTCACAGATCACAGTTCACAGTCTTCATTTCACACTTAACAGTTCGCAGTTCACAGTTCACAGTTCACAGATCACAGTTCACAGTTCACAGTTCACAGTTCACAGTTCACAGTCCACAGATCACAGTTTACAGTTCTCAGTTCACAGTTCACAGTTCACAGTTCACAGTTCACAGTTCACAGTTCACAGTTCACAGTTGACAGTTCACAGTCCACAGTTCACTATTCCCAGTTCACAGTTCTCAGTTCACAAATCACAGTTCACAGTCTTCATTTCACACTTAACAGTTCGCAGTTCACAGTTCACAGTTCACAGATCACAGTTCACAGTTCACAGTTCACAGTTCACAGTTCACAGTTCACAGTTCACAGTCCACAGTTCAGAGTTCACAGTTCTCAGTTCACAGATCACAGTTCACAGTTCACAGTCCACAGTTCACAGTTCACAGTTCACAGTTCACAGTCCACAGTTCACAGTTCACAGTTCTCAGTTCACAGATCACAGTTCACAGTCTTCATTTCACAGTTCACAGTTCACAGTCTTCATTTCACAATTCACAGTTCACAGTTGACAGTTCACAGTCCACAGTTCACAGTTCACAGTTTACAGTTCTCATTTCACAGTTCACAGTTCACAGTTCACAGTTCACAGTTTACAGTTCTCAGTTCACAGTTCACAGTTCACAGTTCACAGTTCACAGTTCACAGTCCACAGTCCACAGTCCTCAGTTCACAGTTCACAGTTCACAGTTCACAGTTCACAGTTCACAGTCCACAGTTCACAGTTCACAGTTCACAGTTCACAGTCCACAGTTCACAGTTCACAGTTCTCAGTTCACAGATCACAGTTCACAGTCTTCATTTCACAGTTCACAGTTCACAGTCTTCATTTCACAATTCACAGTTCACAGTTCACAGTTCACAGTCCACAGTTCACTATTCCCAGTTCACAGTTCTCAGTTCACAGATCACAGTTCACAGTCTTCATTTCACACTTAACAGTTCGCAGTTCACAGTTCACAGTTCACAGATCACAGTTCACAGTTCACAGTTCACAGTTCACAGTCCACAGATCACAGTTTACAGTTCTCAGTTCACAGTTCACAGTTCACAGTTCACAGTTCACAGTTCACAGTTCACAGTTCACAGTTCACAGTCCACAGTCCACAGTTCACAGTTCACAGTTCACACTTCACAGTTCGCAGTTCACAGTTCAAAGATCACAGTTCACAGTTCACAGTTCACAGTACACAGTCCACAGTTCACTATTCACAGCTCACAGTTCTCAGTTCACAGATCACAGTTCACAGTCTTCATTTCACACTTCACAGTTCGCAGTTCACAGTTCACAGATCACAGTTCACAGTTCACAGTTCCTAGTTCACAGATCACTGTTCACAGTTTACAGTTCTCAGTTTACAGTTCTCATTTCACAGTTGACAGTTCACAGTTCACAGTTCACACTTCACACTTCACAGTTCACAGTTCACAGTTGACAGTTCACAGTTCACAGTTGACAGTTCACAGAAAACAGTTCACACTTCACAGTCCACAGTTCACTATTCACAGCTCACAGTTCTCAGTTCACAGATCACAGTTCACAGTCTTCATTTCACACTTCACAGTTCGCAGTTCACAGTTCACAGATCACAGTCCACAGTTCACTATTCACAGCTCACAGTTCTCAGTTCACAGATCACAGTTCACAGTCTTCATTTCACACTTCACAGTTCGCAGTTCACAGTTCACAGATCACAGTTCACAGATTACAGTTCACAGTTGACAGTTGACAGTTCACAGTACACACTTCACAGTTCACAGTCCACAGTTCACTGTTCACAGGTCACAGTTCACAGTCCACTGTTCACAGTTCACAGTGCTCAGTTCACAGATCACAGTTCACAGTTTACAGTTCTCAGTTCACAGTTCACAGTTCACAGTTCACAGTTCACAGTTCACAGTTCACAGTTCACAGTCCACAGTTCACAGTTCACAGTTCACAGTTCACAGTTCACAGTCCACAGTTCACAGTTCACGGTTCTCAGTTCACAGATCACAGTTCACAGTCTTCATTTCACAGTTCACAGTTCACAGTCTTCATTTCACAATTCACAGTTCACAGATCACAGTTCACAGTTCACAGTTCACAGTTCACAGTTCACAGTTTACAGTTCACAGTTCACAGTTCACAGTTCACAGTTCACAGTTCACAGTTCACAGTTCACAGTTCACAGTCCACAGTTCACAGTTCACAGTTCTCAGTTCACAGATCACAGTTCACAGTCTTCATTTCACAGTTCACAGTTCACAGTTCCCCGTTCACAGTATTCATTTCACACTTCACAGTTCGCAGTTCACAGTTGACAGTTGACAGTTCACAGTCCACAGTTCACTATTCACAGTTCACAATTCACAGTTCACAGTTCACAGTTCACAGTTCACAGTTCACAGTTCACAGTTCACAGTTCACAGTTCACAGTTCACAGTTCACAGTTCACAGTTCACAGTTCACAGTTCACAGTTCACAGTCCACAGTTCAGAGTTCACAGTTCTCAGTTCACAGATCACAGTTTACAGTCTTCATTTCACAGTTCACAGTTCACAGTGCACAGTTCACAGTTCCCCGTTCACAGTATTCATTTCACATTTCACAGTTCGCAGTTCACAGTTGACAGTTCACAGTCCACAGTTCACAGTTCACAGTTTACAGTTCTCAGTTCACAGTTCACAGTTCACAGTTCACAGTTCACAGTTCACAGTTCTCAGTTCACAGTTCACAGTTCACAGTTCACAGTTCACAGTTCACAGTCCACAGTCCACAGTTCACAGTTCACAGTTCACAGTTCACAGTTCACAGTTCACAGTCCACAGTTCACAGTTCACAGTTCACAGTTCACAGTTCACAGTCCACAGTTCACAGTTCACAGTTCTCAGTTCACAGATCACAGTTCACAGTCTTCATTTCACAGTTCACAGTTCACAGTCTTCATTTCACAATTCACAGTTCACAGTTGACAGTTCACAGTCCACAGTTCACAGTTCACAGTTCACAGTTCACAGTTCACAGTCCACAGTTCACAGTTCACGGTTCTCAGTTCACAGATCACAGTTCACAGTCTTCATTTCACAGTTCACAGTTCACAGTCTTCATTTCACAATTCACAGTTCACAGATCACAGTTCACAGTTCACAGTTCACAGTTCACAGTTCACAGTTTACAGTTCACAGTTCACAGTTCACAGTTCACAGTTCACAGTTCACAGTTCACAGTTCACAGTTCACAGTCCACAGTTCACAGTTCACAGTTCTCAGTTCACAGATCACAGTTCACAGTCTTCATTTCACAGTTCACAGTTCACAGTTCCCCGTTCACAGTATTCATTTCACACTTCACAGTTCGCAGTTCACAGTTGACAGTTGACAGTTCACAGTCCACAGTTCACTATTCACAGTTCACAATTCACAGTTCACAGTTCACAGTTCACAGTTCACAGTTCACAGTTCACAGTTCACAGTTCACAGTTCACAGTTCACAGTTCACAGTTCACAGTTCACAGTTCACAGTTCACAGTTCACAGTCCACAGTTCAGAGTTCACAGTTCTCAGTTCACAGATCACAGTTTACAGTCTTCATTTCACAGTTCACAGTTCACAGTGCACAGTTCACAGTTCCCCGTTCACAGTATTCATTTCACATTTCACAGTTCGCAGTTCACAGTTGACAGTTCACAGTCCACAGTTCACAGTTCACAGTTTACAGTTCTCAGTTCACAGTTCACAGTTCACAGTTCACAGTTCACAGTTCACAGTTCTCAGTTCACAGTTCACAGTTCACAGTTCACAGTTCACAGTTCACAGTCCACAGTCCACAGTTCACAGTTCACAGTTCACAGTTCACAGTTCACAGTTCACAGTCCACAGTTCACAGTTCACAGTTCACAGTTCACAGTTCACAGTCCACAGTTCACAGTTCACAGTTCTCAGTTCACAGATCACAGTTCACAGTCTTCATTTCACAGTTCACAGTTCACAGTCTTCATTTCACAATTCACAGTTCACAGTTGACAGTTCACAGTCCACAGTTCACTATTCACAGTTCACAGTTCTCAGTTCACAGATCACAGTTCACAGTCTTCATTTCACACTTAACAGTTCGCAGTTCACAGTTCACAGTTCACAGATCACAGTTCACAGTTCACAGTTCACAGTTCACAGTCCACAGATCACAGTTTACAGTTCTCAGTTCACAGTTCACAGTTCACAGTTCACAGTTCACAGTTCACAGTCCACAGTCCACAGTTCACAGTTCACAGTTCACACTTCACAGTTCGCAGTTCACAGTTCAAAGATCACAGTTCACAGTTCACAGTTCACAGTACACAGTCCACAGTTCACTATTCACGGCTCACAGTTCTCAGTTCACAGATCACAGTTCACAGTTGACAGTTCACAGTTCACACTTCACAGTTCACAGTTCACAGTCCACAGTTCACTGTTCACAATTCACAGTTCACAGTTCACAGTTCACTGTTCACAGTCCACAGATCACAGTTTACAGTTCTCAGTTCACAGTTTACAGTTCTCAGTTCACAGTTCACAGTTCACAGGTCACAGTTCACAGTCCACTGTTCACAGTTCACAGTTCTCAGTTCACAGATCACAGTTCACAGACTTCATTTCACAATTCAGTCTTCACAGTGCACAGCTCACAGTCCACAGATCACAGTTCACAGTTCACAGTTCACAGTTCACAGTTCACAGTTGACAGTTCACAGATCACAGTTCACACTTCACAGTCCACAGTTCACTATTCACAGCTCACAGTTCTCAGTTCACAGATCACAGTTCACAGTCTTCATTTCACACTTCACAGTTCGCAGTTCACAGTTCACAGATCACAGTCCACAGTTCACTATTCACAGCTCACAGTTCTCAGTTCACAGATCACAGTTCACAGTCTTCATTTCACACTTCACAGTTCGCAGTTCACAGTTCACAGATCACAGTTCACAGATTACAGTTCACAGTTGACAGTTGACAGTTCACAGTACACACTTCACAGTTCACAGTCCACAGTTCACTGTTCACAGGTCACAGTTCACAGTCCACTGTTCACAGTTCACAGTTCTCAGTTCACAGATCACAGTTCACAGACTTCATTTCACAATTCAGTTTTCACAGTTCACAGTTCACAGTTCTCAGTTCACAGATCACAGTTCACAGTCTTCATTTCACAGTTCACAGTCCACAGTTCACATTTCACAGTTCGCAGTTCACAGTTGATAGTTCACAGTCCACAGTTCACAGTTCACAGTTCACAGTTTACAGTTCTCAGTTCACAGTTCACAGTTCACAGTTCACAGTTCACAGTTCACAGTTTACAGTTCTCAGTTCACAGTTCACAGTTCAAAGTTCACAGTTCACAGTTCACAGTTCACAGTTCACAGTCCACAGTTCACAGTTCACAGTTCACACTTCACAGTTCACAGTTCACAGTTCACAGTCCACAGTTCACTGTTCACAATTCACAGTTCACAGTTCACAGTTCACAGTTCACTGTTCACTGTTCACAGTTCACAGTCTTCATTTCACAATTCACAGTTCACAGATCACAGTTCACAGTTCACAGTTCACAGTTCACAGTTCACAGTTCACAGTTCACAGTTTACAGTTCTCAGTTCACAGTTCACAGTTCACAGTTCACAGTTCACAGTTCACAGTCCACAGTTCACAGTTCACGGTTCTCAGTTCACAGATCACAGTTCACAGTCTTCATTTCACAGTTCACAGTTCACAGTCTTCATTTCACAATTCACAGTTCACAGATCACAGTTCACAGTTCACAGTTCACAGTTCACAGTTCACAGTTTACAGTTCACAGTTCACAGTTCACAGTTCACAGTTCACAGTTCACAGTTCACAGTTCACAGTTCACAGTCCACAGTTCACAGTTCACAGTTCTCAGTTCACAGATCACAGTTCACAGTCTTCATTTCACAGTTCACAGTTCACAGTTCCCCGTTCACAGTATTCATTTCACACTTCACAGTTCGCAGTTCACAGTTGACAGTTGACAGTTCACAGTCCACAGTTCACTATTCACAGTTCACAATTCACAGTTCACAGTTCACAGTTCACAGTTCACAGTTGACAGTTCACAGTCCACAGTTCACTATTCACAGTTCACAGTTCTCAGTTCACAGATCACAGTTCACAGTCTTCATTTCACACTTAACAGTTCGCAGTTCACAGTTCACAGTTCACAGATCACAGTTCACAGTTCACAGTTCACAGTTCACAGTCCACAGATCACAGTTTACAGTTCTCAGTTCACAGTTCACAGTTCACAGTTCACAGTTCACAGTTCACAGTCCACAGTCCACAGTTCACAGTTCACAGTTCACACTTCACAGTTCGCAGTTCACAGTTCAAAGATCACAGTTCACAGTTCACAGTTCACAGTACACAGTCCACAGTTCACTATTCACGGCTCACAGTTCTCAGTTCACAGATCACAGTTCACAGTTGACAGTTCACAGTTCACACTTCACAGTTCACAGTTCACAGTCCACAGTTCACTGTTCACAATTCACAGTTCACAGTTCACAGTTCACTGTTCACAGTCCACAGATCACAGTTTACAGTTCTCAGTTCACAGTTTACAGTTCTCAGTTCACAGTTCACAGTTCACAGGTCACAGTTCACAGTCCACTGTTCACAGTTCACAGTTCTCAGTTCACAGATCACAGTTCACAGACTTCATTTCACAATTCAGTCTTCACAGTGCACAGCTCACAGTCCACAGATCACAGTTCACAGTTCACAGTTCACAGTTCACAGTTCACAGTTGACAGTTCACAGATCACAGTTCACACTTCACAGTCCACAGTTCACTATTCACAGCTCACAGTTCTCAGTTCACAGATCACAGTTCACAGTCTTCATTTCACACTTCACAGTTCGCAGTTCACAGTTCACAGATCACAGTCCACAGTTCACTATTCACAGCTCACAGTTCTCAGTTCACAGATCACAGTTCACAGTCTTCATTTCACACTTCACAGTTCGCAGTTCACAGTTCACAGATCACAGTTCACAGATTACAGTTCACAGTTGACAGTTGACAGTTCACAGTACACACTTCACAGTTCACAGTCCACAGTTCACTGTTCACAGGTCACAGTTCACAGTCCACTGTTCACAGTTCACAGTTCTCAGTTCACAGATCACAGTTCACAGACTTCATTTCACAATTCAGTTTTCACAGTTCACAGTTCACAGTTCTCAGTTCACAGATCACAGTTCACAGTCTTCATTTCACAGTTCACAGTCCACAGTTCACATTTCACAGTTCGCAGTTCACAGTTGATAGTTCACAGTCCACAGTTCACAGTTCACAGTTCACAGTTTACAGTTCTCAGTTCACAGTTCACAGTTCACAGTTCACAGTTCACAGTTCACAGTTTACAGTTCTCAGTTCACAGTTCACAGTTCAAAGTTCACAGTTCACAGTTCACAGTTCACAGTTCACAGTCCACAGTTCACAGTTCACAGTTCACACTTCACAGTTCACAGTTCACAGTTCACAGTCCACAGTTCACTGTTCACAATTCACAGTTCACAGTTCACAGTTCACAGTTCACTGTTCACTGTTCACAGTTCACAGTCTTCATTTCACAATTCACAGTTCACAGATCACAGTTCACAGTTCACAGTTCACAGTTCACAGTTCACAGTTCACAGTTCACAGTTCACAGTTTACAGTTCTCAGTTCACAGTTCACAGTTCACAGTTCACAGTTCACAGTTCACAGTTCACAGTCCACAGTTCACAGTTCACGGTTCTCAGTTCACAGATCACAGTTCACAGTCTTCATTTCACAGTTCACAGTTCACAGTCTTCATTTCACAATTCACAGTTCACAGATCACAGTTCACAGTTCACAGTTCACAGTTCACAGTTCACAGTTTACAGTTCACAGTTCACAGTTCACAGTTCACAGTTCACAGTTCACAGTTCACAGTTCACAGTCCACAGTTCACAGTTCACAGTTCTCAGTTCACAGATCACAGTTCACAGTCTTCATTTCACAGTTCACAGTTCACAGTTCCCCGTTCACAGTATTCATTTCACACTTCACAGTTCGCAGTTCACAGTTGACAGTTGACAGTTCACAGTCCACAGTTCACTATTCACAGTTCACAATTCACAGTTCACAGTTCACAGTTCACAGTTCACAGTTCACAGTTCACAGTTCACAGTTCACAGTTCACAGTTCACAGTTCACAGTTCACAGTTCACAGTTCACAGTTCACAGTTCACAGTTCACAGTTCACAGTCCACAGTTCAGAGTTCACAGTTCTCAGTTCACAGATCACAGTTTACAGTCTTCATTTCACAGTTCACAGTTCACAGTGCACAGTTCACAGTTCCCCGTTCACAGTATTCATTTCACATTTCACAGTTCGCAGTTCACAGTTGACAGTTCACAGTCCACAGTTCACAGTTCACAGTTCACAGTTTACAGTTCTCAGTTCACAGTTCACAGTTCAGAGTTCACAGTTCACAGTTTACAGTTCTCAGTTCACAGTTCACAGTTCACAGTTCACAGTTCACAGTTCACAGTCCACAGTCCACAGTTCACAGTTCACAGTTCACAGTTCACAGTTCACAGTTCACAGTCCACAGTTCACAGTTCACAGTTCACAGTTCACAGTTCACAGTCCACAGTTCACAGTTCACAGTTCTCAGTTCACAGATCACAGTTCACAGTCTTCATTTCACAGTTCACAGTTCACAGTCTTCATTTCACAATTCACAGTTCACAGTTGACAGTTCACAGTCCACAGTTCACTATTCACAGTTCACAGTTCTCAGTTCACAGATCACAGTTCACAGTCTTCATTTCACACTTAACAGTTCGCAGTTCACAGTTCACAGTTCACAGATCACAGTTCACAGTTCACAGTTCACAGTTCACAGTCCACAGATCACAGTTTACAGTTCTCAGTTCACAGTTCACAGTTCACAGTTCACAGTTCACAGTTCACAGTCCACAGTCCATAGTTCACAGTTCACAGTTCACACTTCACAGTTCGCAGTTCGCAGTTCAAAGATCACAGTTCACAGTTCACAGTTCACAGTACACAGTCCACAGTTCACTATTCACAGCTCACAGTTCTCAGTTCACAGATCACAGTTCACAGTCTTCATTTCACACTTCACAGTTCGCAGTTCACAGTTCACAGATCACAGTTCACAGTTCACAGTTCCTAGTTCACAGATCACTGTTCACAGTTTACAGTTCTCAGTTTACAGTTCTCATTTCACAGTTGACAGTTCACAGTTCACACTTCACAGTTCACAGTTCACAGTCCACAGTTCACTGTTCACAATTCACAGTTCACAGTTCACAGTTCACTGTTCACTGTTCACAGTTCACAGTTCACAGTCTTCATTTCACAGTTTACAGTTCTCAGTTCACAGTTCACAGTTCACAGGTCACAGTTCACAGTCCACTGTTCACAGTTCACAGTTCTCAGTTCACAGATCACAGTTCACAGACTTCATTTCACAATTCAGTCTTCACAGTGCACAGCTCACAGTCCACAGATCACAGTTCACAGTTCACAGTTCACAGTTCACAGTTCACAGTTGACAGTTCACAGATCACAGTTCACACTTCACAGTCCACAGTTCACTATTCACAGCTCACAGTTCTCAGTTCACAGATCACAGTTCACAGTCTTCATTTCACACTTCACAGTTCGCAGTTCACAGTTCACAGATCACAGTTCACAGATTACAGTTCACAGTTGACAGTTGACAGTTCACAGTACACACTTCACAGTTCACAGTCCACAGTTCACTGTTCACAGGTCACAGTTCACAGTCCACTGTTCACAGTTCACAGTTCTCAGTTCACAGATCACAGTTCACAGACTTCATTTCACAATTCAGTTTTCACAGTTCACAGTTCACAGTTCTCAGTTCACAGATCACAGTTCACAGTCTTCATTTCACAGTTCACAGTCCACAGTTCACATTTCACAGTTCACAGTTGACAGTTCACAGTCCACAGTTCACAGTTCACAGTTCACAGTTTACAGTTCTCAGTTCACAGTTCACAGTTCACAGTTCACAGTTCACAGTTTACAGTTCTCAGTTCACAGTTCACAGTTCACAGTTCACAGTTCACAGTTCACAGTTCACAGTCCACAGTCCACAGTTCACAGTTCACAGTTCACAGTTCACACTTCACAGTTCACAGTTCACAGTCCACAGTCCACAGTTCACTGTTCACAATTCACAGTTCACAGTTCACAGTTCACAGTTCACAGTTCACAGTTCACAGTTCACAGTTCACAGTTCACACTTCACAGTTCACAGTTCACAGTCCACAGTTCACTGTTCACAATTCACAGTTCACAGTTCACAGTTCACTGTTCACTGTTCACAGTTCACAGTCTTCATTTCACAGTTTACAGTTCTCAGTTCACAGTCCACAGTTCACAGTTCACAGGTCACAGTTCACAGTCCACTGTTCACAGTTCACAGTTCCCAGTTCACAGATCACAGACTTCATTTCACAATTCAGTCTTCACAGTGCACAGCTCACAGTCCACAGATCACAGTTCACAGTTCACAGTTCACAGTTCACAGTTCACAGTTCACAGTTCACAGTTCACAGATCACAGTTCACACTTCACAGTCCACAGTTCACTATTCACAGCTCACAGTTCTCAGTTCACAGATCACAGTTCACAGTCTTCATTTCACACTTCACAGTTCGCAGTTCACAGTTCACAGATCACAGTCCACAGTTCACTATTCACAGCTCACAGTTCTCAGTTCACAGATCACAGTTCACAGTCTTCATTTCACACTTCACAGTTCGCAGTTCACAGTTCACAGATCACAGTTCACAGATTACAGTTCACAGTTGACAGTTGACAGTTCACAGTACACACTTCACAGTTCACAGTCCACAGTTCACTGTTCACAGGTCACAGTTCACAGTCCACTGTTCACAGTTCACAGTTCTCAGTTCACAGATCACAGTTCACAGTCTTCATTTCACAGTTCACAGTTCACAGTTCACAGATCACAGACCACAGTTCACTGTTCACAGATCACAGTTCACAGTTCACAGTTCACATTTCACAGTCTTCATTTCATACTTCAGTCTTCACAGTGCACAGTTCACAGTCCACAGATCACAGTTCACAGTTCTCAGTTCACAGTTCTCCGATCACAGTATTCATTTCACACTTCACAGTTCGCAGTTCACAGTTGACAGTTCACAGTCCACAGTTCAGTATTCACAGTTCACAGTTTTCAGTTCACAGATCACAGTTCACAGTCTTCATTTCACACTTAACAGTTCACAGTCTTCATTTCACACTTAACAGTTCGCAGTTCACAGTTCACAGATCACAGTTCACAGTTCACAGTTCACAGTCCACGGATGACAGTTCACAGTCTTCATTTCACACTTAACAGTTCGCAGTTCACAGTTCACAGATCACAGTTCACAGTTCACAGTTCACAGTTCACAGATCACAGTTCACAGTTCACAGTCTTCATTTCACAGTTCACAGTCCACAGTTCACATTTCACAGTTCGCAGTTCACAGTTGACAGTTCACAGTCCACAGTTCACAGTTCACAGTTCACAGTTTACAGTTCTCAGTTCACAGTTCACAGTTCACAGTTCTCAGTTCACAGATCACAGTTCACAGACTTCATTTCACAATTCAGTTTTCACAGTTCACAGTTCACAGTTCTCAGTTCACAGATCACAGTTCACAGTCTTCATTTCACAGTTCACAGTCCACAGTTCACATTTCACAGTTCGCAGTTCACAGTTGACAGTTCACAGTCCACAGTTCACAGTTCACAGTTCACAGTTTACAGTTCTCAGTTCACAGTTCACAGTTCACAGTTCACAGTTTACAGTTCTCAGTTCACAGTTCACAGTTCACAGTTCACAGTTCACAGTTCACAGTTCACAGTTCACAGTTCACAGTTCACAGTTCACAGTCCACAGTCCACAGTTCACAGTTCACAGTTCACAGTTCACACTTCACAGTTCACAGTTCACAGTCCACAGTTCACTGTTCACAATTCACAGTTCACAGTTCACAGTTCACAGTTCACTGTTCACTGTTCACAGTTCACAGTTCACAGTCCACAGTTCACAGTTCACGGTTCTCAGTTCACAGATCACAGTTCACAGTCTTCATTTCACAGTTCACAGTTCACAGTCTTCATTTCACAATTCACAGTTCACAGATCACAGTTCACAGTTCACAGTTCACAGTTCACAGTTCACAGATCACAGTTCACAGTTCACAGTTCACAGTTCACAGTTTACAGTTCACAGTTCACAGTTCACAGTTCACAGTTCACAGTTCACAGTTCACAGTTCACAGTTCACAGTTCACAGTTCACAGTCCACAGTTCACAGTTCACAGTTCTCAGTTCACAGATCACAGTTCACAGTTCACAGTTCACAGTTCCCCGTTCACAGTATTCATTTCACACTTCACAGTTCGCAGTTCACAGTTGACAGTTCACAGTTCACAGTGCACAGTTCACAGTTCCCCGTTCACAGTATTCATTTCACATTTCACAGTTCGCAGTTCACAGTTCACAGTTCACAGTCCACAGTTCACAGTTGACAGTTCACAGTCCACAGTTCACAGTTCACAGTTCACAGTTTACAGTTCTCAGTTCACAGTTCACAGTTCACAGTTCACAGTTCACAGTTCACAGTTCACAGTTTACAGTTCTCAGTTCACAGTTCCCAGTTCACAGTTCACAGTTCACAGTTCACAGTTCACAGTTCACAGTCCACAGTCCACAGTTCACAGTTCACAGTTCACAGTTCACAGTTCACAGTCCACAGTTCACAGTTCACAGTTCACAGTTCACAGTCCACAGTTCACAGTTCACAGTTCTCAGTTCACAGATCACAGTTCACAGTCTTCATTTCACAGTTCACAGTTCACAGTCTTCATTTCACAATTCACAGTTCACAGTTGACAGTTCACAGTCCACAGTTCACTATTCACAGTTCACAGTTCTCAGTTCACAGATCACAGTTCACAGTCTTCATTTCACACTTAACAGTTCGCAGTTCACAGTTCACAGTTCACAGATCACAGTTCACAGTTCACAGTTCACAGTCCACAGATCACAGTTTACAGTTCTCAGTTCACAGTTCACAGTTCACAGTTCACAGTTCACAGTTCACAGTCCACAGTCCACAGTTCACAGTTCACAGTTCACAGTTCACACTTCACAGTTCGCAGTTCACAGTTCAAAGATCACAGTTCACAGTTCACAGTTCACAGTACACAGTCCACAGTTCACTATTCACAGCTCACAGTTCTCAGTTCACAGATCACAGTTCACAGTCTTCATTTCACACTTCACAGTTCGCAGTTCACAGTTCACAGATCACATTTCACAGTTCACAGTTCCTAGTTCACAGATCACTGTTCACAGTTTACAGTTCTCAGTTTACAGTTCTCATTTCACAGTTGACAGTTCACAGTTCACAGTTCACAGTTCACACTTCACAGTTCACAGTTCACAGTCCACAGTTCACTGTTCACAATTCACAGTTCACAGTTCACAGTTCACTGTTCACTGTTCACAGTTCACAGTCTTCATTTCACAGTTTACAGTTCTCAGTTCACAGTCCACAGTTCACAGTTCACAGGTCACAGTTCACAGTCCACTGTTCACAGTTCACAGTTCTCAGTTCACAGATCACAGACTTCATTTCACAATTCAGTCTTCACAGTGCACAGCTCACAGTCCACAGATCACAGTTCACAGTTCACAGTTCACAGTTCACAGTTCACAGTTCACAGATCACAGTTCACACTTCACAGTCCACAGTTCACTATTCACAGCTCACAGTTCTCAGTTCACAGATCACAGTTCACAGTCTTCATTTCACACTTCACAGTTCGCAGTTCACAGTTCACAGATCACAGTCCACAGTTCACTATTCACAGCTCACAGTTCTCAGTTCACAGATCACAGTTCACAGTCTTCATTTCACACTTCACAGTTCGCAGTTCACACTTCACAGTCCACAGTTCACTATTCACAGCTCACAGTTCTCAGTTCACAGATCACAGTTCACAGTCTTCATTTCACAGATCACAGTTCACAGTCTTCATTTCACAGTTCACAGTTCACAGTTCACAGTTCACAGATCACAGACCACAGTTCACTGTTCACAGATCACAGTTCACAGTTCACAGTTCACATTTCACAGTCTTCATTTCACACTTCAGTCTTCACAGTGCACAGTTCACAGTCCACAGATCACAGTTCACAGTTCTCAGTTCACAGATCACAGTTCACAGTCTTCATTTCACACTTCACAGTTCGCAGTTCACAGTTCAAAGATCACAGTTCACAGTTCACAGTTCACAGTACACAGTCCACAGTTCACTATTCACAGCTCACAGTTCTCAGTTCACAGATCACAGTTCACAGTCTTCATTTCACACTTCACAGTTCGCAGTTCACAGTTCACAGTTCACAGATCACAGTTCACAGTTCACAGTTCACACTTCACAGTTCTCCGATCACAGTATTCATTTCACACTTCACAGTTCGCAGTTCACAGTTGACAGTTCACAGTCCACAGTTCAGTATTCACAGTTCACAGTTTTCAGTTCACAGATCACAGTTCACAGTCTTCATTTCACACTTAACAGTTCACAGTCTTCATTTCACACTTAACAGTTCGCAGTTCACAGTTCACAGATCACAGTTCACAGTTCACAGTTCACAGTCCACGGATGACAGTTCACAGTCTTCATTTCACACTTCACAGTTCGCAGTTCACAGTTCACAGATCACAGTTCACAGTTCACAGTTCACAGTTCACAGATCACAGTTCACAGTCTTCATTTCACACTTCACAGTTCGCAGTTCACAGTTCACAGATCACAGTTCACAGTTCACAGTTCACACTTCACAGTTCTCCGATCACAGTATTCATTTCACACTTCACAGTTCGCAGTTCACAGTTGACAGTTCACAGTCCACAGTTCAGTATTCACAGTTCACAGTTTTCAGTTCACAGATCACAGTTCACAGTCTTCATTTCACACTTAACAGTTCGCAGTCTTCATTTCACACTTCACAGTTCACAGTTCACAGTTGACAGTTCACAGTCCACAGTTCAATATTCACAGTTCACAGTTCACAGTCCACGGATGACAGTTCACAGTCTTCATTTCACACTTCACAGTTCGCAGTTCACAGTTCACTATTCACAGCTCACAGTTCTCAGTTCACAGATCACAGTTCACAGTCTTCATTTCACACTTCACAGTTCGCAGTTCACAGTTCACAGATCACAGTTCACAGTTCACAGTTCACACTTCACAGTTCTCCGATCACAGTATTCATTTCACACTTCACAGTTCGCAGTTCACAGTTGACAGTTCACAGTCCACAGTTCAGTATTCACAGTTCACAGTTTTCAGTTCACAGATCACAGTTCACAGTCTTCATTTCACACTTAACAGTTCACAGTCTTCATTTCACACTTAACAATTCGCAGTTCACAGTTCACAGATCACAGTTCACAGTTCACAGTTCACAGTCCACGGATGACAGTTCACAGTCTTCATTTCACACTTCACAGTTCGCAGTTCACAGTTCACAGATCACATTTCACAGTTCGCAGTTCACAGTTGACAGTTCACAGTCCACAGTTCACAGTTCACAGTTCACAGTTTACAGTTCTCAGTTCACAGTTCACAGTTCACAGTTCACAGTTCACAGTTTACAGTTCTCAGTTCACAGTTCACAGTTCACAGTTCACAGTTCACAGTTCACAGTTCACAGTCCACAGTCCACAGTTCACAGTTCACAGTTCACAGTTCACAGTTCACAGTCCACAGTTCACAGTTCACAGTTCACAGTTCACAGTTCACAGTTCACAGTCCACAGTTCGCAGTTCACAGTTCTCAGTTCACAGATCACAGTTCACAGTCTTCATTTCACAGTTCACAGTTCACAGTCTTCATTTCACAATTCACAGTTCACAGTTGACAGTTCACAGTCCACAGTTCACTATTCACAGTTCACAGTTCTCAGTTCACAGTCTTCATTTCACACTTAACAGTTCGCAGTTCACAGTTCACAGTTCACAGATCACAGTTCACAGTTCACAGTTCACAGTTCACAGTTCACAGTCCACAGATCACAGTTTACAGTTCTCAGTTCACAGTTCACAGTTCACAGTTCACAGTTCACAGTTCACACTTCACAGTTCGCAGTTCACAGTTCAAAGATCACAGTTCACAGTTCACAGTTCACAGTACACAGTCCACAGTTCACTATTCACAGCTCACAGTTCTCAGTTCACAGATCACAGTTCACAGTCTTCATTTCACACTTCACAGTTCGCAGTTCACAGTTCACAGATCACAGTTCACAGTTCACAGTTCCTAGTTCACAGATCACTGTTCACAGTTTACAGTTCTCAGTTTACAGTTCTCATTTCACAGTTGACAGTTCACAGTTCACACTTCACAGTTCACAGTTCACAGTCCACAGTTCACTGTTCACAATTCACAGTTCACAGTTCACAGTTCACTGTTCACTGTTCACAGTTCACAGTTCACAGTCTTCATTTCACAGTTTACAGTTCTCAGTTCACAGTTCACAGTTCACAGGTCACAGTTCACAGTCCACTGTTCACAGTTCACAGTTCTCAGTTCACAGATCACAGTTCACAGACTTCATTTCACAATTCAGTCTTCACAGTGCACAGCTCACAGTCCACAGATCACAGTTCACAGTTCACAGTTCACAGTTCACAGTTGACAGTTCACAGATCACAGTTCACACTTCACAGTCCACAGTTCACTATTCACAGCTCACAGTTCTCAGTTCACAGATCACAGTTCACAGTCTTCATTTCACACTGCACAGTTCGCAGTTCACAGTTCACAGATCACAGTCCACAGTTCACTATTCACAGCTCACAGTTCTCAGTTCACAGATCACAGTTCACAGTCTTCATTTCACACTTCACAGTTCGCAGTTCACAGTTCACAGATCACAGTTCACAGATTACAGTTCACAGTTGACAGTTGACAGTTCACAGTACACACTTCACAGTTCACAGTCCACAGTTCACTGTTCACAGGTCACAGTTCACAGTCCACTGTTCACAGTTCACAGTTCACAGTCCACAGTTCACAGTTCACAGTTCACAGTTTACAGTTCTCAGTTCACAGTTCACAGTTCACAGTTCACAGTTCACAGTTTACAGTTCTCAGTTCACAGTTCACAGTTCACAGTCTTCATTTCACAATTCACAGTTCACAGTTCACAGTTCACAGATCACAGTTCACAGTTCACAGTTCACAGATCACAGTTCACAGTTCACAGTTCACAGTTCACAGTTTACAGTTCACAGTTCACAGTTCACAGTTCACAGTTCACAGTTCACAGTTCACAGTTCACAGTTCACAGTCCACAGTTCACAGTTCACAGTTCTCAGTTCACAGATCACAGTTCACAGTCTTCATTTCACAGTTCACAGTTCACAGTTCACAGTTCCCCGTTCACAGTATTCATTTCACACTTCACAGTTCGCAGTTCACAGTTGACAGTTCACAGTTCACAGTGCACAGTTCACAGTTCCCCGTTCACAGTATTCATTTCACATTTCACAGTTCGCAGTTCACAGTTGACAGTTCACAGTCCACAGTTCACAGTTGACAGTTCACAGTCCACAGTTCACAGTTCACAGTTCACAGTTCACAGTTTACAGTTCTCAGTTCACAGTTCACAGTTCACAGTTCACAGTTCACAGTTCACAGTTTACAGTTCTCAGTTCACAGTTCACAGTTCACAGTTCACAGTTCACAGTTCACAGTCCACAGTCCACAGTTCACAGTTCACAGTTCACAGTTCACAGTTCACAGTCCACAGTTCACAGTTCACAGTTCACAGTTCACAGTCCACAGTTCACAGTTCACAGTTCTCAGTTCACAGATCACAGTTCACAGTCTTCATTTCACAGTTCACAGTTCACAGTCTTCATTTCACAATTCACAGTTCACAGTTGACAGTTCACAGTCCACAGTTCACTATTCACAGTTCACAGTTCTCAGTTCACAGATCACAGTTCACAGTCTTCATTTCACACTTAACAGTTCGCAGTTCACAGTTCACAGTTCACAGATCACAGTTCACAGTTCACAGTTCACAGTCCACAGATCACAGTTTACAGTTCTCAGTTCACAGTTCACAGTTCACAGTTCACAGTTCACAGTTCACAGTTCACAGTCCACAGTCCACAGTTCACAGTTCACAGTTCACAGTTCACACTTCACAGTTCGCAGTTCACAGTTCAAAGATCACAGTTCACAGTTCACAGTTCACAGTACACAGTCCACAGTTCACTATTCACAGCTCACAGTTCTCAGTTCACAGATCACAGTTCACAGTCTTCATTTCACACTTCACAGTTCGCAGTTCACAGTTCACAGATCACATTTCACAGTTCACAGTTCCTAGTTCACAGATCACTGTTCACAGTTTACAGTTCTCAGTTTACAGTTCTCATTTCACAGTTGACAGTTCACAGTTCACAGTTCACACTTCACAGTTCACAGTTCACAGTCCACAATTCACAGTTCACAGTTCACAGTTCACTGTTCACTGTTCACAGTTCACAGTCTTCATTTCCCAGTTTACAGTTCTCAGTTCACAGTCCACAGTTCACAGTTCACAGGTCACAGTTCACAGTCCACTGTTCACAGTTCACAGTTCTCAGTTCACAGATCACAGACTTCATTTCAAAATTCAGTCTTCACAGTGCACAGCTCACAGTCCACAGATCACAGTTCACAGTTCACAGTTCACAGTTCACAGTTCACAGTTCACAGTTCACAGTTCACAGTTCACAGATCACAGTTCACACTTCACAGTCCACAGTTCACTATTCACAGCTCACAGTTCTCAGTTCACAGATCACAGTTCACAGTCTTCATTTCACACTTCACAGTTCGCAGTTCACAGTTCACAGATCACAGTCCACAGTTCACTATTCACAGCTCACAGTTCTCAGTTCACAGATCACAGTTCACAGTCTTCATTTCACACTTCACAGTTCGCAGTTCACAGTTCACAGATCACAGTTCACAGATTACAGTTCACAGTTGACAGTTGACAGTTCACAGTACACACTTCACAGTTCACAGTCCACAGTTCACTGTTCACAGGTCACAGTTCACAGTCCACTGTTCACAGTTCACAGTTCTCAGTTCACAGATCACAGTTCACAGACTTCATTTCACAATTCAGTTTTCACAGTTCACAGTTCACAGTTCTCAGTTCACAGATCACAGTTCACAGTCTTCATTTCACAGTTCACAGTTCACAGTTCACAGATCACAGACCACAGTTCACTGTTCACAGATCACAGTTCACAGTTCACAGTTCACATTTCACAGTCTTCATTTCACACTTCAGTCTTGACAGTGCACAGTTCACAGTCCACAGATCACAGTTCACAGTTCTCAGTTCACAGATCACAGTTCACAGTCTTCATTTCACACTTCACAGTTCGCAGTTCACAGTTCAAAGATCACAGTTCACAGTTCACAGTTCACAGTACACAGTCCACAGTTCACTATTCACAGCTCACAGTTCTCAGTTCACAGATCACAGTTCACAGTCTTCATTTCACACTTCACAGTTCGCAGTTCACAGTTCACAGATCACAGTTCACAGTTCACAGTTCACACTTCACAGTTCTCCGATCACAGAATTCATTTCACACTTCACAGTTCGCAGTTCACAGTTGACAGTTCACAGTCCACAGTTCAGTATTCACAGTTCACAGTTTTCAGTTCACAGATCACAGTTCACAGTCTTCATTTCACACTTAACAGTTCACAGTCTTCATTTCACACTTAACAGTTCGCAGTTCACAGTTCACAGATCATAGTTCACAGTTCACAGTTCACAGTCCACGGATGACAGTTCACAGTCTTCATTTCACACTTCACAGTTCGCAGTTCACAGTTCACAGATCACAGTTCACAGTTCACAGTTCACAGTTCACAGATCACAGTTCACGGTCTTCATTTCACACTTCACAGTTCGCAGTTCACAGTTCACAGATCACAGTTCACAGTTCACAGTTCACACTTCACAGTTCTCCGATCACAGTATTCATTTCACACTTCACAGTTCGCAGTTCACAGTTGACAGTTCACAGTCCACAGTTCAGTATTCACAGTTCACAGTTTTCAGTTCACAGATCACAGTTCACAGTCTTCATTTCACACTTAACAGTTCACAGTCTTCATTTCACACTTCACAGTTCACAGTTCACAGTTGACAGTTCACAGTCCACAGTTCACAGTTCACAGTCCACGGATGACAGTTCACAGTCTTCATTTCACACTTCACAGTTCGCAGTTCACAGTTCACTATTCACAGCTCACAGTTCTCAGTTCACAGATCACAGTTCACAGTCTTCATTTCACACTTCACAGTTCGCAGTTCACAGTTCACAGATCACAGTTCACAGTTCACAGTTCACACTTCACAGTTCTCCGATCACAGTATTCATTTCACACTTCACAGTTCGCAGTTCACAGTTGACAGTTCACAGTCCACAGTTCAGTATTCACAGTTCACAGTTTTCAGTTCACAGATCACAGTTCACAGTCTTCATTTCACACTTAACAGTTCACAGTCTTCATTTCACACTTAACAGTTCGCAGTTCACAGTTCACAGATCACAGTTCACAGTTCACAGTTCACAGTCCACGGATGACAGTTCACAGTCTTCATTTCACACTTCACAGTTCGCAGTTCACAGTTCACAGATCACAGTTCACAGTTCACAGATCACAGTTCACAGTCTTCATTTCACACTTCACAGTTCGCAGTTCACAGTTCACAGATCACAGTTCACAGTTCACAGTTCTCACTTCACAGTTCTCCGATCACAGTATTCATTTCACACTTCACAGTTCGCAGTTCACAGTTGACAGCTCACAGTCCACAGTTCAGTATTCACAGTTCACAGTTTTCAGTTCACAGATCACAGTTCACAGTCTTCATTTCACACTTAACAGTTCACAGTTCACAGTTAACAGTTCACAGTCCACAGTTCACTATTCACAGTTCACAGTTCTCAGTTCACAGATCACAGTTCACAGTCTTCATTTCAAACTTAACAGTTCGCAGTTCACAGTTCACAGTTCACAGATCACAGTTCACAGTTCACAGTTCACAGTCCACAGATCACAGTTTACAGTTCTCAGTTCACAGTTCACAGTTCACAGTTCACAGTTCACAGTTCACAGTCCACAGTCCACAGTTCACAGTTCACAGTTCACACTTCACAGTTCGCAGTTCACAGTTCAAAGATCACAGTTCACAGTTCACAGTTCACAGTACACAGTCCACAGTTCACTATTCACAGCTCACAGTTCTCAGTTCACAGATCACAGTTCACAGTCTTCATTTCACACTTCACAGTTCGCAGTTCACAGTTCACAGATCACAGTTCACAGTTCACAGTTCCTAGTTCACAGATCACTGTTCACAGTTTACAGTTCTCAGTTTACAGTTCTCATTTCACAGTTGACAGTTCACAGTTCACAGTTCACACTTCACAGTTCACAGTTCACAGTCCACAGTTCACTGTTCACAATTCACAGTTCACAGTTCACAGTTCACTGTTCACTGTTCACAGTTCACAGTTCACAGTCTTCATTTCACAGTTTACAGTTCTCAGTTCACAGTTCACAGTTCACAGGTCACAGTTCACAGTCCACTGTTCACAGTTCACAGTTCTCAGTTCACAGATCACAGTTCACAGACTTCATTTCACAATTCAGTCTTCACAGTGCACAGCTCACAGTCCACAGATCACAGTTCACAGTTCACAGTTCACAGTTCACAGTTCACAGTTGACAGTTCACAGATCACAGTTCACTATTCACAGCTCACAGTTCTCAGTTCACAGATCACAGTTCACAGTCTTCATTTCACAGATCACAGTTCACAGTCTTCATTTCACAGTTCACAGTTCACAGTTCACAGTTCACAGATCACAGACCACAGTTCACTGTTCACAGATCACAGTTCACAGTTCACAGTTCACATTTCACAGTCTTCATTTCACACTTCAGTCTTCACAGTGCACAGTTCACAGTCCACAGATCACAGTTCACAGTTCTCAGTTCACAGATCACAGTTCACAGTCTTCATTTCACACTTCACAATTCACAGTTCACAGTTCACAGTTCACTGTTCACTGTTCACAGTTCACAGTCTTCATTTCACAGTTTACAGTTCTCAGTTCACAGTCCACAGTTCACAGTTCACAGGTCACAGTTCACAGTCCACTGTTCACAGTTCACAGTTCTCAGTTCACAGATCACAGACTTCATTTCACAATTCAGTCTTCACAGTGCACAGCTCACAGTCCACAGATCACAGTTCACAGTTCACAGTTCACTGTTCACTGTTCACAGTTCACAGTTCACAGTCTTCATTTCACAGTTTACAGTTCTCAGTTCACAGTTCACAGTTCACAGGTCACAGTTCACAGTCCACTGTTCACAGTTCACAGTTCTCAGTTCACAGATCACAGTTCACAGACTTCATTTCACAATTCAGTCTTCACAGTGCACAGCTCACAGTCCACAGATCACAGTTCACAGTCTTCATTTCACACTTCACAGTTCGCAGTTCACACTTCACAGTCCACAGTTCACTATTCACAGCTCACAGTTCTCAGTTCACAGATCACAGTTCACAGTCTTCATTTCACAGATCACAGTACACAGTCTTCATTTCACAGTTCACAGTTCACAGTTCACAGTTCACAGATCACAGACCACAGTTCACTGTTCACAGATCACAGTTCACAGTTCACAGTTCACATTTCACAGTCTTCATTTCACACTTCAGTCTTCACAGTGCACAGTTCACAGTCCACAGATCACAGTTCACAGTTCTCAGTTCACAGATCACAGTTCACAGTCTTCATTTCACACTTCACAGTTCGCAGTTCACAGTTCAAAGATCACAGTTCACAGTTCACAGTTCACAGTACACAGTCCACAGTTCACTATTCACAGCTCACAGTTCTCAGTTCACAGATCACAGTTCACAGTCTTCATTTCACACTTCACAGTTCGCAGTTCACAGTTCACAGTTCACAGATCACAGTTCACAGTTCACAGTTCACACTTCACAGTTCTCCGATCACAGTATTCATTTCACACTTCACAGTTCGCAGTTCACAGTTGACAGTTCACAGTCCACAGTTCAGTATTCACAGTTCACAGTTTTCAGTTCACAGATCACAGTTCACAGTCTTCATTTCACACTTAACAGTTCACAGTCTTCATTTCACACTTAACAGTTCGCAGTTCACAGTTCACAGTTCACAGATCACAGTTCACAGTTCACAGTTCACAGTCCACGGATGACAGTTCACAGTCTTCATTTCACACTTCACAGTTCGCAGTTCACAGTTCACAGATCACAGTTCACAGTTCACAGTTCACAGTTCACAGATCACAGTTCACAGTCTTCATTTCACACTTCACAGTTCGCAGTTCACAGTTCACAGATCACAGTTCACAGTTCACAGTTCACACTTCACAGTTCTCCGATCACAGTATTCATTTCACACTTCACAGTTCGCAGTTCACAGTTGACAGTTCACAGTCCACAGTTCAGTATTCACAGTTCACAGTTTTCAGTTCACAGATCACAGTTCACAGTCTTCATTTCACACTTAACAGTTCGCAGTCTTCATTTCACACTTCACAGTTCACAGTTCACAGTTGACAGTTCACAGTCCACAGTTCAATATTCACAGTTCACAGTTCACAGTCCACGGATGACAGTTCACAGTCTTCATTTCACACTTCACAGTTCGCAGTTCACAGTTCACTATTCACAGCTCACAGTTCTCAGTTCACAGATCACAGTTCACAGTCTTCATTTCACACTTCACAGTTCGCAGTTCACAGTTCACAGATCACAGTTCACAGTTCACAGTTCACACTTCACAGTTCTCCGATCACAGTATTCATTTCACACTTCACAGTTCGCAGTTCACAGTTGACAGTTCACAGTCCACAGTTCAGTATTCACAGTTCACAGTTTTCAGTTCACAGATCACAGTTCACAGTCTTCATTTCACACTTAACAGTTCACAGTCTTCATTTCACACTTAACAATTCGCAGTTCACAGTTCACAGATCACAGTTCACAGTTCACAGTTCACAGTCCACGGATGACAGTTCACAGTCTTCATTTCACACTTCACAGTTCGCAGTTCACAGTTCACAGATCACATTTCACAGTTCGCAGTTCACAGTTGACAGTTCACAGTCCACAGTTCACAGTTCACAGTTCACAGTTTACAGTTCTCAGTTCACAGTTCACAGTTCACAGTTCACAGTTCACAGTTTACAGTTCTCAGTTCACAGTTCACAGTTCACAGTTCACAGTTCACAGTTCACAGTTCACAGTCCACAGTCCACAGTTCACAGTTCACAGTTCACAGTTCACAGTTCACAGTTCACAGTCCACAGTTCACAGTTCACAGTTCACAGTTCACAGTTCACAGTTCACAGTCCACAGTTCGCAGTTCACAGTTCTCAGTTCACAGATCACAGTTCACAGTCTTCATTTCACAGTTCACAGTTCACAGTCTTCATTTCACAATTCACAGTTCACAGTTGACAGTTCACAGTCCACAGTTCACTATTCACAGTTCACAGTTCTCAGTTCACAGTCTTCATTTCACACTTAACAGTTCGCAGTTCACAGTTCACAGTTCACAGATCACAGTTCACAGTTCACAGTTCACAGTTCACAGTTCACAGTCCACAGATCACAGTTTACAGTTCTCAGTTCACAGTTCACAGTTCACAGTTCACAGTTCACAGTTCACACTTCACAGTTCGCAGTTCACAGTTCAAAGATCACAGTTCACAGTTCACAGTTCACAGTACACAGTCCACAGTTCACTATTCACAGCTCACAGTTCTCAGTTCACAGATCACAGTTCACAGTCTTCATTTCACACTTCACAGTTCGCAGTTCACAGTTCACAGATCACAGTTCACAGTTCACAGTTCCTAGTTCACAGATCACTGTTCACAGTTTACAGTTCTCAGTTTACAGTTCTCATTTCACAGTTGACAGTTCACAGTTCACACTTCACAGTTCACAGTTCACAGTCCACAGTTCACTGTTCACAATTCACAGTTCACAGTTCACAGTTCACTGTTCACTGTTCACAGTTCACAGTTCACAGTCTTCATTTCACAGTTTACAGTTCTCAGTTCACAGTTCACAGTTCACAGGTCACAGTTCACAGTCCACTGTTCACAGTTCACAGTTCTCAGTTCACAGATCACAGTTCACAGACTTCATTTCACAATTCAGTCTTCACAGTGCACAGCTCACAGTCCACAGATCACAGTTCACAGTTCACAGTTCACAGTTCACAGTTGACAGTTCACAGATCACAGTTCACACTTCACAGTCCACAGTTCACTATTCACAGCTCACAGTTCTCAGTTCACAGATCACAGTTCACAGTCTTCATTTCACACTGCACAGTTCGCAGTTCACAGTTCACAGATCACAGTCCACAGTTCACTATTCACAGCTCACAGTTCTCAGTTCACAGATCACAGTTCACAGTCTTCATTTCACACTTCACAGTTCGCAGTTCACAGTTCACAGATCACAGTTCACAGATTACAGTTCACAGTTGACAGTTGACAGTTCACAGTACACACTTCACAGTTCACAGTCCACAGTTCACTGTTCACAGGTCACAGTTCACAGTCCACTGTTCACAGTTCACAGTTCACAGTCCACAGTTCACAGTTCACAGTTCACAGTTTACAGTTCTCAGTTCACAGTTCACAGTTCACAGTTCACAGTTCACAGTTTACAGTTCTCAGTTCACAGTTCACAGTTCACAGTCTTCATTTCACAATTCACAGTTCACAGTTCACAGTTCACAGATCACAGTTCACAGTTCACAGTTCACAGATCACAGTTCACAGTTCACAGTTCACAGTTTACAGTTCACAGTTCACAGTTCACAGTTCACAGTTCACAGTTCACAGTTCACAGTTCACAGTTCACAGTCCACAGTTCACAGTTCACAGTTCTCAGTTCACAGATCACAGTTCACAGTCTTCATTTCACAGTTCACAGTTCACAGTTCACAGTTCCCCGTTCACAGTATTCATTTCACACTTCACAGTTCGCAGTTCACAGTTGACAGTTCACAGTTCACAGTGCACAGTTCACAGTTCCCCGTTCACAGTATTCATTTCACATTTCACAGTTCGCAGTTCACAGTTGACAGTTCACAGTCCACAGTTCACAGTTGACAGTTCACAGTCCACAGTTCACAGTTCACAGTTCACAGTTCACAGTTTACAGTTCTCAGTTCACAGTTCACAGTTCACAGTTCACAGTTCACAGTTCACAGTTTACAGTTCTCAGTTCACAGTTCACAGTTCACAGTTCACAGTTCACAGTTCACAGTCCACAGTCCACAGTTCACAGTTCACAGTTCACAGTTCACAGTTCACAGTCCACAGTTCACAGTTCACAGTTCACAGTTCACAGTCCACAGTTCACAGTTCACAGTTCTCAGTTCACAGATCACAGTTCACAGTCTTCATTTCACAGTTCACAGTTCACAGTCTTCATTTCACAATTCACAGTTCACAGTTGACAGTTCACAGTCCACAGTTCACTATTCACAGTTCACAGTTCTCAGTTCACAGATCACAGTTCACAGTCTTCATTTCACACTTAACAGTTCGCAGTTCACAGTTCACAGTTCACAGATCACAGTTCACAGTTCACAGTTCACAGTCCACAGATCACAGTTTACAGTTCTCAGTTCACAGTTCACAGTTCACAGTTCACAGTTCACAGTTCACAGTTCACAGTCCACAGTCCACAGTTCACAGTTCACAGTTCACAGTTCACACTTCACAGTTCGCAGTTCACAGTTCAAAGATCACAGTTCACAGTTCACAGTTCACAGTACACAGTCCACAGTTCACTATTCACAGCTCACAGTTCTCAGTTCACAGATCACAGTTCACAGTCTTCATTTCACACTTCACAGTTCGCAGTTCACAGTTCACAGATCACATTTCACAGTTCACAGTTCCTAGTTCACAGATCACTGTTCACAGTTTACAGTTCTCAGTTTACAGTTCTCATTTCACAGTTGACAGTTCACAGTTCACAGTTCACACTTCACAGTTCACAGTTCACAGTCCACAATTCACAGTTCACAGTTCACAGTTCACTGTTCACTGTTCACAGTTCACAGTCTTCATTTCCCAGTTTACAGTTCTCAGTTCACAGTCCACAGTTCACAGTTCACAGGTCACAGTTCACAGTCCACTGTTCACAGTTCACAGTTCTCAGTTCACAGATCACAGACTTCATTTCAAAATTCAGTCTTCACAGTGCACAGCTCACAGTCCACAGATCACAGTTCACAGTTCACAGTTCACAGTTCACAGTTCACAGTTCACAGTTCACAGTTCACAGTTCACAGATCACAGTTCACACTTCACAGTCCACAGTTCACTATTCACAGCTCACAGTTCTCAGTTCACAGATCACAGTTCACAGTCTTCATTTCACACTTCACAGTTCGCAGTTCACAGTTCACAGATCACAGTCCACAGTTCACTATTCACAGCTCACAGTTCTCAGTTCACAGATCACAGTTCACAGTCTTCATTTCACACTTCACAGTTCGCAGTTCACAGTTCACAGATCACAGTTCACAGATTACAGTTCACAGTTGACAGTTGACAGTTCACAGTACACACTTCACAGTTCACAGTCCACAGTTCACTGTTCACAGGTCACAGTTCACAGTCCACTGTTCACAGTTCACAGTTCTCAGTTCACAGATCACAGTTCACAGACTTCATTTCACAATTCAGTTTTCACAGTTCACAGTTCACAGTTCTCAGTTCACAGATCACAGTTCACAGTCTTCATTTCACAGTTCACAGTTCACAGTTCACAGATCACAGACCACAGTTCACTGTTCACAGATCACAGTTCACAGTTCACAGTTCACATTTCACAGTCTTCATTTCACACTTCAGTCTTGACAGTGCACAGTTCACAGTCCACAGATCACAGTTCACAGTTCTCAGTTCACAGATCACAGTTCACAGTCTTCATTTCACACTTCACAGTTCGCAGTTCACAGTTCAAAGATCACAGTTCACAGTTCACAGTTCACAGTACACAGTCCACAGTTCACTATTCACAGCTCACAGTTCTCAGTTCACAGATCACAGTTCACAGTCTTCATTTCACACTTCACAGTTCGCAGTTCACAGTTCACAGATCACAGTTCACAGTTCACAGTTCACACTTCACAGTTCTCCGATCACAGAATTCATTTCACACTTCACAGTTCGCAGTTCACAGTTGACAGTTCACAGTCCACAGTTCAGTATTCACAGTTCACAGTTTTCAGTTCACAGATCACAGTTCACAGTCTTCATTTCACACTTAACAGTTCACAGTCTTCATTTCACACTTAACAGTTCGCAGTTCACAGTTCACAGATCATAGTTCACAGTTCACAGTTCACAGTCCACGGATGACAGTTCACAGTCTTCATTTCACACTTCACAGTTCGCAGTTCACAGTTCACAGATCACAGTTCACAGTTCACAGTTCACAGTTCACAGATCACAGTTCACGGTCTTCATTTCACACTTCACAGTTCGCAGTTCACAGTTCACAGATCACAGTTCACAGTTCACAGTTCACACTTCACAGTTCTCCGATCACAGTATTCATTTCACACTTCACAGTTCGCAGTTCACAGTTGACAGTTCACAGTCCACAGTTCAGTATTCACAGTTCACAGTTTTCAGTTCACAGATCACAGTTCACAGTCTTCATTTCACACTTAACAGTTCACAGTCTTCATTTCACACTTCACAGTTCACAGTTCACAGTTGACAGTTCACAGTCCACAGTTCACAGTTCACAGTCCACGGATGACAGTTCACAGTCTTCATTTCACACTTCACAGTTCGCAGTTCACAGTTCACTATTCACAGCTCACAGTTCTCAGTTCACAGATCACAGTTCACAGTCTTCATTTCACACTTCACAGTTCGCAGTTCACAGTTCACAGATCACAGTTCACAGTTCACAGTTCACACTTCACAGTTCTCCGATCACAGTATTCATTTCACACTTCACAGTTCGCAGTTCACAGTTGACAGTTCACAGTCCACAGTTCAGTATTCACAGTTCACAGTTTTCAGTTCACAGATCACAGTTCACAGTCTTCATTTCACACTTAACAGTTCACAGTCTTCATTTCACACTTAACAGTTCGCAGTTCACAGTTCACAGATCACAGTTCACAGTTCACAGTTCACAGTCCACGGATGACAGTTCACAGTCTTCATTTCACACTTCACAGTTCGCAGTTCACAGTTCACAGATCACAGTTCACAGTCTTCATTTCACACTTCACAGTTCGCAGTTCACAGTTCACAGATCACAGTTCACAGTTCACAGTTCTCACTTCACAGTTCTCCGATCACAGTATTCATTTCACACTTCACAGTTCGCAGTTCACAGTTGACAGCTCACAGTCCACAGTTCAGTATTCACAGTTCACAGTTTTCAGTTCACAGATCACAGTTCACAGTCTTCATTTCACACTTAACAGTTCACAGTTCACAGTTAACAGTTCACAGTCCACAGTTCACTATTCACAGTTCACAGTTCTCAGTTCACAGATCACAGTTCACAGTCTTCATTTCAAACTTAACAGTTCGCAGTTCACAGTTCACAGTTCACAGATCACAGTTCACAGTTCACAGTTCACAGTCCACAGATCACAGTTTACAGTTCTCAGTTCACAGTTCACAGTTCACAGTTCACAGTTCACAGTTCACAGTCCACAGTCCACAGTTCACAGTTCACAGTTCACACTTCACAGTTCGCAGTTCACAGTTCAAAGATCACAGTTCACAGTTCACAGTTCACAGTACACAGTCCACAGTTCACTATTCACAGCTCACAGTTCTCAGTTCACAGATCACAGTTCACAGTCTTCATTTCACACTTCACAGTTCGCAGTTCACAGTTCACAGATCACAGTTCACAGTTCACAGTTCCTAGTTCACAGATCACTGTTCACAGTTTACAGTTCTCAGTTTACAGTTCTCATTTCACAGTTGACAGTTCACAGTTCACAGTTCACACTTCACAGTTCACAGTTCACAGTCCACAGTTCACTGTTCACAATTCACAGTTCACAGTTCACAGTTCACTGTTCACTGTTCACAGTTCACAGTTCACAGTCTTCATTTCACAGTTTACAGTTCTCAGTTCACAGTTCACAGTTCACAGGTCACAGTTCACAGTCCACTGTTCACAGTTCACAGTTCTCAGTTCACAGATCACAGTTCACAGACTTCATTTCACAATTCAGTCTTCACAGTGCACAGCTCACAGTCCACAGATCACAGTTCACAGTTCACAGTTCACAGTTCACAGTTCACAGTTGACAGTTCACAGATCACAGTTCACACTTCACAGTCCACAGTTCACTATTCACAGCTCACAGTTCTCAGTTCACAGATCACAGTTCACAGTCTTCATTTCACACTTCACAGTTCGCAGTTCACAGTTCACAGATCACAGTCCACAGTTCACTATTCACAGCTCACAGTTCTCAGTTCACAGATCACAGTTCACAGTCTTCATTTCACACTTCACAGTTCGCAGTTCACAGTTCACAGATCACAGTTCACAGATTACAGTTCACAGTTGACAGTTGACAGTTCACAGTACACACTTCACAGTTCACAGTCCACAGTTCACTGTTCACAGGTCACAGTTCACAGTCCACTGTTCACAGTTCACAGTTCTCAGTTCACAGATCACAGTTCACAGACTTCATTTCACAATTCAGTTTTCACAGTTCACAGTTCACAGTTCTCAGTTCACAGATCACAGTTCACAGTCTTCATTTCACAGTTCACAGTCCACAGTTCACATTTCACAGTTCGCAGTTCACAGTTGACAGTTCACAGTCCACAGTTCACAGTTCACAGTTCACAGTTTACAGTTCTCAGTTCACAGTTCACAGTTCACAGTTCACAGTTCACAGTTTACAGTTCTCAGTTCACAGTTCTCAGTTCACAGATCACAGTTCACAGTCTTCATTTCACAGTTCACAGTTCACAGTCTTCATTTCACAATTCACAGTTCACAGTTGACAGTTCACAGTCCACAGTTCACTATTCACAGTTCACAGTTCTCAGTTCACAGATCACAGTTCACAGTCTTCATTTCACACTTAACAGTTCGCAGTTCACAGTTCACAGTTCACAGATCACAGTTCACAGTTCACAGTTCACAGTCCACAGATCACAGTTTACCGTTCTCAGTTCACAGTTCACAGTTCACAGTTCACAGTTCACAGTTCACAGTTCACAGTTCACAGTTCACACTTCACAGTTCGCAGTTCACAGTTCAAAGATCACAGTTCACAGTTCACAGTTCACAGTACACAGTCCACAGTTCACTATTCACAGCTCACAGTTCTCAGTTCACAGACCACAGTTCACAGTCTTCATTTCACACTTCACAGTTCGCAGTTCACAGTTCACAGATCACAGTTCACAGTTCACAGTTCCTAGTTCACAGATCACTGTTCACAGTTTACAGTTCTCAGTTTACAGTTCTCATTTCACAGTTGACAGTTCACAGTTCACAGTTCACACTTCACAGTTCACAGTTCACAGTCCACAGTTCACTGTTCACAATTTACAGTTCACAGTTCACAGTTCACTGTTCACTGTTCACAGTTCACAGTTCACAGTCTTCATTTCACAGTTTACAGTTCTCAGTTCACAGTTCACAGTTCACAGGTCACAGTTCACAGTCCACTGTTCACAGTTCACAGTTCTCAGTTCACAGATCACAGTTCACAGACTTCATTTCACAATTCAGTCTTCACAGTGCACAGCTCACAGTCCACAGTTTACAGTTCTCAGTTTACAGTTCTCATTTCACAGTTGACAGTTCACAGTTCACAGTTCACACTTCACAGTTCACAGTTCACAGTCCACAGTTCACTGTTCACAATTCACAGTTCACAGTTCACAGTTCACTGTTCACTGTTCACAGTTCACAGTCTTCATTTCACAGTTTACAGTTCTCAGTTCACAGTCCACAGTTCACAGTTCACAGGTCACAGTTCACAGTCCACTGTTCACAGTTCACAGTTCTCAGTTCACAGATCACAGACTTCATTTCACAATTCAGTCTTCACAGTGCACAGCTCACAGTCCACAGATCACAGTTCACAGTTCACAGTTCACAGTTCACAGTTCACAGTTCACAGTTCACAGTTCACAGTTCACAGATCACAGTTCACACTTCACAGTCCACAGTTCACTATTCACAGCTCACAGTTCTCAGTTCACAGATCACAGTTCACAGTCTTCATTTCACACTTCACAGTTCGCAATTCACAGTTCACAGATCACAGTCCACAGTTCACTATTCACAGCTCACAGTTCTCAGTTCACAGATCACAGTTCACAGTCTTCATTTCACACTTCACAGTTCGCAGTTCACAGTTCACAGATCACAGTTCACAGATTACAGTTCACAGTTGACAGTTGACAGTTCACAGTACACACTTCACAGTTCACAGTCCACAGTTCACTGTTCACAGGTCACAGTTCACAGTCCACTGTTCACAGTTCACAGTTCTCAGTTCACAGATCACAGTTCACAGACTTCATTTCACAATTCAGTTTTCACAGTTCACAGTTCACAGTTCTCAGTTCACAGATCACAGTTCACAGTCTTCATTTCACAGTTCACAGTTCACAGTTCACAGATCACAGACCACAGTTCACTGTTCACAGATCACAGTTCACAGTTCACAGTTCACAGTTCACATTTCACAGTCTTCATTTCACACTTCAGTCTTCACAGTGCACAGTTCACAGTCCACAGATCACAGTTCACAGTTCTCAGTTCACAGATCACAGTTCACAGTCTTCATTTCACACTTCACAGTTCGCAGTTCACAGTTCAAAGATCACAGTTCACAGTTCACAGTTCACAGTACACAGTCCACAGTTCACTATTCACAGCTCACAGTTCTCAGTTCACAGATCACAGTTCACAGTCTTCATTTCACACTTCACAGTTCGCAGTTCACAGTTCACAGATCACAGTTCACAGTTCACAGTTCACACTTCACAGTTCTCCGATCACAGTATTCATTTCACACTTCACAGTTCGCAGTTCACAGTTGACAGTTCACAGTCCACAGTTCAGTATTCACAGTTCACAGTTTTCAGTTCACAGATCACAGTTCACAGTCTTCATTTCACACTTAACAGTTCACAGTCTTCATTTCACACTTAACAGTTCGCAGTTCACAGTTCACAGATCACAGTTCACAGTTCACAGTTCACAGTCCACGGATGACAGTTCACAGTCTTCATTTCACACTTCACAGTTCGCAGTTCACAGTTCACAGATCACAGTTCACAGTTCACAGTTCACAGTTCACAGATCACAGTTCACAGTCTTCATTTCACACTTCACAGTTCGCAGTTCACAGTTCACAGATCACAGTTCACAGTTCACAGTTCACACTTCACAGTTCTCCGATCACAGTATTCATTTCACACTTCACAGTTCGCAGTTCACAGTTGACAGTTCACAGTCCACAGTTCAGTATTCACAGTTCACAGTTTTCAGTTCACAGATCACAGTTCACAGTCTTCATTTCACACTTAACAGTTCACAGTCTTCATTTCACACTTCACAGTTCACAGTTCACAGTTGACAGTTCACAGTCCACAGTTCAATATTCACAGTTCACAGTTCACAGTCCACGGATGACAGTTCACAGTCTTCATTTCACACTTCACAGTTCGCAGTTCACAGTTCACTATTCACAGCTCACAGTTCTCAGTTCACAGATCACAGTTCACAGTCTTCATTTCACACTTCACAGTTCGCAGTTCACAGTTCACAGATCACAGTTCACAGTTCACAGTTCACACTTCACAGTTCTCCGATCACAGTATTCATTTCACACTTCACAGTTCGCAGTTCACAGTTGACAGTTCACAGTCCACAGTTCAGTATTCACAGTTCACAGTTTTCAGTTCACAGATCACAGTTCACAGTCTTCATTTCACACTTAACAGTTCACAGTCTTCATTTCACACTTAACAGTTCGCAGTTCACAGTTCACAGATCACAGTTCACAGTTCACAGTTCACAGTCCACGGATGACAGTTCACAGTCTTCATTTCACACTTCACAGTTCGCAGTTCACAGTTCACAGATCACAGTTCACAGTTCACAGTTCACAGTTCACAGATCACAGTTCACAGTCTTCATTTCACACTTCACAGTTCACAGTTTTCAGTTCACAGATCACAGTTCACAGTCTTCATTTCACACTTAACAGTTCACAGTTCACAGTTGACAGTTCACAGTCCACAGTTCAATATTCACAGTTCACAGTTCACAGTCCACGGATGACAGTTCACAGTCTTCATTTCACACTTCACAGTTCGCAGTTCACAGTTCACAGATCACAGTTCACAGTACACACTTCACAGTTCACAGTCCACTGTTCACAGTTCACAGTTCACAGTTCACAGATCACTGTTCACAGTTTACAGTTATCAGTTTACAGTTCTCATTTCACAGTTGACAGTTCACAGTTCACAGTTCACAGTTCTCAGTTCACAGATCACAGTTCACAGTCTTCATTTCACAGTTCACAGTTCACAGTCTTCATTTCACAATTCACAGTTCACAGTTGACAGTTCACAGTCCACAGTTCACTATTCACAGTTCACAGTTCTCAGTTCACAGATCACAGTTCACAGTCTTCATTTCAAACTTAACAGTTCGCAGTTCACAGTTCACAGTTCACAGATCACAGTTCACAGTTCACAGTTCACAGTCCACAGATCACAGTTTACAGTTCTCAGTTCACAGTTCACAGTTCACAGTTCACAGTTCACAGTTCACAGTTCACAGTCCACAGTCCACAGTTCACAGTTCACAGTTCACACTTCACAGTTCGCAGTTCACAGTTCAAAGATCACAGTTCACAGTTCACAGTTCACAGTACACAGTCCACAGTTCACTATTCACAGCTCACAGTTCTCAGTTCACAGATCACAGTTCACAGTCTTCATTTCACACTTCACAGTTCGCAGTTCACAGTTCACAGATCACAGTTCACAGTTCACAGTTCCTAGTTCACAGATCACTGTTCACAGTTTACAGTTCTCAGTTTACAGTTCTCATTTCACAGTTGACAGTTCACAGTTCACAGTTCACACTTCACAGTTCACAGTTCACAGTCCACAGTTCACTGTTCACAATTCACAGTTCACAGTTCACAGCTCACTGTTCACTGTTCACTGTTCACAGTTCACAGTTCACAGTCTTCATTTCACAGTTTACAGTTCTCAGTTCACAGTTCACAGTTCACAGTCCACTGTTCACAGTTCACAGTTCTCAGTTCACAGATCACAGTTCACAGACTTCATTTCACAATTCAGTCTTCACAGTGCACAGCTCACAGTCCACAGATCACAGTTCACAGTTCACAGTTCACAGTTCACAGTTCACAGTTCACAGTTCACAGTTGACAGTTCACAGATCACAGTTCACACTTCACAGTCCACAGTTCACTATTCACAGCTCACAGTTCTCAGTTCACAGATCACAGTTCACAGTCTTCATTTCACACTTCACAGTTCGCAGTTCACAGTTCACAGATCACAGTCCACAGTTCACTATTCACAGCTCACAGTTCTCAGTTCACAGATCACAGTTCACAGTCTTCATTTCACACTTCACAGTTCGCAGTTCACAGTTCACAGATCACAGTTCACAGATTACAGTTCACAGTTGACAGTTGACAGTTCACAGTACACACTTCACAGTTCACAGTCCACAGTTCACTGTTCACAGGTCACAGTTCACAGTCCACTGTTCACAGTTCACAGTTCACAGTTCACAGTTCACAGTTCACAGATCACAGTTCACAGTCTTCATTTCACACTTCACAGTTCGCAGTTCACAGTTCACAGATCACAGTTCACAGTTCACAGTTCACACTTCACAGTTCTCCGATCACAGTATTCATTTCACACTTCACAGTTCGCAGTTCACAGTTGACAGTTCACAGTCCACAGTTCAGTATTCACAGTTCACAGTTTTCAGTTCACAGATCACAGTTCACAGTCTTCATTTCACACTTAACAGTTCACAGTCTTCATTTCACACTTCACAGTTCACAGTTCACAGTTGACAGTTCACAGTCCACAGTTCAATATTCACAGTTCACAGTTCACAGTCCACGGATGACAGTTCACAGTCTTCATTTCACACTTCACAGTTCGCAGTTCACAGTTCACTATTCACAGCTCACAGTTCTCAGTTCACAGATCACAGTTCACAGTCTTCATTTCACACTTCACAGTTCGCAGTTCACAGTTCACAGATCACAGTTCACAGTTCACAGTTCACACTTCACAGTTCTCCGATCACAGTATTCATTTCACACTTCACAGTTCGCAGTTCACAGTTGACAGTTCACAGTCCACAGTTCAGTATTCACAGTTCACAGTTTTCAGTTCACAGATCACAGTTCACAGTCTTCATTTCACACTTAACAGTTCACAGTCTTCATTTCACACTTAACAGTTCGCAGTTCACAGTTCACAGATCACAGTTCACAGTTCACAGTTCACAGTCCACGGATGACAGTTCACAGTCTTCATTTCACACTTCACAGTTCGCAGTTCACAGTTCACAGATCACAGTTCACAGTTCACAGTTCACAGTTCACAGATCACAGTTCACAGTCTTCATTTCACACTTCACAGTTCGCAGTTCACAGTTCACAGATCACAGTTCACAGTTCACAGTTCACACTTCACAGTTCTCCGATCACAGTATTCATTTCACACTTCACAGTTCGCAGTTCACAGTTGACAGTTCACAGTCCACAGTTCAGTATTCACAGTTCACAGTTTTCAGTTCAGTATTCACAGTTCACAGTTTTCAGTTCACAGATCACAGTTCACAGTCTTCATTTCACACTTAACAGTTCACAGTTCACAGTTGACAGTTCACAGTCCACAGTTCAATATTCACAGTTCACAGTTCACAGTCCACGGATGACAGTTCACAGTCTTCATTTCACACTTCACAGTTCGCAGTTCACAGTTCACAGATCACAGTTCACAGTACACACTTCACAGTTCACAGTCCACTGTTCACAGTTCACAGTTCACAGTTCACAGATCACTGTTCACAGTTTACAGTTATCAGTTTACAGTTCTCATTTCACAGTTGACAGTTCACAGTTCACAGTTCACAGTTCTCAGTTCACAGATCACAGTTCAAGTCTTCATTTCACAGTTCACAGTTCACAGTCTTCATTTCACAATTCACAGTTCACAGTTGACAGTTCACAGTCCACAGTTCACTATTCACAGTTCACAGTTCTCAGTTCACAGATCACAGTTCACAGTCTTCATTTCAAACTTAACAGTTCGCAGTTCACAGTTCACAGTTCACAGATCACAGTTCACAGTTCACAGTTCACAGTCCACAGATCACAGTTTACAGTTCTCAGTTCACAGTTCACAGTTCACAGTTCACAGTTCACAGTTCACAGTTCACAGTCCACAGTCCACAGTTCACAGTTCACAGTTCACACTTCACAGTTCGCAGTTCACAGTTCAAAGATCACAGTTCACAGTTCACAGTTCACAGTACACAGTCAACAGTTCACTATTCACAGCTCACAGTTCTCAGTTCACAGATCACAGTTCACAGTCTTCATTTCACACTTCACAGTTCGCAGTTCACAGTTCACAGATCACAGTTCACAGTTCACAGTTCCTAGTTCACAGATCACTGTTCACAGTTTACAGTTCTCAGTTTACAGTTCTCATTTCACAGTTGACAGTTCACAGTTCACAGTTCACACTTCACAGTTCACAGTTCACAGTCCACAGTTCACTGTTCACAATTCACAGTTCACAGTTCACAGCTCACTGTTCACTGTTCACTGTTCACAGTTCACAGTTCACAGTCTTCATTTCACAGTTTACAGTTCTCAGTTCACAGTTCACAGTTCACAGTCCACTGTTCACAGTTCACAGTTCTCAGTTCACAGATCACAGTTCACAGACTTCATTTCACAATTCAGTCTTCACAGTGCACAGCTCACAGTCCACAGATCACAGTTCACAGTTCACAGTTCACAGTTCACAGTTCACAGTTCACAGTTCACAGTTGACAGTTCACAGATCACAGTTCACACTTCACAGTCCACAGTTCACTATTCACAGCTCACAGTTCTCAGTTCACAGATCACAGTTCACAGTCTTCATTTCACACTTCACAGTTCGCAGTTCACAGTTCACAGATCACAGTCCACAGTTCACTATTCACAGCTCACAGTTCTCAGTTCACAGATCACAGTTCACAGTCTTCATTTCACACTTCACAGTTCGCAGTTCACAGTTCACAGATCACAGTTCACAGATTACAGTTCACAGTTGACAGTTGACAGTTCACAGTACACACTTCACAGTTCACAGTCCACAGTTCACTGTTCACAGGTCACAGTTCACAGTCCACTGTTCACAGTTCACAGTTCTCAGTTCACAGATCACAGTTCACAGACTTCATTTCACAATTCAGTTTTCACAGTTCACAGTTCACAGTTCTCAGTTCTCAGTTCACAGATCACAGTTCACAGTCTTCATTTCACAGTTCACAGTCCACAGTTCACATTTCACAGTTCGCAGTTCACAGTTGACAGTTCACAGTCCACAGTTCACAGTTCACAGTTCACAGTTCACAGTTCACAGTTTACAGTTCTCAGTTCACAGTTCACAGTTCACAGTTCACAGTTTACAGTTCTCAGTTCACAGTTCTCAGTTCACAGATCACAGTTCACAGTCTTCATTTCACAGTTCACAGTTCACAGTCTTCATTTCACAATTCACAGTTCACAGTTGACAGTTCACAGTCCACAGTTCACTATTCACAGTTCACAGTTCTCAGTTCACAGATCACAGTTCACAGTCTTCATTTCACACTTAACAGTTCGCAGTTCACAGTTCACAGTTCACAGATCACAGTTCACAGTTCACAGTTCACAGTCCACAGATCACAGTTTACAGTTCTCAGTTCACAGTTCACAGTTCACAGTTCACAGTTCACAGTTCACAGTTCACAGTTCACAGTTCACAGTCCACAGTTCACAGTTCACAGTTCACACTTCACAGTTCGCAGTTCACAGTTCAAAGATCACAGTTCACAGTTCACAGTTCACAGTACACAGTCCACAGTTCACTATTCACAGCTCACAGTTCTCAGTTCACAGATCACAGTTCACAGTCTTCATTTCACACTTCACAGTTCGCAGTTCACAGTTCACAGATCACAGTTCACAGTTCACAGTTCCTAGTTCACAGATCACTGTTCACAGTTTACAGTTCTCAGTTTACAGTTCTCATTTCACAGTTGACAGTTCACAGTTCACAGTTCACACTTCACAGTTCACAGTTCACAGTCCACAGTTCACTGTTCACAATTCACAGTTCACAGTTCACAGTTCACTGTTCACTGTTCACAGTTCACAGTTCACAGTCTTCATTTCACAGTTTACAGTTCTCAGTTCACAGTTCACAGTTCACAGGTCACAGTTCACAGTCCACTGTTCACAGTTCACAGTTCTCAGTTCACAGATCACAGTTCACAGACTTCATTTCACAATTCAGTCTTCACAGTGCACAGCTCACAGTCCACAGATCACAGTTCACAGTTCACAGTTCACAGTTCACAGTTGACAGTTCACAGATCACAGTTCACACTTCACAGTCCACAGTTCACTATTCACAGCTCACAGTTCTCAGTTCACAGATCACAGTTCACAGTCTTCATTTCACACTTCACAGTTCGCAGTTCACAGTTCACAGATCACAGTCCACAGTTCACTATTCACAGCTCACAGTTCTCAGTTCACAGATCACAGTTCACAGTCTTCATTTCACACTTCACAGTTCGCAGTTCACAGTTCACAGATCACAGTTCACAGATTACAGTTCACAGTTGACAGTTCACAGTTCACAGTACACACTTCACAGTTCACAGTCCACAGTTCACTGTTCACAGGTCACAGTTCACAGTCCACTGTTCACAGTTCACAGTTCTCAGTTCACAGATCACAGTTCACAGACTTCATTTCACAATTCAGTTTTCACAGTTCACAGTTCACAGTTCTCAGTTCACAGATCACAGTTCACAGTCTTCATTTCACAGTTCACAGTCCACAGTTCACATTTCACAGTTCGCAGTTCACAGTTGACAGTTCACAGTCCACAGTTCACAGTTCACAGTTCACAGTTTACAGTTCTCAGTTCACAGTTCACAGTTCACAGTTCACAGTTCACAGTTTACAGTTCTCAGTTCACAGTTCACAGTTCACAGTTCACAGTTCACAGTTCACAGTTCACAGTTCACAGTTCACAGTTCACAGTCCACAGTTCACTGTTCACAATTCACAGTTCACAGTTCACAGTTCACAGTTCACTGTTCACTGTTCACAGTTCACAGTCTTCATTTCACAATTCACAGTTCACAGATCACAGTTCACAGTTCACAGTTCACAGTTCACAGTTCACAGTTCACAGTTCACAGTTTACAGTTCTCAGTTCACAGTTCACAGTTCACAGTTCACAGTTCACAGTTCACAGTCCACAGTTCACAGTTCACGGTTCTCAGTTCACAGATCACAGTTCACAGTCTTCATTTCACAGTTCACAGTTCACAGTCTTCATTTCACAATTCACAGTTCACAGTTCACAGTTCACAGTTCACAGTTCACAGTTCACAGTCCACAGTTCACAGTTCACAGTTCACAGTTCTCAGTTCACAGATCACAGTTCACAGTCTTCATTTCACAGTTCACAGCTCACAGTTCCCCGTTCACAGTATTCATTTCACACTTCACAGTTCGCAGTTCACAGTTGACAGTTGACAGTTCACAGTCCACAGTTCACTATTCACAGTTCACAATTCACAGTTCACAGTTCACAGTTCACAGTTCACAGTTCACAGTTCACAGTTCACAGTTCACAGTTCACGGTTCACAGTTCACGGTTCACAGTTCACAGTCCACAGTTCAGAGTTCACAGTTCTCAGTTCACAGATCACAGTTTACAGTCTTCATTTCACAGTTCACAGTTCACAGTGCACAGTTCACAGTTCCCCGTTCACAGTATTCATTTCACATTTCACAGTTCGCAGTTCACAGTTGACAGTTCACAGTCCACAGTTCACAGTTCACAGTTCACAGTTTACAGTTCTCAGTTCACAGTTCACAGTTCACAGTTCACAGTTCACAGTTTACAGTTCTCAGTTCACAGTTCACAGTTCACAGTTCACAGTTCACAGTTCACAGTCCACAGTCCACAGTTCACAGTTCACAGTTCACAGTTCACAGTTCACAGTTCACAGTTCACAGTCCACAGTTCACAGTTCACAGTTCACAGTTCACAGTTCACAGTCCACAGTTCACAGTTCACAGTTCTCAGTTCACAGATCACAGTTCACAGTCTTCATTTCACAGTTCACAGTTCACAGTCTTCATTTCACAATTCACAGTTCACAGTTGACAGTTCACAGTCCACAGTTCACTATTCACAGTTCACAGTTCTCAGTTCACAGATCACAGTTCACAGTCTTCATTTCACACTTAACAGTTCGCAGTTCACAGTTCACAGTTCACAGATCACAGTTCACAGTTCACAGTTCACAGTTCACAGTCCACAGATCACAGTTTACAGTTCTCAGTTCACAGTTCACAGTTCACAGTTCACAGTTCACAGTTCACAGTCCACAGTCCACAGTTCACAGTTCACAGTTCACACTTCACAGTTCGCAGTTCACAGTTCAAAGATCACAGTTCACAGTTCACAGTTCACAGTACACAGTCCACAGTTCACTATTCACAGCTCACAGTTCTCAGTTCACAGATCACAGTTCACAGTCTTCATTTCACACTTCACAGTTCGCAGTTCACAGTTCACAGATCACAGTTCACAGTTCACAGTTCCTAGTTCACAGATCACTGTTCACAGTTTACAGTTCTCAGTTTACAGTTCTCATTTCACAGTTGACAGTTCACAGTTCACACTTCACAGTTCACAGTTCACAGTCCACAGTTCACTGTTCACAATTCACAGTTCACAGTTCACAGTTCACTGTTCACTGTTCACAGTTCACAGTTCACAGTCTTCATTTCACAGTTTACAGTTCTCAGTTCACAGTTCACAGTTCACAGGTCACAGTTCACAGTCCACTGTTCACAGTTCACAGTTCTCAGTTCACAGATCACAGTTCACAGACTTCATTTCACAATTCAGTCTTCACAGTGCACAGCTCACAGTCCACAGATCACAGTTCACAGTTCACAGTTCACAGTTCACAGTTGACAGTTCACAGATCACAGTTCACACTTCACAGTCCACAGTTCACTATTCACAGCTCACAGTTCTCAGTTCACAGATCACAGTTCACAGTCTTCATTTCACACTTCACAGTTCGCAGTTCACAGTTCACACATCACAGTCCACAGTTCACTATTCACAGCTCACAGTTCTCAGTTCACAGATCACAGTTCACAGTCTTCATTTCACACTTCACAGTTCGCAGTTCACAGTTCACAGATCACAGTTCACAGATTACAGTTCACAGTTGACAGTTGACAGTTCACAGTACACACTTCACAGTTCACAGTCCACAGTTCACTGTTCACAGGTCACAGTTCACAGTCCACTGTTCACAGTTCACAGTTCTCAGTTCACAGATCACAGTTCACAGACTTCATTTCTCAATTCAGTTTTCACAGTTCACAGTTCACAGTTCTCAGTTCACAGATCACAGTTCACAGTCTTCATTTCACAGTTCACAGTCCACAGTTCACATTTCACAGTTCGCAGTTCACAGTTGACAGTTCACAGTCCACAGTTCACAGTTCACAGTTCACAGTTTACAGTTCTCAGTTCACAGTTCACAGTTCACAATTCACAGTTCACAGTTTACAGTTCTCAGTTCACAGTTCACAGTTCACAGTTCACAGTTCACAGTTCACAGTTCACAGTCCACAGTCCACAGTTCACAGTTCACAGTTCACAGTTCACACTTCACAGTTCACAGTTCACAGTTCACAGTCCACAGTTCACTGTTCACAATTCACAGTTCACAGTTCACAGTTCACAGTTCACTGTTCACTGTTCACAGTTCACAGTTCACAGTTCACAGTCCACAGTTCACAGTTCACGGTTCTCAGTTCACAGATCACAGTTCACAGTCTTCATTTCACAGTTCACAGTTCACAGTCTTCATTTCACAATTCACAGTTCACAGATCACAGTTCACAGTTCACAGTTCACAGTTCACAGTTCACAGATCACAGTTCACAGTTCACAGTTCACAGTTCACAGTTTACAGTTCACAGTTCACAGTTCACAGTTCACAGTTCACAGTTCACAGTTCACAGTCCACAGTTCACAGTTCACAGTTCTCAGTTCACAGATCACAGTTCACAGTCTTCATTTCACAGTTCACAGTTCACAGTTCACAGTTCCCCGTTCACAGTATTCATTTCACATTTCACAGTTCGCAGTTCACAGTTGACAGTTCACAGTCCACAGTTCACAGTTGACAGTTCACAGTCCACAGTTCACAGTTCACAGTTCACAGTTTACAGTTCTCAGTTCACAGTTCACAGTTCACAGTTCACAGTTCACAGTTTACAGTTCTCAGTTCACAGTTCACAGTTCACAGTTCACAGTTCACAGTTCACAGTCCACAGTCCACAGTTCACAGTTCACAGTTCACAGTCCACAGTTCACAGTTCACAGTTCACAGTTCACAGTCCACAGTTCACAGTTCACAGTTCTCAGTTCACAGATCACAGTTCACAGTCTTCATTTCACAGTTCACAGTTCACAGTCTTCATTTCACAATTCACAGTTCACAGTTGACAGTTCACAGTCCACAGTTCACTATTCACAGTTCACAGTTCTCAGTTCACAGATCACAGTTCACAGTCTTCATTTCACACTTAACAGTTCGCAGTTCACAGTTCACAGTTCACAGATCACAGTTCACAGTTCACAGTTCACAGTCCACAGATCACAGTTTACAGTTCTCAGTTCACAGTTCACAGTTCACATTTCACAGTTCACAGTTCACAGTCCACAGTCCACAGTTCACAGTTCACAGTTCACAGTTCACACTTCACAGTTCGCAGTTCACAGTTCAAAGATCACAGTTCACAGTTCACAGTTCACAGTACACAGTCCACAGTTCACTATTCACAGCTCACAGTTCTCAGTTCACAGATCACAGTTCACAGTCTTCATTTCACACTTCACAGTTCGCAGTTCACAGTTCACAGATCACATTTCACAGTTCACAGTTCCTAGTTCACAGATCACTGTTCACAGTTTACAGTTCTCAGTTTACAGTTCTCATTTCACAGTTGACAGTTCACAGTTCACAGTTCACACTTCACAGTTCACAGTTCACAGTCCACAGTTCACTGTTCACAATTCACAGTTCACAGTTCACAGTTCACTGTTCACTGTTCACAGTTCACAGTCTTCATTTCACAGTTTACAGTTCTCAGTTCACAGTCCACAGTTCACAGTTCACAGGTCACAGTTCACAGTCCACTGTTCACAGTTCACAGTTCTCAGTTCACAGATCACAGTTCACAGACTTCATTTCACAATTCAGTCTTCACAGTGCACAGCTCACAGTCCACAGATCACAGTTCACAGTTCACAGTTCACAGTTCACAGATCACAGTTCACACTTCACAGTCCACAGTTCACTATTCACAGCTCACAGTTCTCAGTTCACAGATCACAGTTCACAGTCTTCATTTCACACTTCACAGTTCGCAGTTGACAGTTCACAGATCACAGTCCACAGTTCACTATTCACAGCTCACAGTTCTCAGTTCACAGATCACAGTTCACAGTCTTCATTTCACACTTCACAGTTCGCAGTTCACAGTTCACAGATCACAGTTCACAGATTACAGTTCACAGTTGACAGTTGACAGTTCACAGTACACACTTCACAGTTCACAGTCCACAGTTCACTGTTCACAGGTCACAGTTCACAGTCCACTGTTCACAGTTCACAGTTCTCAGTTCACAGATCACAGTTCACAGACTTCATTTCACAATTCAGTTTTCACAGTTCACAGTTCACAGTTCTCAGTTCACAGATCACAGTTCACAGTCTTCATTTCACAGTTCACAGTTCACAGTTCACAGATCACAGACCACAGTTCACTGTTCACAGATCACAGTTCACAGTTCACAGTTCACATTTCACAGTCTTCATTTCACACTTCAGTCTTCACAGTGCACAGTTCACAGTCCACAGATCACAGTTCACAGTTCTCAGTTCACAGATCACAGTTCACAGTCTTCATTTCACACTTCACAGTTCGCAGTTCACAGTTCAAAGATCACAGTTCACAGTTCACAGTTCACAGTACACAGTCCACAGTTCACTATTCACAGCTCACAGTTCTCAGTTCACAGATCACAGTTCACAGTCTTCATTTCACACTTCACAGTTCGCAGTTCACAGTTCACAGATCACAGTTCACAGTTCACAGTTCACACTTCACAGTTCTCCGATCACAGTATTCATTTCACACTTCACAGTTCGCAGTTCACAGTTGACAGTTCACAGTCCACAGTTCAGTATTCACAGTTCACAGTTTTCAGTTCACAGATCACAGTTCACAGTCTTCATTTCACACTTAACAGTTCACAGTCTTCATTTCACACTTAACAGTTCGCAGTTCACAGTTCACAGATCACAGTTCACAGTTCACAGTTCACAGTCCACGGATGACAGTTCACAGTCTTCATTTCACACTTCACAGTTCGCAGTTCACAGTTCACAGATCACAGTTCACAGTTCACAGTTCACAGTTCACAGATCACAGTTCACAGTCTTCATTTCACACTTCACAGTTCGCAGTTCACAGTTCACAGATCACAGTTCACAGTTCACAGTTCACACTTCACAGTTCTCCGATCACAGTATTCATTTCACACTTCACAGTTCGCAGTTCACAGTTGACAGTTCACAGTCCACAGTTCAGTATTCACAGTTCACAGTTTTCAGTTCACAGATCACAGTTCACAGTCTTCATTTCACACTTAACAGTTCACAGTCTTCATTTCACACTTCACAGTTCACAGTTCACAGTTGACAGTTCACAGTCCACAGTTCAATATTCACAGTTCACAGTTCACAGTCCACGGATGACAGTTCACAGTCTTCATTTCACACTTCACAGTTCGCAGTTCACAGTTCACTATTCACAGCTCACAGTTCTCAGTTCACAGATCACAGTTCACAGTCTTCATTTCACACTTCACAGTTCGCAGTTCACAGTTCATAGATCACAGTTCACAGTTCACAGTTCACACTTCACAGTTCTCCGATCACAGTATTCATTTCACACTTCACAGTTCGCAGTTCACAGTTGACAGTTCACAGTCCACAGTTCAGTATTTACAGTTCACAGTTTTCAGTTCACAGATCACAGTTCACAGTCTTCATTTCACACTTAACAGTTCACAGTCTTCATTTCACACCTCACAGTTCACAGTTGACAGTTGACAGTTCACAGTCCACAGTTCAATATTCACAGTTCACAGTTCACAGTCCACGGATGACAGTTCACAGTCTTCATTTCACACTTCACAGTTCGCAGTTCACAGTTCACAGATCACAGTTCACAGTTCACAGTTCACAGTTCACAGATCACTGTTCACAGTTTACAGTTATCAGTTTACAGTTCTCATTTCACAGTTGACAGTTCACAGTTCACAGTTCACAGATCACAGTTCACAGATTACAGTTCACAGTTGACAGTTGACAGTTCACAGTACAAACTTCACAGTTCACAGTCCACAGTTCACTGTTCACAGGTCACAGTTCACAGTCCACTGTTCACAGTTCACAGTCTTCATTTCACACTTCAGTCTTCACAGTGCACAGTTCACAGTTCACAGTACTCAGTTCACAGATCACAGTTCACAGTCCACAGTTCACAGTTCACAGTCCACAGTCCACAGTTCAGAGTTCACAGTTCTCAGTTCACAGATCACAGTTTACAGTCTTCATTTCACAGTTCACAGTCCACAGTGCACAGTTCACAGTTCCCCGTTCACAGTATTCATTTCACATTTCACAGTATTCATTTCACATTTCACAGTTCGCAGTTCACAGTTGACAGTTCACAGTCCACAGTTCACAGTTCACAGTTCACAGTTCACATTTCACAGTCTTCATTTCACACTTCAGTCTTCACAGTGCACAGTTCACAGTCCACAGATCACAGTTCACAGTTCTCAGTTCACAGATCACAGTTCACAGTCTTCATTTCACACTTCACAGTTCGCAGTTCACAGTTCAAAGATCACAGTTCACAGTTCACAGTTCACAGTTCACAGTTCACAGTCCACAGTTCACAGTTCACAGTTCTCAGTTCACAGATCACAGTTCACAGTCTTCATTTCACAGTTCACAGTTCACAGTCTTCATTTCACAATTCACAGTTCACAGTTGACAGTTCACAGTCGACAGTTCACTATTCACAGTTCACAGTTCTCAGTTCACAGATCACAGTTCACAGTCTTCATTTCAAACTTAACAGTTCGCAGTTCACAGTTCACAGTTCACAGATCACAGTTCACAGTTCACAGTTCACAGTCCACAGATCACAGTTTACAGTTCTCAGTTCACAGTTCACAGTTCACAGTTCACAGTTCACAGTTCACAGTCCACAGTCCACAGTTCACAGTTCACAGTTCACACTTCACTGTTCGCAGTTCACAGTTCAAAGATCACAGTTCACAGTTCACAGTTCACAGTACACAGTCCACAGTTCACTATTCACAGCTCACAGTTCTCAGTTCACAGATCACAGTTCACAGTCTTCATTTCACACTTCACAGTTCGCAGTTCACAGTTCACAGATCACAGTTCACAGTTCACAGTTCCTAGTTCACAGATCACTGTTCACAGTTTACAGTTCTCAGTTTACAGTTCTCATTTCACAGTTGACAGTTCACAGTTCACAGTTCACACTTCACAGTTCACAGTTCACAGTCCACAGTTCACTGTTCACAATTCACAGTTCACAGTTCACAGTCCACTGTTCACAGTTCACAGTTCTCAGTTCACAGATCACAGTTCACAGACTTCATTTCACAATTCAGTCTTCACAGTGCACAGCTCACAGTCCACAGATCACAGTTCACAGTTCACAGTTCACAGTTCACAGTTGACAGTTCACAGATCACAGTTCACACTTCACAGTCCACAGTTCACTATTCACAGCTCACAGTTCTCAGTTCACAGATCACAGTTCACAGTCTTCATTTCACACTTCACAGTTCGCAGTTCACAGTTCACAGATCACAGTCCACAGTTCACTATTCACAGCTCACAGTTCTCAGTTCACAGATCACAGTTCACAGTCTTCATTTCACAGTTCACAGTTCACAGTTCACACTTCACTGTTCGCAGTTCACAGTTCAAAGATCACAGTTCACAGTTCACAGTTCACAGTACACAGTCCACAGTTCACTATTCACAGCTCACAGTTCTCAGTTCACAGATCACAGTTCACAGTCTTCATTTCACACTTCACAGTTCGCAGTTCACAGTTCACAGATCACAGTTCACAGTTCACAGTTCCTAGTTCACAGATCACTGTTCACAGTTTACAGTTCTCAGTTTACAGTTCTCATTTCACAGTTGACAGTTCACAGTTCACAGTTCACACTTCACAGTTCACAGTTCACAATTCACAGTTCACAGTTCACAGTTCACTGTTCACTGTTCACAGTTCACAGTTCACAGTCTTCATTTCACAGTTTACAGTTCTCAGTTCACAGATCACAGTTCACAGTCTTCATTTCACACTTCACAGTTCGCAGTTCACAGTTCACAGATCACAGTCCACAGTTCACTATTCACAGCTCACAGTTCTCAGTTCACAGATCACAGTTCACAGACTTCATTTCACAATTCAGTCTTCACAGTGCACAGCTCACAGTCCACAGATCACAGTTCACAGTTCACAGTTCACAGTTCACAGTTCACAGTTGACAGTTCACAGATCACAGTTCACACTTCACAGTCCACAGTTCACTATTCACAGCTCACAGTTCTCAGTTCACAGATCACAGTTCACAGTCTTCATTTCACACTTCACAGTTCGCAGTTCACAGTTCACAGATCACAGTCCACAGTTCACTATTCACAGCTCACAGTTCTCAGTTCACAGATCACAGTTCACAGTCTTCATTTCACAGTTTACAGTTCTCAGTTCACAGTTCACAGTTCACAGGTCACAGTTCACAGTCCACTGTTCACAGTTCACAGTTCTCAGTTCACAGATCACAGTTCACAGACTTCATTTCACAATTCAGTCTTCACAGTGCACAGCTCACAGTCCACAGATCACAGTTCACAGTTCACAGTTCACAGTTCACAGTTGACAGTTCACAGATCACAGTTCACACTTCACAGTCCACAGTTCACTATTCACAGCTCACAGTTCTCAGTTCACAGATCACAGTTCACAGTCTTCATTTCACACTTCACAGTTCGCAGTTCACAGTTCACAGATCACAGTCCACAGTTCACTATTCACAGCTCACAGTTCTCAGTTCACAGATCACAGTTCACAGTCTTCATTTCACACTTCACAGTTCGCAGTTCACAGTTCACAGATCACAGTTCACAGATTACAGTTCACAGTTGACAGTTGACAGTTCACAGTTCACAGTTCACAGTCCACGGATGACAGTTCACAGTCTTCATTTCACACTTCACAGTTCGCAGTTCACAGTTCACAGATCACAGTTCACAGTTCACAGTTCACAGTTCACAGGTCACAGTTCACAGTCTTCATTTCACACTTCACAGTTCGCAGTTCACAGTTCACAGATCACAGTTCACAGTTCACAGTTCACACTTCACAGTTCTCCGATCACAGTATTCATTTCACACTTCACAGTTCGCAGTTCACAGTTGACAGTTCACAGTCCACAGTTCAGTATTCACAGTTCACAGTTTTCAGTTCACAGATCACAGTTCACAGTCTTCATTTCACACTTAACAGTTCACAGTCTTCATTTCACACTTCACAGTTCACAGTTCACAGTTGACAGTTCACAGTCCACAGTTCAATATTCACAGTTCACAGTTCACAGTCCACGGATGACAGTTCACAGTCTTCATTTCACACTTCACAGTTCGCAGTTCACAGTTCACAGATCACAGTTCACAGTTCACAGTTCACAGTTCACAGATCACTGTTCACAGTTTACAGTTATCAGTTTACAGTTCTCATTTCACAGTTGACAGTTCACAGTTCACAGTTCACAGATCACAGTTCACAGATTACAGTTCACAGTTGACAGTTGACAGTTCACAGTACAAACTTCACAGTTCACAGTCCACAGTTCACAGTTCACAGTTCACAGATCACTGTTCACAGTTTACAGTTATCAGTTTACAGTTCTCATTTCACAGTTGACAGTTCACAGTTCACAGTTCACAGATCACAGTTCACAGATTACAGTTCACAGTTGACAGTTGACAGTTCACAGTACAAACTTCACAGTTCACAGTCCACAGTTCACTGTTCACAGGTCACAGTTCACAGTCCACTGTTCACAGTTCACAGTTCTCAGTTCACAGATCACAGTTCACAGACTTCATTTCACAATTCAGTTTTCACAGTTCACAGTTCACAGTTCTCAGTTCACAGATCACAGTTCACTGTTCACAGATCACAGTTCACAGTTCACAGTTCACATTTCACAGTCTTCATTTCACACTTCAGTGTTCACAGTGCACAGTTCACAGTTCACAGTTCTCAGTTCACAGTTCACAGATCACAGTTCACAGTTCACAGTTCACAGTCCACGGATGACAGTTCACAGTCTTCATTTCACACTTCACAGTTCGCAGTTCACAGTTCACAGATCACAGTTCACAGTTCACAGTTCACAGTTCACAGATCACAGTTCACAGTCTTCATTTCACACTTCACAGTTCGCAGTTCACAGTTCACAGATCACAGTTCACAGTTCACAGTTCACACTTCACAGTTCTCCGATCACAGTATTCATTTCACACTTCACAGTTCGCAGTTCACAGTTGACAGTTCACAGTCCACAGTTCAGTATTCACAGTTCACAGTTTTCAGTTCACAGATCACAGTTCACAGTCCACAGTTCACTGTTCACAATTCACAGTTCACAGTTCACAGTTCACTGTTCACTGTTCACAGTTCACAGTTCACAGTCTTCATTTCACAGTTTACAGTTCTCAGTTCACAGTTCACAGTTCACAGGTCACAGTTCACAGTCCACTGTTCACAGTTCACAGTTCTCAGTTCACAGATCACAGTTCACAGACTTCATTTCACAATTCAGTCTTCACAGTGCACAGCTCACAGTCCACAGATCACAGTTCACAGTTCACAGTTCACAGTTCACAGTTGACAGTTCACAGATCACAGTTCACACTTCACAGTCCACAGTTCACTATTCACAGCTCACAGTTCTCAGTTCACAGATCACAGTTCACAGTCTTCATTTCACACTTCACAGTTCGCAGTTCACAGTTCACAGATCACAGTCCACAGTTCACTATTCACAGCTCACAGTTCTCAGTTCACAGATCACAGTTCACAGACATCATTTCATAGTTTACAGTTCTCAGTTCACAGTTCACAGTTCACAGGTCACAGTTCACAGTCCACTGTTCACAGTTCACAGTTCTCAGTTCACAGATCACAGTTCACAGACTTCATTTCACAATTCAGTCTTCACAGTGCACAGCTCACAGTCCACAGATCACAGTTCACAGTTCACAGTTCACAGTTCACAGTTGACAGTTCACAGATCACAGTTCACACTTCACAGTCCACAGTTCACTATTCACAGCTCACAGTTCTCAGTTCACAGATCACAGTTCACAGTCTTCATTTCACACTTCACAGTTCGCAGTTCACAGTTCACAGATCACAGTCCACAGTTCACTATTCACAGCTCACAGTTCTCAGTTCACAGATCACAGTTCACAGTCTTCATTTCACACTTCACAGTTCGCAGTTCACAGTTCACAGATCACAGTTCACAGATTACAGTTCACAGTTGACAGTTGACAGTTCACAGTTCACAGTTCACAGTCCACGGATGACAGTTCACAGTCTTCATTTCACACTTCACAGTTCGCAGTTCACAGTTCACAGATCACAGTTCACAGTTCACAGTTCACAGTTCACAGTTCACAGGTCACAGTTCACAGTCTTCATTTCACACTTCACAGTTCGCAGTTCACAGTAAACAGATCACAGTTCACAGTTCACAGTTCACACTTCACAGTTCTCCGATCACAGTATTCATTTCACACTTCACAGTTCGCAGTTCACAGTTGACAGTTCACAGTCCACAGTTCAGTATTCACAGTTCACAGTTTTCAGTTCACAGATCACAGTTCACAGTCTTCATTTCACACTTAACAGTTCACAGTCTTCATTTCACACTTCACAGTTCACAGTTCACAGTTGACAGTTCACAGTCCACAGTTCAATATTCACAGTTCACAGTTCACAGTCCACGGATGACAGTTCACAGTCTTCATTTCACACTTCACAGTTCGCAGTTCACAGTTCACAGATCACAGTTCACAGTTCACAGTTCACAGTTCACAGTTCACAGATCACTGTTCACAGTTTACAGTTATCAGTTTACAGTTCTCATTTCACAGTTGACAGTTCACAGTTCACAGTTCACAGATCACAGTTCACAGATTACAGTTCACAGTTGACAGTTGACAGTTCACAGTACAAACTTCACAGTTCACAGTCCACAGTTCACAGTTCACAGTTCACAGATCACTGTTCACAGTTTACAGTTATCAGTTTACAGTTCTCATTTCACAGTTGACAGTTCACAGTTCACAGTTCACAGATCACAGTTCACAGATTACAGTTCACAGTTGACAGTTGACAGTTCACAGTACAAACTTCACAGTTCACAGTCCACAGTTCACTGTTCACAGGTCACAGTTCACAGTCCACTGTTCACAGTTCACAGTTCTCAGTTCACAGATCACAGTTCACAGACTTCATTTCACAATTCAGTTTTCACAGTTCACAGTTCACAGTTCTCAGTTCACAGATCACAGTTCACTGTTCACAGATCACAGTTCACAGTTCACAGTTCACATTTCACAGTCTTCATTTCACACTTCAGTGTTCACAGTGCACAGTTCACAGTTCTCAGTTCACAGTTCACAGATCACAGTTCACAGTTCACAGTTCACAGTCCACGGATGACAGTTCACAGTCTTCATTTCACACTTCACAGTTCGCAGTTCACAGTTCACAGATCACAGTTCACAGTTCACAGTTCACAGTTCACAGATCACAGTTCACAGTCTTCATTTCACACTTCACAGTTCGCAGTTCACAGTTCACAGATCACAGTTCACAGTTCACAGTTCACACTTCACAGTTCTCCGATCACAGTATTCATTTCACACTTCACAGTTCGCAGTTCACAGTTGACAGTTCACAGTCCACAGTTCAGTATTCACAGTTCACAGTTTTCAGTTCACAGATCACAGTTCACAGTCTTCATTTCACACTTAACAGTTCACAGTCTTCATTTCACACTTCACAGTTCACAGTTCACAGTTGACAGTTCACAGTCCACAGTTCAATATTCACAGTTCACAGTTCACAGTCCACGGATGACAGTTCACAGTCTTCATTTCACACTTCACAGTTCGCAGTTCACAGTTCACTATTCACAGCTCACAGTTCTCAGTTCACAGATCACAGTTCACAGTCTTCATTTCACACTTCACAGTTCGCAGTTCACAGTTCACAGATCACAGTTCACAGTTCACAGTTCACACTTCACAGTTCTCCGATCACAGTATTCATTTCACACTTCACAGTTCGCAGTTCACAGTTGACAGTTCACAGTCCACAGTTCAGTATTCACAGTTCACAGTTTTCAGTTCACAGATCACAGTTCACAGTCTTCATTTCACACTTAACAGTTCACAGTCTTCATTTCACACCTCACAGTTCACAGTTGACAGTTGACTGTTCACAGTCCACAGTTCAATATTCACAGTTCAATATTCACAGTTCACAGTTCACAGTCCACGGATGACAGTTCACAGTCTCCATTTCACACTCCACAGTTCGCAGTTCACAGTTCACAGATCACAGTTCACAGTTCACAGTTCACAGTTCACAGATCACTGTTCACAGTTTACAGTTATCAGTTTACAATTCTCATTTCACAGTTGACAGTTCACAGTTCACAGTTCACAGATCACAGTTCACAGATTACAGTTCACAGTTGACAGTTGACAGTTCACAGTACAAACTTCACAGTTCACAGTCCACAGTTCACTGTTCACAGGTCACAGTTCACAGTCCACTGTTCACAGTTCACAGTTCTCAGTTCACAGATCACAGTTCACAGACTTCATTTCACAATTCAGTTTTCACAGTTCACAGTTCACAGTTCTCAGTTCACAGATCACAGTTCACTGTTCACAGATCACAGTTCACAGTTCACAGTTCACATTTCACAGTCTTCATTTCACACTTCAGTCTTCACAGTGCACAGTTCACAGTTCACAGTTCTCAGTTCACAGATCACAGTTCACAGTCCACAGTTCACAGTTCACAGTCCACAGTCCACAGTTCAGAGTTCACAGTTCTCAGTTCACAGATCACAGTTTACAGTCTTCATTTCACAGTTCACAGTTCACAGTGCACAGTTCACAGTTCCCCGTTCACAGTATTCATTTCACATTTCACAGTATTCATTTCACATTTCACAGTTCGCAGTTCACAGTTGACAGTTCACAGTCCACAGTTCACAGTTCACAGTTCACAGTTCACATTTCACAGTCTTCATTTCACGCTTCAGTCTTCACAGTGCACAGTTCACAGTCCACAGATCACAGTTCACAGTTCTCAGTTCACAGATCACAGTTCACAGTCTTCATTTCACACTTCACAGTTCGCAGTTCACAGTTCAAAGATCACAGTCCACAGTTCACAGTTCACAGTTCACAGTTCACAGTCCACAGTTCACAGTTCACAGTTCTCAGTTCACAGATCACAGTTCACAGTCTTCATTTCACAGTTCACAGTTCACAGTCTTCATTTCACAATTCACAGTTCACAGTTGACAGTTCACAGTCGACAGTTCACTATTCACAGTTCACAGTTCTCAGTTCACAGATCACAGTTCACAGTCTTCATTTCAAACTTAACAGTTCGCAGTTCACAGTTCACAGTTCACAGATCACAGTTCACAGTTCACAGTTCACAGTCCACAGATCACAGTTTACAGTTCTCAGTTCACAGTTCACAGTTCACAGTTCACAGTTCACAGTTCACAGTTCACAGTCCACAGTCCACAGTTCACAGTTCACAGTTCACACTTCACAGTTCGCAGTTCACAGTTCAAAGATCACAGTTCACAGTTCACAGTTCACAGTACACAGTCCACAGTTCACTATTCACAGCTCACAGTTCTCAGTTCACAGATCACAGTTCACAGTCTTCATTTCACACTTCACAGTTCGCAGTTCACAGTTCACAGATCACAGTTCACAGTTCACAGTTCCTAGTTCACAGATCACTGTTCACAGTTTACAGTTCTCAGTTTACAGTTCTCATTTCACAGTTGACAGTTCACAGTTCACAGTTCACAGTTCACACTTCACAGTTCACAGTTCACAGTCCACAGTTCACTGTTCACAATTCACAGTTCACAGTTCACAGTTCACTGTTCACTGTTCACAGTTCACAGTTCACAGTCTTCATTTCACAGTTTACAGTTCTCAGTTCACAGTTCACAGTTCACAGGTCACAGTTCACAGTCCACTGTTCACAGTTCACAGTTCTCAGTTCACAGATCACAGTTCACAGACTTCATTTCACAATTCAGTCTTCACAGTGCACAGCTCACAGTCCACAGATCACAGTTCACAGTTCACAGTTCACAGTTCACAGTTGACAGTTCACAGATCACAGTTCACACTTCACAGTCCACAGTTCACTATTCACAGCTCACAGTTCTCAGTTCACAGATCACAGTTCACAGTCTTCATTTCACACTTCACAGTTCGCAGTTCACAGTTCACAGATCACAGTCCACAGTTCACTATTCACAGCTCACAGTTCTCAGTTCACAGATCACAGTTCACAGTCTTCATTTCACAGTTTACAGTTCTCAGTTCACAGTTCACAGTTCACAGGTCACAGTTCACAGTCCACTGTTCACAGTTCACAGTTCTCAGTTCACAGATCACAGTTCACAGACTTCATTTCACAATTCAGTCTTCACAGTGCACAGCTCACAGTCCACAGATCACAGTTCACAGTTCACAGTTCACAGTTCACAGTTCACAGTTGACAGTTCACAGATCACAGTTCACACTTCACAGTCCACAGTTCACTATTCACAGCTCACAGTTCTCAGTTCACAGATCACAGTTCACAGTCTTCATTTCACACTTCACAGTTCGCAGTTCACAGTTCACAGATCACAGTCCACAGTTCACTATTCACAGCTCACAGTTCTCAGTTCACAGATCACAGTTCACAGTCTTCATTTCACACTTCACAGTTCGCAGTTCACAGTTCACAGATCACAGTTCACAGATTACAGTTCACAGTTGACAGTTGACAGTTCACAGTTCACAGTTCACAGTCCACGGATGACAGTTCACAGTCTTCATTTCACACTTCACAGTTCGCAGTTCACAGTTCACAGATCACAGTTCACAGTTCACAGTTCACAGTTCACAGGTCACAGTTCACAGTCTTCATTTCACACTTCACAGTTCGCAGTTCACAGTTCACAGATCACAGTTCACAGTTCACAGTTCACAGTTCACACTTCACAGTTCTCCGATCACAGTATTCATTTCACACTTCACAGTTCGCAGTTCACAGTTGACAGTTCACAGTCCACAGTTCAGTATTCACAGTTCACAGTTTTCAGTTCACAGATCACAGTTCACAGTCTTCATTTCACACTTAACAGTTCACAGTCTTCATTTCACACTTCACAGTTCACAGTTCACAGTTGACAGTTCACAGTCCACAGTTCAATATTCACAGTTCACAGTTCACAGTCCACGGATGACAGTTCACAGTCTTCATTTCACACTTCACAGTTCGCAGTTCACAGTTCACAGATCACAGTTCACAGTTCACAGTTCACAGTTCACAGATCACTGTTCACAGTTTACAGTTATCAGTTTACAGTTCTCATTTCACAGTTGACAGTTCACAGTTCACAGTTCACAGATCACAGTTCACAGATTACAGTTCACAGTTGACAGTTGACAGTTCACAGTACAAACTTCACAGTTCACAGTCCACAGTTCACAGTTCACAGTTCACAGATCACTGTTCACAGTTTACAGTTATCAGTTTACAGTTCTCATTTCACAGTTGACAGTTCACAGTTCACAGTTCACAGATCACAGTTCACAGATTACAGTTCACAGTTGACAGTTGACAGTTCACAGTACAAACTTCACAGTTCACAGTCCACAGTTCACTGTTCACAGGTCACAGTTCACAGTCCACTGTTCACTGTTCACAGGTCACAGTTCACAGTCCACTGTTCACAGTTCACAGTTCTCAGTTCACAGATCACAGTTCACAGACTTCATTTCACAATTCAGTTTTCACAGTTCACAGTTCACAGTTCTCAGTTCACAGATCACAGTTCACTGTTCACAGATCACAGTTCACAGTTCACAGTTCACATTTCACAGTCTTCATTTCACACTTCAGTGTTCACAGTGCACAGTTCACAGTTCACAGTTCTCAGTTCACAGATCACAGTTCACAGTCCACAGTTCACAGTTCACAGTCCACAGTCCACAGTTCAGAGTTCACAGTTCTCAGTTCACAGATCACAGTTTACAGTCTTCATTTCACAGTTCACAGTTCACAGTGCACAGTTCACAGTTCCCCGTTCACAGTATTCATTTCACATTTCACAGTATTCATTTCACATTTCACAGTTCGCAGTTCACAGTTGACAGTTCACAGTCCACAGTTCACAGTTCACAGTTCACAGTTCACAGTTCACATTTCACAGTCTTCATTTCACACTTCAGTCTTCACAGTGCACAGTTCACAGTCCACAGATCACAGTTCACAGTTCTCAGTTCACAGATCACAGTTCACAGTCTTCATTTCACACTTCACAGTTCGCAGTTCACAGTTCAAAGATCACAGTCCACAGTTCACAGTTCACAGTTCACAGTTCACAGTCCACAGTTCACAGTTCACAGTTCTCAGTTCACAGATCACAGTTCACAGTCTTCATTTCACAGTTCACAGTTCACAGTCTTCATTTCACAATTCACAGTTCACAGTTGACAGTTCACAGTTCACAGTCTTCATTTCACAATTCACAGTTCACAGTTGACAGTTCACAGTCCACAGTTCACTATTCACAGTTCACAGATCTCAGTTCACAGATCACAGTTCACAGTCTTCATTTCAAACTTAACAGTTCGCAGTTCACAGTTCACAGTTCACAGATCACAGTTCACAGTTCACAGTTCACAGTCCACAGATCACAGTTTACAGTTCTCAGTTCACAGTTCACAGTTCACAGTTCACAGTTCACAGTTCACAGTCCACAGTCCACAGTTCACAGTTCACAGTTCACACTTCACAGTTCGCAGTTCACAGTTCAAAGATCACAGTTCACAGTTCACAGTTCACAGTACACAGTCCACAGTTCACTATTCACAGCTCACAGTTCTCAGTTCACAGATCACAGTTCACAGTCTTCATTTCACACTTCACAGTTCGCAGTTCACAGTTCACAGTTCACAGTTCACAGTTGACAGTTCACAGATCACAGTTCACACTTCACAGTCCACAGTTCACTATTCACAGCTCACAGTTCTCAGTTCACAGATCACAGTTCACAGTCTTCATTTCACACTTCACAGTTCGCAGTTCACAGTTCACAGATCACAGTCCACAGTTCACTATTCACAGCTCACAGTTCTCAGTTCACAGATCACAGTTCACAGTCTTCATTTCACAGTTTACAGTTCTCAGTTCACAGTTCACAGTTCACAGGTCACCGTTCACAGTCCACTGTTCACAGTTCACAGTTCTCAGTTCACAGATCACAGTTCACAGACTTCATTTCACAATTCAGTCTTCACAGTGCACAGCTCACAGTCCACAGATCACAGTTCAGAGTTCACAGTTCACAGTTCACAGTTCACAGTTGACAGTTCACAGATCACAGTTCACACTTCACAGTCCACAGTTCACTATTCACAGCTCACAGTTCTCAGTTCACAGATCACAGTTCACAGTCTTCATTTCACACTTCACAGTTCGCAGTTCACAGTTCACAGATCACAGTCCACAGTTCACTATTCACAGCTCACAGTTCTCAGTTCACAGATCACAGTTCACAGTCTTCATTTCACACTTCACAGTTCGCAGTTCACAGTTCACAGATCACAGTTCACAGATTACAGTTCACAGTTGACAGTTGACAGTTCACAGTTCACAGTTCACAGTCCACGGATGACAGTTCACAGTCTTCATTTCACACTTCACAGTTCGCAGTTCACAGTTCACAGATCACAGTTCACAGTTCACAGTTCACAGTTCACAGTTCACAGGTCACAGTTCACAGTCTTCATTTCACACTTCACAGTTCGCAGTTCACAGTTCACAGATCACAGTTCACAGTTCACAGTTCACACTTCACAGTTCTCCGATCACAGTATTCATTTCACACTTCACAGTTCGCAGTTCACAGTTGACAGTTCACAGTCCACAGTTCAGTATTCACAGTTCACAGTTTTCAGTTCACAGATCACAGTTCACAGTCTTCATTTCACACTTAACAGTTCACAGTCTTCATTTCACACTTCACAGTTCACAGTTCACAGTTGACAGTTCACAGTCCACAGTTCAATATTCACAGTTCACAGTTCACAGTCCACGGATGACAGTTCACAGTCTTCATTTCACACTTCACAGTTCGCAGTTCACAGTTCACAGATCACAGTTCACAGTTCACAGTTCACAGTTCACAGATCACTGTTCACAGTTTACAGTTATCAGTTTACAGTTCTCATTTCACAGTTGACAGTTCACAGTTCACAGTTCACAGATCACAGTTCACAGATTACAGTTCACAGTTGACAGTTGACAGTTCACAGTACAAACTTCACAGTTCACAGTCCACAGTTCACTGTTCACAGGTCACAGTTCACAGTCCACTGTTCACAGTTCACAGTTCTCAGTTCACAGATCACAGTTCACAGACTTCATTTCACAATTCAGTTTTCACAGTTCACAGTTCACAGTTCTCAGTTCACAGATCACAGTTCACTGTTCACAGATCACAGTTCACAGTTCACAGTTCACATTTCACAGTCTTCATTTCACACTTCAGTCTTCACAGTGCACAGTTCACAGTCCACAGATCACAGTTCACAGTTCTCAGTTCACAGATCACAGTTCACAGTCCACAGTTCACAGTTCACAGTCCACAGTCCACAGTTCAGAGTTCACAGTTCTCAGTTCACAGATCACATTTCACAGTCTTCATTTCACACTTCAGTCTTCACAGTGCACAGTTCACAGTCCACAGATCACAGTTCACAGTTTTCAGTTCACAGATCACAGTTCACAGTCTTCATTTCACACTTCACAGTTCGCAGTTCACAGTTCAAAGATCACAGTCCACAGTTCACAGTTCACAGTTCACAGTTCACAGTTCACAGTCCACAGTTCACAGTTCACAGTTCTCAGTTCACAGATCACAGTTCACAGTCTTCATTTCACAGTTCACAGTTCACAGTCTTCATTTCACAATTCACAGTTCACAGTTGACAGTTCACAGTCCACAGTTCACTATTCACAGTTCACAGTTCTCAGTTCACAGATCACAGTTCACAGTCTTCATTTCAAACTTAACAGTTCGCAGTTCACAGTTCACAGTTCACAGATCACAGTTCACAGTTCACAGTTCACAGTTCACAGTTCACAGTCCACAGATCACAGTTTACAGTTCTCAGTTCACAGTTCACAGTTCACAGTTCACAGTTCACAGTTCACAGTCCACAGTCCACAGTTCACAGTTCACAGTTCACACTTCACAGTTCGCAGTTCACAGTTCAAAGATCACAGTTCACAGTTCACAGTTCACAGTCCACAGTTCACTATTCACAGCTCACAGTTCTCAGTTCACAGATCACAGTTCACAGTCTTCATTTCACACTTCACAGTTCGCAGTTCACAGTTCACAGATCACAGTTCACAGTTCACAGTTCCTAGTTCACAGATCACTGTTCACAGTTTACAGTTCTCAGTTTACAGTTCTCATTTCACAGTTGACAGTTCACAGTTCACAGTTCACACTTCACAGTTCACAGTTCACAGTCCACAGTTCACTGTTCACAATTCACAGTTCACAGTTCACAGTTCACTGTTCACTGTTCACAGTTCACAGTTCACAGTCTTCATTTCACAGTTTACAGTTCTCAGTTCACAGTTCACAGTTCACAGGTCACAGTTCACAGTCCACTGTTCACAGTCCACAGATCACAGTTCACAGTTCACAGTTCACAGTTCACAGTTGACAGTTCACAGATCACAGTTCACACTTCACAGTCCACAGTTCACTATTCACAGCTCACAGTTCTCAGTTCACAGATCACAGTTCACAGTCTTCATTTCACACTTCACAGTTCGCAGTTCACAGTTCACAGATCACAGTCCACAGTTCACTATTCACAGCTCACAGTTCTCAGTTCACAGATCACAGTTCACAGTCTTCATTTCACACTTCACAGTTCGCAGTTCACAGTTCACAGATCACAGTTCACAGATTACAGTTCACAGTTGACAGTTGACAGTTAACAGTACACACTTCACAGTTCACAGTCCACAGTTCACTGTTCACAGGTCACAGTTCACAGTCCACTGTTCACAGTTCACAGTTCTCAGTTCACAGATCACAGTTCACAGACTTCATTTCACAATTCAGTTTTCACAGTTCACAGTTCACAGTTCTCAGTTCACAGATCACAGTTCACAGTCTTCATTTCACAGTTCACAGTCCACAGTTCACATTTCACAGTTCGCAGTTCACAGTTGACAGTTCACAGTCCACAGTTCACAGTTCACAGTTCACAGTTTACAGTTCTCAGTTCACAGTTCACAGTTCACAGTTCACAGTTCACAGTTTACAGTTCTCAGTTCACAGTTCACAGTTCACAGTTCACAGTTCACAGTTCACAGTTCACAGTCCACAGTCCACAGTTCACAGTTCACAGTTCACAGTTCACACTTCACAGTTCACAGTTCACAGTTCACAGTCCACAGTTCACTGTTCACAATTCACAGTTCACAGTTCACAGTTCACAGTTCACTGTTCACTGTTCACAGTTCACAGTCTTCATTTCACAATTCACAGTTCACAGATCACAGTTCACAGTTCACAGTTCACAGTTCACAGTTCATAGTTCACGGTTCTCAGTTCACAGATCACAGTTCACAGTCTTCATTTCACAGTTCACAGTTCACAGTCTTCATTTCACAATTCACAGTTCACAGATCACAGTTCACAGTTCACAGTTCACAGTTCACAGTTTACAGTTCACAGTTCACAGTTCACAGTTCACAGTTCACAGTTCACAGTTCACAGTCCACAGTTCACAGTTCACAGTTCTCAGTTCACAGATCACAGTTCACAGTCTTCATTTCACAGTTCACAGTTCACAGTTCACAGTTCCCCGTTCACAGTATTCATTTCACACTTCACAGTTCGCAGTTCACAGTTGACAGTTGACAGTTCACAGTCCACAGTTCACTAATCACAGTTCACAATTCACAGTTCACAGTTCACAGTTCACAGTTCACAGTTCACAGTTCACAGTTCACAGTTCACAGTTCACAGTTCACAGTTCACAGTTCACAGTTCACAGTTCACAGTTCACAGTTCACAGTTCACAGTTCACAGTTCACAGTTCACAGTTCACAGTTCACAGTTCACAGTTCACAGTTCACAGTTCACAGTTCACAGTTCACAGTTCACAGTCCACAGTTCAGAGTTCACAGTTCTCAGTTCACAGATCACAGTTTACAGTCTTCATTTCACAGTTCACAGTTCACAGTGCACAGTTCACAGTTCCCCGTTCACAGTATTCATTTCACATTTCACAGTTCGCAGTTCACAGTTGACAGTTCACAGTCCACAGTTCACAGTTCACAGTTTACAGTTTACAGTTCTCAGTTCACAGTTCACAGTTCACAGTTCACAGTTCACAGTTTACAGTTCTCAGTTCACAGTTCTCAGTTCACAGTTCACAGTTCACAGTTCACAGTTCACAGTTCACAGTTCACAGTTCACAGTTCACAGTTCACAGTTCACAGTTCACAGTCCACAGTTCACAGTTCACAGTTCTCAGTTCACAGATCACAGTTCACAGTCTTCATTTCACAGTTCACAGTTCACAGTCTTCATTTCACAATTCACAGTTCACAGTTGACAGTTCACAGTCCACAGTTCACTATTCACAGTTCACAGTTCTCAGTTCACAGATCACAGTTCACAGTCTTCATTTCACACTTAACAGTTCGCAGTTCACAGTTCACAGTTCACAGATCACAGTTCACAGTTCACAGTTCACAGTCCACAGATCACAGTTCACAGTCCACAGATCACAGTTCACAGTTCTCAGTTCACAGTTCACAGTTCACAGTTCACAGTTCACAGTTCACAGTTCACAGTTCACAGTTCACAGTTCACAGTTCACAGTTCACAGTTCACAGTTCACAGTTCACAGTTCACAGTTCACAGTTCACAGTCCACAGTTCAGAGTTCACAGTTCTCAGTTCACAGATCACAGTTTACAGTCTTCATTTCACAGTTCACAGTTCACAGTGCACAGTTCACAGTTCCCCGTTCACAGTATTCATTTCACATTTCGCAGTTCGCAGTTCACAGTTGACAGTTCACAGTCCACAGTTCACAGTTCACAGTTTACAGTTTACAGTTCTCAGTTCACAGTTCACAGTTCACAGTTCACAGTTTACAGTTCACAGTTCACAGTTCACAGTTCACAGTTCACAGTTCACAGTTCACAGTTCACAGTTCACAGTTCACAGTTCACAGTTCACAGTTCACAGTTCACAGTTCACAGTTCACAGTCCACAGTTCACAGTTCACAGTTCTCAGTTCACAGATCACAGTTCACAGTCTTCATTTCACAGTTCACAGTTCACAGTCTTCATTTCACAATTCACAGTTCACAGTTGACAGTTCACAGTCCACAGTTCACTATTCACAGTTCACAGTTCTCAGTTCACAGATCACAGTTCACAGTCTTCATTTCACACTTAACAGTTCGCAGTTCACAGTTCACAGTTCACAGATCACAGTTCACAGTTCACAGTTCACAGTCCACAGATCACAGTTTACAGTTCTCAGTTCACAGTTCACAGTTCACTGTTCACAGTTCACAGTTCACAGTCCACAGTTCACAGTTCACAGTTCACAGTTCACACTTCACAGTTCGCAGTTCACAGTTCAAAGATCACAGTTCACAGTTCACAGTTCACAGTTCACAGTCCACAGTTCACAGTTCACAGTTCTCAGTTCACAGATCACAGTTCACAGTCTTCATTTCACAGTTCACAGTTCACAGTCTTCATTTCACAATTCACAGTTCACAGTTGACAGTTCACAGTCCACAGTTCACTATTCACAGTTCACAGTTCTCAGTTCACAGATCACAGTTCACAGTCTTCATTTCACACTTAACAGTTCGCAGTTCACAGTTCACAGTTCACAGATCACAGTTCACAGTTCACAGTTCACAGTCCACAGATCACAGTTTACAGTTCTCAGTTCACAGTTCACAGTTCACTGTTCACAGTTCACAGTTCACAGTCCACAGTTCACAGTTCACAGTTCACAGTTCACACTTCACAGTTCGCAGTTCACAGTTCAAAGATCACAGTTCACAGTTCACAGTTCACAGTACACAGTCCACAGTTCACTATTCACAGCTCACAGTTCTCAGTTCACAGATCACAGTTCACAGTCTTCATTTCACACTTCACAGTTCGCAGTTCACAGTTCACAGATCACAGTTCACAGTTCACAGTTCCTAGTTCACAGATCACTGTTCACAGTTCACAGTTCACACTTCACAGTTCGCAGTTCACAGTTCAAAGATCACAGTTCACAGTTCACAGTTCACAGTACACAGTCCACAGTTCACTATTCACAGCTCACAGTTCTCAGTTCACAGATCACAGTTCACAGTCTTCATTTCACACTTCACAGTTCGCAGTTCACAGTTCACAGATCACAGTTCACAGTTCACAGTTCCTAGTTCACAGATCACTGTTCACAGTTTACAGTTCTCAGTTTACAGTTCTCATTTCACAGTTGACAGTTCACAGTTCACAGTTCACACTTCACAGTTCACAGTTCACAGTCCACAGTTCACTGTTCACAATTCACAGTTCACAGTTCACAGTTCACTGTTCACAGATCACAGTTCACAGTCTTCATTTCACACTTCACAGTTCGCAGTTCACAGTTCAAAGATCACAGTTCACAGTTCACAGTTCACAGTTCACAGTACACAGTCCACAGTTCACTATTCACAGCTCACAGTTCTCAGTTCACAGATCACAGTTCACAGTCTTCATTTCACACTTCACAGTTCGCAGTTCACAGTTCACAGATCACAGTTCACAGTTCACAGTTCACACTTCACAGTTCTCCGATCACAGTATTCATTTCACACTTCACAGTTCGCAGTTCACAGTTGACAGTTCACAGTCCACAGTTCAGTATTCACAGTTCACAGTTTTCAGTTCACAGATCACAGTTCACAGTCTTCATTTCACACTTAACAGTTCACAGTCTTCATTTCACACTTAACAGTTAGTAGATAGTGTATGCCGGTTCTACGATCAGACTTATCGTTGTAGGTAGATTCCTACCTTACCGGCACCATTACCTTATAGCGCGAGCTACTTTGCGGGGGTGGGGGTGGGGGGGATTTTTCAAGGACAGTTTCCCACCTTATAGCGCGAGCTACTTTTGCGGGGGTGGGGGAGGGGGGGATTTTTCAAGGACAGTTTCCCACCTTATAGCGCGAGCTACTTTTGCGGGGGAGGGGAGATTTTTCAAGGACTGTTTCCCACGTTATAGTGCGAGCATACTTTTTGCGGGGGTGGGGGAGGGGGGACCACATTATCTGTACACAGCTGTATATAGTTTCCTCTTATCTATGACAAGGGTTTTGCGAATATGATATTCCGAACGTGCTTCGCGAATATGATACATCGAGAAGATAATTTTCGTGGGGGAGGGGGGATTTATTTTAAAAACATAGCGAGACCATACTATCTGTACACAGCTGTATATAGTTTCCTCTTATCTACTCGATGCATTCCTACTGTACCTACGACAGATGTAATACGATACCCCTGGGGAACACATGCTTTAGACTTGACCTTGAACGTGTTCGAACGTCGTTCCTACCCATCGTTTAAGACGATTAACCTGAACGCGATGCGAGAAAGAAAGAGACCGTTCACGATGTAAGAGAGAGAGTAGTTTCCTCTTATCTACTCGATGCATTCCTATTGTACCCCCCTACGAATATGATATTTCGTACGTGCTTCGCGAATATGATACATCGAGAAGATAATTTTTGTAGGTGTTATCTATGACACAGGTTCTTTCATGGTATGTAGCCGTGGAGGAACATATGTTTTTTTTCCAGGAAGACTTGACCTTGAACGTGTTTCAAACGTCGTTCCTATTTATCGTTTAAGCACACTGTTTATATCGTTCTAAGAGAGATAGTTTTAATTAACAGGGTGGTATAGAGTCCCCTTATCTTTTCAACGTGCCTATCGCGAGCGCGGAGATTTTTGTTGCATCTATTTCCGGAGAGGGTATATGTTTAAAAGAATGGATGTTGCCAGCGTCAAGCTCATTTGCATACAGAGTGTTCAGTTTGCGTAAGATTTTAAAGATCTACCATTGTTCCATACGTGACGGTTTTTTCGCGTACGGACTTGTGCTGAAATGAACTGTTCGAAAGCGGCGCGTTCCGGCGCCATGTCCGATCCACGTCAACGCGCTACTACCAATGCGACGCGATCCCGCCACGAGCGCGACAAAAGGCGTGTGTCGTCGAGACTCGCGCGGGCGAGAAATCGTGCGCCTGATTGGCCAATTGTCCCCTCGATCTATCTGGAAGGTTCTAGAACACCTCACCGGAACCACCGGAATGTAAAGAACTTCCAGGTAGATCGAGACAATAAAAGAGAGAGAAAACGTCCGCCATTCGCTTTTTCCAACGGCTCTCTACGGCGAACAGCTGACGACTATCAAGGCGATTTTAGACACAGTTTTATTATACAAATCAAGTTCCATTGTACAGATCTGACCACTGTTAAAGTGAAAATACAGTGATATATTTCAACAGATACCACTCATTCACTTTCCGGCTCATTTATTCCAATCTTGCACTCCAGATTCAAATTCTACCGTTGCTCACATTCATACAGTCCACTCTCATCTCATTTCTGCACCTCCTGCGTTTTCCTTCAACTAAACTGACCAGCTCAGTTTCTGCTTCTCGTTGGTAAACGCACATTTGGTCCTTCGAGCCGGATTCCTACAAAAGAATCGTGCCAGTGCCAAGTGGAACAGTGAGACAAGAATCGAACAGTTCGAGAAGACTAACTCACCGTACAATGGAGAAAATCACGCCTGAAGCACTCCTACAGAAGCAGCTTGACTTGGTAGGGGTGATGAGTCGAAGCATCGATAACTTCAAGAAGTCGGTTGGAACCACGTCTATGACGACGGAAGGAGCCATTACCACCAGGATAAAAATCCTGGAAAAGCACTGGAGTGATTTTCAGAAAAACCACGACGTGATCACTTACCAGAAGCGGGACACGTTCAAGGACTGTGAGTACGTTAGTAAACAGTTCTCCGACACAGCCGAAGACACGTACGCCCAGCAGAGAAGCATTCTCGAGGACATGCTATTGGAATGCAGAGAGGCAGAGCGACGAGAGAAAAGTTCCAGCAGCCGGGACCAATCTCATGCAGATCCAGCTTCCGGGTCAGTCTCTTTGCCGAGGATCCAGCTTCCTCATTTCAACGGCAAGTACGAGGAGTGGCCGGCCTTCAAGGACCTCTTCGAATCAGTCATCGGGAAGCACACAGGCCTGTCAGACGTGGACCGCTATCACTACTTAAAAACCTGTCTTCAAGGTCCAGCTGCGGACCTAGTCAGGGACTTACCAACCACCGGTAAAAACTACACACGCGCATGGGGGACGCTGACGAAGCACTACGAGAACAAGCGTATCCTTGTTAATACGTGCCTCGATGCATTCGCAGCTCTTCCCAAGATGCGCGAGCGTTCAGTGCGCTCCATGTCGGAAATCCAGAAGGGCGTGACCAGGATCGCCAATACGCTGGAAGGACTGAGTAGACCCCTTGCGACGTCGGAAGATTGGTGCGTCTACTCCATAGTCAACCTCTTCGACTCAGTCACTCGGGAAAAATGGGCAGAGAAGGTAACTCCGAGCCGAGATCCTCCTTCCTTCGCAACCTTGAAAGACTTCATGAGCAACCAGCTGCATCAACTGGAAGTCTCCCAAGGACCAGTCATCAAAACGTCTTCTCCAGTGGTTCCTTCCTCCAAGACTCAATACGAACCGAGCCCTATGAGTCGCTCCACTGCCAAGGGGCCCGTTCGAGCTGCTAGTATTAACCTAGTGCAGAAGGAAAAGAAGGAGGTTAAGAAGAAGGTCACGTGCTCTCTTTGTGGACTGGACCACTTCATAATGCACTGTCGAGATTATAAAGGACTACCTGCTGCGGAGCGAAGGCGGAAGGTGGATTCTCAGCAGCTGTGCACCAACTGCCTCAGCAGACATGCGAGTGCTGACTGCCCCTCACCGAGAGGCTGTTACCTCTGCGGGGAAAAGCACCATACCTCCCTCCACGAGGCATTTAAAGATGGCTCCGGCCAAGCAAAGGCAGCTCACCATGCACAAGATTGTGGCACGTCAACGAGTAAGGTGCTTCTCGCCACGGCTGTTGTTAAAGTTGCAGATTCACACGGTCGGCGACACTCGGTGCGGGCACTAATCGATCAAGGCTCCGAAGTCACGATGATGTCAGAAGGATTGGCGCAGCGTCTTCAGCTTCCGAGACAGGCGGCTCCCATGGACATTTTCGGAGTCGGAGGCCAACAGCTCGCCCGGGCCCGTGGACGAGTAACGCTGAATTTGTCATCGAGTTGCACGGATGACTTCCTCAAAGTTTCGGCGATCATTTTGCCGAAACTCACGTCGTATACTCATGGCAACAGCACCTCACACAGGTCGTGGAATCATCTTCAGGGACTGCAGCTGGCCGACCCACATCCGTCAAGCACAACCCCAATCGAAATCCTGTTGGGGGCGGACGTCTACCCTGCCATCATAAGAGAGGGAGTCAAGCAGGGAACCGCAGCGGAACCAGTGGGCCAACGAACAATCTTCGGTTGGATCATCACCGGAGTGGCTGGATCTTCATCCAACTCGATGCATGCCCAGGTGCATCAAATCTCTGCCGGAGATTCACTTGGCTCACTGGTGCGAAGATTTTGGGAGCAGGAAGACATTCTGGATACTACGGCACCGTGGACTGCGGACGAGCAAGAGTGCGAAAACCACTTCCTCACCACACACACACGCACTCCGGAGGGAAGATATCAGGTGAGGCTGCCGCTACGCAAGTCTGGCCCGCCCTCCTCTGACTCCAGGATTGGCTCGATGCAGTCCCTCCGAAGGATGGAGCAGCGCTTTGCCAGGGACGGACCGCTCAAGGAACTCTACTGCGACTTCATCAAGCAGTATGAAGAACTTGGCCACATGACTTTGGCAAACGAACCTCCAGCGTCGAGCCCGGTTCACTATCTTCCCCATCATGGAGTGCTGAAGCCAAGCAGCAGTACTACGAAGCTGCGAGTAGTCTTCAATGGTTCCTGGTCCTAGGCATCTCAACCATCGTTGAATGACTGTTTACATGTAGGCCCTAACCTACTGCCACTCCTTGCCGACGTGTTGCTGCGGTGGCGTAAACATCAATACGTGGTGGCAGCTGACGTCACCAAGATGTATCGCCAAATCTTGATACATCCGGAAGATCGAGATCTGCAGCGGATACTGTGGAGAGAAGCACCGACAGAACATGTGAAGGAATACCGGCTCAACACGGTAACTTATGGACTGTCGTGTGCTCCATACTTGGCGGTCCGGACCCTGCAACAGCTGGCGGAGGATGAAGGCAGCCGCTACCCCCTCGGCGCACTGGCACTCAAACAGAACACGTATGTCGACGACATCCTGACAGGAGCAGACAGCAACTCGGCGTTGGTGGAGACCGCAATTCAATTGCACCAGTTGTGCAAGGCGGGCGGGTTCCCATTACAAAAATGGGCCTCCAATGCTGCAGACCTGTCACAATTAATGCCACAGGAGCTCCGAGACACCATGAGTCTGCCTACCACGACACAGGACGACCACAAAACATGGACAGACGAAACTCACACTGCACTAGGCCTACAGTGGGCTCCACACGAAGACTGCTTCCGATTCACCATCAACAAGAGCACTGGCGGAACTCCAACTAAGCGAGGCGTGGTGTCCAAAGCAGCACAATTATTTGATCCGCTGGGATGGTTGACTCCGGTGACCGCACGAGCCAAGATCACCATCCAGTCTACGTGGCTCATGGGGTTAGGCTGGGACGATCCGCTTCCGTCGTCCATAGCAGACGAGTGGAGAAATTTCTGTAGCGAGCTGCACGTACTGGAGAAGGTCAGGATACCACGTCCATTATTCCACGACTCTCTACGACGACAAGTGGAAATCCATGGGTTCGCTGACGCATCGGAACGAGCCTATGGTGCAGTGCTCTACCTGAGGGCAGAAGATAGAGAAGGACAGTGGCATACCACATTGGTTACGGCAAAAAGCAAGGTTGCCCCGCTACAGCAGGTATCCTTACCTAAACTGGAACTTTGTGCAGCACACCTTCTCGCGAGACTGACACAGAAGTCGGTCTCCACACTGGGCATCACCATCTCCGCAGTCCACCTATGGTCCGATTCAACGGTGGCAATCGGATGGATACAGGCACACCCAAGCAGATGGAGGACATACGTGGCAAACCGCGTCGCTGACATCCAGCGAAGGGTTCCAGAGGCGCAGTGGCATCACGTCGCAGGTGTCAACAATCCTGCCGATTGCGCCTCTAGGGGACTCTCGCCCTCGCAGCTGCTGGAGTGGAACTTGTGGTGGAAGGGACCCGACTTTCTTCACCAGGATGGCCCCTTGTCACCAGCCACACCTGTCATCCTGGAAAACCTGCCAGAAGAGAGAGGTCCAACTGTAGTCGTGAACAACACTGTCACGTGTGAGAAGGCGGATAATACCTTTCTAACAAGGTTCTCCTCTCACACAAGGTTGCTGCGGGTCACTGCTTGGTGTCGACGGTGGCTGCGAGCAATACGTAACACCCAGTTACACTCAACAAAGGACACAATGACACTCACGGTGGTGGAAATCGAGGACGCTGAACGGTGCTGGATCCGGGTAGTTCAACAGGAGAACTTCAAGGAGGAAATCCAATCACTCCAGCAAGGAAAGGGCATTTCGGCAAGGAATGCACTGTCACCCTTGGCACCTACCCTTGACAGCGAGGGTCTGCTGAGAGTCGGAGGCAGACTGAGTCACGCGTCACTCAGTCAAGACGAAATGCATCCCATTATCCTTCCACCGGAGTCGCACTTCACTTATTTATTTGTTGTCCACAGCCATAAGAGGATGATGCACGGCGGAGTTCAGGCAACCCTGGGAGTCATCCGCCAGCGATACTGGATTCCCAGGGGGCGAGCCATCGTTAAGGGAATCATCCACCGGTGCGTGACATGCGCTCGATGGCGGGCGGCACCAGCCCGGCAACTAATGGGTGACCTACCGAAGCACAGGGTGACGCAGCAACGAGCCTTCCTGAGCAGTGGAGTGGACTATGCCGGCCCAATCTGGCTGCGAACTTCTCCAGGGCGTGGCCAAAAGGCGTACAAAGGCTTCCTGGCGGTGTTCGTCTGCATGGTCACACGAGCGGTGCATCTAGAGGTCGTCTCCGACTACAGTGCTGAGGCATTCCTCGCTGCCTATCGTCGCTTCATCTCGCGACGAGGCCTCTGCGCTCATCTGTACAGCGACTGCGGGACCACCTTCGATGGGGCCAACAACGAGCTGCGTCGCCTCTTCACTGCCAGCAGCAAGGAAAACCGCTTCCTGAGGAGTGAGATGAGCGAGTTAAAAACACAGTGGCACTTCAATCCACCTGCTGCGCCACACTTCGGTGGACTGTGGGAAGCTGCGGTGAAATCCACCAAACACCACCTGCGGCGAACCATAGGCGAAGCGCGGCTGACGTTCGAGGAGATGACCACGCTCCTCACCCAAGTGGAGGCGTGCCTCAACTCAAGGCCGCTGGCTCCTCTCCGGGATGACCCTGCTGACTTCACGGCACTAACTCCCGGACATTTTCTTGTAGGTTCGGCTCTCAATGCGCTCCCAGAACCAACGTTGCTCGACGTTCCAGACAATCGTCTCATTCGATGGCAGCTGGTGACCAAAATGAGAGACCAGTTCTGGACACGATGGCAACGGGAGTACCTCCAGGACCTCACTACTCGACCGAAGTGGCGCGTCTCACAGGACAACTTGAAGCCGGGTCAGCTCTGTCTCATCATCGGAGATTCGACGCCCCCGTGTCAATGGCCGCTCGCTCGAGTGAAAGAAGTGCACCCGGGAAGTGACAATAGAGTGCGTGTCGTGAAGGTAGTCACCGCGAACTCCGAATTTGTCCGACCTGTCCACAAACTTGTCGTTCTACCGATTAACAATTAACCGGCCACGCGGCGCGGCTCGAGGCGGCTAACCTCACTTTCGTGTCGAAACGAATTTACTTACCCCGTCATTGCAGTGGGCAAAGCCATGACATCAATCGGCATAATCAAGTCAAGGTCGATCCGGTAAACTGTGGCCACTCGCGAGATTCATCAAACAAGCTGCGTGTTAATGAATCGATGAATGGGTCGATCCGCCAAGCCACGCGCGCGTCATTCACCAAACGCCGATCTATTACAACTGCGTAGTACGCGAGAATTCCACACGCGCAGGCGCAGCTCACACAACCAACGGCGTCGTCACTAAACTCATCACTCGCGAACGCGGCGGCCATGGTACTCAGCGGAATACCAATAATGCGAACATCGAACAACGATAAGAGCTTGTCCGCGTAATCCGTCGAGAGTAAACCGTTCTGTTCAGCCCGCGTACTTACAGAATAAGACAATTCGACCAGTCGAGGCGGGCGGGATGTTCGAAAGCGGCGCGTTCCGGCGCCATGTCCGATCCACGTCAACGCGCTACTACCAATGCGACGCGATCCCGCCACGAGCGCGACAAAAGGCGTGTGTCGTCGAGACTCGCGCGGGCGAGAAATCGTGCGCCTGATTGGCCAATTGTCCCCTCGATCTATCTGGAAGGTTCTAGAACACCTCACCGGAACCACCGGAATGTAAAGAACTTCCAGGTAGATCGAGACAATAAAAGAGAGAGAAAACGTCCGCCATTCGCTTTTTCCAACGGCTCTCTACGGCGAACAGCTGACGACTATCAAGGCGATTTTAGACACAGTTTTATTATACAAATCAAGTTCCATTGTACAGATCTGACCACTGTTAAAGTGAAAATACAGTGATATATTTCAACAGATACCACTCATTCACTTTCCGGCTCATTTATTCCAATCTTGCACTCCAGATTCAAATTCTACCGTTGCTCACATTCATACAGTCCACTCTCATCTCATTTCTGCACCTCCTGCGTTTTCCTTCAACTAAACTGACCAGCTCAGTTTCTGCTTCTCGTTGGTAAACGCACATGAACGTATCGGAGGAAAAAGATGACATGGCCGTTCCAACGTTGAAAAATATAGCTTGGCCTCACGTAATAAATTCACACTTGAACGATCATTTCTCCATCGAGCAGAAATCGATGGTGGAACGTTTAATGCGAAACGACGTAACGAGTCGCGTATGTTTTGCTTACACGAAAAGATTTAGTCAAGTTGTCGCGCAATGGCCTGCGATCGATTCCCCATCCATGATATTGGACATCATTGAAACGGGCGAACGTCGCATCGTTGTATGTGAAGTATAATTACATTTGGGAACATTTCTAATTTTACGAGTTGGAAGTAGTATCGTTTCGCGGACACAGTGTTTTACCGTGACAAAAGTATCGATGGAAAAGCGGCAAGATGATTGAAACATGTAAAAATATGTTGAAGTGTTTGACACGCATGTCAATGTTGGTGAAAACTATGGACGAGTATCGCGAATGGTTTCGCTCATTCATCGAGTCTCTGCAGTGTTGTGTAAATTATCTATCCCGTGCAAAGGATGAATTGTCAGTAGGCAAGAAATTGAGTTTAACATCGACGATGTGTCGTATGAAAACTTTGAACGTTTCGTTGAATCATCGTATTTCCTCATCGCGCGTCGGTAGAGGTTTATACGACCGCAGGGGTACGAGAGCTTCAACGTTTCGTTGGGAAAATGTTGAGTCGGCTTTTAAAAATCGCATATCGACCGGAATCGTTATCAACGTTGAACATATTGATCCAAAACAATTTTTACAACATGCGAAACGAATGATTACGGGACGCGTTACGGAATTTTTAAACACGTATTCATCGTTGAAAGCTAGCGTAACGTTGGAGGCGGAATTTATGCTACACGCCGGCGAGGTTTCCGTGAAAAGTTTTAGCACGCGGAACGTTGCGTTGTTTCGGACGAGCAATCTGCGACAGTGGTACCAGAAAGACGTTATGCCTACGATTTTGACATCGTTGGAAGAATTTCAAGAGCGGGACAGCGGGTGGGCGCTGTCGAAGATACTACATTTAATCGTCAACTTTAGCAAATACCAACCGTTGCAAGCCGGTTGCACCGCTACAATCGACGTGCCTCGAGCGATACTGCTGAAAAGAGCAATCGTGAACGTGAACAGCAATGACGATGCGTGCTTTTATTGGGCAATCGTGGCGGGTCTCTACCCAGCCGAGGCAAATCTGTCACGTTTATCATCGTATCCACACTACAAAGACGTGCTTCCGAAAACCAGAGGTTTTCAACTACCTATGTCGTTCAAAGACATCCGAAAATTTGAACGAAAAAACAACGTTTCCGTGAACGTGTTCGCATGGGCACGCAAGAAATGCGTAACGCTTCATTTGACTGGGAAGAAACGTGAGGGAAGACACGTCAACTTGCTGTTTCTACAGAATGCTGCAAAGACGCACTGTCATTTCGTGTGTATACGAAATTTGTCGCGATTGGTTTCATCACAGCTTAGCAAGCGGGATCATCAGAAGTATATTTGTGATCGGTAAGTTGCATTTTTGTTTTTTTAATTGTTTGAAGCAAAAAAGACATAATTTTTCCCTTCCCACAGGTGCTTGCAATTTTTTCCCACGCAGGAGAGATTAAACGTTCATACACTTGACTGCGAACGGATGAATGATTGCGCTCTGATGCTTCCAACAGAGGAAGAAGATAAGTGGTTGCAGTTTAAGAACTACACGAACAAAGAAGAGGCGCCGTTCGTTATCTATGCTGACTTGGAGTGCCTGCTGCTGCCGGGGGAGCAGGAAGGACAAGGCCGTGTGGCACGCGTACAGTATCAACATCACCACGCGTTTAGCATAGGATACTACATGCATTGCCGCTACGACGAATCGTTGTGCGAGTATCATGTTTATCGCGAGAAAGAGGGATGCGCCGCATGGTTCGCGAACAGGTTGTACGAATTAAGTCGTAAATTACAACCGATATTTGACAAAACAGTGCCGATGAATCCGCTAACCGAATCGGAAAAGTTAAATTTTCGTACGGCCACGCATTGTCACGTCTGCGAGAAACCGTTCGACACTACTGACGCGACGAGGGTCCACGATCATTGTCATTTCACGGGCGCGTATCGCGGTCCGGCTCATAACGGATGCAATTTAAGTTATCAATCTTCGTACGTGATACCGGTGGTTTTCCATAATCTATCAGGCTACGACGCACATTTCATCATCAAAGAATTAGCAAATTCTTTCGAGGGACAGATAGACGTGTTGCCATTAACGAAAGAGAAGTATATCTCTTTCACGAAGAACGTACATATCGAGAGACAGCCGGGTAAAGAGCAAAATTATGCAAAGTTTCTGAAATTCCGTTTTATCGATTCGTTTAAGTTCTTGAACTCGAGTCTGGACAAGCTGTCGTCATACTTGGACAAAAGTAAATTACGCATCGTACGAAGTGAATTTACACATCTTTCCGATGACGATTTCAACCTATTGACCAGAAAAGGTGTTTTTCCATACGACTATCTGACATCGTACGATAAATTAAACGATACATGTTTGCCATCGCGCGAAGCATTTTACAATCGGCTGTACGGTAGCGAGATATCCGACGTTGATTACCTTCACGCGAATACGGTTTGGTCGCGTTTTGCTATACAAACGCTAGGACAGTACAGCGACTTATATTTAAAATTGGATGTGCTGTTGTTGGCGGATGTTTTCGAAAATTTTCGCGATGACTGTCTCGAGAATTACAAGCTCGATCCGGCGCATTATTACACGCTCCTCGGTTTCGCGTGGGACGTGATGTTGAAAATGACAAAGATTGAATTGGAGTTGTTGACCGACGTTGACATGCTTTTGTTCGTGGAACGAGGAATACGCGGTGGATTGAGCCAGTGTTCGCACAGATATGCGCGCGCTAACAACAAATATTTGTCCACACACGACTCGAGTAAACCATCCACCTACTTAATGTATTTTGATGTGAATAATCTGTACGGTTGGGCAATGTCGCAACCTCTGCCGCACAGAGACTTTCGATGGGTGGACGTGGACAATTTCGATGTTGAATCCATTCCGATCGATAGCCCCGTAGGATACATTTTGGAGGTGGATTTAGAGTATCCGCGCGAAATTCACGATGCTCACGCGGATCTTCCGTTTTGCCCAAGTCACGACGCAGCAACCGACTCGAGTACGCAGAAAAAGTTGATGGCAACACTTCGCGATAAGGAGCGATACGTTGTACATTATCGGTATCTCCAACAAAGTTTGAAACATAATTTGAAATTGCGGAAAATACATCGAATTCTAGAATTTCAACAGTCGCGATGGTTGCATGGCTATATTGATTTAAACACGAAATTACGCGCCAACGCCACCAACGATTTTTCCAAGAACTTATTCAAGTTAATGAACAATGCTGTGTTTGGGAAAACGATGGAGAACGTTCGAAATCACGCGAGCGTGAAATTACTTTCTCGATGGAGCGGTAAACACGGCGTCGAACGATTGATATCTAGACCAAATTTTCATAGCTGTACGGTGTTTTCCGAGAACTTTGTCGCGATTCAGCTGAAAAAGCTGTTTGTTAAATTTTACAAGCCAATCTACGTAGGCATGTCCATATTGGATATATCAAAATTTCATTTGTACAGCTTTCATTATGAGTACATCCAACCAAACTTCCAACAAAATTGTAAGATTTTGTACATGGACACGGACAGTCTGATATATGAGATCGCTTGCGATAACGCGTACGAGGCGCTGCTGAAACGTGATATTCATCGATACGACACCAGTAATTATGCCGCGAACAACGTCTACGGCGTTCCGATCGCGAACAATAAACAGCTAGGATTGATGAAGGATGAGAACGGTGGTAAAATTATGACAGAGTTCGTAGGGCTTCGTTCGAAAATGTATGCGATTCGCGTGCACGGCGATCAGGACACTAAAAAGATCAAAGGAATCAGAACAAACGTTACCGCTCGAGATATAAGTTTCGAAGACTATGTTGAATGCCTTCGTAATCATACGGAAAAGAGCGTTAGCGGTAATCGCATAGTGTCCGTACGACATCAGGTGTATTCGATGTCGGAAAAGAAATTAGCATTGAGTCCGCATGACGATAAGCGATATATTTGCAATAATTTGATTGATACTCTTCCTTGGGGGCATTACAGCATCGATTGAGAAAAACTGCGTCGTTTTATTATCCGTAAAAGAAAAAAGGAAGTGGTAGAGAGAGAGATTATCATAGGTCTTTGAAGTCTGTAACTGTCGGGGAGGGGATGCTTCCCATTGCAGATCTTCACTGTAAAAAGGAGTGGTAGGGAGACATCCTATATAACATCATATTCCAAGCGGCACGCTTCAGATCGAGACAACCATCGCTAAAAACCGTAGACTGCTAAACCATAGACCGCACGATGTATTACAACCGTTATTCGCCTGCTGAATGTAATCGTTCAAACGTTGAGGAGCTGCACAAAAAGAGGAGACTAAATAATATGTAAGTAGAAAGATGAAAATAATTATGAAAAAGTAATTTAGAAAAACGTCTAATTTTTTAAAAAATCTGTTGTAGGGTTTCTCAACAACAGCCCATTTCACGATCATCGATGATACAGCCGTCAACGTCGTGCGAGGGTTTTTTCAACAACCGTCCCATTTCACGATCATCGATGATACAGCCGTCACCGTCATCGTGCGAGAGTTTTCCCAACAACTCCATTTCACAATCATCAATGATGCAACCGCCGAGGAGTTTGCACAGCGCACGGGTCTTGAGTCGAAGATACTCCATAGCCGGCAATTATTTTAAGTACTTCGAAATTGGTGTGCGCGTTGACAACGATATTTGCGTGGAACTAGCTATAGGGGATAACCGTGGTAATGAAATTACATTTTTCCTGGACGCGTGGACAGAGTTATTGCGCACGAAGGAGTGTATTTCCGATTTACTTTTGCCGTCTATGCACAAACAGAAGCGAAAAATTAGTGATGATTTAACATTTCAAACAGTTAATATCGATGGTATGAATCTAGTGAAATTATCAAATCAGTTCACAGCTCTGTATATCACGGAAAAAACTATGCGTAACCTGTACAACCTCGATTTCTGCGTACACAACATGTATTCATGGTTGATAGATAATGTTCCCACAATTGTCGCTAAATTTACGAATTTCGTTGTTGCGGTGAAGGATAGTGACGCGAAGAATATCATGAAAACGATCGTCGAGAGCGAATCTTTCGATCAAAATTCGCTGATCGATTGCGAACTGTTGGCTTTGTGCGCTGATATCATTGCGACCGAGGCGTTTGCGCAAAAACAGATAGGTTAAAAACAAAGATAATGTGTGTAAAAATTATTGGAGGTCTTTTTGTAACGATATATTATTTTTTAAAAAATAAAAATTATTTAAGAAAATCTCTTTGTATTTTTATTTTATTTTATTGTAAAATTATTCTTTTATAATTCCTATAAAAATGAATTTCTACATATAAAGTATAGTCGTTTTAGAGAAAAATGAATTATCATATTACCATCCCTCAACCACATACTAATATGTCAACGTCTAAGGAGAGGGTTTAAGCTGTTCATTCAACGTTTAGGTTGTTCATCACATACAAAATCTTTCAGCAGGACTAAGGTTTCCACCCTGACTTATTAAGCAGAAAAGATAACTCCTCTACAGTAGATGATTTGGCTATGCATATAAGAACCCCGACCAACCAATTTAGAATTGCTACCAGTAAATGGTACAATGTCTACCAGTAAACGGTACAATGTAGACGGTCTGGGGACTTGCGGTCGTTGTCGTTAAGTTATTCTTTCGATTGGTTGGTCGGGGGGTTCTTATGTACATAGCTAAATCATCAACTGTAGAGGAGTTATCTTCTAGTAGACGGTTGAGGACGGTATATATGCAAATCGTCGACGGATCATGTTCTAGCGAGAAAGGATAGGGACAACGTCGCTATCTTGTGACGAGGGTAGAAAGTTAGCCGACACACATTACTCGACTGAAAGAAGTTTTTATTTAAATTTTATCGCAAATTACATTTTTCACAATTCATATAGAATAAAAGAATATAATTAAAAGAAGAGAAAAATTAATTATCTTACATATAAAATACGAGTAGAAAATACAATTAAAGTATATTCGTTTTAGATATCCATGAATTATGTGACGCATCCATTCCCAACCATTTTACGTATACTTTATTCCCCTTTCTGCGCAATATTTTTTCAACTAAGTATACGTCAGGATATTTTGCCGCGCGTATCTCGTGTTCGTAAAATCCTCCGGCGATAGGTTTGCCCCTCGAGTCGGCCAAGAGATACGTGACAGGATTCGTTCGTTTCACCGTGGTAATCTTGAATATTTCTGTTGACCAGTTTGGCGTGTATCCTTTGTCAAATAGAGTTTTGAACTTGCTGACGCGCACGTGATCATTAACCTTGAATTTGGCAGGACCAGCAATCTTCACGTTGTTGTACACGGTGGACAGAAGGTGTCCGGCATTTTTACGGTTCACATCGGCGGGTCGCATACGGATGGTACGATGTTTTCGATTATTGTAGTCCTTGGTCAACGTGGGAAGCGCATCGATCCAGCGATATTTTCCGCTCAACGAGAAAAATTTCCACATACTGTTCTTCAACGTACGATTGAAACGCTCCACGACGGATGCTTTCATAGGGCTAAACGTTGAATAATGGTGGATGTTACGTTTCCTCAGATATTCTTGGAACGTTGTATTGTAGAATTCTTTCCCCATGTCGGTCTGCAAGTTGTTCGGAGCTCTGCCATCCTTCTCCAACGCTGACGCGAAAGCTTTACACACGTCGCTCGCATTTTTACTCTTCAAAGGAACCGTCCACGCGTATTTGCTAAATACATCGATTATCGTAAGAATATATCGATGTCCACGATTGTTTCGCGCATAGTTTTGAACTTCAACGATATCGGCTTGCCAAAGATCATCGAATCCTCGCACAATCACACGTCTACGCGGGTAAAAACGTCTCGCCGGAGCATGCAGCTCTTCCACCACGTTTTCTTTACTCATCTTGTCGCTGTTATCTCGCTCTCTCTCAGTCATTGAAGCTCCAGCGCTCTCGCTCCTCAATACGTCGTATCTGCGTGTATACTTTATCACGTTTCACATATACTATACAGTTCCTCTAAAAATCTTCAAACTTCTCAGTTATATTTCCCGAACGCCTTGTATCGTAGTCAGTATTTCAGACTTTATCGTTTCTTTAGCAGTTTTCAGGTCTTCATTCTGTTTAACTAATATTTCAGACTTTATCGTCTCTTTAGCGGTTTTCAGTTCTTTGACCAGTGTTTTCATGATCTCGAACTCGAGCTTCGCGTTAAGCGTGTCCACGTATAATTTGGTCGCAGTGTGATCGTTTGCTTCAGGATTCGCCACGTGTCCGATCTTCATACCTTTTGCATCGTACAATTTAGCGTCATCGTTCAAACATATAGCGTTATCACGCACATAACTTTTCAAAACGTCAGGATAGAAAATCGAAGAAACATTCGACTCGCTTTTGTCCGCTTCGCGAAGTACTCTACCAAATTTGTCGATAGACATTTTTTTCGATCGAGTTAATCTTCTTCTTCTTCTTCGATTATCGCCAACTCGTATCGCTTGCACAAACGTTTTACCTGCTCTTCGACCCACAGTATTCGTTGAAATATCTCATCCAGTTTTATCCATAGACTTTGAAACCTCAAGTTCCAGCTTTCACCGTCGTCGTCTTCTCCCGAGGATATCGTTTGATTCGTTTCACAACAATTAAGACGAACGCGCATTTTATCGAGCCGTAACAATTTCATCGATCGACATTTCATTCGTCACTAACTCAACGAACCCACGCGCTTTAATTTATAATTATACCGGCTTCGCGAAGTTCTTCGATTATCGACATTATTTCGTTGTCATGGTTGGAATGACCGGCGTTCTTCGAAGCGGTTAACAATTTCAGACGATCGACGAGTTCGTTGGGATCATCCCAATGCACGTAATCGATCGGATTGTTGGTCACGCGCATAGAAGTTGGAAGTTCAATCCCCTTCCCACCTCGCGATGAAAACAACGGTCCTATAATTCTCCTATACTTGAATCCTTTGTTTCCCATTATCTGATTTCCACGTCGATGTGCATTCGTAAGAGTGAGAATTTTTTTGTACGCGATCTTATCATCCTCGGTATACAACCAATCATCGGGTATTCTTTTGAATATCAATTCGTAAAGACCGCGAGTCCCCTTGTACCGTATCCCGTTAATGATGATATCGTCGTTGCCGTCCACCTCGAACGTTGAATTTCCCATCATCATCTTATCATCTTTCAAACATACTCCGTACACGTTGTCAGAATTTTTCGTCGACCCGGTAAAAAATTTTTCTAAATATTCGCGCGCCAAAGGTCCAAGATTCTCGGATAGATGTTGATTTTCCTCTGGATGAGTTTCCGGATTTTCAAAAATATTACGCATTGAAGACTCCAAAGATACCGTGCGCGGTGATTCGAATGTATCTTGTTGTGGTACCGTAGTCGTTGATTCGATCTCGTCATCCTCATAGTCGTCATCATCATCGAGATATATTTTTTTCGAGGCGCGCGTTACATCAGCTTCGTCGTTCTTTTCCCCATTCTTCTTTATTCTTCTTCTTTTTTTCATAGAGGATGATGGCGTTCCCCTAATATCTGAGAATCTTTTTTTTTTTCGTAGGGAGGACGACGATGGTGTTTCCTTAATATCTGAGAACGCGTTGTCGTTCGGTTCGACAGTAGTCGTATTTTGAACTATCTGTTTCAACGGTTCGACGATCGGTTGTAAAGTCGTTCGCAAATTCGCCTCGGCCGTCATTTTCCCAACTTTCAACGCTAAATACTTTTTACGTATGGTATCGCTGGTCTTTGCTATTTCGTTCACGATCGAAGCTCGGAGCTTCTCCTTCTTTTCCTTTTTGCCTGACATATTCGTTGCGCAAGAGAGATTACAGCCACGATACAGCACCGACGACTCTTATCGAGCAACTGTATTCGCTACAGTACGACAAACTCGTTAAATCCACGTCTGTAACGACCACGATTCGCAGGGCTGTCTTTATCGATTACGAGAAATCCGTACTTCTTTCGCCAACAATTCGCGCATAACGTGCTAAACGTCTCGAATGACATATCGGTATTTACATGATCCTGATGAATGTGACGTAAATTCATGGTATCCTGTTTGAACAAAATCAACAGATTGGCATTGTCACGAATTAAATGTTTAGGTATTCTCGCGTACGACTGACCCAGGTAGAAGCAATCGATGTGCGAATGTCTACCCATCGCGAAATACTCTCTCATGATATCCTGCTCATCGCACGCCACGTCGTCGAAGATAAATATCGAATCGGGCCGTGCCTCTGTGGGGAGGATTACATCGACGTTGTCCGCGAACGCGAAGTATCCCACATCCTTCCCCACGGATGAGAACAGTTTGCTCAAGTATCGATATTTTGGCTGACTCAACGATTTTGAGTACACGTAGACATTGGCGAATCGTAGCCCGTTCGCGCTCTCCAGCAGGCTAACCATAACGTTCGTTTTACCACATCCTGACGGACCGCTTATGACGCATCGTATATTGCCCGGTAACAATGATCCATGTTTCCGCATCGTCTCGTCGCAATCGTCGAACGCGCGACACGTTGGAACACGAATATCCAAAGATTGTCTCACAAAACGCATGTTCTGATTGATTCGATGAGGGGGGTAGGTGGGTAGTATTTATACGGCAGCTCGAACACTATTAGTATCAGTCACCCTAAAGGGTTTGCTTCTTTTAAAGAGAGAGCAGAGAAATTTTTAAAAGAGAGAACAGAAAAATATAGCTCATGCGTGTGAATCATCGTTCAAAACGGTGTCCCGGTTCGCATACGGGTAAGGGGTTCTTAAACAGAGCTATAAACGCGTTACCGTTCGAATTACATATACCCGGTTATCAATTCTGCGGTCCTGGTACGAAACTGACCGCTCGATTAGCTCGTGGGGATCGAGGAATCAATCCGTTGGATGCAGCCTGTCGCGAACACGATATAACGTATTCACGATACAAGGATCTTGGAAATCGTCACGCAGCCGACAGCGTTTTGGCAGATCGAGCGCTGCATCGAGTAACGTCTGGGGACGCAACGTTGGGAGAGAAGGTGTCTGCGGCCGCAGTGTTGGCAGCCATGAAAGCTAAAACGAAATTGGGCATGGGTCTGACAAAGAAAAAAGGTGAAAAGAGAAAAAAACAACGAATTCTCCCAATCGCCAAACGCGGTGGTTTTCTGCCGCTGCTGCTGCCTGCTTTGTCGGCTATAGGAGCATTGACAGGTGTTGCCGCAGGAGTAGTCAAAGCCATAAACGCTGCGAAAGCTGCGAAGAAACAATTACAAGAAGCGGAACGACACAATCGAGCCATGGAAGGTCGTGGAGTATATCTCACACCGTATAAGCATGGCAAAGGTTTAAAGAGGGGGGGAAAAAAAAAACGAAGAAAGACAACACAACGACGGATATAGAATTGATGACCATCTGTAAAGGATTACCGTATTTTCGTGGAGTTTTTATGCGTGATGATTTACCACTGCGCGCGTGGGTAAACGAGCGGGGTATAGTCAATCTAGATAATAGTCATGGACCGGGAACGCACTGGGTCGCATACATAAAACACGGCTCGCGCGTCAAATACTTTGATAGTTTTGGAAATCTTCGACCACCGATCGAGTTGATTCGCTATTTCGGCGCGAACGCGACGATCTTATATAACCACAAACGTTTTCAAAAGTACGACGAAAGCGTGTGTGGGCAATTGTGTGTGAAATTTCTTCGAGAAACTACATTTTAAATTCTCTGGAAAGAGTCTCTCTCTGCACGATGCATGCGAAAAAGTCATTTACGCTCACGTTGTCGGGGAGAAGCAGCATACTGTCGTCCAAGTACTTTCCACCCATAGATCTGACCAATGGTGAATACGAGTTGGGATTGCTCGATTTACAAACTTATTACACGATACCGAACATTAGCGCCAACATCGGAAACAATCGATTCTACTTCGGTGAAAAAGACGAGGAGATCGTCATCCCCGACGGTTCGTACGAATTGGAAGCGATCAACGCGTACTTGAGACGTGAAATACGCGCGCGATATCCCCCCAAAAATGTTGACAAGTCATCCGCCGCCTCCGATATCGAATATCCGCTGGTCCTACGAGCAAACAACAACACCATGAAAAGCGAAATTATAAGCAAATATCAAATAAACTTTACAAAGCCTCGCAACGTGGGATCTATTCTGGGATTTTCCTTGAATCGTGTTTTGCCACCGAACGCGTGGCACACGTCAAACGCACCTGTGAATATCATCAACGTGAATATCGTACGAGTGGAATGTAACATAACCACCGGATCGTACGACAATGGTAAACTCGTTCACACGATACATGAGTTCGCGCCTCAGGTACCACCAGGGTATAAATTATCGGAAACGCCCGCACGAGTCATTTACCTTCCGATCGTTGCACGAGTAATTGACGATTTAACGATTCGCATAGTTGACCAATCCGGACGTTTGATTGATTTTCGAGGTGAAGAAATCACGGTGCGACTACACGTTCGACGAAGCAATGCTGATTCATAACAATACGACATTCCATACGTTGAACAACAGCAGCACATTGATTCGCAAGAAACTAACTGTGAAAAAAAACGTAAAGTCGCCGATACGTAAGAAATTAACCGTGGAAAACGCAAAGTATCTACGATCTTTGGGATTTATTGTTAAAAAGTGAGAGGAAAAATCATGTTCAACGACATTTTGAACATCTCCGAAGCACCGGTTTTCGACAATCGCATAACGAAGATTGAGCTGCACACGTACAATCCATACGCCAACACGACGTTTGAAAACAGCGATGAAATACGGATACCCATTCAGCAACAAGATCTGTACACGCTCCCGTGTAAAAGCTTCCTATACGTTGAGGGAAAACTTAGTTTACCGGGGAAACTCGAATTACCGGTTGGAGCAGGAGAATCCTCCATCGATGCGGCGACTCTCGAGAACAATGCCGTTGCGTTTATGTTCGAGGAAATACGCTATGAATTGAACGGAGTGGAAATCGATCGGTCCAGAAATCCTGGTGCAACGACAACTCTGAAGAATTATGTGAGTCTGTCCAAAACGAGAAGCGACGCGTTATCCAACGCTGGTTGGCTGTATGACGATGATCGGCGGAAGCAAACGGCAACGACCACGGCTGCGATCAATTTCAACTTTTGCGTGCCTATGAGCGTTTTATTAGGTTTCTGCGAAGATTACAAACGTGTTGTGATAAATGCTCGACACGAATTGATTTTGATCCGCTCGCGTACCGACGCAAACGCGTTGTTCAGTCCTTCCGACAACGTGAAACCTATTCTGGATCTGTACAAAATTCAATGGCGAATGCCACACGTTGCATTGGATGAAATACATAAGCTGTCCATGTTACGTATTTTAGACAGTGACAGACCGATTGGTATGAGTTTTCGATCGTGGGATCTGTTCGAATATCCTCTACTACAGACGACTACGAAGCATACATGGGCGATAAAAACGGCTCAACAAATGGAAAAACCGCGATACGTGATATTCGCTTTGCAAACCAATCGAAAGAATAACTTAACGAAAACGGCCGCGCAATTCGATCATTGCGCATTATCAAATATTCGACTTTACTTGAACTCGGAAACCTATCCGTATGATGATTTAAATATGGATTTCGAGAAAGGTAAATACGCATTGCTCTACGACATGTATGCAAAATTCCAAGAATCGTACTATGGAAACGGCGAAGCGCTACTCAACGTCTCAGATTTCCTGCGATACGGTCCGCTCGTCGTTCTCGATTGTTCTCGACAAAACGAAGCGCTAAAAAATGGTACGGTTGACGTGCGAATAGAATTCGAATGCCGAACCGACGTCCCCCCATCGACAACAGCCTACTGTTTGATGATACATGACCGCATCGTGGAGTACAGTCCATTAACAAACATTGTTAGAAAAATTACTTAAACCGCTCTTATGTTATAAAATATATATGTTTTATCAAATAAAAAATTATGCGAATGATCTTTTTATTTAAAAACAATCCTCCTCCTCCTCCTCCTACAATTAAACTCGTATTTTATTAAAAGAAAAAATATAGTAATGATATCACTCTTGCACCATAGAACGAGATATGGTGGTAGGGGTACTCATTATAAATAGCTCGTCGCATCGTTGTGCGAAGCTGTGTCTGACTAAACGTCAAAGAAAACATTAAACTAGTGTTTCATTGCCGAGTGTATACGGAAGTTTGTAAAGTGATATATAGGATACTGTGCGTTCTAATCATTTCTTCAATTGTAAGTATAATATAAAAATTTTTTAAAGAAATATATAAAATAAATATAAAATAAATAAAAATATATATAAAATAAATAAAAAAACTTTTTTATTATTTAGATGGATAAAATCACGCAAATCATAGACATGGACGGATTCATGATTAACAAAAAATTCATGTATAAAGAAATGGCTATTGTAAATGCATGTTGTGACGGCTCCCTACTGGCCGAATTTTTATTAGATACGAGTTTCAATTGTTTGTCGAACGCTGACAAGAAATCGGCGTGGTACGTTACTAATTTTGTACACGGGATGCCATTCAACAATTTTGGCAATGAAAAATTTAGGCAAGAAGATATATTTGGAGTCATTGAAAATTTTGTTCGCGAATATAAAAATCCGCTGATTGCCTACAAAGGAGGATGTTTTGAAAGAGACATCCTTCGAAAAATGAATATAAACTCAATAAATTTAGAGGATTTTGGGTGTCCAAAATATGACGTACTAGTTCAGGATCCCGTTTATAACATTGGTGAGGTACCATGTCGACTTCATTGTTGGCGTTCGACAAAACAATTGAAACCGTATCATTGCAGTATGCGCGAAGTTAAAACATTTCGCGCATGGATGAATAATAATAAAAATTGTAAAGTATAAGAATTTTTTCCTGCGAATTAAAAACCACAAAAACATGACACCTCTTTTTTACATTTTTGATTTTTTCACAGCGTTCCACAATGATTGAAAAATCTGAGGCAGCCGTCACAACAACAGTTGATCACGCAACACCACCACCCGATTATCGTCTCGAACGTGACAGACTTCAAAGTTTTCACAACTGGCGTTACTCGCACATCGTCCAACCGGAGAAACTTGCTGCCGCAGGATTTTTCTATCTGGGTGATGAGGATTTCGTTGAATGTTTCGAATGTGGTATACAGCTGACTCGATGGGAAGAGGATGATGATCCCATGAAGGAACATCGCGTCTGGTCCAGATTCTGTGGATACGTGTGTGGGGTGAACTGTGGCAACGTACCGATCGGAGTCGATCCGGATACAATCCAGCCAAACCCACGCGGTATGGACGTTTGCGGAATTATTAAGGAGTCGTCGCTTGAAGGTAAATAAATTTCCAAAATATGTTAAAGTAAATGTTAAAAAAGAAAAGAATACTAAAATAATATAATATGTTTTGTTTGTTTGCAGGAAAACAACAACAACAACAACAACAACAACAACAATGAAAATGTTATTTTTTATTTTAGTTTTTATTTTTTGTTTTTTATATATTAACGTTTAATTTTTTATTTTCTTATTATATATTAATGTTTTAATTTTTAATTTTTTAATCAATAAAAAAATATAAAATATTCTTGTTGATGATTATCACCGCCATCACATACTCCTCATCCCATTCTTCCATCTTTAATTAATAATATATTCTTTTTAATTTTTAATTTTTAACTTCCCGATTCATAGGGAAGTTACTGTAATTTATTATGTATATGCTTAATTTTTTAATCAATAAAAAAATATAAAATATTCTTGTTGATGATTATCACCGCCATCACATACTCCTCATCCCATTCTTCCATCTTTAATTAATAATATATTCTTTTTAATTTTTAATTTTTAACTTCCCGATTCATAGGGAAGTTACTGTAATTTATTATGTATATGCTTAATTTTTTAATCAATAAAAAAATATAAAATATTCTTGTCGATGTTTATCACCGCCATCACATACTCCTCATCCCATTCTTCCATCTTAATTAATAATATATATTCTTTATTTCAGCCTTATAGCTAAGAAATTAGACTTGTAATTTTTAAAAAATATGTTTTTGAATTATTTTTAAAGTAAAATCTTAAAAATATATTAAATTATATATAATACATCTGTTTGGGAGCGAACAAAAAATAAAAGATACATTATTTGAAAATATGTACTTTTTTATTCAAATAAAAAGTTATAAAAACATTTTTTTAGGAATTGTTATTATATATTAACATTGTTTTCGGCAGCAGTAGCATTCTGAAAGAAATAAATGTATTAATGTTTAATTAATAAAAAAATATATACAATTATTAATATTTTTACTTACGAGATTTATGGTTGTCACGTTAACCGCCGTCGCATACTCCTCACTCCATTCTTCCATATTAATTCCATAGCGTTTCATTGCATAGCGCCATCCGCCAATGAACGCTGCTTTCTCCTCTGCAGAGTTAAATGTCTATTGATAAAAATAACATTGTAACATGTAAATTCAATAACAATAAATAATATATCACATGCAATATTTTTTGTACTTACAATTAACTCCATAACATCACTAAGTGGTAGATTTTCGTCAATATAATAACTTGTCATGATAACGTCCGCACTAATTCTGTACATGAGTGTCGACAACACCCATTCTTTTAAACACATATCCCCTCCAGAAAAGATGCGACAAGATGTCCGCTCGCGAGATTAAGAAAACGTTCGTTGCAGTAATCTCAAACTCGTGAAAATGTATGTTTCAATTAACGCTACGCTAAATCGAGAGAACTGATAACACTGATGTGTCCAAATGTCTCGAGGCTTGGAAGTCTCGAGGTCTCGTTTGCAACTCGACACCGGCCGCTACTACAGATTATAAAACGCTCATCTTGAACGATATAAACAATGTACTGAGTTCGGACGCGTTCAAGATTCTATGACTCTCTCTCTTACATCGTGAACGGTCTCTTTCTTTCTCACATCGCGTTCAGGTCAATCGTCTTAAACGATGGGTAGGAACGACGTTCGAACACGTTCAAGGTCAAGTCTAAAGCATGTGTTCCCCAGGGGTATCGTATTACATCTGTCGTAGGTACAATAGGAATGCATCGAGTAGATAAGAGGAAACTATATACAGCTGTGTATAGATAGTATGGTCTCGCTATGTTTTTAAAATAAATCCCCCCTCCCCCACGAAAATTATCTTCTCGATGTATCATATTCGCGAAGCACGTTCGGAATATCATATTCGCAAAACCCTTGTCATAGATAAGAGGAAACTATATACAGCTGTGTACAGATAATGTGGTCCCCCCTCCCCCACCCCCCGCAAAAAGTATGCTCGCACTATAACGTGGGAAACAGTCCTTGAAAAGACCCCCCCTCCCCCCCCGCAAAAGTAGCTCGCGCTATAAGGTGGGAAACTGTCCTTGAAAAATCCCCCCCTCCCCCACCCCCGCAAAGTAGCTCGCGCTATAAGGTAATGGTGCCGGTAAGGTAGGAATCTACCTACAATGATAAGTCTGATCGTAGAACCGGCATACACTATCTACTACAGTTCGCAGTTCACAGTTCACAGATCACAGTTCACAGTTCACAGTTCACAGTTCACAGTTCACAGTCCACGGATGACAGTTCACAGTCTTCATTTCACACTTCACAGTTCGCAGTTCACAGTTCACAGATCACAGTTCACAGTTCACAGTTCACAGTTCACAGATCACTGTTCACAGTTTACAGTTATCAGTTTACAGTTCTCATTTCACAGTTGACAGTTCACAGTTCACAGTTCACAGATCACAGTTCACAGATTACAGTTCACAGTTGACAGTTGATAGTTCACAGTACAAACTTCACAGTTCACAGTCCACAGTTCACTGTTCACAGGTCACAGTTCACAGTCCACTGTTCACAGTTCACAGTTCTCAGTTCACAGATCACAGTTCACAGACTTCATTTCACAATTCAGTTTTCACAGTTCACAGTTCACAGTTCTCAGTTCACAGATCACAGTTCACTGTTCACAGATCACAGTTCACAGTTCACAGTTCACATTTCACAGTCTTCATTTCACACTTCAGTCTTCACAGTGCACAGTTCACAGTCCACAGATCACAGTTCACAGTTCTCAGTTCACAGATCACAGTTCACAGTCTTCATTTCACACTTCACAGTTCGCAGTTCACAGTTCACAGATCACAGTTCACAGTTCACAGTTCACAGTCCACAGATCACAGTTCACAGATCACTGTTCACAGTTTACAGTTATCAGTTTACAGTTCTCATTTCACAGTTGACAGTTCACAGTTCACAGTTCACACTTCACAGTTCACAGTTCACAGTTCACAGTCCACAGTTCACAGTTCACAGTCCACAGTCCACAGTTCAGAGTTCACAGTTCTCAGTTCACAGATCACAGTTTACAGTCTTCATTTCACAGTTCACAGTTCACAGTGCACAGTTCACAGTTCCCCGTTCACAGTATTCATTTCACATTTCACAGTATTCATTTCACATTTCACAGTTCGCAGTTCACAGTTGACAGTTCACAGTCCACAGTTCACAGTTCACAGTTCACAGTTTACAGTTCTCAGTTTACAGTTCTCAGTTCACAGTTCACAGTTCACAGTTCACAGTTCACAGTTTACAGTTCTCAGTTCACAGTTCACAGTTCACAGTTCACAGTTCACAGTTCACAGTTCACAGTCCACAGTCCACAGTCCACAGTTCACAGTTCACAGTTCACAGTTCACACTTCACAGTTCACAGTTCACAGTTCACTGTTCACAATTCACAGTTCACAGTTCACAGTTCACAGTTCACTGTTCACTGTTCACAGTTCACAGTCTTCATTTCACAATTCACAGTTCACAGATCACAGTTCACAGTTCACAGTTCACAGTTCACAGTTCACAGTTCACAGTCTTCGTTTCACACTTCAGCCTTCAAAGTGCATAGGTTACAGTCCACAGATCACAGTTCACAGTCCACAGTTCACAGTTCACAGTTCTCAGTTCACAGATCACAGTTCACAGTCTTCATTTCACAGTTCACAGTTCACAGTTCACAGTCTTCGTTTCACACTTCAGCCTTCAAAGTGCATAGGTTACAGTCCACAGATCACAGTTCACAGTTCTCAGTTCACAGATCACAGTTCACAGTCATCATTTCACACTTCACAGTTCGCAGTTCACAGTTCACAGATCACAGTTCACAGATTACAGTTGACAGTTCACAGTACACACTTCACAGTTCACAGTCCACAGTTCACTGTTCACAATTCACAGTTCACAGTTCACAGTCCACAGTTCACTATTCACAGCTCACAGTACACAGTCTTCATTTCACACTTCAGTCTTCACAGTGCACAGGTTACAGTCCACAGATCACAGTTCACAGTTCACAGTTCACAGATCACTGATCACAGTTTACAGTTCTCAGTTTACAGTTCTCATTTCACAGTTGACAGTTCACAGTTCACACTTCACAGTTCACAGTTCACAGTCCACAGTTCACTGTTCACAATTCGCAGTTCACAGTTGGCAGTTCACAGTCCACAGTTCACTATTCACAGTTCACAGTTCTCAGTTCACAGATCACAGTTCACAGTCTTCATTTCATACTTCACAGTTCGCAGTTCACAGTCCGCAATTCACAGTTCACAGATCACAGTTCACAGTTCACAGTTCACAGTTCACAGTTCACAGTTCACAGTTCACAGTTCACAGTTTACAGTTCTCAGTTTACAGTTCTCAGTTCACAGTTGACAGTTGACAGTTCACAGTTCACAGTCTTCGTTTCACACTTCAGCCTTCACAGTGCATAGGTTACAGTCCACAGATCACAGTTCACAGTTCTCAGTTCACAGATCACAGTTCACAGTCATCATTTCACACTTCACAGTTCGCAGTTCACAGTTCACAGATCACAGTTCACAGATTACAGTTGACAGTTCACAGTACACACTTCACAGTTCACAGTCCACAGTTCACTGTTCACAATTCACAGTTCACAGTTCACAGTCCACAGTTCACAGTTCACAGTCCACAGTTCACTGTTCACAATTCACAGTTCACAGTTCACAGATTACAGTTCACAGATTACAGTTCACAGTTGACAGTTGACAGTTCACAGTACACACTTCACAGTTCACAGTTCACAGTCCACAGTTCACAGTTCACAGTTCACAGTTTACAGTTCTCAGTTCTCAGTTCACAGTTCACAGTTCACAGTTCACAGTTCACTGTTCACTGTTCACAGTTCACAGTCTTCATTTCACAATTCACAGTTCACAGATCACAGTTCACAGTTCACAGTTCACAGTTCACAGTTCACAGTTCACAGTTTACAGTTCTCAGTTCACAGTTCACAGTTCACAGTTCACAGTTCACAGTTCACAGTTCACAGTTCACAGTTCACAGTTTACAGTTCTCAGTTCACAGTTCACAGTTCACAGTTCACAGTTCACAGTTCACAGTTCACAATCCACAGTCCACAGTTCACAGTTCACAGTTCACAGTTCACACTTCACAGTTCACAGTTCACAGTTCACAGTCCACAGTTCACTGTTCACAATTCACAGTTCACAGTTCACAGTTCACAGTTCACTGTTCACTGTTCACAGTTCACAGTCTTCATTTCACAATTCACAGTTCACAGATCACAGTTCACAGTTCACAGTTCACAGTTCACAGTTCACAGTTCACAGTTTACAGTTCTCAGTTCACAGTTCACAGTTCACAGTTCACAGTTCACAGTTCACAGTTCACAGTTCACAGTCCACAGTTCACAGTTCACAGTTCTCAGTTCACAGATCACAGTTCACAGTCTTCATTTCACAGTTCACAGTTCACAGTTCACAGTCTTCGTTTCACACTTCAGCCTTCAAAGTGCATAGGTTACAGTCCACAGATCACAGTTCACAGTTCTCAGTTCACAGATCACAGTTCACAGTCATCATTTCACACTTCACAGTTCGCAGTTCACAGTTCACAGATCACAGTTCACAGATTACAGTTGACAGTTCACAGTACACACTTCACAGTTCACAGTCCACAGTTCACTGTTCACAATTCACAGTTCACAGTTCACAGTCCACAGTTCACTATTCACAGCTCACAGTACACAGTCTTCATTTCACACTTCAGTCTTCACAGTGCACAGGTTACAGTCCACAGATCACAGTTCACAGTTCACAGTTCACAGATCACTGATCACAGTTTACAGTTCTCAGTTTACAGTTCTCATTTCACAGTTGACAGTTCACAGTTCACACTTCACAGTTCACAGTTCACAGTCCACAGTTCACTGTTCACAATTCGCAGTTCACAGTTGGCAGTTCACAGTCCACAGTTCACTATTCACAGTTCACAGTTCTCAGTTCACAGATCACAGTTCACAGTCTTCATTTCATACTTCACAGTTCACAGATCACAGTTCACAGTCTTCATTTCACACTTAACAGTTCGCAGTTCACAGTTCACAGTTCACAGATCACATTTCACAGTTCACAGTTCACAGTCCACAGATCACAGTTCACAGTCTTCATTTCACACTTCACAGTTCGCAGTTCACAGTACGCAGTTCACAGTTCACAGATCACAGTTCACAGTTCACAGTTCACAGTTCACAGTTCACAGTTCACAGTTCACAGTTCACAGTTCACAGTTTACAGTTCTCAGTTTACAGTTCTCTGTTCACAGTTGACAGTTGACAGTTCACAGTTCACAGTCTTCGTTTCACACTTCAGCCTTCACAGTGCATAGGTTACAGTCCACAGATCACAGTTCACAGTTCTCAGTTCACAGATCACAGTTCACAGTCATCATTTCACACTTCACAGTTCGCAGTTCACAGTTCACAGATCACAGTTCACAGATTACAGTTGACAGTTCACAGTACACACTTCACAGTTCACAGTCCACAGTTCACTGTTCACAATTCACAGTTCACAGTTCACAGTCCACAGTTCACTATTCACAGCTCACAGTACACAGTTCACTGTTCACAATTCACAGTTCACAGTTCACAGTTGACAGATTACAGTTCACAGTTGACAGTTGACAGTTCACAGTACACACTTCACAGTTCACAGTTCACAGTCCACAGTTCACAGTTCACAGTTCACAGTTTACAGTTCTCAGTTCACAGTTCACAGTTCACAGTTCACAGTTCACAGATTACAGTTCACAGTTGACAGTTGACAGTTCACAGTACACACTTCACAGTTCACAGTCCACAGTTCACTGTTCACAATTCACAGTTCACAGTTCACAGTCTTCATTTCACACTTGACAGTTCGCAGTTCACAGTTCACAGTTCGCAGTTCACAGTTCACAGATCACAGTTCACAGTTCACAGTTCACAGTTCACAGATCACTGTTCACAGTTTACAGTTATCAGTTTACAGTTCTCATTTCACAGTTGACAGTTCACAGTTCACAGTTCACAGATCACAGTTCACAGATTACAGTTCACAGTTGACAGTTGATAGTTCACAGTACAAACTTCACAGTTCACAGTCCACAGTTCACTGTTCACAGGTCACAGTTCACAGTCCACTGTTCACAGTTCACAGTTCTCAGTTCACAGATCACAGTTCACAGACTTCATTTCACAATTCAGTTTTCACAGTTCACAGTTCACAGTTCTCAGTTCACAGATCACAGTTCACTGTTCACAGATCACAGTTCACAGTTCACAGTTCACATTTCACAGTCTTCATTTCACACTTCAGTCTTCACAGTGCACAGTTCACAGTCCACAGATCACAGTTCACAGTTCTCAGTTCACAGATCACAGTTCACAGTCTTCATTTCACACTTCACAGTTCGCAGTTCACAGTTCACAGATCACAGTTCACAGTTCACAGTTCACAGTCCACAGATCACAGTTCACAGATCACTGTTCACAGTTTACAGTTATCAGTTTACAGTTCTCATTTCACAGTTGACAGTTCACAGTTCACAGTTCACACTTCACAGTTCACAGTTCACAGTTCACAGTCCACAGTTCACAGTTCACAGTCCACAGTCCACAGTTCAGAGTTCACAGTTCTCAGTTCACAGATCACAGTTTACAGTCTTCATTTCACAGTTCACAGTTCACAGTGCACAGTTCACAGTTCCCCGTTCACAGTATTCATTTCACATTTCACAGTATTCATTTCACATTTCACAGTTCGCAGTTCACAGTTGACAGTTCACAGTCCACAGTTCACAGTTCACAGTTCACAGTTTACAGTTCTCAGTTTACAGTTCTCAGTTCACAGTTCACAGTTCACAGTTCACAGTTCACAGTTTACAGTTCTCAGTTCACAGTTCACAGTTCACAGTTCACAGTTCACAGTTCACAGTTCACAGTCCACAGTCCACAGTCCACAGTTCACAGTTCACAGTTCACAGTTCACACTTCACAGTTCACAGTTCACAGTTCACTGTTCACAATTCACAGTTCACAGTTCACAGTTCACAGTTCACTGTTCACTGTTCACAGTTCACAGTCTTCATTTCACAATTCACAGTTCACAGATCACAGTTCACAGTTCACAGTTCACAGTTCACAGTTCACAGTTCACAGTCTTCGTTTCACACTTCAGCCTTCAAAGTGCATAGGTTACAGTCCACAGATCACAGTTCACAGTCCACAGTTCACAGTTCACAGTTCTCAGTTCACAGATCACAGTTCACAGTCTTCATTTCACAGTTCACAGTTCACAGTTCACAGTCTTCGTTTCACACTTCAGCCTTCAAAGTGCATAGGTTACAGTCCACAGATCACAGTTCACAGTTCTCAGTTCACAGATCACAGTTCACAGTCATCATTTCACACTTCACAGTTCGCAGTTCACAGTTCACAGATCACAGTTCACAGATTACAGTTGACAGTTCACAGTACACACTTCACAGTTCACAGTCCACAGTTCACTGTTCACAATTCACAGTTCACAGTTCACAGTCCACAGTTCACTATTCACAGCTCACAGTACACAGTCTTCATTTCACACTTCAGTCTTCACAGTGCACAGGTTACAGTCCACAGATCACAGTTCACAGTTCACAGTTCACAGATCACTGATCACAGTTTACAGTTCTCAGTTTACAGTTCTCATTTCACAGTTGACAGTTCACAGTTCACACTTCACAGTTCACAGTTCACAGTCCACAGTTCACTGTTCACAATTCGCAGTTCACAGTTGGCAGTTCACAGTCCACAGTTCACTATTCACAGTTCACAGTTCTCAGTTCACAGATCACAGTTCACAGTCTTCATTTCATACTTCACAGTTCGCAGTTCACAGTCCGCAATTCACAGTTCACAGATCACAGTTCACAGTTCACAGTTCACAGTTCACAGTTCACAGTTCACAGTTCACAGTTCACAGTTTACAGTTCTCAGTTTACAGTTCTCAGTTCACAGTTGACAGTTGACAGTTCACAGTTCACAGTCTTCGTTTCACACTTCAGCCTTCACAGTGCATAGGTTACAGTCCACAGATCACAGTTCACAGTTCTCAGTTCACAGATCACAGTTCACAGTCATCATTTCACACTTCACAGTTCGCAGTTCACAGTTCACAGATCACAGTTCACAGATTACAGTTGACAGTTCACAGTACACACTTCACAGTTCACAGTCCACAGTTCACTGTTCACAATTCACAGTTCACAGTTCACAGTCCACAGTTCACAGTTCACAGTCCACAGTTCACTGTTCACAATTCACAGTTCACAGTTCACAGATTACAGTTCACAGATTACAGTTCACAGTTGACAGTTGACAGTTCACAGTACACACTTCACAGTTCACAGTTCACAGTCCACAGTTCACAGTTCACAGTTCACAGTTTACAGTTCTCAGTTCTCAGTTCACAGTTCACAGTTCACAGTTCACAGTTCACTGTTCACTGTTCACAGTTCACAGTCTTCATTTCACAATTCACAGTTCACAGATCACAGTTCACAGTTCACAGTTCACAGTTCACAGTTCACAGTTCACAGTTTACAGTTCTCAGTTCACAGTTCACAGTTCACAGTTCACAGTTCACAGTTCACAGTTCACAGTTCACAGTTCACAGTTTACAGTTCTCAGTTCACAGTTCACAGTTCACAGTTCACAGTTCACAGTTCACAGTTCACAATCCACAGTCCACAGTTCACAGTTCACAGTTCACAGTTCACACTTCACAGTTCACAGTTCACAGTTCACAGTCCACAGTTCACTGTTCACAATTCACAGTTCACAGTTCACAGTTCACAGTTCACTGTTCACTGTTCACAGTTCACAGTCTTCATTTCACAATTCACAGTTCACAGATCACAGTTCACAGTTCACAGTTCACAGTTCACAGTTCACAGTTCACAGTTTACAGTTCTCAGTTCACAGTTCACAGTTCACAGTTCACAGTTCACAGTTCACAGTTCACAGTTCACAGTCCACAGTTCACAGTTCACAGTTCTCAGTTCACAGATCACAGTTCACAGTCTTCATTTCACAGTTCACAGTTCACAGTTCACAGTCTTCGTTTCACACTTCAGCCTTCAAAGTGCATAGGTTACAGTCCACAGATCACAGTTCACAGTTCTCAGTTCACAGATCACAGTTCACAGTCATCATTTCACACTTCACAGTTCGCAGTTCACAGTTCACAGATCACAGTTCACAGATTACAGTTGACAGTTCACAGTACACACTTCACAGTTCACAGTCCACAGTTCACTGTTCACAATTCACAGTTCACAGTTCACAGTCCACAGTTCACTATTCACAGCTCACAGTACACAGTCTTCATTTCACACTTCAGTCTTCACAGTGCACAGGTTACAGTCCACAGATCACAGTTCACAGTTCACAGTTCACAGATCACTGATCACAGTTTACAGTTCTCAGTTTACAGTTCTCATTTCACAGTTGACAGTTCACAGTTCACACTTCACAGTTCACAGTTCACAGTCCACAGTTCACTGTTCACAATTCGCAGTTCACAGTTGGCAGTTCACAGTCCACAGTTCACTATTCACAGTTCACAGTTCTCAGTTCACAGATCACAGTTCACAGTCTTCATTTCATACTTCACAGTTCACAGATCACAGTTCACAGTCTTCATTTCACACTTAACAGTTCGCAGTTCACAGTTCACAGTTCACAGATCACATTTCACAGTTCACAGTTCACAGTCCACAGATCACAGTTCACAGTCTTCATTTCACACTTCACAGTTCGCAGTTCACAGTACGCAGTTCACAGTTCACAGATCACAGTTCACAGTTCACAGTTCACAGTTCACAGTTCACAGTTCACAGTTCACAGTTCACAGTTCACAGTTTACAGTTCTCAGTTTACAGTTCTCTGTTCACAGTTGACAGTTGACAGTTCACAGTTCACAGTCTTCGTTTCACACTTCAGCCTTCACAGTGCATAGGTTACAGTCCACAGATCACAGTTCACAGTTCTCAGTTCACAGATCACAGTTCACAGTCATCATTTCACACTTCACAGTTCGCAGTTCACAGTTCACAGATCACAGTTCACAGATTACAGTTGACAGTTCACAGTACACACTTCACAGTTCACAGTCCACAGTTCACTGTTCACAATTCACAGTTCACAGTTCACAGTCCACAGTTCACTATTCACAGCTCACAGTACACAGTTCACTGTTCACAATTCACAGTTCACAGTTCACAGTTCACAGATTACAGTTCACAGTTGACAGTTGACAGTTCACAGTACACACTTCACAGTTCACAGTTCACAGTCCACAGTTCACAGTTCACAGTTCACAGTTTACAGTTCTCAGTTCACAGTTCACAGTTCACAGTTCACAGTTCACAGATTACAGTTCACAGTTGACAGTTGACAGTTCACAGTACACACTTCACAGTTCACAGTCCACAGTTCACTGTTCACAATTCACAGTTCACAGTTCACAGTCTTCATTTCACACTTGACAGTTCGCAGTTCACAGTTCACAGATCACAGTTCACAGATTACAGTTCACAGTTGACAGTTGACAGTTCACAGTACACATTTCACAGTTCACAGTCCACGGTTCACTGTTCACAATTCACAGTTCACAGTTCACAGATTACAGTTCACAGTTGACAGTTGACAGTTCACAGTACACACTTCACAGTTCACAGTCCACAGTTCACTATTCACAGCTCACAGTTCTCAGTTCACAGATCACAGTTCACAGTCTCCATTTCACACTTCACAGTTCGCAGTTCACAGTTCACAGATCACAGTTCACAGTTCACAGTTCACACTTCACAGTTCACAGATCACAGTTCTCAGTTGACAGATCTCAGTTCACAGTCTTCATTTCACACTTCACAGTTCGCAGTTCACAGTTCACAGATTACAGTTCACAGTTGACAGTTGACAGTTCACAGTACACGCTTCACAGTTCACAGTCCACAGTTCACTGTTCACAATTCACAGTTCACAGTTCACAGTCCACAGTTCACTATTCACAGCTCACAGTACACAGTCTTCATTTCACACTTCAGTCTTCACAGTGCACAGGTTACAGTCCACAGATCACAGTTCACAGTTCTCAGTTCACAGATCACAGTTCACAGTCTTCATTTCACACTTGACAGTTCGCAGTTCACAGTTCACAGATCACAGTTCACAGATTACAGTTCACAGTTGACAGTTGACAGTTCACAGTACACACTTCACAGTTCACAGTCCACAGTTCACTGTTCACAATTCACAGTTCACAGTTCACAGTCCACAGTTCACTATTCACAGCTCACAGTTCTCAGTTCACAGATCACAGTTCACAGTCTCCATTTCACACTTCACAGTTCGCAGTTCACAGTTCACAGATCACAGTTCACAGTTCACAGTTCACACTTCACAGTTCACAGATCACAGTTCTCAGTTCACAGATCTCAGTTCACAGTCTTCATTTCACAGTTCACAGTTCACAGTTCACAGTTCACTGATTACAGTTCACAGTTGACAGTTGACAGTTCACAGTACACACTTCACAGTTCACAGTCCACAGTTCACTGTTCACAATTCACAGTTCACAGTTCACAGTTCACAGTCTTCATTTCACACTTGACAGTTCGCAGTTCACAGTTCACAGATCACAGTTCACAGATTACAGTTCACAGTTGACAGTTGACAGTTCACAGTACACACTTCACAGTTCACAGTCCACAGTTCACTGCTCACAATTCACAGTTCACAATTCACAGTTCACAGTTCACAGATTACAGTTCACAGTTGACAGTTGACAGTTCACAGTACACACTTCACAGTTCACAGTCCACAGTCCACAGTTCACTGTTCACAATTCGCAGTTCACAGTTGACAGTTCACAGTCCACAGTTCACTATTCACAGTTCACAGTTCTCAGTTCACAGTTCACAGTTCACAGTTCACAGTTCACAGTTCACAGTTCTCAGTTCACAGATCACAGTTTACAGTCTTCATTTCACAGTTCACAGTTCACAGTGCACAGTTCACAGTTCCCCGTTCACAGTATTCATTTCACATTTCACAGTATTCATTTCACATTTCACAGTTCGCAGTTCACAGTTGACAGTTCACAGTCCACAGTTCACAGTTCACAGTTCACAGTTTACAGTTCTCAGTTCACAGTTCACAGATCACAGTTCACAGTCTTCATTTCACACTTAACAGTTCGCAGTTCACAGTTCACAGTTCACAGTTCACAGATCACAGTTCACAGTTCACAGTTCACAGTCCACAGATCACAGTTCACAGTCTTCATTTCACACTTCACAGTTCGCAGTTCACAGTTCACAGATCACAGTTCACAGTTCACAGTTCACAGTTCACAGATCACTGATCACAGTTTACAGTTCTCAGTTTACAGTTCTCATTTCACAGTTGACAGTTCACAGTTCACACTTCACAGTTCACAGTTCACAGTCCACAGTTCACTGTTCACAATTCGCAGTTCACAGTTGGCAGTTCACAGTCCACAGTTCACTATTCACAGTTCACAGTTCTCAGTTCACAGATCACAGTTCACAGTCTTCATTTCATACTTCACAGTTCACAGATCACAGTTCACAGTCTTCATTTCACACTTAACAGTTCGCAGTTCACAGTTCACAGTTCACAGATCACATTTCACAGTTCACAGTTCACAGTCTACAGATCACAGTTCACAGTCTTCATTTCACACTTCACAGTTCGCAGTTCACAGTCCGCAGTTCACAGTTCACAGATCACAGTTCACAGTTCACAGTTCACAGTTCACAGTTCACAGTTCACAGTTCACAGTTCACAGTTCACAGTTCACAGTCCACAGTTCACTATTCACAGCTCACAGTTCTCAGTTCACAGATCACAGTTCACAGTCTCCATTTCACACTTCACAGTTCGCAGTTCACAGTTCACAGTTCCCCGTTCACAGTATTCATTTCACATTTCACAGTATTCATTTCACATTTCACAGTTCGCAGTTCACAGTTGACAGTTCACAGTCCACAGTTCACTATTCACAGTTCACAGTTCTCAGTTCACAGATCACAGTTCACAGTCTTCATTTCATACTTCACAGTTCACAGATCACAGTTCACAGTCTTCATTTCACACTTAACAGTTCGCAGTTCACAGTTCACAGTTCACAGATCACATTTCACAGTTCACAGTTCACAGTCTTCATTTCACACTTGACAGTTCGCAGTTCACAGTTCACAGATCACAGTTCACAGATTACAGTTCACAGTTGACAGTTGACAGTTCACAGTACACACTTCACAGTTCACAGTCCACAGTTCACTGTTCACAATTCACAGTTCACAGTTCACAGTCCACAGTTCACTATTCACAGCTCACAGTTCTCAGTTCACAGATCACAGTTCACAGTCTCCATTTCACACTTCACAGTTCGCAGTTCACAGTTCACAGTTCACAGATCACAGTTCACAGTTCACAGGTCACACTTCACAGTTCACAGATCACAGTTCTCAGTTCACAGATCTCAGTTCACAGTCTTCATTTCACAGTTCACAGTTCACAGTTCACAGTTCACTGATTACAGTTCACAGTTGACAGTTGACAGTTCACAGTACACACTTCACAGTTCACAGTCCACAGTTCACTGTTCACAATTCACAGTTCACAGTTCACAGTTCACAGTCTTCATTTCACACTTGACAGTTCGCAGTTCACAGTTCACAGATCACAGTTCACAGATTACAGTTCACAGTTGACAGTTGACAGTTCACAGTACACACTTCACAGTTCACAGTCCACAGTTCACTGCTCACAATTCACAGTTCACAATTCACAGTTCACAGTTCACAGATTACAGTTCACAGTTGACAGTTGACAGTTCACAGTACACACTTCACAGTTCACAGTCCACAGTCCACAGTTCACTGTTCACAATTCGCAGTTCACAGTTGACAGTTCACAGTCCACAGTTCACTATTCACAGTTCACAGTTCTCAGTACACAGTTCACAGTTCACAGATCACAGTTCACAGTTCACAGTTCTCAGTTCACAGATCACAGTTTACAGTCTTCATTTCACAGTTCACAGTTCACAGTGCACAGTTCACAGTTCCCCGTTCACAGTATTCATTTCACATTTCACAGTATTCATTTCACATTTCACAGTTCGCAGTTCACAGTTGACAGTTCACAGTCCACAGTTCACAGTTCACAGTTCACAGTTTACAGTTCTCAGTTCACAGTTCACAGATCACAGTTCACAGTCTTCATTTCACACTTAACAGTTCGCAGTTCACAGTTCACAGTTCACAGTTCACAGATCACAGTTCACAGTTCACAGTTCACAGTCCACAGATCACAGTTCACAGTCTTCATTTCACACTTCACAGTTCGCAGTTCACAGTTCACAGATCACAGTTCACAGTTCACAGTTCACAGTTCACAGATCACTGATCACAGTTTACAGTTCTCAGTTTACAGTTCTCATTTCACAGTTGACAGTTCACAGTTCACACTTCACAGTTCACAGTTCACAGTCCACAGTTCACTGTTCACAATTCGCAGTTCACAGTTGGCAGTTCACAGTCCACAGTTCACTATTCACAGTTCACAGTTCTCAGTTCACAGATCACAGTTCACAGTCTTCATTTCATACTTCACAGTTCACAGATCACAGTTCACAGTCTTCATTTCACACTTAACAGTTCGCAGTTCACAGTTCACAGTTCACAGATCACATTTCACAGTTCACAGTTCACAGTCTACAGATCACAGTTCACAGTCTTCATTTCACACTTCACAGTTCGCAGTTCACAGTCCGCAGTTCACAGTTCACAGATCACAGTTCACAGTTCACAGTTCACAGTTCACAGTTCACAGTTCACAGTTCACAGTTCACAGTTCACAGTTCACAGTTCACAGTTCACAGTTTACAGTTCTCAGTTTACAGTTCTCAGTTCACAGTTGACAGTTGACAGTTCACAGTTCACAGTCTTCGTTTCACACTTCAGCCTTCACAGTGCATAGGTTACAGTCCACAGATCACAGTTCACAGTTCTCAGTTCACAGATCACAGTTCACAGTCATCATTTCACACTTCACAGTTCGCAGTTCACAGTTCACAGATCACAGTTCACAGATTACAGTTGACAGTTCACAGTACACACTTCACAGTTCACAGTCCACAGTTCACTGTTCACAATTCACAGTTCACAGTTCACAGTCCACAGTTCACTATTCACAGCTCACAGTACACAGTCTTCATTTCACACTTCAGTCTTCACAGTGCACAGGTTACAGTCCACAGATCACAGTTCACAGTTCTCAGTTCACAGATCACAGTTCACAGTCTTCATTTCACACTTGACAGTTCGCAGTTCACAGTTCACAGATCACAGTTCACAGATTACAGTTCACAGTTGACAGTTGACAGTTCACAGTACACACTTCACAGTTCACAGTCCACAGTTCACTGTTCACAATTCACAGTTCACAGTTCACAGTTCACAGATTACAGTTCACAGTTGACAGTTGACAGTTCACAGTACACACTTGACAGTTCACAGTTCACAGTCCACAGTTCACAGTTCACAGTTCACAGTTTACAGTTCTCAGATCACAGTTGACAGTTCATAGTTCACAGTCTTCATTTCACACTGCAGTCTTCACAGTGCACAGGTTACAGTCCACAGATCACAGTTCACAGTTCTCAGTTCACAGATCACAGTTCACAGTCTTCATTTCACACTTCACAGTTCGCAGTTCACAGTTCACAGATCACAGTTCACAGATTACAGTTCACAGTTGACAGTTGACAGTTGACAGTTCACAGTACACACTTCACAGTTCACAGTCCACAGTTCACTGTTCACAATTCACAGTTCACAGTTCACAGTCCACAGTTCACTATTCACAGCTCACAGTTCTCAGTTCACAGATCACAGTTCACAGTCTCCATTTCACACTTCACAGTTCGCAGTTCACAGTCCGCAGTTCACAGTTCACAGATCACAGTTCACAGTTCTCAGTTCACAGATCACAGTTCACAGTCTTCATTTCACACTTGACAGTTCGCAGTTCACAGTTCACAGATCACAGTTCACAGATTACAGTTCACAGTTGACAGTTGACAGTTCACAGTACACACTTCACAGTTCACAGTCCACAGTTCACTGTTCACAATTCACAGTTCACAGTTCACAGTTCACAGATTACAGTTCACAGTTGACAGTTGACAGTTCACAGTACACACTTCACAGTTCACAGTTCACAGTCCACAGTTCACAGTTCACAGTTCACAGTTTACAGTTCTCAGATCACAGTTGACAGTTCATAGTTCACAGTCTTCATTTCACACTGCAGTCTTCACAGTGCACAGGTTACAGTCCACAGATCACAGTTCACAGTTCTCAGTTCACAGATCACAGTTCACAGTCTTCATTTCACACTTCACAGTTCGCAGTTCACAGTTCACAGATCACAGTTCACAGATTACAGTTCACAGTTGACAGTTGACAGTTCACAGTACACACTTCACAGTTCACAGTCCACAGTTCACTGTTCACAATTCACAGTTCACAGTTCACAGTCCACAGTTCACTGTTCACAGCTCACAGTTCTCAGTTCACAGATCACAGTTCACAGTCTCCATTTCACACTTCACAGTTCGCAGTTCACAGTCCGCAGTTCACAGTTCACAGATCACAGTTCACAGTTCACAGTTCACAGTTCACAGTTCACAGTTCACAGTTCACAGTTCACAGTTTACAGTTCTCAGTTTACAGTTCTCAGTTCACAGTTGACAGTTGACAGTTCACAGTTCACAGTCTTCGTTTCACACTTCAGCCTTCACAGTGCATAGGTTACAGTCCACAGATCACAGTTCACAGTTCTCAGTTCACAGATCACAGTTCACAGTCATCATTTCACACTTCACAGTTCGCAGTTCACAGTTCACAGATCACAGTTCACAGATTACAGTTGACAGTTCACAGTACACACTTCACAGTTCACAGTCCACAGTTCACTGTTCACAGTTCACAGTCCACAGTTCACTGTTCACAATTCACAGTTCACAGTTCACAGTCCACAGTTCACTATTCACAGCTCACAGTACACAGTCTTCATTTCACACTTCAGTCTTCACAGTGCACAGGTTACAGTCCACAGATCACAGTTCACAGTTCTCAGTTCACAGATCACAGTTCACAGTCTTCATTTCACACTTGACAGTTCGCAGTTCACAGTTCACAGATCACAGTTCACAGATTACAGTTCACAGTTGACAGTTGACAGTTCACAGTACACACTTCACAGTTCACAGTCCACAGTTCACTGTTCACAATTCACAGTTCACAGTTCACAGTTCACAGATTACAGTTCACAGTTGACAGTTGACAGTTCACAGTACACACTTCACAGTTCACAGTTCACAGTCCACAGTTCACAGTTCACAGTTCACAGTTTACAGTTCTCAGATCACAGTTGACAGTTCATAGTTCACAGTCTTCATTTCACACTGCAGTCTTCACAGTGCACAGGTTACAGTCCACAGATCACAGTTCACAGTTCTCAGTTCACAGATCACAGTTCACAGTCTTCATTTCACACTTGACAGTTCGCAGTTCACAGTTCACAGATCACAGTTCACAGATTACAGTTCACAGTTGACAGTTGACAGTTCACAGTACACACTTCACAGTTCACAGTCCACAGTTCACTGTTCACAATTCACAGTTCACAGTTCACAGTTCACAGATTACAGTTCACAGTTGACAGTTGACAGTTCACAGTACACACTTCACAGTTCACAGTTCACAGTCCACAGTTCACAGTTCACAGTTCACAGTTTACAGTTCTCAGATCACAGTTGACAGTTCATAGTTCACAGTCTTCATTTCACACTGCAGTCTTCACAGTGCACAGGTTACAGTCCACAGATCACAGTTCACAGTTCTCAGTTCACAGATCACAGTTCACAGTCTTCATTTCACACTTCACAGTTCGCAGTTCACAGTTCACAGATCACAGTTCACAGATTACAGTTCACAGTTGACAGTTGACAGTTCACAGTACACACTTCACAGTTCACAGTCCACAGTTCACTGTTCACAATTCACAGTTCACAGTTCACAGTCCACAGTTCACTATTCACAGCTCACAGTTCTCAGTTCACAGATCACAGTTCACAGTCTCCATTTCACACTTCACAGTTCGCAGTTCACAGTCCGCAGTTCACAGTTCACAGATCACAGTTCACAGTTCACAGTTCACAGTTCACAGTTCACAGTTCACAGTTCACAGTTCACAGTTCACAGTTCACAGTTCACAGTTCACAGTTTACAGTTCTCAGTTTACAGTTCTCAGTTCACAGATGACAGTTGACAGTTCACAGTTCACAGTCTTCGTTTCACACTTCAGCCTTCACAGTGCATAGGTTACAGTCCACAGATCACAGTTCACAGTTCTCAGTTCACAGATCACAGTTCACAGTCATAATTTCACACTTCACAGTTCGCAGTTCACAGTTCACAGATCACAGTTCACAGATTACAGTTGACAGTTCACAGTACACACTTCACAGTTCACAGTCCACAGTTCACTGTTCACAATTCACAGTTCACAGTTCACAGTCCACAGTTCACTATTCACAGCTCACAGTACACAGTCTTCATTTCACACTTCAGTCTTCACAGTGCACAGGTTACAGTCCACAGATCACAGTTCACAGTTCTCAGTTCACAGATCACAGTTCACAGTCTTCATTTCACACTTGACAGTTCGCAGTTCACAGTTCACAGATCACAGTTCACAGATTACAGTTCACAGTTGACAGTTGACAGTTCACAGTACACACTTCACAGTTCACAGTCCACAGTTCACTGTTCACAATTCACAGTTCACAGTTCACAGTTCACAGATTACAGTTCACAGTTGACAGTTGACAGTTCACAGTACACACTTCACAGTTCACAGTTCACAGTCCACAGTTCACAGTTCACAGTTCACAGTTTACAGTTCTCAGATCACAGTTGACAGTTCATAGTTCACAGTCTTCATTTCACACTGCAGTCTTCACAGTGCACAGGTTACAGTCCACAGATCACAGTTCACAGTTCTCAGTTCACAGATCACAGTTCACAGTCTTCATTTCACACTTCACAGTTCGCAGTTCACAGTTCACAGATCACAGTTCACAGATTACAGTTCACAGTTGACAGTTGACAGTTCACAGTACACACTTCACAGTTCACAGTCCACAGTTCACTGTTCACAATTCACAGTTCACAGTTCACAGTCCACAGTTCACTATTCACAGCTCACAGTACACAGTCTTCATTTCACACTTCAGTCTTCACAGTGCACAGGTTACAGTCCACAGATCACAGTTCACAGTTCTCAGTTCACAGATCACAGTTCACAGTCTTCATTTCACACTTGACAGTTCGCAGTTCACAGTTCACAGATCACAGTTCACAGATTACAGTTCACAGTTGACAGTTGACAGTTCACAGTACACACTTCACAGTTCACAGTCCACAGTTCACTGTTCACAATTCACAGTTCACAGTTCACAGTTCACAGATTACAGTTCACAGTTGACAGTTGACAGTTCACAGTACACACTTCACAGTTCACAGTTCACAGTCCACAGTTCACAGTTCACAGTTCACAGTTTACAGTTCTCAGATCACAGTTGACAGTTCATAGTTCACAGTCTTCATTTCACACTGCAGTCTTCACAGTGCACAGGTTACAGTCCACAGATCACAGTTCACAGTTCTCAGTTCACAGATCACAGTTCACAGTCTTCATTTCACACTTCACAGTTCGCAGTTCACAGTTCACAGATCACAGTTCACAGATTACAGTTCACAGTTGACAGTTGACAGTTCACAGTACACACTTCACAGTTCACAGTCCACAGTTCACTGTTCACAATTCACAGTTCACAGTTCACAGTCCACAGTTCACTATTCACAGCTCACAGTTCTCAGTTCACAGATCACAGTTCACAGTCTCCATTTCACACTTCACAGTTCGCAGTTCACAGTCCGCAGTTCACAGTTCACAGTTCACAGTTCACAGATCACAGTTCACAGTTCACAGTTCACAGTTCACAGTTCACAGTTCACAGTTCACAGTTCACAGTTCACAGTTCACAGTTCACAGTTCACAGTTCACAGTTCACAGTTCACAGTTTACAGTTCTCAGTTTACAGTTCTCAGTTCACAGTTGACAGTTGACAGTTCACAGTTCACAGTCTTCGTTTCACACTTCAGCCTTCACAGTGCATAGGTTACAGTCCACAGATCACAGTTCACAGTTCTCAGTTCACAGATCACAGTTCACAGTCATCATTTCACACTTCACAGTTCGCAGTTCACAGTTCACAGATCACAGTTCACAGATTACAGTTGACAGTTCACAGTACACACTTCACAGTTCACAGTCCACAGTTCACTGTTCACAATTCACAGTTCACAGTTCACAGTCCACAGTTCACTATTCACAGCTCACAGTACACAGTCTTCATTTCACACTTCAGTCTTCACAGTGCACAGGTTACAGTCCACAGATCACAGTTCACAGTTCTCAGTTCACAGATCACAGTTCACAGTCTTCATTTCACACTTGACAGTTCGCAGTTCACAGTTCACAGATCACAGTTCACAGATTACAGTTCACAGTTGACAGTTGACAGTTCACAGTACACACTTCACAGTTCACAGTCCACAGTTCACTGTTCACAATTCACAGTTCACAGTTCACAGTTCACAGATTACAGTTCACAGTTGACAGTTGACAGTTCACAGTACACACTTCACAGTTCACTGTTCACAATTCACAGTTCACAGTTCACAGTTCACAGTCTTCATTTCACACTTGACAGTTCGCAGTTCACAGTTCACAGATCACAGTTCACAGATTACAGTTCACAGTTGACAGTTGACAGTTCACAGTACACACTTCACAGTTCACAGTCCACAGTTCACTGTTCACAATTCACAGTTCACAATTCACAGTTCACAGTTCACAGATTACAGTTCACAGTTGACAGTTGACAGTTCACAGTACACACTTCACAGTTCACAGTCCACAGTCCACAGTTCACTGTTCACAATTCGCAGTTCACAGTTGACAGTTCACAGTCCACAGTTCACTATTCACAGTTCACAGTTCTCAGTTCACAGTTCACAGTTCACAGATCACAGTTCACAGTTCACAGTTCTCAGTTCACAGATCACAGTTTACAGTCTTCATTTCACAGTTCACAGTTCACAGTGCACAGTTCACAGTTCCCCGTTCACAGTATTCATTTCACATTTCACAGTATTCATTTCACATTTCACAGTTCGCAGTTCACAGTTGACAGTTCACAGTCCACAGTTCACAGTTCACAGTTCACAGTTTACAGTTCTCAGTTCACAGTTCACAGTTCACAGATCACAGTTCACAGTCTTCATTTCACACTTAACAGTTCGCAGTTCACAGTTCACAGTTCACAGATCACAGTTCACAGTCTTCATTTCACACTTAACAGTTCGCAGTTCACTTTTCACAGTTCACAGATCACATTTCACAGTTCACAGTTCACAGTCTACAGATCACAGTTCACAGTCTTCATTTCACACTTCACAGTTCGCAGTTCACAGTCCGCAGTTCACAGTTCACAGATCACAGTTCACAGTTCACAGTTCACAGTTCACAGTTCACAGTTCACAGTTCACAGTTCACAGTTCACAGTTCACAGTTCACAGTTTACAGTTCTCAGTTTACAGTTCTCAGTTCACAGTTGACAGTTGACAGTTCACAGTTCACAGTCTTCGTTTCACACTTCAGCCTTCACAGTGCATAGGTTACAGTCCACAGATCACAGTTCACAGTTCTCAGTTCACAGATCACAGTTCACAGTCATCATTTCACACTTCACAGTTCGCAGTTCACAGTTCACAGATCACAGTTCACAGATTACAGTTGACAGTTCACAGTACACACTTCACAGTTCACAGTCCACAGTTCACTGTTCACAATTCACAGTTCACAGTTCACAGTCCACAGTTCACTATTCACAGCTCACAGTACACAGTCTTCATTTCACACTTCAGTCTTCACAGTGCACAGGTTACAGTCCACAGATCACAGTTCACAGTTCTCAGTTCACAGATCACAGTTCACAGTCTTCATTTCACACTTCACAGTTCGCAGTTCACAGTTCACAGATCACAGTTCACAGTTCACAGTTCACAGTTCACAGATCACTGATCACAGTTTACAGTTCTCAGTTTACAGTTCTCATTTCACAGTTGACAGTTCACAGTTCACACTTCACAGTTCACAGTTCACAGTCCACAGTTCACTGTTCACAATTCGCAGTTCACAGTTGGCAGTTCACAGTCCACAGTTCACTATTCACAGTTCACAGTTCTCAGTTCACAGATCACAGTTCACAGTCTTCATTTCATACTTCACAGTTCACAGATCACAGTTCACAGTCTTCATTTCACACTTAACAGTTCGCAGTTCACAGTTCACAGTTCACAGATCACATTTCACAGTTCACAGTTCACAGTCTACAGATCACAGTTCACAGTCTTCATTTCACACTTCACAGTTCGCAGTTCACAGTCCGCAGTTCACAGTTCACAGATCACAGTTCACAGTTCACAGTTCACAGTTCACAGTTCACAGTTCACAGTTCACAGTTCACAGTTCACAGTTCACAGTCCACAGTTCACTATTCACAGCTCACAGTTCTCAGTTCACAGATCACAGTTCACAGTCTCCATTTCACACTTCACAGTTCGCAGTTCACAGTTCACAGTTCCCCGTTCACAGTATTCATTTCACATTTCACAGTATTCATTTCACATTTCACAGTTCGCAGTTCACAGTTGACAGTTCACAGTCCACAGTTCACTATTCACAGTTCACAGTTCTCAGTTCACAGATCACAGTTCACAGTCTTCATTTCACACTTGACAGTTCGCAGTTCACAGTTCACAGATCACAGTTCACAGATTACAGTTAACAGTTGACAGTTGACAGTTCACAGTACACACTTCACAGTTCACAGTCCACAGTTCACTGTTCACAATTCACAGTTCACAGTTCACAGTCCACAGTTCACTATTCACAGCTCACAGTTCTCAGTTCACAGATCACATTTCACAGTCTCCATTTCACACTTCACAGTTCGCAGTTCACAGTTCACAGTTCACAGATCACAGTTCACAGTTCACAGGTCACACTTCACAGTTCACAGATCACAGTTCTCAGTTCACAGATCTCAGTTCACAGTCTTCATTTCACAGTTCACAGTTCACAGTTCACAGTTCACTGATTACAGTTCACAGTTGACAGTTGACAGTTCACAGTACACACTTCACAGTTCACAGTCCACAGTTCACTGTTCACAATTCACAGTTCACAGTTCACAGTTCACAGTCTTCATTTCACACTTGACAGTTCGCAGTTCACAGTTCACAGATCACAGTTCACAGATTACAGTTCACAGTTGACAGTTGACAGTTCACAGTACACACTTCACAGTTCACAGTCCACAGTTCACTGCTCACAATTCACAGTTCACAATTCACAGTTCACAGTTCACAGATTACAGTTCACAGTTGACAGTTGACAGTTCACAGTACACACTTCACAGTTCACAGTCCACAGTCCACAGTTCACTGTTCACAATTCGCAGTTCACAGTTGACAGTTCACAGTCCACAGTTCACTATTCACAGTTCACAGTTCTCAGTACACAGTTCACAGTTCACAGATCACAGTTCACAGTTCACAGTTCTCAGTTCACAGATCACAGTTTACAGTCTTCATTTCACAGTTCACAGTTCACAGTGCACAGTTCACAGTTCCCCGTTCACAGTATTCATTTCACATTTCACAGTATTCATTTCACATTTCACAGTTCGCAGTTCACAGTTGACAGTTCACAGTCCACAGTTCACAGTTCACAGTTCACAGTTTACAGTTCTCAGTTCACAGTTCACAGATCACAGTTCACAGTCTTCATTTCACACTTAACAGTTCGCAGTTCACAGTTCACAGTTCACAGTTCACAGATCACAGTTCACAGTTCACAGTTCACAGTCCACAGATCACAGTTCACAGTCTTCATTTCACACTTCACAGTTCGCAGTTCACAGTTCACAGATCACAGTTCACAGTTCACAGTTCACAGTTCACAGATCACTGATCACAGTTTACAGTTCTCAGTTTACAGTTCTCATTTCACAGTTGACAGTTCACAGTTCACACTTCACAGTTCACAGTTCACAGTCCACAGTTCACTGTTCACAATTCGCAGTTCACAGTTGGCAGTTCACAGTCCACAGTTCACTATTCACAGTTCACAGTTCTCAGTTCACAGATCACAGTTCACAGTCTTCATTTCATACTTCACAGTTCACAGATCACAGTTCACAGTCTTCATTTCACACTTAACAGTTCGCAGTTCACAGTTCACAGTTCACAGATCACATTTCACAGTTCACAGTTCACAGTCTACAGATCACAGTTCACAGTCTTCATTTCACACTTCACAGTTCGCAGTTCACAGTCCGCAGTTCACAGTTCACAGATCACAGTTCACAGTTCACAGTTCACAGTTCACAGTTCACAGTTCACAGTTCACAGTTCACAGTTCACAGTTCACAGTTCACAGTTCACAGTTTACAGTTCTCAGTTTACAGTTCTCAGTTCACAGTTGACAGTTGACAGTTCACAGTTCACAGTCTTCGTTTCACACTTCAGCCTTCACAGTGCATAGGTTACAGTCCACAGATCACAGTTCACAGTTCTCAGTTCACAGATCACAGTTCACAGTCATCATTTCACACTTCACAGTTCGCAGTTCACAGTTCACAGATCACAGTTCACAGATTACAGTTGACAGTTCACAGTACACACTTCACAGTTCACAGTCCACAGTTCACTGTTCACAATTCACAGTTCACAGTTCACAGTCCACAGTTCACTATTCACAGCTCACAGTACACAGTCTTCATTTCACACTTCAGTCTTCACAGTGCACAGGTTACAGTCCACAGATCACAGTTCACAGTTCTCAGTTCACAGATCACAGTTCACAGTCTTCATTTCACACTTGACAGTTCGCAGTTCACAGTTCACAGATCACAGTTCACAGATTACAGTTCACAGTTGACAGTTGACAGTTCACAGTACACACTTCACAGTTCACAGTCCACAGTTCACTGTTCACAATTCACAGTTCACAGTTCACAGTTCACAGATTACAGTTCACAGTTGACAGTTGACAGTTCACAGTACACACTTGACAGTTCACAGTTCACAGTCCACAGTTCACAGTTCACAGTTCACAGTTTACAGTTCTCAGATCACAGTTGACAGTTCATAGTTCACAGTCTTCATTTCACACTGCAGTCTTCACAGTGCACAGGTTACAGTCCACAGATCACAGTTCACAGTTCTCAGTTCACAGATCACAGTTCACAGTCTTCATTTCACACTTCACAGTTCGCAGTTCACAGTTCACAGATCACAGTTCACAGATTACAGTTCACAGTTGACAGTTGACAGTTGACAGTTCACAGTACACACTTCACAGTTCACAGTCCACAGTTCACTGTTCACAATTCACAGTTCACAGTTCACAGTCCACAGTTCACTATTCACAGCTCACAGTTCTCAGTTCACAGATCACAGTTCACAGTCTCCATTTCACACTTCACAGTTCGCAGTTCACAGTCCGCAGTTCACAGTTCACAGATCACAGTTCACAGTTCTCAGTTCACAGATCACAGTTCACAGTCTTCATTTCACACTTGACAGTTCGCAGTTCACAGTTCACAGATCACAGTTCACAGATTACAGTTCACAGTTGACAGTTGACAGTTCACAGTACACACTTCACAGTTCACAGTCCACAGTTCACTGTTCACAATTCACAGTTCACAGTTCACAGTTCACAGTTCACAGATTACAGTTCACAGTTGACAGTTGACAGTTCACAGTACACACTTCACAGTTCACAGTTCACAGTCCACAGTTCACAGTTCACAGTTCACAGTTTACAGTTCTCAGATCACAGTTGACAGTTCATAGTTCACAGTCTTCATTTCACACTGCAGTCTTCACAGTGCACAGGTTACAGTCCACAGATCACAGTTCACAGTTCTCAGTTCACAGATCACAGTTCACAGTCTTCATTTCACACTTCACAGTTCGCAGTTCACAGTTCACAGATCACAGTTCACAGATTACAGTTCACAGTTGACAGTTGACAGTTCACAGTACACACTTCACAGTTCACAGTCCACAGTTCACTGTTCACAATTCACAGTTCACAGTTCACAGTCCACAGTTCACTATTCACAGCTCACAGTTCTCAGTTCACAGATCACAGTTCACAGTCTCCATTTCACACTTCACAGTTCGCAGTTCACAGTCCGCAGTTCACAGTTCACAGATCACAGTTCACAGTTCACAGTTCACAGTTCACAGTTCACAGTTCACAGTTCACAGTTCACAGTTTACAGTTCTCAGTTTACAGTTCTCAGTTCACAGTTGACAGTTGACAGTTCACAGTTCACAGTCTTCGTTTCACACTTCAGCCTTCACAGTGCATAGGTTACAGTCCACAGATCACAGTTCACAGTTCTCAGTTCACAGATCACAGTTCACAGTCATCATTTCACACTTCACAGTTCGCAGTTCACAGTTCACAGATCACAGTTCACACATTACAGTTGACAGTTCACAGTACACACTTCACAGTTCACAGTCCACAGTTCACTGTTCACAATTCACAGTTCACAGTTCACAGTCCACAGTTCACTATTCACAGCTCACAGTACACAGTCTTCATTTCACACTTCAGTCTTCACAGTGCACAGGTTACAGTCCACAGATCACAGTTCACAGTTCTCAGTTCACAGATCACAGTTCACAGTCTTCATTTCACACTTGACAGTTCGCAGTTCACAGTTCACAGATCACAGTTCACAGATTACAGTTCACAGTTGACAGTTGACAGTTCACAGTACACACTTCACAGTTCACAGTCCACAGTTCACTGTTCACAATTCACAGTTCACAGTTCACAGTTCACAGATTACAGTTCACAGTTGACAGTTGACAGTTCACAGTACACACTTCACAGTTCACAGTTCACAGTCCACAGTTCACAGTTCACAGTTCACAGTTTACAGTTCTCAGATCACAGTTGACAGTTCATAGTTCACAGTCTTCATTTCACACTGCAGTCTTCACAGTGCACAGGTTACAGTCCACAGATCACAGTTCACAGTTCTCAGTTCACAGATCACAGTTCACAGTCTTCATTTCACACTTGACAGTTCGCAGTTCACAGTTCACAGATCACAGTTCACAGATTACAGTTCACAGTTGACAGTTGACAGTTCACAGTACACACTTCACAGTTCACAGTCCACAGTTCACTGTTCACAATTCACAGTTCACAGTTCACAGTTCACAGATTACAGTTCACAGTTGACAGTTGACAGTTCACAGTACACACTTCACAGTTCACAGTTCACAGTCCACAGTTCACAGTTCACAGTTCACAGTTTACAGTTCTCAGATCACAGTTGACAGTTCATAGTTCACAGTCTTCATTTCACACTGCAGTCTTCACAGTGCACAGGTTACAGTCCACAGATCACAGTTCACAGTTCTCAGTTCACAGATCACAGTTCACAGTCTTCATTTCACACTTCACAGTTCGCAGTTCACAGTTCACAGATCACAGTTCACAGATTACAGTTCACAGTTGACAGTTGACAGTTCACAGTACACACTTCACAGTTCACAGTCCACAGTTCACTGTTCACAATTCACAGTTCACAGTTCACAGTCCACAGTTCACTATTCACAGCTCACAGTTCTCAGTTCACAGATCACAGTTCACAGTCTCCATTTCACACTTCACAGTTCGCAGTTCACAGTCCGCAGTTCACAGTTCACAGATCACAGTTCACAGTTCACAGTTCACAGTTCACAGTTCACAGTTCACAGTTCACAGTTCACAGTTCACAGTTCACAGTTCACAGTTCACAGTTCACAGTTCACAGTTCACAGTTTACAGTTCTCAGTTTACAGTTCTCAGTTCACAGATGACAGTTGACAGTTCACAGTTCACAGTCTTCGTTTCACACTTCAGCCTTCACAGTGCATAGGTTACAGTCCACAGATCACAGTTCACAGTTCTCAGTTCACAGATCACAGTTCACAGTCATAATTTCACACTTCACAGTTCGCAGTTCACAGTTCACAGATCACAGTTCACAGATTACAGTTGACAGTTCACAGTACACACTTCACAGTTCACAGTCCACAGTTCACTGTTCACAATTCACAGTTCACAGTTCACAGTCCACAGTTCACTATTCACAGCTCACAGTACACAGTCTTCATTTCACACTTCAGTCTTCACAGTGCACAGGTTACAGTCCACAGATCACAGTTCACAGTTCTCAGTTCACAGATCACAGTTCACAGTCTTCATTTCACACTTGACAGTTCGCAGTTCACAGTTCACAGATCACAGTTCACAGATTACAGTTCACAGTTGACAGTTGACGGTTCACAGTACACACTTCACAGTTCACAGTCCACAGTTCACTGTTCACAATTCACAGTTCACAGTTCACAGTTCACAGATTACAGTTCACAGTTGACAGTTGACAGTTCACAGTACACACTTCACAGTTCACAGTTCACAGTCCACAGTTCACAGTTCACAGTTCACAGTTTACAGTTCTCAGATCACAGTTGACAGTTCATAGTTCACAGTCTTCATTTCACACTGCAGTCTTCACAGTGCACAGGTTACAGTCCACAGATCACAGTTCACAGTTCTCAGTTCACAGATCACAGTTCACAGTCTTCATTTCACACTTCACAGTTCGCAGTTCACAGTTCACAGATCACAGTTCACAGATTACAGTTCACAGTTGACAGTTGACAGTTCACAGTACACACTTCACAGTTCACAGTCCACAGTTCACTGTTCACAATTCACAGTTCACAGTTCACAGTCCACAGTTCACTATTCACAGCTCACAGTACACAGTCTTCATTTCACACTTCAGTCTTCACAGTGCACAGGTTACAGTCCACAGATCACAGTTCACAGTTCTCAGTTCACAGATCACAGTTCACAGTCTTCATTTCACACTTGACAGTTCGCAGTTCACAGTTCACAGATCACAGTTCACAGATTACAGTTCACAGTTGACAGTTGACAGTTCACAGTACACACTTCACAGTTCACAGTCCACAGTTCACTGTTCACAATTCACAGTTCACAGTTCACAGTTCACAGATTACAGTTCACAGTTGACAGTTGACAGTTCACAGTACACACTTCACAGTTCACAGTTCACAGTCCACAGTTCACAGTTCACAGTTCACAGTTTACAGTTCTCAGATCACAGTTGACAGTTCATAGTTCACAGTCTGCGTTTCACACTTCAGCCTTCACAGTGCATAGGTTACAGTCCACAGATCACAGTTCACAGTTCTCAGTTCACAGATCACAGTTCACAGTCATCATTTCACACTTCACAGTTCGCAGTTCACAGTTCACAGATCACAGTTCACAGATTACAGTTGACAGTTCACAGTACACACTTCACAGTTCACAGTCCACAGTTCACTGTTCACAATTCACAGTTCACAGTCCACAGTTCACTGTTCACAATTCACAGTTCACAGTTCACAGTTCACAGATTACAGTTCACAGTTGACAGTTGACAGTTCACAGTCCACAGATCACAGTTCACAGTTCTCAGTTCACAGATCACAGTTCACAGTCTTCATTTCACACTTCACAGTTCGCAGTTCACAGTTCACAGATCACAGTTCACAGATTACAGTTCACAGTTGACAGTTGACAGTTCACAGTACACACTTCACAGTTCACAGTTCACAGTTCACTGTTCACAATTCACAGTTCACAGTTCACAGTTCACAGTCCACAGTTCACTGTTCACAATTCGCAGTTCACAGTTGACAGTTCACAGTCCACAGTTCACTATTCACAGTTCACAGTTCTCAGTTCACAGATCACAGTTCACAGTCTTCATTTCATACTTCCCAGTTCACAGATCACAGTTCACAGTCTTCATTTCACACTTAACAGATCGCAGTTCACAGTTCACAGATCACAGTTCACAGTTCACAGTTAACAGTTCACAGTCCACAGATCACAGTTCACAGTCTCCATTTCACACTTCACAGTTCGCAGTTCACAGTTCACAGATCACAGTTCACAGTTCACAGTTCACACTTCACAGTTCACAGTTCACAGTCCACAGTTCACAGTTCACAGTTCACAGTTTACAGTTCTCAGTTCACAGTTGACAGTTCACAGTTCACAGTCTTCATTTCACACTGCAGTCTTCACAGTGCACAGGTTACAGTCCACAGATCACAGTTCACAGTTCTCAGTTCACAGATCACAGTTCACAGTCTTCATTTCACACTTCACAGTTCGCAGTTCACAGTTCACAGATCACAGTTCACAGATTACAGTTCACAGTTGACAGTTGACAGTTCACAGTACACACTTCACAGTTCACAGTCCACAGTTCACTGTTCACAATTCACAGTTCACAGTTCACAGTCCACAGTTCACTATTCACAGCTCACAGTTCTCAGTTCACAGATCACAGTTCACAGTCTCCATTTCACACTTCACAGTTCGCAGTTCACAGTTCACAGATCACAGTTCACAGTTCACAGTTCACACTTCACAGTTCACAGATCACAGTTCTCAGTTCACAGATCTCAGTTCACAGTCTTCATTTCACAGTTCACAGTTCACAGTTCACAGATCACAGACCACAGTTCACTGTTCACAGATCACAGTTCACAGTACACAGTCTTCATTTCATACTTCACAGTTCGCAGTTCACAGTTCACTGTTCACAGGTCACAGTTCACAGTCCACTGTTCACAGTTCACAGTTCTCAGTTCACAGATCACAGTTCACAGACTTCATTTCACAATTCAGTTTTCACAGTTCACAGTTCACAGTTCTCAGTTCACAGATCACAGTTCACAGTCTTCATTTCACAGTTCACAGTTCACAGTTCACAGATCACAGACCACAGTTCACTGTTCACAGATCACAGTTCACAGTTCACAGTTCACATTTCACAGTCTTCATTTCACACTTCAGTCTTCACAGTGCACAGTTCACAGTTCACAGTTCTCAGTTCACAGATTACAGTTCACAGTTGACAGTTGACAGTTCACAGTACACACTTCACAGTTCACAGTCCACAGTTCACTATTCACAGCTCACAGTTCTCAGTTCACAGATCACAGTTCACAGTCTCCATTTCACACTTCACAGTTCGCAGTTCACAGTTCACAGATCACAGTTCACAGTTCACAGTTCACACTACACAGTTCACAGATCACAGTTCTCAGTTCACAGATCTCAGTTCACAGTCTTCATTTCACAGTTCACAGTTCACAGTTCACAGTTCACAGTTCACAGTTCACAGATTACAGTTCACAGTTGACAGTTGACAGTTCACAGTACACACTTCACAGTTCGCAGTTCACAGTTCACAGTTCACAGATCACAGTTCACAGTTCACAGTTCACACTTCACAGTTCACAGTTCACAGTCCACAGTTCACAGTTCACAGTTCACAGTTTACAGTTCTCAGTTCACAGTTGACAGGTCACAGTTCACAGTCTTCATTTCACACTGCAGTCTTCACAGTGCACAGGTTACAGTCCACAGATCACAGATCACAGTTCTCAGTTCACAGATCACAGTTCACAGTCTTCATTTCACACTTCACAGTTCGCAGTTCACAGTTCACAGATCACAGTTCACAGATTACAGTTCACAGTTGACAGTTGACAGTTCACAGTACACACTTCACAGTTCACAGTCCACAGTTCACTGTTCACAATTCACAGTTCACAGTTCACAGTCCACAGTTCACTATTCACAGCTCACAGTTCTCAGTTCACAGATCACAGTTCTCAGTTCACAGATCTCAGTTCACAGTCTTCATTTCACAGTTCACAGTTCACAGTTCACAGATCACAGACCACAGTTCACTGTTCACAGATCACAGGTCACAGTACACAGTCTTCATTTCATACTTCACAGTTCGCAGTTCACAGTTCACTGTTCACAGGTCACAGTTCACAGTCCACTGTTCACAGTTCACAGTTCTCAGTTCACAGATCACAGTTCACAGACTTCATTTCACAATTCAGTTTTCACAGTTCAGAGCTCACAGTTCTCAGTTCACAGATCACAGTTCACAGTCTTCATTTCACAGTTCACAGGTCACAGTTCACAGATCACAGACCACAGTTCACTGTTCACAGATCACAGTTCACAGTTCACAGTTCACATTTCACAGTCTTCATTTCACACTTCAGTCTTCACAGTGCACAGTTCACAGTCCACAGATCACAGTTCACAGTTCTCAGTTCACAGATTACAGTTCACAGTTGACAGTTGACAGTTCACAGTACACACTTCACAGTTTACAGTCCACAGTTCACTATTCACAGCTCACAGTTCTCAGTTCACAGATCACAGTTCACAGTCTCCATTTCACACTTCACAGTTCGCAGTTCACAGTTCACAGATCACAGTTCACAGTTCACAGTTCACACTTCACAGTTCACAGATCACAGTTCTCAGTTCACAGATCACAGTTCACAGTCTTCATTTCACACTTAACAGTTCGCAGTTCACAGTTCACAGTTCACAGATCACAGTTCACAGTTCACAGTTCACAGTCCACAGATCACAGTTCACAGTCTTCATTTCACACTTAACAGTTCGCAGTTCACAGTTCACAGTTCACAGATCACAGTTCACAGTTCACAGTTCACAGTCCACAGATCACAGTTCACAGTCTCCATTTCACACTTCACAGTTCGCAGTTCACAGTTCACAGATCACAGTTCACAGTTTACAGTTCTCAGTTCACAGTTGACAGTTCACAGTTCACAGTCTTCATTTCACACTGCAGTCTTCACAGTGCACAGGTTACAGTCCACAGATCACAGTTCACAGTTCTCAGTTCACAGATCACAGTTCACAGTCTTCATTTCACACTTCACAGTTCGCAGTTCACAGTTCACAGATCACAGTTCACAGATCACAGACCACAGTTCACTGTTCACAGATCACAGTTCACAGTACACAGTCTTCATTTCATACTTCACAGTTCGCAGTTCACAGTTCACTGTTCACAGGTCACAGTTCACAGTCCACTGTTCACAGTTCACAGTTCTCAGTTCACAGATCACAGTTCACAGACTTCATTTCACAATTCAGTTTTCACAGTTCACAGTTCACAGTTCTCAGTTCACAGATCACAGTTCACAGTCTTCATTTCACAGTTCACAGTTCACAGTTCACAGATCACAGACCACAGTTCACTGTTCACAGATCACAGTTCACAGTTCACAGTTCACATTTCACAGTCTTCATTTCACACTTCAGTCTTCACAGTGCACAGTTCACAGTTCACAGTTCTCAGTTCACAGATTACAGTTCACAGTTGACAGTTGACAGTTCACAGTACACACTTCACAGTTCACAGTCCACAGTTCACTATTCACAGCTCACAGTTCTCAGTTCACAGATCACAGTTCACAGTCTCCATTTCACACTTCACAGTTCGCAGTTCACAGTTCACAGATCACAGTTCACAGATCTCAGTTCACAGTCTTCATTTCACACTTCACAGTTCGCAGTTCACAGTTCACAGATCACAGTTCACAGATTACAGTTCTCAGTTCACAGATCTCAGTTCACAGTCTTCATTTCACAGTTCACAGTTCACAGTTCACAGTTCACAGTTCACAGATTACAGTTCACAGTTGACAGTTGACAGTTCACAGTACACACTTCACAGTTCGCAGTTCACAGTTCACAGTTCACAGATCACAGTTCACAGTTCACACTTCACAGTTCACAGTTCACAGTCCACAGTTCACAGTTCACAGTTCACAGTTTACAGTTCTCAGTTCACAGTTGACAGGTCACAGTTCACAGTCTTCATTTCACACTGCAGTCTTCACAGTGCACAGGTTACAGTCCACAGATCACAGATCACAGTTCTCAGTTCACAGATCACAGTTCACAGTCTTCATTTCACACTTCACAGTTCGCAGTTCACAGTTCACAGATCACAGTTCACAGATTACAGTTCACAGTTGACAGTTGACAGTTCACAGTACACACTTCACAGTTCACAGTCCACAGTTCACTGTTCACAATTCACAGTTCACAGTTCACAGTCCACAGTTCACTATTCACAGCTCACAGTTCTCAGTTCACAGATCACAGTTCTCAGTTCACAGATCTCAGTTCACAGTCTTCATTTCACAGTTCACAGTTCACAGTTCACAGATCACAGACCACAGTTCACTGTTCACAGATCACAGTTCACAGTACACAGTCTTCATTTCATACTTCACAGTTCGCAGTTCACAGTTCACTGTTCACAGGTCACAGTTCACAGTCCACTGTTCACAGTTCACAGTTCTCAGTTCACAGATCACAGTTCACAGACTTCATTTCACAATTCAGTTTTCACAGTTCAGAGCTCACAGTTCTCAGTTCACAGATCACAGTTCACAGTCTTCATTTCACAGTTCACAGGTCACAGTTCACAGATCACAGACCACAGTTCACTGTTCACAGATCACAGTTCACAGTTCACAGTTCACATTTCACAGTCTTCATTTCACACTTCAGTCTTCACAGTGCACAGTTCACAGTCCACAGATCACAGTTCACAGTTCTCAGTTCACAGATTACAGTTCACAGTTGACAGTTGACAGTTCACAGTACACACTTCACAGTTTACAGTCCACAGTTCACTATTCACAGCTCACAGTTCTCAGTTCACAGATCACAGTTCACAGTCTCCATTTCACACTTCACAGTTCGCAGTTCACAGTTCACAGATCACAGTTCACAGTTCACAGTTCACACTTCACAGTTCACAGATCACAGTTCTCAGTTCACAGATCACAGTTCACAGTCTTCATTTCACACTTAACAGTTCGCAGTTCACAGTTCACAGTTCACAGATCACAGTTCACAGTTCACAGTTCACAGTCCACAGATCACAGTTCACAGTCTTCATTTCACACTTAACAGTTCGCAGTTCACAGTTCACAGTTCACAGATCACAGTTCACAGTTCACAGTTCACAGTCCACAGATCACAGTTCACAGTCTCCATTTCACACTTCACAGTTCGCAGTTCACAGTTCACAGATCACAGTTCACAGTTTACAGTTCTCAGTTCACAGTTGACAGTTCACAGTTCACAGTCTTCATTTCACACTGCAGTCTTCACAGTGCACAGGTTACAGTCCACAGATCACAGTTCACAGTTCTCAGTTCACAGATCACAGTTCACAGTCTTCATTTCACACTTCACAGTTCGCAGTTCACAGTTCACAGATCACAGTTCACAGATCACAGACCACAGTTCACTGTTCACAGATCACAGTTCACAGTACACAGTCTTCATTTCATACTTCACAGTTCGCAGTTCACAGTTCACTGTTCACAGGTCACAGTCCACAGATCACAGTTCACAGTCTTCATTTCACAGTTCACAGTTCACAGGTCACAGTTCACAGATTACAGTTCACAGTTGACAGTTGACAGTTCACAGTACACACTTCACAGTTCACAGTCCACAGTTCACTGTTCACAATTCACAGTTCACAGTTCACAGTTCACAGTCTTCATTTCACACTTCACAGTTCGCAGTTCACAGTTCACAGATCACAGTTCACAGATCACAGACCACAGTTCACTGTTCACAGATCACAGTTCACAGTACACAGTCTTCATTTCATACTTCACAGTTCGCAGTTCACAGTTCACTGTTCACAGGTCACAGTCCACAGATCACAGTTCACAGTCTTCATTTCACAGTTCACAGTTCACAGGTCACAGTTCACAGATTACAGTTCACAGTTGACAGTTGACAGTTCACAGTACACACTTCACAGTTCACAGTCCACAGTTCACTGTTCACAATTCACAGTTCACAGTTCACAGTTCACAGTCTTCATTTCACACTTGACAGTTCGCAGTTCACAGTTCACAGATCACAGTTCACAGATTACAGTTCACAGTTGACAGTTGACAGTTCACAGTACACACTTCACAGTTCACATTCCACAGTTCACTGTTCACAATTCACAGTTCACAGTTCACAGTTCACAGATTACAGTTCACAGTTGACAGTTGACAGTTCACAGTACACACTTCACAGTTCACAGTCCACAGTTCACTGTTCACAATTCACAGTTGACAGTTCACAGTTCACAGATTACAGTTCACAGTTGACAGTTGACAGTTCACAGTACACACTTCACAGTTCACAGTTCACAGTCTTCATTTCACACTTAACAGTTCGCAGTTCACAGTTCACAGTTCACAGATCACAGTTCACAGTTCACAGTTCACAGTCCACAGATCACAGTTCACAGTCTCCATTTCACACTTCACAGTTCGCAGTTCACAGTTCACAGATCACAGTTCACAGTTCACAGTTCACACTTCACAGTTCACAGTTCACAGTCCACAGTTCACAGTTCACAGTTCACAGTTTACAGTTCTCAGTTCACAGTTGACAGTTCACAGTTCACAGTCTTCATTTCACACTGCAGTCTTCACAGTGCACAGGTTACAGTCCACAGATCACAGTTCACAGTTCTCAGTTCACAGATCACAGTTCACAGTCTTCATTTCACACTTCACAGTTCGCAGTTCACAGTTCACAGATCACAGTTCGCAGATTACAGTTCACAGTTGACAGTTGACAGTTCACAGTACACACTTCACAGTTCACAGTCCACAGTTCACTGTTCACAATTCACAGTTCACAGTTCACAGTCCACAGTTCACTATTCACAGCTCACAGTTCTCAGTTCACAGATCACAGTTCACAGTCTCCATTTCACACTTCACAGTTCGCAGTTCACAGTTCACAGATCACAGTTCACAGTTCACAGTTCACACTTCACAGTTCACAGATCACAGTTCTCAGTTCACAGATCACAGTTCACAGTCTTCATTTCACACTTCACAGTTCGCAGTTCACAGTTCACAGATCACAGTTCACAGATTACAGTTCACAGTTGACAGTTGACAGTTCACAGTACACACTTCACAGTTCACAGTCCACAGTTCACTGTTCACAATTCACAGTTCACAGTTCACAGTCCACAGTTCACTATTCACAGCTCACAGTTCTCAGTTCACAGATCACAGTTCACAGTCTCCATTTCACACTTCACAGTTCGCAGTTCACAGTTCACAGATCACAGTTCACAGTTCACAGTTCACACTTCACAGTTCACAGATCACAGTTCTCAGTTCACAGATCTCAGTTCACAGTCTTCATTTCACAGTTCACAGTTCACAGTTCACAGATCACAGACCACAGTTCACTGTTCACAGATCACAGTTCACAGTACACAGTCTTCATTTCATACTTCACAGTTCGCAGTTCACTGTTCACAGGTCACAGTTCACAGTCCACTGTTCACAGTTCACAGTTCTCAGTTCACAGATCACAGTTCACAGACTTCATTTCACAATTCAGTTTTCACAGTTCACAGTTCACAGTTCTCAGTTCACAGATCACAGTTCACAGTCTTCATTTCACAGTTCACAGTTCACAGTTCACAGATCACAGACCACAGTTCACTGTTCACAGATCACAGTTCACAGTTCACAGTTCACATTTCACAGTCTTCATTTCACACTTCAGTCTTCACAGTGCACAGTTCACAGTTCACAGTTCTCAGTTCACAGATTACAGTTCACAGTTGACAGTTGACAGTTCACAGTACACACTTCACAGTTCACAGTCCACAGTTCACTATTCACAGCTCACAGTTCTCAGTTCACAGATCACAGTTCACAGTCTCCATTTCACACTTCACAGTTCGCAGTTCACAGTTCACAGATCACAGTTCACAGTTCACAGTTCACACTACACAGTTCACAGATCACAGTTCTCAGTTCACAGATCTCAGTTCACAGTCTTCATTTCACAGTTCACAGTTCACAGTTCACAGTTCACAGTTCACAGATTACAGTTCACAGTTGACAGTTGACAGTTCACAGTACACACTTCACAGTTCGCAGTTCACAGTTCACAGTTCACAGATCACAGTTCACAGTTCACAGTTCACACTTCACAGTTCACAGTTCACAGTCCACAGTTCACAGTTCACAGTTCACAGTTGACAGGTCACAGTTCACAGTCTTCATTTCACACTGCAGTCTTCACAGTGCACAGGTTACAGTCCACAGATCACAGATCACAGTTCTCAGTTCACAGATCACAGTTCAAAGTCTTCATTTCACACTTCACAGTTCGCAGTTCACAGTTCACAGATCACAGTTCACAGATTACAGTTCACAGTTGACAGTTGACAGTTCACAGTACACACTTCACAGTTCACAGTCCACAGTTCACTGTTCACAATTCACAGTTCACAGTTCACAGTCCACAGTTCACTATTCACAGCTCACAGTTCTCAGTTCACAGATCACAGTTCTCAGTTCACAGATCTCAGTTCACAGTCTTCATTTCACAGTTCACAGTTCACAGTTCACAGATCACAGACCACAGTTCACTGTTCACAGATCACAGTTCACAGTACACAGTCTTCATTTCATACTTCACAGTTCGCAGTTCACAGTTCACTGTTCACAGGTCACAGTTCACAGTCCACTGTTCACAGTTCACAGTTCTCAGTTCACAGATCACAGTTCACAGACTTCATTTCACAATTCAGTTTTCACAGTTCAGAGCTCACAGTTCTCAGTTCACAGATCACAGTTCACAGTCTTCATTTCACAGTTCACAGGTCACAGTTCACAGATCACAGACCACAGTTCACTGTTCACAGATCACAGTTCACAGTTCACAGTTCACATTTCACAGTCTTCATTTCACACTTCAGTCTTCACAGTGCACAGTTCACAGTCCACAGATCACAGTTCACAGTTCTCAGTTCACAGATTACAGTTCACAGTTGACAGTTGACAGTTCACAGTACACACTTCACAGTTTACAGTCCACAGTTCACTATTCACAGCTCACAGTTCTCAGTTCACAGATCACAGTTCACAGTCTCCATTTCACACTTCACAGTTCGCAGTTCACAGTTCACAGATCACAGTTCACAGTTCACAGTTCACACTTCACAGTTCACAGATCACAGTTCTCAGTTCACAGATCACAGTTCACAGTCTTCATTTCACACTTAACAGTTCGCAGTTCACAGTTCACAGTTCACAGATCACAGTTCACAGTTCACAGTTCACAGTCCACAGATCACAGTTCACAGTCTTCATTTCACACTTAACAGTTCGCAGTTCACAGTTCACAGTTCACAGATCACAGTTCACAGTTCACAGTTCACAGTCCACAGATCACAGTTCACAGTCTCCATTTCACACTTCACAGTTCGCAGTTCACAGTTCACAGATCACAGTTCACAGTTTACAGTTCTCAGTTCACAGTTGACAGTTCACAGTTCACAGTCTTCATTTCACACTGCAGTCTTCACAGTGCACAGGTTACAGTCCACAGATCACAGTTCACAGTTCTCAGTTCACAGATCACAGTTCACAGTCTTCATTTCACACTTCACAGTTCGCAGTTCACAGTTCACAGATCACAGTTCACAGATCACAGACCACAGTTCACTGTTCACAGATCACAGTTCACAGTACACAGTCTTCATTTCATACTTCACAGTTCGCAGTTCACAGTTCACTGTTCACAGGTCACAGTCCACAGATCACAGTTCACAGTCTTCATTTCACAGTTCACAGTTCACAGGTCACAGTTCACAGATTACAGTTCACAGTTGACAGTTGACAGTTCACAGTACACACTTCACAGTTCACAGTCCACAGTTCACTGTTCACAATTCACAGTTCACAGTTCACAGTTCACAGTCTTCATTTCACACTTGACAGTTCGCAGTTCACAGTTCACAGATCACAGTTCACAGATTACAGTTCACAGTTGACAGTTGACAGTTCACAGTACACACTTCACAGTTCACAGTCCACAGTTCACTGTTCACAATTCACAGTTCACAGTTCACAGTTCACAGATTACAGTTCACAGTTGACAGTTGACAGTTCACAGTACACACTTCACAGTTCACAGTCCACAGTTCACTGTTCACAATTCACAGTTGACAGTTCACAGTTCACAGATTACAGTTCACAGTTGACAGTTGACAGTTCACAGTACACACTTCACAGTTCACAGTTCACAGTCTTCATTTCACACTTAACAGTTCGCAGTTCACAGTTCACAGTTCACAGATCACAGTTCACAGTTCACAGTTCACAGTCCACAGATCACAGTTCACAGTCTCCATTTCACACTTCACAGTTCGCAGTTCACAGTTCACAGATCACAGTTCACAGTTCACAGTTCACACTTCACAGTTCACAGTTCACAGTCCACAGTTCACAGTTCACAGTTCACAGTTTACAGTTCTCAGTTCACAGTTGACAGTTCACAGTTCACAGTCTTCATTTCACACTGCAGTCTTCACAGTGCACAGGTTACAGTCCACAGATCACAGTTCACAGTTCTCAGTTCACAGATCACAGTTCACAGTCTTCATTTCACACTTCACAGTTCGCAGTTCACAGTTCACAGATCACAGTTCGCAGATTACAGTTCACAGTTGACAGTTGACAGTTCACAGTACACACTTCACAGTTCACAGTCCACAGTTCACTGTTCACAATTCACAGTTCACAGTTCACAGTCCACAGTTCACTATTCACAGCTCACAGTTCTCAGTTCACAGATCACAGTTCACAGTCTCCATTTCACACTTCACAGTTCGCAGTTCACAGTTCACAGATCACAGTTCACAGTTCACAGTTCACACTTCACAGTTCACAGATCACAGTTCTCAGTTCACAGATCTCAGTTCACAGTCTTCATTTCACAGTTCACAGTTCACAGTTCACAGTTCACAGATCACAGACCACAGTTCACTGTTCACAGATCACAGTTCACAGTACACAGTCTTCATTTCATACTTCACAGTTCGCAGTTCACAGTTCACTGTTCACAGGTCACAGTTCACAGTCCACTGTTCACAGTTCACAGTTCTCAGTTCACAGATCACAGTTCACAGACTTCATTTCACAATTCAGTTTTCACAGTTCACAGTTCACAGTTCTTAGTTCACAGATCACAGTTCACAGTCTTCATTTCACAGTTCACAGTTCACAGTTCACAGATCACAGACCACAGTTCACTGTTCACAGATCACAGTTCACAGTTCACAGTTCACATTTCACAGTCTTCATTTCACACTTCAGTCTTCACAGTGCACAGTTCACAGTCCACAGATCACAGTTCACAGTTCTCAGTTCACAGATTACAGTTCACAGTTGACAGATCACAGTTCACAGTCTCCATTTCACACTTCACAGTTCGCAGTTCACAGTTCACAGATCACAGTTCACAGTTCACAGTTCACACTTCACAGTTCACAGATCACAGTTCTCAGTTCACAGATCTCAGTTCACAGTCTTCATTTCACAGTTCACAGTTCACAGGTCACAGTTCACAGATTACAGTTCACAGTTGACAGTTGACAGTTCACAGTACACACTTCACAGTTCACAGTTCACTGTTCACAATTCACAGTTCACAGTTCACAGTTCACAGTCTTCATTTCACACTTGACAGTTCGCAGTTCACAGTTCACAGATCACAGTTCACAGATTACAGTTCACAGTTGACAGTTGACAGTTCACAGTACACACTTCACAGTTCACAGTCCACAGTTCACTGTTCACAATTCACAGTTCACAGTTCACAGTTCACAGTTCACAGATTACAGTTCACAGTTGACAGTTGACAGTTCACAGTACACACTTCACAGTTCACAGTTCACAGTTCACACTTCACAGTTCACAGATCACAGTTCTCAGTTCACAGATCTCAGTTCACAGTCTTCATATCACAGTTCACAGTTCACAGTTCACAGTTCACAGTTCACAGTTCACAGTTCACAGATCACTGATCACAGTTTACAGTTCTCAGTTTACAGTTCTCATTTCACAGTTGACAGTTCACAGTTCACACTTCACAGTTCACAGTTCAGAGTCCACAGTTCACTGTTCACAATTCGCAGTTCACAGTTGACAGTTCACAGTCCACAGTTCACTATTCACAGTTCACAGTTCTCAGTTCACAGATCACAGTTCACAGTCTTCATTTCATACTTCACAGTTCACAGATCACAGTTCACAGTCTTCATTTCACACTTAACAGTTCGCAGTTCACAGTTCACAGTTCACAGATCACAGTTCACAGTTCACAGTTCACAGTCCACAGATCACAGTTCACAGTCTTCATTTCACACTTAACAGTTCGCAGTTCACAGTTCACAGTTCACAGATCACAGTTCACAGTTCACAGTTCACAGTCCACAGATCACAGTTCACAGTCTCCATTTCACACTTCACAGTTCGCAGTTCACAGTTCACAGATCACAGTTCACAGTTTACAGTTCTCAGTTCACAGTTGACAGTTCACAGTTCACAGTCTTCATTTCACACTGCAGTCTTCACAGTGCACAGGTTACAGTCCACAGATCACAGTTCACAGTTCTCAGTTCACAGATCACAGTTCACAGTCTTCATTTCACACTTCACAGTTCGCAGTTCACAGTTCACAGATCACAGTTCACAGATCACAGACCACAGTTCACTGTTCACAGATCACAGTTCACAGTACACAGTCTTCATTTCATACTTCACAGTTCGCAGTTCACAGTTCACTGTTCACAGGTCACAGTTCACAGTCCACTGTTCACAGTTCACAGTTCTCAGTTCACAGATCACAGTTCACAGACTTCATTTCACAATTCAGTTTTCACAGTTCACAGTTCACAGTTCTTAGTTCACAGATCACAGTTCACAGTCTTCATTTCACATTTCACAGTTCACAGTTCACAGATCACAGACCACAGTTCACTGTTCACAGATCACAGTTCACAGTTCACAGTTCACATTTCACAGTCTTCATTTCACACTTCAGTCTTCACAGTGCACAGTTCACAGTCCACAGATCACAGTTCACAGTTCTCAGTTCACAGATTACAGTTCACAGTTGACAGATCACAGTTCACAGTCTCCATTTCACACTTCACAGTTCGCAGTTCACAGTTCACAGATCACAGTTCACAGTTCACAGTTCACACTTCACAGTTCACAGATCACAGTTCTCAGTTCACAGATCTCAGTTCACAGTCTTCATTTCACAGTTCACAGTTCACAGGTCACAGTTCACAGATTACAGTTCACAGTTGACAGTTGACAGTTCACAGTACACACTTCACAGTTCACAGTCCACAGTTCACTGTTTACAATTCACAGTTCACAGTTCACAGTTCACAGTTCACAGTCTTCATTTCACACTTGACAGTTCGCAGTTCACAGTTCACAGATCACAGTTCACAGATTACAGTTCACAGTTGACAGTTGACAGTTCACAGTACACACTTCACAGTTCACAGTCCACAGTTCACTGTTCACAATTCACAGTTCACAGTTCACAGTTCACAGATTACAGTTCACAGTTGACAGTTGACAGTTCACAGTACACACTTCACAGTTCACAGTTCACAGTTCACACTTCACAGTTCACAGATCACAGTTCTCAGTTCACAGATCTCAGTTCACAGTCTTCATATCACAGTTCACAGTTCACAGTTCACAGTTCACAGTTCACAGTTCACAGTTCACAGTTCACAGTTCACAGTTCACAGATCACTGATCACAGTTTACAGTTCTCAGTTTACAGTTCTCATTTCACAGTTGACAGTTCACAGTTTACACTTCACAGTTCACAGTTCAGAGTCCACAGTTCACTGTTCACAATTCGCAGTTCACAGTTGACAGTTCACAGTCCACAGTTCACTATTCACAGTTCACAGTTCTCAGTTCACAGATCACAGTTCACAGTCTTCATTTCATACTTCACAGTTCACAGATCACAGTTCACAGTCTTCATTTCACACTTAACAGTTCGCAGTTCACAGTTCACAGTTCACAGATCACAGTTCACAGTTCACAGTTCACAGTCCACAGATCACAGTTCACAGTCTTCATTTCACACTTAACAGTTCGCAGTTCACAGTTCACAGTTCACAGATCACAGTTCACAGTTCACAGTTCACAGTCCACAGATCACAGTTCACAGTCTCCATTTCACACTTCACAGTTCGCAGTTCACAGTTCACAGATCACAGTTCACAGTTTACAGTTCTCAGTTCACAGTTGACAGTTCACAGTTCACAGTCTTCATTTCACACTGCAGTCTTCACAGTGCACAGGTTACAGTCCACAGATCACAGTTCACAGTTCTCAGTTCACAGATCACAGTTCACAGTCTTCATTTCACACTTCACAGTTCGCAGTTCACAGTTCACAGATCACAGTTCACAGATTACAGTTCACAGTTGACAGTTGACAGTTCACAGTACACACTTCACAGTTCACAGTCCACAGTTCACTGTTCACAATTCACAGTTCACAGTTCACAGTCCACAGTTCACTATTCACAGCTCACAGTTCTCAGTTCACAGATCACAGTTCACAGTCTCCATTTCACACTTCACAGTTCGCAGTTCACAGTTCACAGATCACAGTTCACAGTTCACAGTTCACACTTCACAGTTCACAGATCACAGTTCTCAGTTCACAGATCTCAGTTCACAGTCTTCATTTCACAGTTCACAGTTCACAGTTCACAGTTCACAGATCACAGACCACAGTTCACTGTTCACAGATCACAGTTCACAGTACACAGTCTTCATTTCATACTTCACAGTTCGCAGTTCACAGTTCACTGTTCACAGGTCACAGTTCACAGTCCACTGTTCACAGTTCACAGTTCTCAGTTCACAGATCACAGTTCACAGACTTCATTTCACAATTCAGTTTTCACAGTTCACAGTTCACAGTTCTTAGTTCACAGATCACAGTTCACAGTCTTCATATCACAGTTCACAGTTCACAGTTCACAGTTCACAGTTCACAGTTCACAGTTCACAGTTCACAGATCACTGATCACAGTTTACAGTTCTCAGTTTACAGTTCTCATTTCACAGTTGACAGTTCACAGTTCACACTTCACAGTTCACAGTTCAGAGTCCACAGTTCACTGTTCACAATTCGCAGTTCACAGTTGACAGTTCACAGTCCACAGTTCACTATTCACAGTTCACAGTTCTCAGTTCACAGATCACAGTTCACAGTCTTCATTTCATACTTCACAGTTCACAGATCACAGTTCACAGTCTTCATTTCACACTTAACAGTTCGCAGTTCACAGTTCACAGTTCACAGATCACAGTTCACAGTTCACAGTTCACAGTCCACAGATCACAGTTCACAGTCTTCATTTCACACTTAACAGTTCGCAGTTCACAGTTCACAGTTCACAGATCACAGTTCACAGTTCACAGTTCACAGTCCACAGATCACAGTTCACAGTCTCCATTTCACACTTCACAGTTCGCAGTTCACAGTTCACAGTTTACAGTTCTCAGTTCACAGTTGACAGTTCACAGTTCACAGTCTTCATTTCACACTGCAGTCTTCACAGTGCACAGGTTACAGTCCACAGATCACAGTTCGCAGTTCACAGTTCACAGTTCACAGATCACAGTTCACAGTTCACAGTTCACAGTCCACAGATCACAGTTCACAGTCTTCATTTCACACTTAACAGTTCGCAGTTCACAGTTCACAGTTCACAGATCACAGTTCACAGTTCACAGTTCACAGTCCACAGATCACAGTTCACAGTCTCCATTTCACACTTCACAGTTCGCAGTTCACAGTTCACAGATCACAGTTCACAGATAACAGTTCTCAGTTCACAGTTGACAGTTCACAGTTCACAGTCTTCATTTCACACTGCAGTCTTCACAGTGCACAGGTTACAGTCCACAGATCACAGTTCACAGTTCTCAGTTCACAGATCACAGTTCACAGTCTTCATTTCACACTTCACAGTTCGCAGTTCACAGTTCACAGATCACAGTTCACAGATTACAGTTCACAGTTGACAGTTGACAGTTCACAGTACACACTTCACAGTTCACAGTCCACAGTTCACTGTTCACAATTCACAGTTCACAGTTCACAGTCCACAGTTCACTATTCACAGCTCACAGTTCTCAGTTCACAGATCACAGTTCACAGTCTCCATTTCACACTTCACAGTTCGCAGTTCACAGTTCACAGATCACAGTTCACAGTTCACAGTTCACACTTCACAGTTCACAGATCACAGTTCTCAGTTCACAGATCTCAGTTCACAGTCTTCATTTCACAGTTCACAGTTCACAGTTCACAGTTCACAGATCACAGACCACAGTTCACTGTTCACAGATCACAGTTCACAGTACACAGTCTTCATTTCATACTTCACAGTTCGCAGTTCACAGTTCACTGTTCACAGGTCACAGTTCACAGTCCACTGTTCACAGTTCACAGTTCTCAGTTCACAGATCACAGTTCACAGACTTCATTTCACAATTCAGTTTTCACAGTTCACAGTTCACAGTTCTTAGTTCACAGATCACAGTTCACAGTCTTCATATCACAGTTCACAGTTCACAGTTCACAGTTCACAGTTCACAGTTCACAGTTCACAGTTCACAGTTCACAGATCACTGATCACAGTTTACAGTTCTCAGTTTACAGTTCTCATTTCACAGTTGACAGTTCACAGTTCACACTTCACAGTTCACAGTTCAGAGTCCACAGTTCACTGTTCACAATTCGCAGTTCACAGTTGACAGTTCACAGTCCACAGTTCACTATTCACAGTTCACAGTTCTCAGTTCACAGATCACAGTTCACAGTCTTCATTTCATACTTCACAGTTCACAGATCACAGTTCACAGTCTTCATTTCACACTTAACAGTTCGCAGTTCACAGTTCACAGTTCACAGATCACAGTTCACAGTTCACAGTTCACAGTCCACAGATCACAGTTCACAGTCTTCATTTCACACTTAACAGTTCGCAGTTCACAGTTCACAGTTCACAGATCACAGTTCACAGTTCACAGTTCACAGTCCACAGATCACAGTTCACAGTCTCCATTTCACACTTCACAGTTCGCAGTTCACAGTTCACAGATCACTGTTCACAGTTTACAGTTCTCAGTTCACAGTTGACAGTTCACAGTTCACAGTCTTCATTTCACACTGCAGTCTTCACAGTGCACAGGTTACAGTCCACAGATCACAGTTCACAGTTCTCAGTTCACAGATCACAGTTCACAGTCTTCATTTCACACTTCACAGTTCGCAGTTCACAGTTCACAGATCACAGTTCACAGATTACAGTTCACAGTTGACAGTTGACAGTTCACAGTACACACTTCACAGTTCACAGTCCACAGTTCACTGTTCACAATTCACAGTTCACAGTTCACAGTCCACAGTTCACTATTCACAGCTCACAGTTCTCAGTTCACAGATCACAGTTCACAGTCTCCATTTCACACTTCACAGTTCGCAGTTCACAGTTCACAGATCACAGTTCACAGTTCACAGTTCACACTTCACAGTTCACAGATCACAGTTCTCAGTTCACAGATCTCAGTTCACAGTCTTCATTTCACAGTTCACAGTTCACAGGTCACAGTTCACAGATTACAGTTCACAGTTGACAGTTGACAGTTCACAGTACACACTTCACAGTTCACAGTCCACAGTTCACTGTTCACAATTCACAGTTCACAGTTCACAGTTCACAGTCTTCATTTCACACTTGACAGTTCGCAGTTCACAGTTCACAGATCACAGTTCACAGATTACAGTTCACAGTTGACAGTTGACAGTTCACAGTACACACTTCACAGTTCACACTTCACAGTTCACAGTCCACAGTTCACTGTTCACAATTCACAGTTCACAGTTCACAGTTCACAGTTTACAGATTACAGTTCACAGTTGACAGTTGACAGTTCACAGTACACACTTCACAGTTCACAGTTCACAGTTCACACTTCACAGTTCACAGATCACAGTTCTCAGTTCACAGATCTCAGTTCACAGTCTTCATATCACAGTTCACAGTTCACAGTTCACAGTTCACAGTTCACAGTTCACAGTTCACAGTTCACAGTTCACAGATCACTGATCACAGTTTACAGTTCTCAGTTTACAGTTCTCATTTCACAGTTGACAGTTCACAGTTCACACTTCACAGTTCACAGTTCAGAGTCCACAGTTCACTGTTCACAATTCGCAGTTCACAGTTGACAGTTCACAGTCCACAGTTCACTATTCACAGTTCACAGTTCTCAGTTCACAGATCACAGTTCACAGTCTTCATTTCATACTTCACAGTTCACAGATCACAGTTCACAGTCTTCATTTCACACTTAACAGTTCGCAGTTCACAGTTCACAGTTCACAGATCACAGTTCACAGTTCACAGTTCACAGTCCACAGATCACAGTTCACAGTCTTCATTTCACACTTAACAGTTCGCAGTTCACAGTTCACAGTTCACAGATCACAGTTCACAGTTCACAGTTCACAGTCCACAGATCACAGTTCACAGTCTCCATTTCACACTTCACAGTTCGCAGTTCACAGTTCACAGATCACAGTTCACAGTTTACAGTTCTCAGTTCACAGTTGACAGTTCACAGTTCACAGTCTTCATTTCACACTGCAGTCTTCACAGTGCACAGGTTACAGTCCACAGATCACAGTTCACAGTTCTCAGTTCACAGATCACAGTTCACAGTCTTCATTTCACACTTCACAGTTCGCAGTTCACAGTTCACAGATCACAGTTCACAGATCACAGACCACAGTTCACTGTTCACAGATCACAGTTCACAGTACACAGTCTTCATTTCATACTTCACAGTTCGCAGTTCACAGTTCACTGTTCACAGGTCACAGTTCACAGTCCACTGTTCACAGTTCACAGTTCTCAGTTCACAGATCACAGTTCACAGACTTCATTTCACAATTCAGTTTTCACAGTTCACAGTTCACAGTTCTTAGTTCACAGATCACAGTTCACAGTCTTCATTTCACAGTTCACAGTTCACAGTTCACAGATCACAGACCACAGTTCACTGTTCACAGATCACAGTTCACAGTTCACAGTTCACATTTCACAGTCTTCATTTCACACTTCAGTCTTCACAGTGCACAGTTCACAGTCCACAGATCACAGTTCACAGTTCTCAGTTCACAGATTACAGTTCACAGTTGACAGATCACAGTTCACAGTCTCCATTTCACACTTCACAGTTCACAGGTCACAGTTCACAGATTACAGTTCACAGTTGACAGTTGACAGTTCACAGTACACACTTCACAGTTCACAGTCCACAGTTCACTGTTTACAATTCACAGTTCACAGTTCACAGTTCACAGTTCACAGTCTTCATTTCACACTTGACAGTTCGCAGTTCACAGTTCACAGATCACAGTTCACAGATTACAGTTCACAGTTGACAGTTGACAGTTCACAGTACACACTTCACAGTTCACAGTCCACAGTTCACTGTTCACAATTCACAGTTCACAGTTCACAGTTCACAGATTACAGTTCACAGTTGACAGTTGACAGTTCACAGTACACACTTCACAGTTCACAGTTCACAGTTCACACTTCACAGTTCACAGATCACAGTTCTCAGTTCACAGATCTCAGTTCACAGTCTTCATATCACAGTTCACAGTTCACAGTTCACAGTTCACAGTTCACAGTTCACAGTTCACAGTTCACAGATCACTGATCACAGTTTACAGTTCTCAGTTTACAGTTCTCATTTCACAGTTGACAGTTCACAGTTCACACTTCACAGTTCACAGTTCAGAGTCCACAGTTCACTGTTCACAATTCGCAGTTCACAGTTGACAGTTCACAGTCCACAGTTCACTATTCACAGTTCACAGTTCTCAGTTCACAGATCACAGTTCACAGTCTTCATTTCATACTTCACAGTTCACAGATCACAGTTCACAGTCTTCATTTCACACTTAACAGTTCGCAGTTCACAGTTCACAGTTCACAGATCACAGTTCACAGTTCACAGTTCACAGTCCACAGATCACAGTTCACAGTCTTCATTTCACACTTAACAGTTCGCAGTTCACAGTTCACAGTTCACAGATCACAGTTCACAGTTCACAGTTCACAGTCCACAGATCACAGTTCACAGTCTCCATTTCACACTTCACAGTTCGCAGTTCACAGTTCACAGATCACAGATCACAGTTCACAGTTTACAGTTCTCAGTTCACAGTTGACAGTTCACAGTTCACAGTCTTCATTTCACACTGCAGTCTTCACAGTGCACAGGTTACAGTCCACAGATCACAGTTCACAGTTCTCAGTTCACAGATCACAGTTCACAGTCTTCATTTCACACTTCACAGTTCGCAGTTCACAGTTCACAGATCACAGTTCACAGATTACAGTTCACAGTTGACAGTTGACAGTTCACAGTACACACTTCACAGTTCACAGTCCACAGTTCACTGTTCACAATTCACAGTTCACAGTTCACAGTCCACAGTTCACTATTCACAGCTCACAGTTCTCAGTTCACAGATCACAGTTCACAGTCTCCATTTCACACTTCACAGTTCGCAGTTCACAGTTCACAGATCACAGTTCACAGTTCACAGTTCACACTTCACAGTTCACAGATCACAGTTCTCAGTTCACAGATCTCAGTTCACAGTCTTCATTTCACAGTTCACAGTTCACAGTTCACAGTTCACAGATCACAGACCACAGTTCACTGTTCACAGATCACAGTTCACAGTACACAGTCTTCATTTCATACTTCACAGTTCGCAGTTCACAGTTCACTGTTCACAGGTCACAGTTCACAGTCCACTGTTCACAGTTCACAGTTCTCAGTTCACAGATCACAGTTCACAGACTTCATTTCACAATTCAGTTTTCACAGTTCACAGTTCACAGTTCTTAGTTCACAGATCACAGTTCACAGTCTTCATATCACAGTTCACAGTTCACAGTTCACAGTTCACAGTTCACAGTTCACAGTTCACAGTTCACAGTTCACAGATCACTGATCACTGATCACAGTTTACAGTTCTCAGTTTACAGTTCTCATTTCACAGTTGACAGTTCACAGTTCACACTTCACAGTTCACAGTTCAGAGTCCACAGTTCACTGTTCACAATTCGCAGTTCACAGTTGACAGTTCACAGTCCACAGTTCACTATTCACAGTTCACAGTTCTCAGTTCACAGATCACAGTTCACAGTCTTCATTTCATACTTCACAGTTCACAGATCACAGTTCACAGTCTTCATTTCACACTTAACAGTTCGCAGTTCACAGTTCACAGTTCACAGATCACAGTTCACAGTTCACAGTTCACAGTCCACAGATCACAGTTCACAGTCTTCATTTCACACTTAACAGTTCGCAGTTCACAGTTCACAGTTCACAGATCACAGTTCACAGTTCACAGTTCACAGTCCACAGATCACAGTTCACAGTCTCCATTTCACACTTCACAGTTCGCAGTTCACAGTTCACAGATCACAGTTCACAGTTTACAGTTCTCAGTTCACAGTTGACAGTTCACAGTTCACAGTCTTCATTTCACACTGCAGTCTTCACAGTGCACAGGTTACAGTCCACAGATCACAGTTCACAGTTCTCAGTTCACAGATCACAGTTCACAGTCTTCATTTCACACTTCACAGTTCGCAGTTCACAGTTCACAGATCACAGTTCACAGATTACAGTTCACAGTTGACAGTTGACAGTTCACAGTACACACTTCACAGTTCACAGTCCACAGTTCACTGTTCACAATTCACAGTTCACAGTTCACAGTCCACAGTTCACTATTCACAGCTCACAGTTCTCAGTTCACAGATCACAGTTCACAGTCTCCATTTCACACTTCACAGTTCGCAGTTCACAGTTCACAGATCACAGTTCACAGTTCACAGTTCACACTTCACAGTTCACAGATCACAGTTCTCAGTTCACAGATCTCAGTTCACAGTCTTCATTTCACAGTTCACAGTTCACAGTTCACAGTTCACAGATCACAGACCACAGTTCACTGTTCACAGATCACAGTTCACAGTACACAGTCTTCATTTCATACTTCACAGTTCGCAGTTCACAGTTCACTGTTCACAGGTCACAGTTCACAGTCCACTGTTCACAGTTCACAGTTCTCAGTTCACAGATCACAGTTCACAGACTTCATTTCACAATTCAGTTTTCACAGTTCACAGTTCACAGTTCTTAGTTCACAGATCACAGTTCACAGTCTTCATTTCACAGTTCACAGTTCACAGTTCACAGATCACAGACCACAGTTCACTGTTCACAGATCACAGTTCACAGTTCACAGTTCACATTTCACAGTCTTCATTTCACACTTCAGTCTTCACAGTGCACAGTTCACAGTCCACAGATCACAGTTCACAGTTCTCAGTTCACAGATTACAGTTCACAGTTGACAGTTCACAGTTCACAGTACACACTTCACAGTTCACAGTCCACAGTTCACTATTCACAGCTCACAGTTCTCAGTTCACAGATCACAGTTCACAGTCTCCATTTCACACTTCACAGTTCGCAGTTCACAGTTCACAGATCACAGTTCACAGTTCACAGTTCACAGTTCACAGTTCACAGTTCACAGATCACAGACCACAGTTCACTGTTCACAGATCACAGTTCACAGTTCACAGTTCACATTTCACAGTCTTCATTTCACACTTCAGTCTTCACAGTGCACAGTTCACAGTCCACAGATCACAGTTCACAGTTCTCAGTTCACAGATTACAGTTCACAGTTGACAGATCACAGTTCACAGTCTCCATTTCACACTTCACAGTTCGCAGTTCACAGTTCACAGATCACAGTTCACAGTTCACAGTTCACACTTCACAGTTCACAGATCACAGTTCTCAGTTCACAGATCTCAGTTCACAGTCTTCATTTCACAGTTCACAGTTCACAGGTCACAGTTCACAGATTACAGTTGACAGTTGACAGTTGACAGTTCACAGTACACACTTCACAGTTCACAGTCCACAGTTCACTGTTCACAATTCACAGTTCACAGTTCACAGTTCACAGTCTTCATTTCACACTTGACAGTTCGCAGTTCACAGTTCACAGATCACAGTTCACAGATTACAGTTCACAGTTGACAGTTGACAGTTCACAGTACACACTTCACAGTTCACAGTTCACAGTTCACACTTCACAGTTCACAGATCACAGTTCTCAGTTCACAGATCTCAGTTCACAGTCTTCATATCACAGTTCACAGTTCACAGTTCACAGTTCACAGTTCACAGTTCACAGTTCACAGATCACTGATCACAGTTTACAGTTCTCAGTTTACAGTTCTCATTTCACAGTTGACAGTTCACAGTTCACACTTCACAGTTCACAGTTCAGAGTCCACAGTTCACTGTTCACAATTCGCAGTTCACAGTTGACAGTTCACAGTCCACAGTTCACTATTCACAGTTCACAGTTCTCAGTTCACAGATCACAGTTCACAGTCTTCATTTCATACTTCACAGTTCACAGATCACAGTTCACAGTCTTCATTTCACACTTAACAGTTCGCAGTTCACAGTTCACAGTTCACAGATCACAGTTCACAGTTCACAGTTCACAGTCCACAGATCACAGTTCACAGTCTCCATTTCACACTTCACAGTTCGCAGTTCACAGTTCACAGATCACAGTTCACAGTTCACAGTTCACACTTCACAGTTCACAGTTCACAGTCCACAGTTCACAGTTCACAGTTCACAGTTTACAGTTCTCAGTTCACAGTTGACAGTTCACAGTTCACAGTCTTCATTTCACACTGCAGTCTTCACAGTGCACAGGTTACAGTCCACAGATCACAGTTCACAGTTCTCAGTTCACAGATCACAGTTCACAGTCTTCATTTCACACTTCACAGTTCGCAGTTCACAGTTCACAGATCACAGTTCACAGATTACAGTTCACAGTTGACAGTTGACAGTTCACAGTACACACTTCACAGTTCACAGTCCACAGTTCACTGTTCACAATTCACAGTTCACAGTTCACAGTCCACAGTTCACTATTCACAGCTCACAGTTCTCAGTTCTCAGATCACAGTTCACAGTCTCCATTTCACACTTCACAGTTCGCAGTTCACAGTTCACAGATCACAGTTCACAGTTCACAGTTCACACTTCACAGTTCACAGATCACAGTTCTCAGTTCACAGATCTCAGTTCACAGTCTTCATTTCACAGTTCACAGTTCACAGTTCACAGTTCACAGATCACAGACCACAGTTCACTGTTCACAGATCACAGTTCACAGTACACAGTCTTCATTTCATACTTCACAGTTCGCAGTTCACAGTTCACTGTTCACAGGTCACAGTTCACAGTCCACTGTTCACAGTTCACAGTCCTCAGTTCACAGATCACAGTTCACAGACTTCATTTCACAATTCAGTTTTCACAGTTCACAGTTCACAGTTCTTAGTTCACAGATCACAGTTCACAGTCTTCATTTCACAGTTCACAGTTCACAGTTCACAGATCACAGACCACAGTTCACTGTTCACAGATCACAGTTCACAGTTCACAGTTCACATTTCACAGTCTTCATTTCACACTTCAGTCTTCACAGTGCACAGTTCACAGTCCACAGATCACAGTTCACAGTTCTCAGTTCACAGATTACAGTTCACAGTTGACAGTTCACAGTTCACAGTACACACTTCACAGTTCACAGTCCACAGTTCACTATTCACAGCTCACAGTTCTCAGTTCACAGATCACAGTTCACAGTCTCCATTTCACACTTCACAGTTCGCAGTTCACAGTTCACAGATCACAGTTCACAGATTACAGTTCACAGTTGACAGTTGACAGTTCACAGTACACACTTCACAGTTCACAGTCCACAGTTCACTGTTCACAATTCACAGTTCACAGTTCACAGTTCACAGTCGACAGTTCACTATTCACAGCTCACAGTTCTCAGTTCACAGATCACAGTTCACAGTCTCCATTTCACACTTCACAGTTCGCAGTTCACAGTTCACAGATCACAGTTCACAGTTCACAGTTCACACTTCACAGTTCACAGATCACAGTTCTCAGTTCACAGATCACAGTTCACAGTCTCCATTTCACACTTCACAGTTCGCAGTTCACAGTTCACAGATCACAGTTCACAGTTCACAGTTCACACTTCACAGTTCACAGATCACAGTTCTCAGTTCACAGATCTCAGTTCACAGTCTTCATTTCACAGTTCACAGTTCACAGGTCACAGTTCACAGATTACAGTTGACAGTTGACAGTTGACAGTTCACAGTACACACTTCACAGTTCACAGTCCACAGTTCACTGTTCACAATTCACAGTTCACAGTTCACAGTTCACAGTCTTCATTTCACACTTGACAGTTCGCAGTTCACAGTTCACAGATCACAGTTCACAGATTACAGTTCACAGTTGACAGTTGACAGTTCACAGTACACACTTCACAGTTCACAGTTCACAGTTCACACTTCACAGTTCACAGATCACAGTTCTCAGTTCACAGATCTCAGTTCACAGTTCACAGTTCAGAGTCCACAGTTCACTGTTCACAATTCGCAGTTCACAGTTGACAGTTCACAGTCCACAGTTCACTATTCACAGTTCACAGTTCTCAGTTCACAGATCACAGTTCACAGTCTTCATTTCATACTTCACAGTTCACAGATCACAGTTCACAGTCTTCATTTCACACTTAACAGTTCGCAGTTCACAGTTCACAGTTCACAGATCACAGTTCACGGTTCACAGTTCACAGTCCACAGATCACAGTTCACAGTCTCCATTTCACACTTCACAGTTCGCAGTTCACAGTTCACAGATCACAGTTCACAGTTCACAGTTCACACTTCACAGTTCACAGTTCACAGTCCACAGTTCACAGTTCACAGTTCACAGTTTACAGTTCTCAGTTCACAGTTGACAGTTCACAGTTCACAGTCTTCATTTCACACTGCAGTCTTCACAGTGCACAGGTTACAGTCCACAGATCACAGTTCACAGTTCTCAGTTCACAGATCACAGTTCACAGTCTTCATTTCACACTTCACAGTTCGCAGTTCACAGTTCACAGATCACAGTTCACAGATTACAGTTCACAGTTGACAGTTGACAGTTCACAGTACACACTTCACAGTTCACAGTCCACAGTTCACTGTTCACAATTCACAGTTCACAGTTCACAGTCCACAGTTCACTATTCACAGCTCACAGTTCTCAGTTCTCAGATCACAGTTCACAGTCTCCATTTCACACTTCACAGTTCGCAGTTCACAGTTCACAGATCACAGTTCACAGTTCACAGTTCACACTTCACAGTTCACAGATCACAGTTCTCAGTTCACAGATCTCAGTTCACAGTCTTCATTTCACAGTTCACAGTTCACAGTTCACAGTTCACAGATCACAGACCACAGTTCACTGTTCACAGATCACAGTTCACAGTACACAGTCTTCATTTCATACTTCACAGTTCGCAGTTCACAGTTCACTGTTCACAGGTCACAGTTCACAGTCCACTGTTCACAGTTCACAGTCCTCAGTTCACAGATCATAGTTCACAGACTTCATTTCACAATTCAGTTTTCACAGTTCACAGTTCACAGTTCTTAGTTCACAGATCACAGTTCACAGTCTTCATTTCACAGTTCACAGTTCACAGTTCACAGATCACAGACCACAGTTCACTGTTCACAGATCACAGTTCACAGTTCACAGTTCACATTTCACAGTCTCCATTTCACACTTCACAGTTCGCAGTTCACAGTTCACAGATCACAGTTCACAGTTCACAGTTCACACTTCACAGTTCACAGATCACAGTTCTCAGTTCACAGATCTCAGTTCACAGTCTTCATTTCACAGTTCACAGTTCACAGGTCACAGTTCACAGATTACAGTTGACAGTTGACAGTTGACAGTTCACAGTACACACTTCACAGTTCACAGTCCACAGTTCACTGTTCACAATTCACAGTTCACAGTTCACAGTTCACAGTCGACAGTTCACTATTCACAGCTCACAGTTCTCAGTTCACAGATCACAGTTCACAGTCTCCATTTCACACTTCACAGTTCGCAGTTCACAGTTCACAGATCACAGTTCACAGTTCACAGTTCACACTTCACAGTTCACAGATCACAGTTCTCAGTTCACAGATCACAGTTCACAGTCTCCATTTCACACTTCACAGTTCGCAGTTCACAGTTCACAGATCACAGTTCACAGTTCACAGTTCACACTTCACAGTTCACAGATCACAGTTCTCAGTTCACAGATCTCAGTTCACAGTCTTCATTTCACAGTTCACAGTTCACAGGTCACAGTTCACAGATTACAGTTGACAGTTGACAGTTGACAGTTCACAGTACACACTTCACAGTTCACAGTCCACAGTTCACTGTTCACAATTCACAGTTCACAGTTCACAGTTCACAGTCTTCATTTCACACTTGACAGTTCGCAGTTCACAGTTCACAGATCACAGTTCACAGATTACAGTTCACAGTTGACAGTTGACAGTTCACAGTACACACTTCACAGTTCACAGTTCACAGTTCACACTTCACAGTTCACAGATCACAGTTCTCAGTTCACAGATCTCAGTTCACAGTTCACAGTTCAGAGTCCACAGTTCACTGTTCACAATTCGCAGTTCACAGTTGACAGTTCACAGTCCACAGTTCACTATTCACAGTTCACAGTTCTCAGTTCACAGATCACAGTTCACAGTCTTCATTTCATACTTCACAGTTCACAGATCACAGTTCACAGTCTTCATTTCACACTTAACAGTTCGCAGTTCACAGTTCACAGTTCACAGATCACAGTTCACGGTTCACAGTTCACAGTCCACAGATCACAGTTCACAGTCTCCATTTCACACTTCACAGTTCGCAGTTCACAGTTCACAGATCACAGTTCACAGTTCACAGTTCACACTTCACAGTTCACAGTTCACAGTCCACAGTTCACAGTTCACAGTTCACAGTTTACAGTTCTCAGTTCACAGTTGACAGTTCACAGTTCACAGTCTTCATTTCACACTGCAGTCTTCACAGTGCACAGGTTACAGTCCACAGATCACAGTTCACAGTTCTCAGTTCACAGATCACAGTTCACAGTCTTCATTTCACACTTCACAGTTCGCAGTTCACAGTTCACAGATCACAGTTCACAGATTACAGTTCACAGTTGACAGTTGACAGTTCACAGTACACACTTCACAGTTCACAGTCCACAGTTCACTGTTCACAATTCACAGTTCACAGTTCACAGTCCACAGTTCACTATTCACAGCTCACAGTTCTCAGTTCTCAGATCACAGTTCACAGTCTCCATTTCACACTTCACAGTTCGCAGTTCACAGTTCACAGATCACAGTTCACAGTTCACAGTTCACACTTCACAGTTCACAGATCACAGTTCTCAGTTCACAGATCTCAGTTCACAGTCTTCATTTCACAGTTCACAGTTCACAGTTCACAGTTCACAGATCACAGACCACAGTTCACTGTTCACAGATCACAGTTCACAGTACACAGTCTTCATTTCATACTTCACAGTTCGCAGTTCACAGTTCACTGTTCACAGGTCACAGTTCACAGTCCACTGTTCACAGTTCACAGTCCTCAGTTCACAGATCATAGTTCACAGACTTCATTTCACAATTCAGTTTTCACAGTTCACAGTTCACAGTTCTTAGTTCACAGATCACAGTTCACAGTCTTCATTTCACAGTTCACAGTTCACAGTTCACAGATCACAGACCACAGTTCACTGTTCACAGATCACAGTTCACAGTTCACAGTTCACATTTCACAGTCTTCATTTCACACTTCAGTCTTCACAGTGCACAGTTCACAGTCCACAGATCACAGTTCACAGTTCTCAGTTCACAGATTACAGTTCACAGTTGACAGTTCACAGTTCACAGTACACACTTCACAGTTCACAGTCCACAGTTCACTATTCACAGCTCACAGTTCTCAGTTCACAGATCACAGTTCACAGTCTCCATTTCACACTTCACAGTTCGCAGTTCACAGTTCACAGATCACAGTTCACAGATTACAGTTCACAGTTGACAGTTGACAGTTCACAGTACACACTTCACAGTTCACAGTCCACAGTTCACTGTTCACAATTCACAGTTCACAGTTCACAGTTCACAGTCGACAGTTCACTATTCACAGCTCACAGTTCTCAGTTCACAGATCACAGTTCACAGTCTCCATTTCACACTTCACAGTTCGCAGTTCACAGTTCACAGATCACAGTTCACAGTTCACAGTTCACACTTCACAGTTCACAGATCACAGTTCTCAGTTCACAGATCTCAGTTCACAGTCTTCATTTCACAGTTCACAGTTCACAGTTCACAGTTCACAGTTCACAGATTACAGTTCACAGTTGACAGTTGACAGTTCACAGTACACACTTCACAGTTCACAGTCCACAGTTCACTGTTCACAATTCACAGTTCACAGTTCACAGTTCACAGTCTTCATTTCACACTTGACAGTTCGCAGTTCACAGTTCACAGATCACAGTTCACAGATTACAGTTCACAGTTGACAGTTGACAGTTCACAGTACACACATCACAGTTCACAGTCCACAGTTCACTGTTCACAATTCACAGTTCACAGTTCACAGTTCACAGATTACAGTTCACAGTTGACAGTTGACAGTTCACAGTACACACTTCACAGTTCACAGTCCACAGTTCACTGTTCACAATTCACAGTTCACAGTTCACAGATTACAGTTCACAGTTGACAGTTGACAGTTCACAGTACACACTTCACAGTTCACAGTTCACAGTTCACACTTCACAGTTCACAGATCACAGTTCTCAGTTCACAGATCTCAGTTCACAGTCTTCATTTCACAGTTCACAGTTCACAGTTCACAGTTCACAGTTCACAGTTCACAGTTCACAGTTCACAGTTCACAGTTCACAGTTCACAGTTCACAGTTCACAGTTCACAGTTCACAGTTCACAGATCACTGATCACAGTTTACAGTTCTCAGTTTACAGTTCTCATTTCACAGTTGACAGTTCACAGTTCACACTTCACAGTTCACAGTTCACAGTTCACAGTCCACAGATCACAGTTCACAGTCTCCATTTCACACTTCACAGTTCGCAGTTCACAGTTCACAGATCACAGTTCACAGTTCACAGTTCACACTTCACAGTTCACAGTTCACAGTCCACAGTTCACAGTTCACAGTTCACAGTTTACAGTTCTCAGTTCACAGTTGACAGTTCACAGTTCACAGTCTTCATTTCACACTGCAGTCTTCACAGTGCACAGGTTACAGTCCATAGATCACAGTTCACAGTTCTCAGTTCACAGATCACAGTTCACAGTCTTCATTTCACACTTCACAGTTCGCAGTTCACAGTTCACAGATCACAGTTCACAGATTACAGTTCACAGTTGACAGTTGACAGTTCACAGTACACACTTCACAGTTCACAGTCCACAGTTCACTGTTCACAATTCACAGTTCACAGTTCACAGTCCACAGTTCACTATTCACAGCTCACAGTTCTCAGTTCACAGATCACAGTTCACAGTCTCCATTTCACACTTCACAGTTCGCAGTTCACAGTTCACAGATCACAGTTCACAGTTCACAGTTCACACTTCACAGTTCACAGATCACAGTTCTCAGTTCACAGATCTCAGTTCACAGTCTTCATTTCACAGTTCACAGTTCACAGTTCACAGATCACAGACCACAGTTCACTGTTCACAGATCACAGTTCACAGTACACAGTCTTCATTTCATACTTCACAGTTCGCAGTTCACAGTTCACTGTTCACAGGTCACAGTTCACAGTCCACTGTTCACAGTTCACAGTTCTCAGTTCACGGATCACAGTTCACAGACTTCATTTCACAATTCAGTTTTCACAGTTCACAGTTCACAGTTCTCAGTTCACAGATCACAGTTCACAGTCTTCATTTCACAGTTCACAGTTCACAGTTCACAGATCACAGACCACAGTTCACTGTTCACAGATCACAGTTCACAGTTCACAGTTCACATTTCACAGTCTTCATTTCACACTTCAGTCTTCACAGTGCACAGTTCACAGTCCACAGATCACAGTTCACAGTTCTCAGTTCACAGATTACAGTTCACAGTTGACAGTTCACAGTACACACTTCACAGTTCACAGTCCACAGTTCACTATTCACAGCTCACAGTTCTCAGTTCACAGATCACAGTTCACAGTCTCCATTTCACACTTCACAGTTCGCAGTTCACAGTTCACAGATCACAGTTCACAGTTCACAGTTCACAGTTCACACTTCACAGTTCACAGATCACAGTTCTCAGTTCACAGATCTCAGTTCACAGTCTTCATTTCACAGTTCACAGTTCACAGTTCACAGTTCACAGATTACAGTTCACAGTTGACAGTTGACAGTTCACAGTACACACTTCACAGTTCTCAGTTCACAGATCACAGTTCACAGTCTTCATTTCACACTTCACAGTTCGCAGTTCACAGTTCACAGATCACAGTTCACAGATTACAGTTCACAGTTGACAGTTGACAGTTCACAGTACACACTTCACAGTTCACAGTCCACAGTTCACTGTTCACAATTCACAGTTCACAGTTCACAGTCGACAGTTCACTATTCACAGCTCACAGTTCTCAGTTCACAGATCACAGTTCACAGTCTCCATTTCACACTTCACAGTTCGCAGTTCACAGTTCACAGATCACAGTTCACAGTTCACAGTTCACACTTCACAGTTCACAGATCACAGTTCTCAGTTCACAGATCTCAGTTCACAGTCTTCATTTCACAGTTCACAGTTCACAGTTCACAGTTCACAGATTACAGTTCACAGTTGACAGTTGACAGTTCACAGTACACACTTCACAGTTCACAGTCCACAGTTCACTGTTCACAATTCACAGTTCACAGTTCACAGTTCACAGTCTTCATTTCACACTTGACAGTTCGCAGTTCACAGTTCACAGATCACAGTTCACAGATTACAGATCACAGTTGACAGTTGACAGTTCACAGTACACACTTCACAGTTCACAGTCCACAGTTCACTGTTCACAATTCACAGTTCACAATTCACAGTTCACAGTTCACAGTTCACAGTCTTCATTTCACACTTGACAGTTCGCAGTTCACAGTTCACAGATCACAGTTCACAGATTACAGTTCACAGTTGAGAGTTGACAGTTCACAGTACACACTTCACAGTTCACAGTCCACAGTTCACTGTTCACAATTCGCAGTTCACAGTTGACAGTTCACAGTCCACAGTTCACTATTCACAGTTCACAGTTCTCAGTTCACAGTTCACAGTTCACAGTCTTCATTTCATACTTCACAGTTCACAGATCACAGTTCACAGTCTTCATTTCACACTTAACAGTTCGCAGTTCACAGTTCGCAGTTCACAGTTCACAGTTCACAGATCACAGTTCACAGTTCACAGTTCACAGTCCACAGATCACAGTTCACAGTCTTCATTTCACACTTCACAGTTCGCAGTTCACAGTCCGCAGTTCACAGTTCACAGTTCACAGATCACAGTTCACAGTTCACAGTTCACAGTTCACAGTTCACAGTTCACAGTTCACAGTTCGCAGTTCACAGTTCACAGATCACAGTTCACAGTTCACAGTTCACACTTCACAGTTCACAGATCACAGTTCTCAGTTCACAGATCTCAGTTCAAAGTCTTCATTTCACAGTTCACAGTTCACAGTTCACAGTTCAGAGATTACAGTTCACAGTTGACAGTTGACAGTTCACAGTACACACTTCACAGTTCACAGTCCACAGTTCACTGTTCACAATTCACAGTTCACAGTTCACAGTTCACAGTTCACAGTCTTCATTTCACACTTGACAGTTCGCAGTTCACAGTTCACAGATCACAGTTCACAGATTACAGTTCACAGTTGACAGTTGACAGTTCACAGTACACACTTCACAGTTCACAGTCCACAGTTCACTGTTCACAATTCACAGTTCACAGTTCACAGTTCACAGTTCACAGATTACAGTTCACAGTTGACAGTTGACAGTTCACAGTACACACTTCACAGTTCACAGTCCACAGTTCACTATTCACAGCTCACAGTTCTCAGTTCACAGATCACAGTTCACAGTCTCCATTTCACACTTCACAGTTCGCAGTTCACAGTTCACAGATCACAGTTCACAGTTCACAGTTCACACTTCACAGTTCACAGATCACAGTTCTCAGTTCACAGATCTCAGTTCACAGTCTTCATTTCACAGTTCACAGTTCACAGTTCACAGTTCACAGATTACAGTTCACAGTTGACAGTTGACAGTTCACAGTACACACTTCACAGTTCACAGTCCACAGTTCACTGTTCACAATTCACAGTTCACAGTTCACAGTTCATAGTCTTCATTTCACACTTGACAGTTCGCAGTTCACAGTTCACAGATCACAGTTCACAGATTACAGTTCACAGTTGACAGTTGACAGTTCACAGTACACACTTCACAGTTCACAGTCCACAGTTCACTGTTCACAATTCACAGTTCACAGTTCACAGTTCACAGTCGACAGTTCACTATTCACAGCTCACAGTTCTCAGTTCACAGATCACAGTTCACAGTCTCCATTTCACACTTCACAGTTCGCAGTTCACAGTTCACAGATCACAGTTCACAGTTCACAGTTCACACTTCACAGTTCACAGATCACAGTTCTCAGTTCACAGATCTCAGTTCACAGTCTTCATTTCACAGTTCACAGTTCACAGTTCACAGTTCACAGTTCACAGATTACAGTTCACAGTTGACAGTTGACAGTTCACAGTACACACTTCACAGTTCACAGTCCACAGTCCACAGTTCACTGTTCACAATTCACAGTTCACAGTTCACAGTTCACAGTCTTCATTTCACACTTGACAGTTCGCAGTTCACAGTTCACAGATCACAGTTCACAGATTGCAGTTCACAGTTGACAGTTGACAGTTCACAGTACACACATCACAGTTCACAGTCCACAGTTCACTGTTCACAATTCACAGTTCACAGTTCACAGTTCACAGATTACAGTTCACAGTTGACAGTTGACAGTTCACAGCACACACTTCACAGTTCACAGTCCACAGTTCACTGTTCACAATTCACAGTTCACAGTTCACAGATTACAGTTCACAGTTGACAGTTGACAGTTCACAGTACACACTTCACAGTTCACAGTTCACAGTTCACACTTCACAGTTCACAGATCACAGTTCTCAGTTCACAGATCTCAGTTCACAGTCTTCATTTCACAGTTCACAGTTCACAGTTCACAGTTCACAGTTCACAGTTCACAGTTCACAGTTCACAGTTCACAGTTCACAGTTCACAGTTCACAGTTCACAGATCACTGATCACAGTTTACAGTTCTCAGTTTACAGTTCTCATTTCACAGTTGACAGTTCACAGTTCACACTTCACAGTTCACAGTTCACAGTTCACAGTCCACAGATCACAGTTCACAGTCTCCATTTCACACTTCACAGTTCGCAGTTCACAGTTCACAGATCACAGATCTCAGTTCACAGTCTTCATTTCACAGTTCACAGTTCACAGTTCACAGTTCACAGTTCACAGATCACAGACCACAGTTCACTGTTCACAGATCACAGTTCACAGTACACAGTCTTCATTTCATACTTCACAGTTCGCAGTTCACAGTTCACTGTTCACAGGTCACAGTTCACAGTCCACTGTTCACAGTTCACAGTCCTCAGTTCACAGATCATAGTTCACAGACTTCATTTCACAATTCAGTTTTCACAGTTCACAGTTCACAGTTCTTAGTTCACAGATCACAGTTCACAGTCTTCATTTCACAGTTCACAGTTCACAGTTCACAGATCACAGACCACAGTTCACTGTTCACAGATCACAGTTCACAGTTCACAGTTCACATTTCACAGTCTTCATTTCACACTTCAGTCTTCACAGTGCACAGTTCACAGTCCACAGATCACAGTTCACAGTTCTCAGTTCACAGATTACAGTTCACAGTTGACAGTTCACAGTTCACAGTACACACTTCACAGTTCACAGTCCACAGTTCACTATTCACAGCTCACAGTTCTCAGTTCACAGATCACAGTTCACAGTCTCCATTTCACACTTCACAGTTCGCAGTTCACAGTTCACAGATCACAGTTCACAGATTACAGTTCACAGTTGACAGTTGACAGTTCACAGTACACACTTCACAGTTCACAGTCCACAGTTCACTGTTCACAATTCACAGTTCACAGTTCACAGTTCACAGTCGACAGTTCACTATTCACAGCTCACAGTTCTCAGTTCACAGATCACAGTTCACAGTCTCCATTTCACACTTCACAGTTCGCAGTTCACAGTTCACAGATCACAGTTCACAGTTCACAGTTCACACTTCACAGTTCACAGATCACAGTTCTCAGTTCACAGATCTCAGTTCACAGTCTTCATTTCACAGTTCACAGTTCACAGTTCACAGTTCACAGTTCACAGATTACAGTTCACAGTTGACAGTTGACAGTTCACAGTACACACTTCACAGTTCACAGTCCACAGTTCACTGTTCACAATTCACAGTTCACAGTTCACAGTTCACAGTCTTCATTTCACACTTGACAGTTCGCAGTTCACAGTTCACAGATCACAGTTCACAGATTACAGTTCACAGTTGACAGTTGACAGTTCACAGTACACACATCACAGTTCACAGTCCACAGTTCACTGTTCACAATTCACAGTTCACAGTTCACAGTTCACAGATTACAGTTCACAGTTGACAGTTGACAGTTCACAGTACACACTTCACAGTTCACAGTCCACAGTTCACTGTTCACAATTCACAGTTCACAGTTCACAGATTACAGTTCACAGTTGACAGTTGACAGTTCACAGTACACACTTCACAGTTCACAGTTCACAGTTCACACTTCACAGTTCACAGATCACAGTTCTCAGTTCACAGATCTCAGTTCACAGTCTTCATTTCACAGTTCACAGTTCACAGTTCACAGTTCACAGTTCACAGTTCACAGTTCACAGTTCACAGTTCACAGTTCACAGTTCACAGTTCACAGTTCACAGTTCACAGTTCACAGATCACTGATCACAGTTTACAGTTCTCAGTTTACAGTTCTCATTTCACAGTTGACAGTTCACAGTTCACACTTCACAGTTCACAGTTCACAGTTCACAGTCCACAGATCACAGTTCACAGTCTCCATTTCACACTTCACAGTTCGCAGTTCACAGTTCACAGATCACAGTTCACAGTTCACAGTTCACACTTCACAGTTCACAGTTCACAGTCCACAGTTCACAGTTCACAGTTCACAGTTTACAGTTCTCAGTTCACAGTTGACAGTTCACAGTTCACAGTCTTCATTTCACACTGCAGTCTTCACAGTGCACAGGTTACAGTCCATAGATCACAGTTCACAGTTCTCAGTTCACAGATCACAGTTCACAGTCTTCATTTCACACTTCACAGTTCGCAGTTCACAGTTCACAGATCACAGTTCACAGATTACAGTTCACAGTTGACAGTTGACAGTTCACAGTACACACTTCACAGTTCACAGTCCACAGTTCACTGTTCACAATTCACAGTTCACAGTTCACAGTCCACAGTTCACTATTCACAGCTCACAGTTCTCAGTTCACAGATCACAGTTCACAGTCTCCATTTCACACTTCACAGTTCGCAGTTCACAGTTCACAGATCACAGTTCACAGTTCACAGTTCACACTTCACAGTTCACAGATCACAGTTCTCAGTTCACAGATCTCAGTTCACAGTCTTCATTTCACAGTTCACAGTTCACAGTTCACAGATCACAGACCACAGTTCACTGTTCACAGATCACAGTTCACAGTACACAGTCTTCATTTCATACTTCACAGTTCGCAGTTCACAGTTCACTGTTCACAGGTCACAGTTCACAGTCCACTGTTCACAGTTCACAGTTCTCAGTTCACGGATCACAGTTCACAGACTTCATTTCACAATTCAGTTTTCACAGTTCACAGTTCACAGTTCTCAGTTCACAGATCACAGTTCACAGTCTTCATTTCACAGTTCACAGTTCACAGTTCACAGATCACAGACCACAGTTCACTGTTCACAGATCACAGTTCACAGTTCACAGTTCACATTTCACAGTCTTCATTTCACACTTCAGTCTTCACAGTGCACAGTTCACAGTCCACAGATCACAGTTCACAGTTCTCAGTTCACAGATTACAGTTCACAGTTGACAGTTCACAGTACACACTTCACAGTTCACAGTCCACAGTTCACTATTCACAGCTCACAGTTCTCAGTTCACAGATCACAGTTCACAGTCTCCATTTCACACTTCACAGTTCGCAGTTCACAGTTCACAGATCACAGTTCACAGTTCACAGTTCACAGTTCACACTTCACAGTTCACAGATCACAGTTCTCAGTTCACAGATCTCAGTTCACAGTCTTCATTTCACAGTTCACAGTTCACAGTTCACAGTTCACAGATTACAGTTCACAGTTGACAGTTGACAGTTCACAGTACACACTTCACAGTTCTCAGTTCACAGATCACAGTTCACAGTCTTCATTTCACACTTCACAGTTCGCAGTTCACAGTTCACAGATCACAGTTCACAGATTACAGTTCACAGTTGACAGTTGACAGTTCACAGTACACACTTCACAGTTCACAGTCCACAGTTCACTGTTCACAATTCACAGTTCACAGTTCACAGTCGACAGTTCACTATTCACAGCTCACAGTTCTCAGTTCACAGATCACAGTTCACAGTCTCCATTTCACACTTCACAGTTCGCAGTTCACAGTTCACAGATCACAGTTCACAGTTCACAGTTCACACTTCACAGTTCACAGATCACAGTTCTCAGTTCACAGATCTCAGTTCACAGTCTTCATTTCACAGTTCACAGTTCACAGTTCACAGTTCACAGATTACAGTTCACAGTTGACAGTTGACAGTTCACAGTACACACTTCACAGTTCACAGTCCACAGTTCACTGTTCACAATTCACAGTTCACAGTTCACAGTTCACAGTCTTCATTTCACACTTGACAGTTCGCAGTTCACAGTTCACAGATCACAGTTCACAGATTACAGATCACAGTTGACAGTTGACAGTTCACAGTACACACTTCACAGTTCACAGTCCACAGTTCACTGTTCACAATTCACAGTTCACAATTCACAGTTCACAGTTCACAGTTCACAGTCTTCATTTCACACTTGACAGTTCGCAGTTCACAGTTCACAGATCACAGTTCACAGATTACAGTTCACAGTTGATAGTTGACAGTTCACAGTACACACTTCACAGTTCACAGTCCACAGTTCACTGTTCACAATTCGCAGTTCACAGTTGACAGTTCACAGTCCACAGTTCACTATTCACAGTTCACAGTTCTCAGTTCACAGTTCACAGTCCACACTCTTCATTTCATACTTCACAGTTCACAGATCACAGTTCACAGTCTTCATTTCACACTTAACAGTTCGCAGTTCACAGTTCGCAGTTCACAGTTCACAGTTCACAGATCACAGTTCACAGTTCACAGTTCACAGTCCACAGATCACAGTTCACAGTCTTCATTTCACACTTCACAGTTCGCAGTTCACAGTCCGCAGTTCACAGTTCACAGTTCACAGATCACAGTTCACAGTTCACAGTTCACAGTTCACAGTTCACAGTTCACAGTTCACAGTTCGCAGTTCACAGTTCACAGATCACAGTTCACAGTTCACAGTTCACACTTCACAGTTCACAGATCACAGTTCTCAGTTCACAGATCTCAGTTCACAGTCTTCATTTCACAGTTCACAGTTCACAGTTCACAGTTCAGAGATTACAGTTCACAGTTGACAGTTGACAGTTCACAGTACACACTTCACAGTTCACAGTCCACAGTTCACTGTTCACAATTCACAGTTCACAGTTCACAGTTCACAGTCTTCATTTCACACTTGACAGTTCGCAGTTCACAGTTCACAGATCACAGTTCACAGATTACAGTTCACAGTTGACAGTTGACAGTTCACAGTACACACTTCACAGTTCACAGTCCACAGTTCACTGTTCACAATTCACAGTTCACAGTTCACAGTTCACAGTTCACAGATTACAGTTCACAGTTGACAGTTGACAGTTCACAGTACACACTTCACAGTTCACAGTCCACAGTTCACTATTCACAGCTCACAGTTCTCAGTTCACAGATCACAGTTCACAGTCTCCATTTCACACTTCACAGTTCGCAGTTCACAGTTCACAGATCACAGTTCACAGTTCACAGTTCACACTTCACAGTTCACAGATCACAGTTCTCAGTTCACAGATCTCAGTTCACAGTCTTCATTTCACAGTTCACAGTTCACAGTTCACAGTTCACAGTTCACAGATTACAGTTCACAGTTGACAGTTGACAGTTCACAGTACACACTTCACAGTTCACAGTCCACAGTTCACTGTTCACAATTCACAGTTCACAGTTCACAGTTCATAGTCTTCATTTCACACTTGACAGTTCGCAGTTCACAGTTCACAGATCACAGTTCACAGATTACAGTTCACAGTTGACAGTTGACAGTTCACAGTACACACTTCACAGTTCACAGTCCACAGTTCACTGTTCACAATTCACAGTTCACAGTTCACAGTTCACAGTCGACAGTTCACTATTCACAGCTCACAGTTCTCAGTTCACAGATCACAGTTCACAGTCTCCATTTCACACTTCACAGTTCGCAGTTCACAGTTCACAGATCACAGTTCACAGTTCACAGTTCACACTTCACAGTTCACAGATCACAGTTCTCAGTTCACAGATCTCAGTTCACAGTCTTCATTTCACAGTTCACAGTTCACAGTTCACAGTTCACAGTTCACAGATTACAGTTCACAGTTGACAGTTGACAGTTCACAGTACACACTTCACAGTTCACAGTCCACAGTCCACAGTTCACTGTTCACAATTCACAGTTCACAGTTCACAGTTCACAGTCTTCATTTCACACTTGACAGTTCGCAGTTCACAGTTCACAGATCACAGTTCACAGATTGCAGTTCACAGTTGACAGTTGACAGTTCACAGTACACACATCACAGTTCACAGTCCACAGTTCACTGTTCACAATTCACAGTTCACAGTTCACAGTTCACAGATTACAGTTCACAGTTGACAGTTGACAGTTCACAGTACACACTTCACAGTTCACAGTCCACAGTTCACTGTTCACAATTCACAGTTCACAGTTCACAGATTACAGTTCACAGTTGACAGTTGACAGTTCACAGTACACACTTCACAGTTCACAGTTCACAGTTCACACTTCACAGTTCACAGATCACAGTTCTCAGTTCACAGATCTCAGTTCACAGTCTTCATTTCACAGTTCACAGTTCACAGTTCACAGTTCACAGTTCACAGTTCACAGTTCACAGTTCACAGTTCACAGTTCACAGTTCACAGTTCACAGATCACTGATCACAGTTTACAGTTCTCAGTTTACAGTTCTCATTTCACAGTTGACAGTTCACAGTTCACACTTCACAGTTCACAGTTCACAGTTCACAGTCCACAGATCACAGTTCACAGTCTCCATTTCACACTTCACAGTTCGCAGTTCACAGTTCACAGATCACAGTTCACAGTTCACAGTTCACACTTCACAGTTCACAGTTCACAGTCCACAGTTCACAGTTCACAGTTCACAGTTTACAGTTCTCAGTTCACAGTTGACAGTTCACAGTTCACAGTCTTCATTTCACACTGCAGTCTTCACAGTGCACAGGTTACAGTCCATAGATCACAGTTCACAGTTCTCAGTTCACAGATCACAGTTCACAGTCTTCATTTCACACTTCACAGTTCGCAGTTCACAGTTCACAGATCACAGTTCACAGATTACAGTTCACAGTTGACAGTTGACAGTTCACAGTACACACTTCACAGGTCACAGTCCACAGTTCACTGTTCACAATTCACAGTTCACAGTTCACAGTCCACAGTTCACTATTCACAGCTCACAGTTCTCAGTTCACAGATCACAGTTCACAGTCTCCATTTCACACTTCACATTTCGCAGTTCACAGATCACAGTTCACAGTTCACAGTTCACACTTCACAGTTCACAGATCACAGTTCTCAGTTCACAGATCTCAGTTCACAGTCTTCATTTCACAGTTCACAGTTCACAGTTCACAGTTCACAGATCACAGACCACAGTTCACTGTTCACAGATCACAGTTCACAGTACACAGTCTTCATTTCATACTTCACAGTTCGCAGTTCACAGTTCACTGTTCACAGGTCACAGTTCACAGTCCACTGTTCACAGTTCACAGTTCTCAGTTCACGGATCACAGTTCACAGACTTCATTTCACAATTCAGTTTTCACAGTTCACAGTTCACAGTTCTCAGTTCACAGATCACAGTTCACAGTCTTCATTTCACAGTTCACAGTTCACAGTTCACAGATCACAGACCACAGTTCACTGTTCACAGATCACAGTTCACAGTTCACAGTTCACATTTCACAGTCTTCATTTCACACTTCAGTCTTCACAGTGCACAGTTCACAGTCCACAGATCACAGTTCACAGTTCTCAGTTCACAGATTACAGTTCACAGTTGACAGTTCACAGTACACACTTCACAGTTCACAGTCCACAGTTCACTATTCACAGCTCACAGTTCTCAGTTCACAGATCACAGTTCACAGTCTCCATTTCACACTTCACAGTTCGCAGTTCACAGTTCACAGATCACAGTTCACAGTTCACAGTTCACAGTTCACACTTCACAGTTCACAGATCACAGTTCTCAGTTCACAGTCTTCATTTCACAGTTCACAGTTCACAGTTCACAGTTCACAGATTACAGTTCACAGTTGACAGTTGACAGTTCACAGTACACATTTCACAGTTCTCAGTTCACAGATCACAGTTCACAGTCTTCATTTCACACTTCACAGTTCGCAGTTCACAGTTCACAGATCACAGTTCACAGATTACAGTTCACAGTTGACAGTTGACAGTTCACAGTACACACTTCACAGTTCACAGTCCACAGTTCACTGTTCACAATTCACAGTTCACAGTTCACAGTCGACAGTTCACTATTCACAGCTCACAGTTCTCAGTTCACAGATCACAGTTCACAGTCTCCATTTCACACTTCACAGTTCGCAGTTCACAGTTCACAGATCACAGTTCACAGTTCACAGTTCACACTTCACAGTTCACAGATCACAGTTCTCAGTTCACAGATCTCAGTTCACAGTCTTCATTTCACAGTTCACAGTTCACAGTTCACAGTTCACAGATTACAGTTCACAGTTGACAGTTGACAGTTCACAGTACACACTTCACAGTTCACAGTCCACAGTTCACTGTTCACAATTCACAGTTCACAGTTCACAGTTCACAGTCTTCATTTCACACTTGACAGTTCGCAGTTCACAGTTCACAGATCACAGTTCACAGATTACAGATCACAGTTGACAGTTGACAGTTCACAGTACACACTTCACAGTTCACAGTCCACAGTTCACTGTTCACAATTCACAGTTCACAGTTCACAGTTCACAGATTACAGTTCACAGTTGACAGTTGACAGTTCACAGTACACACTTCACAGTTCACAGTCCACAGTTCACTATTCACAGTTCACAGTTCTCAGTTCACAGATCACAGTTCACAGTCTCCATTTCACACTTCACAGTTCGCAGTTCACAGTTCACAGATCACAGTTCACAGTTCACAGTTCACACTTCACAGTTCACAGATCACAGTTCTCAGTTCACAGATCTCAGTTCACAGTCTTCATTTCACAGTTCACAGTTCACAGTTCACAGTTCACAGATTACAGTTCACAGTTGACAGTTGACAGTTCACAGTACACACTTCACAGTTCACAGTCCACAGTCCACAGTTCACTGTTCACAATTCACAGTTCACAGTTCACAGTTCACAGTCTTCATTTCACACTTGACAGTTCGCAGTTCACAGTTCACAGATCACAGTTCACAGATTACAGTTCACAGTTGATAGTTGACAGTTCACAGTACACACTTCACAGTTCACAGTCCACAGTTCACTGTTCACAATTCGCAGTTCACAGTTGACAGTTCACAGTCCACAGTTCACTATTCACAGTTCACAGTTCTCAGTTCACAGTTCACAGTTCACAGTCTTCATTTCATACTTCACAGTTCACAGATCACAGTTCACAGTCTTCATTTCACACTTAACAGTTCGCAGTTCACAGTTCACAGTTCACAGATCACAGTTCACAGTTCACAGTTCACAGTCCACAGATCACAGTTCACAGTCTTCATTTCACACTTCACAGTTCGCAGTTCACAGTCCGCAGTTCACAGTTCACAGTTCACAGATCACAGTTCACAGTTCACAGTTCACAGTTCACAGTTCACAGTTCACAGTTCACAGTTCACAGTTCGCAGTTCACAGTTCACAGATCACAGTTCACAGTTCACAGTTCACACTTCACAGTTCACAGATCACAGTTCTCAGTTCACAGATCTCAGTTCACAGTCTTCATTTCACAGTTCACAGTTCACAGTTCACAGTTCAGAGATTACAGTTCACAGTTGACAGTTGACAGTTCACAGTACACACTTCACAGTTCACAGTCCACAGTTCACTGTTCACAATTCACAGTTCACAGTTCACAGTTCACAGTCTTCATTTCACACTTGACAGTTCGCAGTTCACAGTTCACAGATCACAGTTCACAGATTACAGTTCACAGTTGACAGTTGACAGTTCACAGTACACACTTCACAGTTCACAGTCCACAGTTCACTGTTCACAATTCACAGTTCACAGTTCACAGTTCACAGTTCACAGATTACAGTTCACAGTTGACAGTTGACAGTTCACAGTACACACTTCACAGTTCACAGTCCACAGTTCACTATTCACAGCTCACAGTTCTCAGTTCACAGATCACAGTTCACAGTCTCCATTTCACACTTCACAGTTCGCAGTTCACAGTTCACAGATCACAGTTCACAGTTCACAGTTCACACTTCACAGTTCACAGATCACAGTTCTCAGTTCACAGATCTCAGTTCACAGTCTTCATTTCACAGTTCACAGTTCACAGTTCACAGTTCACAGATTACAGTTCACAGTTGACAGTTGACAGTTCACAGTACACACTTCACAGTTCACAGTCCACAGTTCACTGTTCACAATTCACAGTTCACAGTTCACAGTTCATAGTCTTCATTTCACACTTGACAGTTCGCAGTTCACAGTTCACAGATCACAGTTCACAGATTACAGTTCACAGTTGACAGTTGACAGTTCACAGTACACACTTCACAGTTCACAGTCCACAGTTCACTGTTCACAATTCACAGTTCACAGTTCACAGTCCACAGTTCACTATTCACAGCTCACAGTTCTCAGTTCACAGATCACAGTTCACAGTCTCCATTTCACACTTCACAGTTCGCAGTTCACAGTTCACAGATCACAGTTCACAGTTCACAGTTCACACTTCACAGTTCACAGATCACAGTTCTCAGTTCACAGATCTCAGTTCACAGTCTTCATTTCACAGTTCACAGTTCACAGTTCACAGTTCACAGATCACAGACCACAGTTCACTGTTCACAGATCACAGTTCACAGTACACAGTCTTCATTTCATACTTCACAGTTCGCAGTTCACAGTTCACTGTTCACAGATCACAGTTCTCAGTTCACAGATCTCAGTTCACAGTCTTCATTTCACAGTTCACAGTTCACAGTTCACAGTTCACAGATCACTGATCACAGTTTACAGTTCTCAGTTTACAGTTCTCATTTCACAGTTGACAGTTCACAGTTCACACTTCACAGTTCACAGTTCACAGTCCACAGTTCACTGTTCACAATTCGCAGTTCACAGTTGACAGTTCACAGTCCACAGTTCACTATTCACAGTCCACAGTTCTCAGTTCACAGATCACAGTTCACAGTCTTCATTTCATACTTCACAGTTCACAGATCACAGTTCACAGTCTTCATTTCACACTTAACAGTTCGCAGTTCACAGTTCACAGTTCACAGATCACAGTTCACAGTTCACAGTTCACAGTCCACAGATCACAGTTCACAGTCTCCATTTCACACTTCACAGTTCACAGATCACAGTTCACAGTTCACACTTCACAGTTCACAGTTCACAGTCCACAGTTCACAGTTCACAGTCCACAGTTCACAGTTCACAGTTCACACTGCAGTCTTCACAGTGCACAGGTTACAGTCCACAGATCACAGTTCACAGTTCTCAGTTCACAGATCACAGTTCACAGTCTTCATTTCACACTTCACAGTTCGCAGTTCACACTTCACAGATCACAGTTTACAGATTACAGTTCACAGTTGACAGTTGACAGTTCACAGTACACACTTCACAGTTCACAGTCCACAGTTCACTGTTCACAATTCACAGTTCACAGTTCACAGTCCACAGTTCACTATTCACAGCTCACAGTTCTCAGTTCACAGATCACAGTTCACAGTCTCCATTTCACACTTCACAGTTCGCAGTTCACAGTTCACAGATCACAGTTCACAGTTCACAGTTCACACTTCACAGTTCACAGATCACAGTTCTCAGTTCACAGATCTCAGTTCACAGTCTTCATTTCACAGTTCACAGTTCACAGTTCACAGTTCACAGATCACAGACCACAGTTCACTGTTCACAGATCACAGTTCACAGTACACAGTCTTCATTTCATACTTCACAGTTCGCAGTTCACAGATCACAGTTCACAGTTCACAGTTCACACTTCACAGTTCACAGATCACAGTTCTCAGTTCACAGATCTCAGTTCACAATCTTCATTTCACAGTTCACAGTTCACAGTTCACAGTTCACAGATTACAGTTCACAGTTGACAGTTGACAGTTCACAGTACACACTTCACAGTTCACAGTCCACAGTCCACAGTTCACTGTTCACAATTCACAGTTCACAGTTCACAGTTCACAGTCTTCATTTCACACTTGACAGTTCGCAGTTCACAGTTCACAGATCACAGTTCACAGATTACAGTTCACAGTTGATAGTTGACAGTTCACAGTACACACTTCACAGTTCACAGTCCACAGTTCACTGTTCACAATTCGCAGTTCACAGTTGACAGTTCACAGTCCACAGTTCACTATTCACAGTTCACAGTTCTCAGTTCACAGTTCACAGTTCACAGTCTTCATTTCATACTTCACAGTTCACAGATCACAGTTCACAGTCTTCATTTCACACTTAACAGTTCGCAGTTCACAGTTCACAGTTCACAGATCACAGTTCACAGTTCACAGTTCACAGTCCACAGATCACAGTTCACAGTCTTCATTTCACACTTCACAGTTCGCAGTTCACAGTCCGCAGTTCACAGTTCACAGTTCACAGATCACAGTTCACAGTTCACAGTTCACAGTTCACAGTTCACAGTTCACAGTTCACAGTTCACAGTTCGCAGTTCACAGTTCACAGATCACAGTTCACAGTTCACAGTTCACACTTCACAGTTCACAGATCACAGTTCTCAGTTCACAGATCTCAGTTCACAGTCTTCATTTCACAGTTCACAGTTCACAGTTCACAGTTCAGAGATTACAGTTCACAGTTGACAGTTGACAGTTCACAGTACACACTTCACAGTTCACAGTCCACAGTTCACTGTTCACAATTCACAGTTCACAGTTCACAGTTCACAGTCTTCATTTCACACTTGACAGTTCGCAGTTCACAGTTCACAGATCACAGTTCACAGATTACAGTTCACAGTTGACAGTTGACAGTTCACAGTACACACTTCACAGTTCACAGTCCACAGTTCACTGTTCACAATTCACAGTTCACAGTTCACAGTTCACAGTTCACAGATTACAGTTCACAGTTGACAGTTGACAGTTCACAGTACACACTTCACAGTTCACAGTCCACAGTTCACTATTCACAGCTCACAGTTCTCAGTTCACAGATCACAGTTCACAGTCTCCATTTCACACTTCACAGTTCGCAGTTCACAGTTCACAGATCACAGTTCACAGTTCACAGTTCACACTTCACAGTTCACAGATCACAGTTCTCAGTTCACAGATCTCAGTTCACAGTCTTCATTTCACAGTTCACAGTTCACAGTTCACAGTTCACAGATTACAGTTCACAGTTGACAGTTGACAGTTCACAGTACACACTTCACAGTTCACAGTCCACAGTTCACTGTTCACAATTCACAGTTCACAGTTCACAGTTCATAGTCTTCATTTCACACTTGACAGTTCGCAGTTCACAGTTCACAGATCACAGTTCACAGATTACAGTTCACAGTTGACAGTTGACAGTTCACAGTACACACTTCACAGTTCACAGTCCACAGTTCACTGTTCACAATTCACAGTTCACAGTTCACAGTCCACAGTTCACTATTCACAGCTCACAGTTCTCAGTTCACAGATCACAGTTCACAGTCTCCATTTCACACTTCACAGTTCGCAGTTCACAGTTCACAGTTCACAGTCCACAGTTCACAGTTCACAGTTCACAGTTTACAGTCCTCAGTTCACAGTTGACAGGTCACAGTTCACAGTCTTCATTTCACACTGCAGTCTTCACAGTGCACAGGTTACAGTCCACAGATCACAGTTCACAGTTCTCAGTTCACAGATCACAGTTCACAGTCTTCATTTCACACTTCACAGTTCGCAGTTCACAGTTCACAGATCACTGTTCACAGATCACAGTTCTCAGTTCACAGATCTCAGTTCACAGTCTTCATTTCACAGTTCACAGTTCACAGTTCACAGTTCACAGATCACTGATCACAGTTTACAGTTCTCAGTTTACAGTTCTCATTTCACAGTTGACAGTTCACAGTTCACACTTCACAGTTCACAGTTCACAGTCCACAGTTCACTGTTCACAATTCGCAGTTCACAGTTGACAGTTCACAGTCCACAGTTCACTATTCACAGTCCACAGTTCTCAGTTCACAGATCACAGTTCACAGTCTTCATTTCATACTTCACAGTTCACAGATCACAGTTCACAGTCTTCATTTCACACTTAACAGTTCGCAGTTCACAGTTCACAGTTCACAGATCACAGTTCACAGTTCACAGTTCACAGTCCACAGATCACAGTTCACAGTCTCCATTTCACACTTCACAGTTCACAGATCACAGTTCACAGTTCACACTTCACAGTTCACAGTTCACAGTCCACAGTTCACAGTTCACAGTCCACAGTTCACAGTTCACAGTTCACACTGCAGTCTTCACAGTGCACAGGTTACAGTCCACAGATCACAGTTCACAGTTCTCAGTTCACAGATCACAGTTCACAGTCTTCATTTCACACTTCACAGTTCGCAGTTCACACTTCACAGATCACAGTTTACAGATTACAGTTCACAGTTGACAGTTGACAGTTCACAGTACACACTTCACAGTTCACAGTCCACAGTTCACTGTTCACAATTCACAGTTCACAGTTCACAGTCCACAGTTCACTATTCACAGCTCACAGTTCTCAGTTCACAGATCACAGTTCACAGTCTCCATTTCACACTTCACAGTTCGCAGTTCACAGTTCACAGATCACAGTTCACAGTTCACAGTTCACACTTCACAGTTCACAGATCACAGTTCTCAGTTCACAGATCTCAGTTCACAGTCTTCATTTCACAGTTCACAGTTCACAGTTCACAGTTCACAGATCACAGACCACAGTTCACTGTTCACAGATCACAGTTCACAGTACACAGTCTTCATTTCATACTTCACAGTTCGCAGTTCACAGTTCACTGTTCACAGGTCACAGTTCACAGTCCACTGTTCACAGTTCACAGTTCTCAGTTCACAGATCACAGTTCACAGACTTCATTTCACAATTCAGTTTTCACAGTTCACAGTTCACAGTTCTCAGTTCACAGATCACAGTTCACAGTCTTCATTTCACAGTTCACGGTTCACAGTTCACAGATCACAGACCACAGTTCACTGTTCACAGATCACAGTTCACAGTTCACAGTTCACAGTTTACAGTTTACAGTTTACAGTTCTCAGTTCACAGTTGACAGTTCACAGTTCACAGTCTTCATTTCACACTGCAGTCTTCACAGTGCACAGGTTACAGTCCACAGTTCACTGTTCACAATTCACAGTTCACAGTTCACAGTTCACAGTCTTCATTTCACACTTCACAGTTCGCAGTTCACAGTTCACAGATCACAGTTCACAGATTACAGTTCACAGTTGACAGTTGACAGTTCACAGTACACACTTCACAGTTCACAGTCCACAGTTCACTGTTCACAATTCACAGTTCACAGTTCACAGTCCACAGTTCACTATTCACAGCTCACAGATCACAGTTCACAGTCTCCATTTCACACTTCACAGTTCGCAGTTCACAGTTCACAGATCACAGTTTTCAGTTCACAGTTCACACTTCACAGTTCACAGATCACAGTTCTCAGTTCACAGATCTCAGTTCACAGTCTTCATTTCACAGTTCACAGTTCACAGTTCACAGTTCACAGTTCACAGTTCACAGTTCACAGTTCACAGATCACTGATCACAGTTTACAGTTCTCAGTTCACAGTTCTCAGTTCACAGATCACAGTTCACAGTCTTCATTTCATACTTCACAGTTCAGAGATCACAGTTCACAGTCTTCATTTCACACTTAACAGTTCGCAGTTCACAGTTCACAGTTCACAGATCACAGTTCACAGTTCACAGTTCACAGTCCACAGATCACAGTTCACAGTCTCCATTTCACACTTCACAGTTCGCAGTTCACAGATCACAGTTCACAGTTCACAGTTCACAGTTCACACTTCACACTTCACAGTTCACAGTCCACAGTTCACTATTCACAGCTCACAGTTCTCAGTTCACAGATCACAGTTCACAGTCTCCATTTCACACTTCACAGTTCGCAGTTCACAGTTCACAGATCACGGTTCACAGTTCACAGATCACAGTTCTCAGTTCACAGATCTCAGTTCACAGTCTTCATTTCACAGTTCACAGTTCACAGTTCACAGTTCACAGATTACAGTTCACAGTTGACAGTTGACAGTTCACAGTCTTCATTTCACACTTCACAGTTCGCAGTTCACAGTTCACAGATCACAGTTCACAGATTACAGTTCACAGTTGACAGTTGACAGTTCACAGTTCACACTTCACAGTTCACAGATCACAGTTCTCAGTTCACAGATCTCAGTTCACAGTCTTCATTTCACAGTCTTCATTTCATACTTCACAGTTCACAGATCACAGTTCACAGTCTTCATTTCACACTTAACAGTTCGCAGTTCACAGTTCACAGTTCACAGATCACAGTTCACAGTTCACAGTTCACAGTCCACAGATCACAGTTCACAGTCTCCATTTCACACTTCACAGTTCGCAGTTCACAGTTCACAGATCACAGTTCACAGTTCACACTTCACAGTTCACAGTTCACAGTCCACAGTTCACAGTTCACAGTTCACAGTTTACAGTCCTCAGTTCACAGTTGACAGGTCACAGTTCACAGTCTTCATTTCACACTGCAGTCTTCACAGTGCACAGGTTACAGTCCACAGATCACAGTTCACAGTTCTCAGTTCACAGATCACAGTTCACAGTCTTCATTTCACACTTCACAGTTCGCAGTTCACAGTTCACAGATCACAGTTCACAGATTACAGTTCACAGTTGACAGTTGACAGTTCACAGTACACACTTCACAGTTCACAGTCCACAGTTCACTGTTCACAATTCACAGTTCACAGTTCACAGTCTACAGTTCACTATTCACAGCTCACAGTTCTCAGTTCACAGATCACAGTTCACAGTCTCCATTTCACACTTCACAGTTCGCAGTTCACAGTTCACAGATCACAGTTCACAGTTCACAGTTCACACTTCACAGTTCACAGATCACAGTTCTCAGTTCACAGATCTCAGTTCACAGTCTTCATTTCACAGTTCACAGTTCACAGTTCACAGTTCACAGATCACAGACCACAGTTCACTGTTCACAGATCACAGTTCACAGTACACAGTCTTCATTTCATACTTCACAGTTCGCAGTTCACAGTTCACTGTTCACAGGTCACAGTTCACAGTCCACTGTTCACAGTTCACAGTTCTCAGTTCACAGATCACAGTTCACAGACTTCATTTCACAATTCAGTTTTCACAGTTCACAGTTCACAGTTCTCAGTTCACAGATCACAGTTCACAGTCTTCATTTCACAGTTCACGGTTCACAGTTCACAGATCACAGACCACAGTTCACTGTTCACAGATCACAGTTCACAGTTCACAGTTCACAGTTTACAGTTTACAGTTCTCAGTTCACAGTTGACAGTTCACAGTTCACAGTCTTCATTTCACACTGCAGTCTTCACAGTGCACAGGTTACAGTCCACAGTTCACTGTTCACAATTCACAGTTCACAGTTCACAGTTCACAGTCTTCATTTCACACTTCACAGTTCGCAGTTCACAGTTCACAGATCACAGTTCACAGATTACAGTTCACAGTTGACAGTTGACAGTTCACAGTACACACTTCACAGTTCACAGTCCACAGTTCACTGTTCACAATTCACAGTTCACAGTTCACAGTCCACAGTTCACTATTCACAGCTCACAGTTCGCAGTTCACAGATCACAGTTCACAGTCTCCATTTCACACTTCACAGTTCGCAGTTCACAGTTCACAGATCACAGTTTTCAGTTCACAGTTCACACTTCACAGTTCACAGATCACAGTTCTCAGTTCACAGATCTCAGTTCACAGTCTCCATTTCACACTTCACAGTTCGCAGATCACAGTTCACAGATCACAGTTCACAGTTCACAGTTCACAGTTCACACTTCACAGTTCACAGTTCACAGTCCACAGTTCACTATTCACAGCTCACAGTTCTCAGTTCACAGATCACAGTTCACAGTCTCCATTTCACACTTCACAGTTCGCAGTTCACAGTTCACAGATTACAGTTCACAGTTGACAGTTGACAGTTCACAGTACACACTTCACAGTTCACAGTCCACAGTTCACTGTTCACAATTCACAGTTCACAGTTCACAGTCGACAGTTCACTATTCACAGCTCACAGTTCTCAGTTCACAGATCACAGTTCACAGTCTCCATTTCACACTTCACAGTTCGCAGTTCACAGTTCACAGATCACAGTTCACAGTTCACAGTTCACACTTCACAGTTCACAGATCACAGTTCTCAGTTCACAGATCTCAGTTCACAGTCTTCATTTCACAGTTCACAGTTCACAGTTCACAGTTCACAGATTACAGTTCACAGATTACAGTTCACAGTTGACAGTTGACAGTACACACTTCACAGTTCACAGTCCACAGTTCACTGTTCACAATTCACAGTTCACAGTTCACAGTTCACAGTCTTCATTTCACACTTGACAGTTCGCAGTTCACAGTTCACAGATCACAGTTCACAGATTACAGATCACAGTTGACAGTTGACAGTTCACAGTACACACTTCACAGTTCACAGTCCATAGTTCACTGTTCACAATTCACAGTTCACAGTTCACAGTTCACAGATTACAGTTCACAGTTGACAGTTGACAGTTCACAGTACACACTTCACAGTTCACAGTCCACAGTTCACTATTCACAGTTCACAGTTCTCAGTTCACAGATCACAGTTCACAGTCTCCATTTCACACTTCACAGTTCGCAGTTCACAGTTCACAGATCACAGTTCACAGTTCACAGTTCACACTTCACAGTTCACAGATCACAGTTCTCAGTTCACAGATCTCAGTTCACAGTCTTCATTTCACAGTTCACAGTTCACAGTTCACAGTTCACAGATTACAGTTCACAGTTGACAGTTGACAGTTCACAGTACACACTTCACAGTTCACAGTCCACAGTTCACTGTTCACAATTCACAGTTCACAGTTCACAGTTCACAGTCTTCATTTCACACTTGACAGTTCGCAGTTCACAGTTCACAGATCACAGTTCACAGATTACAGTTCACAGTTGATAGTTGACAGTTCACAGTACACACTTCACAGTTCACAGTCCACAGTTCACTGTTCACAATTCGCAGTTCACAGTTGACAGTTCACAGTCCACAGTTCACTATTCACAGTTCACAGTTCTCAGTTCACAGTTCACAGTTCACAGTCTTCATTTCATACTTCACAGTTCACAGATCACAGTTCAAAGTCTTCATTTCACACTTAACAGTTCGCAGTTCACAGTTCACAGTTCACAGATCACAGTACACACTTCACAGTTCACAGTCCACAGTTCACTGTTCACAATTCACAGTTCACAGTTCACAGTTCACAGTCTTCATTTCACACTTGACAGTTCGCAGTTCACAGTTCACAGATCACAGTTCACAGATTACAGTTCACAGTTGACAGTTGACAGTTCACAGTACACACTTCACAGTTCACAGTCCACAGTTCACTGTTCACAATTCACAGTTCACAGTTCACAGTTCACAGTTCACAGATTACAGTTCACAGTTGACAGTTGACAGTTCACAGTACACACTTCACAGTTCACAGTCCACAGTTCACTATTCACAGCTCACAGTTCTCAGTTCACAGATCACAGTTCACAGTCTCCATTTCACACTTCACAGTTCGCAGTTCACAGTTCACAGATCACAGTTCACAGTTCACAGTTCACAGTTCACAGTTCACAGATCACAGTTCTCAGTTCACAGATCTCAGTTCACAGTCTCCATTTCACAGTTCACAGTTCACAGTTCACAGTTCACAGTTCACAGATCACAGACCACAGTTCACTGTTCACAGATCACAGTTCACAGTACACAGTCTTCATTTCATACTTCACAGTTCGCAGTTCACAGTTCACTGTTCACAGATCACAGTTCACAGTACACAGTCTTCATTTCATACTTCACAGTTCGCAGTTCACAGTTCACAGTTCACAGTTCACAGTTCACAGTTCACAGTTCACAGTTCACAGTTCACAGTTCACAGTTCACAGTTCACAGATCACTGATCACAGTTTACAGTTCTCAGTTTACAGTTCTCATTTCACAATTGACAGTTCACAGTTCACACTTCACAGTTCACAGTTCACAGTCCACAGTTCACTGTTCACAATTCGCAGTTCACAGTTGACAGTTCACAGTCCACAGTTCACTATTCACAGTTCACAGTTCTCAGTTCACAGATCACAGTTCACAGTCTTCATTTCATACTTCACAGTTCACAGATCACAGTTCACAGTCTTCATTTCACACTTAACAGTTCGCAGTTCACAGTTCACAGTTCACAGATCACAGTTCACAGTTCACAGTTCACAGTCCATAGATCACAGTTCACAGTCTCCATTTCACACTTCACAGTTCGCAGTTCACAGTTCACAGATCACACTTCACAGTTCACACTTCACAGTTCACAGTTCACAGACCACAGTTCACAGTTCACAGTTCACAGTTTACAGTCCTCAGTTCACAGTTGACAGGTCACAGTTCACAGTCTTCATTTCACACTGCAGTCTTCACAGTGCACAGGTTACAGTCCACAGATCACAGTTCACAGTTCTCAGTTCACAGATCACAGTTCACAGTCTTCATTTCACACTTCACAGTTCGCAGTTCACAGTTCACAGATCACAGTTCACAGATTACAGTTCACAGTTGACAGTTGACAGTTCACAGTACACACTTCACAGTTCACAGTCCACAGTTCACTGTTCACAATTCACAGTTCACAGTTCACAGTCCACAGTTCACTATTCACAGCTCACAGTTCTCAGTTCACAGATCACAGTTCACAGTCTCCATTTCACACTTCACAGTTCGCAGTTCACAGTTCACAGATCACAGTTCACAGTTCACAGTTCACACTTCACAGTTCACAGATCACAGTTCTCAGTTCACAGATCTCAGTTCACAGTTCACAGTTCACAGTTCACAGTTCACAGATCACAGACCACAGTTCACTGTTCACAGATCACAGTTCACAGTACACAGTCTTCATTTCATACTTCACAGTTCGCAGTTCACAGTTCACTGTTCACAGGTCACAGTTCACAGTCCACTGTTCACAGTTCACAGTTCTCAGTTCACAGATCACAGTTCACAGACTTCATTTCACAATTCAGTTTTCACAGTTCACAGTTCACAGTTCTCAGTTCACAGATCACAGTTCACAGTCTTCATTTCACAGTTCACGGTTCACAGTTCACAGATCACAGACCACAGTTCACTGTTCACAGATCACAGTTCACAGTCTCCATTTCACACTTCACAGTTCGCAGTTCACAGTTCACAGATCACGGTTCACAGTTCACAGATCACAGTTCTCAGTTCACAGATCTCAGTTCACAGTCTTCATTTCACACTGCAGTCTTCACAGTGCACAGGTTACAGTCCACAGTTCACTGTTCACAATTCACAGTTCACAGTTCACAGTTCACAGTCTTCATTTCACACTTCACAGTTCGCAGTTCACAGTTCACAGATCACAGTTCACAGATTACAGTTCACAGTTGACAGTTGACAGTTCACAGTACACACTTCACAGTTCACAGTCCACAGTTCACTGTTCACAATTCACAGTTCACAGTTCACAGTCCACAGTTCACTATTCACAGCTCACAGTTCGCAGTTCACAGATCACAGTTCACAGTCTCCATTTCACACTTCACAGTTCGCAGTTCACAGTTCACAGATCACAGTTTTCAGTTCACAGTTCACACTTCACAGTTCACAGATCACAGTTCTCAGTTCACAGATCTCAGTTCACAGTCTTCATTTCACAGTTCACAGTTCACAGTTCACAGTTCACAGTTCACAGTTCACAGTTCACAGTTCACAGTTCACAGTTCACAGATCACTGATCACAGTTTACAGTTCTCAGTTCACAGTGCTCAGTTCACAGTTCACAGTCCACAGATCACAGTTCACAGTCTCCATTTCACACTTCACAGTTCACAGTTCACAGATCACAGTTCACAGTTCACAGTTCACAGTTCACACTTCACAGTTCACAGTTCACAGTCCACAGTTCACAGTTCACAGTTCACAGTTTACAGTTCTCAGTTCACAGTTGACAGTTCACAGTTCACAGTCTTCATTTCACACTGCAGTCTTCACAGTGCACAGGTTACAGTCCACAGATCACAGTTCACAGTTCTCAGTTCACAGATCACAGTTCACAGATCACAGTTCACAGTCTTCATTTCACACTTCACAGTTCGCAGTTCACAGTTCACAGATCACAGTTCACAGATTACAGTTCACAGTTGACAGTTGACAGTTCACAGTACACACCTCACAGTTCACAGTCCACAGTTCACTGTTCACAATTCACAGTTTACAGTTCATAGTCCACAGTTCACTATTCACAGCTCACAGTTCGCAGTTCACAGATCACAGTTCACAGTCTCCATTTCACACTTCACAGTTCGCAGTTCACAGTTCACAGATCACAGTTTTCAGTTCACAGTTCACACTTCACAGTTCACAGATCACAGTTCTCAGTTCACAGATCTCAGTTCACAGTCTTCATTTCACAGTTCACAGTTCACAGTTCACAGTTCACAGTTCACAGTTCACAGTTCACAGTTCACAGATCACTGATCACAGTTTACAGTTCTCAGTTCACAGTTCTCAGTTCACAGATCACAGTTCACAGTCTTCATTTCATACTTCACAGTTCACAGATCACAGTTCACAGTCTTCATTTCACACTTAACAGTTCGCAGTTCACAGTTCACAGTTCACAGATCACAGTTCACAGTTCACAGTTCACAGTTCACAGTTCACAGTCCACAGATCACAGTTCACAGTCTCCATTTCACACTTCACAGTTCGCAGTTCACAGTTCACAGATCACAGTTCACAGTTCACAGTTCACAGTTCACACTTCACAGTTCACAGTTCACAGTCCACAGTTCACAGTTCACAGTTCACAGTTTACAGTTCTCAGTTCACAGTTGACAGTTCACAGTTCACAGTCTTCATTTCACACTGCAGTCTTCACAGTGCACAGGTTACAGTCCACAGATCACAGTTCACAGTTCTCAGTTCACAGATCACAGTTCACAGATCACAGTTCACAGTCTTCATTTCACACTTCACAGTTCGCAGTTCACAGTTCACAGATCACAGTTCACAGATTACAGTTCACAGTTGACAGTTGACAGTTCACAGTACACACTTCACAGTTCACAGTCCACAGTTCACTGTTCACAATTCACAGTTCACAGTTCACAGTCCACAGTTCACTATTCACGGCTCACAGTTCTCAGTTCACAGATCACAGTTCACAGTCTCCATTTCACACTTCACAGTTCGCAGTTCACAGTTCACAGATCACAGTTCACAGTTCACAGTTCACACCTCACAGTTCACAGATCACAGTTCTCAGTTCACAGATCTCAGTTCACAGTCTTCATTTCACAGTTCACAGTTCACAGTTCACAGTTCACAGATCACAGACCACAGTTCACTGTTCACAGATCACAGTTCACAGTACACAGTCTTCATTTCATACTTCACAGTTCGCAGTTCACAGTTCACTGTTCACAGGTCACAGTTCACAGTCCACTGTTCACAGTTCACAGTTCTCAGTTCACAGATCACAGTTCACAGTCTTCATTTCACAGTTCACAGTTCACAGTTCACAGATCACAGACCACAGTTCACTGTTCACAGTTCACTGTTCACAGTTCTCAGTTCACAGTTCACAGTTCACAGTTCACAGTTCACAGTTCACAGTTCACAGTTCACAGTTCACAGTCCACAGTCCACAGTTCACAGTTCACAGTTCACAGTTCACAGTTCACAGTTCACAGTTCACAGTTCTCAGTTCACAGATCACAGTTCACAGTATTCATTTCACACTTAACAGTTCGCAGTTCACAGTTCACAGTTCACAGATCACAGTTCACAGTTCACAGTTCACAGTCCACAGATCACAGTTCACAGTCTTCATTTCACACTTCACAGTTCGCAGTTCACAGTTCACAGATCACAGTTCACAGTTCACAGTTCACAGTTCACAGTTCACAGTTCACAGATCACTGATCACAGTTTACAGTTCTCAGTTTACAGTTTTCATTTCACAGTTGACAGTTCACAGTTCACACTTCACAGTTCACAGTTCACAGTCCACAGTTCACTGTTCACAATTCGCAGTTCACAGTTGACAGTTCACAGTCCACAGTTCACTATTCACAGTTCACAGTTCTCAGTTCACAGATCACAGTTCACAGTCTTCATTTCATACTTCACAGTTCACAGATCACAGTTCACAGTCTTCATTTCACACTTAACAGTTCGCAGTTCACAGTTCACAGTTCACAGATCACAGTTCACAGTTCACAGTTCACAGTCCACAGATCACAGTTCACAGTCTTCATTTCACACTTCACAGTTCGCAGTTCACAGTCCGCAGTTCACAGTTCACAGATTACAGTTCACAGTTGACAGTTGACAGTTCACAGTACACACTTCACAGTTCACAGTTCACAGTCCACAGTTCACAGTTCACAGTTCACAGTTTACAGTTCTCAGTTCACAGTTGACAGTTCACAGTTCACAGTCTTCATTTCACACTGCAGTCTTCACAGTGCACAGGTTACAGTCCACAGATCACAGTTCACAGTTCTCAGTTCACAGAACACAGTTCACAGTCTTCATTTCACACTTCACAGTTCGCAGATCACAGTTCACAGATTACAGTTCACAGTTGACAGTTGACAGTTCACAGTACACACTTCACAGTTCACAGTCCACAGTTCACTGTTCACAATTCACAGTTCACAGTTCACAGTCCACAGTTCACTATTCACAGCTCACAGTTCGCAGTTCACAGATCACAGTTCACAGTCTCCATTTCACACTTCACAGTTCGCAGTTCACAGTTCACAGATCACAGTTTTCAGTTCACAGTTCACACTTCACAGTTCACAGATCACAGTTCTCAGTTCACAGATCTCAGTTCACAGTCTTCATTTCACAGTTCACAGTTCACAGTTCACAGTTCACAGTTCACAGTTCACAGTTCACAGTTCACAGTTCACAGATCACTGATCACAGTTTACAGTTCTCAGTTCACAGTTCTCAGTTCACAGTTCACAGTCCACAGATCACAGTTCACAGTCTCCATTTCACACTTCACAGTTCGCAGTTCACAGTTCACAGATCACAGTTCACAGTTCACAGTTCACAGTTCACACTTCACAGTTCACAGTTCACAGTCCACAGTTCACAGTTCACAGTTCACAGTTTACAGTTCTCAGTTCACAGTTGACAGTTCACAGTTCACAGTCTTCATTTCACACTGCAGTCTTCACAGTGCACAGGTTACAGTCCACAGATCACAGTTCACAGTTCTCAGTTCACAGATCACAGTTCACAGGTTACAGTCCACAGATCACAGTTCACAGTTCTCAGTTCACAGATCACAGTTCACAGATCACAGTTCACAGTTCACAGATCACAGTCCACAGTTCACTGTTCACAATTCACAGTTTACAGTTCATAGTCCACAGTTCACTATTCACAGCTCACAGTTCGCAGTTCACAGATCACAGTTCACAGTCTCCATTTCACACTTCACAGTTCGCAGTTCACAGTTCACAGATCACAGTTTTCAGTTCACAGTTCACACTTCACAGTTCACAGATCACAGTTCTCAGTTCACAGATCTCAGTTCACAGTCTTCATTTCACAGTTCACAGTTCACAGTTCACAGTTCACAGTTCACAGTTCACAGTTCACAGTTCACAGATCACTGATCACAGTTTACAGTTCTCAGTTCACAGTTCTCAGTTCACAGATCACAGTTCACAGTCTTCATTTCATACTTCACAGTTCACAGATCACAGTTCACAGTCTTCATTTCACACTTAACAGTTCGCAGTTCACAGTTCACAGTTCACAGATCACAGTTCACAGTTCACAGTTCACAGTCCACAGATCACAGTTCACAGTCTCCATTTCACACTTCACAGTTCGCAGTTCACAGTTCACAGATCACAGTTCACAGTTCACAGTTCACAGTTCACACTTCACAGTTCACAGTTCACAGTCCACAGTTCACAGTTCACAGTTCACAGTTTACAGTTCTCAGTTCACAGTTGACAGTTCACAGTTCACAGTCTTCATTTCACACTGCAGTCTTCACAGTGCACAGGTTACAGTCCACAGATCACAGTTCACAGTTCTCAGTTCACAGATCACAGTTCACAGATCACAGTTCACAGTCTTCATTTCACACTTCACAGTTCGCAGTTCACAGTTCACAGATCACAGTTCACAGATTACAGTTCACAGTTCACACTTCACAGTTCACAGTTCACAGTCCACAGTTCACAGTTCACAGTTCACAGTTTACAGTTCTCAGTTCACAGTTGACAGTTCACAGTTCACAGTCTTCATTTCACACTGCAGTCTTCACAGTGCACAGGTTACAGTCCACAGATCACAGTTCACAGTTCTCAGTTCACAGATCACAGTTCACAGATCACAGTTCACAGATCACAGTTCACAGTCTTCATTTCACACTTCACAGTTCGCAGTTCACAGTTCACAGATCACAGTTCACAGTTCACAGTTCACAGTTCACACTTCACAGTTCACAGTTCACAGTCCACAGTTCACAGTTCACAGTTCACAGTTTACAGTTCACAGTTTACAGTTCTCAGTTCACAGTTGACAGTTCACAGTTCACAGTCTTCATTTCACACTGCAGTCTTCACAGCGCACAGGTTACAGTCCACAGATCACAGTTCACAGTTCTCAGTTCACAGATCACAGTTCACAGATCACAGTTCACAGTCTTCATTTCACACTTCACAGTTCGCAGTTCACAGTTCACAGATCACAGTTCACAGTTCACAGTTCACAGTTCACAGATCACTGATCACAGTTTACAGTTCTCAGTTCACAGTTCTCAGTTCACAGTTCACAGTCCACAGATCACAGTTCACAGTCTCCATTTCACACTTCACAGTTCGCAGTTCACAGTTCACAGATCACAGTTCACAGTTCACAGTTCACAGTTCACACTTCACAGTTCACAGTTCACAGTCCACAGTTCACAGTTCACAGTTCACAGTTTACAGTTCTCAGTTCACAGTTGACAGTTCACAGTTCACAGTCTTCATTTCACACTGCAGTCTTCACAGTGCACAGGTTACAGTCCACAGATCACAGTTCACAGTTCTCAGTTCACAGATCACAGTTCACAGATCACAGTTCACAGATCACAGTTCACAGTCTTCATTTCACACTTCACAGTTCGCAGTTCACAGTTCACAGATCACAGTTCACAGATTACAGTTCACAGTTGACAGTTGACAGTTCACAGTACACACCTCACAGTTCACAGTCCACAGTTCACTGTTCACAATTCACAGTTTACAGTTCATAGTCCACAGTTCACTATTCACAGCTCACAGTTCGCAGTTCACAGATCACAGTTCACAGTCTCCATTTCACACTTCACAGTTCGCAGTTCACAGTTCACAGATCACAGTTTTCAGTTCACAGTTCACACTTCACAGTTCACAGATCACAGTTCTCAGTTCACAGATCTCAGTTCACAGTCTTCATTTCACAGTTCACAGTTCACAGTTCACAGTTCACAGTTCACAGTTCACAGTTCACAGTTCACAGATCACTGATCACAGTTTACAGTTCTCAGTTCACAGTTCTCAGTTCACAGATCACAGTTCACAGTCTTCATTTCATACTTCACAGTTCACAGATCACAGTTCACAGTCTTCATTTCACACTTAACAGTTCGCAGTTCACAGTTCACAGTTCACAGATCACAGTTCACAGTTCACAGTTCACAGTCCACAGATCACAGTTCACAGTCTCCATTTCACACTTCACAGTTCGCAGTTCACAGTTCACAGATCACAGTTCACAGTTCACAGTTCACAGTTCACACTTCACAGTTCACAGTTCACAGTCCACAGTTCACAGTTCACAGTTCACAGTTTACAGTTCTCAGTTCACAGTTGACAGTTCACAGTTCACAGTCTTCATTTCACACTGCAGTCTTCACAGTGCACAGGTTACAGTCCACAGATCACAGTTCACAGTTCTCAGTTCACAGATCACAGTTCACAGATCACAGTTCACAGTCTTCATTTCACACTTCACAGTTCGCAGTTCACAGTTCACAGATCACAGTTCACAGATTACAGTTCACAGTTGACAGTTGACAGTTCACAGTACACACTTCACAGTTCACAGTCCACAGTTCACTGTTCACAATTCACAGTTCACAGTTCACAGTCCACAGTTCACTATTCACGGCTCACAGTTCTCAGTTCACAGATCACAGTTCACAGTCTCCATTTCACACTTCACAGTTCGCAGTTCACAGTTCACAGATCACAGTTCACAGTTCACAGTTCACACCTCACAGTTCACAGATCACAGTTCTCAGTTCACAGATCTCAGTTCACAGTCTTCATTTCACAGTTCACAGTTCACAGTTCACAGTTCACAGTTCACAGATCACAGACCACAGTTCACTGTTCACAGATCACAGTTCACAGTACACAGTCTTCATTTCATACTTCACAGTTCGCAGTTCACAGTTCACTGTTCACAGGTCACAGTTCACAGTCCACTGTTCACAGTTCACAGTTCTCAGTTCACAGATCACAGTTCACAGTCTTCATTTCACAGTTCACAGTTCACAGTTCACAGATCACAGACCACAGTTCACTGTTCACAGTTCACTGTTCACAGTTCCCAGTTCACAGTTCACAGTTCACAGTTCACAGTTCACAGTTCACAGTTCACAGTTCACAGTTCACAGTTCACAGTTCACAGTTCACAGTCCACAGTCCACAGTTCACAGTTCACAGTTCACAGTTCACAGTTCACAGTTCACAGTTGACAGTTGACAGTTCTCAGTTCACAGATCACAGTTCACAGTATTCATTTCACACTTCACAGTTCGCAGTTCACAGTTGACAGTTCACAGTCCACAGTTCACTATTCACAGTTCACAGTTCTCAGTTCACAGATCACAGTTCACAGTCTTCATTTCACACTTAACAGTTCGCAGTTCACAGTTCACAGTTCACAGATCACAGTTCACAGTTCACAGTTCACAGTCCACAGATCACAGTTCACAGTCTTCATTTCACACTTCACAGTTCGCAGTTCACAGTTCACAGATCACAGTTCACAGTTCACAGTTCACAGTTCACAGTTCACAGTTCACAGATCACTGATCACAGTTTACAGTTCTCAGTTTACAGTTCTCATTTCACAGTTGACAGTTCACAGTTCACACTTCACAGTTCACAGTTCACAGTCCACAGTTCACTGTTCACAATTCGCAGTTCACAGTTGACAGTTCACAGTCCACAGTTCACTATTCACAGTTCACAGTTCTCAGTTCACAGATCACAGTTCACAGTCTTCATTTCATACTTCACAGTTCACAGATCACAGTTCACAGTCTTCATTTCACACTTAACAGTTCGCAGTTCACAGTTCACAGTTCACAGATTACAGTTCACAGTTCAGAGTTCACAGTCCACAGATCACAGTTCACAGTCTTCATTTCACACTTCACAGTTCGCAGTTCACAGTCCGCAGTTCACAGTTCACAGATTACAGTTCACAGTTGACAGTTGACAGTTCACAGTACACACTTCACAGTTCACAGTTCACAGTCCACAGTTCACAGTTCACAGTTCACAGTTTACAGTTCTCAGTTCACAGTTGACAGTTCACAGTTCACAGTCTTCATTTCACACTGCAGTCTTCACAGTGCACAGGTTACAGTCCACAGATCACAGTTCACAGTTCTCAGTTCACAGAACACAGTTCACAGTCTTCATTTCACACTTCACAGTTCGCAGATCACAGTTCACAGATTACAGTTCACAGTTGACAGTTGACAGTTCACAGTACACACTTCACAGTTCACAGTCCACAGTTCACTGTTCACAATTCACAGTTCACAGTTCACAGTCCACAGTTCACTATTCACAGCTCACAGTTCTCAGTTCACAGATCACAGTTCACAGTCTCCATTTCACACTTCACAGTTCGCAGTTCACAGTTCACAATTCACAGTTCACAGTTCACAGTCCACAGTTCACTATTCACAGCTCACAGTTCTCAGTTCACAGATCACAGTTCACAGTCTCCATTTCACACTTCACAGTTCGCAGTTCACAGTTCACAGATCACAGTTCACAGTTCACAGTTCACACTTCACAGTTCACAGATCACAGTTCTCAGTTCACAGATCTCAGTTCACAGTCTTCATTTCACAGTTCACAGTTCACAGTTCACAGTTCACAGTTCACAGATCACAGTTCACTGTTCACAGATCACAGTTCACAGTACACAGTCTTCATTTCATACTTCACAGTTCGCAGTTCACAGTTCACTGTTCACAGGTCACAGTTCACAGTCCACTGTTCACAGTTCACAGTTCTCAGTTCACAGATCACAGTTCACAGACTTCATTTCACAATTCAGTTTTCACAGTTCACAGTTCACAGTTCTCAGTTCACAGATCACAGTTCACAGTCTTCATTTCACAGTTCACGGTTCACAGTTCACAGATCACAGACCACAGTTCACTGTTCACAGATCACAGTTCACAGTTCACAGTTCACAGTTCACAGTTTACAGTTCTCAGTTCACAGTTGACAGTTCACAGTTCATAGTCTTCATTTCACACTTGACAGTTCGCAGTTCACAGTTCACAGATCACAGTTCACAGATTACAGTTCACAGTTGACAGTTGACAGTTCACAGTACACACTTCACAGTTCACAGTCCACAGTTCACTGTTCACAATTCACAGTTCACAGTTCACAGTTCACAGTTCACAGATTACAGTTCACAGTTGACAGTTGACAGTTCACAGTACACACTTCACAGTTCGCAGTCCACAGTTCACTATTCACAGCTCACAGTTCTCAGTTCACAGATCACAGTTCACAGTCTCCATTTCACACTTCACAGTTCGCAGTTCACAGTTCACAGATCACAGTTCACAGTTCACAGTTCACAGTTCACACTTCACAGTTCACAGATCACAGTTCTCAGTTCACAGATCTCAGTTCACAGTCTTCATTTCACAGTTCACAGTTCACAGATTACAGTTCACAGTTGACAGTTGACAGTTCACAGTACACACTTCACAGTTCACAGTCCACAGTTCACTGTTCACAATTCACAGTTCACAGTTCACAGTTCACAGTCTTCATTTCACACTTGACAGTTCGCAGTTCACAGTTCACAGATCACAGTTCACAGATTACAGTTCACAGTTGACAGTTGACAGTTCACAGTACACACTTCACAGTTCACAGATCACAGTTCTCAGTTCACAGATCTCAGTTCACAGTCTTCATTTCACAGTTCACAGTTCACAGATTACAGTTCACAGTTGACAGTTGACAGTTCACAGTACACACTTCACAGTTCACAGTCCACAGTTCACTGTTCACAATTCACAGTTCACAGTTCACAGTTCACAGTCTTCATTTCACACTTGACAGTTCGCAGTTCACAGTTCACAGATCACAGTTCACAGATTACAGTTCACAGTTGACAGTTGACAGTTCACAGTACACACTTCACAGTTCACAGTCCACAGTTCACTGTTCACAATTCACAGTTCACAGTTCACAGTCCACAGTTCACTATTCACAGCTCACAGTTCTCAGTTCACAGATCACAGTTCACAGTCTCCATTTCACACTTCACAGTTCGCAGTTCACAGTTCACAGATCACAGTTCACAGTTCACAGTTCACACTTCACAGTTCACAGATCACAGTTCTCAGTTCACAGATCTCAGTTCACAGTCTTCATTTCACAGTTCACAGTTCACAGTTCACAGTTCACAGATCACAGACCACAGTTCACTGTTCACAGATCACAGTTCACAGTACACAGTCTTCATTTCATACTTCACAGTTCGCAGTTCACAGTTCACTGTTCACAGATCACAGTTCTCAGTTCACAGATCTCAGTTCACAGTCTTCATTTCACAGTTCACAGTTCACAGTTCACAGTTCACAGTTCACAGTTCACAGTTCACAGTTCACAGATCACTGATCACAGTTTACAGTTCTCAGTTTACAGTTCTCATTTCACAGTTGACAGTTCACAGTTCACACTTCACAGTTCACAGTTCACAGTCCACAGTTCACTGTTCACAATTCGCAGTTCACAGTTGACAGTTCACAGTCCACAGTTCACTATTCACAGTTCACAGTTCTCAGTTCACAGATCACAGTTCACAGTCTTCATTTCATACTTCACAGTTCACAGATCACAGTTCACAGTCTTCATTTCACACTTAACAGTTCGCAGTTCACAGTTCACAGTTCACAGATCACAGTTCACAGTTCACAGTCCACAGATCACAGTTCACAGTCTCCATTTCACACTTCACAGTTCGCAGTTCACAGTTCACAGATCACAGTTCACAGTTCACACTTCACAGTTCACAGATCACTGATCACAGTTTACAGTTCTCAGTTTACAGTTCTCATTTCACAGTTGACAGTTCACAGTTCACACTTCACAGTTCACAGTTCACAGTCCACAGTTCACTGTTCACAATTCGCAGTTCACAGTTGACAGTTCACAGTCCACAGTTCACTATTCACAGTTCACAGTTCTCAGTTCACAGATCACAGTTCACAGTCTTCATTTCATACTTCACAGTTCACAGATCACAGTTCACAGTCTTCATTTCACACTTAACAGTTCGCAGTTCACAGTTCACAGTTCACAGATCACAGTTCACAGTTCACAGTTCACAGTCCACAGATCACAGTTCACAGTCTTCATTTCACACTTCACAGTTCGCAGTTCACAGTCCGCAGTTCACAGTTCACAGATCACAGTTCACAGTTCACAGTTCACAGTTCACAGTTCACAGTTCACAGTTCACAGTTCACAGTTCACAGTTCACAGTTCACAGTTCACAGTTCACAGTTCACAGTTTACAGTTCTCAGTTTACAGTTCTCAGTTCACAGTTGACAGTTGACAGTTCACAGTTCACAGTCTTCGTTTCACACTTCAGCCTTCACAGTGCATAGGTTACAGTCCACAGATCACAGTTCACAGTTCTCAGTTCACAGATCACAGTTCACAGTCATCATTTCACACTTCACAGTTCGCAGTTCACAGTTCACAGATCACAGTTCACAGATTACAGTTGACAGTTCACAGTACACACTTCACAGTTCACAGTCCACAGTTCACTGTTCACAATTCACAGTTCACAGTTCACAGTCCACAGTTCACTATTCACAGCTCACAGTACACAGTCTTCATTTCACACTTCAGTCTTCACAGTGCACAGGTTACAGTCCACAGATCACAGTTCACAGTTCTCAGTTCACAGATCACAGTTCACAGTCTTCATTTCACACTTGACAGTTCGCAGTTCACAGTTCACAGATCACAGTTCACAGATTACAGTTCACAGTTGACAGTTGACAGTTCACAGTACACACTTCACAGTTCACAGTCCACAGTTCACTGTTCACAATTCACAGATCACAGTTCACAGTTCACAGATTACAGTTCACAGTTGACAGTTGACAGTTCACAGTACACACTTCACAGTTCACAGTTCACAGTTCACAGTCCGCATTTCACTGATCACAATTCACAGTTCACAGTTCACAGTTCACTGTTCACAGTCTTCATTTCACACTTCACACTTCACAGTGCACAGTTCACAGTCCACAGTTCACAGTCCACAGTTCACTGTTCACAAATCACAGTTCACAGTCCACAGATCACAGTTCGCAGTTCACAGTTCACAGTTCACTGTTCACAGTTTACAGTTCTCAGTTTACAGTTCTCAGTTTACAGTTCTCAGTTCACTGTTCACAGTTCACACTTCACAGTTCACAGTTCACAGTCGACAGTTCACTGTTCACAGATCATAGTTCACAGTCTACAGTTCAGAGTTCACAGTTCACAGTTCACAGTCTTCATTTGACAATTCACAGTTCGCAGTTCACAGTTCACAGATCACCGTTCACAGATCACAGTTCACAGTTCACAGTTCACAGTTCACAGTCCACAATTCACAGTTCACAGTTCTCAGTTCACAGATCACAGTTCACAGTCTTCATTTCACAGTTCACAGTTCACAGTTTACAGTTCTCAGTTCACAGTTCACAGTTCACAGTTCACAGTCCACAGTTCACAGTTCACAGTTCTCAGTTCACAGATCACAGATCACAGTCTTCATTTCACAGTTCACAGTCTTCATTTCACAGTTCACAGTTCACAGTTCACAGTTCACAGTTCACAGTTCACAGTTCACAGTTCCCCGTTCACAGTATTCATTTCACATTTCACAGTTCGCAGTTCACAGTTGACAGTTCACAGTCCACAGTTCGCTATTCACAGTTCACAGTCCACAGTTCACTATTCACAGTTCGCAGTTGTCAGTTCACTGTTCACAAATCACAGTTCACAGTTCACAGTCCACAGTTCACTATTCACAGCTCACAGTTCTCAGTTCACAGATCACAGTTCACAGTCTTCATTTCACACTTCACAGTTAGCAGTTCACAGTTCACAGATCACAGTTCACAGTTCACAGTTCACAGATCACAGTTCACAGTTCACAGTTCACAGTTCTCAGTTCACAGTCACAGTTCACAGATCACAGTTCACAGTCTTCATTTCACACTTCAGTCTTCACAGGGCACAGTTCACAGTTCACAGTCTTCATTTCACAATTCACAGTTCGCAGTTCACAGTTCACAGATCACCATTCACAGATCACAGTTCACAGTTCACAGTTCACAGTCCACAGTTCACAGTTCACAGTTCTCAGTTCACAGTCTTCATTTCACAGTTCACAGTTCACAGTTCACAGTTCACAGTTCACAGTCTTCATTTCACACTTCACAGTGCACAGTTCACAGTCCACAGTTCACAGTCCACAGTTCACTGTTCACAAATCACAGTTCACAGTTCACAGTTCACAGTCCACAGATCACAGTTCGCAGTTCACAGTTGACAGTTCACTGTTCACAGTTTACAGTTGTCAGTTTACAGTTCTCAGTTCACAGTTGACAGTTCACTGTTCACAGTTCACACTTCACAGTTCACAGTGCACAGTCGACAGTTCACTGTTCACAGATCATAGTTCACAGTCTACAGTTCAGAGTTCACAGTTCACAGTTCACAGTCTTCATTTCACAATTCACAGTTCGCAGTTCACAGTTCACAGATCACCGTTCACAGATCACAGTTCACAGTTGACAGTTGACAGTTCACAGTACACACTTCACAGTTCACAGTCCACAGTTCACTGTTCACAAATCACAGTTCACAGTTCACAGTCTTCATTTCACACTTCACACTTCACAGTGCACAGTTCACAGTCCACAGTTCACTGTTCACAAATCACAGTTTACAGTTCACAGTTCACAGTCCACAGATCACAGTTCCCAGTTCACAGTTCACAGTTCACAGTTTACAGTTCTCAGTTTACAGTTCTCAGTTCACAGTTGACAGTTCACTGTTCACAGTTCATACTTCACAGTTCACAGTTCACAGTCGACAGTTCACTGTTCACAGATCATAGTTCACAGTCTACAGTTCAGAGTTCACAGTTCACAGTTCACAGTCTTCATTTCACAATTCACAGTTCGCAGTTCACAGTTCACAGATCACCGTTCACAGATCACAGTTCACATTTCACAGTTCGCAGTTCACAGTTGACAGTTCACAGTCCACAGTTCACTATTCACAGTTCACAGTTCACAGTTCACAGATCACAGTTCACAGTTCACAGTTCTCAGTTCACAGTCACAGTTCACAGATCACAGTTCACAGTCTTCATTTCACACTTCAGTCTTCACAGGGCACAGTTCACAGTTCACAGTCTTCATTTCACAATTCACAGTTCGCAGTTCACAGTTCACAGATCACCGTTCACAGATCACAGTTCACAGTTCACAGTTCACAGTCCACAGTTCACAGTTCACAGTTCTCAGTTCACAGATCACAGTTCACAGTTCACAGTTCACAGTTCACAGTTCTCAGTTCACAGTTCACAGTTCACAGTTCCCCGTTGACAGTATTCATTTCACATTTCACAGTTCGCAGTTCACAGTTGACAGTTCACAGTCCACAGTTCACTATTCACAGTTCACAGTCCACAGTTCACTATTCACAGTTCACAGTTCTCAGTTCACTGTTCACAAATCACAGTTCACAGTTCACAGTCCACAGTTCACTATTCACAGCTCACAGTTCTCAGTTCACAGATCACAGTTCACAGTCTTCATTTCACACTTCACAGTTCGCAGTTCACAGTTCACAGTTCACAGTCTTCATTTCACACTTCACAGTTCGCAGTTCACAGTTCACAGATCACAGTTCACAGATTACAGTTCACAGTTGACAGTTGACAGTTCACAGTACACACTTCACAGTTCACAGTCCACAGTTCACTGTTCACAAATCACAGTTCACAGTTCACAGTCAACTATTCACAGCTCACAGTTCTCAGTTCACAGATCACAGTTCACAGTCTTCATTTCACAGTTCACAGTTCACAGTTCACAGTTCACAGTTCACAGTCTTCATTTCACACTTCACAGTGCACAGTTCACAGTCCACAGTTCACAGTCCACAGTTCACTGTTCACAAATCACAGTTCACAGTTCACAGTTCACAGTTCACAGTCCACAGATCACAGTTCGCAGTTCACAGTTCACAGTTCACTGTTCACAGTTTACAGTTTACAGTTGTCAGTTTACAGTTCTCAGTTCACTGTTCACAGTTCACACTTCACAGTTCACAGTTCACAGTCGACAGTTCACTGTTCACAGATCATAGTTCACAGTCTACAGTTCAGAGTTCACAGTTCACAGTTCACAGTCTTCATTTCACAATTCACAGTTCGCAGTTCACAGTTCACAGATCACCGTTCACAGATCACAGTTCACAGTTGACAGTTGACAGTTCACAGTACACACTTCACAGTTCACAGTCCACAGTTCACTGTTCACAAATCACAGTTCACAGTTCACAGTCTTCATTTCACACTTCACACTTCACAGTGCACAGTTCACAGTCCACAGTTCACTGTTCACAAATCACAGTTTACAGTTCACAGTTTACAGTTCACAGTTCACAGTCCACAGATCACAGTTCCCAGTTCACAGTTCACAGTTCACTGTTCACAGTTTACAGTTCTCAGTTTACAGTTCTCAGTTCACAGTTGACAGTTCACTGTTCACAGTTCATACTTCACAGTTCACAGTTCACAGTCGACAGTTCACTGTTCACAGATCATAGTTCACAGTCTACAGTTCAGAGTTCACAGTTCACAGTTCACAGTCTTCATTTCACAATTCACAGTTCGCAGTTCACAGTTCACAGATCACCGTTCACAGATCACAGTTCACATTTCACAGTTCGCAGTTCACAGTTGACAGTTCACAGTCCACAGTTCACTATTCACAGTTCACAGTTCACAGTTCACAGATCACAGTTCACAGTTCACAGTTCTCAGTTCACAGTCACAGTTCACAGATCACAGTTCACAGTCTTCATTTCACACTTCAGTCTTCACAGGGCACAGTTCACAGTTCACAGTCTTCATTTCACAATTCACAGTTCGCAGTTCACAGTTCACAGATCACCGTTCACAGATCACAGTTCACAGTTCACAGTTCACAGTCCACAGTTCACAGTTCACAGTTCTCAGTTCACAGATCACAGTTCACAGTCTTCATTTCACAGTTCACAGTTCACAGTTCACAGTTTACAGTTCTCAGTTCACAGTTCACAGTTCACAGTTCACAGTTCACAGATCTCAGTTCACAGATCACAGTTCACAGTCTTCATTTCACACTTGACAGTTCGCAGTTCACAGTTCACAGTTCACAGATCACAGTTCACAGATTACAGTTCACAGTTGACAGTTGACAGTTCACAGTACACACTTCACAGTTCACAGTCCACAGTTCACTGTTCACAAATCACAGTTCACAGTTCACAGTCTTCATTTCACACTTCACAGTGCACAGTTCACAGTCCACAGTTCACTGTTCACAAATCACAGTTCACAGTTCACAGTTCACAGTCCACAGATCACAGTTCGCAGTTCACAGTTCACAGTTCACTGTTCACAGTTTACAGTTGTCAGTTTACAGTTCTCAGTTCACAGTTGACAGTTCACTGTTCACAGTTCACACTTCACAGTTCACAGTTCACAGTCGACAGTTCACTGTCCACAGATCATAGTTCACAGTCTACAGTTCAGAGTTCACAGTTCACAGTTCACAGTCTTCATTTCACAATTCACAGTTCGCAGTTCACAGTTCACAGATCACCGTTCACAGATCACAGTTCACAGTTGACAGTTGACAGTTCACAGTACACACTTCACAGTTCACAGTCCACAGTTCACTGTTCACAAATCACAGTTCACAGTTCACAGTCTTCATTTCACACTTCACACTTCACAGTGCACAGTTCACTGTTCACAAATCACAGTTCACAGTTCACAGTTCACAGTCCACAGATCACAGTTCCCAGTTCACAGTTCACAGTTCACTGTTCACAGTTTACAGTTCTCAGTTTACAGTTCTCAGTTCACAGTTGACAGTTCACTGTTCACAGTTCATACTTCACAGTTCACAGTTCACAGTCGACAGTTCACTGTTCACAGATCATAGTTCACAGTCTACAGTTCAGAGTTCACAGTTCACAGTTCACAGTCTTCATTTCACAATTCACAGTTCGCAGTTCACAGTTCACAGATCACCGTTCACAGATCACAGTTCACAGTTCACAGTTCACAGTTCACAGTTCACAGTCCACAGTTCACAGTTCACAGTTCTCAGTTCACAGATCACAGTTCACAGTCTTCATTTCACAGTTCACAGTTCACAGTTTACAGTTCTCAGTTCACAGTTCACAGTTCACAGTTCACCGTCCACAGTTCACAGTTCACAGTTCTCAGTTCACAGATCACAGATCACAGTCTTCATTTCACAGGTCACAGTCTTCATTTCACAGTTCACAGTTCACAGTTCCCCGTTGACAGTATTCATTTCACATTTCACAGTTCGCAGTTCACAGTTGACAGTTCACAGTCCACAGTTCACTATTCACAGTTCACAGTCCACAGTTCACTATTCACAGTTCACAGTTCTCAGTTCACTGTTCACAAATCACAGTTCACAGTTCACAGTCCACAGTTCACTATTCACAGCTCACAGTTCTCAGTTCACAGATCACAGTTCACAGTCTTCATTTCACACTTCACAGTTCGCAGTTCACAGTTCACAGTTCACAGTCTTCATTTCACACTTCACAGTTCGCAGTTCACAGTTCACAGATCACAGTTCACAGATTACAGTTCACAGTTGACAGTTGACAGTTCACAGTACACACTTCACAGTTCACAGTCCACAGTTCACTGTTCACAAATCACAGTTCACAGTTCACAGTCAACTATTCACAGCTCACAGTTCTCAGTTCACAGATCACAGTTCACAGTCTTCATTTCACACTTCACAGTTAGCAGTTCACAGTTCACAGATCAGAGTTCACAGTTCACAGTTCACAGTTACAGTTCACACTTCACAGTTCACACATCACAGTTCACAGTTCACAGTTCACAGATCACAGTTCACAGTTCACAGTTCACAGTTCACAGTTCACAGTTGTGACGTGGCAAAATAACCACGTCACGATAACAAAGTAGTAAAGAAAACCCGAAAGAATATCGCGAGGACCGGACCACCCTCTAGCAGGACAATTAGGAAATCGCAAGCAGAAAGCGCTCTCTCTGGGACGTTACATAAACTAAGTTCCGATACTCTAGATTTGTGAACGTCGTGCCAATTGGCGCGACGGAAAGATTTCAGGAACGTAGCGTGGGCTCAGGGAGCCCCAACGTAACGAATCGCCGGAAAAAGGAAAATTCCAAGCTGCGACTCGCAAGCCCACTCGGAACGCCGGACCAACACAACATCCTCTGCAGAGGAATTTAAAGGAACCTCGAGCCCAGGCTGAACAACCTGGAGACGCCGACGAGGGACTAAGGGACCACGAGAAGAACTTAGAAGAATCGTCCCGTCGACGTCTCGTCCCGCAACAGAATCGGTCCCTGCAGGAGCGGCTCGAGCGGTTCTGGAATGTCACGAGACATTCCCGGTGGAAGCGCGTCCGCCGTTAAGGAAAATCGAGAAATCGGCAAGGTCCGGGGCCCTTCTTGTCGAGTGCCGGCCCTCAGCGCGTACGACACCGCGAGCGACAGTGATTGGTGGGCGAAAAACCGAAGCGAGTAGGGGACGCCTTACTTCCGCATCCTCGAGCCACCGAAAATTCGCGTCACTGCTGCGTAGGCTCTCCGAGCAATTAGTCATCTTGCTGCCGTTTTTGTATAATCGCGTGTGCGCTTAGTTGTATCTAGAAAGCTGCCGCTCAGCTGCGAGATAATCTGCTGCCGTTGGTAAGTGCCTACCAGATTCTCTTAAAATCGATATTATTGATTCGCGATCTTGTAAAGTGGCTCGAGCAGCGTTCGTGATTTTGTGTCGGTTTTTACGTGGGTCGTCCTTTTGACGACCACGTGTTTCGTGTGCCGAGAATCGGCTGCCCGTTTCGTGTTCCTTTGGCGAGTTCCCAGTGAGAGCGATTAGCTAGAGTTTGCGTGGGTAAAATATGTCGCGAATTGTTCCATAGCGAAATAGCCGCGCGCAGTCACATTGTTAATTTCGTCATTTCCACGTGTTACCGGCGTCGTACAGATTCCAACGCGGCCATCTTGTATCCGCGAACCGCGTGCGTATCGACGTGTTATCGAACATGCCGATCCTTTCCGATTGCCGTATCAATAGTAAATTCTGTTCTCAATTTTCATTCGTTACATTCCGTTGCCATATTTGACTTCTCCTAAAATCTTGGCTTGCCGTAAATAAATCTTTTGTTCATACCAAGTGTTATATGAATCATTTGCGAGGTCCGTTCTCGCCGTGGAGAACGTCCTGTCCGATCCCGCGTGTAATCCTGGCCCTTAACCAGCTATTCCGGTCCTCGCGAACGTGAATTCGAATTCTCTTTAGCGCGGATAACTTTGTGGGCATCTTAGATTGCCTGGCGCCCGAAATATTAACGTCCTTGTCGAGAGTTCGAATTCGCGTTGTTTATCGCGGGTGGACTGCGTCCATCACGGCTAGACGCAGCCCGGTTACAAACCTATAAAACCCGTAGCCGCTTGTTTTTCCGCCTCTCGGTACCTGGTATCGGGACCCGGGAAAATAGGCCGCGTGATAAATTGGCGCCCGAACAGTTCAATTTTTCATTACTAAAGAATTACATTGCGGAGATTCAAATCGAGACACGCAGATCGGACAAGACCCTCGAATAGATGGAAAATCGGTTAAATAAGATTGCCTGTAAAGCAATAGACAAACGCGGAAGTTTTACATTGGCGTAACACTAGCTAATCGCTCGGACAAAAACCCCCCGAGAAATTTGCGAAATATTTTGTCGAACAGCGCCGAGCCACGCAGCAGCCACGCACATTTAAATTATATGAAAATTAATGTATTTATTATGTGATTTATGTGATGATGAAATTTATTGAATTGTGTGATTTATGTAAATATGATTTCTGGCCAATAATATTTAAATTATTTTTTTCATATTTAAATTATTTATTCGTGATAGTTAAATTATTTATTTCTCTTAGTTAAATTATTTATTTCTCTTGTTTCAGTTATTTATTTTCGTAATTGCCGTATTTATTTTAATTATTTATTCTCTTTATTTAAATTATTTAGTGAATCTATTTGTTAACATTTTAGGTGTATAATATTGATATTCTAGTCATATAATATTGTTGTTGAAATTCTTTTATTTTATTTATATTTTTGTTTTGCCGTTTATTTTAAAATATTTTTATTTCGATTTTATATTGGCCAGAGATAAATTATTGCAATTTTGTGTGTGATTGCGAGATTCGCTAGTCTCACCAAGGAAAGAGAAACGAGTCGGCATAGGGCTGACGAGATTCGAATCCTGGCAGGACCGGCGGATCGACCAGTCAAATATTGATTATTTATGCAAATTGAATATTGTATATTTTGAAATAATGTCCATTGTATAAATGTGGTGGTGGAACATATGTCCGGGTTGTATTAGTCGTGCACGGATAATTAGTGACAAATCAATAGTAACATTGTTGTAAAATGACGGTTAAATTAGCGAAAGAATCAAGAATTGCTGGAGATGCCGGTTTGAGAATTTAAAATTAAATTAGATTGTTCCGATAAGCGAAGCGAGACGAAACGCGTAAACATTTTTTTGCTTGTGCTGCCGTGTTCCCTAATAACATTTTCTTTGAATATACGACGGATTATATATTGAATAGCGGTATTGTTCGCTGCCGGTTACAGTAAAGTCATCGCGCCCGGGTACCCTAGCTTAACGTAAACATACCGAAGAACAATAAATAGAACGGCTATAGAGTAAACGCGTACGATGCTAAACCCACTTGAGGACGAGGGGGACAATAAGTCAACCATTAGCGAGAAATTCGAAGAAGCGGAAGGGGGAATTACAGATGGGGAATCGACAAGCGATTTAGTTAATAATAAAATACAAACAAAGACGGATTTAAATCAATTAAATCCAAATATGATAACGCTTAAAGTTCCCACTAATACGCGCGACAAATATCAAGACGCGAAAATAAAGTCAACCTCCGCGAACATTAGCATACCGAGCGGATCATTGCGCTGCCGAGGGACAACCGTTTCGGAAATTATGAGGAAATGGCGAATTAAATTTGCCGGAAAAACCGGGGAAGATCATGAAACCTTCCTCGAACGTATCGCGGAACAACGTCGCTTCACGAATATTTCCGAAGCGGATATCCTAAGGTGTTTGCCGGTTTGCCTCGAAGGGATAGCAGCGCGTTGGTACGAAACGAACGAAAGTACCTGGTCGAATTGGGAAGGCTTCAAAAAGGAATGCCGTAGATTTTTTGGCGATCCCGACTATTACGAGAATTTAGAAAGAAACGCGAAAGATAGGATACAAGGGGAAGACGAACCGATACGCGCATACATAGTAACGATGCAGGCGATATTCAAACGATTTAAGAATCCGTGGTCGGAGTCAAAGAAAATTAAAACGGTCTACTGGGGCGCGAAACCGAAATTGCAAAAAGTCGTAAATTATAGATCAATAACATCGTTACGAGAATTAGAAGACCAATTATTAGAAGCCGAAAGATATATAGAGGGGCCGAAAAGGCACAATTTAAAACCATCGGAAATGGTTAATGCCGACTTCGCGTACGATCCTAAAAAGTACGGGAAAGTAAGACATATGAACGCGATCGATACCGATAGCGATAGTTCTGGAGAGCTGCCGAGACACCCTCACTCCCATTCGCGCTTAAATAGAAAAAATAAAGATAATTATCAGGGACGCACAGAGCAATGTGCGAATATTTCGAATGCCGCCGGAACATCAGGTAGATTTTACAACCAGCGTTACCCGCCGCCGCACCAACCGGAACGGTATACGCGAAACCAACCTCGAGGCATTGAGACGAACGCCAACCAACGTAACGACAATGACCTCGAATGTTGGAATTGCCGAAAGAAGGGACACAGATCGAAAGACTGTCGTGCCGAACCGAAAATCCATTGTTTCCGATGTGGGGCCCCGGGGATAACGCTAAGACAATGCCGAAAATGCAATAGGCCATCGGGAAATGGGAGGGGGAGTCACTCGAGCGGACCAGAGGGACCCCGGAAGAAATAGTATCGGCCCGCGTCAAAATAAATTCGCGTGAAACAAAATTATTAACAATAGACGCGCACATAGGAAATTGCAGGGTAAACGCACTAGTAGACTCGGGTTCAACGATAACGTTCGCGAGTAGGGATTTAGTGAAGAAAATTAAACACGCTGCCGTTTTTATAAAACAGGCCGAACAACCGTGTTATTTCCTCCTAGCAACAGGAGCATTAGACCGGTCAACAGAACAAGCAAAATTTCGTCTCCGCTTACGCAATATAGAAAAGGAAATTGTCGCGAAAATTTTGGACAATTTGGTGACGCCGTTACTGTTAGGGATTGATACCATCGCGTTATTCGGGATTATCGCGGAATTTCATAATGCAGAGTGGTACTTTGCATCGCGTCCGGAAGAAAGGTTCCCATTTAGCGATAAATCGGGACAGCCACTCTGTTGCGGACTGCAATTACTGGATACGGACGAAAGAAAACGGTTAGAGAGATTTCTGGAGATTTCGTTGGCAGAATTTGAGACAATGAATGGTGTAACGGACCTGACCAGTCATAAAATAGACGTGGGCGACCATCCGCCAATAAAACAAAGGTATTATTCGGTGTCCCCTAAAGTGCAAGAGGCCATTTACAAGGAGGTAGATACCTTGTTGGCCGACGGCATAATAGAACCATCGAATAGTAGCTGGTCGAGTCCTATTGTAATGGTCAAAAAGCCAAACGGAAAATATCGATTCTGTTTAGATTTTCGAAAAGTCAACGAGGTCTCAAAGAAAGATGCATATCCGCTGCCGTTAATGACAAATATTTTGGATAAACTTCGTTCCGCAAAATATATATCGACCATCGACCTCAGTCAGGCCTACTTCCAAATACCATTAGATGAGAAAAGCCGAGAAATAACTGCTTTTACAGTACCGGGCAAGGGACTTTTTCATTTCCGCCGTATGCCGTATGGGCTAACAGGAGCCCCAGCCACGTTCCAACGATTATTAGACAGACTCATCGGCCCAGAAATGGAACCGTATGAGTTTGCCTATTTAGATGATATTATAATAGTAACGAAAACATTCGAAGAACATCTAGAATGGTTGGATCGTGTGCTACGGAAAATAAAAACGGCCGGGCTAAAAGTTAACCCAGAGAAATGTGAGTTTTGCCGCGAGAAAGTAAAGTATTTGGGATTTATAGTCAGTCAGGAAGGGCTAAAGGTGGACCCGGAGAAAATCAAACCGATTGTAGAGTATCCACCACCGAGAAACGAGAAGCAGCTGAGGCGATTCCTAGGGATGGCATCCTGGTACAGGAGGTTCATACCGGGATTCGCCACCGCTGCCGAACCGTTAAACGGATTATTACGAAAAACGAAGAAATGGGAATGGGGAGACAGCCAAAAAGCTGCCTTCACACTTCTACGGGAAATGATTTCGACCGCCCCCACCTTAGCCTGCCCGAATTTTGAGCTGCCGTTCGTACTTCAAACCGATGCGAGCACAGTAGGACTGGGAGCAGTTTTAGCGCAAGAGGTCGATGGATTAGAAAAAGTAATTGCATTCGCGAGCCGATCCCTCACAAATCCAGAGAGGAAGTATTCCGCAACAGAGTTGGAGTGCTTAGCCATTGTATGGGCTGTAGAAAATTCAGACCCTATTTAGAAGGTTACCGTTTTACCGTAATTACAGACCATAATAGTCTGACATGGCTAAGAAATTTGAGAAACCCTGCCGGAAGGTTAGCACGTTGGGCATTGCAGCTTCTCGAATACGATTTTAACATCGTACATCGACAGGGTGCATTGAACAAGGTGCCAGACGCATTATCGCGAATGTTTGAGAATGAAAATGATGCCGAAGACAATATACCGTTAGCCGCTGCCGTTAAAATAAACTGGTTTACAAAGAAAATGACATCAGTAGAGAAAAATCCGGAAAATAATAGGGACTGGTCCATTCGCGAAGGGAAATTATACTATCGCCGTACAGACCCCCTAATAGCGGAACTATTAGGAACGGATCATGTCGAATGGAAATTGGTAATCCCGGAGGATGGGAGAACCGAAATTTTGCAAGAGGGACATGATAATGAACAATCGGGACATTTAGGTATAGAGAAAACATATCATAGAATAGCGTCGAAGTATTACTGGCCTGGGATGTATCGAACTATAGTAGAATACGTAAGACGCTGTCCCGTATGCCAACGTACGAAAGTGGAGCAAACACTCCCTTCAGGGTTGATGGGGAGGCGCCGTATAGAGATCCCATGGTCAGTAATTGCTGCCGACATTATGGGCCCATTCCCTCGAAGCAAAAATGGACACTCCTACCTCCTGGTGATCCAGGATCTATTTACAAAATGGGTAGAATGCATAGCGCTCCGCCGGGCGACCGGGGAAAATATCGCAAAAGCGCTCGAAGAACTAATTTTCTCGCGTTGGGGCACACCAGACGTATTATTAACGGATAACGGCACGGAGTTTGTGAACAAGGCAATTAAAGACGTAGCCGCGATATACGGTATAAAACTAACGACAACACCCGCATACCACCCGCAAGCACATCCGGTGGAAAGGGTGAACCGAATCTTAAAAACAATGATGGTATCATTTATAGGAAAAGACCACCGGGAGTGGGATAAAAACTTAGATAAATTCAGATTCGCGTATAATACGGCATATCACTCAATTCTAAGAACATCACCAGCATTCTTGAACTTCGGACGAGAACCTAAAGCTATCAAATGTTTGCGAAATGCTGCCGAACCTCCAGTCGAGCCGGAAACCGCACCGGTCGACGGATGGAAAGAGAGGGTCACCCAGTTAGCGACGTTACGCAGCTGGGTGAGCGAGAATTTAGAACAAGCATACGAGAGGCAGGCACATTATTATAATCTTAGACGTAGGGACATTCAATTCCAAGTGGGGGAATTGGTATTAAAAAGGCAACGAATTTTGTCGTCGGCGGCAAATAAAATTGCGGCTAAATTAGTACCAAAGTATGCAGGTCCATTTAAAGTAAAGGCAAAATTATCACCAGGGCTATATACCTTAGCGACATTAGGCGGCGAAAACGTAGGGAAATCTCACATCTCCGATCTAAAAGCGTATATTCCACCACCATGACAACTTAGAAAGTATAAAGAACAACTCTATCACCATGAAACGTTTATTTCAGCTTAAAATAGAAGATAAGATGTCGAAATTGTTAGCTGAAGTGGGCGCTCTGCTGGAAAAAGCCCAGGGATCGGAAGACCAGGAGGAGATCCTACAGGCACTCAAAAACTGGGTAACGAAAGTAAACCACCAGAAGCAGAGGACCGTATCCACCCAGACGGGACGGAAATGTGTAATGCTGCCGAGAAGCAGCTCAAAGATAGACCTAGAAGAAGTCATGGTGGAAAGAGAAGAAGAGGACTCAGAATCGGAATACGCGTCCGCAGAAGAGCTGCCGGAACAAGAAAAAGGGGAGGAGATACTCGACAGGTCGGGATTCTCGTTGGGGGAGGCCCTAGAGAACCTGGAAGCAAGGTTCACCAGAGAAGCAGCCCACGACACAGAGGCCGTAGCCTGCGAGGATGCTGCCGTAAAAGATGAAGAAGACGAAATAGAGGAAGAGGCAGCAAGTGAGATCGATGCCGAGATGAACCAAGCTGCCGAAATTATAACGATAGCCAAGGCAGAAGAAATTGAAGCCCAGTTCTGGCTGCCGGAAGGGAACAGAAAATCCACCCGGGAAGAAAGAATCGAGGAGTTTGGCAGACTCCACAAAGCAGGGATAGAAATCTTCCAAAAAGAGAAAGAGGAAGAAAGGAAGAAACAAGAATGGTCACTAGTAGGGCCAATTACAGTAAGGCTGCCGGAGTTAAAAATTGCGCAACCCCGTGGACGTTCCAGACTAATAATAGCGAAAAATAGAGATAACCAACAAGCACTGGCAAAACCAGGAGACATAACACTGATAGACCGGCAGAATGGTTGTTGGAGGTGCGGGGCCCAGGACCATAGGCACCGCTGGTGCAACAAACCAGCCTCCACATACTGCTTTCGATGCGGCAGACTGGGGTATACGGTCCAGTCTTGCCCCAAGTGCGGGCAAGATTGGAAACAAGGAGGACCACACCACCCCTGGGGGTATGCTGCCGACCAATTACAGCCTTGGGAATTCTAAGAAGAAAGTTAACAAGTTAAAAGACATTAAGAGTGAAACAAATATCATACTTAAAATAGTTATATTAAAATAATCTTTTGCGTTTCGTTTGCTGCCGCTAACGACAAACTTCTCCTACTAGGAAACTAATAATTATTTAGTTGTTGCCGTGGACGACAAGTCCAATCAGATAAAGATATTAATTATTTTGTTATTGCCGTGGACAACAAGTCCAATCAGATAAAGATAAATATATTTAGTTGTTGTCGCCCAATGATAGATATAATCAAAAGAAAATAAATATAGTCAGTTGTTGCCGTAAAGTAGTTAATGAGCACAAATTTTTTTACAAAGAACATATCCTAAGAACAAATCCTAATTCCCCTACCTGAATTAAACGCGTGCGACATTAGACGGTAAGGGATAGCGAACCGTCCAAAACATAGGAAAGAATAGGAAACGTCTCGTCCGAAGTAGGAACCATGTCACAGTGGCGAGCGCAACCGAAACTTGGTGATAGGGGGTAAGTGTACTTTTGTGATTGTAATGTATTTAAGTTGGTGTATATATATAGAATGTTTTTGTCCAATCACTGATAGGAAACGCCTAAAGAGAACGCTTAGCTGCCGAGACCACAGGAATCTGGTGGGTAACTGCCATCGGGGTAGTCCGGTCCTCCCTGGGGGGGGAGGAGTTGTGACGTGGCAAAATAACCACGTCACGATAACAAAGTAGTAAAGAAAACCCGAAAGAATATCGCGAGGACCGGACCACCCTCTAGCAGGACAATTAGGAAATCGCAAGCAGAAAGCGCTCTCTCTGGGACGTTACATAAACTAAGTTCCGATACTCTAGATTTGTGAACGTCGTGCCAATTGGCGCGACGGAAAGATTTCAGGAACGTAGCGTGGGCTCAGGGAGCCCCAACGTAACGAATCGCCGGAAAAAGGAAAATTCCAAGCTGCGACTCGCAAGCCCACTCGGAACGCCGGACCAACACAACATCCTCTGCAGAGGAATTTAAAGGAACCTCGAGCCCAGGCTGAACAACCTGGAGACGCCGACGAGGGACTAAGGGACCACGAGAAGAACTTAGAAGAATCGTCCCGTCGACGTCTCGTCCCGCAACAGAATCGGTCCCTGCAGGAGCGGCTCGAGCGGTTCTGGAATGTCACGAGACATTCCCGGTGGAAGCGCGTCCGCCGTTAAGGAAAATCGAGAAATCGGCAAGGTCCGGGGCCCTTCTTGTCGAGTGCCGGCCCTCAGCGCGTACGACACCGCGAGCGACAGTGATTGGTGGGCGAAAAACCGAAGCGAGTAGGGGACGCCTTACTTCCGCATCCTCGAGCCACCGAAAATTCGCGTCACTGCTGCGTAGGCTCTCCGAGCAATTAGTCATCTTGCTGCCGTTTTTGTATAATCGCGTGTGCGCTTAGTTGTATCTAGAAAGCTGCCGCTCAGCTGCGAGATAATCTGCTGCCGTTGGTAAGTGCCTACCAGATTCTCTTAAAATCGATATTATTGATTCGCGATCTTGTAAAGTGGCTCGAGCAGCGTTCGTGATTTTGTGTCGGTTTTTACGTGGGTCGTCCTTTTGACGACCACGTGTTTCGTGTGCCGAGAATCGGCTGCCCGTTTCGTGTTCCTTTGGCGAGTTCCCAGTGAGAGCGATTAGCTAGAGTTTGCGTGGGTAAAATATGTCGCGAATTGTTCCATAGCGAAATAGCCGCGCGCAGTCACATTGTTAATTTCGTCATTTCCATCTCGACCCCGCGCCGGCCTAACATCTCGGGCCGCTGCCGACGCGGGTAATATTATTTAATCCGAGAAACGCGTGTAACATCGGGGATCTGTACGCTTCGTTCCTCGCGGATAAATACGCACGTGTTACCGGCGTCGTACAGATTCCAACGCGGCCATCTTGTATCCGCGAACCGCGTGCGTATCGACGTGTTATCGAACATGCCGATCCTTTCCGATTGCCGTATCAATAGTAAATTCTGTTCTCAATTTTCATTCGTTACATTCCGTTGCCATATTTGACTTCTCCTAAAATCTTGGCTTGCCGTAAATAAATCTTTTGTTCACACCAAGTGTTATATGAATCATTTGCGAGGTCCGTTCTCGCCGTGGAGAACGTCCTGTCCGATCCCGCGTGTAATCCTGGCCCTTAACCAGCTATTCCGGTCCTCGCGAACGTGAATTCGAATTCTCTTTAGCGCGGATAACTTTGTGGGCATCTTAGATTGCCTGGCGCCCGAAATATTAACGTCCTTGTCGAGAGTTCGAATTCGCGTTGTTTATCGCGGGTGGACTGCGTCCATCACGGCTAGACGCAGCCCGGTTACAAACCTATAAAACCCGTAGCCGCTTGTTTTTCCGCCTCTCGGTACCTGGTATCGGGACCCGGGAAAATAGGCCGCGTGATACAGTTCACAGTTCACAGTTCCCAGTTCGCAGTTCACAGTTCACTGTTCACAGTTTACAGTTCTCAGTTTACAGTTCTCAGTTCACAGTTGACAGTTCACAGTTGACAGTTCACACTTCACAGTTCACAGTTCACAGTTCACAGTCCACAGTTCACTGTTCACAATTCACAGTTCACAGTTCACAGTTCACAGTTCACAATTCACTGTTCACTGTTCACAGTTCACAGTCTTCATTTCACAATTCATAGTTCGCAGTTCACAGTTCACAGGTCACAGTTCACAGATCACAGGTCACAGTCCACAGTTCACTGTTCACAGTCCACAGTTCACTGTTCACAGATCACAGTTCACAGTTCACTGTCTTCATTTCACACTTCACACTTCACAGTTCACTGATCACACATCACAGTTCACAGTTCACAGTTCACAGTCCACAGATCACAGTTCACAGTCTTCATTTCACACTTCACACTTCACAGTTCGCAGTTCACAGTTCACAGATCACAGTTCACAGTTCACAGTTTACAGTTCTCAGTTTACAGTTCTCAGTTCACAGTTGACAGTTCACAGTTCACAGTTCACACGTCACAGTTCACAGTTCACAGTTCACAGTCCACAGTTCACAGTTCACAGTTCACAGTTCCCAATTCACTGTCTTCATTTCATACTTCACAGTTCGCAGTTCACAGTTCACAGGTTACAGTTCACAGCCCACTGTTCACAGTTCACAGTTCTCAGTTCACAGATCACAGTTCACAGTTCACAGACTTTATTTCACAATTCAGTTTTCACAGTTCACAGTTCACAGTTCACAGTCCGCAGTTCACTGTTCACAGATCATAGTTCACAGTTCACAGTTCACAGTTCACAGTTCACAGTTCACAGTTCACAGTTCACAGTTCACAGTTCACAGTTCACAGTTCACAGTTCACAGTTCACAGTTCACACTTCACTGTTCACAGTTCACAGTTCACAGTTCACAGTTCACAGTTCACAGTTCACAGTTCACAGTTCACAGTTCACAGTTCACAGTTCGCAGGTCACAGTTCACATTTCACAGTTCACTGTCTTCATTTCATACTTCACAGTTCGCAGTTCACAGTTCACAGTTCACAGTTCACAGTTAACAGTTCACAGGTCACAGTTCACAATTCACAGGTCACAGTTCACAGTTCACAGTCTTCATTTCACACTTCACAGTTTGCAGTTCACAGTTCACAGATCATAGTTCACAGTTCACAGTTCACAGTTCACAGTTCACTGTTCACAGTTTACAGTTCTCAGTTTACAGTTCTCAGTTCACAGTTGACAGTTCACAGTTCACAGTTCACACTTCACAGTTCACAGTTCACAGTCCACAGTTCACTGTTCACAGATCATAGTTCACAGTTCACAGTTCACAGTTCACAGTTCACAGTTCACAGTCTTCATTTCACAATTCACAGTTCGCAGTTCACAGTTCACAGATCACAGTTCACAGATCACAGTTCACAGTTCACAGTTCACAGTTCACAGTTCACAGTTCACTCTTCACTGTTCACAGATCACAGTTCACAGTTCACAGACTTTATTTCACAATTCAGTTTTCACAGTTCACAATTCAGTTTTCACAGTTCACAGTTCACAGTTCTCAGTTCACAGTTCACAGTTCACAGATCACAGTTCACAGTCTTCATTTCACACTTCTGTCTTCACAGGGCACAGATCACAGTTCACAGTCTTCATTTCACAATTCACATTTCGCAGTTCACAGTTCACAGATCACACTTCACAGTTCACAGTTCACAGATCACAGTTCACAGATCACAGTTCACAGACTTTATTTCACAATTCAGTTTTCACAGTTCACAGTTCACAGTTCACAGTCCGCAGTTCACTGTTCACAGATCATAGTTCACAGTTCACAGTTCACAGTTCACAGTTCACAGTTCACAGTTCACAGTTCACAGTTCACAGTTCACAGTTCACAGTTCACAGTTCACACTTCACTGTTCACAGTTCACAGTTCACAGTTCACAGTTCACAGTTCACAGTTCACAGTTCACAGTTCACAGTTCACAGTTCGCAGGTCACAGTTCACATTTCACAGTTCACTGTCTTCATTTCATACTTCACAGTTCGCAGTTCACAGTTCACAGTTCACAGTTAACAGTTCACAGGTCACAGTTCACAATTCACAGGTCACAGTTCACAGTTCACAGTCTTCATTTCACACTTCACAGTTTGCAGTTCACAGTTCACAGATCATAGTTCACAGTTCACAGTTCACAGTTCACAGTTCACTGTTCACAGTTTACAGTTCTCAGTTTACAGTTCTCAGTTCACAGTTGACAGTTCACAGTTCACAGTTCACACTTCACAGTTCACAGTTCACAGTCCACAGTTCACTGTTCACAGAACATAGTTCTCAGTTCACAGTTCACAGTTCACAGTTCACAGTTCACAGTTCACAGTTCACAGTCTTCATTTCACAATTCACAGTTCGCAGTTCACAGTTCACAGATCACAGTTCACAGATCACAGTTCACAGTTCACAGTTCACAGTTCACAGTTCACAGTTCACAGTTCACTCTTCACTGTTCACAGATCACAGTTCACAGTTCACAGTTCACAGTTCACAGTTCACAGTTCACAGTTCCCAGTTCGCAGGTCACAGTTCACATTTCACAGTTCACTGTCTTCATTCCATACTTCACAGTTCACTGTCTTCATTTCATACTTCACAGTTCGCAGTTCACAGTTCACAGTTCACAGTTCACAGTTCACAGTTCACAGTTCACAGTTCACAGTTCACAGTCTTCATTTCACACTTCACACTTCACAGTGCACAGTTCACAGTCCACAGTTCACTGTTCACAAATCACAGTTCACACTTCACAGTTCACAGTTCACAGTGCACAGATCACAGTTCACAGACTTTATTTCACACTTCACAGTTCACAGTTCACAGTTCACAGTTCACAGTTCACAGTTCACAGTTCACAGTTCACAGTTCACAGTTCACAGTTCACAGTTCACAGTTCACAGTTCACAGTTCACAGTTCACAGTTCACAGTTCACAGTTCACAGTTCACAGTTCACAGTTCACAGTTCACAGTTCACAGTTCACAGTTCACAGTTCACAGTTCACAGTTCACAGTTCACAGTTCACAGTTCACAGTTCACAGTTCACAGTTCACAGTTCACAGTTCACAGTTCACAGTTCACAGTTCACAGTTCACAGTTCACAGTTCACAGTTCACAGTTCACAGTTCACAGTTCACAGTTCACAGTTCACAGTTCACAGTTCACAGTTCACAGTTCACAGTTCACAGTTCACAGTTCACAGTTCACAGTTCACAGTTCACAGTTCACAGTTCACAGTTCACAGTTCACAGTTCACAGTTCACAGTTCACAGTTCACAGTTCACTGTTCACTGTTCACTGTTCACTGTTCACTGTTCACTGTTCACTGTTCACTGTTCACTGTTCACTGTTCACTGTTCACTGTTCACTGTTCACTGTTCACTGTTCACTGTTCACTGTTCACTGTTCACTGTTCACTGTTCACTGTTCACTGTTCACTGTTCACTGTTCACTGTTCACTGTTCACTGTTCACTGTTCACTGTTCACTGTTCACTGTTCACTGTTCACTGTTCACTGTTCACTGTTCACTGTTTACAGTTTACAGTTCTCAGTTTACAGTCCACAGTTCACAGTTCACAGTTCACAGTTCACAGTTCACAGATCACAGATCACAGTTCACAGTTCACAGTTCACAGTTCACAGTTCACAGTTCACAGTTCACAGTTCACAGTTCACAGTTCACAGTTCACAGTTCACAGTTCACTGTTCACAGTTTACAGTTTACAGTTTACAGTTTACAGTTTACAGTTTACAGTTCACAGTTCACAGTTTACAGTTTACAGTTTACAGTTTACAGTTTACAGTTCACTGTTCACAGTTTACAGTTCTCAGTTCACAGTTGACAGTTCACAGTTCACAGTCTTCATTTCACACTTCAGTCTTCACAGTGCGCAGGTTACAGTTCACAGTTCACAGATCACAGTTCACAGTTCACAGTTTACAGTTCCCAGTTCGCAGGTTACAGTTCACATTTCACAGTTCACTGTCTTCATTTCATACTTCACAGTTCGCAGTTCACAGTTCACAGTTCACAGGTCACAGTTCACAGTTCACAGTTCACAGTTCACAGTTCACAGTTCACAGTTCACAGTTCACAGTTCACAGTTCACAGTTCACAGTTCACAGTTCACAGTTCACAGTTCACAGTTCACAGTTCACAGTTCACTGTTCACTGTTCACAGTTTACAGTTCTCAGTTTACAGTCCACAGTTCACTATTCACAGTTCACAGTTCTCAGTTCACAGATCACAGTTCACAGTTCACAGTTCACAGTTCACAGATCACAGTTCACAGTCTTCATTTCACACTTCAGTCTTCACAGGGCACAGTTCACAGTTCACAGTCTTCATTTCACAATTCACAGTTCGCAGTTCACAGTTCACAGATCACACTTCACAGTTCACAGTTCACAGATCACAGTTCACAGACTTTATTTCACAATTCAGTTTTCACAGTTTACAGTTCACAGTTCTCAGTTCACAGTTCACAGTTCACAGTTCACAGATCACAGTTCACAGTCTTCATTTCACACTTCAGTCTTCACAGGGCACAGTTCACAGTTCACAGTCTTCATTTCACAATTCACAGTTCGCAGTTCCCAGTTCACAGATCACACTTCACAGTTCACAGTTCACAGATCACAGTTCACAGACTTTATTTCACAATTCAGTTTTCACAGTTCACAGTTCACAGTTCACAGTCCGCAGTTCACTGTTCACAGATCATAGTTCACAGTTCACAGTTCACAGTTCACAGTTCACAGTTCACAGTTCACAGTTCACTATTCACAGATCACAGTTCACAGTTCACAGTTCACAGTTCACAGTTCACAGTTCCCAGTTCGCAGGTCACAGTTCACAGTCCACAGTTCACTGTTCACAAATCACAGTTCACAGTTCACAGTTCACAGTCCACAGATCACAGTTCACAGTCTTCATTTCACGCTTCACAGTTCGCAGTTCACAGTTCACAGATCACAGTTCACAGATCACAGTTCACAGTTCGCAGTTCACAGTTCACAGTTCACTGTTCACAGTTTACAGTTCTCAGTTTACAGTTCTCAGTTCACAGTTGACAGTTGACAGTTCACAGTCCACAGTTCACTATTCACAGTTCACAGTCCACAGTTCACTATTCACAGTTCACAGTTCTCAGTTCACTGTTCACAAATCACAGTTCATAGTTCACAGTCCACAGTTCACTATTCACAGCTCACAGTTCTCAGTTCACAGATCACAGTTCACAGTCTTCATTTCACACTTCACAGTTAGCAGTTCACAGTTCACAGATCACAGTTCACAGTTCACAGTTCACAGATCACAGTTCACAGTTCACAGTTCACAGTTCACAGTTCTCAGATCACAGTCACAGTTCACAGTTCACAGTTCACAGATCACAGTTCACAGTCTTCATTTCACACTTCAGTCTTCACAGGGCACAGTTCACAGTTCACAGTCTTCATTTCACAATTCACAGTTCGCAGTTCACAGTTCACAGATCACACTTCACAGTTCACAGTTCACAGATCACAGTTCACAGACTTTATTTCACAATTCAGTTTTCACAGTTTACAGTTCACAGTTCTCAGTTCTCAGTTCACAGTTCACAGTTCACAGTTCACAGATCACAGTTCACAGTCTTCATTTCACACTTCAGTCTTCACAGGGCACAGTTCACAGTTCACAGTCTTCATTTCACAATTCACAGTTCGCAGTTCCCAGTTCACAGATCACACTTCACAGTTCACAGTTCACAGATCACAGTTCACAGACTTTATTTCACAATTCAGTTTTCACAGTTCACAGTACACAGTTCACAGTCCGCAGTTCACTGTTCACAGATCATAGTTCACAGTTCACAGTTCACAGTTCACAGTTCACAGTTCACAGTTCACAGTTCACAGTTCACAGTTCCAGTTCACAGTTCACAGTTCACAGTTCACAGTTCACAGTTCACACTTCACAGTTCACACTTCACTATTCACAGATCACAGTTCACAGTTCACAGTTCACAGTTCACAGTTCCCAGTTCGCAGGTCACAGTTCACAGTCCACAGTTCACTGTTCACAAATCACAGTTCACAGTTCACAGTTCACAGTCCACAGATCACAGTTCACAGTCTTCATTTCACGCTTCACAGTTCGCAGTTCACAGTTCACAGATCACAGTTCACAGTTCGCAGTTCACAGTTCACAGTTCACTGTTCACAGTTTACAGTTCTCAGTTTACAGTTCTCAGTTCACAGTTGACAGTTCACAGTCCACAGTTCACTATTCACAGTTCACAGTTCACAGTTCACAGTTCACAGTTCACAGTTCACAGTTCACAGTTCACAGTTCACAGTTCACAGTTCACAGTTCACAGTTCACAGTTCACAGTTCACAGTTCACAGTTCACAGTTCACAGTTCACAGTTCACAGTTCACAGTTCACAGTTCACAGTTCACAGTTCACAGTTCACAGTTCACAGTTCACAGTTCACAGTTCACAGTTCACAGTTCACAGTTCACAGTTCACAGTTCACAGTTCACAGTTCACAGTTCACAGTTCACAGTTCACAGTTCACAGTTCACAGTTCACAGTTCACAGTTCACAGTTCACAGTTCACAGTTCACAGTTCACAGTTCACAGTTCACAGTTCACAGTTCACAGTTCACAGTTCACAGTTCACAGTTCACAGATCACAGTTCACAGTTCACAGTTCACAGTTCACAGTTCACAGTTCCCAGTTCGCAGGTCACAGTTCACTGTCTTCATTCCATACTTCACAGTTCACTGTCTTCATTTCATACTTCACAGTTCGCAGTTCGCAGTTCACAGTTCACAGTTCACAGTTCACAGTTCACAGTTCACAGTTCACTGTTCACTGTTCACTGCTGACTGTTCACAGTTTACAGTTCTCAGTTTACAGTCCACAGTTCACTATTCACAGTTCACAGTTCACAGATCACAGTTCACAGTTCACAGTTCACAGTTCACAGTTCACAGTTCACAGTTCACTGTTCACAGTTTACAGTTCACTGTTCACAGTTTACAGTTTACAGTTCACTGTTCACAGTTTACAGTTCTCAGTTCACAGTTGACAGTTCACAGTTCACAGTCTTCATTTCACACTTCAGTCTTCACAGTGCGCAGGTTACAGTTCACAGTTCACAGATCACAGTTCACAGTTCACAGTTTACAGTTCCCAGTTCGCAGGTTACAGTTCACATTTCACAGTTCACTGTCTTCATTTCATACTTCACAGTTCGCAGTTCACAGTTCACAGTTCACAGGTCACAGTTCACAGTTCACAGTTCACAGTTCACAGTTCACAGTTCACAGTTCACAGTTCACAGTTCACAGTTCACAGTTCACAGTTCACAGTTCACAGTTCACAGTTCACAGTTCACAGTTCACAGTTCACTGTTCACTGTTCACTGTTCACTGTTCACAGTTTACAGTTCTCAGTTTACAGTCCACAGTTCACTATTCACAGTTCACAGTTCTCAGTTCACAGATCACAGTTCACAGTTCACAGTTCACAGTTCACAGTTCACAGTTCACAGATCACAGTTCACAGTCTTCATTTCACACTTCAGTCTTCACAGGGCACAGTTCACAGTTCACAGTCTTCATTTCACAATTCACAGTTCGCAGTTCACAGATCACAGATCACACTTCACAGTTCACAGTTCACAGATCACAGTTCACAGAGTTTATTTCACAATTCAGTTTTCACAGTTTACAGTTCACAGTTCTCAGTTCACAGTTCACAGTTCACAGTTCACAGATCACAGTTCACAGTCTTCATTTCACACTTCAGTCTTCACAGGGCACAGTTCACAGTTCACAGTCTTCATTTCACAATTCACAGTTCGCAGTTCCCAGTTCACAGATCACACTTCACAGTTCACAGTTCACAGATCACAGTTCACAGACTTTATTTCACAATTCAGTTTTCACAGTTCACAGTTCACAGTTCACAGTCCGCAGTTCACTGTTCACAGATCATAGTTCACAGTTCACAGTTCACAGTTCACAGTTCACAGTTCACAGTTCACAGTTCACAGTTCCAGTTCACAGTTCACAGTTCACAGTTCACAGTTCACACTTCACAGTTCACACTTCACTATTCACAGATCACAGTTCACAGTTCACAGTTCACAGTTCACAGTTCCCAGTTCGCAGGTCACAGTTCACAGTCCACAGTTCACTGTTCACAAATCACAGTTCACAGTTCACAGTTCACAGTCCACAGATCACAGTTCACAGTCTTCATTTCACGCTTCACAGTTCGCAGTTCACAGTTCACAGATCACAGTTCACAGTTCGCAGTTCACAATTCACAGTTCACTGTTCACAGTTTACAGTTCTCAGTTTACAGTTCTCAGTTCACAGTTGACAGTTCACAGTCCACAGTCCACAGTTCACTATTCACAGTTCACTATTCACAGTTCACAGTCCACAGTTCACTATTCACAGTTCACAGTTCTCAGTTCACTGTTCACAAATCACAGTTCATAGTTCACAGTCCACAGTTCACTATTCACAGCTCACAGTTCTCAGTTCACAGATCACAGTTCACAGTCTTCATTTCACACTTCACAGTTAGCAGTTCACAGTTCACAGATCACAGTTCACAGTTCACAGTTCACAGATCACAGTTCACAGTTCACAGTTCACAGTTCTCAGATCACAGTCACAGTTCACAGATCACAGTTCACAGTCTTCATTTCACACTTCAGTATTCACAGGGCACAGTTCACAGTTCACAGTCTTCATTTCACAATTCACAGTTCGCAGTTCACAGTTCACAGATCACCGTTCACAGATCACAGTTCACAGTTCACAGTTCACAGTTCACAGTTCACAGTTCTCAGTTCACAGATCACAGTTCACAGTCTTCATTTCACAGTTCACAGTTCACAGTTCACAGTTTACAGTTCTCAGTTCACAGTTCACAGTTCACAGTTCACAGTCCACAGTTCACAGTTCACAGTTCTCAGTTCACAGATCACAGTTCACAGTCTTCATTTCACAGTTCACAGTCTTCATTTCACAGTTCACAGTTCACAGTTCACAGTTCCCCGTTCACAGTATTCATTTCACATTTCACAGTTCGCAGTTCACAGTTGACAGTTCACAGTCCACAGTTCACTATTCACAGTTCACAGTCCACAGTTCACTATTCACAGTTCACAGTTCTCAGTTACCAGATCACAGTTCACAGTCCTCATTTCACACTTCACAGTTCGCAGTTCACAGTTCACAGATCACAGTTCACAGATTACAGTTGACAGTTGACAGTTGACAGTTGACAGTTCACAGTACACACTTCACAGTTCACAGTCCACAGTTCACAGTCCACAGTTCACTGTTCACAAATCACAGTTCACAGTTCACAGTAGACTATTCACAGCTCACAGTTCTCAGTTCACAGATCACAGTTCACAGTCTTCATTTCACACTTCACAGTTTGCAGTTCACAGTTCACAGATCAGAGTTCACAGTTCACAGTTCACAGTTCACAGTTCACACTTCACAGTTCACACTTCACAGTTCACAGTTCACAGTTCACAGGTCGCAGGTCACAGTTCACAGTTCACAGACCACAGTTCACTGTTCACAGTTCACAGTTCACAGATCACAGTCTTCATTTCACACTTCACACTTCACAGTGCACAGTTCACAGTCCACAGTTCACTGTTCACAAATCACAGTTCACACTTCACAGTTCACAGTTCACAGTGCACAGATCACAGTTCACAGACTTTATTTCACACTTCACAGTTCGCAGTTCACAGTTCACAGTTCACAGTTCACAGTTCACAGTTCACAGTTCACAGTTCACAGTTCACAGTTCACAGTTCACAGTTCACAGTTCACAGTTCACAGTTCACAGTTCACAGTTCACAGTTCACAGTTCACAGTTCACAGTTCACAGTTCACAGTTCACAGTTCACAGTTCACAGTTCACAGTTCACAGTTCACAGTTCACAGTTCACAGTTCACAGTTCACAGTTCACAGTTCACAGTTCACAGTTCACAGTTCACAGTTCACAGTTCACAGTTCACAGTTCACAGTTCACAGTTCACAGTTCACAGTTCACAGTTCACAGTTCACAGTTCACAGTTCACTGTTCACTGTTCACTGTTCACTGTTCACTGTTCACAGTTTACAGTTCTCAGTTTACAGTCCACAGTTTACAGTCCACAGTTCACTATACACAGTTCACAGTTCTCAGTTCACAGATCACAGTTCACAGTTCACAGTTCACAGTTCACAGTTCACAGTTCACAGTTCACTAATCACAGTTTACAGTTTACAGTTCACTGTTCACAGTTTACAGTTCCCTGTTCACAGTTAACAGTTCTCAGTTCACAGTTGACAGTTCACAGTTCACAGTCTTCATTTCACACTTCAGTCTTCACAGTGCGCAGGTTACAGTTCACAGTTCACAGATCACAGTTCACAGTTCACAGTTTACAGTTCCCAGTTCGCAGGTTACAGTTCACATTTCACAGTTCACTGTCTTCATTTCATACTTCACAGTTCGCAGTTCACAGTTCACAGTTCACAGGTCACAGTTCACAGTTCACAGTTCACAGTTCACAGTTCACAGTTCACAGTTCACAGTTCACAGTTCACAGTTCACAGTTCACAGTTCACAGTTCACAGTTCACAGTTCACAGTTCACAGTTCACAGTTCACAGTTCACAGTTCACAGTTCACAGTTCACAGTTCACAGTTCACTGTTCACTGTTCACTGTTCACAGTTTACAGTTCTCAGTTTACAGTCCACAGTTCACTATTCACAGTTCACAGTTCTCAGTTCACAGATCACAGTTCACAGTTCACAGTTCACAGTTCACAGTTCACAGATCACAGTTCACAGTCTTCATTTCACACTTCAGTCTTCACAGGGCACAGTTCACAGTTCACAGTCTTCATTTCACAATTCACAGTTCGCAGTTCACAGTTCACAGATCACACTTCACAGTTCACAGTTCACAGATCACAGTTCACAGACTTTATTTCACAATTCAGTTTTCACAGTTTACAGTTCACAGTTCTCAGTTCACACTTCACAGTTCACAGTTCACAGATCACAGTTCACAGTCTTCATTTCACACTTCAGTCTTCACAGGGCACAGTTCACAGTTCACAGTCTTCATTTCACAATTCACAGTTCGCAGTTCCCAGTTCACAGATCACACTTCACAGTTCACAGTTCACAGATCACAGTTCACAGACTTTATTTCACAATTCAGTTTTCACAGTTCACAGTTCACAGTTCACAGTCCGCAGTTCACTGTTCACAGATCATAGTTCACAGTTCACAGTTCACAGTTCACAGTTCACAGTTCACAGTTCACAGTTCCAGTTCACAGTTCACAGTTCACAGTTCACAGTTCACACTTCACAGTTCACACTTCACTATTCACAGATCACAGTTCACAGTTCACAGTTCACAGTTCACAGTTCCCAGTTCGCAGGTCACAGTTCACAGTCCACAGTTCACTGTTCACAAATCACAGTTCACAGTTCACAGTTCACAGTCCACAGATCACAGTTCACAGTCTTCATTTCACGCTTCACAGTTCGCAGTTCACAGTTCACAGATCACAGTTCACAGTTCGCAGTTCACAGTTCACACTTCACAGTTCGCAGTTCACAGTTCACAGATCACAGTTCACAGATTACAGTTGACAGTTGACAGTTGACAGTTCACAGTACACACTTCACAGTTCACAGTCCACAGTTCACAGTCCACAGTTCACTGTTCACAAATCACAGTTCACAGTTCACAGTAAACTATTCACAGCTCACAGTTCTCAGTTCACAGATCACAGTTCACAGTCTTCATTTCACACTTCACAGTTTGCAGTTCACAGTTCACAGATCAGAGTTCACAGTTCACAGTTCACAGTTCACAGTTCACACTTCACAGTTCACACTTCACACTTCACAGTTCACAGTTCACAGTTCACAGTCCACAGTCCACAGTTCACAGTTCACAGTTCACAGTTCACAGTTCCCAGTTCGCAGGTCCCAGTTCACATTTCACAGTTCACTGTCTTCATTTCATACTTCACAGTTCGCAGTTCACAGTTCACAGTTCACAGTTCACTGTTCACAGTTTACAGTTCTCAGTTTACAGTTCTCAGTTCACAGTTGACAGTTCACAGTTGACAGTTCACACTTCACAGTTCACAGTTCACAGTTCACAGTCCACAGTTCACTGTTCACAATTCACAGTTCACAGTTCACAGTTCACAGTTCACAGTTCACAGTTCACTGTTCACTGTTCACAGTTCACAGTTCACTGTTCACTGTTCACAGTTCACAGTTCACAGTTCACAGTCTTCATTTCACAATTCATAGTTAGCAGTTCACAGTTCACAGGTCACAGTTCACAGTTCACAGGTCACAGTTCACAGTTCACAGTTCACAGTCCACAGTTCACTGTTCACAGATCACAGTTCACAGTTCACAGTCTTCATTTCACACTTCACACTTCACAGTGCACAGTTCACAGTCCACAGTTCACAGTCCACAGTTCACTGATCACACATCATAGTTCACAGATCACAGTTCACAGTTCACAGTTCACAGTTCACAGTTCACAGTTCACAGTTCCCAGTTCGCAGGTCACAGTTCACATTTCACAGTTCACTGTCTTCATTTCATACTTCACAGTTCACTGTCTTCATTTCATACTTCACAGTTCGCAGTTCACAGTTCACAGTCCACAGTTCACTGTTCACAGATCACAGTTCACAGATCACAGTCTTCATTTCACACTTCACACTTCACAGTGCACAGTTCACAGTCCACAGTTCACTGTTCACAAATCACAGTTCACACTTCACAGTTCACAGTTCACAGTCCACAGATCACAGTTCACAGACTTTATTTCACACTTCACAGTTCACAGTTCACAGTTCACAGTTCACAGTTCACAGTTCACAGTTCACAGTTCACAGTTCACTGTTCACAGTTTACAGTTCTCAGTTTACATTTCTCAGTTGACAGTTGACAGTTCACAGTTGACAGTTCACACTTCACACTTCACAGTTCACAGTTCACAGTCCACAGTTCACTGTTCACAATTCACAGTTCACAGTTCACAGTTCACAGTTCACAGTTCACAGTTCACAGTTCACAGTTCAGTGTTCACAGTCCACAGTTCACAGTCCACAGTTCACTGTTCACAAATCACAGTTCACAGTTCACAGTTCACAGTCCACAGATCACAGTTCACAGTCTTCATTTCACACTTCACAGTTCGCAGTTCACAGTTCACAGATCACAGTTCACAGTTCACAGTTCACAGTTCACAGTTCACAGTTCACAGTTCACTGTTCACAGTTTACAGTTCTCAGTTCTCAGTTTACAGTTCTCAGTTCACAGTTGACAGTTCACAGTTCACACTTCACAGTTCACAGTTCACAGTCCACAGTTCACTGTTCACAGATCATAGTTCACAGTTCACAGTTCACAGTTCACAGTTCACAGTTCACAGTTCACAGTTCACAGTTCACAGTTCACAGTTCACAGTTCACAGTCTTCATTTCACAATTCACAGTTCGCAGTTCACAGTTCACAGATCACAGTTCACAGCTCACAGTTCACAGTTCACAGTTCACAGTTCACAGATCACACTTCAGAGTTCACAGTTCACAGTTCACAGATCACAGTTCACAGACTTTATTTCACAATTCAGTTTTCACAGTTCACAGTTCACAGTTCACAGATCACAGTTCACAGACTTTATTTCACAATTCAGTTTTCACAGTTCACAGTTCACAGTTCACAGTCCGCAGTTCACTGTTCACAGATCATAGTTCACAGTTCACAGTTCACAGTTCACAGTTCACAGTTCACAGTTCACAGTTCACAGTTCCAGTTCACAGTTCACAGTTCACAGTTCACAGTTCACACTTCACAGTTCACACTTCACAGTTCACACTTCACTATTCACAGTTCACAGTTCACAGTTCCCAGTTCGCAGTTCACAGTTCACAGTCCACAGTTCACTGTTCACAAATCACAGTTCACAGTTCACAAATCACAGTTCACAGTTCACAGTTCACAGTCCACAGATCACAGTTCACAGTCTTCATTTCACGCTTCACAGTTCGCAGTTCACAGTTCACAGATCACAGTTCACAGTTCGCAGTTCACAATTCACAGTTCACTGTTCACAGTTTACAGTTCTCAGTTTACAGTTCTCAGTTCACAGTTGACAGTTCACAGTCCACAGTCCACAGTTCACTATTCACAGTTCACTATTCACAGTTCACAGTCCACAGTTCACTATTCACAGTTCACAGTTCTCAGTTCACTGTTCACAAATCACAGTTCATAGTTCACAGTCCACAGTTCACTATTCACAGCTCACAGTTCTCAGTTCACAGATCACAGTTCACAGTCTTCATTTCACACTTCACAGTTAGCAGTTCACAGTTCACAGATCACAGTTCACAGTTCACAGTTCACAGATCACAGTTCACAGTTCACAGTTCACAGTTCTCAGATCACAGTCACAGTTCACAGATCACAGTTCACAGTCTTCATTTCACACTTCAGTATTCACAGGGCACAGTTCACAGTTCACAGTCTTCATTTCACAATTCACAGTTCGCAGTTCACAGTTCACAGATCACCGTTCACAGATCACAGTTCACAGTTCACAGTTCACAGTTCACAGTCCACAGTTCACAGTTCACAGTTCTCAGTTCACAGATCACAGTTCACAGTCTTCATTTCACAGTTCACAGTTCACAGTTCACAGTTTACAGTTCTCAGTTCACAGTTCACAGTTCACAGTTCACAGTCCACAGTTCACAGTTCACAGTTCTCAGTTCACAGATCACAGTTCACAGTCTTCATTTCACAGTTCACAGTCTTCATTTCACAGTTCACAGTTCACAGTTCACAGTTCCCCGTTCACAGTATTCATTTCACATTTCACAGTTCGCAGTTCACAGTTGACAGTTCACAGTCCACAGTTCACTATTCACAGTTCACAGTCCACAGTTCACTATTCACAGTTCACAGTTCTCAGTTACCAGATCACAGTTCACAGTCCTCATTTCACACTTCACAGTTCGCAGTTCACAGTTCACAGATCACAGTTCACAGATTACAGTTGACAGTTGACAGTTGACAGTTGACAGTTCACAGTACACACTTCACAGTTCACAGTCCACAGTTCACAGTCCACAGTTCACTGTTCACAAATCACAGTTCACAGTTCACAGTAAACTATTCACAGCTCACAGTTCTCAGTTCACAGATCACAGTTCACAGTCTTCATTTCACACTTCACAGTTTGCAGTTCACAGTTCACAGATCAGAGTTCACAGTTCACAGTTCACAGTTCACAGTTCACACTTCACAGTTCACACTTCACACTTCACAGTTCACAGTTCACAGTTCACAGGTCGCAGGTCACAGTTCACAGTTCACAGACCACAGTTCACTGTTCACAGTTCACAGTTCACAGATCACAGTCTTCATTTCACACTTCACACTTCACAGTGCACAGTTCACAGTCCACAGTTCACTGTTCACAAATCACAGTTCACACTTCACAGTTCACAGTTCACAGTGCACAGATCACAGTTCACAGACTTTATTTCACACTTCACAGTTCGCAGTTCACAGTTCACAGTTCACAGTTCACAGTTCACAGTTCACAGTTCACAGTTCACAGTTCACAGTTCACAGTTCACAGTTCACAGTTCACAGTTCACAGTTCACAGTTCACAGTTCACAGTTCACAGTTCACAGTTCACAGTTCACAGTTCACAGTTCACAGTTCACAGTTCACAGTTCACAGTTCACAGTTCACAGTTCACAGTTCACAGTTCACAGTTCACAGTTCACAGTTCACAGTTCACAGTTCACAGTTCACAGTTCACAGTTCACAGTTCACAGTTCACAGTTCACAGTTCACAGTTCACTGTTCACTGTTCACTGTTCACTGTTCACAGTTTACAGTTCTCAGTTTACAGTCCACAGTTTACAGTCCACAGTTCACTATTCACAGTTCACAGTTCTCAGTTCACAGATCACAGTTCACAGTTCACAGTTCACAGTTCACAGTTCACAGTTCACAGTTCACTAATCACAGTTTACAGTTTACAGTTCACTGTTCACAGTTTACAGTTCCCTGTTCACAGTTAACAGTTCTCAGTTCACAGTTGACAGTTCACAGTTCACAGTCTTCATTTCACACTTCAGTCTTCACAGTGCGCAGGTTACAGTTCACAGTTCACAGATCACAGTTCACAGTTCACAGTTTACAGTTCCCAGTTCGCAGGTTACAGTTCACATTTCACAGTTCACTGTCTTCATTTCATACTTCACAGTTCGCAGTTCACAGTTCACAGTTCACAGGTCACAGTTCACAGTTCACAGTTCACAGTTCACAGTTCACAGTTCACAGTTCACAGTTCACAGTTCACAGTTCACAGTTCACAGTTCACAGTTCACAGTTCACAGTTCACAGTTCACAGTTCACAGTTCACAGTTCACAGTTCACAGTTCACAGTTCACAGTTCACTGTTCACTGTTCACAGTTTACAGTTCTCAGTTTACAGTCCACAGTTCACTATTCACAGTTCACAGTTCTCAGTTCACAGATCACAGTTCACAGTTCACAGTTCACAGTTCACAGTTCACAGATCACAGTTCACAGTCTTCATTTCACACTTCAGTCTTCACAGGGCACAGTTCACAGTTCACAGTCTTCATTTCACAATTCACAGTTCGCAGTTCACAGTTCACAGATCACACTTCACAGTTCACAGTTCACAGATCACAGTTCACAGACTTTATTTCACAATTCAGTTTTCACAGTTTACAGTTCACAGTTCTCAGTTCACACTTCACAGTTCACAGTTCACAGATCACAGTTCACAGTCTTCATTTCACACTTCAGTCTTCACAGGGCACAGTTCACAGTTCACAGTCTTCATTTCACAATTCACAGTTCGCAGTTCCCAGTTCACAGATCACACTTCACAGTTCACAGTTCACAGATCACAGTTCACAGACTTTATTTCACAATTCAGTTTTCACAGTTCACAGTTCACAGTTCACAGTCCGCAGTTCACTGTTCACAGATCATAGTTCACAGTTCACAGTTCACAGTTCACAGTTCACAGTTCACAGTTCACAGTTCCAGTTCACAGTTCACAGTTCACAGTTCACAGTTCACACTTCACAGTTCACACTTCACTATTCACAGATCACAGTTCACAGTTCACAGTTCACAGTTCACAGTTCCCAGTTCGCAGGTCACAGTTCACAGTCCACAGTTCACTGTTCACAAATCACAGTTCACAGTTCACAGTTCACAGTCCACAGATCACAGTTCACAGTCTTCATTTCACGCTTCACAGTTCGCAGTTCACAGTTCACAGATCACAGTTCACAGTTCGCAGTTCACAGTTCACACTTCACAGTTCGCAGTTCACAGTTCACAGATCACAGTTCACAGATTACAGTTGACAGTTGACAGTTGACAGTTCACAGTACACACTTCACAGTTCACAGTCCACAGTTCACAGTCCACAGTTCACTGTTCACAAATCACAGTTCACAGTTCACAGTAAACTATTCACAGCTCACAGTTCTCAGTTCACAGATCACAGTTCACAGTCTTCATTTCACACTTCACAGTTTGCAGTTCACAGTTCACAGATCAGAGTTCACAGTTCACAGTTCACAGTTCACAGTTCACACTTCACAGTTCACACTTCACACTTCACAGTTCACAGTTCACAGTTCACAGTCCACAGTCCACAGTTCACAGTTCACAGTTCACAGTTCACAGTTCCCAGTTCGCAGGTCCCAGTTCACATTTCACAGTTCACTGTCTTCATTTCATACTTCACAGTTCGCAGTTCACAGTTCACAGTTCACAGTTCACTGTTCACAGTTTACAGTTCTCAGTTTACAGTTCTCAGTTCACAGTTGACAGTTCACAGTTGACAGTTCACACTTCACAGTTCACAGTTCACAGTTCACAGTCCACAGTTCACTGTTCACAATTCACAGTTCACAGTTCACAGTTCACAGTTCACAGTTCACAGTTCACTGTTCACTGTTCACAGTTCACAGTTCACTGTTCACTGTTCACAGTTCACAGTTCACAGTTCACAGTCTTCATTTCACAATTCATAGTTAGCAGTTCACAGTTCACAGGTCACAGTTCACAGTTCACAGGTCACAGTTCACAGTTCACAGTTCACAGTCCACAGTTCACTGTTCACAGATCACAGTTCACAGTTCACAGTCTTCATTTCACACTTCACACTTCACAGTGCACAGTTCACAGTCCACAGTTCACAGTCCACAGTTCACTGATCACACATCATAGTTCACAGATCACAGTTCACAGTTCACAGTTCACAGTTCACAGTTCACAGTTCCCAGTTCGCAGGTCACAGTTCACATTTCACAGTTCACTGTCTTCATTTCATACTTCACAGTTCACTGTCTTCATTTCATACTTCACAGTTCGCAGTTCACAGTTCACAGTCCACAGTTCACTGTTCACAGATCACAGTTCACAGATCACAGTCTTCATTTCACACTTCACACTTCACAGTGCACAGTTCACAGTCCACAGTTCACTGTTCACAAATCACAGTTCACACTTCACAGTTCACAGTTCACAGTCCACAGATCACAGTTCACAGACTTTATTTCACACTTCACAGTTCACAGTTCACAGTTCACAGTTCACAGTTCACAGTTCACAGTTCACAGTTCACAGTTCACTGTTCACAGTTTACAGTTCTCAGTTTACATTTCTCAGTTGACAGTTGACAGTTCACAGTTGACAGTTCACACTTCACACTTCACAGTTCACAGTTCACAGTCCACAGTTCACTGTTCACAATTCACAGTTCACAGTTCACAGTTCACAGTTCACAGTTCACAGTTCACAGTTCACAGTTCAGTGTTCACAGTCCACAGTTCACAGTCCACAGTTCACTGTTCACAAATCACAGTTCACAGTTCACAGTTCACAGTCCACAGATCACAGTTCACAGTCTTCATTTCACACTTCACAGTTCGCAGTTCACAGTTCACAGATCACAGTTCACAGTTCACAGTTCACAGTTCACAGTTCACAGTTCACAGTTCACTGTTCACAGTTTACAGTTCTCAGTTCTCAGTTTACAGTTCTCAGTTCACAGTTGACAGTTCACAGTTCACACTTCACAGTTCACAGTTCACAGTCCACAGTTCACTGTTCACAGATCATAGTTCACAGTTCACAGTTCACAGTTCACAGTTCACAGTTCACAGTTCACAGTTCACAGTTCACAGTTCACAGTTCACAGTTCACAGTTCACAGTTCACAGTTCACAGTCTTCATTTCACAATTCACAGTTCGCAGTTCACAGTTCACAGATCACAGTTCACAGCTCACAGTTCACAGTTCACAGTTCACAGTTCACAGATCACACTTCAGAGTTCACAGTTCACAGTTCACAGATCACAGTTCACAGACTTTATTTCACAATTCAGTTTTCACAGTTCACAGTTCACAGTTCACAGTCCGCAGTTCACTGTTCACACATCATAGTTCACAGTTCACAGTTCACAGTTCACAGTTCCAGTTCACAGTTCACAGTTCACAGTTCACAGTTCACAGTTCACACTTCACTGTTCACAGTTCACAGTTCACAGTTCACAGTTCGCAGTTCACAGTTCACAGTCCACTGTTCACAGATCATAGTTCACAGTTCACAGTCCACAGTTCACTGTTCACAAATCACAGTTCACAGTTCACAGTTCACAGTTCACAGTCCACAGATCACAGTTCACAGTCTTCATTTCACACTTCACAGTTCGCAGTTCACAGTTCACAGATCACAGTTCACAGTTCACAGTTCACAGTTCACAGTTCACAGTTCACAGTTCACAGTTCACTGTTCACAGTTTACAGTTCTCAGTTCTCAGTTTACAGTTCTCAGTTCACAGTTGACAGTTCACAGTTCACACTTCACAGTTCACAGTTCACAGTCCACAGTTCACTGTTCACAGATCATAGTTCACAGTTCACAGTTCACAGTTCACAGTTCACAGTTCACAGTTCACAGTTCACAGTTCACAGTTCACAGTTCACAGTTCACAGTTCACAGTTCACAGTTCACAGTTCACAGTTCACAGTTCACAGTTCACAGTTCACAGTTCACAGTCTTCATTTCACAATTCACAGTTCGCAGTTCACAGTTCACAGATCACAGTTCACAGCTCACAGTTCACAGTTCACAGTTCACAGTTCACAGATCACACTTCAGAGTTCACAGTTCACAGTTCACAGATCACAGTTCACAGACTTTATTTCACAATTCAGTTTTCACAGTTCACAGTTCACAGTTCACAGTCCGCAGTTCACTGTTCACACATCATAGTTCACAGTTCACAGTTCACAGTTCACAGTTCACAGTTCACAGTTCACAGTTCCAGTTCACAGTTCACAGTTCACAGTTCACAGTTCACAGTTCACAGTTCACAGTTCACAGTTCACAGTTCACACTTCACTGTTCACAGTTCACAGTTCACAGTTCACAGTTCACAGTTCACAGTTCACAGTTCCCAGTTCGCAGGTCACAGTTCACATTTCACAGTTCCCAGTTCGCAGGTCACAGTTCACATTTCACTGTCTTCATTTCATACTTCACAGTTCGCAGTTCACAGTTCACAGTTCACAGGTCACAGTTCACAGTTCACAGGTCACAGTTCACAGTTCACAGTCCACAGTTCACTGTTCACAGATCACAGTTCACAGATCACAGTCTTCATTTCACACTTCACACTTCACAGTGCACAGTTCACAGTCCACAGTTCACTGTTCACAAATCACAGTTCACACTTCACAGTTCACAGTTCACAGTCCACAGATCACAGTTCACAGACTTTATTTCACACTTCACAGTTCGCAGTTCACAGTTCACAGTTCACAGTTCACAGTTCACAGTTCACAGTTCACAGTTCACATTTCACAGTTCACAGTTCACAGTTCACAGTCCACAGTTCACAGTTCACAGTTCTCAGTTCTCAGTTCACAGTTCACAGTCTTCATTTCACAGTTCACAGTCTTCATTTCACAGTTCACAGTTCACAGTTCACAGTTCCCCGTTCACAGTATTCATTTCACATTTCACAGTTCGCAGTTCACAGTTGACAGTTCACAGTCCACAGTTCACTATTCACAGTTCACAGTCCACAGTTCACTATTCACAGTTCACAGTTCTCAGTTACCAGATCACAGTTCACAGTCCTCATTTCACACTTCACAGTTCGCAGTTCACAGTTCACAGATCACAGTTCACAGATTACAGTTCACAGTTGACAGTTGACAGTTCACAGTACACACTTCACAGTTCACAGTCCACAGTTCACTGTTCACAAATCACAGTTCACACTTCACAGTTCACAGTTCACAGTCCACAGATCACAGTTCACAGACTTTATTTCACACTTCACAGTTCGCAGTTCACAGTTCACAGTTCACAGTTCACAGTTCACAGTCCACAGTTCACAGTTCACAGTTCTCAGTTCTCAGTTCACAGTTCACAGTCTTCATTTCACAGTTCACAGTCTTCATTTCACAGTTCACAGTTCACAGTTCACAGTTCCCCGTTCACAGTATTCATTTCACATTTCACAGTTCGCAGTTCACAGTTGACAGTTCACAGTCCACAGTTCACTATTCACAGTTCACAGTCCACAGTTCACTATTCACAGTTCACAGTTCTCAGTTACCAGATCACAGTTCACAGTCCTCATTTCACACTTCACAGTTCGCAGTTCACAGTTCACAGATCACAGTTCACAGATTACAGTTCACAGTTGACAGTTGACAGTTCACAGTACACACTTCACAGTTCACAGTCCACAGTTCACTCTTCACAAATCACAGTTCACAGTTCACAGTCCACAGTTCACTATTCACAGCTCACAGTTCTCAGTTCACAGATCACAGTTCACAGTCTTCATTTCACACTTCACAGTTCGCAGGTCACAGTTCACATTTCACAGTTCACTGTCTTCATTTCATACTTCACAGTTCGCAGTTCACAGTTCACAGTTCACAGTTCACAGTTCACAGTTCACAGTTCACAGTTCACAGTTCACTGTTCACAGTTTACAGTTCTCAGTTTACAGTCCACAGTTCACTATTCACAGTTCACAGTTCTCAGTTCACAGATCACAGTTCACAGTCTTCATTTCACACTTCACAGTTCGCAGTTCACAGTTCACAGATCACAGTTCACAGTTCACAGTTCACAGTTCACAGTTCACAGTTCACAGTTCACAGTTCACTGTTCACAGTTTACAGTTCTCAGTTCACAGTTGACAGTTCACAGTTCACAGTCTTCATTTCACACTTCAGTCTTCACAGTGCGCAGGTTACAGTTCACAGTTCACAGATCACAGTTCACAGTTCACAGTTTACAGTTCCCAGTTCGCAGGTCACAGTTCACATTTCACAGTTCATTGTCTTCATTTCATACTTCACAGTTCGCAGTTCATAGTTCACAGGTCACAGTTCACAGCCCACTGTTCACAGTTCACAGATCACAGTTCACAGTTCACAGACTTTATTTCACAATTCAGTTTTCACAGTTCACAGTTCACAGTTCTCAGTTCACAGATCACAGTTCACAGTCTTATTTCACACTTCAGTCTTCACAGGGCACAGTTCACAGTTCACAGTTCACAGTTCACAGTCCGCAGTTCACTGTTCACAGATCATAGTTCACAGTTCACAGTTCACAGTTCACAGTTCACAGTTCACAGTTCACAGTTCACAGTTCCAGTTCACAGTTCACAGTTCACAGTTCACAGTTCACAGTTCACAGTTCACACTGCACTGTTCACAGATCACAGTTCGCAGTTCACAGTTCCCAGTCCACAGTTCACTGTTCACAGATCACAGTTCACAGATCACAGTCTTCATTTCACACTTCACACTTCACAGTGCACAGTTCACAGTCCACAGTTCACTGTTCACAAATCACAGTTCTCACTTCACAGTTCACAGTTCACATTCCACAGATCACAGTTCACAGACTTTATTTCACACTTCACAGTTCACAGTTCACAGTTCACAGTTCACAGTTCACAGTTCACTGTTCACTGTTCTCAGTTACCAGATCACAGTTCACAGTCCTCATTTCACACTTCACAGTTCGCAGTTCACAGTTCACAGATCACAGTTCACAGTTGACAGTTCACAGTACACACTTCACAGTTCACAGTCCACAGTTCACTGTTCACAAATCACAGTTCACAGTTCACAGTCCACAGTTCACTATTCACAGCTCACAGTTCTCAGTTCACAGATCACAGTTCACAGTCTTCATTTCACACTTCACAGTTAGCAGTTCGCAGTTCACAGATCACAGTTCACAGTTCACAGTTCACAGTTCACAGATCACAGTTCACAGTTCCCAGTTCCCAGTTCACAGTTCTCAGTTCACAGTCACAGTTCACAGATCACAGTTCACAGTCTTCATTTCACACTTCAGTCTTCACAGGGCACAGTTCACAGTTCACAGTCTTCATTTCACAATTCACAGTTCGCAGTTCACAGTTCACAGATCACACTTCACAGTTCACAGTTCACAGATCACTTTTCACAGTTCACAGTTCACAGTTCACAGTCCACAGTTCACTATTCACAGTTCACAGTTCTCAGTCCACAGATCACAGTTCACAGACTTTATTTCACACTTCACAGTTCGCAGTTCACAGTTCACAGTTCACAGTTCACAGTTCACAGTTCACAGTTCACAGTTCACTGTTCACAGTTTACAGTTCTCAGTTTACAGTCCACAGTTCACTATTCACAGTTCACAGTTCTCAGTTCACAGATCACAGTTCACAGTCTTCATTTCACACTTCACAGTTCGCAGTTCGCAGTTCACAGTTCTCAGTTCACAGTCACAGTTCACAGATCACAGTTCACAGTCTTCATTTCACACTTCAGTCTTCACAGGGCACAGTTCACAGTTCACAGTCTTCATTTCACAATTCACAGTTCGCAGTTCACAGTTCACAGATCACACTTGACAGTTCACAGTTCACAGATCACTGTTCACAGACTTTATTTCACAATTCAGTTTTCACAGTTCACAGTTCACAGTTCACAGTCCGCAGTTCACTGTTCACTGATCATAGTTCACAGTTCACAGTTCACAGTTCACAGTTCACAGTTCACAGTTCACAGTTCACAGTTCACAGTTCACAGTTCACAGTTCACAGTTCACAGTTCACAGTTCACTGTTCACAGTTTACAGTTCTCAGTTTACAGTCCACAGTTCACTATTCACAGTTCACAGTTCTCAGTCCACAGATCACAGTTCACAGACTTTATTTCACACTTCACAGTTCGCAGTTCACAGTTCACAGTTCACAGTTCACAGTTCACAGTTCACAGTTCACTGTTCACAGTTTACAGTTCTCAGTTTACAGTCCACAGTTCACTATTCACAGTTCACAGTTCTCAGTTCACAGATCACAGTTCACAGTCTTCATTTCACACTTCACAGTTCGCAGTTCGCAGTTCACAGTTCTCAGTTCACAGTCACAGTTCACAGATCACAGTTCACAGTCTTCATTTCACACTTCAGTCTTCACAGGGCACAGTTCACAGTTCACAGTCTTCATTTCACAATTCACAGTTCGCAGTTCACAGTTCACAGATCACACTTGACAGTTCACAGTTCACAGATCACTGTTCACAGACTTTATTTCACAATTCAGTTTTCACAGTTCACAGTTCACAGTTCACAGTCCGCAGTTCACTGTTCACTGATCATAGTTCACAGTTCACAGTTCACAGTTCACAGTTCACAGTTCACAGTTCACAGTTCACAGTTCACAGTTCACAGTTCACAGTTCACAGTTCACAGTTCACAGTTCACAGTTCACTGTCTTCATTTCATACTTCACAGTTCGCAGTTCACAGTTCACAGTTCACAGTTCACAGTTCACAGTTCACTGTTCACAGTTTACAGTTCTCAGTTTACAGTCCACAGTTCACTATTCACAGTTCACAGTTCTCAGTCCACAGATCACAGTTCACAGACTTTATTTCACACTTCACAGTTCGCAGTTCACAGTTCACAGTTCACAGTTCACAGTTCACAGTTCACAGTTCACAGTTCACAGTTCACTGTTCACAGTTTACAGTTCTCAGTTTACAGTCCACAGTTCACTATTCACAGTTCACAGTTCTCAGTTCACAGATCACAGTTCACAGTCTTCATTTCACACTTCACAGTTCGCAGTTCGCAGTTCACAGTTCTCAGTTCACAGTCACAGTTCACAGATCACAGTTCACAGTCTTCATTTCACACTTCAGTCTTCACAGGGCACAGTTCACAGTTCACAGTCTTCATTTCACAATTCACAGTTCGCAGTTCACAGTTCACAGATCACACTTGACAGTTCACAGTTCACAGATCACTGTTCACGGACTTTATTTCACAATTCAGTTTTCACAGTTCACAGTTCACAGTTCACAGTCCGCAGTTCACTGTTCACTGATCATAGTTCACAGTTCACAGTTCACAGTTCACAGTTCACAGTTCACAGTTCACAGTTCACAGTTCACAGTTCACAGTTCACAGTTCACAGTTCACAGTTCACAGTTCACAGTTCACAGTTCACAGTTCACAGTTCACAGTTCACAGTTCACAGTTCACAGTTCACAGTTCACAGTTCACAGTTCACAGTTCACAGTTCACAGTTCACAGTTCACAGTTCACAGTTCACAGTTCACAGTTCACAGTTCACAGTTCACAGTTCACAGTTCACAGTTCACAGTTCACAGTTCACAGTTCACAGTTCACAGTTCACAGTTCACAGTTCACAGTTCACAGTTCACAGTTCACAGATCACAGTTCACAGTTCACAGTTCACAGTTCACAGTTCACAGTTCACAGTTCACAGTTCACAGTTCACAGTTCACAGTTCACAGTTCACAGTTCACAGTTCACAGTTCACAGTTCACAGTTCACAGTTCACAGTTCACAGTTCACAGTTCACAGTTCACAGTTCACAGTTCACAGTTCACAGTTCACAGTTCACAGTTCACAGTTCACAGTTCACAGTTCACAGTTCACAGTTCACAGTTCACAGTTCACAGTTCACAGTTCACAGTTCACAGTTCACAGTTCACAGTTCACAGTTCACAGTTCACAGTTCACAGTTCACAGTTCACAGTTCACAGTTCACAGTTCACAGTTCACAGTTCACAGTTCACAGTTCACAGTTCACAGTTCACAGTTCACAGTTCACAGTTCACAGTTCACAGTTCACAGTTCACAGTTCACAGTTCACAGTTCACAGTTCACAGATCACAGTTCACAGTTCACAGTTCACAGTTCACAGTTCACAGTTCACAGTTCACAGTTCACAGTTCACAGTTCACAGTTCACAGTTCACAGTTCACAGTTCCCAGTTCCCAGTTCCCAGTTCCCAGTTCCCAGTTCCCAGTTCCCAGTTCCCAGTTCCCAGTTCCCAGTTCCCAGTTCCCAGTTCCCAGTTCCCAGTTCCCAGTTCCCAGTTCCCAGTTCCCAGTTCCCAGTTCCCAGTTCCCAGTTCCCAGTTCCCAGTTCCCAGTTCCCAGTTCCCAGTTCCCAGTTCCCAGTTCCCAGTTCCCAGTTCCCAGTTCCCAGTTCCCAGTTCCCAGTTCCCAGTTCCCAGTTCCCAGTTCCCAGTTCCCAGTTCCCAGTTCCCAGTTCCCAGTTCCCAGTTCCCAGTTCCCAGTTCCCAGTTCCCAGTTCCCAGTTCCCAGTTCCCAGTTCCCAGTTCCCAGTTCCCAGTTCCCAGTTCCCAGTTCCCAGTTCCCAGTTCCCAGTTCCCAGTTCCCAGTTCCCAGTTCCCAGTTCCCAGTTCCCAGTTCCCAGTTCCCAGTTCCCAGTTCCCAGTTCCCAGTTCCCAGTTCCCAGTTCCCAGTTCCCAGTTCCCAGTTCCCAGTTCCCAGTTCCCAGTTCCCAGTTCCCAGTTCCCAGTTCCCAGTTCCCAGTTCCCAGTTCCCAGTTCCCAGTTCCCAGTTCCCAGTTCCCAGTTCCCAGTTCCCAGTTCCCAGTTCCCAGTTCCCAGTTCCCAGTTCCCAGTTCCCAGTTCCCAGTTCCCAGTTCCCAGTTCCCAGTTCCCAGTTCCCAGTTCCCAGTTCCCAGTTCCCAGTTCCCAGTTCCCAGTTCCCAGTTCCCAGTTCCCAGTTCCCAGTTCCCAGTTCCCAGTTCCCAGTTCCCAGTTCCCAGTTCCCAGTTCCCAGTTCCCAGTTCCCAGTTCCCAGTTCCCAGTTCCCAGTTCCCAGTTCCCAGTTCCCAGTTCCCAGTTCCCAGTTCCCAGTTCCCAGTTCCCAGTTCCCAGTTCCCAGTTCCCAGTTCCCAGTTCCCAGTTCCCAGTTCCCAGTTCCCAGTTCCCAGTTCCCAGTTCCCAGTTCCCAGTTCCCAGTTCGCAGGTCACAGTTCACATTTCACAGTTCACTGTCTTCATTTCATACTTCACAGTTCGCAGTTCACAGTTCACAGTTCACAGTTCACTGTTCACAGTTTACAGTTCTCAGTTTACAGTTCTCAGTTCACACTTGACAGTTCACAGGTCACAGGTCACAGTTCACAGTTCACAGTCCACAGTTCACTGTTCACAGATCACAGTTCACAGATCACAGTCTTCATTTCACACTTCACACGTCACAGTGCACAGTTCACAGTCCACAGTTCACTGTTCACAAATCACAGTTCACACTTCACAGTTCACAGTTCACAGTCCACAGATCACAGTTCACAGACTTTATTTCACACTTCACAGTTCGCAGTTCACAGTTCACAGTTCACAGTTCACAGTTCACAGTTCACAGTTCACAGTTCACAGTTCACAGTTCACAGTTCACAGTTCACTGTTCACAGTTTACAGTTCTCAGTTTACAGTTCACAGTTCACAGTTCACAGTTCACAGTTCACAGTTCACAGTTCACAGTTCACAGTTCACAGTTCACAGTTCACAGTTCACAGTTCACAGTTCACAGTTCACAGTTCACAGTTCACAGTTCACAGTTCACAGTTCACAGTTCACAGTTCACAGTTCACAGTTCACAGTTCACAGTTCACAGTTCACAGTTCACAGTTCACAGTTCACAGTTCACAGTTCACAGTTCACAGTTCACAGTTCACAGTTCACAGTTCACAGTTCACAGTTCACAGTTCACAGTTCACAGTTCACAGTTCACAGTTCACAGTTCACAGTTCACAGTTCACAGTTCACAGTTCACAGTTCACAGTTCACAGTTCACAGTTCTCAGTTCACAGTCACAGTTCACAGATCACAGTTCACAGTCTTCATTTCACACTTCAGTCTTCACAGGGCACAGTTCTCAGTTTACAGTCCACAGTTCACTATTCACAGTTCACAGTTCTCAGTTCACAGATCACAGTTCACAGTCTTCATTTCACACTTCACAGTTCGCAGTTCGCAGTTCACAGTTCACAGTTCACAGTTCACAGTTCTCAGTTCACAGTTCTCAGTTCACAGTCACAGTTCACAGATCACAGTTCACAGTCTTCATTGCACACTTCAGTCTTCACAGGGCACAGTTCACAGTTCACAGTCTTCATTTCACAATTCACAGTTCGCAGTTCACAGTTCACAGATCACACTTGACAGTTCACAGTTCACAGATCACTGTTCACAGACTTTATTTCACAATTCAGATTTCACAGTTCACAGTTCACAGTTCACAGTCCGCAGTTCACTGTTCACTGATCATAGTTCACAGTTCACAGTTCACAGTTCACAGTTCACAGTTCACAGTTCACAGTTCACAGTTCACAGTTCACAGTTCACAGTTCACAGTTCACAGTTCACAGTTCACAGTTCACAGTTCACAGTTCACAGTTCACAGTTCACAGTTCACAGTTCACAGTTCACAGTTCACAGTTCACAGATCACAGTTCACAGTTCACAGTTCACAGTTCACAGTTCACAGTTCACAGTTCACAGTTCACAGTTCTCAGTTCACAGTCACAGTTCACAGATCACAGTTCACAGTCTTCATTTCACACTTCAGTCTTCACAGGGCACAGTTCTCAGTTTACAGTCCACAGTTCACTATTCACAGTCCACAGTTCACTATTCACAGTTCACAGTTCTCAGTTCACAGATCACAGTTCACAGTCTTCATTTCACACTTCACAGTTCGCAGTTCGCAGTTCACAGTTCACAGTTCACAGTTCACAGTTCTCAGTTCACAGTCACAGTTCACAGATCACAGTTCACAGTCTTCATTGCACACTTCAGTCTTCACAGGGCACAGTTCACAGTTCACAGTCTTCATTTCACAATTCACAGTTCGCAGTTCACAGTTCACAGATCACACTTGACAGTTCACAGTTCACAGATCACTGTTCACAGATTTTATTTCACAATTCAGATTTCACAGTTCACAGTTCACAGTTCACAGTCCGCAGTTCACTGTTCACTGATCATAGTTCACAGTTCACAGTTCACAGTTCACAGTTCACAGTTCACAGTTCACAGTTCACAGTTCACAGTTCACAGTTCACAGTTCACAGTTCACAGTTCACAGTTCACAGTTCACAGTTCACAGTTCACAGTTCACAGTTCACAGTTCACAGTTCACAGTTCACAGTTCACAGTTCACAGTTCACAGTTCACAGTTCACAGTTCACAGTTCACAGTTCACAGTTCACAGTTCACAGTTCACAGTTCACAGTTCACAGTTCACAGTCCACAGTTCACAGTTCACAGTTCACAGTTCACAGTTCACAGTTCACAGTTCACAGTTCACAGTTCACAGTTCACAGTTCACAGTTCACAGTTCACAGTTCACAGTTCACAGTTCACAGTTCACAGTTCACAGTTCACAGTTCACAGTTCACAGTTCACAGTTCACAGTTCACAGTTCACAGTTCACAGATCACAGTTCACAGTTCACAGTTCACAGTTCACAGTCCACAGTTCACAGTTCACAGTTCACAGTTCACACTTCACTGTTCACAGTTCACAGTTCCCAGTTCGCAGGTCACAGTTCCCAGTTCCCAGTTCCCAGTTCCCAGTTCCCAGTTCCCAGTTCCCAGTTCCCAGTTCCCAGTTCCCAGTTCCCAGTTCCCAGTTCCCAGTTCCCAGTTCCCAGTTCCCAGTTCCCAGTTCCCAGTTCCCAGTTCCCAGTTCCCAGTTCCCAGTTCCCAGTTCCCAGTTCCCAGTTCCCAGTTCCCAGTTCCCAGTTCCCAGTTCCCAGTTCCCAGTTCCCAGTTCCCAGTTCCCAGTTCCCAGTTCCCAGTTCCCAGTTCCCAGTTCCCAGTTCCCAGTTCCCAGTTCCCAGTTCCCAGTTCCCAGTTCCCAGTTCCCAGTTCCCAGTTCCCAGTTCCCAGTTCCCAGTTCCCAGTTCCCAGTTCCCAGTTCCCAGTTCCCAGTTCCCAGTTCCCAGTTCCCAGTTCCCAGTTCCCAGTTCCCAGTTCCCAGTTCCCAGTTCCCAGTTCCCAGTTCCCAGTTCCCAGTTCCCAGTTCCCAGTTCCCAGTTCCCAGTTCCCAGTTCCCAGTTCCCAGTTCCCAGTTCCCAGTTCCCAGTTCCCAGTTCCCAGTTCCCAGTTCCCAGTTCCCAGTTCCCAGTTCCCAGTTCCCAGTTCCCAGTTCCCAGTTCCCAGTTCCCAGTTCCCAGTTCCCAGTTCCCAGTTCCCAGTTCGCAGGTCACAGTTCACATTTCACAGTTCACTGTCTTCATTTCATACTTCACAGTTCGCAGTTCACAGTTCACAGTTCACAGTTCACTGTTCACAGTTTACAGTTCTCAGTTTACAGTTCTCAGTTCACACTTGACAGTTCACAGGTCACAGGTCACAGTTCACAGTTCACAGTCCACAGTTCACTGTTCACAGATCACAGTTCACAGATCACAGTCTTCATTTCACACTTCACACGTCACAGTGCACAGTTCACAGTCCACAGTTCACTGTTCACAAATCACAGTTCACACTTCACAGTTCACAGTTCACAGTCCACAGATCACAGTTCACAGACTTTATTTCACACTTCACAGTTCGCAGTTCACAGTTCACAGTTCACAGTTCACAGTTCACAGTTCACAGTTCACAGTTCACAGTTCACAGTTCACAGTTCACAGTTCACTGTTCACAGTTTACAGTTCTCAGTTTACAGTTCACAGTTCACAGTTCACAGTTCACAGTTCACAGTTCACAGTTCACAGTTCACAGTTCACAGTTCACAGTTCACAGTTCACAGTTCACAGTTCACAGTTCACAGTTCACAGTTCACAGTTCACAGTTCACAGTTCACAGTTCACAGTTCACAGTTCACAGTTCACAGTTCACAGTTCACAGTTCACAGTTCACAGTTCACAGTTCACAGTTCACAGTTCACAGTTCACAGTTCACAGTTCACAGTTCACAGTTCACAGTTCACAGTTCACAGTTCACAGTTCACAGTTCACAGTTCACAGTTCACAGTTCACAGTTCACAGTTCACAGTTCACAGTTCACAGTTCACAGTTCACAGTTCACAGTTCACAGTTCTCAGTTCACAGTCACAGTTCACAGATCACAGTTCACAGTCTTCATTTCACACTTCAGTCTTCACAGGGCACAGTTCTCAGTTTACAGTCCACAGTTCACTATTCACAGTTCACAGTTCTCAGTTCACAGATCACAGTTCACAGTCTTCATTTCACACTTCACAGTTCGCAGTTCGCAGTTCACAGTTCACAGTTCACAGTTCACAGTTCTCAGTTCACAGTTCTCAGTTCACAGTCACAGTTCACAGATCACAGTTCACAGTCTTCATTGCACACTTCAGTCTTCACAGGGCACAGTTCACAGTTCACAGTCTTCATTTCACAATTCACAGTTCGCAGTTCACAGTTCACAGATCACACTTGACAGTTCACAGTTCACAGATCACTGTTCACAGACTTTATTTCACAATTCAGATTTCACAGTTCACAGTTCACAGTTCACAGTCCGCAGTTCACTGTTCACTGATCATAGTTCACAGTTCACAGTTCACAGTTCACAGTTCACAGTTCACAGTTCACAGTTCACAGTTCACAGTTCACAGTTCACAGTTCACAGTTCACAGTTCACAGTTCACAGTTCACAGTTCACAGTTCACAGTTCACAGTTCACAGTTCACAGTTCACAGTTCACAGTTCACAGTTCACAGATCACAGTTCACAGTTCACAGTTCACAGTTCACAGTTCACAGTTCACAGTTCACAGTTCACAGTTCTCAGTTCACAGTCACAGTTCACAGATCACAGTTCACAGTCTTCATTTCACACTTCAGTCTTCACAGGGCACAGTTCTCAGTTTACAGTCCACAGTTCACTATTCACAGTCCACAGTTCACTATTCACAGTTCACAGTTCTCAGTTCACAGATCACAGTTCACAGTCTTCATTTCACACTTCACAGTTCGCAGTTCGCAGTTCACAGTTCACAGTTCACAGTTCACAGTTCTCAGTTCACAGTCACAGTTCACAGATCACAGTTCACAGTCTTCATTGCACACTTCAGTCTTCACATTTCACAATTCACAGTTCGCAGTTCACAGTTCACAGATCACACTTGACAGTTCACAGTTCACAGATCACTGTTCACAGATTTTATTTCACAATTCAGATTTCACAGTTCACAGTTCACAGTTCACAGTCCGCAGTTCACTGTTCACTGATCATAGTTCACAGTTCACAGTTCACAGTTCACAGTTCACAGTTCACAGTTCACAGTTCACAGTTCACAGTTCACAGTTCACAGTTCACAGTTCACAGTTCACAGTTCACAGTTCACAGTTCACAGTTCACAGTTCACAGTTCACAGTTCACAGTTCACAGTTCACAGTTCACAGTTCACAGTTCACAGTTCACAGTTCACAGTTCACAGTTCACAGTTCACAGTTCACAGTTCACAGTTCACAGTCCACAGTTCACAGTTCACAGTTCACAGTTCACAGTTCACAGTTCACAGTTCACAGTTCACAGTTCACAGTTCACAGTTCACAGTTCACAGTTCACAGTTCACAGTTCACAGTTCACAGTTCACAGTTCACAGTTCACAGTTCACAGTTCACAGTTCACAGTTCACAGTTCACAGTTCACAGTTCACAGATCACAGTTCACAGTTCACAGTTCACAGTTCACAGTCCACAGTTCACAGTTCACAGTTCACAGTTCACACTTCACTGTTCACAGTTCACAGTTCACAGTTCACAGTTCACAGTTCACAGTTCACAGTTCACAGTTCCCAGTTCGCAGGTCAGAGTTCACATTTCACAGTTCCCAGTTCGCAGGTCACAGTTCACATTTCACTGTCTTCATTTCATACTTCACAGTTCGCAGTTCACAGTTCACAGTTCACAGTTCACAGGTCACAGTTCACAGTTCACAGGTCACAGTTCACAGTTCACAGTCCACAGTTCACTGTTCACAGATCACAGTTCACAGATCACAGTCTTCATTTCACACTTCACACTTCACAGTGCACAGTTCACAGTCCACAGTTCACTGTTCACAAATCACAGTTCACACTTCACAGTTCACAGTTCACAGTCCACAGATCACAGTTCACAGACTTTATTTCACACTTCACAGTTCGCAGTTCACAGTTCACAGTTCACAGTTCACAGTTCACAGTTCACAGTTCACAGTTCACAGTTCACAGTTCACAGTCCACAGTTCACAGTTCACAGTTCTCAGTTCTCAGTTCACAGTTCACAGTCTTCATTTCACAGTTCACAGTCTTCATTTCACAGTTCACAGTTCACAGTTCACAGTTCACAGTTCCCCGTTCACAGTATTCATTTCACATTTCACAGTTCGCAGTTCACAGTTGACAGTTCACAGTCCACAGTTCACTATTCACAGTTCACAGTCCACAGTCCACAGTTCACTATTCACAGTTCACAGTTCTCAGTTATCAGATCACAGTTCACAGTCCTCATTTCACACTTCACAGTTCGCAGTTCACAGTTCACAGATCACAGTTCACAGATTACAGTTGACAGTTGACAGTTGACAGTTCACAGTACACACTTCACAGTTCACAGTCCACAGTTCACTGTTCACAAATCACAGTTCACACTTCACAGTTCACAGTTCACAGTCCACAGATCACAGTTCACAGACTTTATTTCACACTTCACAGTTCGCAGTTCACAGTTCACAGTTCACAGTTCACAGTTCACAGTTCACAGTTCACAGTTCACAGTTCACAGTTCACAGTCCACAGTTCACAGTTCACAGTTCTCAGTTCTCAGTTCACAGTTCACAGTCTTCATTTCACAGTTCACAGTCTTCATTTCACAGTTCACAGTTCACAGTTCACAGTTCCCCGTTCACAGTATTCATTTCACATTTCACAGTTCGCAGTTCACAGTTGACAGTTCACAGTCCACAGTTCACTATTCACAGTTCACAGTCCACAGTTCACTATTCACAGTTCACAGTTCTCAGTTACCAGATCACAGTTCACAGTCCTCATTTCACACTTCACAGTTCGCAGTTCACAGTTCACAGATCACAGTTCACAGATTACAGTTCACAGTTGACAGTTGACAGTTCACAGTACACACTTCACAGTTCACAGTCCACAGTTCACTCTTCACAAATCACAGTTCACAGTTCACAGTCCACAGTTCACTATTCACAGCTCACAGTTCTCAGTTCACAGATCACAGTTCACAGTCTTCATTTCACACTTCACAGTTCGCAGGTCACAGTTCACATTTCACAGTTCACTGTCTTCATTTCATACTTCACAGTTCGCAGTTCACAGTTCACAGTTCACAGTTCACAGTTCACAGTTCACAGTTCACAGTTCACTGTTCACAGTTTACAGTTCTCAGTTTACAGTCCACAGTTCACTATTCACAGTTCACAGTTCTCAGTTCACAGATCACAGTTCACAGTCTTCATTTCACACTTCACAGTTCGCAGTTCACAGTTCACAGATCACAGTTCACAGTTCACAGTTCACAGTTCACAGTTCACAGTTCACAGTTCACAGTTCACAGTTCACAGTTCACTGTTCACAGTTTACAGTTCTCAGTTCACAGTTGACAGTTCACAGTTCACAGTCTTCATTTCACACTTCAGTCTTCACAGTGCGCAGGTTACAGTTCACAGTTCACAGATCACAGTTCACAGTTCACAGTTTACAGTTCCCAGTTCGCAGGTCACAGTTCACATTTCACAGTTCATTGTCTTCATTTCATACTTCACAGTTCGCAGTTCACAGTTCACAGGTCACAGTTCACAGCCCACTGTTCACAGTTCACAGATCACAGTTCACAGTTCACATACTTTATTTCACAATTCAGTTTTCACAGTTCACAGTTCACAGTTCTCAGTTCACAGATCACAGTTCACAGTCTTATTTCACACTTCAGTCTTCACAGGGCACAGTTCACAGTTCACAGTTCACAGTTCACAGTTCACAGTTCACAGTTCACAGTTCACAGTTCACAGTTCACAGTTCACAGTTCACAGTTCACAGTTCACAGTTCACAGTTCACAGTTCCCAGTTCCCAGTTCCCAGTTCCCAGTTCCCAGTTCCCAGTTCCCAGTTCCCAGTTCCCAGTTCCCAGTTCCCAGTTCGCAGGTCACAGTTCACATTTCACAGTTCACTGTCACAGTTCACAGTTCACAGTTCACAGTTCACAGTTCACAGTTCACAGTTCACAGTTCACAGTTCACAGTTCACAGTTCACAGTTCACAGTTCACATACTTTATTTCACAATTCAGTTTTCACAGTTCACAGTTCACAGTTCTCAGTTCACAGATCACAGTTCACAGTCTTATTTCACACTTCAGTCTTCACAGGGCACAGTTCACAGTTCACAGTTCACAGTTCACAGTTCACAGTTCACAGTTCACAGTTCACAGTTCACAGTTCACAGTTCACAGTTCACAGTTCACAGTTCACAGTTCACAGTTCACAGTTCCCAGTTCCCAGTTCCCAGTTCCCAGTTCCCAGTTCCCAGTTCCCAGTTCCCAGTTCCCAGTTCCCAGTTCCCAGTTCACAGTTCACAGTTCCCAGTTCCCAGTTCCCAGTTCCCAGTTCCCAGTTCCCAGTTCCCAGTTCCCAGTTCACTGTTCACTGATCATAGTTCTCAGTTCACAGTCACAGTTCACAGATCACAGTTCACAGTCTTCATTTCACACTTCAGTCTTCACAGGGCACAGTTCTCAGTTTACAGTCCACAGTTCACTATTCACAGTCCACAGTTCACTATTCACAGTTCACAGTTCTCAGTTCACAGATCACAGTTCACAGTCTTCATTTCACACTTCACAGTTCGCAGTTCGCAGTTCACAGTTCACAGTTCACAGTTCACAGTTCTCAGTTCACAGTCACAGTTCACAGATCACAGTTCACAGTCTTCATTGCACACTTCAGTCTTCACAGGGCACAGTTCACAGTTCACAGTCTTCATTTCACAATTCACAGTTCGCAGTTCACAGTTCACAGATCACACTTGACAGTTCACAGTTCACAGATCACTGTTCACAGATTTTATTTCACAATTCAGATTTCACAGTTCACAGTTCACAGTTCACAGTCCGCAGTTCACTGTTCACTGATCATAGTTCACAGTTCACAGTTCACAGTTCACAGTTCACAGTTCACAGTTCACAGTTCACAGTTCACAGTTCACAGTTCACAGTTCACAGTTCACAGTTCACAGTTCACAGTTCACAGTTCACAGTTCACAGTTCACAGTTCACAGTTCACAGTTCACAGTTCACAGTTCACAGTTCACAGTTCACAGTTCACAGTTCACAGTTCACAGTTCACAGTTCACAGTTCACAGTTCACAGTTCACAGTTCACAGTCCACAGTTCACAGTTCACAGTTCACAGTTCACAGTTCACAGTTCACAGTTCACAGTTCACAGTTCACAGTTCACAGTTCACAGTTCACAGTTCACAGTTCACAGTTCACAGTTCACAGTTCACAGTTCACAGTTCACAGTTCACAGTTCACAGTTCACAGTTCACAGTTCACAGTTCACAGTTCACAGTTCACAGATCACAGTTCACAGTTCACAGTTCACAGTTCACAGTTCACAGTCCACAGTTCACAGTTCACAGTTCACAGTTCACACTGCACTGTTCACAGATCACAGTTCGCAGTTCACAGTTCCCAGTCCACAGTTCACTGTTCACAGATCACAGTTCACAGATCACAGTTCACAGTTCACAGTTCACAGTTCACAGTTCACAGTTCACAGTTCACAGTTCACTGTTCACAGTTTACAGTTCTCAGTTCACAGTTGACAGTTCACAGTTCACAGTCTTCATTTCACACTTCAGTCTTCACAGTGCGCAGGTTACAGTTCACAGTTCACAGATCACAGTTCACAGTTCACAGTTTACAGTTCCCAGTTCGCAGGTCACAGTTCACATTTCACAGTTCATTGTCTTCATTTCATACTTCACAGTTCGCAGTTCACAGTTCACAGGTCACAGTTCACAGCCCACTGTTCACAGTTCACAGATCACAGTTCACAGTTCACATACTTTATTTCACAATTCAGTTTTCACAGTTCACAGTTCACAGTTCTCAGTTCACAGATCACAGTTCACAGTCTTATTTCACACTTCAGTCTTCACAGGGCACAGTTCACAGTTCACAGTTCACAGTTCACAGTTCACAGTTCACAGTTCACAGTTCACAGTTCACAGTTCACAGTTCACAGTTCACAGTTCACAGTTCACAGTTCACAGTTCACAGTTCCCAGTTCCCAGTTCCCAGTTCCCAGTTCCCAGTTCCCAGTTCCCAGTTCCCAGTTCCCAGTTCCCAGTTCCCAGTTCCCAGTTCCCAGTTCCCAGTTCCCAGTTCCCAGTTCGCAGGTCACAGTTCACATTTCACAGTTCACTGTCACAGTTCACAGTTCACAGTTCACAGTTCACAGTTCACAGTTCACAGTTCACAGTTCACAGTTCACAGTTCACAGTTCACAGTTCACAGTTCACAGTTCACAGTTCACAGTTCACAGTTCACAGTTCACAGTTCACAGTTCACAGTTCACAGTTCACAGTTCACAGTTCACAGTTCACAGTTCACAGTTCACAGTTCACAGTTCACAGTTCACAGTTCACAGTTCACAGTTCACAGTTCACAGTTCACAGTTCACAGTTCACAGTTCACAGTTCACAGTTCACAGTTCACAGTTCACAGTTCACAGTTCACAGTTCACAGTTCACAGTTCACAGTCCACAGTTCACAGTTCACAGTTCACAGTTCACAGTTCACAGTTCACAGTTCACAGTTCACAGTTCACAGTTCACAGTTCACAGTTCACAGTTCACAGTTCACAGTTCACAGTTCACAGTTCACAGTTCACAGTTCACAGTTCACAGTTCACAGTTCACAGTTCACAGTTCACAGTTCACAGTTCACAGATCACAGTTCACAGTTCACAGTTCACAGTTCACAGTTCACAGTCCACAGTTCACAGTTCACAGTTCACAGTTCACACTGCACTGTTCACAGATCACAGTTCGCAGTTCACAGTTCCCAGTCCACAGTTCACTGTTCACAGATCACAGTTCACAGATCACAGTTCACAGTTCACAGTTCACAGTTCACAGTTCACAGTTCACAGTTCACAGTTCACTGTTCACAGTTTACAGTTCACAGTTCACAGTCTTCATTTCACACTTCAGTCTTCACAGTGCGCAGGTTACAGTTCACAGTTCACAGATCACAGTTCACAGTTCACAGTTTACAGTTCCCAGTTCGCAGGTCACAGTTCACATTTCACAGTTCATTGTCTTCATTTCATACTTCACAGTTCGCAGTTCACAGTTCACAGGTCACAGTTCACAGCCCACTGTTCACAGTTCACAGATCACAGTTCACAGTTCACATACTTTATTTCACAATTCAGTTTTCACAGTTCACAGTTCACAGTTCTCAGTTCACAGATCACAGTTCACAGTCTTATTTCACACTTCAGTCTTCACAGGGCACAGTTCACAGTTCACAGTTCACAGTTCACAGTTCACAGTTCACAGTTCACAGTTCACAGTTCACAGTTCACAGTTCACAGTTCACAGTTCACAGTTCACAGTTCACAGTTCACAGTTCACAGTTCACAGTTCCCAGTTCCCAGTTCCCAGTTCCCAGTTCCCAGTTCCCAGTTCCCAGTTCCCAGTTCCCAGTTCCCAGTTCCCAGTTCCCAGTTCCCAGTTCCCAGTTCCCAGTTCCCAGTTCCCAGTTCGCAGGTCACAGTTCACATTTCACAGTTCACTGTCACAGTTCACAGTTCACAGTTCACAGTTCACAGTTCACAGTTCACAGTTCACAGTTCACAGTTCACAGTTCACAGTTCACAGTTCACAGTTCACAGTTCACAGTTCACAGTTCACAGTTCACAGTTCACAGTTCACAGTTCACAGTTCACAGTTCACAGTTCACAGTTCACAGTTCACAGTTCACAGTTCACAGTTCACAGTTCACAGTTCACAGTTCACAGTTCACAGTTCACAGTTCACAGTTCACAGTTCACAGTTCCCAGTTCCCAGTTCCCAGTTCCCAGTTCCCAGTTCCCAGTTCCCAGTTCCCAGTTCCCAGTTCCCAGTTCACAGTTCACAGTTCACAGTTCCCAGTTCCCAGTTCCCAGTTCCCAGTTCCCAGTTCCCAGTTCCCAGTTCCCAGTTCACTGTTCACTGTTCACTGATCATAGTTCACAGTTCACAGTTCACAGTTCACAGTTCACAGTTCACAGTTCACAGTTCACAGTTCACAGTTCACAGTTCACAGTTCACAGTTCACAGTTCACAGTTCACAGTTCACAGTTCACAGTTCACAGTTCACAGTTCACAGTTCACAGTTCACAGTTCACAGTTCACAGTTCACAGTTCACAGTTCACAGATCACAGTTCACAGTTCACAGTTCACAGTTCACAGTTCACAGTTCACAGTTCACAGTTCACAGTTCACAGTTCTCAGTTCACAGTCACAGTTCACAGATCACAGTTCACAGTCTTCATTTCACACTTCAGTCTTCACAGGGCACAGTTCTCAGTTTACAGTCCACAGTTCACTATTCACAGTCCACAGTTCACTATTCACAGTTCACAGTTCTCAGTTCACAGATCACAGTTCACAGTCTTCATTTCACACTTCACAGTTCGCAGTTCGCAGTTCACAGTTCACAGTTCACAGTTCACAGTTCTCAGTTCACAGTCACAGTTCACAGATCACAGTTCACAGTCTTCATTGCACACTTCAGTCTTCACAGGGCACAGTTCACAGTTCACAGTCTTCATTTCACAATTCACAGTTCGCAGTTCACAGTTCACAGATCACACTTGACAGTTCACAGTTCACAGATCACTGTTCACAGATTTTATTTCACAATTCAGATTTCACAGTTCACAGTTCACAGTCCGCAGTTCACTGTTCACTGATCATAGTTCACAGTTCACAGTTCACAGTTCACAGTTCACAGTTCACAGTCCACAGTTCACAGTTCACAGTTCACAGTTCACAGTTCACAGTTCACAGTTCACAGTTCACAGTTCACAGTTCACAGTTCACAGTTCACAGTTCACAGTTCACAGTTCACAGTTCACAGTTCACAGTTCACAGTTCACAGTTCACAGTTCACAGTTCACAGTTCACAGTTCACAGTTCACAGTTCACAGTTCACAGATCACAGTTCACAGTTCACAGTTCACAGTTCACAGTTCACAGTCCACAGTTCACAGTTCACAGTTCACACTTCACTGTTCACAGTTCACAGTTCACAGTTCACAGTTCACAGTTCACAGTTCACAGTTCACAGTTCCCAGTTCGCAGGTCACAGTTCACATTTCACAGTTCGCAGGTCACAGTTCACATTTCACTGTCTTCATTTCATACTTCACAGTTCGCAGTTCACAGTTCACAGTTCACAGTTCACAGGTCACAGTTCACAGTTCACAGGTCACAGTTCACAGTTCACAGTCCACAGTTCACTGTTCACAGATCACAGTTCACAGATCACAGTCTTCATTTCACACTTCACACTTCACAGTGCACAGTTCACAGTCCACAGTTCACTGTTCACAAATCACAGTTCACACTTCACAGTTCACAGTTCACAGTCCACAGATCACAGTTCACAGACTTTATTTCACACTTCACAGTTCGCAGTTCACAGTTCACAGTTCACAGTTCACAGTTCACAGTTCACAGTTCACAGTTCACAGTTCACAGTTCACAGTCCACAGTTCACAGTTCACAGTTCTCAGTTCTCAGTTCACAGTTCACAGTCTTCATTTCACAGTTCACAGTCTTCATTTCACAGTTCACAGTTCACAGTTCACAGTTCCCCGTTCACAGTATTCATTTCACATTTCACAGTTCGCAGTTCACAGTTGACAGTTCACAGTCCACAGTTCACTATTCACAGTTCACAGTCCACAGTCCACAGTTCACTATTCACAGTTCACAGTTCTCAGTTATCAGATCACAGTTCACAGTCCTCATTTCACACTTCACAGTTCGCAGTTCACAGTTCACAGATCACAGTTCACAGATTACAGTTCACAGTTGACAGTTGACAGTTCACAGTACACACTTCACAGTTCACAGTCCACAGTTCACTGTTCACAAATCACAGTTCACACTTCACAGTTCACAGTTCACAGTCCACAGATCACAGTTCACAGACTTTATTTCACACTTCACAGTTCGCAGTTCACAGTTCACAGTTCACAGTTCACAGTTCACAGTTCACAGTTCACAGTTCACAGTTCACAGTTCACAGTTCACAGTTCACAGTCCACAGTTCACAGTTCACAGTTCTCAGTTCTCAGTTCACAGTTCACAGTCTTCATTTCACAGTTCACAGTCTTCATTTCACAGTTCACAGTTCACAGTTCACAGTTCCCCGTTCACAGTATTCATTTCACATTTCACAGTTCGCAGTTCACAGTTGACAGTTCACAGTCCACAGTTCACTATTCACAGTTCACAGTCCACAGTTCACTATTCACAGTTCACAGTTCTCAGTTACCAGATCACAGTTCACAGTCCTCATTTCACACTTCACAGTTCGCAGTTCACAGTTCACAGATCACAGTTCACAGATTACAGTTCACAGTTGACAGTTGACAGTTCACAGTACACACTTCACAGTTCACAGTCCACAGTTCACTCTTCACAAATCACAGTTCACAGTTCACAGTCCACAGTTCACTATTCACAGCTCACAGTTCTCAGTTCACAGATCACAGTTCACAGTCTTCATTTCACACTTCACAGTTCGCAGGTCACAGTTCACATTTCACAGTTCACTGTCTTCATTTCATACTTCACAGTTCGCAGTTCACAGTTCACAGTTCACAGTTCACAGTTCACAGTTCACAGTTCACAGTTCACAGTTCACTGTTCACAGTTTACAGTTCTCAGTTTACAGTCCACAGTTCACTATTCACAGTTCACAGTTCTCAGTTCACAGATCACAGTTCACAGTCTTCATTTCACACTTCACAGTTCGCAGTTCACAGTTCACAGATCACAGTTCACAGTTCACAGTTCACAGTTCACAGTTCACAGTTCACAGTTCACAGTTCACTGTTCACAGTTTACAGTTCTCAGTTCACAGTTGACAGTTCACAGTTCACAGTCTTCATTTCACACTTCAGTCTTCACAGTGCGCAGGTTACAGTTCACAGTTCACAGATCACAGTTCACAGTTCACAGTTTACAGTTCCCAGTTCGCAGGTCACAGTTCACATTTCACAGTTCATTGTCTTCATTTCATACTTCACAGTTCGCAGTTCACAGTTCACAGGTCACAGTTCACAGCCCACTGTTCACAGTTCACAGATCACAGTTCACAGTTCACATACTTTATTTCACAATTCAGTTTTCACAGTTCACAGTTCACAGTTCTCAGTTCACAGATCACAGTTCACAGTCTTATTTCACACTTCAGTCTTCACAGGGCACAGTTCACAGTTCACAGTTCACAGTTCACAGTTCACAGTTCACAGTTCACAGTTCACAGTTCACAGTTCACAGTTCACAGTTCACAGTTCACAGTTCACAGTTCACAGTTCACAGTTCCCAGTTCCCAGTTCCCAGTTCCCAGTTCCCAGTTCCCAGTTCCCAGTTCCCAGTTCCCAGTTCCCAGTTCGCAGGTCACAGTTCACATTTCACAGTTCACTGTCTTCATTTCATACTTCACAGTTCGCAGTTCACAGTTCACAGTTCACAGTTCACTGTTCACAGTTTACAGTTCTCAGTTTACAGTTCTCAGTTCACACTTGACAGTTCACAGGTCACAGGTCACAGTTCACAGTTCACAGTCCACAGTTCACTGTTCACAGATCACAGTTCACAGATCACAGTCTTCATTTCACACTTCACACGTCACAGTGCACAGTTCACAGTCCACAGTTCACTGTTCACAAATCACAGTTCACACTTCACAGTTCACAGTTCACAGTCCACAGATCACAGTTCACAGACTTTATTTCACACTTCACAGTTCGCAGTTCACAGTTCACAGTTCACAGTTCACAGTTCACAGTTCACAGTTCACAGTTCACAGTTCACAGTTCACAGTTCACAGTTCACTGTTCACAGTTTACAGTTCTCAGTTTACAGTTCACAGTTCACAGTTCACAGTTCACAGTTCACAGTTCACAGTTCACAGTTCACAGTTCACAGTTCACAGTTCACAGTTCACAGTTCACAGTTCACAGTTCACAGTTCACAGTTCACAGTTCACAGTTCACAGTTCACAGTTCACAGTTCACAGTTCACAGTTCACAGTTCACAGTTCACAGTTCACAGTTCACAGTTCACAGTTCACAGTTCACAGTTCACAGTTCACAGTTCACAGTTCACAGTTCACAGTTCACAGTTCACAGTTCACAGTTCACAGTTCACAGTTCACAGTTCACAGTTCACAGTTCACAGTTCACAGTTCACAGTTCACAGTTCACAGTTCACAGTTCACAGTTCTCAGTTCACAGTCACAGTTCACAGATCACAGTTCACAGTCTTCATTTCACACTTCAGTCTTCACAGGGCACAGTTCTCAGTTTACAGTCCACAGTTCACTATTCACAGTTCACAGTTCTCAGTTCACAGATCACAGTTCACAGTCTTCATTTCACACTTCACAGTTCGCAGTTCGCAGTTCACAGTTCACAGTTCACAGTTCACAGTTCTCAGTTCACAGTTCTCAGTTCACAGTCACAGTTCACAGATCACAGTTCACAGTCTTCATTGCACACTTCAGTCTTCACAGGGCACAGTTCACAGTTCACAGTCTTCATTTCACAATTCACAGTTCGCAGTTCACAGTTCACAGATCACACTTGACAGTTCACAGTTCACAGATCACTGTTCACAGACTTTATTTCACAATTCAGATTTCACAGTTCACAGTTCACAGTTCACAGTCCGCAGTTCACTGTTCACTGATCATAGTTCACAGTTCACAGTTCACAGTTCACAGTTCACAGTTCACAGTTCACAGTTCACAGTTCACAGTTCACAGTTCACAGTTCACAGTTCACAGTTCACAGTTCACAGTTCACAGTTCACAGTTCACAGTTCACAGTTCACAGTTCACAGTTCACAGTTCACAGTTCACAGTTCACAGTTCACAGTTCACAGTTCACAGTTCACAGTTCACAGTTCACAGTTCACAGTTCACAGTTCACAGTTCACAGTTCACAGTTCACAGTTCACAGTTCACAGTTCACAGTTCACAGTTCACAGTTCACAGTTCACAGTTCACAGTTCACAGTTCACAGTTCACAGTTCACAGTTCACAGTTCACAGTTCACAGTTCACAGTTCACAGTTCACAGTTCACAGTTCACAGTTCACAGTTCACAGTTCACAGATCACAGTTCACAGTTCACAGTTCACAGTTCACAGTTCACAGTTCACAGTTCACAGTTCACAGTTCTCAGTTCACAGTCACAGTTCACAGATCACAGTTCACAGTCTTCATTTCACACTTCAGTCTTCACAGGGCACAGTTCTCAGTTTACAGTCCACAGTTCACTATTCACAGTCCACAGTTCACTATTCACAGTTCACAGTTCTCAGTTCACAGATCACAGTTCACAGTCTTCATTTCACACTTCACAGTTCGCAGTTCGCAGTTCACAGTTCACAGTTCACAGTTCACAGTTCTCAGTTCACAGTCACAGTTCACAGATCACAGTTCACAGTCTTCATTGCACACTTCAGTCTTCACAGGGCACAGTTCACAGTTCACAGTCTTCATTTCACAATTCACAGTTCGCAGTTCACAGTTCACAGATCACACTTAACAGTTCACAGTTCACAGATCACTGTTCACAGATTTTATTTCACAATTCAGATTTCACAGTTCACAGTTCACAGTTCACAGTCCGCAGTTCACTGTTCACTGATCATAGTTCACAGTTCACAGTTCACAGTTCACAGTTCACAGTTCACAGTTCACAGTTCACAGTTCACAGTTCACAGTTCACAGTTCACAGTTCTCAGTTCACAGTTCACAGTTCACAGTTCACAGTTCACAGTTCACAGTTCACAGTTCACAGTTCACAGTTCACAGTTCACAGTTCACAGTTCACAGTTCACAGTTCACAGTTCACAGTTCACAGTTCACAGTTCACAGTTCACAGTTCACAGTTCACAGTTCACAGTTCACAGTTCACAGTTCACAGTTCACAGTTCACAGTTCACAGTTCACAGTTCACAGTTCACAGTTCACAGTTCACAGTTCACAGTTCACAGTTCACAGTTCACAGTTCACAGTTCACAGTTCACAGTTCACAGTTCACAGTTCACAGTTCACAGTTCACAGTTCACAGTTCACAGTTCACAGTTCACAGTTCACAGATCACAGTTCACAGTTCACAGTTCACAGTTCACAGTTCACAGTTCACAGTCCACAGTTCACAGTTCACAGTTCACAGTTCACACTTCACTGTTCACAGTTCACAGTTCACAGTTCACAGTTCACAGTTCACAGTTCACAGTTCCCAGTTCGCAGGTCACAGTTCACATTTCACAGTTCCCAGTTCGCAGGTCACAGTTCACATTTCACTGTCTTCATTTCATACTTCACAGTTCGCAGTTCACAGTTCACAGTTCACAGTTCACAGGTCACAGTTCACAGTTCACAGGTCACAGTTCACAGTTCACAGTCCACAGTTCACTGTTCACAGATCACAGTTCACAGATCACAGTCTTCATTTCACACTTCACACTTCACAGTGCACAGTTCACAGTCCACAGTTCACTGTTCACAAATCACAGTTCACACTTCACAGTTCACAGTTCACAGTCCACAGATCACAGTTCACAGACTTTATTTCACACTTCACAGTTCGCAGTTCACAGTTCACAGTTCACAGTTCACAGTTCACAGTTCACAGTTCACAGTTCACAGTTCACAGTTCACAGTTCACAGTCCACAGTTCACAGTTCACAGTTCTCAGTTCTCAGTTCACAGTTCACAGTCTTCATTTCACAGTTCACAGTCTTCATTTCACAGTTCACAGTTCACAGTTCACAGTTCCCCGTTCACAGTATTCATTTCACATTTCACAGTTCGCAGTTCACAGTTGACAGTTCACAGTCCACAGTTCACTATTCACAGTTCACAGTCCACAGTCCACAGTTCACTATTCACAGTTCACAGTTCTCAGTTATCAGATCACAGTTCACAGTCCTCATTTCACACTTCACAGTTCGCAGTTCACAGTTCACAGATCACAGTTCACAGATTACAGTTCACAGTTGACAGTTGACAGTTCACAGTACACACTTCACAGTTCACAGTCCACAGTTCACTGTTCACAAATCACAGTTCACACTTCACAGTTCACAGTTCACAGTCCACAGATCACAGTTCACAGACTTTATTTCACACTTCACAGTTCGCAGTTCACAGTTCACAGTTCACAGTTCACAGTTCACAGTTCACAGTTCACAGTTCACAGTTCACAGTTCACAGTCCACAGTTCACAGTTCACAGTTCTCAGTTCTCAGTTCACAGTTCACAGTCTTCATTTCACAGTTCACAGTCTTCATTTCACAGTTCACAGTTCACAGTTCACAGTTCCCCGTTCACAGTATTCATTTCACATTTCACAGTTCGCAGTTCACAGTTGACAGTTCACAGTCCACAGTTCACTATTCACAGTTCACAGTCCACAGTTCACTATTCACAGTTCACAGTTCTCAGTTACCAGATCACAGTTCACAGTCCTCATTTCACACTTCACAGTTCGCAGTTCACAGTTCACAGATCACAGTTCACAGATTACAGTTCACAGTTGACAGTTGACAGTTCACAGTACACACTTCACAGTTCACAGTCCACAGTTCACTCTTCACAAATCACAGTTCACAGTTCACAGTCCACAGTTCACTATTCACAGCTCACAGTTCTCAGTTCACAGATCACAGTTCACAGTCTTCATTTCACACTTCACAGTTCGCAGGTCACAGTTCACATTTCACAGTTCACTGTCTTCATTTCATACTTCACAGTTCGCAGTTCACAGTTCACAGTTCACAGTTCACAGTTCACAGTTCACAGTTCACAGTTCACTGTTCACAGTTTACAGTTCTCAGTTTACAGTCCACAGTTCACTATTCACAGTTCACAGTTCTCAGTTCACAGATCACAGTTCACAGTCTTCATTTCACACTTCACAGTTCGCAGTTCACAGTTCACAGATCACAGTTCACAGTTCACAGTTCACAGTTCACAGTTCACAGTTCACAGTTCACAGTTCACTGTTCACAGTTTACAGTTCTCAGTTCACAGTTGACAGTTCACAGTTCACAGTCTTCATTTCACACTTCAGTCTTCACAGTGCGCAGGTTACAGTTCACAGTTCACAGATCACAGTTCACAGTTCACAGTTTACAGTTCCCAGTTCGCAGGTCACAGTTCACATTTCACAGTTCATTGTCTTCATTTCATACTTCACAGTTCGCAGTTCACAGTTCACAGGTCACAGTTCACAGCCCACTGTTCACAGTTCACAGATCACAGTTCACAGTTCACATACTTTATTTCACAATTCAGTTTTCACAGTTCACAGTTCACAGTTCTCAGTTCACAGATCACAGTTCACAGTCTTATTTCACACTTCAGTCTTCACAGGGCACAGTTCACAGTTCACAGTTCACAGTTCACAGTCCGCAGTTCACTGTTCACAGATCATAGTTCACAGTTCACAGTTCACAGTTCACAGTTCACAGTTCACAGTTCACAGTTCCAGTTCACAGTTCACAGTTCACAGTTCACAGTTCACAGTTCACAGTTCACAGTTCACAGTTCACAGTTCACACTGCACTGTTCACAGATCACAGTTCGCAGTTCACAGTTCCCAGTCCACAGTTCACTGTTCACAGATCACAGTTCACAGATCACAGTCTTCATTTCACACTTCACACTTCACAGTGCACAGTTCACAGTCCACAGTTCACTGTTCACAAATCACAGTTCTCACTTCACAGTTCACAGTTCACAGTCCACAGATCACAGTTCACAGACTTTATTTCACACTTCACAGTTCACAGTTCACAGTTCACAGTTCACAGTTCACAGTTCACTGTTCACTGTTCTCAGTTACCAGATCACAGTTCACAGTCTTCATTTCACACTTCACAGTTCGCAGTTCGCAGTTCACAGTTCTCAGTTCACAGTCACAGTTCACAGATCACAGTTCACAGTCTTCATTTCACACTTCAGTCTTCACAGGGCACAGTTCACAGTTCACAGTCTTCATTTCACAATTCACAGTTCGCAGTTCACAGTTCACAGATCACACTTGACAGTTCACAGTTCACAGATCACTGTTCACAGACTTTATTTCACAATTCAGTTTTCACAGTTCACAGTTCACAGTTCACAGTCCGCAGTTCACAGTTCACAGTTCACAGTTCACAGTTCACAGTTCACAGTTCACAGTTCACAGTTCACAGTTCACAGTTCACAGTTCACAGTTCACAGTTCACAGTTCACAGTTCACAGTTCACAGTTCACAGTTCACAGTTCACAGTTCACAGTTCACAGTTCACAGTTCACAGTTCACAGTTCACAGTTCACAGTTCACAGTTCACAGTTCACAGTTCACAGTTCACAGTTCACAGTTCACAGTTCACAGTTCACAGTTCACAGTTCACAGTTCACAGTTCACAGTTCACAGTTCACAGTTCACAGTTCACAGTTCACAGTTCACAGTCCACAGTTCACAGTTCACAGTTCTCAGTTCTCAGTTCACAGTTCACAGTCTTCATTTCACAGTTCACAGTCTTCATTTCACAGTTCACAGTTCACAGTTCACAGTTCCCCGTTCACAGTATTCATTTCACATTTCACAGTTCGCAGTTCACAGTTGACAGTTCACAGTCCACAGTTCACTATTCACAGTTCACAGTCCACAGTCCACAGTTCACTATTCACAGTTCACAGTTCTCAGTTATCAGATCACAGTTCACAGTCCTCATTTCACACTTCACAGTTCGCAGTTCACAGTTCACAGATCACAGTTCACAGATTACAGTTCACAGTTGACAGTTGACAGTTCACAGTACACACTTCACAGTTCACAGTCCACAGTTCACTGTTCACAAATCACAGTTCACACTTCACAGTTCACAGTTCACAGTCCACAGATCACAGTTCACAGACTTTATTTCACACTTCACAGTTCGCAGTTCACAGTTCACAGTTCACAGTTCACAGTTCACAGTTCACAGTTCACAGTTCACAGTTCACAGTTCACAGTCCACAGTTCACAGTTCACAGTTCTCAGTTCTCAGTTCACAGTTCACAGTCTTCATTTCACAGTTCACAGTCTTCATTTCACAGTTCACAGTTCACAGTTCACAGTTCCCCGTTCACAGTATTCATTTCACATTTCACAGTTCGCAGTTCACAGTTGACAGTTCACAGTCCACAGTTCACTATTCACAGTTCACAGTCCACAGTTCACTATTCACAGTTCACAGTTCTCAGTTACCAGATCACAGTTCACAGTCCTCATTTCACACTTCACAGTTCGCAGTTCACAGTTCACAGATCACAGTTCACAGATTACAGTTCACAGTTGACAGTTGACAGTTCACAGTACACAGTTCACAGTTGACAGTTGACAGTTCACAGTACACACTTCACAGTTCACAGTCCACAGTTCACTCTTCACAAATCACAGTTCACAGTTCACAGTCCACAGTTCACTATTCACAGCTCACAGTTCTCAGTTCACAGATCACAGTTCACAGTCTTCATTTCACACTTCACAGTTCGCAGGTCACAGTTCACATTTCACAGTTCACTGTCTTCATTTCATACTTCACAGTTCGCAGTTCACAGTTCACAGTTCACAGTTCACAGTTCACAGTTCACAGTTCACAGTTCACAGTTCACTGTTCACAGTTTACAGTTCTCAGTTTACAGTCCACAGTTCACTATTCACAGTTCACAGTTCTCAGTTCACAGATCACAGTTCACAGTCTTCATTTCACACTTCACAGTTCGCAGTTCACAGTTCACAGATCACAGTTCACAGTTCACAGTTCACAGTTCACAGTTCACAGTTCACAGTTCACAGTTCACTGTTCACAGTTTACAGTTCTCAGTTCACAGTTGACAGTTCACAGTTCACAGTCTTCATTTCACACTTCAGTCTTCACAGTGCGCAGGTTACAGTTCACAGTTCACAGATCACAGTTCACAGTTCACAGTTTACAGTTCCCAGTTCGCAGGTCACAGTTCACATTTCACAGTTCATTGTCTTCATTTCATACTTCACAGTTCGCAGTTCACAGTTCACAGGTCACAGTTCACAGCCCACTGTTCACAGTTCACAGATCACAGTTCACAGTTCACATACTTTATTTCACAATTCAGTTTTCACAGTTCACAGTTCACAGTTCTCAGTTCACAGATCACAGTTCACAGTCTTATTTCACACTTCAGTCTTCACAGGGCACAGTTCACAGTTCACAGTTCACAGTTCACAGTCCGCAGTTCACTGTTCACAGATCATAGTTCACAGTTCACAGTTCACAGTTCACAGTTCACAGTTCACAGTTCACAGTTCCAGTTCACAGTTCACAGTTCACAGTTCACAGTTCACAGTTCACAGTTCACAGTTCACAGTTCACAGTTCACACTGCACTGTTCACAGATCACAGTTCGCAGTTCACAGTTCCCAGTCCACAGTTCACTGTTCACAGATCACAGTTCACAGATCACAGTCTTCATTTCACACTTCACACTTCACAGTGCACAGTTCACAGTCCACAGTTCACTGTTCACAAATCACAGTTCTCACTTCACAGTTCACAGTTCACAGTCCACAGATCACAGTTCACAGACTTTATTTCACACTTCACAGTTCACAGTTCACAGTTCACAGTTCACAGTTCACAGTTCACTGTTCACTGTTCTCAGTTACCAGATCACAGTTCACAGTCTTCATTTCACACTTCACAGTTCGCAGTTCGCAGTTCACAGTTCTCAGTTCACAGTCACAGTTCACAGATCACAGTTCACAGTCTTCATTTCACACTTCAGTCTTCACAGGGCACAGTTCACAGTTCACAGTCTTCATTTCACAATTCACAGTTCGCAGTTCACAGTTCACAGATCACACTTGACAGTTCACAGTTCACAGATCACTGTTCACAGACTTTATTTCACAATTCAGTTTTCACAGTTCACAGTTCACAGTTCACAGTCCGCAGTTCACAGTTCACAGTTCACAGTTCACAGTTCACAGTTCACAGTTCACAGTTCACAGTTCACAGTTCACAGTTCACAGTTCACAGTTCACAGTTCACAGTTCACAGTTCACAGTTCACAGTTCACAGTTCACAGTTCACAGTTCACAGTTCACAGTTCACAGTTCACAGTTCACAGTTCACAGTTCACAGTTCACAGTTCACAGTTCACAGTTCACAGTTCACAGTTCACAGTTCACAGTTCACAGTTCACAGTTCACAGTTCACAGTTCACAGTTCACAGTTCACAGTTCACAGTTCACAGTTCACAGTTCACAGTTCACAGTTCACAGTTCACAGTTCACAGTTCACAGTTCACAGTTCACAGTTCACAGTTCACAGTTCACAGTTCACAGTTCACAGTTCACAGTTCACAGTTCACAGTTCACAGTTCACTATTCACAGTTCACAGTTCTCAGTTATCAGATCACAGTTCACAGTCCTCATTTCACACTTCACAGTTCACAGTTCACAGTTCACAGTTCACAGTTCACAGTTCACAGTTCACAGTTCACAGTTCACAGTTCACAGTTCACAGTTCACAGTTCACAGTTCACAGTTCACAGTTCACAGTTCACAGTTCACAGTTCACAGTTCACAGTTCACAGTTCACAGTTCACAGTTCACAGTTCACAGTTCACAGTTCACAGTTCACAGTTCACAGTTCACAGTTCACAGTTCACAGTTCACAGTTCACAGTTCACAGTTCACAGTTCACAGTTCACAGTTCACAGTTCACAGTTCACAGTTCACAGTTCACAGTTCACAGTTCACAGTTCACAGTTCACAGTTCACAGTTCACAGTTCACAGTTCACAGTTCACAGTTCACAGTTCACAGTTCACAGTTCACAGTTCACAGTTCACAGTTCACAGTTCACAGTTCACAGTTCACAGTTCACAGTTCACAGTTCACAGTTCACAGTTCACAGTTCACAGTTCACAGTTCACAGTTCACAGTTCACAGTTCACAGTTCACAGTTCACAGTTCACAGTTCACAGTTCCCAGATCGCAGATCACAGATCACAGATCACAGTTCACAGATCACAGATCACAGTTCACAGTTCACAGTTCACAGTTCACAGTTCACAGTTCACAGTTCACAGTTCACAGTTCACAGTTCACAGTTCACAGTTCACAGTTCACAGTTCACAGTTCACAGTTCACAGTTCACAGTTCACAGTTCACAGTTCACAGTTCACAGTTCACAGTTCACAGTTCACAGTTCACAGTTCACAGTTCACAGTTCACAGTTCACAGTTCACAGTTCACAGTTCACAGTTCACAGTTCACAGTTCACAGTTCACAGTTCACAGTTCACAGTTCACAGTTCACAGTTCACAGTTCACAGTTCACAGTTCACAGTTCACAGTTCACAGTTCACAGTTCACAGTTCACAGTTCACAGTTCACAGTTCACAGTTCACAGTTCACAGTTCACAGTTCACAGTTCACAGTTCACAGTTCACAGTTCACAGTTCACAGTTCACAGTTCACAGTTCACAGTTCACAGTTCACAGTTCACAGTTCACAGTTCACAGTTCACAGTTCACAGTTCACAGTTCACAGTTCACAGTTCACAGTTCACAGTTCACAGTTCACAGTTCACAGTTCACAGTTCACAGTTCACAGTTCACAGTTCACAGTTCACAGTTCACAGTTCACAGTTCACAGTTCACAGTTCACAGTTCACAGTTCACAGTTCACAGTTCACAGTTCACAGTTCACAGTTCACAGTTCACAGTTCACAGTTCACAGTTCACAGTTCACAGTTCACAGTTCACAGTTCACAGTTCACAGTTCACAGTTCACAGTTCACAGTTCACAGTTCACAGTTCACAGTTCACAGTTCACAGTTCACAGTTCACAGTTCACAGTTCACAGTTCACAGTTCACAGTTCACAGTTCACAGTTCACAGTTCACAGTTCACAGTTCACAGTTCACAGTTCACAGTTCACAGTTCACAGTTCACAGTTCACAGTTCACAGTTCACAGTTCACAGTTCACAGTTCACAGTTCACAGTTCACAGTTCACAGTTCACAGTTCACAGTTCTCAGTTCCCAGTTCCCAGTTCCCAGTTCCCAGTTCCCAGTTCGCAGGTCACAGTTCACATTTCACAGTTCACTGTCTTCATTTCATACTTCACAGTTCGCAGTTCACAGTTCACAGTTCACAGTTCACTGTTCACAGTTTACAGTTCTCAGTTTACAGTTCTCAGTTCACACTTGACAGTTCACAGGTCACAGGTCACAGTTCACAGTTCACAGTCCACAGTTCACTGTTCACAGATCACAGTTCACAGATCACAGTCTTCATTTCACACTTCACACGTCACAGTGCACAGTTCACAGTCCACAGTTCACTGTTCACAAATCACAGTTCACACTTCACAGTTCACAGTTCACAGTCCACAGATCACAGTTCACAGACTTTATTTCACACTTCACAGTTCGCAGTTCACAGTTCACAGTTCACAGTTCACAGTTCACAGTTCACAGTTCACAGTTCACAGTTCACAGTTCACAGTTCACAGTTCACAGTTCACAGTTCACAGTTCACTGTTCACAGTTTACAGTTCTCAGTTTACAGTCCACAGTTCACTATTCACAGTTCACAGTTCACAGTTCACAGTTCACAGTTCACAGTTCACTGTTCACAGTTTACAGTTCTCAGTTTACAGTCCACAGTTCACTATTCACAGGTCACAGTTCTCAGTTCACAGATCACAGTTCACAGTCTTCATTTCACACTTCACAGTTCGCAGTTCGCAGTTCACAGTTCACAGTTCACAGTTCACAGTTCTCAGTTCACAGTCACAGTTCACAGATCACAGTTCACAGTCTTCATTTCACACTTCAGTCTTCACAGGGCACAGTTCACAGTTCACAGTCTTCATTTCACAATTCACAGTTCGCAGTTCACAGTTCACAGATCACACTTGACAGTTCACAGTTCACAGATCACTGTTCACAGACTTTATTTCACAATTCAGTTTTCACAGTTCACAGTTCACAGTTCACAGTCCGCAGTTCACTGTTCACTGATCATAGTTCACAGTTCACAGTTCACAGTTCACAGTTCACAGTTCACAGTTCACAGTTCACAGTTCACAGTTCACAGTTCACAGTTCACAGTTCACAGTTCACAGTTCACAGTTCACAGTTCACAGTTCACAGTTCACAGTTCACAGTTCACAGTTCACAGTTCACAGTTCACAGTTCACAGTTCACAGTTCACAGTTCACAGTTCACAGTTCACAGTTCACAGTTCACAGTTCACAGTTCACAGTTCACAGTTCACAGTTCACAGTTCACAGTTCACAGTTCACAGTTCACAGTTCACAGTTCACAGTTCACAGTTCACAGTTCACAGTTCACAGTTCACAGTTCACAGTTCACAGTTCACAGTTCACAGTTCACAGTTCACAGTTCTCAGTTCACAGTTCCCAGTTCCCAGTTCCCAGTTCCCAGTTCCCAGTTCCCAGTTCGCAGGTCACAGTTCACATTTCACAGTTCACTGTCTTCATTTCATACTTCACAGTTCGCAGTTCACAGTTCACAGTTCACAGTTCACTGTTCACATTTCACAGTTCACTGTCTTCATTTCATACTTCACAGTTCGCAGTTCACAGTTCACAGTTCACAGTTCACAGTTCACTGTTCACAGTTTACAGTTCTCAGTTTACAGTTCTCAGTTCACACTTGACAGTTCACAGGTCACAGGTCACAGTTCACAGTTCACAGTCCACAGTTCACTGTTCACAGATCACAGTCTTCATTTCACACTTCACACGTCACAGTGCACAGTTCACAGTCCACAGTTCACTGTTCACAAATCACAGTTCACACTTCACAGTTCACAGTTCACAGTCCACAGATCACAGTTCACAGACTTTATTTCACACTTCACAGTTCGCAGTTCACAGTTCACAGTTCACAGTTCACAGTTCACAGTTCACAGTTCACAGTTCACAGTTCACAGTTCACAGTTCACAGTTCACAGTTCACAGTTCACTGTTCACAGTTTACAGTTCTCAGTTTACAGTCCACAGTTCACTATTCACAGTTCACAGTTCACAGTTCACAGTTCACAGTTCACAGTTCACTGTTCACAGTTTACAGTTCTCAGTTTACAGTCCACAGTTCACTATTCACAGGTCACAGTTCTCAGTTCACAGATCACAGTTCACAGTCTTCATTTCACACTTCACAGTTCGCAGTTCGCAGTTCACAGTTCACAGTTCACAGTTCACAGTTCTCAGTTCACAGTCACAGTTCACAGATCACAGTTCACAGTCTTCATTTCACACTTCAGTCTTCACAGGGCACAGTTCACAGTTCACAGTCTTCATTTCACAATTCACAGTTCGCAGTTCACAGTTCACAGATCACACTTGACAGTTCACAGTTCACAGATCACTGTTCACAGACTTTATTTCACAATTCAGTTCTCACAGTTCACAGTTCACAGTTCACAGTCCGCAGTTCACTGTTCACTGATCATAGTTCACAGTTCACAGTTCACAGTTCACAGTTCACAGTTCACAGTTCACAGTTCACAGTTCACAGTTCACAGTTCACAGTTCACAGTTCACAGTTCACAGTTCACAGTTCACAGTTCACAGTTCACAGTTCACAGTTCACAGTTCACAGTTCACAGTTCACAGTTCACAGTTCACAGTTCACAGTTCACAGTTCACAGTTCACAGTTCACAGTTCACAGTTCACAGTTCACAGTTCACAGTTCACAGTTCACAGTTCACAGTTCACAGTTCACAGTTCACAGTTCACAGTTCACAGTTCACAGTTCACAGTTCACAGTTCACAGTTCACAGTTCTCAGTTCACAGTTCCCAGTTCCCAGTTCCCAGTTCCCAGTTCCCAGTTCGCAGGTCACAGTTCACATTTCACAGTTCACTGTCTTCATTTCATACTTCACAGTTCGCAGTTCACAGTTCACAGTTCACAGTTCACTGTTCACAGTTTACAGTTCTCAGTTTACAGTTCTCAGTTCACACTTGACAGTTCACAGGTCACAGGTCACAGTTCACAGTTCACAGTCCACAGTTCACTGTTCACAGATCACAGTTCACAGATCACAGTCTTCATTTCACACTTCACACGTCACAGTGCACAGTTCACAGTCCACAGTTCACTGTTCACAAATCACAGTTCACACTTCACAGTTCACAGTTCACAGTCCACAGATCACAGTTCACAGACTTTATTTCACACTTCACAGTTCGCAGTTCACAGTTCACAGTTCACAGTTCACAGTTCACAGTTCACAGTTCACAGTTCACAGTTCACAGTTCACTGTTCACAGTTTACAGTTCTCAGTTTACAGTCCACAGTTCACTTTTCACAGTTCACAGTTCACAGTTCACAGTTCACAGTTCACAGTTCACTGTTCACAGTTTACAGTTCTCAGTTTACAGTCCACAGTTCACTATTCACAGGTCACAGTTCTCAGTTCACAGATCACAGTTCACAGTCTTCATTTCACACTTCACAGTTCGCAGTTCGCAGTTCACAGTTCACAGTTCACAGTTCTCAGTTCACAGTCACAGTTCACAGATCACAGTTCACAGTCTTCATTTCACACTTCAGTCTTCACAGGGCACAGTTCACAGTTCACAGTCTTCATTTCACAATTCACAGTTCGCAGTTCACAGTTCACAGATCACACTTGACAGTTCACAGTTCACAGATCACTGTTCACAGACTTTATTTCACAATTCAGTTTTCACAGTTCACAGTTCACAGTTCACAGTCCGCAGTTCACTGTTCACTGATCATAGTTCACAGTTCACAGTTCACAGTTCACAGTTCACAGTTCACAGTTCACAGTTCACAGTTCACAGTTCACAGTTCACAGTTCACAGTTCACAGTTCACAGTTCACAGTTCACAGTTCACAGTTCACAGTTCACAGTTCACAGTTCACAGTTCACAGTTCACAGTTCACAGTTCACAGTTCACAGTTCACAGTTCACAGTTCACAGTTCACAGTTCACAGTTCACAGTTCACAGTTCACAGTTCACAGTTCACAGTTCACAGTTCTCAGTTCACAGTCACAGTTCACAGATCACAGTTCACAGTCTTCATTTCACACTTCAGTCTTCACAGGGCACAGTTCTCAGTTTACAGTCCACAGTTCACTATTCACAGTTCACAGTTCTCAGTTCACAGATCACAGTTCACAGTCTTCATTTCACACTTCACAGTTCGCAGTTCGCAGTTCACAGTTCACAGTTCACAGTTCACAGTTCTCAGTTCACAGTCACAGTTCACAGATCACAGTTCACAGTCTTCATTGCACACTTCAGTCTTCACAGGGCACAGTTCACAGTTCACAGTCTTCATTTCACAATTCACAGTTCGCAGTTCACAGTTCACAGATCACACTTGACAGTTCACAGTTCACAGATCACTGTTCACAGACTTTATTTCACAATTCAGTTTTCACAGTTCACAGTTCACAGTTCACAGTCCGCAGTTCACTGTTCACTGATCATAGTTCACAGTTCACAGTTCACAGTTCACAGTTCACAGTTCACAGTTCACAGTTCACAGTTCACAGTTCACAGTTCACAGTTCACAGTTCACAGTTCACAGTTCACAGTTCACAGTTCACAGTTCACAGTTCACAGTTCACAGTTCACAGTTCACAGTTCACAGTTCACAGTTCACAGTTCACAGTTCACAGTTCACAGTTCACAGTTCACAGTTCACAGTTCACAGTTCACAGTTCACAGTTCACAGTTCACAGTTCACAGTTCACAGTTCACAGTTCACAGTTCACAGTTCACAGTTCACAGTTCACAGTTCACAGTTCACAGTTCACAGTTCACAGTTCACAGTTCACAGTTCACAGTTCACAGTTCACAGTTCACAGTTCACAGTTCACAGTTCACAGTTCACAGTTCACAGTTCACAGTTCACAGTTCACAGTTCACAGTTCACAGTTCACAGTTCACAGTTCACAGTTCACAGTTCACAGTTCACAGTTCACAGTTCACAGTTCACAGTTCACAGTTCACAGTTCACAGTTCACAGTTCACAGTTCACAGTTCACAGTTCACAGTTCACAGTTCACAGTTCACAGTTCACAGTTCACAGTTCACAGTTCACAGTTCACAGTTCGCAGTTCACAGTTCGCAGTTCACAGTTCGCAGTTCGCAGTTCGCAGTTCGCAGTTCGCAGTTCGCAGTTCGCAGTTCACAGTTCCCAGTTCACAGATCACAGTTCACAGATCACAGTTCACAGTTCACAGTTCACAGTTCACAGTTCACAGTTCACAGTTCACAGATCACAGTTCACAGATCACAGTTCACAGTTCACAGTTCACAGATCACAGTTCACAGATCACAGTTCACAGTTCACAGTTCACAGTTCACAGTTCACAGTTCACAGTTCACAGTTCACAGTTCACAGTTCACAGTTCACAGTTCACAGTTCACAGTTCACAGTTCACAGTTCACAGTTCACAGTTCACAGTTCACAGTTCACAGTTCACAGTTCACAGTTCACAGTTCACAGTTCACAGTTCACAGTTCACAGTTCACAGTTCACAGTTCACAGTTCACAGTTCACAGTTCACAGTTCACAGTTCACAGTTCACAGTTCACAGTTCACAGTTCACAGTTCACAGTTCACAGTTCACAGTTCACAGTTCACAGTTCACAGTTCACAGTTCACAGTTCACAGTTCACAGTTCACAGTTCACAGTTCACAGTTCACAGTTCACAGTTCACAGTTCACAGTTCACAGTTCACAGTTCACAGTTCACAGTTCACAGTTCACAGTTCACAGTTCACAGTTCACAGTTCACAGTTCACAGTTCACAGTTCACAGTTCACAGTTCACAGTTCACAGTTCACAGTTCACAGTTCACAGTTCACAGTTCACAGTTCACAGTTCACAGTTCACAGTTCACAGTTCACAGTTCACAGTTCACAGTTCACAGTTCACAGTTCACAGTTCACAGTTCACAGTTCACAGTTCACAGTTCACAGTTCACAGTTCACAGTTCACAGTTCACAGTTCACAGTTCACAGTTCACAGTTCACAGTTCACAGTTCACAGTTCACAGTTCACAGTTCACAGTTCACAGTTCACAGTTCACAGTTCACAGTTCACAGTTCACAGTTCACAGTTCACAGTTCCCAGTTCCCAGTTCGCAGGTCACAGTTCACATTTCACAGTTCACTGTCTTCATTTCATACTTCACAGTTCGCAGTTCACAGTTCACAGTTCACAGTTCACAGTTCACTGTTCACAGTTTACAGTTCTCAGTTTACAGTTCTCAGTTCACACTTGACAGTTCACAGGTCACAGGTCACAGTTCACAGTTCACAGTCCACAGTTCACTGTTCACAGATCACAGTTCACAGATCACAGTCTTCATTTCACACTTCACACGTCACAGTGCACAGTTCACAGTCCACAGTTCACTGTTCACAAATCACAGTTCACAGTTCACAGTTCACAGTTCACAGTTCACAGTTCACAGTTCACAGTTCACAGTTCACTGTTCACAGTTTACAGTTCTCAGTTTACAGTCCACAGTTCACTATTCACAGTTCACAGTTCACAGTTCACAGTTCACAGTTCACAGTTCACTGTTCACAGTTTACAGTTCTCAGTTTACAGTTCACAGTTCACAGTTCACAGTTCACAGTTCACAGTTCACAGTTCACAGTTCACAGTTCACTGTTCACAGTTTACAGTTCTCAGTTTACAGTCCACAGTTCACTATTCACAGTTCACAGTTCACAGTTCACAGTTCACAGTTCACAGTTCACTGTTCACAGTTTACAGTTCTCAGTTTACAGTCCACAGTTCACTATTCACAGTTCACAGTTCTCAGTTCACAGATCACAGTTCACAGTCTTCATTTCACACTTCACAGTTCGCAGTTCGCAGTTCACAGTTCACAGTTCACAGTTCACAGTTCTCAGTTCACAGTCACAGTTCACAGATCACAGTTCACAGTCTTCATTTCACACTTCAGTCTTCACAGGGCACAGTTCACAGTTCACAGTCTTCATTTCACAATTCACAGTTCGCAGTTCACAGTTCACAGATCACACTTGACAGTTCACAGTTCACAGATCACTGTTCACAGACTTTATTTCACAATTCAGTTTTCACAGTTCACAGTTCACAGTTCACAGTCCGCAGTTCACTGTTCACTGATCATAGTTCACAGTTCACAGTTCACAGTTCACAGTTCACAGTTCACAGTTCACAGTTCACAGTTCACAGTTCACAGTTCACAGTTCACAGTTCACAGTTCACAGTTCACAGTTCACAGTTCACAGTTCACAGTTCACAGTTCACAGTTCACAGTTCACAGTTCACAGTTCACAGTTCACAGTTCACAGTTCACAGTTCACAGTTCACAGTTCACAGTTCACAGTTCACAGTTCACAGTTCACAGTTCACAGTTCACAGTTCACAGTTCACAGTTCACAGTTCACAGTTCACAGTTCACAGTTCACAGTTCACAGTTCACAGTTCACAGTTCACAGTTCACAGTTCACAGTTCACAGTTCACAGTTCACAGTTCACAGTTCACAGTTCACAGTTCACAGTTCACAGTTCACAGTTCACAGTTCACAGTTCACAGTTCACAGTTCACAGTTCACAGTTCACAGTTCACAGTTCACAGTTCACAGTTCTCAGTTCACAGTTCCCAGTTCCCAGTTCCCAGTTCCCAGTTCCCAGTTCCCAGTTCCCAGTTCGCAGGTCACAGTTCACATTTCACAGTTCACTGTCTTCATTTCATACTTCACAGTTCGCAGTTCACAGTTCACAGTTCACAGTTCACTGTTCACATTTCACAGTTCACTGTCTTCATTTCATACTTCACAGTTCGCAGTTCACAGTTCACAGTTCACAGTTCACAGTTCACTGTTCACAGTTTACAGTTCTCAGTTTACAGTTCTCAGTTCACACTTGACAGTTCACAGGTCACAGGTCACAGTTCACAGTTCACAGTCCACAGTTCACTGTTCACAGATCACAGTTCACAGATCACAGTCTTCATTTCACACTTCACACGTCACAGTGCACAGTTCACAGTCCACAGTTCACTGTTCACAAATCACAGTTCACACTTCACAGTTCACAGTTCACAGTCCACAGATCACAGTTCACAGACTTTATTTCACACTTCACAGTTCGCAGTTCACAGTTCACAGTTCACAGTTCACAGTTCACAGTTCACAGTTCACAGTTCACAGTTCACAGTTCACAGTTCACAGTTCACAGTTCACTGTTCACAGTTTACAGTTCTCAGTTTACAGTCCACAGTTCACTATTCACAGTTCACAGTTCACAGTTCACAGTTCACAGTTCACAGTTCACTGTTCACAGTTTACAGTTCTCAGTTTACAGTCCACAGTTCACTATTCACAGGTCACAGTTCTCAGTTCACAGATCACAGTTCACAGTCTTCATTTCACACTTCACAGTTCGCAGTTCGCAGTTCACAGTTCACAGTTCACAGTTCACAGTTCTCAGTTCACAGTCACAGTTCACAGATCACAGTTCACAGTCTTCATTTCACACTTCAGTCTTCACAGGGCACAGTTCACAGTTCACAGTCTTCATTTCACAATTCACAGTTCGCAGTTCACAGTTCACAGATCACACTTGACAGTTCACAGTTCACAGATCACTGTTCACAGACTTTATTTCACAATTCAGTTCTCACAGTTCACAGTTCACAGTTCACAGTCCGCAGTTCACTGTTCACTGATCATAGTTCACAGTTCACAGTTCACAGTTCACAGTTCACAGTTCACAGTTCACAGTTCACAGTTCACAGTTCACAGTTCACAGTTCACAGTTCACAGTTCACAGTTCACAGTTCACAGTTCACAGTTCACAGTTCACAGTTCACAGTTCACAGTTCACAGTTCACAGTTCACAGTTCACAGTTCACAGTTCACAGTTCACAGTTCACAGTTCACAGTTCACAGTTCACAGTTCACAGTTCACAGTTCACAGTTCACAGTTCACAGTTCACAGTTCACAGTTCACAGTTCACAGTTCACAGTTCACAGTTCACAGTTCACAGTTCACAGTTCACAGTTCACAGTTCACAGTTCACAGTTCACAGTTCACAGTTCACAGTTCACAGTTCACAGTTCACAGTTCACAGTTCACAGTTCACAGTTCACAGTTCACAGTTCACAGTTCTCAGTTCACAGTTCCCAGTTCCCAGTTCCCAGTTCCCAGTTCCCAGTTCGCAGGTCACAGTTCACATTTCACAGTTCACTGTCTTCATTTCATACTTCACAGTTCGCAGTTCACAGTTCACAGTTCACAGTTCACTGTTCACAGTTTACAGTTCTCAGTTTACAGTTCTCAGTTCACACTTGACAGTTCACAGGTCACAGGTCACAGTTCACAGTTCACAGTCCACAGTTCACTGTTCACAGATCACAGTTCACAGATCACAGTCTTCATTTCACACTTCACACGTCACAGTGCACAGTTCACAGTCCACAGTTCACTGTTCACAAATCACAGTTCACACTTCACAGTTCACAGTTCACAGTCCACAGATCACAGTTCACAGACTTTATTTCACACTTCACAGTTCGCAGTTCACAGTTCACAGTTCACAGTTCACAGTTCACAGTTCACAGTTCACAGTTCACAGTTCACAGTTCACTGTTCACAGTTTACAGTTCTCAGTTTACAGTCCACAGTTCACTTTTCACAGTTCACAGTTCACAGTTCACAGTTCACAGTTCACTGTTCACAGTTTACAGTTCTCAGTTTACAGTCCACAGTTCACTATTCACAGGTCACAGTTCTCAGTTCACAGATCACAGTTCACAGTCTTCATTTCACACTTCACAGTTCGCAGTTCGCAGTTCACAGTTCACAGTTCACAGTTCACAGTTCTCAGTTCACAGTCACAGTTCACAGATCACAGTTCACAGTCTTCATTTCACACTTCAGTCTTCACAGGGCACAGTTCACAGTTCACAGTCTTCATTTCACAATTCACAGTTCGCAGTTCACAGTTCACAGATCACACTTGACAGTTCACAGTTCACAGATCACTGTTCACAGACTTTATTTCACAATTCAGTTTTCACAGTTCACAGTTCACAGTTCACAGTCCGCAGTTCACTGTTCACTGATCATAGTTCACAGTTCACAGTTCACAGTTCACAGTTCACAGTTCACAGTTCACAGTTCACAGTTCACAGTTCACAGTTCACAGTTCACAGTTCACAGTTCACAGTTCACAGTTCACAGTTCACAGTTCACAGTTCACAGTTCACAGTTCACAGTTCACAGTTCACAGTTCACAGTTCACAGTTCACAGTTCACAGTTCACAGTTCACAGTTCACAGTTCACAGTTCACAGTTCACAGTTCACAGTTCGCAGTTCGCAGTTCGCAGTTCGCAGTTCGCAGTTCGCAGTTCGCAGTTCGCAGTTCGCAGTTCGCAGTTCGCAGTTCACAGTTCCCAGTTCACAGATCACAGATCACAGATCACAGTTCACAGTTCACAGTTCACAGTTCACAGTTCACAGTTCACAGTTCACAGATCACAGTTCACAGTTCACAGTTCACAGTTCACAGATCACAGTTCACAGATCACAGTTCACAGTTCACAGTTCACAGTTCACAGTTCACAGTTCACAGTTCACAGTTCACAGTTCACAGTTCACAGTTCACAGTTCACAGTTCACAGTTCACAGTTCACAGTTCACAGTTCACAGTTCACAGTTCACAGTTCACAGTTCACAGTTCACAGTTCACAGTTCACAGTTCACAGTTCACAGTTCACAGTTCACAGTTCACAGTTCACAGTTCACAGTTCACAGTTCACAGTTCACAGTTCACAGTTCACAGTTCACAGTTCACAGTTCACAGTTCACAGTTCACAGTTCACAGTTCACAGTTCACAGTTCACAGTTCACAGTTCACAGTTCACAGTTCACAGTTCACAGTTCACAGTTCACAGTTCACAGTTCACAGTTCACAGTTCACAGTTCACAGTTCACAGTTCACAGTTCACAGTTCACAGTTCACAGTTCACAGTTCACAGTTCACAGTTCACAGTTCACAGTTCACAGTTCACAGTTCACAGTTCACAGTTCACAGTTCACAGTTCACAGTTCACAGTTCACAGTTCACAGTTCACAGTTCACAGTTCACAGTTCACAGTTCACAGTTCACAGTTCACTGTTCACAGTTCACAGTTCACAGTTCACAGTTCTCAGTTCACAGTCACAGTTCACAGATCACAGTTCACAGTCTTCATTGCACACTTCAGTCTTCACAGGGCACAGTTCACAGTTCACAGTCTTCATTTCACACTTCAGTCTTCACAGGGCACAGTTCACAGTTCACAGTCTTCATTTCACAATTCACAGTTCGCAGTTCACAGTTCACAGATCACACTTGACAGTTCACAGTTCACAGATCACTGTTCACAGACTTTATTTCACAATTCAGTTTTCACAGTTCACAGTTCACAGTTCACAGTCCGCAGTTCACTGTTCACTGATCATACTTCACAGTTCACAGTTCACAGTTCACAGTTCACAGTTCACAGTTCACAGTTCACAGTTCACAGTTCACAGTTCACAGTTCACAGTTCACAGTTCACAGTTCACAGTTCACAGTTCACAGTTCACAGTTCACAGTTCACAGTTCACAGTTCACAGTTCACAGTTCACAGTTCACAGTTCACAGTTCACAGTTCACAGTTCACAGTTCACAGTTCACAGTTCCCAGTTCCCAGTTCCCAGTTCCCAGTTCCCAGTTCCCAGTTCCCAGTTCGCAGGTCACAGTTCACATTTCACAGTTCACTGTCTTCATTTCATACTTCACAGTTCGCAGTTCACAGTTCACAGTTCACAGTTCACTGTTCACAGTTTACAGTTCTCAGTTTACAGTTCTCAGTTCACACTTGACAGTTCACAGGTCACAGGTCACAGTTCACAGTTCACAGTCCACAGTTCACTGTTCACAGATCACAGTTCACAGATCACAGTCTTCATTTCACACTTCACACTTCACAGTGCACAGTTCACAGTCCACAGTTCACTGTTCACAAATCACAGTTCACAGTTCACAGTTCACAGTTCACAGTTCACAGTTCACAGTTCACAGTTCACAGTTCACAGTTCACAGTTCACAGTTCACAGTTCACAGTTCACAGTTCACAGTTCACAGTTCACAGTTCACAGTTCACAGTTCACAGTTCACAGTTCACAGTTCACAGTTCACAGTTCACAGTTCACAGTTCACAGTTCACAGTTCACAGTTCACAGTTCACAGTTCACAGTTCACAGTTCACAGTTCACAGTTCACAGTTCACAGTTCACAGTTCACAGTTCACAGATCACAGTTCACAGTTCACAGTTCACAGTTCACAGTTCACAGTTCACAGTTCACAGTTCACAGTTCACAGTTCACAGTTCACAGTTCACAGTTCACAGTTCACAGTTCACAGTTCACAGTTCACAGTTCACAGTTCACAGTTCACAGTTCACAGTTCACAGTTCACAGTTCACAGTTCACAGTTCACAGTTCACAGTTCACAGTTCACAGTTCACAGTTCACAGTTCACAGTTCACAGTTCACAGTTCACAGTTCACAGTTCACAGTTCACAGTTCACAGTTCACAGTTCACAGTTCACAGTTCACAGTTCACAGTTCACAGTTCACAGTTCACAGTTCACAGTTCACAGTTCACAGTTCACAGTTCACAGTTCACAGTTCACAGTTCACAGTTCACAGTTCACAGTTCACAGTTCACAGTTCACAGTTCACAGTTCACAGTTCACAGTTCACAGTTCACAGTTCACAGTTCACAGTTCACAGTTCACAGTTCACAGTTCACAGTTCACAGTTCACAGTTCACAGTTCACAGTTCACAGTTCACAGTTCACAGTTCACAGTTCACAGTTCACAGTTCACAGTTCACAGTTCACAGTTCACAGTTCACAGTTCACAGTTCACAGTTCACAGTTCTCAGTTCACAGTCACAGTTCACAGATCACAGTTCACAGTCTTCATTTCACACTTCAGTCTTCACAGGGCACAGTTCACAGTTCACAGTCTTCATTTCACAATTCACAGTTCGCAGTTCACAGTTCACAGATCACACTTGACAGTTCACAGTTCACAGATCACTGTTCACAGACTTTATTTCACAATTCAGTTTTCACAGTTCACAGTTCACAGTTCACAGTCCGCAGTTCACTGTTCACTGATCATACTTCACAGTTCACAGTTCACAGTTCACAGTTCACAGTTCACAGTTCACAGTTCACAGTTCACAGTTCACAGTTCACAGTTCACAGTTCACAGTTCACAGTTCACAGTTCACAGTTCACAGTTCACAGTTCACAGTTCACAGTTCACAGTTCACAGTTCACAGTTCACAGTTCACAGTTCACAGTTCACAGTTCACAGTTCACAGTTCACAGTTCACAGTTCACAGTTCCCAGTTCCCAGTTCCCAGTTCCCAGTTCCCAGTTCCCAGTTCGCAGGTCACAGTTCACATTTCACAGTTCACTGTCTTCATTTCATACTTCACAGTTCGCAGTTCACAGTTCACAGTTCACAGTTCACTGTTCACAGTTTACAGTTCTCAGTTTACAGTTCTCAGTTCACACTTGACAGTTCACAGGTCACAGGTCACAGTTCACAGTTCACAGTCCACAGTTCACTGTTCACAGATCACAGTTCACAGATCACAGTCTTCATTTCACACTTCACACTTCACAGTGCACAGTTCACAGTCCACAGTTCACTGCTCACAAATCACAGTTCACACTTCACAGTTCACAGTTCACAGTCCACAGATCACAGTTCACAGACTATATTTCACACTTCACAGTTCGCAGTTCACAGTTCACAGTTCACAGTTCACAGTTCACAGTTCACAGTTCACAGTTCACAGTTCACAGTTCACAGTTCACTGTTCACAGTTTACAGTTCTCAGTTTACAGTCCACAGTTCACTATTCACAGTTCACAGTTCACAGTTCACAGTTCACAGTTCACAGTTCACTGTTCACAGTTTACAGTTCTCAGTTTACAGTCCACAGTTCACTATTCACAGGTCACAGTTCTCAGTTCACAGATCACAGTTCACAGTCTTCATTTCACACTTCACAGTTCGCAGTTCGCAGTTCACAGTTCACAGTTCACAGTTCACAGTTCTCAGTTCACAGTCACAGTTCACAGATCACAGTTCACAGTCTTCATTTCACACTTCAGTCTTCACAGGGCACAGTTCACAGTTCACAGTCTTCATTTCACAATTCACAGTTCGCAGTTCACAGTTCACAGATCACACTTGACAGTTCACAGTTCACAGATCACTGTTCACAGACTTTATTTCACAATTCAGTTTTCACAGTTCACAGTTCACAGTTCACAGTCCGCAGTTCACTGTTCACTGATCATAGTTCACAGTTCACAGTTCACAGTTCACAGTTCACAGTTCACAGTTCACAGTTCACAGTTCACAGTTCACAGTTCACAGTTCACAGTTCACAGTTCACAGTTCACAGTTCACAGTTCACAGTTCACAGTTCACAGTTCACAGTTCACAGTTCACAGTTCACAGTTCACAGTTCACAGTTCACAGTTCACAGTTCACAGTTCACAGTTCACAGTTCACAGTTCACAGTTCACAGTTCACAGTTCACAGTTCACAGTTCACAGTTCACAGTTCACAGTTCACAGTTCACAGTTCTCAGTTCACAGTCACAGTTCACAGATCACAGTTCACAGTCTTCATTTCACACTTCAGTCTTCACAGGGCACAGTTCTCAGTTTACAGTCCACAGTTCACTATTCACAGTTCACAGTTCTCAGTTCACAGATCACAGTTCACAGTCTTCATTTCACACTTCACAGTTCGCAGTTCGCAGTTCACAGTTCACAGTTCACAGTTCACAGTTCTCAGTTCACAGTCACAGTTCACAGATCACAGTTCACAGTCTTCATTGCACACTTCAGTCTTCACAGGGCACAGTTCACAGTTCACAGTCTTCATTTCACAATTCACAGTTCGCAGTTCACAGTTCACAGATCACACTTGACAGTTCACAGTTCACAGATCACTGTTCACAGACTTTATTTCACAATTCAGTTTTCACAGTTCACAGTTCACAGTTCACAGTCCGCAGTTCACTGTTCACTGATCATAGTTCACAGTTCACAGTTCACAGTTCACAGTTCACAGTTCACAGTTCACAGTTCACAGTTCACAGTTCACAGTTCACAGTTCACAGTTCACAGTTCACAGTTCACAGTTCACAGTTCACAGTTCACAGTTCACAGTTCACAGTTCACAGTTCACAGTTCACAGTTCACAGTTCACAGTTCACAGTTCACAGTTCACAGTTCACAGTTCACAGTTCACAGTTCACAGTTCACAGTTCACAGTTCACAGTTCACAGTTCACAGTTCACAGTTCACAGTTCACAGTTCACAGTTCACAGTTCACAGTTCACAGTTCACAGTTCACAGTTCACAGTTCACAGTTCACAGTTCACAGTTCACAGTTCACAGTTCACAGTTCACAGTTCACAGTTCACAGTTCACAGTTCACAGTTCACAGTTCACAGTTCACAGTTCACAGTTCACAGTTCACAGTTCACAGTTCACAGTTCACAGTTCACAGTTCACAGTTCACAGTTCACAGTTCACAGTTCACAGTTCACAGTTCACAGTTCACAGTTCACAGTTCACAGTTCACAGTTCACAGTTCACAGTTCACAGTTCACAGTTCACAGTTCACAGTTCACAGTTCACAGTTCACAGTTCACAGTTCACAGTTCACAGTTCACAGTTCACAGTTCACAGTTCACAGTTCACAGTTCACAGTTCACAGTTCACAGTTCACAGTTCACAGTTCACAGTTCACAGTTCACAGTTCACAGTTCACAGTTCACAGTTCACAGTTCACAGTTCACAGTTCACAGTTCACAGTTCACAGTTCACAGTTCACAGTTCACTATTCACAGTTCACAGTTCACAGTTCACAGTTCACAGTTCACAGTTCACAGTTCACAGTTCACAGTTCACAGTTCACAGTTCACAGTTCACAGTTCACAGTTCACAGTTCACAGTTCACAGTTCACAGTTCACAGTTCACAGTTCACAGTTCACAGTTCACAGTTCACAGTTCACAGTTCACAGTTCACAGTTCACAGTTCACAGTTCACAGTTCACAGTTCACAGTTCACAGTTCACAGTTCACAGTTCACAGTTCACAGTTCACAGTTCACAGTTCACAGTTCACAGTTCACAGTTCACAGTTCACAGTTCACAGTTCACAGTTCACAGTTCACAGTTCACAGTTCACAGTTCACAGTTCACAGTTCACAGTTCACAGTTCACAGTTCACAGTTCACAGTTCACAGTTCACAGTTCACAGTTCACAGTTCACAGTTCACAGTTCACAGTTCACAGTTCACAGTTCACAGTTCACAGTTCACAGTTCACAGTTCACAGTTCACAGTTCACAGTTCACAGTTCACAGTTCACAGTTCACAGTTCACAGTTCACAGTTCACAGTTCACAGTTCACAGTTCACAGTTCTCAGTTCACAGTCACAGTTCACAGATCACAGTTCACAGTCTTCATTTCACACTTCAGTCTTCACAGGGCACAGTTCTCAGTTTACAGTCCACAGTTCACTATTCACAGTTCACAGTTCTCAGTTCACAGATCACAGTTCACAGTCTTCATTTCACACTTCACAGTTCGCAGTTCGCAGTTCACAGTTCACAGTTCACAGTTCACAGTTCTCAGTTCACAGTCACAGTTCACAGATCACAGTTCACAGTCTTCATTGCACACTTCAGTCTTCACAGGGCACAGTTCACAGTTCACAGTCTTCATTTCACAATTCACAGTTCGCAGTTCACAGTTCACAGATCACACTTGACAGTTCACAGTTCACAGATCACTGTTCACAGACTTTATTTCACAATTCAGTTTTCACAGTTCACAGTTCACAGTTCACAGTCCGCAGTTCACTGTTCACTGATCATAGTTCACAGTTCACAGTTCACAGTTCACAGTTCACAGTTCACAGTTCACAGTTCACAGTTCACAGTTCACAGTTCACAGTTCACAGTTCACAGTTCACAGTTCACAGTTCACAGTTCACAGTTCACAGTTCACAGTTCACAGTTCACAGTTCACAGTTCACAGTTCACAGTTCACAGTTCACAGTTCACAGTTCACAGTTCACAGTTCACAGTTCACAGTTCACAGTTCACAGTTCACAGTTCACAGTTCACAGTTCACAGTTCACAGTTCACAGTTCACAGTTCACAGTTCACAGTTCACAGTTCACAGTTCACAGTTCACAGTTCACAGTTCACAGTTCACAGTTCACAGTTCACAGTTCACAGTTCACAGTTCACAGTTCACAGTTCACAGTTCACAGTTCACAGTTCACAGTTCACAGTTCACAGTTCACAGTTCACAGTTCACAGTTCACAGTTCACAGTTCACAGTTCACAGTTCACAGTTCACAGTTCACAGTTCACAGTTCACAGTTCACAGTTCACAGTTCACAGTTCACAGTTCACAGTTCACAGTTCACAGTTCACAGTTCACAGTTCACAGTTCACAGTTCACAGTTCACAGTTCACAGTTCACAGTTCACAGTTCACAGTTCACAGTTCACAGTTCACAGTTCACAGTTCACAGTTCACAGTTCACAGTTCACAGTTCACAGTTCACAGTTCACAGTTCACAGTTCACAGTTCACAGTTCACAGTTCACAGTTCACAGTTCACAGTTCACAGTTCACAGTTCACAGTTCACAGTTCACAGTTCACAGTTCACAGTTCACAGTTCACAGTTCACAGTTCACAGTTCACAGTTCACAGTTCACAGTTCACAGTTCACAGTTCACAGTTCACAGTTCACAGTTCACAGTTCACAGTTCACAGTTCACAGTTCACAGTTCACAGTTCACAGTTCACAGTTCACAGTTCACAGTTCACAGTTCACAGTTCACAGTTCACAGTTCACAGTTCACAGTTCACAGTTCACAGTTCACAGTTCACAGTTCACAGTTCACAGTTCACAGTTCACAGTTCACAGTTCACAGTTCACAGTTCACAGTTCACAGTTCACAGTTCACAGTTCACAGTTCACAGTTCACAGTTCACAGTTCACAGTTCACAGTTCACAGTTCACAGTTCACAGTTCACAGTTCACAGTTCACAGTTCACAGTTCACAGTTCACAGTTCACAGTTCACAGTTCACAGTTCACAGTTCACAGTTCACAGTTCACAGTTCACAGTTCACAGTTCACAGTTCACAGTTCACAGTTCACAGTTCACAGTTCACAGTTCACAGTTCACAGTTCACAGTTCACAGTTCACAGTTCACAGTTCACAGTTCACAGTTCACAGTTCACAGTTCACAGTTCACAGTTCACAGTTCACAGTTCACAGTTCACAGTTCACAGTTCACAGTTCACAGTTCACAGTTCACAGTTCACAGTTCACAGTTCACAGTTCACAGTTCACAGTTCCCAGTTCCCAGTTCCCAGTTCCCAGTTCGCAGGTCACAGTTCACATTTCACAGTTCACTGTCTTCATTTCATACTTCACAGTTCGCAGTTCACAGTTCACAGTTCACAGTTCACTGTTCACAGTTTACAGTTCTCAGTTTACAGTTCTCAGTTTACAGTTCTCAGTTCACACTTGACAGTTCACAGGTCACAGGTCACAGTTCACAGTTCACAGTCCACAGTTCACTGTTCACAGATCACAGTTCACAGATCACAGTCTTCATTTCACACTTCACACGTCACAGTGCACAGTTCACAGTCCACAGATCACTGTTCACAAATCACAGTTCACACTTCACAGTTCACAGTTCACAGTCCACAGATCACAGTTCACAGACTTTATTTCACACTTCACAGTTCGCAGTTCACAGTTCACAGTTCACAGTTCACAGTTCACAGTTCACAGTTCACAGTTCACAGTTCACAGTTCACAGTTCACAGTTCACAGTTCACAGTTCACAGTTCACAGTTCACAGTTCACTGTTCACAGTTTACAGTTCTCAGTTTACAGTCCACAGTTCACTATTCACAGTTCACAGTTCACAGTTCACAGTTCACAGTTCACAGTTCACTGTTCACAGTTTACAGTTCTCAGTTTACAGTCCACAGTTCACTATTCACAGTTCACAGTTCTCAGTTCACAGATCACAGTTCACAGTCTTCATTTCACACTTCACAGTTCGCAGTTCGCAGTTCACAGTTCACAGTTCACAGTTCACAGTTCTCAGTTCACAGTCACAGTTCACAGATCACAGTTCACAGTCTTCATTGCACACTTCAGTCTTCACAGGGCACAGTTCACAGTTCACAGTCTTCATTTCACAATTCACAGTTCGCAGTTCACAGTTCACAGATCACACTTGACAGTTCACAGTTCACAGATCACTGTTCACAGACTTTATTTCACAATTCAGTTTTCACAGTTCACAGTTCACAGTTCACAGTCCGCAGTTCACTGTTCACTGATCATAGTTCACAGTTCACAGTTCACAGTTCACAGTTCACAGTTCACAGTTCACAGTTCACAGTTCACAGTTCACAGTTCACAGTTCACAGTTCACAGTTCACAGTTCACAGTTCACAGTTCACAGTTCACAGTTCACAGTTCACAGTTCACAGTTCACAGTTCACAGTTCACAGTTCACAGTTCACAGTTCACAGTTCACAGTTCACAGTTCACAGTTCACAGTTCACAGTTCACAGTTCACAGTTCACAGTTCACAGTTCACAGTTCACAGTTCACAGTTCACAGTTCACAGTTCACAGTTCACAGTTCACAGTTCACAGTTCACAGTTCACAGTTCACAGTTCACAGTTCACAGTTCACAGTTCACAGTTCACAGTTCACAGTTCACAGTTCACAGTTCACAGTTCACAGTTCACAGTTCACAGTTCACAGTTCACAGTTCACAGTTCACAGTTCACAGTTCACAGTTCACAGTTCACAGTTCACAGTTCACAGTTCACAGTTCACAGTTCACAGTTCACAGTTCACAGTTCACAGTTCACAGTTCACAGTTCACAGTTCACAGTTCACAGTTCACAGTTCACAGTTCACAGTTCACAGTTCACAGTTCACAGTTCACAGTTCACAGTTCACAGTTCACAGTTCACAGTTCACAGTTCACAGTTCACAGTTCACAGTTCACAGTTCACAGTTCACAGTTCACAGTTCACAGTTCACAGTTCACTATTCACAGTTCACAGTTCACAGTTCACAGTTCACAGTTCACAGTTCACAGTTCACAGTTCACAGTTCACAGTTCACAGTTCACAGTTCACAGTTCACAGTTCACAGTTCACAGTTCACAGTTCACAGTTCACAGTTCACAGTTCACAGTTCACAGTTCACAGTTCACAGTTCACAGTTCACAGTTCACAGTTCACAGTTCACAGTTCACAGTTCACAGTTCACAGTTCACAGTTCACAGTTCACAGTTCACAGTTCACAGTTCACAGTTCACAGTTCACAGTTCACAGTTCACAGTTCACAGTTCACAGTTCACAGTTCACAGTTCACAGTTCACAGTTCACAGTTCACAGTTCACAGTTCACAGTTCACAGTTCACAGTTCACAGTTCACAGTTCACAGTTCACAGTTCACAGTTCACAGTTCACAGTTCACAGTTCACAGTTCACAGTTCACAGTTCACAGTTCACAGTTCACAGTTCACAGTTCACAGTTCACAGTTCACAGTTCACAGTTCACAGTTCACAGTTCACAGTTCACAGTTCACAGTTCACAGTTCACAGTTCACAGTTCACAGTTCACAGTTCACAGTTCACAGTTCACAGTTCACAGTTCACAGTTCACAGTTCACAGTTCACAGTTCACAGTTCACAGTTCACAGTTCACAGTTCACAGTTCACAGTTCACAGTTCACAGTTCACAGTTCACAGTTCACAGTTCACAGTTCACAGTTCACAGTTCTCAGTTCACAGTCACAGTTCACAGATCACAGTTCACAGTCTTCATTTCACACTTCAGTCTTCACAGGGCACAGTTCTCAGTTTACAGTCCACAGTTCACTATTCACAGTTCACAGTTCTCAGTTCACAGATCACAGTTCACAGTCTTCATTTCACACTTCACAGTTCGCAGTTCGCAGTTCACAGTTCACAGTTCACAGTTCACAGTTCTCAGTTCACAGTCACAGTTCACAGATCACAGTTCACAGTCTTCATTGCACACTTCAGTCTTCACAGGGCACAGTTCACAGTTCACAGTCTTCATTTCACAATTCACAGTTCGCAGTTCACAGTTCACAGATCACACTTGACAGTTCACAGTTCACAGATCACTGTTCACAGACTTTATTTCACAATTCAGTTTTCACAGTTCACAGTTCACAGTTCACAGTCCGCAGTTCACTGTTCACTGATCATAGTTCACAGTTCACAGTTCACAGTTCACAGTTCACAGTTCACAGTTCACAGTTCACAGTTCACAGTTCACAGTTCACAGTTCACAGTTCACAGTTCACAGTTCACAGTTCACAGTTCACAGTTCACAGTTCACAGTTCACAGTTCACAGTTCACAGTTCACAGTTCACAGTTCACAGTTCACAGTTCACAGTTCACAGTTCACAGTTCACAGTTCACAGTTCACAGTTCACAGTTCACAGTTCACAGTTCACAGTTCACAGTTCACAGTTCACAGTTCACAGTTCACAGTTCACAGTTCACAGTTCACAGTTCACAGTTCACAGTTCACAGTTCACAGTTCACAGTTCACAGTTCACAGTTCACAGTTCACAGTTCACAGTTCACAGTTCACAGTTCACAGTTCACAGTTCACAGTTCACAGTTCACAGTTCACAGTTCACAGTTCACAGTTCACAGTTCACAGTTCACAGTTCACAGTTCACAGTTCACAGTTCACAGTTCACAGTTCACAGTTCACAGTTCACAGTTCACAGTTCACAGTTCACAGTTCACAGTTCACAGTTCACAGTTCACAGTTCACAGTTCACAGTTCACAGTTCACAGTTCACAGTTCACAGTTCACAGTTCACAGTTCACAGTTCACAGTTCACAGTTCACAGTTCACAGTTCACAGTTCACAGTTCACAGTTCACAGTTCACAGTTCACAGTTCACAGTTCACAGTTCACAGTTCACAGTTCACAGTTCACAGTTCACAGTTCACAGTTCACAGTTCACAGTTCACAGTTCACAGTTCACAGTTCACAGTTCACAGTTCACAGTTCACAGTTCACAGTTCACAGTTCACAGTTCACAGTTCACAGTTCACAGTTCACAGTTCACAGTTCACAGTTCACAGTTCACAGTTCACAGTTCACAGTTCACAGTTCACAGTTCACAGTTCACAGTTCACAGTTCACAGTTCACAGTTCACAGTTCACAGTTCACAGTTCACAGTTCACAGTTCACAGTTCACAGTTCACAGTTCACAGTTCACAGTTCACAGTTCACAGTTCACAGTTCACAGTTCACAGTTCACAGTTCACAGTTCACAGTTCACAGTTCACAGTTCACAGTTCACAGTTCACAGTTCACAGTTCACAGTTCACAGTTCACAGTTCACAGTTCACAGTTCACAGTTCACAGTTCACAGTTCACAGTTCACAGTTCACAGTTCACAGTTCACAGTTCACAGTTCACAGTTCACAGTTCACAGTTCACAGTTCACAGTTCACAGTTCACAGTTCACAGTTCACAGTTCACAGTTCACAGTTCACAGTTCACAGTTCACAGTTCACAGTTCACAGTTCACAGTTCACAGTTCACAGTTCACAGTTCACAGTTCACAGTTCACAGTTCACAGTTCACAGTTCACAGTTCACAGTTCACAGTTCACAGTTCACAGTTCACAGTCCACAGTCCACAGTCCACAGTCCACAGTCCACAGTTCACTATTCACAGTTCACAGTCCACAGTTCACAGTCCACAGTTCACTATTCACAGTTCACTATTCACAGTTCACAGTTCACAGTTCACAGTTCACAGTTCACAGTTCACAGTTCACAGTTCACAGTTCACAGTTCACAGTTCACAGTTCACAGTTCACAGTTCACAGTTCACAGTTCACAGTTCACAGTTCACAGTTCACAGTTCACAGTTCACAGTTCACAGTTCACAGTTCACAGTTCACAGTTCACAGTTCACAGTTCACAGTTCACAGTTCACAGTTCACAGTTCACAGTTCACAGTTCACAGTTCACAGTTCACAGTTCACAGTTCACAGTTCACAGTTCACAGTTCACAGTTCACAGTTCACAGTTCACAGTTCACAGTTCACAGTTCACAGTTCACAGTTCACAGTTCACAGTTCACAGTTCACAGTTCACAGTTCACAGTTCACAGTTCACAGTTCACAGTTCACAGTTCACAGTTCACAGTTCACAGTTCACAGTTCACAGTTCACAGTTCACAGTTCACAGTTCACAGTTCACAGTTCACAGTTCACAGTTCACAGTTCACAGTTCACAGTTCACAGTTCACAGTTCACAGTTCACAGTTCACAGTTCTCAGTTCACAGTCACAGTTCACAGATCACAGTTCACAGTCTTCATTTCACACTTCAGTCTTCACAGGGCACAGTTCTCAGTTTACAGTCCACAGTTCACTATTCACAGTTCACAGTTCTCAGTTCACAGATCACAGTTCACAGTCTTCATTTCACACTTCACAGTTCGCAGTTCGCAGTTCACAGTTCACAGTTCACAGTTCACAGTTCTCAGTTCACAGTCACAGTTCACAGATCACAGTTCACAGTCTTCATTGCACACTTCAGTCTTCACAGGGCACAGTTCACAGTTCACAGTCTTCATTTCACAATTCACAGTTCGCAGTTCACAGTTCACAGATCACACTTGACAGTTCACAGTTCACAGATCACTGTTCACAGACTTTATTTCACAATTCAGTTTTCACAGTTCACAGTGCACAGTTCACAGTCCGCAGTTCACTGTTCACTGATCATAGTTCACAGTTCACAGTTCACAGTTCACAGTTCACAGTTCACAGTTCACAGTTCACAGTTCACAGTTCACAGTTCACAGTTCACAGTTCACAGTTCACAGTTCACAGTTCACAGTTCACAGTTCACAGTTCACAGTTCACAGTTCACAGTTCACAGTTCACAGTTCACAGTTCACAGTTCACAGTTCACAGTTCACAGTTCACAGTTCACAGTTCACAGTTCACAGTTCACAGTTCACAGTTCACAGTTCACAGTTCACAGTTCACAGTTCACAGTTCACAGTTCACAGTTCACAGTTCACAGTTCACAGTTCACAGTTCACAGTTCACAGTTCACAGTTCACAGTTCACAGTTCACAGTTCACAGTTCACAGTTCACAGTTCACAGTTCACAGTTCACAGTTCACAGTTCACAGTTCACAGTTCACAGTTCACAGTTCACAGTTCACAGTTCACAGTTCACAGTTCACAGTTCACAGTTCACAGTTCACAGTTCACAGTTCACAGTTCACAGTTCACAGTTCACAGTTCACAGTTCACAGTTCACAGTTCACAGTTCACAGTTCACAGTTCACAGTTCACAGTTCACAGTTCACAGTTCACAGTTCACAGTTCACAGTTCACAGTTCACAGTTCACAGTTCACAGTTCACAGTTCACAGTTCACAGTTCACAGTTCACAGTTCACAGTTCACAGTTCACAGTTCACAGTTCACAGTTCCCAGTTCCCAGTTCCCAGTTCCCAGTTCGCAGGTCACAGTTCACATTTCACAGTTCACTGTCTTCATTTCATACTTCACAGTTCGCAGTTCACAGTTCACAGTTCACAGTTCACTGTTCACAGTTTACAGTTCTCAGTTTACAGTTCTCAGTTTACAGTTCTCAGTTCACACTTGACAGTTCACAGGTCACAGGTCACAGTTCACAGTTCACAGTCCACAGTTCACTGTTCACAGATCACAGTTCACAGATCACAGTCTTCATTTCACACTTCACACGTCACAGTGCACAGTTCACAGTCCACAGATCACTGTTCACAAATCACAGTTCACACTTCACAGTTCACAGTTCACAGTCCACAGATCACAGTTCACAGACTTTATTTCACACTTCACAGTTCGCAGTTCACAGTTCACAGTTCACAGTTCACAGTTCACAGTTCACAGTTCACAGTTCACAGTTCACAGTTCACAGTTCACAGTTCACAGTTCACAGTTCACAGTTCACTGTTCACAGTTTACAGTTCTCAGTTTACAGTCCACAGTTCACTATTCACAGTTCACAGTTCACAGTTCACAGTTCACAGTTCACAGTTCACTGTTCACAGTTTACAGTTCTCAGTTTACAGTCCACAGTTCACTATTCACAGTTCACAGTTCTCAGTTCACAGATCACAGTTCACAGTCTTCATTTCACACTTCACAGTTCGCAGTTCGCAGTTCACAGTTCACAGTTCACAGTTCACAGTTCTCAGTTCACAGTCACAGTTCACAGATCACAGTTCACAGTCTTCATTTCACACTTCAGTCTTCACAGGGCACAGTTCACAGTTCACAGTCTTCATTTCACAATTCACAGTTCGCAGTTCACAGTTCACAGATCACACTTGACAGTTCACAGTTCACAGATCACTGTTCACAGACTTTATTTCACAATTCAGTTTTCACAGTTCACAGTTCACAGTTCACAGTCCGCAGTTCACTGTTCACTGATCATAGTTCACAGTTCACAGTTCACAGTTCACAGTTCACAGTTCACAGTTCACAGTTCACAGTTCACAGTTCACAGTTCACAGTTCACAGTTCACAGTTCACAGTTCACAGTTCACAGTTCACAGTTCACAGTTCACAGTTCACAGTTCACAGTTCACAGTTCACAGTTCACAGTTCACAGTTCACAGTTCACAGTTCACAGTTCACAGTTCACAGTTCACAGTTCACAGTTCACAGTTCACAGTTCACAGTTCACAGTTCACAGTTCACAGTTCACAGTTCACAGTTCACAGTTCACAGTTCACAGTTCACAGTTCACAGTTCACAGTTCACAGTTCACAGTTCACAGTTCACAGTTCACAGTTCACAGTTCACAGTTCACAGTTCACAGTTCACAGTTCACAGTTCACAGTTCACAGTTCACAGTTCACAGTTCACAGTTCACAGTTCACAGTTCACAGTTCACAGTTCACAGTTCACAGTTCACAGTTCACAGTTCACAGTTCACAGTTCACAGTTCACAGTCCACAGTCCACAGTCCACAGTCCACAGTCCACAGTTCACTATTCACAGTTCACAGTCCACAGTTCACAGTCCACAGTTCACTATTCACAGTTCACTATTCACAGTTCACAGTTCACAGTTCACAGTTCACAGTTCACAGTTCACAGTTCACAGTTCACAGTTCACAGTTCACAGTTCACAGTTCACAGTTCACAGTTCACAGTTCACAGTTCACAGTTCACAGTTCACAGTTCACAGTTCACAGTTCACAGTTCACAGTTCACAGTTCACAGTTCACAGTTCACAGTTCACAGTTCACAGTTCACAGTTCACAGTTCACAGTTCACAGTTCACAGTTCACAGTTCACAGTTCACAGTTCACAGTTCACAGTTCACAGTTCACAGTTCACAGTTCACAGTTCACAGTTCACAGTTCACAGTTCACAGTTCACAGTTCACAGTTCACAGTTCACAGTTCACAGTTCACAGTTCACAGTTCACAGTTCACAGTTCACAGTTCACAGTTCACAGTTCACAGTTCACAGTTCACAGTTCACAGTTCACAGTTCACAGTTCACAGTTCACAGTTCACAGTTCACAGTTCACAGTTCACAGTTCACAGTTCACAGTTCACAGTTCACAGTTCACAGTTCACAGTTCACAGTTCACAGTTCACAGTTCTCAGTTCACAGTCACAGTTCACAGATCACAGTTCACAGTCTTCATTTCACACTTCAGTCTTCACAGGGCACAGTTCTCAGTTTACAGTCCACAGTTCACTATTCACAGTTCACAGTTCTCAGTTCACAGATCACAGTTCACAGTCTTCATTTCACACTTCACAGTTCGCAGTTCGCAGTTCACAGTTCACAGTTCACAGTTCACAGTTCTCAGTTCACAGTCACAGTTCACAGATCACAGTTCACAGTCTTCATTGCACACTTCAGTCTTCACAGGGCACAGTTCACAGTTCACAGTCTTCATTTCACAATTCACAGTTCGCAGTTCACAGTTCACAGATCACACTTGACAGTTCACAGTTCACAGATCACTGTTCACAGACTTTATTTCACAATTCAGTTTTCACAGTTCACAGTGCACAGTTCACAGTCCGCAGTTCACTGTTCACTGATCATAGTTCACAGTTCACAGTTCACAGTTCACAGTTCACAGTTCACAGTTCACAGTTCACAGTTCACAGTTCACAGTTCACAGTTCACAGTTCACAGTTCACAGTTCACAGTTCACAGTTCACAGTTCACAGTTCACAGTTCACAGTTCACAGTTCACAGTTCACAGTTCACAGTTCACAGTTCACAGTTCACAGTTCACAGTTCACAGTTCACAGTTCACAGTTCACAGTTCACAGTTCACAGTTCACAGTTCACAGTTCACAGTTCACAGTTCACAGTTCACAGTTCACAGTTCACAGTTCACAGTTCACAGTTCACAGTTCACAGTTCACAGTTCACAGTTCACAGTTCACAGTTCACAGTTCACAGTTCACAGTTCACAGTTCACAGTTCACAGTTCACAGTTCACAGTTCACAGTTCACAGTTCACAGTTCACAGTTCACAGTTCACAGTTCACAGTTCACAGTTCACAGTTCACAGTTCACAGTTCACAGTTCACAGTTCACAGTTCACAGTTCACAGTTCACAGTTCACAGTTCACAGTTCACAGTTCACAGTTCACAGTTCACAGTTCACAGTTCACAGTTCACAGTTCACAGTTCACAGTTCACAGTTCACAGTTCACAGTTCACAGTTCACAGTTCACAGTTCACAGTTCACAGTTCACAGTTCACAGTTCCCAGTTCCCAGTTCCCAGTTCCCAGTTCGCAGGTCACAGTTCACATTTCACAGTTCACTGTCTTCATTTCATACTTCACAGTTCGCAGTTCACAGTTCACAGTTCACAGTTCACTGTTCACAGTTTACAGTTCTCAGTTTACAGTTCTCAGTTTACAGTTCTCAGTTCACACTTGACAGTTCACAGGTCACAGGTCACAGTTCACAGTTCACAGTCCACAGTTCACTGTTCACAGATCACAGTTCACAGATCACAGTCTTCATTTCACACTTCACACGTCACAGTGCACAGTTCACAGTCCACAGATCACTGTTCACAAATCACAGTTCACACTTCACAGTTCACAGTTCACAGTCCACAGATCACAGTTCACAGACTTTATTTCACACTTCACAGTTCGCAGTTCACAGTTCACAGTTCACAGTTCACAGTTCACAGTTCACAGTTCACAGTTCACAGTTCACAGTTCACAGTTCACAGTTCACAGTTCACAGTTCACAGTTCACTGTTCACAGTTTACAGTTCTCAGTTTACAGTCCACAGTTCACTATTCACAGTTCACAGTTCACAGTTCACAGTTCACAGTTCACAGTTCACTGTTCACAGTTTACAGTTCTCAGTTTACAGTCCACAGTTCACTATTCACAGTTCACAGTTCTCAGTTCACAGATCACAGTTCACAGTCTTCATTTCACACTTCACAGTTCGCAGTTCGCAGTTCACAGTTCACAGTTCACAGTTCACAGTTCTCAGTTCACAGTCACAGTTCACAGATCACAGTTCACAGTCTTCATTTCACACTTCAGTCTTCACAGGGCACAGTTCACAGTTCACAGTCTTCATTTCACAATTCACAGTTCGCAGTTCACAGTTCACAGATCACACTTGACAGTTCACAGTTCACAGATCACTGTTCACAGACTTTATTTCACAATTCAGTTTTCACAGTTCACAGTTCACAGTTCACAGTCCGCAGTTCACTGTTCACTGATCATAGTTCACAGTTCACAGTTCACAGTTCACAGTTCACAGTTCACAGTTCACAGTTCACAGTTCACAGTTCACAGTTCACAGTTCACAGTTCACAGTTCACAGTTCACAGTTCACAGTTCACAGTTCACAGTTCACAGTTCACAGTTCACAGTTCACAGTTCACAGTTCACAGTTCACAGTTCACAGTTCACAGTTCACAGTTCACAGTTCACAGTTCACAGTTCACAGTTCACAGTTCACAGTTCACAGTTCACAGTTCACAGTTCACAGTTCACAGTTCACAGTTCACAGTTCACAGTTCACAGTTCACAGTTCACAGTTCACAGTTCACAGTTCACAGTTCACAGTTCACAGTTCACAGTTCACAGTTCACAGTTCACAGTTCACAGTTCACAGTTCACAGTTCACAGTTCACAGTTCACAGTTCACAGTTCACAGTTCACAGTTCACAGTTCACAGTTCACAGTTCACAGTTCACAGTTCACAGTTCACAGTTCACAGTTCACAGTTCACAGTTCACAGTTCACAGTTCACAGTTCACAGTTCACAGTTCACAGTTCACAGTTCACAGTTCACAGTTCACAGTTCACAGTTCACAGTTCACAGTTCACAGTTCACAGTTCACAGTTCACAGTTCACAGTTCACAGTTCACAGTTCACAGTTCACAGTTCACAGTTCACAGTTCACAGTTCACAGTTCACAGTTCACAGTTCACAGTTCACAGTTCACTGTTCACAGTTCACAGTTCACAGTTCACAGTTCACAGTTCACAGTTCACAGTTCACTGTTCACAGTTCACAGTTCACAGTTCACAGTTCACAGTTCACAGTTCACAGTTCACAGTTCACAGTTCACAGTTCACAGTTCACAGTTCACAGTTCACAGTTCACAGTTCACAGTTCACAGTTCACAGTTCACAGTTCACAGTTCACAGTTCACAGTTCACAGTTCACAGTTCACAGTTCACAGTTCACAGTTCACAGTTCACAGTTCACAGTTCACAGTTCACAGTTCACAGTTCACAGTTCACAGTTCACAGTTCACAGTTCACAGTTCACAGTTCACAGTTCACAGTTCACAGTTCACAGTTCACAGTTCACAGTTCACAGTTCACAGTTCACAGTTCACAGTTCACAGTTCACAGTTCACAGTTCACAGTTCACAGTCACAGTTCACAGTCTTCATTTCACACTTCAGTCTTCACAGGGCACAGTTCACAGTTCACAGTCTTCATTTCACAATTCACAGTTCGCAGTTCACAGTTCACAGATCACACTTGACAGTTCACAGTTCACAGATCACTGTTCACAGACTTTATTTCACAATTCAGTTTTCACAGTTCACAGTTCACAGTTCACAGTCCGCAGTTCACTGTTCACTGATCATAGTTCACAGTTCACAGTTCACAGTTCACAGTTCACAGTTCACAGTTCACAGTTCACAGTTCACAGTTCACAGTTCACAGTTCACAGTTCACAGTTCACAGTTCACAGTTCACAGTTCACAGTTCACAGTTCACAGTTCACAGTTCACAGTTCACAGTTCACAGTTCACAGTTCACAGTTCACAGTTCACAGTTCACAGTTCCCAGTTCCCAGTTCCCAGTTCCCAGTTCCCAGTTCCCAGTTCCCAGTTCGCAGGTCACAGTTCACATTTCACAGTTCACTGTCTTCATTTCATACTTCACAGTTCGCAGTTCACAGTTCACAGTTCACAGTTCACTGTTCACAGTTTACAGTTCTCAGTTTACAGTTCTCAGTTCACACTTGACAGTTCACAGGTCACAGGTCACAGTTCACAGTTCACAGTTCACAGTTCACAGTTCACAGTTCACAGTTCACAGTTCACAGTTCACAGTTCACAGTTCACAGTTCACAGTTCACAGTTCACAGTTCACAGTTCACAGTTCACAGTTCACAGTTCACAGTTCACAGTTCACAGTTCACAGTTCACAGTTCACAGTTCACAGTTCACAGTTCACAGTTCACAGTTCACAGTTCACAGTTCACAGTTCACAGTTCACAGTTCACAGTTCACAGTTCACAGTTCACAGTTCACAGTTCACAGTTCACAGTCACAGTTCACAGATCACAGTTCACAGTCTTCATTTCACACTTCAGTCTTCACAGGGCACAGTTCACAGTTCACAGTCTTCATTTCACAATTCACAGTTCGCAGTTCACAGTTCACAGATCACACTTGACAGTTCACAGTTCACAGATCACTGTTCACAGACTTTATTTCACAATTCAGTTTTCACAGTTCACAGTTCACAGTTCACAGTCCGCAGTTCACTGTTCACTGATCATAGTTCACAGTTCACAGTTCACAGTTCACAGTTCACAGTTCACAGTTCACAGTTCACAGTTCACAGTTCACAGTTCACAGTTCACAGTTCACAGTTCACAGTTCACAGTTCACAGTTCACAGTTCACAGTTCACAGTTCACAGTTCACAGTTCACAGTTCACAGTTCACAGTTCACAGTTCACAGTTCACAGTTCACAGTTCACAGTTCACAGTTCACAGTTCACAGTTCCCAGTTCCCAGTTCCCAGTTCCCAGTTCCCAGTTCCCAGTTCCCAGTTCGCAGGTCACAGTTCACATTTCACAGTTCACTGTCTTCATTTCATACTTCACAGTTCGCAGTTCACAGTTCACAGTTCACAGTTCACTGTTCACAGTTTACAGTTCTCAGTTTACAGTTCTCAGTTCACACTTGACAGTTCACAGGTCACAGGTCACAGTTCACAGTTCACAGTTCACAGTCCACAGTTCACTGTTCACAGATCACAGTTCACAGATCACAGTCTTCATTTCACACTTCACACTTCACAGTGCACAGTTCACAGTCCACAGTTCACTGTTCACAAATCACAGTTCACACTTCACAGTTCACAGTTCACAGTCCACAGATCACAGTTCACAGACTTTATTTCACACTTCACAGTTCGCAGTTCACAGTTCACAGTTCACAGTTCACAGTTCACAGTTCACAGTTCACAGTTCACAGTTCACAGTTCACTGTTCACAGACTTTATTTCACAATTCAGTTTTCACAGTTCACAGTTCACAGTTCACAGTCCGCAGTTCACTGTTCAGTGATCATAGTTCACAGTTCACAGTTCACAGTTCACAGTTCACAGTTCACAGTTCACAGTTCACTGTTCACAGACTTTATTTCACAATTCAGTTTTCACAGTTCACAGTTCACAGTTCACAGTCCGCAGTTCACTGTTCACTGATCATAGTTCACAGTTCACAGTTCACAGTTCACAGTTCACAGTTCACAGTTCTCAGTTCACAGTTCACAGTTCACAGTTCACAGTTCACAGTTCACAGTTCACAGTTCACAGTTCACAGTTCACAGTTCACAGTTCACAGTTCACAGTTCACAGTTCACAGTTCACAGTTCACAGTTCACAGTTCACAGTTCACAGTTCACAGTTCACAGTTCACAGTTCACAGTTCACAGTTCACAGTTCACAGTTCACAGTTCACAGTTCACAGTTCACAGTTCACAGTTCACAGTTCCCAGTTCCCAGTTCCCAGTTCCCAGTTCCCAGTTCCCAGTTCCCAGTTCCCAGTTCCCAGTTCCCAGTTCCCAGTTCGCAGGTCACAGTTCACATTTCACAGTTCACTGTCTTCATTTCATACTTCACAGTTCGCAGTTCACAGTTCACAGTTCACAGTTCACTGTTCACAGTTTACAGTTCTCAGTTTACAGTTCTCAGTTCACACTTGACAGTTCACAGGTCACAGGTCACAGTTCACAGTTCACAGTTCACAGTCCACAGTTCACTGTTCACAGATCACAGTTCACAGATCACAGTCTTCATTTCACACTTCACACTTCACAGTGCACAGTTCACAGTCCACAGTTCACTGTTCACAAATCACAGTTCACACTTCACAGTTCACAGTTCACAGTCCACAGATCACAGTTCACAGACTTTATTTCACACTTCACAGTTCGCAGTTCACAGTTCACAGTTCACAGTTCACAGTTCACAGTTCACAGTTCACAGTTCACTGTTCACAGTTTACAGTTCTCAGTTTACAGTCCACAGTTCACTATTCACTGTTCACAATTCTCAGTTCACAGATCACCGTTCACAGTATTCATTTCACATTTCACAGTTCGCAGTTCACAGTTGACAGTTCACAGTCCACAGTTCACTATTCACAGTTCACAGTCCACAGTTCACTATTCACAGTTCACAGTTCTCAGTTACCAGATCACAGTTCACAGTCCTCATTTCACACTTCACAGTTCGCAGTTCACAGTTCACAGATCACAGTTCACAGATTACAGTTCACAGTTGACAGTTCACAGTTCACAGTACACACTTCACAGTTCACAGTCCACAGTTCACAGTTCACAGATAACAGTTCACAGTTCACAGTTCACAGTTCACAGATCACAGTTCACAGTTCACAGTTCTCAGTTCACAGTCACAGTTCACAGATCACAGTTCACAGTTCACAGTTCACAGTTCACAGTTCACAGTTCTCAGTTCACAGTCACAGTTCACAGATCACAGTTCACAGTCTTCATTTCACACTTCAGTCTTCACAGGGCACAGTTCACAGTTCACAGTCTTCATTTCACAATTCACAGTTCGCAGTTCACAGTTCACAGTTCACAGTTCACAGTTCACAGTTCACAGTTCACAGTTCACAGTTCACAGTTCACAGTTCACAGTTCACAGTTCACAGTTCACAGTTCACAGTTCACAGTTCACAGTTCACAGTTCACAGTTCACAGTTCACAGTTCACAGTTCACAGTTCACAGTTCCCAGTTCCCAGTTCCCAGTTCCCAGTTCCCAGTTCCCAGTTCCCAGTTCGCAGGTCACAGTTCACATTTCACAGTTCACTGTCTTCATTTCATACTTCACAGTTCGCAGTTCACAGTTCACAGTTCACAGTTCACTGTTCACAGTTTACAGTTCTCAGTTTACAGTTCTCAGTTCACACTTGACAGTTCACAGGTCACAGGTCACAGTTCACAGTTCACAGTCCACAGTTCACTGTTCACAGATCACAGTTCACAGATCACAGTCTTCATTTCACACTTCACACTTCACAGTGCACAGTTCACAGTCCACAGTTCACTGTTCACAAATCACAGTTCACACTTCACAGTTCACAGTTCACAGTCCACAGATCACAGTTCACAGACTTTATTTCACACTTCACAGTTCGCAGTTCACAGTTCACAGTTCACAGTTCACAGTTCACAGTTCACAGTTCACAGTTCACAGTTCACAGTTCACAGTTCACTGTTCACAGACTTTATTTCACAATTCAGTTTTCACAGTTCACAGTTCACAGTTCACAGTCCGCAGTTCACTGTTCACTGATCATAGTTCACAGTTCACAGTTCACAGTTCACAGTTCACAGTTCACAGTTCACAGTTCACAGTTCACAGTTCACAGTTCACAGTTCACAGTTCACAGTTCACAGTTCACAGTTCACAGTTCACAGTTCACAGTTCACAGTTCACAGTTCACAGTTCACAGTTCACAGTTCACAGTTCACAGTTCACAGTTCACAGTTCACAGTTCACAGTTCACAGTTCACAGTTCACAGTTCACAGTTCACAGTTCACAGTTCACAGTTCACAGTTCACAGTTCACAGTTCACAGTTCCCAGTTCCCAGTTCCCAGTTCCCAGTTCCCAGTTCCCAGTTCCCAGTTCCCAGTTCGCAGGTCACAGTTCACATTTCACAGTTCACTGTCTTCATTTCATACTTCACAGTTCGCAGTTCACAGTTCACAGTTCACAGTTCACAGTTCACTGTTCACAGTTTACAGTTCTCAGTTTACAGTTCTCAGTTCACACTTGACAGTTCACAGGTCACAGGTCACAGTTCACAGTTCACAGTCCACAGTTCACTGTTCACAGATCACAGTTCACAGATCACAGTCTTCATTTCACACTTCACACTTCACAGTGCACAGTTCACAGTCCACAGTTCACTGTTCACAAATCACAGTTCACACTTCACAGTTCACAGTTCACAGTCCACAGATCACAGTTCACAGACTTTATTTCACACTTCACAGTTCGCAGTTCACAGTTCACAGTTCACAGTTCACAGTTCACAGTTCACAGTTCACAGTTCACAGTTCACAGTTCACAGTTCACAGTTCACAGTTCACAGTTCACAGTTCACAGTTCACAGTTCACTGTTCACAGTTTACAGTTCTCAGTTTACAGTCCACAGTTCACTATTCACAGTTCACAGTTCACAGTTCACAGTTCACAGTTCACTGTTCACAGTTTACAGTTCTCAGTTTACAGTCCACAGTTCACTATTCACAGTTCACAGTTCTCAGTTCACAGATCACAGTTCACAGTCTTCATTTCACACTTCACAGTTCGCAGTTCGCAGTTCACAGTTCACAGTTCACAGTTCACAGTTCTCAGTTCACAGTCACAGTTCACAGATCACAGTTCACAGTCTTCATTTCACACTTCAGTCTTCACAGGGCACAGTTCACAGTTCACAGTCTTCATTTCACAATTCACAGTTCGCAGTTCACAGTTCACAGATCACACTTGACAGTTCACAGTTCACAGATCACTGTTCACAGACTTTATTTCACAATTCAGTTTTCACAGTTCACAGTTCACAGTTCACAGTCCGCAGTTCACTGTTCACTGATCATAGTTCACAGTTCACAGTTCACAGTTCACAGTTCACAGTTCACAGTTCACAGTTCACAGTTCACAGTTCACAGTTCACAGTTCACAGTTCACAGTTCACAGTTCACAGTTTACAGTTCTCAGTTTACAGTCCACAGTTCACTATTCACAGTTCACAGTTCTCAGTTCACAGATCACAGTTCACAGTCTTCATTTCACACTTCACAGTTCGCAGTTCGCAGTTCACAGTTCACAGTTCACAGTTCACAGTTCTCAGTTCACAGTCACAGTTCACAGATCACAGTTCACAGTCTTCATTTCACACTTCAGTCTTCACAGGGCACAGTTCACAGTTCACAGTTCACAGTTCACAGTTCACAGTTCACAGTTCACAGTTCACAGTTCACAGTTCACAGTTCACAGTTCACAGTTCACAGTTCACAGTTCACAGTTCACAGTTCACAGTTCACAGTTCACAGTTCACAGTTCACAGTTCACAGTTCACAGTTCACAGTTCACAGTTCACAGTTCACAGTTCACAGTTCACAGTTCACAGTTCACAGTTCACAGTTCACAGTTCACAGTTCACAGTTCACAGTTCACAGTTCACAGTTCACAGTTCACAGTTCACAGTTCACAGTTCACAGTTCACAGTTCACAGTTCACAGTTCACAGTTCACAGTTCACAGTTCTCAGTTCACAGTCACAGTTCACAGATCACAGTTCACAGTCTTCATTTCACACTTCAGTCTTCACAGGGCACATTTCACAGTTCACTGTCTTCATTTCATACTTCACAGTTCGCAGTTCACAGTTCACAGTTCACAGTTCACTGTTCACAGTTTACAGTTCTCAGTTTACAGTTCTCAGTTCACACTTGACAGTTCACAGGTCACAGGTCACAGTTCACAGTCCACAGTTCACTGTTCACAGATCACAGTTCACAGATCACAGTCTTCATTTCACACTTCACACTTCACAGTGCACAGTTCACAGTCCACAGTTCACTGTTCACAAATCACAGTTCACACTTCACAGTTCACAGTTCACAGTCCACAGATCACAGTTCACAGACTTTATTTCACACTTCACAGTTCGCAGTTCACAGTTCACAGTTCACAGTTCACAGTTCACAGTTCACAGTTCACAGTTCACAGTTCACAGTTCACAGTTCACAGTTCACAGTTCACAGTTCACAGTTCACTGTTCACAGTTTACAGTTCTCAGTTTACAGTCCACAGTTCACTATTCACAGTTCACAGTTCACAGTTCACAGTTCACAGTTCACTGTTCACAGTTTACAGTTCTCAGTTTACAGTCCACAGTTCACTATTCACAGTTCACAGTTCTCAGTTCACAGATCACAGTTCACAGTCTTCATTTCACACTTCACAGTTCGCAGTTCGCAGTTCACAGTTCACAGTTCACAGTTCACAGTTCTCAGTTCACAGTCACAGTTCACAGATCACAGTTCACAGTCTTCATTTCACACTTCAGTCTTCACAGGGCACAGTTCACAGTTCACAGTCTTCATTTCACAATTCACAGTTCGCAGTTCACAGTTCACAGATCACACTTGACAGTTCACAGTTCACAGATCACTGTTCACAGACTTTATTTCACAATTCAGTTTTCACAGTTCACAGTTCACAGTTCACAGTCCGCAGTTCACTGTTCACTGATCATAGTTCACAGTTCACAGTTCACAGTTCACAGTTCACAGTTCACAGTTCACAGTTCACAGTTCACAGTTCACAGTTCACAGTTCACAGTTCACAGTTCACAGTTCACAGTTTACAGTTCTCAGTTTACAGTCCACAGTTCACTATTCACAGTTCACAGTTCTCAGTTCACAGATCACAGTTCACAGTCTTCATTTCACACTTCACAGTTCGCAGTTCGCAGTTCGCAGTTCACAGTTCACAGTTCACAGTTCACAGTTCTCAGTTCACAGTCACAGTTCACAGATCACAGTTCACAGTCTTCATTTCACACTTCAGTCTTCACAGGGCACAGTTCACAGTTCACAGTTCACAGTTCACAGTTCACAGTTCAGAGTTCACAGTTCACAGTTCACAGTTCACAGTTCACAGTTCACAGTTCACAGTTCACAGTTCACAGTTCACAGTTCACAGTTCACAGTTCACAGTTCACAGTTCACAGTTCACAGTTCACAGTTCACAGTTCACAGTTCACAGTTCACAGTTCACAGTTCACAGTTCACAGTTCACAGTTCACAGTTCACAGTTCACAGTTCACAGTTCACAGTTCACAGTTCACAGTTCACAGTTCACAGTTCACAGTTCACAGTTCACAGTTCACAGTTCACAGTTCACAGTTCACAGTTCACAGTTCACAGTTCACAGTTCACAGTTCACAGTTCACAGTTCACAGTTCACAGTTCACAGTTCACAGTTCACAGTTCACAGTTCACAGTTCACAGTTCACAGTTCACAGTTCACAGTTCACAGTTCACAGTTCACAGTTCACAGTTCACAGTTCACAGTTCACAGTTCACAGTTCACAGTTCACAGTTCACAGTTCACAGTTCACAGTTCACAGTTCACAGTTCACAGTTCACAGTTCACTGTCTTCATTTCATACTTCACAGTTCGCAGTTCACAGTTCACAGTTCACAGTTCACTGTTCACAGTTTACAGTTCTCAGTTTACAGTTCTCAGTTCACACTTGACAGTTCACAGGTCACAGGTCACAGTTCACAGTTCACAGTCCACAGTTCACTGTTCACAGATCACAGTTCACAGATCACAGTCTTCATTTCACACTTCACACTTCACAGTGCACAGTTCACAGTCCACAGTTCACTGTTCACAAATCACAGTTCACACTTCACAGTTCACAGTTCACAGTCCACAGATCACAGTTCACAGACTTTATTTCACACTTCACAGTTCGCAGTTCACAGTTCACAGTTCACAGTTCACAGTTCACAGTTCACAGTTCACTGTTCACAGTTTACAGTTCTCAGTTTACAGTCCACAGTTCACTATTCACAGTTCACAATTCTCAGTTCACAGATCACCGTTCACAGTATTCATTTCACATTTCACAGTTCGCAGTTCACAGTTGACAGTTCACAGTCCACAGTTCACTATTCACAGTTCACAGTCCACAGTTCACTATTCACAGTTCACAGTTCTCAGTTACCAGATCACAGTTCACAGTCCTCATTTCACACTTCACAGTTCGCAGTTCACAGTTCACAGATCACAGTTCACAGATTACAGTTCACAGTTGACAGTTCACAGTTCACAGTACACACTTCACAGTTCACAGTCCACAGTTCACAGTTCACAGATAACAGTTCACAGTTCACAGTTCACAGTTCACAGATCACAGTTCACAGTTCACAGTTCTCAGTTCACAGTCACAGTTCACAGATCACAGTTCACAGTCTTCATTTCACACTCCAGTCTTCACAGGGCACAGTTCACAGTTCACAGTCTTCATTTCACAATTCACAGTTCGCAGTTCACAGTTCACAGATCACAGTTCACAGTTCACAGATCACTGTTCACAGACTTTATTTCACAATTCAGTTTTCACAGTTCACAGTTCACAGTTCACAGTCCGCAGTTCACAGTCTTCATTTCACAATTCATAGTTCGCAGTTCACAGTTCACAGGTCACAGTTCACAGTTCACAGGTCACAGTTCACAGTTCACAGTCCACAGTTCACTGTTCACAGATCACAGTTCACAGTTCACAGTTTACAGTTCTCTGTTTACAGTTCTCAGTTCACAGTTGACAGTTCACAGTTCACAGTTCACACGTCACACTTCACAGTTCACAGTTCACAGTTCACAGTCCACAGTTCACAGTTCACAGTTCACAGTTCACAGTTCACAGTTCCCAGTTCGCAGGTCACAGTTCACATTTCACAGTTCACTGTCTTCATTTCATACTTCACAGTTCGCAGTTCACAGTTCACAGTTCACTGGTCACAGTTCACAGCCCACTGTTCACAGTTCACAGTTCTCAGTTCACAGATCACAGTTCACAGTTCACAGACTTTATTTCACAATTCAGTTTTCACAGTTCACAGTTCACAGTTCTCAGTTCACAGTTCACAGTTCACAGATCACAGTTCACAGTCTTCATTTCACACTTCAGTCTTCACAGGGCACAGTTCACAGTTCACAGTCTTCATTTCACAATTCACAGTTCGCAGTTCACAGTTCACAGATCACAGTTCACAGTTCACAGATCACTGTTCACAGACTTTATTTCACAATTCAGTTTTCACAGTTCACAGTTCACAGTTCACAGTTCACAGTTCACAGTTCACAGTTCACAGTTCACAGTTCACAGTTCACAGTTCACAGTTCACAGTTCACAGTTCACAGTTCACAGTTCACAGTTCACAGTTCACAGTTCACAGTTCACAGTTCACAGTTCACAGTTCACTGTTCACTGTTCACAGTTCACAGTTCACAGTTCACAGTTCACAGTTCACAGTTCACAGTTCACAGTTCACAGTTCACAGTTCACAGTTCACAGTTCACAGTTCACAGTTCACAGTTCACAGTTCACAGTTCACAGTTCACAGTTCACAGTTCACAGTTCACAGTTCACAGTTCACAGTTCACAGTTCACAGTTCACACTTCAGTCTTCACAGGGCACAGTTCACAGTTCACAGTCTTCATTTCACAATTCACAGTTCGCAGTTCACAGTTCACAGATCACACTTGACAGTTCACAGTTCACAGATCACTGTTCACAGACTTTATTTCACAATTCAGTTTTCACAGTTCACAGTTCACAGTTCACAGTCCGCAGTTCACTGTTCACTGATCATAGTTCACAGTTCACAGTTCACAGTTCACAGTTCACAGTTCACAGTTCACAGTTCACAGTTCACAGTTCACAGTTCACAGTTCACAGTTCACAGTTCACAGTTCACAGTTCACAGTTCACAGTTCACAGTTCACAGTTCACAGTTCACAGTTCACAGTTCACAGTTCACAGTTCACAGTTCACAGTTCACAGTTCACAGTTCACAGTTCACAGTTCACAGTTCACAGTTCACAGTTCACAGTTCACAGTTCACAGTTCACAGTTCCCAGTTCCCAGTTCCCAGTTCCCAGTTCCCAGTTCCCAGTTCCCAGTTCCCAGTTCGCAGGTCACAGTTCACATTTCACAGTTCACTGTCTTCATTTCATACTTCACAGTTCGCAGTTCACAGTTCACAGTTCACAGTTCACTGTTCACAGTTTACAGTTCTCAGTTTACAGTTCTCAGTTCACACTTGACAGTTCACAGGTCACAGGTCACAGTTCACAGTTCACAGTCCACAGTTCACTGTTCACAGATCACAGTTCACAGATCACAGTCTTCATTTCACACTTCACACTTCACAGTGCACAGTTCACAGTCCACAGTTCACTGTTCACAAATCACAGTTCACACTTCACAGTTCACAGTTCACAGTCCACAGATCACAGTTCACAGACTTTATTTCACACTTCACAGTTCGCAGTTCACAGTTCACAGTTCACAGTTCACAGTTCACAGTTCACAGTTCACTGTTCACAGTTTACAGTTCTCAGTTTACAGTCCACAGTTCACTATTCACAGTTCACAATTCTCAGTTCACAGATCACCGTTCACAGTATTCATTTCACATTTCACAGTTCGCAGTTCACAGTTGACAGTTCACAGTCCACAGTTCACTATTCACAGTTCACAGTCCACAGTTCACTATTCACAGTTCACAGTTCTCAGTTACCAGATCACAGTTCACAGTCCTCATTTCACACTTCACAGTTCGCAGTTCACAGTTCACAGATCACAGTTCACAGATTACAGTTCACAGTTGACAGTTCACAGTTCACAGTACACACTTCACAGTTCACAGTCCACAGTTCACAGTTCACAGATCACAGTTCACAGTTCACAGTTCTCAGTTCACAGTCACAGTTCACAGATCACAGTTCACAGTCTTCATTTCACACTCCAGTCTTCACAGGGCACAGTTCACAGTTCACAGTCTTCATTTCACAATTCACAGTTCGCAGTTCACAGTTCACAGATCACAGTTCACAGTTCACAGATCACTGTTCACAGACTTTATTTCACAATTCAGTTTTCACAGTTCACAGTTCACAGTTCACAGTCCGCAGTTCACAGTCTTCATTTCACAATTCATAGTTCGCAGTTCACAGTTCACAGGTCACAGTTCACAGTTCACAGGTCACAGTTCACAGTTCACAGTCCACAGTTCACTGTTCACAGATCACAGTTCACAGTTCACAGTTTACAGTTCTCTGTTTACAGTTCTCAGTTCACAGTTGACAGTTCACAGTTCACAGTTCACACGTCACACTTCACAGTTCACAGTTCACAGTTCACAGTCCACAGTTCACAGTTCACAGTTCACAGTTCACAGTTCACAGTTCCCAGTTCGCAGGTCACAGTTCACATTTCACAGTTCACTGTCTTCATTTCATACTTCACAGTTCGCAGTTCACAGTTCACAGTTCACTGGTCACAGTTCACAGCCCACTGTTCACAGTTCACAGTTCTCAGTTCACAGATCACAGTTCACAGTTCACAGACTTTATTTCACAATTCAGTTTTCACAGTTCACAGTTCACAGTTCTCAGTTCACAGTTCACAGTTCACAGATCACAGTTCACAGTCTTCATTTCACACTTCAGTCTTCACAGGGCACAGTTCACAGTTCACAGTCTTCATTTCACAATTCACAGTTCGCAGTTCACAGTTCACAGACAACACTTCACAGTTCACAGTTCACAGATCACAGTTCACAGATCACAGTTCACTGTTCACAATTCACAGTTCACAGGTCACAGTTCACAGTTCACAGTTCACTGGTCACAGTTCACAGCCCACTGTTCACAGTTCACAGTTCTCAGTTCACAGATCACAGTTCACAGTTCACAGACTTTATTTCACAATTCAGTTTTCACAGTTCACAGTTCACAGTTCTCAGTTCACAGTTCACAGTTCACAGATCACAGTTCACAGTCTTCATTTCACACTCCAGACTTCACAGGGCACAGTTCACAGTTCACAGTCTTCATTTCACAATTCACAGTTCGCAGTTCACAGTTCACAGATCACAGTTCACAGTTCACAGATCACTGTTCACAGACTTTATTTCACAATTCAGTTTTCACAGTTCACAGTTCACAGTTCACAGTCCGCAGTTCACAGTCTTCATTTCACAATTCATAGTTCGCAGTTCACAGTTCACAGGTCACAGTTCACAGTTCACAGGTCACAGTTCACAGTTCACAGTCCACAGTTCACTGTTCACAGATCACAGTTCACAGTTCACAGTTTACAGTTCTCTGTTTACAGTTCTCAGTTCACAGTTGACAGTTCACAGTTCACAGTTCACACGTCACACTTCACAGTTCACAGTTCACAGTTCACAGTCCACAGTTCACAGTTCACAGTTCACAGTTCACAGTTCACAGTTCCCAGTTCGCAGGTCACAGTTCACATTTCACAGTTCACTGTCTTCATTTCATACTTCACAGTTCGCAGTTCACAGTTCACAGTTCACTGGTCACAGTTCACAGCCCACTGTTCACAGTTCACAGTTCTCAGTTCACAGATCACAGTTCACAGTTCACAGACTTTATTTCACAATTCAGTTTTCACAGTTCACAGTTCACAGTTCTCAGTTCACAGTTCACAGTTCACAGATCACAGTTCACAGTCTTCATTTCACACTTCAGTCTTCACAGGGCACAGTTCACAGTTCACAGTCTTCATTTCACAATTCACAGTTCGCAGTTCACAGTTCACAGATCACAGTTCACAGTTCACAGATCACTGTTCACAGACTTTATTTCACAATTCAGTTTTCACAGTTCACAGTTCACAGTTCACAGTTCACAGTTCACAGTTCACAGTTCACAGTTCACAGTTCACAGTTCACAGTTCACAGTTCACAGTTCACAGTTCACAGTTCACAGTTCACAGTTCACAGTTCACAGTTCACAGTTCACAGTTCACAGTTCACTGTTCACTGTTCACAGTTCACAGTTCACAGTTCACAGTTCACAGTTCACAGTTCACAGTTCACAGTTCACAGTTCACAGTTCACAGTTCACAGTTCACAGTTCACAGTTCACAGTTCACAGTTCACAGTTCACAGTTCACAGTTCACAGTTCACAGTTCACAGTTCACAGTTCACAGTTCACAGTTCACAGTTCACAGTTCACACTTCAGTCTTCACAGGGCACAGTTCACAGTTCACAGTCTTCATTTCACAATTCACAGTTCGCAGTTCACAGTTCACAGATCACACTTGACAGTTCACAGTTCACAGATCACTGTTCACAGACTTTATTTCACAATTCAGTTTTCACAGTTCACAGTTCACAGTTCACAGTCCGCAGTTCACTGTTCACTGATCATAGTTCACAGTTCACAGTTCACAGTTCACAGTTCACAGTTCACAGTTCACAGTTCACAGTTCACAGTTCACAGTTCACAGTTCACAGTTCACAGTTCACAGTTCACAGTTCACAGTTCACAGTTCACAGTTCACAGTTCACAGTTCACAGTTCACAGTTCACAGTTCACAGTTCACAGTTCACAGTTCACAGTTCACAGTTCACAGTTCACAGTTCACAGTTCACAGTTCACAGTTCACAGTTCCCAGTTCCCAGTTCCCAGTTCCCAGTTCCCAGTTCCCAGTTCCCAGTTCGCAGGTCACAGTTCACATTTCACAGTTCACTGTCTTCATTTCATACTTCACAGTTCGCAGTTCACAGTTCACAGTTCACAGTTCACTGTTCACAGTTTACAGTTCTCAGTTTACAGTTCTCAGTTCACACTTGACAGTTCACAGGTCACAGGTCACAGTTCACAGTTCACAGTCCACAGTTCACTGTTCACAGATCACAGTTCACAGATCACAGTCTTCATTTCACACTTCACACTTCACAGTGCACAGTTCACAGTCCACAGTTCACTGTTCACAAATCACAGTTCACACTTCACAGTTCACAGTTCACAGTCCACAGATCACAGTTCACAGACTTTATTTCACACTTCACAGTTCGCAGTTCACAGTTCACAGTTCACAGTTCACAGTTCACAGTTCACAGTTCACTGTTCACAGTTTACAGTTCTCAGTTTACAGTCCACAGTTCACTATTCACAGTTCACAATTCTCAGTTCACAGATCACCGTTCACAGTATTCATTTCACATTTCACAGTTCGCAGTTCACAGTTGACAGTTCACAGTCCACAGTTCACTATTCACAGTTCACAGTCCACAGTTCACTATTCACAGTTCACAGTTCTCAGTTACCAGATCACAGTTCACAGTCCTCATTTCACACTTCACAGTTCGCAGTTCACAGTTCACAGATCACAGTTCACAGATTACAGTTCACAGTTGACAGTTCACAGTTCACAGTACACACTTCACAGTTCACAGTCCACAGTTCACAGTTCACAGATCACAGTTCACAGTTCACAGTTCTCAGTTCACAGTCACAGTTCACAGATCACAGTTCACAGTCTTCATTTCACACTCCAGTCTTCACAGGGCACAGTTCACAGTTCACAGTCTTCATTTCACAATTCACAGTTCGCAGTTCACAGTTCACAGATCACAGTTCACAGTTCACAGATCACTGTTCACAGACTTTATTTCACAATTCAGTTTTCACAGTTCACAGTTCACAGTTCACAGTCCGCAGTTCACAGTCTTCATTTCACAATTCATAGTTCGCAGTTCACAGTTCACAGGTCACAGTTCACAGTTCACAGGTCACAGTTCACAGTTCACAGTCCACAGTTCACTGTTCACAGATCACAGTTCACAGTTCACAGTTTACAGTTCTCTGTTTACAGTTCTCAGTTCACAGTTGACAGTTCACAGTTCACAGTTCACACGTCACACTTCACAGTTCACAGTTCACAGTTCACAGTCCACAGTTCACAGTTCACAGTTCACAGTTCACAGTTCACAGTTCCCAGTTCGCAGGTCACAGTTCACATTTCACAGTTCACTGTCTTCATTTCATACTTCACAGTTCGCAGTTCACAGTTCACAGTTCACTGGTCACAGTTCACAGCCCACTGTTCACAGTTCACAGTTCTCAGTTCACAGATCACAGTTCACAGTTCACAGACTTTATTTCACAATTCAGTTTTCACAGTTCACAGTTCACAGTTCTCAGTTCACAGTTCACAGTTCACAGATCACAGTTCACAGTCTTCATTTCACACTTCAGTCTTCACAGGGCACAGTTCACAGTTCACAGTCTTCATTTCACAATTCACAGTTCGCAGTTCACAGTTCACAGACAACACTTCACAGTTCACAGTTCACAGATCACAGTTCACAGATCACAGTTCACTGTTCACAATTCACAGTTCACAGGTCACAGTTCACAGTTCACAGTTCACTGGTCACAGTTCACAGCCCACTGTTCACAGTTCACAGTTCTCAGTTCACAGATCACAGTTCACAGTTCACAGACTTTATTTCACAATTCAGTTTTCACAGTTCACAGTTCACAGTTCTCAGTTCACAGTTCACAGTTCACAGATCACAGTTCACAGTCTTCATTTCACACTCCAGACTTCACAGGGCACAGTTCACAGTTCACAGTCTTCATTTCACAATTCACAGTTCGCAGTTCACAGTTCACAGATCACAGTTCACAGTTCACAGATCACTGTTCACAGACTTTATTTCACAATTCAGTTTTCACAGTTCACAGTTCACAGTTCACAGTCCGCAGTTCACAGTCTTCATTTCACAATTCATAGTTCGCAGTTCACAGTTCGCAGGTCACAGTTCACATTTCACAGTTCACTGTCTTCATTTCATACTTCACAGTTCGCAGTTCACAGTTCACTGGTCACAGTTCACAGCCCACTGTTCACAGTTCACAGTTCTCAGTTCACAGATCACAGTTCACAGTTCACAGACTTTATTTCACAATTCAGTTTTCACAGTTCACAGTTCACAGTTCACAGTTCACAGTTCACAGTTCACAGTTCACAGATCACAGTTCACAGTTCACAGTTCTCAGTTCACAGTCACAGTTCACAGATCACAGTTCACAGTCTTCATTTCACACTCCAGTCTTCACAGGGCACAGTTCACAGTTCACAGTCTTCATTTCACAATTCACAGTTCGCAGTTCACAGTTCACAGATCACAGTTCACAGTTCACAGATCACTGTTCACAGACTTTATTTAACAATTCAGTTTTCACAGTTCACAGTTCACAGTTCACAGTTCTCAGTTCACAGTTGACAGTTCACAGTTCACAGTCTTCATTTCACACTTCAGTCTTCACAGTGCGCAGGTTACAGTTCACAGTTCACAGATCACAGTTCACAGTTCACAGTTTACAGTTCCCAGTTCGCAGGTCACAGTTCACATTTCACAGTTCACTGTCTTCATTTCATACTTCACAGTTCGCAGTTCACAGTTCACAGGTCACAGTTCACAGCCCACTGTTCACAGTTCACAGATCACAGTTCACAGTTCACAGACTTTATTTCACAATTCAGTTTTCACAGTTCACAGTTCACAGATCACAGTCCGCAGTTCACTGTTCACAGATCATAGTTCACAGTTCACAGTTCACAGTTCACAGTTCACAGTTCACAGTTCACAGTTCCAGTTCACAGTTCACAGTTCACAGTTCACAGTTCACAGTTCACAGTTCACAGTTCACACTTCACAGTTCACACTTCACTGTTCACAGATCACAGTTCGCAGTTCACAGTTCACAGTCCACAGTTCACTGTTCACAGATCACAGTTCACAGATCACAGTCTTCATTTCACACTTCACACTTCACAGTGCACAGTTCACAGTCCACAGTTCACTGTTCACAAATCACAGTTCACACTTCACAGTTCACAGTTCACAGTCCACAGATCACAGTTCACAGACTTTATTTCACACTTCACAGTTCACAGTTCACAGTCCGCAGTTCACTGTTCACAGATCATAGTTTACAGTTCTCAGTTTACATTTCTCAGTTCACAGTTGACAGTTCACAGTTGACAGTTCACAGTTGACAGTTCACAGTTGACAGTTCACACTTCACAGTTCACAGTTCACAGTTCACAGTTCACAGTCCACAGTTCACTGTTCACAATTCACAGTTCACAGTTCACAGTTCACAGTTCACAGTTCACAGTTCACAGTTCACAGTTCACAGTTCACAGTTCACAGTTCACTGTTCACAGTCCACAGTTCACAGTCCACAGTTCACTGTTCACAAATCACAGTTCACAGTTCACAGTTCACAGTTCACAGTCCACAGATCACAGTTCACAGTCTTCATTTCACCCTTCACAGTTCGCAGTTCACAGTTCACAGATCACATTTCACACTTCACACTTCACACTTCACAGTTCACAGTTCACAGTCCACAGTTCACTGTTCACAGATCATAGTTCACAGTTCACATTTCACAGTTCACAGATCACAGTTCGCAGTTCACAGTTCACAGTCCACAGTTCACTGTTCACAGATCACAGTTCACAGATCACAGTCTTCATTTCACACTTCACACTTCACAGTGCACAGTTCACAGTCCACAGTTCACTGTTCACAAATCACAGTTCACACTTCACAGTTCACAGTTCACAGTCCACAGATCACAGTTCACAGACTTTATTTCACACTTCACAGTTCACAGTTCACAGTCCGCAGTTCACTGTTCACAGATCATAGTTTACAGTTCTCAGTTTACATTTCTCAGTTCACAGTTGACAGTTCACAGTTGACAGTTCACAGTTGACAGTTCACAGTTGACAGTTCACACTTCACAGTTCACAGTTCACAGTTCACAGTTCACAGTCCACAGTTCACTGTTCACAATTCACAGTTCACAGTTCACAGTTCACAGTTCACAGTTCACAGTTCACAGTTCACAGTTCACAGTTCACAGTTCACAGTTCACTGTTCACAGTCCACAGTTCACAGTCCACAGTTCACTGTTCACAAATCACAGTTCACAGTTCACAGTTCACAGTCCACAGATCACAGTTCACAGTCTTCATTTCACCCTTCACAGTTCGCAGTTCACAGTTCACAGATCACATTTCACACTTCACACTTCACAGTTCACAGTTCACAGTCCACAGTTCACTGTTCACAGATCATAGTTCACAGTTCACATTTCACAGTTCACAGATCACAGTTCACAGATCACAGTTCACAGTTCACAGTTCACAGATCACACTTCAGAGTTCACAGTTCACAGTTCACAGATCACAGTTCACAGACATTATTTCACAATTCAGTTTTCACAGTTCACAGTTCACAGTCCGCAGTTCACTGTTCACAGATCATAGTTCACAGTTCACAGTTCACAGTTCACAGTTCACAGTTCGCAGTTCACAGTTCACAGTTCACAGTTCACAGTTCACAGTTCACAGTTCACAGGTCACAGTTCACAGTTCACAGTCCACAGTTCACTGTTCACAGATCACAGTTCACAGATCACAGTCTTCATTTCACACTTCACACTTCACACTTCACAGTGCACAGTTCACAGTCCACAGTTCACAGTTCACAAATCACAGTTCACACTTCACAGTTCACAGTTCACAGTCCACACATCACAGTTCACAGACTTTATTTCACACTTCACAGTTCGCAGTTCACAGTTCACAGTTCACAGTTCACAGATCACAGTTCACAGTTCACAGTTCACAGTCCACAGTTCACAGTTCACAGTTCTCAGTTCTCAGTTCACAGTTCACAGTCTTCATTTCACAGTTCACAGTCTTCATTTCACAGTTCACAGTTCACAGTTCCCCGTTCACAGTATTCATTTCACATTTCACAGTTCGCAGTTCACAGTTGACAGTTCACAGTCCACAGTTCACTATTCACAGTTCACAGTCCACAGTTCACTATTCACAGTTCACAGTTCTCAGTTACCAGATCACAGTTCACAGTCCTCATTTCACACTTCACAGTTTGCAGTTCACAGTTCACAGATCACAGTTCACAGATTACAGTTCACAGTTGACAGTTCACAGTTCACAGTTCACAGTACACACTTCACAGTTCACAGTTCACAGTCCACAGTTCACAGATAACAGTTCACAGTTCACAGTTCACAGATCACAGTTCACAGTTCACAGTTCTCAGTTCACAGTCACAGTTCACAGATCACAGTTCACAGTCTTCATTTCACACTCCAGTCTTCACAGGGCACAGTTCACAGTTCACAGTCTTCATTTCACAATTCACAGTTCGCAGTTCACAGTTCACAGATCACAGTTCACAGTTCACAGATCACTGTTCACAGACTTTATTTCACAATTCAGTTTTCACAGTTCACAGTTCACAGTTCACAGTCCGCAGTTCACAGTCTTCATTTCACAATTCATAGTTCGCAGTTCACAGTTCACAGTTCACAGGTCACAGTTCACAGTTCACAGTCCACAGTTCACTGTTCACAGATCACAGTTCACAGTTCACAGTTTACAGGTCTCAGTTTACAGTTCTCAGTTCACAGTTGACAGTTCACAGTTCACAGTTCACACGTCACACTTCACAGTTCACTGTCTTCATTTCATACTTCACAGTTCGCAGTTCACAGTTCACTGGTCACAGTTCACAGCCCACTGTTCACAGTTCACAGTTCTCAGTTCACAGATCACAGTTCACAGTTCACAGACTTTATTTCACAATTCAGTTTTCACAGTTCACAGTTCACAGTTCTCAGTTCACAGTTCACAGTTCACAGATCACAGTTCACAGTCTTCATTTCACACTTCAGTCTTCACAGGGCACAGTTCACAGTTCACAGTCTTCATTTCACAACTCACAGTTCGCAGTTCACAGTTCACAGACAACACTTCACAGTTCACAGTTCACAGATCACAGTTCACAGATCACAGTTCACAGACTTTATTTCACAATTCAGTTTTCACAGTTCACAGTTCACAGTTCACAGTCCGCAGTTCACTGTTCACAGATCATAGTTCACAGTTCACAGTTCACAGTTCACAGTTCGCAGTTCACAGTTCACAGATCACAGTTCACAGTTCACAGATCACTGTTCACAGACTTTAATTCACAATTGAGTTTTCACAGTTCACAGTTCACAGTTCACAGTCCGCAGTTCACAGTCTTCATTTCACAATTCATAGTTCGCAGTTCACAGTTCACAGGTCACAGTTCACAGTTCACAGGTCACAGTTCACAGTTCACAGTCCACAGTTCACTCTTCACAGATCACAGTTCACAGTTCACAGTTTACAGTTCTCAGTTTACAGTTCTCAGTTCACAGTTGACAGTTCACAGTTCACAGTTCACACGTCACACTTCACAGTTCACAGTTCACAGTTCACAGTCCACAGTTCACAGTTCACAGTTCACAGTTCACAGTTCACAGTTCACAGTTCCCAGTTCGCAGGTCACAGTTCACATTTCTCAGTTCACTGTCTTCATTTCATACTTCACAGTTCGCAGTTCACAGTTCACTGGTCACAGTTCACAGCCCACTGTTCACAGTTCACAGTTCTCAGTTCACAGATCACAGTTCACAGTTCACAGACTTTATTTCACAATTCAGTTTTCACAGTTCACAGTTCACAGTTCTCAGTTCACAGTTCACAGTTCACAGATCACAGTTCACAGTCTTCATTTCACACTTCAGTCTTCACAGGGCACAGTTCACAGTTCACAGTCTTCATTTCACAACTCACAGTTCGCAGTTCACAGTTCACAGACAACACTTCACAGTTCACAGTTCACAGATCACAGTTCACAGATCACAGTTCACAGATCACAGTTCACAGACTTTATTTCACAATTCAGTTTTCACAGTTCACAGTTCACAGTTCACAGTCCGCAGTTCACTGTTCACAGATCATAGTTCACAGTTCACAGTTCACAGTTCACAGTTCCAGTTCACAGTTCACAGTTCCCAGTTCGCAGGTCACAGTTCACATTTCACAGTTCACTGTCTTCATTTCATACTTCACAGTTCACTGTCTTCATTTCATACTTCACAGTTCGCAGTTCACAGTTCACAGTTCACAGTTCACAGTTCACAGTTCACAGGTCACAGTTCACAGTTCACAGGTCACAGTTCACAGTTCACAGTCCACATGTCACTGTTCACAGATCACAGTTCACAGATCACAGTCTTCATTTCACACTTCACACTTCACAGTGCACAGTTCACAGTCCACAGTTCACTGTTCACAAATCACAGTTCACACTTCACAGTTCACAGTTCACAGTCCACAGATCACAGTTGACAGACTTTATTTCACACTTCACAGTTCACAGTTCACAGTTCACAGTTCACAGTTTACAGTTCTCAGTTTACAGTTCTCAGTTCACAGTTGACAGTTCACAGTTCACTATTCACAGATCACAGTTCACAGTTCTCAGTCTTCATTTCACACTTCACACTTCACACTTCACAGTGCACAGTTCACAGTCCACAGTTCAATAGTCCACAGTTCACTGTTCACAAATCACAGTTCACAGTTCACAGTTCACAGTCCACAGATCACAGTTCACAGTCTTCATTTCACTCTTCACAGTTCGCAGTTCACAGTGCACAGATCACAGTTCACAGTTCACAGTTCACAGTTCACTGTTCACAGTTTACAGTTCTCAGTTTGCAGTTCTCAGTTCACAGTTGACAGTTCACAGTTCACAGTTCACACTTCACAGTTCACAGTTCACAGTTCACAGATCACAGTTCACAGTTCACAGTTCACAGTTCACAGTTCACTGTTCACAGTTTACAGTTCACAGTTCTCAGTTTACAGTTCTCAGTTCACAGTTGACAGTTCACAGTTCACATTTCACACTTCACAGTTCACAGTTCACAGTCCACAGTTCACTGTTCACAGATCATAGTTCACAGTTCACATTTCACAGTTCACAGAACACAGTTCACAGATCACAGTTCACAGTTCACAGTTCACAGTTCACAGATCACACTTCAGAGTTCACAGTTCACAGTTCACAGATCACAGTTCACAGACATTATTTCACAATTCAGTTTTCACAGTTCACAGTTCACAGTTCACAGTCCGCAGTTCACTGTTCACAGATCATAGTTCACAGTTCACAGTTCACAGTTCACAGTTCACAGTTCACAGTTCGCAGTTCACAGTTCACAGTTCACAGTTCACAGTTCACAGTTCACAGTTCACAGGTCACAGTTCACAGTTCACAGTCCACAGTTCACTGTTCACAGATCACAGTTCACAGATCACAGTCTTCATTTCACACTTCACACTTCACAGTGCACAGTTCACAGTCCACAGTTCACTGTTCACAAATCACAGTTCACACTTCACAGTTCACAGTTCACAGTCCACACATCACAGTTCACAGACTTTATTTCACACTTCACAGTTCGCAGTTCACAGTTCACAGTTCACAGTTCACAGTTCACAGATCACAGTTCACAGTTCACAGTTCACAGTCCACAGTTCACAGTTCACAGTTCACAGTTCTCAGTTCTCAGTTCACAGTTTTCATTTCACAGTTCACAGTCTTCATTTCACAGTTCTCAGTTACCAGATCACAGTTCACAGTCCTCATTTCACACTTCACAGTTCGCAGTTCACAGTTCACAGATCACAGTTCACAGATTACAGTTCACAGTTGACAGTTCACAGTTCACAGTACACACTTCACAGTTCACAGTCCACAGTTCACTGTTCACAAATCACAGTTCACAGTTCACAGTCCACAGTTCACTATTCACAACTCACAGTTCTCAGTTCACAGATCACAGTTCACAATCTTCATTTCACACTTCACAGTTAGCAGTTCACAGTTCACAGATCACAGTTCACAGTTCACAGTTCACAGATCACAGTTCACAGTTCACAGTTCACAGTTCTCAGTTCACAGTCACAGTTCACAGATCAGAGTTCACAGTCTTCATTTCACACTTCAGTCTTCACAGGGCACAGTTCACAGTTAACAGTCTTCATTTCACAATTCACAGTTCGCAGTTCACAGTTCACAGATCACAGTTCACAGTTCACAGTTCACAGATCACTGTTCACAGACTTTATTTCACAATTCAGTTTTCACAGTTCACAGTTCACAGTTCACAGTCCGCAGTTCACAGTCTTCATTTCACAATTCATAGTTCGCAGTTCACAGTTCACAGTTCACAGTTCACAGTTCACAGTTCCAGTTCACAGTTCACAGTTCACAGTTCACAGTTCACAGTTCACAGTTCACACTTCACAGTTCACAGTTCACAGGTCACAGTTCACAGTTCACAGGTCACAGTTCACAGTTCACAGTTCACAGTCCACAGTTCACTGTTCACAGATCACAGTTCACTGTTCACAAATCACAGTTCACACTTCACAGTTCACAGTCCACAGATCACAGTTCACAGACTTTATTTCACACTTCACAGTTGGCAGTTCACAGTTGACAGTTCACAGTTCACAGTTCACACGTCACACTTCACAGTTCACAGATCACACTTCACAGTTCACAGTTCACAGATCACAGTTCACATACTTTATTTCACAATTCAGTTTTCACAGTTCACAGTTCACAGTTCACAGTTCACAGTCCGCAGTTCACAGTTCACTGTTCACAGTTTACAGTTCTCAGTTTACAGTTCTCAGTTCACAGTTGACAGTTCACAGTTGACAGTTCACACTTCACAGTTCACAGTTCACAGTTCACAGTCCACAGTCCACAGTTCACTGTTCACAATTCACAGTTCACAGTTCACAGTTCACAGTTCACTGTTCACTGTTCACAGTTCACAGTTCACAGTTCACAGTTCACAGTCTTCATTTCACAATTCACAGTTCGCAGTTCACAGTTCACAGGTCACAGTTCACAGTTCACAGGTCACAGTTCACTGTTCACAAATCACAGTTCACAGTTCACAGTTCACAGTCCACAGATCACAGTTCACAGTCTTCATTTCACACTTCACAGTTCGCAGTTCACAGTTCACAGATCACAGTTCACAGTTCACAGTTCACAGTTCACAGTTCACAGTTCACAGTTCACAGTTCACAGTTCACAGTTCACAGTTCACAGTTCACAGTTCACAGTTCACAGTTCACAGTTCACAGATCACACTTCACAGTTCACAGTTCACAGATCATAGTTCACAGATCACAGTTCACAGTTCACAGTTCACAGTTCACATGTCACAGTTCACAGTTCACATGTCACAGGTCACAGTTCACAGTTCCCCGTTCACAGTATTCATTTCACACTTCACAGTTCGCAGTTCACAGTTGACAGTTCACAGTCCACAGTTCACTATTCACAGTTCACAGTTCACAGTCCACAGATCACAGTTCACAGTCTTCATTTCACACTTCACAGTTCGCAGTTCACAGTTCACAGATCACAGTTCACAATGTTCACAGTCCACATTTCACTGTTCACAATTCACAGTTCACAGTTCACAGTTCACTGTTCACAGATCACAGTTCACAGTTCACAGTCTTCATTTCACGCTTTACAGGTCACAGTTCACAGTTCACAGGTCACAGTTCACAGTTCACAGTCCACAGTTCACTGTTCACAGATCACAGTTCACAGTTCACAGTTTACAGTTCTCAGTTTACAGTTCTCAGTTCACAGTTGACAGTTCACAGTTCACAGTTCACACGTCACACTTCACAGTTCACAGATCACACTTCACAGTTCACAGTTCACAGATCACAGTTCATAGATCACAGTTCACATACTTTATTTCACAATTCAGTTTTCACAGTTCACAGTTCACAGTTCACAGTTCACAGTCCGCAGTTCACTGTTCACAGATCATAGTTCACAGTTCACAGTTCACAGTTCACAGTTCACAGTTCCAGTTCACAGTTCACAGTTCACAGTTCACAGTTCACAGTTCACACTTCACCGTTCACAATCACAGTTCACAGTTCACAGTTCACAGTTCCCAGTTCGCAGGTCACAGTTCACATTTCACAGTTCACTGTCTTCATTTCATACTTCACAGTTCACTGTCTTCATTTCATACTTCACAGTTCGCAGTTCACAGTTCACAGTTCACAGTTCACAGTTCACAGTTCACAGGTCACAGTTCACAGTTCACAGGTCACAGTTCACAGTTCACAGTTCACAGTCCACAGTTCACTGTTCACAGATCACAGTTCACTGTTCACAAATCACAGTTCACACTTCACAGTTCACAGTTCACAGTCCACAGATCACAGTTCACAGACTTTATTTCACACTTCACAGTTGGCAGTTCACAGTTCACAGTTCACAGTTCACAGTTCACAGTTCACAGTTCACAGTTCACAGTTCACTGTTCACAGTTTACAGTTCTCAGTTTACAGTTCTCAGTTCACAGTTGACAGTTCACAGTTGACAGTTCACACTTCACAGTTCACAGTTCACAGTTCACAGTTCACAGTCCACAGTTCACTGTTCACAATTCACAGTTCACAGTTCACAGTTCACAGTTCACTGTTCACTGTTCACAGTTCACAGTTCACAGTTCACAGTTCACAGTCTTCATTTCACAATTCACAGTTCGCAGTTCACAGTTCACAGGTCACAGTTCACAGTTCACAGTTCACAGTTCACAGGTCACAGTTCACAGTTCACAGTTCACAGTCCACAGTTCACAGTTCACAGATCACAGTTCACAGTTCACAGTCTTCATTTCACACTTCACACTTCACAGTGCACAGTTCACAGTCCACAGTTCACAGTCCACAGTTCACTGTTCACAAATCACAGTTCACAGTTCACAGTTCACAGTCCACAGATCACAGTTCACAGTCTTCATTTCACACTTCACAGTTCGCAGTTCACAGTTCACAGATCACAGTTCACAGTTCACAGTTCACAGTTCACAGTTCACAGTTCACAGTTCACAGTTCACAGTTCACAGTTCACAGTTCACAGTTCACAGTTCACAGTTCACAGTTCACAGATCACACTTCACAGTTCACAGTTCACAGATCATAGTTCACAGATCACAGTTCACAGTTCACAGTTCACAGTTCACAGTTCACATGTCACAGTTCACAGTTCACATGTCACAGGTCACAGTTCACAGTTCCCCGTTCACAGTATTCATTTCACACTTCACAGTTCGCAGTTCACAGTTGACAGTTCACTATTCACAGTTCACAGTTCACAGTCCACAGATCACAGTTCACAGTCTTCATTTCACACTTCACAGTTCGCAGTTCACAGTTCACAGATCACAGTTCACAGTTCACAGTCCACATTTCACTGTTCACAATTCACAGTTCACAGTTCACAGTTCACTGTTCACAGATCACAGTTCACAGTTCACAGTCTTCATTTCACGCTTCACAGTTCGCAGTTCACAGTTCACAGATCACAGTTCACTATTCACAGCTCACAGTTCTCAGTTCACAGATCACAGTTCACAGTCTTCATTTCACACTTCACAGTTCGCAGTTCACAGTTCACAGATCACAGTTCACAGTTCACAGTTCACAGTTCACAGATCACAGTTCTCAGTTCACAGATCACAGTTCACAGTCTTCATTTCACAGTTCACAGTTCACAGTTGACAGTTCACAGTCCACAGATCACAGTTCACAGTACACAGTCTTCATTTCATACTTCACAGTTCGCAGTTCACAGTTCACAGGTCACAGTTCACAGTCCACTGTTCACAGTTCACAGTTCTCAGTTCACAGATCACAGTTCACAGACTTCATTTCACAATTCAGTTTTCACAGTTCACAGTTCACAGTTCTCAGTTCACAGATCACAGTTCACAGTCTTCATTTCACACTTCACAGTTCGCAGTTCACAGTTCAAAGATCACAGTTCACAGTTCACAGTTCACAGTTCACAGTCCACAGTTCACTATTAACAGCTCACAGTTCTCAGTTCACAGATCACAGTTCACAGTCTTCATTTCACACTTCACAGTTCGCAGTTCACAGTTTAGAGATCACAGGTCACAGTTCACAGTTCACACTTCACAGTTCACAGATCACAGTATTCATTTCACACTTCGCAGTTCGTAGTTCACAGTTGACAGTTCACAGTCCACAGTTCACTATTCACAGTTCACAGTTCTCAGTTCACAGATCACAGTGCACAGTCTTCATTTCACACTTAACAGTTCGCAGTTCACATTTCACAGATCACAGTTCACAGTTCACAGTTCACAGTCCACAGATCACAGTTCACAGTCTTCATTTCACACTTCACAGTTCGCAGTTCACAGTTCACAGATCACAGTTCACAGTTTACAGTTCACAGTTCACAGTTCAGTGTTCACAGTTTACAGTTCCCAGTTTACAGTTCTCAGTTCACAGTTGACAGTTGACAGTTCACAGTTCACACTTCAAAGTTCACAGTTCACCGTCCACAGTTCACTGTTCACAATTCACAGATCACAGTTCACAGTTCACAGTCTTCATTTCACACTTCACACTTCACAGTGCACAGTGCACAGTTCACAGTCCACAGTTAACAGTCCACAGTTCACTGTTCACAAATCACAGTTCACAGTTCACAGTCTTCATTTCACACTTCACTCTTCACAGTGCACAGTTCACAGTCCACAGTTAACAGTCCACAGTTCACTGTTCACAAATCACAGTTCACAGTTCACAGTCTTCATTTCACACTTCACTCTTCACAGTTCACAGTTCACTGTTCACAGTTTACAGTTCTCAGTTTACAGTTCTCAGTTCACAGTTGACAGTTGACAGTTGACAGTTCACACTTCACAGTTCACAGTTCACAGTCCACAGTTCACTGTTCACAGATCAGAGTTCACAGTTCACAGTTCACAGTTCACAGTTCACAGTCTTCATTTCACAATTCACAGTTCACAGTTCACAGTTTACAGTTCTCAGTTCACAGTTCACAGTTCACAGTTCACAGTACACAGTTCACAGTTCACAGTTCACAGTTCACAGTCCACAGTTCACAGTTCACAGTTCTCAGTTCACAGATCACAGTTCACAGTCTTCATTTCACAGTTCACAGTTCACAGTTCCCCGTTAACAGTATTCATTTCACACTTCACAGTTCGCAGTTCACAGTTGACAGTTCACAGTCCACAGTTCACTATTCACAGTTCACAGTTCTCAGTTCACAGATCACAGTTCACAGTCTTCATTTCACACTTAACAGTTCGCAGTTCACAGTTCACAGATCACAGTTCACAGTCCACAGTTCACTGTTCACAATTCACAGTTCACAGTTCACAGTTCACAGTTCACAGTCTTCATTTCACAATTCACAGTTCGCAGTTCACAGTTCACAGGTCACAGTTCACAGTTCACAGGTCACAGTTCACAGTTCACAGTTCACAGTCCACAGTTCACTGTTCACAGATCACAGTTCACAGTTCACAGTCTTCATTTCACACTTCACACTTCACAGTGCACAGTTCACAGTCCACAGTTCACAGTCCACAGTTCACTGTTCACAAATCACAGTTCACAGTTCACAGTTCTCAGTTCACAGATCACAGTGCACAGTCTTCATTTCACACTTAACAGTTCGCAGTTCACATTTCACAGATCACAGTTCACAGTTCACAGTTCACAGTCCACAGATCACAGTTCACAGTCTTCATTTCACACTTCACAGTTCGCAGTTCACAGTTCACAGATCACAGTTCACAGTTTACAGTTCACAGTTCACAGTTCAGTGTTCACAGTTTACAGTTCCCAGTTTACAGTTCTCAGTTCACAGTTGACAGTTGACAGTTCACAGTTCACACTTCACAGTTCACAGTTCACCGTCCACAGTTCACTGTTCACAATTCACAGATCACAGTTCACAGTTCACAGTCTTCATTTCACACTTCACACTTCACAGTGCACAGTGCACAGTTCACAGTCCACAGTTAACAGTCCACAGTTCACTGTTCACAAATCACAGTTCACAGTTCACAGTCTTCATTTCACACTACACTCTTCACAGTGCACAGTTCACAGTCCACAGTTAACAGTCCACAGTTCACTGTTCACAAATCACAGTTCACAGTTCACAGTCTTCATTTCACACTTCACTCTTCACAGTTCACAGTTCACTGTTCACAGTTTACAGTTCTCAGTTTACAGTTCTCAGTTCACAGTTGACAGTTGACAGTTGACAGTTCACACTTCACAGTTCACAGTTCACAGTCCACAGTTCACTGTTCACAGATCAGAGTTCACAGTTCACAGTTCACAGTTCACAGTTCACAGTTCACAGTTCACAGTTCACAGTCTTCATTTCACAATTCACAGTTCACAGTTCACAGTTTACAGTTCTCAGTTCACAGTTCACAGTTCACAGTTCACAGTTCACAGTTCACAGTTCACAGTTCACAGTCCACAGTTCACAGTTCACAGTTCTCAGTTCACAGATCACAGTTCACAGTCTTCATTTCACAGTTCACAGTTCACAGTTCCCCGTTAACAGTATTCATTTCACACTTCACAGTTCGCAGTTCACAGTTGACAGTTCACAGTCCACAGTTCACTATTCACAGTTCACAGTTCTCAGTTCACAGATCACAGTTCACAGTCTTCATTTCACACTTAACAGTTCGCAGTTCACAGTTCACAGATCACAGTTCACAGTCCACAGTTCACTGTTCACAATTCACAGTTCACAGTTCACAGTTCACAGTTCACAGTCTTCATTTCACAATTCACAGTTCGCAGTTCACAGTTCACAGGTCACAGTTCACAGTTCACAGGTCACAGTTCACAGTTCACAGTTCACAGTCCACAGTTCACTGTTCACAGATCACAGTTCACAGTTCACAGTCTTCATTTCACACTTCACACTTCACAGTGCACAGTTCACAGTCCACAGTTCACAGTCCACAGTTCACTGTTCACAAATCACAGTTCACAGTTCACAGTTCACAGTCCACAGATCACAGTTCACAGTCTTCATTTCACACTTCACAGTTCGCAGTTCACAGTTCACAGATCACAGTTCACAGTTCACAGTTCACAGTTCACAAGTTCACAGTTCACAGTTCACAGTTCACAGTTCACAGTTCACAGTTCACAGTTCACAGTTCACAGTTCACAGATCACACTTCACAGTTCACAGATCATAGTTCACAGATCACAGTTCACAGTTCACAGTTCACAGTTCACAGTTCACATGTCACAGTTCACAGTTCACATGTCACAGGTCACAGTTCACAGTTCCCCGTTCACAGTATTCATTTCACACTTCACAGTTCGCAGTTCACAGTTGACAGTTCACTATTCACAGTTCACAGTTCACAGTCCACAGATCACAGTTCACAGTCTTCATTTCACACTTCACAGTTCGCAGTTCACAGTTCACAGATCACAGTTCACAGTTCACAGTCCACATTTCACTGTTCACAATTCACAGTACACAGTTCACAGTTCACTGTTCACAGATCACAGTTCACAGTTCACAGTCTTCTTTTCACGCTTCACAGTTCGCAGTTCACAGTTCACAGATCACAGTTCACAGTTCACAGTTCACAGTTCGCAGTTCACAGTTCACAGTTCACAGTTCACAGTTCACAGTTCCCCGTTAACAGTATTCATTTCACACTTCACAGTTCGCAGTTCACAGTTGACAGTTCACAGTCCACAGTTCACTATTCACAGTTCACAGTTCTCAGTTCACAGATCACAGTTCACAGTCTTCATTTCACACTTAACAGTTCGCAGTTCACAGTTCACAGATCACAGTTCACAGTCCACAGTTCACTGTTCACAATTCACAGTTCACAGTTCACAGTTCACAGTTCACAGTCTTCATTTCACAATTCACAGTTCGCAGTTCACAGTTCACAGGTCACAGTTCACAGTTCACAGGTCACAGTTCACAGTTCACAGTTCACAGTCCACAGTTCACTGTTCACAGATCACAGTTCACAGTTCACAGTCTTCATTTCACACTTCACACTTCACAGTGCACAGTTCACAGTCCACAGTTCACAGTCCACAGTTCACTGTTCACAAATCACAGTTCACAGTTCACAGTTCTCAGTTCACAGATCACAGTGCACAGTCTTCATTTCACACTTAACAGTTCGCAGTTCACATTTCACAGATCACAGTTCACAGTTCACAGTTCACAGTCCACAGATCACAGTTCACAGTCTTCATTTCACACTTCACAGTTCGCAGTTCACAGTTCACAGATCACAGTTCACAGTTTACAGTTCACAGTTCACAGTTCAGTGTTCACAGTTTACAGTTCCCAGTTTACAGTTCTCAGTTCACAGTTGACAGTTGACAGTTCACAGTTCACACTTCACAGTTCACAGTTCACCGTCCACAGTTCACTGTTCACAATTCACAGATCACAGTTCACAGTTCACAGTCTTCATTTCACACTTCACACTTCACAGTGCACAGTGCACAGTTCACAGTCCACAGTTAACAGTCCACAGTTCACTGTTCACAAATCACAGTTCACAGTTCACAGTCTTCATTTCACACTACACTCTTCACAGTGCACAGTTCACAGTCCACAGTTAACAGTCCACAGTTCACTGTTCACAAATCACAGTTCACAGTTCACAGTCTTCATTTCACACTTCACTCTTCACAGTTCACAGTTCACTGTTCACAGTTTACAGTTCTCAGTTTACAGTTCTCAGTTCACAGTTGACAGTTGACAGTTGACAGTTCACACTTCACAGTTCACAGTTCACAGTCCACAGTTCACTGTTCACAGATCAGAGTTCACAGTTCACAGTTCACAGTTCACAGTTCACAGTTCACAGTTCACAGTCTTCATTTCACAATTCACAGTTCACAGTTCACAGTTTACAGTTCTCAGTTCACAGTTCACAGTTCACAGTTCACAGTTCACAGTTCACAGTTCACAGTTCACAGTCCACAGTTCACAGTTCACAGTTCTCAGTTCACAGATCACAGTTCACAGTCTTCATTTCACAGTTCACAGTTCACAGTTCCCCGTTAACAGTATTCATTTCACACTTCACAGTTCGCAGTTCACAGTTGACAGTTCACAGTCCACAGTTCACTATTCACAGTTCACAGTTCTCAGTTCACAGATCACAGTTCACAGTCTTCATTTCACACTTAACAGTTCGCAGTTCACAGTTCACAGATCACAGTTCACAGTCCACAGTTCACTGTTCACAATTCACAGTTCACAGTTCACAGTTCACAGTTCACAGTCTTCATTTCACAATTCACAGTTCGCAGTTCACAGTTCACAGGTCACAGTTCACAGTTCACAGGTCACAGTTCACAGTTCACAGTTCACAGTCCACAGTTCACTGTTCACAGATCACAGTTCACAGTTCACAGTCTTCATTTCACACTTCACACTTCACAGTGCACAGTTCACAGTCCACAGTTCACAGTCCACAGTTCACTGTTCACAAATCACAGTTCACAGTTCACAGTTCACAGTCCACAGATCACAGTTCACAGTCTTCATTTCACACTTCACAGTTCGCAGTTCACAGTTCACAGATCACAGTTCACAGTTCACAGTTCACAGTTCACAAGTTCACAGTTCACAGTTCACAGTTCACAGTTCACAGTTCACAGTTCACAGTTCACAGTTCACAGTTCACAGATCACACTTCACAGTTCACAGATCATAGTTCACAGATCACAGTTCACAGTTCACAGTTCACAGTTCACAGTTCACATGTCACAGTTCACAGTTCACATGTCACAGGTCACAGTTCACAGTTCCCCGTTCACAGTATTCATTTCACACTTCACAGTTCGCAGTTCACAGTTGACAGTTCACTATTCACAGTTCACAGTTCACAGTCCACAGATCACAGTTCACAGTCTTCATTTCACACTTCACAGTTCGCAGTTCACAGTTCACAGATCACAGTTCACAGTTCACAGTCCACATTTCACTGTTCACAATTCACAGTACACAGTTCACAGTTCACTGTTCACAGATCACAGTTCACAGTTCACAGTCTTCTTTTCACGCTTCACAGTTCGCAGTTCACAGTTCACAGATCACAGTTCACAGTTCACAGTTCACAGTTCGCAGTTCACAGTTCACAGTTCACAGTTCACAGTTCACAGTTCACAGTTCACAGTTCACAGTTCACAGTTCACAGTTCACAGTTCACATGTCACAGTTCACAGTTCACAGGTCACAGGTCACAGTTCACAGTTCACAGTTCACAGTTCCCAGTTCACAGGTCACAGTTCACATTTCACAGTTCACTGTCTTCATTTCATACTTCACAGTTCACTGTCTTCATTTCATACTTCACAGTTCACTGTCTTCATTTCATACTTCACAGTTCACAGTTCACAGTTCACAGTTCACAGTTCACAGTTCACATGTCACAGTTCACAGTTCACAGGTCACAGGTCACAGGTCACAGTTCACAGTTCACAGATCACAGTTCACAGTTCACAGTTCACACTTCACAGTTCACAGTTCACCGTCCACAGTTCACTGTTCACAATTCACAGATCACAGTTCACAGTTCACAGTCTTCATTTCACACTTCACACTTCACAGTGCACAGTGCACAGTTCACAGTCCACAGTTAACAGTCCACAGTTCACTGTTCACAAATCACAGTTCACAGTTCACAGTCTTCATTTCACACTTCACTCTTCACAGTGCACAGTTCACAGTCCACAGTTAACAGTCCACAGTTCACTGTTCACAAATCACAGTTCACAGTTCACAGTCTTCATTTCACACTTCACTCTTCACAGTTCACGGTTCACTGTTCACAGTTTACAGTTCTCAGTTTACAGTTCTCAGTTCACAGTTGACAGTTGACAGTTGACAGTTCACACTTCACAGTTCACAGTTCACAGTCCACAGTTCACTGTTCACAGATCACAGTTCACAGTTCACAGTTCACAGTTCACAGTTCACAGTCCACAGTTCACTATTCACAGCTCACAGTTCTCAGTTCACAGATCACAGTTCTCAGTTCACAGATCACAGTTCACAGTCTTCATTTCACACTTCACAGTTCGCAGTTCACAGTTGACAGTTCACAGTCCACAGTTCACTATTCACAGTTCACAGTTCTCAGTTCGCAGATCACAGTTCACAGTCTTCATTTCACACTTAACAGTTCGCAGTTCACAGTTCACAGATCACAGTTCACAGTTCACAGTTCACAGTTCACAGTCCACAGATCACAGTTCACAGTCTTCATTTCACAATTCACAGTTCGCAGTTCACAGTTCACAGTTCACAGTTCACAGTTCACAGTTCACAGATCACTGTTCACAGTTCACAGTTCACAGTTCACAGTTCACAGTTCACTGTTCACAAATCACAGTTCACAGTTCACAGTTCACAGTCCACAGATCACAGTTCACAGTCTTCATTTCACACTTCACAGTTCGCAGTTCACAGTTCACAGATCACAGTTCACAGTTCACAGTTCACAGTTCACAAGTTCACAGTTCACAGTTCACAGTTCACAGTTCACAGTTCACAGTTCACAGTTCACAGTTCACAGTTCACAGATCACACTTCACAGTTCACAGATCATAGTTCACAGATCACAGTTCACAGTTCACAGTTCACAGTTCACAGTTCACATGTCACAGTTCACAGTTCACATGTCACAGGTCACAGTTCACAGTTCCCCGTTCACAGTATTCATTTCACACTTCACAGTTCGCAGTTCACAGTTGACAGTTCACTATTCACAGTTCACAGTTCACAGTCCACAGATCACAGTTCACAGTCTTCATTTCACACTTCACAGTTCGCAGTTCACAGTTCACAGATCACAGTTCACAGTTCACAGTCCACATTTCACTGTTCACAATTCACAGTACACAGTTCACAGTTCACTGTTCACAGATCACAGTTCACAGTTCACAGTCTTCTTTTCACGCTTCACAGTTCGCAGTTCACAGTTCACAGATCACAGTTCACAGTTCACAGTTCACAGTTCGCAGTTCACAGTTCACAGTTCACAGTTCACAGTTCACAGTTCACAGTTCACAGTTCACAGTTCACAGTTCACAGTTCACAGTTCACATGTCACAGTTCACAGTTCACAGGTCACAGGTCACAGTTCACAGTTCACAGTTCACAGTTCCCAGTTCACAGGTCACAGTTCACATTTCACAGTTCACTGTCTTCATTTCATACTTCACAGTTCACTGTCTTCATTTCATACTTCACAGTTCACTGTCTTCATTTCATACTTCACAGTTCACAGTTCACAGTTCACAGTTCACAGTTCACAGTTCACATGTCACAGTTCACAGTTCACAGGTCACAGGTCACAGGTCACAGTTCACAGTTCACAGATCACAGTTCACAGTTCACAGTTCACACTTCACAGTTCACAGTTCACCGTCCACAGTTCACTGTTCACAATTCACAGATCACAGTTCACAGTTCACAGTCTTCATTTCACACTTCACACTTCACAGTGCACAGTGCACAGTTCACAGTCCACAGTTAACAGTCCACAGTTCACTGTTCACAAATCACAGTTCACAGTTCACAGTCTTCATTTCACACTTCACTCTTCACAGTGCACAGTTCACAGTCCACAGTTAACAGTCCACAGTTCACTGTTCACAAATCACAGTTCACAGTTCACAGTCTTCATTTCACACTTCACTCTTCACAGTTCACGGTTCACTGTTCACAGTTTACAGTTCTCAGTTTACAGTTCTCAGTTCACAGTTGACAGTTGACAGTTGACAGTTCACACTTCACAGTTCACAGTTCACAGTCCACAGTTCACTGTTCACAGATCACAGTTCACAGTTCACAGTTCACAGTTCACAGTTCACAGTCCACAGTTCACTATTCACAGCTCACAGTTCTCAGTTCACAGATCACAGTTCTCAGTTCACAGATCACAGTTCACAGTCTTCATTTCACACTTCACAGTTCGCAGTTCACAGTTGACAGTTCACAGTCCACAGTTCACTATTCACAGTTCACAGTTCTCAGTTCGCAGATCACAGTTCACAGTCTTCATTTCACACTTAACAGTTCGCAGTTCACAGTTCACAGATCACAGTTCACAGTTCACAGTTCACAGTTCACAGTCCACAGATCACAGTTCACAGTCTTCATTTCACAATTCACAGTTCGCAGTTCACAGTTCACAGTTCACAGTTCACAGTTCACAGTTCACAGATCACTGTTCACAGTTCACAGTTCACAGTTCACAGTTCACAGTTCACAGTTCACAGTCTTCATTTCACAATTCACAGTTCGCAGTTCACAGTTCACAGGTCACAGTTCACAGATTACAGTTCACAGTTGACAGTTGACAGTTCACAGTACACACTTCACAGTTCACAGTCCACAGTTCACTGTTCACAATTCACAGTTCACTGTTCACAATTCACAGTTCACAGTTCACAGTTCACACTTCACAGTTCATAGATCACAGTTCTCAGTTCACAGATCACAGTTCACAGTCTTCATTTCACAGTTCACAGTTCACAGTTCACAGATCACATACCACAGTTCACTGTTCACAGATCACAGTTCACAGTACACAGTCTTCATTTTATACTTCACAGTTGGCAGTTCACAGTTCACAGGTCACAGTTCACAGTCCACTGTTCACAGTTCACAGTTCTCAGTTCACAGATCACAGTTCACAGTTTTCATTTCACAGTTCACAGTTCACAGTTCACAGTTCCCCGTTCACAGTATTTATTTCACACTTCACAGTTCGCAGTTCACAGTTGACAGTTCACAGTCCACAGTTCACTATTCACAGTTCACAGTTCACAGATCACAGTTCACAGTCTTCATTTCACAGTTCACAGTTCACAGTTCACAGTTCACAGTTCCCCGTTCACAGTATTCATTTCACACTTCACAGTTCGCAGTTCACAGTTCACAGTTCACAGTCCACAGTTCACTATTCACAGCTCACAGTTCTCAGTTCACAGATCACAGTTCACAGTCTTCATTTCACACTTCACAGTTCGCAGTTCACAGTTCACAGTTCACAGTCCACAGTTCACAGTTCACAGTTCTCAGTTCACAGATCACAGTTCACAGTCTTCATTTCACAGTTCACAGTTCACAGTTCACAGTTCACAGTTCCCCGTTCACAGTATTCATTTCACACTTCACAGTTCGCAGTTCACAGTCCACAGTTCACTATTCACAGTTCACAGTTCTCAGTTCACAGATCACAGTTCACTGTCTTCATTTCACACTTAACAGTTCGCAGTTCACAGTTCACAGATCACAGTTCACAGTTCACAGTTCACAGTTCACAGTCCACAGATCACAGTTCACAGTCTTCATTTCACAATTCACAGTTCGCAGTTCACAGTTCACAGTTCACAGTTCACAGTTCACAGTTCACAGATCACTGTTCACAGTTTACAGTTCTCAGTTCACAGTTGACAGTTCACAGTTGACAGTTCACAGATCACAGTTCACAGTTCACTGTTCACAGTTCACAGTTCTCAGTTCACAGATCACAGTTCACTGTCTTCATTTCACACTTAACAGTTCGCAGTTCACAGTTCACAGATCACAGTTCACAGTCCACAGTTCACAGTTCACAGTTCTCAGTTCACAGATCACAGTTCACAGTCTTCATTTCACAGTTCACAGTTCACAGTTCCCCGTTAACAGTATTCATTTCACACTTCACAGTTCGCAGTTCACAGTTGACAGTTCACAGTCCACAGTTCACTATTCACAGTTCACAGTTCTCAGTTCACAGATCACAGTTCACAGTCTTCATTTCACACTTAACAGTTCGCAGTTCACAGTTCACAGATCACAGTTCACAGTCCACAGTTCACTGTTCACAATTCACAGTTCACAGTTCACAGTTCACAGTTCACAGTCTTCATTTCACAATTCACAGTTCGCAGTTCACAGTTCACAGGTCACAGTTCACAGTTCACAGGTCACAGTTCACAGTTCACAGTTCACAGTCCACAGTTCACTGTTCACAGATCACAGTTCACAGTTCACAGTCTTCATTTCACACTTCACACTTCACAGTGCACAGTTCACAGTCCACAGTTCACAGTTCACAGTTCTCAGTTCACAGATCACAGTGCACAGTCTTCATTTCACACTTAACAGTTCGCAGTTCACATTTCACAGATCACAGTTCACAGTTCACAGTTCACAGTCCACAGATCACAGTTCACAGTCTTCATTTCAGACTTCACAGTTCGCAGTTCACAGTTCACAGATCACAGTTCACAGTTTACAGTTCACAGTTCACAGTTCAGTGTTCACAGTTTACAGTTCCCAGTTTACAGTTCTCAGTTCACAGTTGACAGTTGACAGTTCACAGTTCACACTTCACAGTTCACAGTTCACAGTCTTCATTTCACACTTCACACTTCACAGTGCACAGTGCACAGTTCACAGTCCACAGTTAACAGTCCACAGTTCACTGTTCACAAATCACAGTTCACAGTTCACAGTCTTCATTTCACACTTCACTCTTCACAGTGCACAGTTCACAGTCCACAGTTAACAGTCCACAGTTCACTGTTCACAAATCACAGTTCACAGTTCACAGTCTTCATTTCACACTTCACTCTTCACAGTTCACAGTTCACTGTTCACAGTTTACAGTTCTCAGTTTACAGTTCTCAGTTCACAGTTGACAGTTGACAGTTGACAGTTCACACTTCACAGTTCACAGTTCACAGTCCACAGTTCACTGTTCACAGATCAGAGTTCACAGTTCACAGTTCACAGTTCACAGTTCACAGTTCACAGTCTTCATTTCACAATTCACAGTTCACAGTTCACAGTTTACAGTTCTCAGTTCACAGTTCACAGTTCACAGTTCACAGTTCACAGTTCACAGTTCACAGTTCACAGTCCACAGTTCACAGTTCACAGTTCTCAGTTCACAGATCACAGTTCACAGTCTTCATTTCACAGTTCACAGTTCACAGTTCCCCGTTAACAGTATTCATTTCACACTTCACAGTTCGCAGTTCACAGTTGACAGTTCACAGTCCACAGTTCACTATTCACAGTTCACAGTTCTCAGTTCACAGATCACAGTTCACAGTCTTCATTTCACACTTAACAGTTCGCAGTTCACAGTTCACAGATCACAGTTCACAGTCCACAGTTCACTGTTCACAATTCACAGTTCACAGTTCACAGTTCACAGTTCACAGTCTTCATTTCACAATTCACAGTTCGCAGTTCACAGTTCACAGGTCACAGTTCACAGTTCACAGGTCACAGTTCACAGTTCACAGTTCACAGTCCACAGTTCACTGTTCACAGATCACAGTTCACAGTTCACAGTCTTCATTTCACACTTCACACTTCACAGTGCACAGTTCACAGTCCACAGTTCACAGTCCACAGTTCACTGTTCACAAATCACAGTTCACAGTTCACAGTTCACAGTCCACAGATCACAGTTCACAGTCTTCATTTCACACTTCACAGTTCGCAGTTCACAGTTCACAGATCACAGTTCACAGTTCACAGTTCACAGTTCACAGTTCACAGTTCACAGTTCACAGTTCACAGTTCACAGTTCACAGTTCACAGTTCACAGTTCACAGTTCACAGTTCACAGTTCACAGATCACACTTCACAGTTCACAGATCATAGTTCACAGATCACAGTTCACAGTTCACAGTTCACAGTTCACAGTTCACATGTCACAGTTCACAGTTCACATGTCACAGGTCACAGTTCACAGTTCCCCGTTCACAGTATTCATTTCACACTTCACAGTTCGCAGTTCACAGTTGACAGTTCACTATTCACAGTTCACAGTTCACAGTCCACAGATCACAGTTCACAGTCTTCATTTCACACTTCACAGTTCGCAGTTCACAGTTCACAGATCACAGTTCACAGTTCACAGTCCACATTTCACTGTTCACAATTCACAGTACACAGTTCACAGTTCACTGTTCACAGATCACAGTTCACAGTTCACAGTCTTCTTTTCACGCTTCACAGTTCGCAGTTCACAGTTCACAGATCACAGTTCACAGTTCACAGTTCACAGTTCGCAGTTCACAGTTCACAGTTCACAGTTCACAGTTCACAGTTCACAGTTCACAGTTCACAGTTCACAGTTCACAGTTCACAGTTCACAGTTCACATGTCACAGTTCACAGTTCACAGGTCACAGGTCACAGTTCACAGTTCACAGTTCACAGTTCCCAGTTCACAGGTCACAGTTCACATTTCACAGTTCACTGTCTTCATTTCATACTTCACAGTTCACTGTCTTCATTTCATACTTCACAGTTCACAGTTCACAGTTCACAGTTCACAGTTCACAGTTCACATGTCACAGTTCACAGTTCACAGGTCACAGGTCACAGGTCACAGTTCACAGTTCACAGATCACAGTTCACAGTTCACAGTTCACAGTTCACACTTCACACTTCACAGTTCACAGTTCACCGTCCACAGTTCACTGTTCACAATTCACAGATCACAGTTCACAGTTCACAGTCTTCATTTCACACTTCACACTTCACAGTGCACAGTGCACAGTTCACAGTCCACAGTTAACAGTCCACAGTTCACTGTTCACAAATCACAGTTCACAGTTCACAGTCTTCATTTCACACTTCACTCTTCACAGTGCACAGTTCACAGTCCACAGTTAACAGTCCACAGTTCACTGTTCACAAATCACAGTTCACAGTTCACAGTCTTCATTTCACACTTCACTCTTCACAGTTCACGGTTCACTGTTCACAGTTTACAGTTCTCAGTTTACAGTTCTCAGTTCACAGTTGACAGTTGACAGTTGACAGTTCACACTTCACAGTTCACAGTTCACAGTCCACAGTTCACTGTTCACAGATCACAGTTCACAGTTCACAGTTCACAGTTCACAGTTCACAGTCCACAGTTCACTATTCACAGCTCACAGTTCTCAGTTCACAGATCACAGTTCTCAGTTCACAGATCACAGTTCACAGTCTTCATTTCACACTTCACAGTTCGCAGTTCACAGTTGACAGTTCACAGTCCACAGTTCACTATTCACAGTTCACAGTTCTCAGTTCGCAGATCACAGTTCACAGTCTTCATTTCACACTTAACAGTTCGCAGTTCACAGTTCACAGATCACAGTTCACAGTTCACAGTTCACAGTTCACAGTCCACAGATCACAGTTCACAGTCTTCATTTCACAATTCACAGTTCGCAGTTCACAGTTCACAGTTCACAGTTCACAGTTCACAGTTCACAGATCACTGTTCACAGTTCACAGTTCACAGTTCACAGTTCACAGTTCACAGTCTTCATTTCACAATTCACAGTTCGCAGTTCACAGTTCACAGGTCACAGTTCACAGATTACAGTTCACAGTTGACAGTTGACAGTTCACAGTACACACTTCACAGTTCACAGTCCACAGTTCACTGTTCACAATTCACAGTTCACAGTTCACAGTTCACACTTCACAGTTCATAGATCACAGTTCTCAGTTCACAGATCACAGTTCACAGTCTTCATTTCACAGTTCACAGTTCACAGTTCACAGATCACATACCACAGTTCACTGTTCACAGATCACAGTTCACAGTACACAGTCTTCATTTTATACTTCACAGTTGGCAGTTCACAGTTCACAGGTCACAGTTCACAGTCCACTGTTCACAGTTCACAGTTCTCAGTTCACAGATCACAGTTCACAGTTTTCATTTCACAGTTCACAGTTCACAGTTCACAGTTCCCCGTTCACAGTATTTATTTCACACTTCACAGTTCGCAGTTCACAGTTGACAGTTCACAGTCCACAGTTCACTATTCACAGTTCACAGTTCACAGATCACAGTTCACAGTCTTCATTTCACAGTTCACAGTTCACAGTTCACAGTTCACAGTTCCCCGTTCACAGTATTCATTTCACACTTCACAGTTCGCAGTTCACAGTTCACAGTTCACAGTCCACAGTTCACTATTCACAGCTCACAGTTCTCAGTTCACAGATCACAGTTCACAGTCTTCATTTCACACTTCACAGTTCGCAGTTCACAGTTCACAGTTCACAGTCCACAGTTCACAGTTCACAGTTCTCAGTTCACAGATCACAGTTCACAGTCTTCATTTCACAGTTCACAGTTCACAGTTCACAGTTCCCCGTTCACAGTATTCATTTCACACTTCACAGTTCGCAGTTCACAGTTGTCAGTTCACAGTCCACAGTTCACTATTCACAGTTCACAGTTCTCAGTTCACAGATCACAGTTCACTGTCTTCATTTCACACTTAACAGTTCGCAGTTCACAGTTCACAGATCACAGTTCACAGTTCACAGTTCACAGTTCACAGTCCACAGATCACAGTTCACAGTCTTCATTTCACAATTCACAGTTCGCAGTTCACAGTTCACAGTTCACAGTTCACAGTTCACAGTTCACAGTTCACAGTTCACAGTTCACAGATCACTGTTCACAGTTTACAGTTCTCAGTTCACAGTTGACAGTTCACAGTTGACAGTTCACAGATCACAGTTCACAGTTCACTGTTCACAGTTCACAGTTCTCAGTTCACAGATCACAGTTCACAGTTTTCATTTCACAGTTCACAGTTCACAGTTCACAGTTCCCCGTTCACAGTATTCATTTCACACTTCACAGTTCGCAGTTCACAGTTGACAGTTCACAGTCCACAGTTCACTATTCACAGTTCACAGTTCACAGATCACAGTTCACAGTCTTCATTTCACAGTTCACAGTTCACAGTTCACAGTCTTCATTTCACACTTAACAGTTCGCAGTTCACAGTTCACAGATCACAGTTCACAGTTCACAGTTCACAGTTCACAGTCCACAGATCACTGTTCACAGTCTTCATTTCACAATTTACAGTTCGCAGTTCACAGTTCACAGTTCACAGTCCACAGTTCACTGTTCACAGATCACAGTTCACAGTTCACAGTCTTCATTTCACACTTCACACTTCACAGTGCACAGTTCACAGTCCACAGTTCACAGTCCACAGTTCACTGTTCACAAATCACAGTTCACAGTTCACAGTTCACAGTCCACAGATCACAGTTCACAGTCTTCATTTCACACTTCACAGTTCGCAGTTCACAGTGCACAGATCACAGTTCACAGTTCACAGTCCACATTTCACTGTTCACAATTCACAGTACACAGTTCACAGTTCACTGTTCACAGATCACAGTTCACAGTTCACAGTCTTCTTTTCACGCTTCACAGTTCGCAGTTCACAGTTCACAGATCACAGTTCACAGTTCACAGTTCACAGTTCGCAGTTCACAGTTCACAGTTCACAGTTCACAGTTCACAGTTCACAGTTCACAGTTCACAGTTCACAGTTCACAGTTCACAGTTCACAGTTCACAGTTCACAGTTCACATGTCACAGTTCACAGTTCACAGGTCACAGGTCACAGTTCACAGTTCACAGTTCACAGTTCCCAGTTCACAGGTCACAGTTCACATTTCACAGTTCACTGTCTTCATTTCATACTTCACAGTTCACTGTCTTCATTTCATACTTCACAGTTCACAGTTCACAGTTCACAGTTGACAGTTCACAGTTCACATGTCACAGTTCACAGTTCACAGGTCACAGGTCACAGGTCACAGTTCACAGTTCACAGATCACAGTTCACAGTTCACAGTTCACACTTCACAGTTCACAGTTCACCGTCCACAGTTCACTGTTCACAATTCACAGATCACAGTTCACAGTTCACAGTCTTCATTTCACACTTCACACTTCACAGTGCACAGTGCACAGTTCACAGTCCACAGTTAACAGTCCACAGTTCACTGTTCACAAATCACAGTTCACAGTTCACAGTCTTCATTTCACACTTCACTCTTCACAGTGCACAGTTCACAGTTCACAGTTGACAGTTGACAGTTGACAGTTCACACTTCACAGTTCACAGTTCACAGTCCACAGTTCACTGTTCACAGATCACAGTTCACAGTTCACAGTTCACAGTTCACAGTTCACAGTCCACAGTTCACTATTCACAGCTCACAGTTCTCAGTTCACAGATCACAGTTCTCAGTTCACAGATCACAGTTCACAGTCTTCATTTCACACTTCACAGTTCGCAGTTCACAGTTGACAGTTCACAGTCCACAGTTCACTATTCACAGTTCACAGTTCTCAGTTCGCAGATCACAGTTCACAGTCTTCATTTCACACTTAACAGTTCGCAGTTCACAGTTCACAGATCACAGTTCACAGTTCACAGTTCACAGTTCACAGTCCACAGATCACAGTTCACAGTCTTCATTTCACAATTCACAGTTCGCAGTTCACAGTTCACAGTTCACAGTTCACAGTTCACTGTTCACAGATCACTGTTCACAGTTCACAGTTCACAGTTCACAGTTCACAGTTCACAGTTCACAGTCTTCATTTCACAATTCACAGTTCGCAGTTCACAGTTCACAGGTCACAGTTCACAGATTACAGTTCACAGTTGACAGTTGACAGTTCACAGTACACACTTCACAGTTCACAGTCCACAGTTCACTGTTCACAATTCACAGTTCACAGTTCACAGTTCACACTTCACAGTTCATAGATCACAGTTCTCAGTTCACAGATCACAGTTCACAGTCTTCATTTCACAGTTCACAGTTCACAGTTCACAGATCACATACCACAGTTCACTGTTCACAGATCACAGTTCACAGTACACAGTCTTCATTTTATACTTCACAGTTGGCAGTTCACAGTTCACAGGTCACAGTTCACAGTCCACTGTTCACAGTTCACAGTTCTCAGTTCACAGATCACAGTTCACAGTTTTCATTTCACAGTTCACAGTTCACAGTTCACAGTTCCCCGTTCACAGTATTTATTTCACACTTCACAGTTCGCAGTTCACAGTTGACAGTTCACAGTCCACAGTTCACTATTCACAGTTCACAGTTCACAGATCACAGTTCACAGTCTTCATTTCACAGTTCACAGTTCACAGTTCACAGTTCACAGTTCCCCGTTCACAGTATTCATTTCACACTTCCCAGTTCGCAGTTCACAGTTCACAGTTCACAGTCCACAGTTCACTATTCACAGCTCACAGTTCTCAGTTCACAGATCACAGTTCACAGTCTTCATTTCACACTTCACAGTTCGCAGTTCACAGTTCACAGTTCACAGTCCACAGTTCACAGTTCACAGTTCTCAGTTCACAGATCACAGTTCACAGTCTTCATTTCACAGTTCACAGTTCACAGTTCACAGTTCCCCGTTCACAGTATTCATTTCACACTTCACAGTTCGCAGTTCACAGTTGTCAGTTCACAGTCCACAGTTCACTATTCACAGTTCACAGTTCTCAGTTCACAGATCACAGTTCACTGTCTTCATTTCACACTTAACTGTTCGCAGTTCACAGTTCACAGATCACAGTTCACAGTTCACAGTTCACAGTTCACAGTCCACAGATCACAGTTCACAGTCTTCATTTCACAATTCACAGTTCGCAGTTCACAGTTCACAGTTCACAGTTCACAGTTCACAGTTCACAGATCACTGTTCACAGTTTACAGTTCTCAGTTCACAGTTGACAGTTCACAGTTGACAGTTCACAGATCACAGTTCACAGTTCACTGTTCACAGTTCACAGTTCTCAGTTCACAGATCACAGTTCACAGTTTTCATTTCACAGTTCACAGTTCACAGTTCACAGTTCCCCGTTCACAGTATTCATTTCACACTTCACAGTTCGCAGTTCACAGTTGACAGTTCACAGTCCACAGTTCACTATTCACAGTTCACAGTTCACAGATCACAGTTCACAGTCTTCATTTCACAGTTCACAGTTCACAGTTCACAGTCTTCATTTCACACTTAACAGTTCGCAGTTCACAGTTCACAGATCACAGTTCACAGTTCACAGTTCACAGTTCACAGTCCACAGATCACTGTTCACAGTCTTCATTTCACAATTTACAGTTCGCAGTTCACAGTTCACAGTTCACAGTCCACAGTTCACTGTTCACAGATCACAGTTCACAGTTCACAGTCTTCATTTCACACTTCACACTTCACAGTGCACAGTTCACAGTCCACAGTTCACAGTCCACAGTTCACTGTTCACAAATCACAGTTCACAGTTCACAGTTCACAGTCCACAGATCACAGTTCACAGTCTTCATTTCACACTTCACAGTTCGCAGTTCACAGTTCACAGATCACAGTTCACAGTTCACAGTTCACAGTTCACAGTTCACAGTTCACAGTTCACAGATCACAGTTCACAGTTCACAGTTCACAGTTCACAGTCCACAGATCACAGTTCACAGTCTTCATTTCACAATTCACAGTTCGCAGTTCACAGTTCACAGTTCACAGTTCACAGTTCACAGTTCACAGATCACTGTTCACAGTTTACAGTTCTCAGTTCACAGTTGACAGTTCACAGTTGACAGTTCACAGATCACAGTTCACAGTTCACTGTTCACAGTTCACAGTTCTCAGTTCACAGATCACAGTTCACAGTTTTCATTTCACAGTTCACAGTTCACAGTTCACAGTTCCCCGTTCACAGTATTCATTTCACACTTCACAGTTCGCAGTTCACAGTTGACAGTTCACAGTTCACAGGTCACAGTTCACAGATTACAGTTCACAGTTGACAGTTGACAGTTCACAGTACACACTTCACAGTTCACAGTCCACAGTTCACTGTTCACAATTCACAGTTCACAGTTCACAGTTCACACTTCACAGTTCATAGATCACAGTTCTCAGTTCACAGATCACAGTTCACAGTCTTCATTTCACAGTTCACAGTTCACAGTTCACAGATCACATACCACAGTTCACTGTTCACAGATCACAGTTCACAGTACACAGTCTTCATTTTATACTTCACAGTTGGCAGTTCACAGTTCACAGGTCACAGTTCACAGTCCACTGTTCACAGTTCACAGTTCTCAGTTCACAGATCACAGTTCACAGTTTTCATTTCACAGTTCACAGTTCACAGTTCACAGTTCCCCGTTCACAGTATTCATTTCACACTTCACAGTTCGCAGTTCACAGTTGACAGTTCACAGTTCACAGGTCACAGTTCACAGATTACAGTTCACAGTTGACAGTTGACAGTTCACAGTACACACTTCACAGTTCACAGTCCACAGTTCACTGTTCACAATTCACAGTTCACAGTTCACAGTTCACACTTCACAGTTCATAGATCACAGTTCTCAGTTCACAGATCACAGTTCACAGTCTTCATTTCACAGTTCACAGTTCACAGTTCACAGATCACATACCACAGTTCACTGTTCACAGATCACAGTTCACAGTACACAGTCTTCATTTTATACTTCACAGTTGGCAGTTCACAGTTCACAGGTCACAGTTCACAGTCCACTGTTCACAGTTCACAGTTCTCAGTTCACAGATCACAGTTCACAGTTTTCATTTCACAGTTCACAGTTCACAGTTCACAGTTCCCCGTTCACAGTATTTATTTCACACTTCACAGTTCGCAGTTCACAGTTGACAGTTCACAGTCCACAGTTCACTATTCACAGTTCACAGTTCACAGATCACAGTTCACAGTCTTCATTTCACAGTTCACAGTTCACAGTTCACAGTTCACAGTTCCCCGTTCACAGTATTCATTTCACACTTCACAGTTCGCAGTTCACAGTTCACAGTTCACAGTCCACAGTTCACTATTCACAGCTCACAGTTCTCAGTTCACAGATCACAGTTCACAGTCTTCATTTCACACTTCACAGTTCGCAGTTCACAGTTCACAGTTCACAGTCCACAGTTCACAGTTCACAGTTCTCAGTTCACAGATCACAGTTCACAGTCTTCATTTCACAGTTCACAGTTCACAGTTCACAGTTCCCCGTTCACAGTATTCATTTCACACTTCACAGTTCGCAGTTCACAGTTGTCAGTTCACAGTCCACAGTTCACTATTCACAGTTCACAGTTCTCAGTTCACAGATCACAGTTCACTGTCTTCATTTCACACTTAACAGTTCGCAGTTCACAGTTCACAGATCACAGTTCACAGTTCACAGTTCACAGTTCACAGTCCACAGATCACAGTTCACAGTCTTCATTTCACAATTCACAGTTCGCAGTTCACAGTTCACAGTTCACAGTTCACAGTTCACAGTTCACAGATCACTGTTCACAGTTTACAGTTCTCAGTTCACAGTTGACAGTTCACAGTTGACAGTTCACAGATCACAGTTCACAGTTCACTGTTCACAGTTCACAGTTCTCAGTTCACAGATCACAGTTCACAGTTTTCATTTCACAGTTCACAGTTCACAGTTCACAGTTCCCCGTTCACAGTATTCATTTCACACTTCACAGTTCGCAGTTCACAGTTGACAGTTCACAGTCCACAGTTCACTATTCACAGTTCACAGTTCACAGATCACAGTTCACAGTCTTCATTTCACAGTTCACAGTTCACAGTTCACAGTCTTCATTTCACACTTAACAGTTCGCAGTTCACAGTTCACAGATCACAGTTCACAGTTCACAGTTCACAGTTCACAGTCCACAGATCACTGTTCACAGTCTTCATTTCACAATTTACAGTTCGCAGTTCACAGTTCACAGTTCACAGTCCACAGTTCACTGTTCACAGATCACAGTTCACAGTTCACAGTCTTCATTTCACACTTCACACTTCACAGTGCACAGTTCACAGTCCACAGTTCACAGTCCACAGTTCACTGTTCACAAATCACAGTTCACAGTTCACAGTTCACAGTCCACAGATCACAGTTCACAGTCTTCATTTCACACTTCACAGTTCGCAGTTCACAGTTCACAGATCACAGTTCACAGTTCACAGTTCACAGTTCACAGTTCACAGTTCACAGTTCACAGTTCACAGTTCACAGTTCACAGTTCACAGTTCACAGTTCACAGTCCACAGATCACAGTTCACAGTCTTCATTTCACAATTCACAGTTCGCAGTTCACAGTTCACAGTTCACAGTTCACAGTTCACAGTTCACAGATCACTGTTCACAGTTTACAGTTCTCAGTTCACAGTTGACAGTTCACAGTTGACAGTTCACAGATCACAGTTCACAGTTCACTGTTCACAGTTCACAGTTCTCAGTTCACAGATCACAGTTCACAGTTTTCATTTCACAGTTCACAGTTCACAGTTCACAGTTCCCCGTTCACAGTATTCATTTCACACTTCACAGTTCGCAGTTCACAGTTGACAGTTCACAGTCCACAGTTCACTATTCACAGTTCACAGTTCACAGATCACAGTTCACAGTCTTCATTTCACAGTTCACAGTTCACAGTTCACAGTCTTCATTTCACACTTAACAGTTCGCAGTTCACAGTTCACAGATCACAGTTCACAGTTCACAGTTCACAGTTCACAGTCCACAGATCACTGTTCACAGTCTTCATTTCACAATTTACAGTCCGCAGTTCACAGTTCACAGTTCACAGTCCACAGTTCACTGTTCACAGATCACAGTTCACAGTTCACAGTCTTCATTTCACACTTCACACTTCACAGTGCACAGTTCACAGTCCACAGTTCACAGTCCACAGTTCACTGTTCACAAATCACAGTTCACAGTTCACAGTTCACAGTCCACAGATCACAGTTCACAGTCTTCATTTCACACTTCACAGTTCGCAGTTCACAGTTCACAGATCACAGTTCACAGGTCACAGGTCACAGTTCACAGTTCACAGATCACAGTTCACAGTTCACAGTTCACACTTCACAGTTCACAGTTCACCGTCCACAGTTCACTGTTCACAATTCACAGATCACAGTTCACAGTTCACAGTCTTCATTTCACACTTCACACTTCACAGTGCACAGTGCACAGTTCACAGTCCACAGTTAACAGTCCACAGTTCACTGTTCACAAATCACAGTTCACAGTTCACAGTCTTCATTTCACACTTCACTCTTCACAGTGCACAGTTCACAGTTCACAGTTGACAGTTGACAGTTGACAGTTCACACTTCACAGTTCACAGTTCACAGTCCACAGTTCACTGTTCACAGATCACAGTTCACAGTTCACAGTTCACAGTTCACAGTTCACAGTCCACAGTTCACTATTCACAGCTCACAGTTCTCAGTTCACAGATCACAGTTCTCAGTTCACAGATCACAGTTCACAGTCTTCATTTCACACTTCACAGTTCGCAGTTCACAGTTGACAGTTCACAGTCCACAGTTCACTATTCACAGTTCACAGTTCTCAGTTCGCAGATCACAGTTCACAGTCTTCATTTCACACTTAACAGTTCGCAGTTCACAGTTCACAGATCACAGTTCACAGTTCACAGTTCACAGTTCACAGTCCACAGATCACAGTTCACAGTCTTCATTTCACAATTCACAGTTCGCAGTTCACAGTTCACAGTTCACAGTTCACAGTTCACTGTTCACAGATCACTGTTCACAGTTCACAGTTCACAGTTCACAGTTCACAGTTCACAGTTCACAGTCTTCATTTCACAATTCACAGTTCGCAGTTCACAGTTCACAGGTCACAGTTCACAGATTACAGTTCACAGTTGACAGTTGACAGTTCACAGTACACACTTCACAGTTCACAGTCCACAGTTCACTGTTCACAATTCACAGTTCACAGTTCACAGTTCACACTTCACAGTTCATAGATCACAGTTCTCAGTTCACAGATCACAGTTCACAGTCTTCATTTCACAGTTCACAGTTCACAGTTCACAGATCACATACCACAGTTCACTGTTCACAGATCACAGTTCACAGTACACAGTCTTCATTTTATACTTCACAGTTGGCAGTTCACAGTTCACAGGTCACAGTTCACAGTCCACTGTTCACAGTTCACAGTTCTCAGTTCACAGATCACAGTTCACAGTTTTCATTTCACAGTTCACAGTTCACAGTTCACAGTTCCCCGTTCACAGTATTTATTTCACACTTCACAGTTCGCAGTTCACAGTTGACAGTTCACAGTCCACAGTTCACTATTCACAGTTCACAGTTCACAGATCACAGTTCACAGTCTTCATTTCACAGTTCACAGTTCACAGTTCACAGTTCACAGTTCCCCGTTCACAGTATTCATTTCACACTTCACAGTTCGCAGTTCACAGTTCACAGTTCACAGTCCACAGTTCACTATTCACAGCTCACAGTTCTCAGTTCACAGATCACAGTTCACAGTCTTCATTTCACACTTCACAGTTCGCAGTTCACAGTTCACAGTTCACAGTCCACAGTTCACAGTTCACAGTTCTCAGTTCACAGATCACAGTTCACAGTCTTCATTTCACAGTTCACAGTTCACAGTTCACAGTTCCCCGTTCACAGTATTCATTTCACACTTCACAGTTCGCAGTTCACAGTTGTCAGTTCACAGTCCACAGTTCACTATTCACAGTTCACAGTTCTCAGTTCACAGATCACAGTTCACTGTCTTCATTTCACACTTAACAGTTCGCAGTTCACAGTTCACAGATCACAGTTCACAGTTCACAGTTCACAGTTCACAGTCCACAGATCACAGTTCACAGTCTTCATTTCACAATTCACAGTTCGCAGTTCACAGTTCACAGTTCACAGTTCACAGTTCACAGTTCACAGATCACTGTTCACAGTTTACAGTTCTCAGTTCACAGTTGACAGTTCACAGTTGACAGTTCACAGATCACAGTTCACAGTTCACTGTTCACAGTTCACAGTTCTCAGTTCACAGATCACAGTTCACAGTTTTCATTTCACAGTTCACAGTTCACAGTTCACAGTTCCCCGTTCACAGTATTCATTTCACACTTCACAGTTCGCAGTTCACAGTTGACAGTTCACAGTCCACAGTTCACTATTCACAGTTCACAGTTCACAGATCACAGTTCACAGTCTTCATTTCACAGTTCACAGTTCACAGTTCACAGTCTTCATTTCACACTTAACAGTTCGCAGTTCACAGTTCACAGATCACAGTTCACAGTTCACAGTTCACAGTTCACAGTCCACAGATCACTGTTCACAGTCTTCATTTCACAATTTACAGTTCGCAGTTCACAGTTCACAGTTCACAGTCCACAGTTCACTGTTCACAGATCACAGTTCACAGTTCACAGTCTTCATTTCACACTTCACACTTCACAGTGCACAGTTCACAGTCCACAGTTCACAGTCCACAGTTCACTGTTCACAAATCACAGTTCACAGTTCACAGTTCACAGTCCACAGATCACAGTTCACAGTCTTCATTTCACACTTCACAGTTCGCAGTTCACAGTTCACAGATCACAGTTCACAGTTCACAGTTCACAGTTCACAGTTCACAGTTCACAGTTCACAGTTCACAGTTCACAGTTCACAGTTCACAGTTCACAGTTCACAGATCACACTTCACAGTTCACAGATCATAGTTCACAGATCACAGTTCACAGTTCACAGTTCACAGTTCACAGTTCACATGTCACAGTTCACAGTTCACATGTCACAGGTCACAGTTCACAGTTCCCCGTTCACAGTATTCATTTCACACTTCACAGTTCGCAGTTCACAGTTGACAGTTCACTATTCACAGTTCACAGTTCACAGTCCACAGATCACAGTTCACAGTCTTCATTTCACACTTCACAGTTCGCAGTTCACAGTTCACAGATCACAGTTCACAGTTCACAGTCCACATTTCACTGTTCACAATTCACAGTACACAGTTCACAGTTCACTGTTCACAGATCACAGTTCACAGTTCACAGTCTTCTTTTCACGCTTCACAGTTCGCAGTTCACAGTTCACAGATCACAGTTCACAGTTCACAGTTCACAGTTCGCAGTTCACAGTTCACAGTTCACAGTTCACAGTTCACAGTTCACAGTTCACAGTTCACAGTTCACAGTTCACAGTTCACAGTTCACAGTTCACATGTCACAGTTCACAGTTCACAGTTCACAGTTCACAGGTCACAGGTCACAGTTCACAGTTCACAGTTCACAGTTCCCAGTTCACAGGTCACAGTTCACATTTCACAGTTCACTGTCTTCATTTCATACTTCACAGTTCACTGTCTTCATTTCATACTTCACAGTTCACTGTCTTCATTTCATACTTCACAGTTCGCAGTTCACAGTTCACAGTTCACAGTTCACAGTTCACATGTCACAGTTCACAGTTCACAGGTCACAGGTCACAGGTCACAGTTCACAGTTCACAGATCACAGTTCACAGTTCACAGTTCACAGTTCACAGTTCACAGTTCACAGTTCACAGTTCACAGTTCACAGTTCACAGTTCACAGTTCACAGTTCACAGTTCACAGTTCACAGTTCACAGTTCACAGTTCACAGTTCACAGTTCACAGATCACAGTTCACAGTTCACAGTTCACAGGTCACAGTTCACAGTTCCCCGTTCACAGTATTCATTTCACACTTCACAGTTCGCAGTTCACAGTTGACAGTTCACAGTCCACAGTTCACTATTCACAGTTCACAGTTCACAGTCCACAGATCACAGTTCACAGTCTTCATTTCACACTTCACAGTTCGCAGTTCACAGTTCACAGATCACAGTTCACAGTTCACAGTCCACATTTCACTGTTCACAATTCACAGTTCACAGTTCACAGTTCACTGTTCACAGATCACAGTTCACAGTTCACAGTCTTCATTTCACGCTTCACAGTTCGCAGTTCACAGTTCACAGATCACAGTTCACAGTTCACAGTTCACAGTTCACAGTTCACAGTTTACAGTTCACAGTTCACTGTTCACAGTTCACAGTTCACAGTCCACAGTTCACAGTTCACAGTTCACAGTTCACAGTTCATAGTCTTCATTTCACAATTCACAGTTCGCAGTTCACAGTTCACAGATCACAGATCACAGTTCACAGATCGCAGTTCACAGTTCACAGTTCACAGATCACAGTTCACAGTCTTCATTTCACACTTCACAGTTCGCAGTTGACAGTTGACAGTTCACAGTCCACAGTTCACTATTCACAGTTCACAGTTCTCAGTTCGCAGATCACAGTTCACAGTCTTCATTTCACACTTAACAGTTCGCAGTTCACAGTTCACAGATCACAGTTCACAGTTCACAGTTCACAGTTCACAGTTCACAGTCCACAGATCACAGTTCACAGTCTTCATTTCACAATTCACAGTTCGCAGTTCACAGTTCACAGTTCACAGTTCACAGTTCACAGTTCACAGATCACTGTTCACAGTTGACAGTTCACAGTTCACACTTCACAGTTCACAGTTCACCGTCCACAGTTCACTGTTCACAATTCACAGATCACAGTTCACAGTTCACAGTCTTCATTTCACACTTCACACTTCACAGTGCACAGTGCACAGTTCACAGTCCACAGTTAACAGTCCACAGTTCACTGTTCACAAATCACAGTTCACAGTTCACAGTCTTCATTTCACACTTCACTCTTCACAGTGCACAGTTCACAGTCCACAGTTAACAGTCCACAGTTCACTGTTCACAAATCACAGTTCACAGTTCACAGTCTTCATTTCACACTTCACTCTTCACAGTTCACAGTTCACTGTTCACAGTTTACAGTTCTCAGTTTACAGTTCTCAGTTCACAGTTGACAGTTGACAGTTGACAGTTCACACTTCACAGTTCACAGTTCACAGTCCACAGTTCACTGTTCACAGATCACAGTTCACAGTTCACAGTTCACAGTTCACAGTTCACAGTCCACAGTTCACTATTCACAGCTCACAGTTCTCAGTTCACAGATCACAGTTCTCAGTTCACAGATCACAGTTCACAGTCTTCATTTCACACTTCACAGTTCGCAGTTCACAGTTGACAGTTCACAGTCCACAGTTCACTATTCACAGTTCACAGTTCTCAGTTCGCAGATCACAGTTCACAGTCTTCATTTCACACTTAACAGTTCGCAGTTCACAGTTCACAGATCACAGTTCACAGTTCACAGTTCACAGTTCACAGTCCACAGATCACAGTTCACAGTCTTCATTTCACAATTCACAGTTCGCAGTTCACAGTTCACAGTTCACAGTTCACAGTTCACAGTTCACAGATCACTGTTCACAGTTCACAGTTCACAGTTCACAGTTCACAGTTCACAGTTCACAGTCTTCATTTCACAATTCACAGTTCGCAGTTCACAGTTCACAGGTCACAGTTCACAGATTACAGTTCACAGTTGACAGTTGACAGTTCACAGTACACACTTCACAGTTCACAGTCCACAGTTCACTGTTCACAATTCACAGTTCACAGTTCACAGTTCACACTTCACAGTTCATAGATCACAGTTCTCAGTTCACAGATCACAGTTCACAGTCTTCATTTCACAGTTCACAGTTCACAGTTCACAGATCACATACCACAGTTCACTGTTCACAGATCACAGTTCACAGTACACAGTCTTCATTTTATACTTCACAGTTGGCAGTTCACAGTTCACAGGTCACAGTTCACAGTCCACTGTTCACAGTTCACAGTTCACAGTTCTCAGTTCACAGATCACAGTTCACAGTTTTCATTTCACAGTTCACAGTTCACAGTTCACAGTTCCCCGTTCACAGTATTTATTTCACACTTCACAGTTCGCAGTTCACAGTTGACAGTTCACAGTCCACAGTTCACTATTCACAGTTCACAGTTCACAGATCACAGTTCACAGTCTTCATTTCACAGTTCACAGTTCACAGTTCACAGTTCACAGTTCCCCGTTCACAGTATTCATTTCACACTTCACAGTTCGCAGTTCACAGTTCACAGTTCACAGTCCACAGTTCACTATTCACAGCTCACAGTTCTCAGTTCACAGATCACAGTTCACAGTCTTCATTTCACACTTCACAGTTCGCAGTTCACAGTTCACAGTTCACAGTCCACAGTTCACAGTTCACAGTTCTCAGTTCACAGATCACAGTTCACAGTCTTCATTTCACAGTTCACAGTTCACAGTTCACAGTTCCCCGTTCACAGTATTCATTTCACACTTCACAGTTCGCAGTTCACAGTTGTCAGTTCACAGTCCACAGTTCACTATTCACAGTTCACAGTTCTCAGTTCACAGATCACAGTTCACTGTCTTCATTTCACACTTAACAGTTCGCAGTTCACAGTTCACAGATCACAGTTCACAGTTCACAGTTCACAGTTCACAGTCCACAGATCACAGTTCACAGTCTTCATTTCACAATTCACAGTTCGCAGTTCACAGTTCACAGTTCACAGTTCACAGTTCACAGTTCACAGATCACTGTTCACAGTTTACAGTTCTCAGTTCACAGTTGACAGTTCACAGTTGACAGTTCACAGATCACAGTTCACAGTTCACTGTTCACAGTTCACAGTTCTCAGTTCACAGATCACAGTTCACAGTTTTCATTTCACAGTTCACAGTTCACAGTTCACAGTTCCCCGTTCACAGTATTCATTTCACACTTCACAGTTCGCAGTTCACAGTTGACAGTTCACAGTCCACAGTTCACTATTCACAGTTCACAGTTCACAGATCACAGTTCACAGTCTTCATTTCACAGTTCACAGTTCACAGTTCACAGTCTTCATTTCACACTTAACAGTTCGCAGTTCACAGTTCACAGATCACAGTTCACAGTTCACAGTTCACAGTTCACAGTCCACAGATCACTGTTCACAGTCTTCATTTCACAATTTACAGTTCGCAGTTCACAGTTCACAGTTCACAGTCCACAGTTCACTGTTCACAGATCACAGTTCACAGTTCACAGTCTTCATTTCACACTTCACACTTCACAGTGCACAGTTCACAGTCCACAGTTCACAGTCCACAGTTCACTGTTCACAAATCACAGTTCACAGTTCACAGTTCACAGTCCACAGATCACAGTTCACAGTCTTCATTTCACACTTCACAGTTCGCAGTTCACAGTTCACAGATCACAGTTCACAGTTCACAGTTCACAGTTCACAGTTCACAGTTCACAGTTCACAGTTCACAGTTCACAGTTCACAGTTCACAGTTCACAGTTCACAGATCACACTTCACAGTTCACAGATCATAGTTCACAGATCACAGTTCACAGTTCACAGTTCACAGTTCACAGTTCACATGTCACAGTTCACAGTTCACATGTCACAGGTCACAGTTCACAGTTCCCCGTTCACAGTATTCATTTCACACTTCACAGTTCGCAGTTCACAGTTGACAGTTCACTATTCACAGTTCACAGTTCACAGTCCACAGATCACAGTTCACAGTCTTCATTTCACACTTCACAGTTCGCAGTTCACAGTTCACAGATCACAGTTCACAGTTCACAGTCCACATTTCACTGTTCACAATTCACAGTACACAGTTCACAGTTCACTGTTCACAGATCACAGTTCACAGTTCACAGTCTTCTTTTCACGCTTCACAGTTCGCAGTTCACAGTTCACAGATCACAGTTCACAGTTCACAGTTCACAGTTCGCAGTTCACAGTTCACAGTTCACAGTTCACAGTTCACAGTTCACAGTTCACAGTTCACAGTTCACAGTTCACAGTTCACAGTTCACAGTTCACATGTCACAGTTCACAGTTCACAGGTCACAGGTCACAGTTCACAGTTCACAGTTCACAGTTCCCAGTTCACAGGTCACAGTTCACATTTCACAGTTCACTGTCTTCATTTCATACTTCACAGTTCACTGTCTTCATTTCATACTTCACAGTTCACTGTCTTCATTTCATACTTCACAGTTCGCAGTTCACAGTTCACAGTTCACAGTTCACATGTCACAGTTCACAGTTCACAGGTCACAGGTCACAGGTCACAGTTCACAGTTCACAGATCACAGTTCACAGTTCACAGTTCACAGTTCACAGTTCACAGTTCACAGTTCACAGTTCACAGTTCACAGTTCACAGTTCACAGTTCACAGTTCACAGTTCACAGTTCACAGTTCACAGTTCACAGTTCACAGTTCACAGTTCACAGTTCACAGATCACAGTTCACAGTTCACAGTTCACAGGTCACAGTTCACAGTTCCCCGTTCACAGTATTCATTTCACACTTCACAGTTCGCAGTTCACAGTTGACAGTTCACAGTCCACAGTTCACTATTCACAGTTCACAGTTCACAGTCCACAGATCACAGTTCACAGTCTTCATTTCACACTTCACAGTTCGCAGTTCACAGTTCACAGATCACAGTTCACAGTTCACAGTCCACATTTCACTGTTCACAATTCACAGTTCACAGTTCACAGTTCACTGTTCACAGATCACAGTTCACAGTTCACAGTCTTCATTTCACGCTTCACAGTTCGCAGTTCACAGTTCACATATCACAGTTCACAGTTCACAGTTCACAGTTCACAGTTCACAGTTTACAGTTCACAGTTCACTGTTCACAGTTCACAGTTCACAGTCCACAGTTCACAGTTCACAGTTCACAGTTCACAGTTCATAGTCTTCATTTCACAATTCACAGTTCGCAGTTCACAGTTCACAGATCACAGATCACAGTTCACAGATCGCAGTTCACAGTTCACAGTTCACAGATCACAGTTCACAGTCTTCATTTCACACTTCACAGTTCGCAGTTCACAGTTGACAGTTCACAGTCCACAGTTCACTATTCACAGTTCACAGTTCTCAGTTCGCAGATCACAGTTCACAGTCTTCATTTCACACTTAACAGTTCGCAGTTCACAGTTCACAGATCACAGTTCACAGTTCACAGTTCACAGTTCACAGTTCACAGTCCACAGATCACAGTTCACAGTCTTCATTTCACAATTCACAGTTCGCAGTTCACAGTTCACAGTTCACAGTTCACAGTTCACAGTTCACAGATCACTGTTCACAGTTGACAGTTCACAGTTCACACTTCACAGTTCACAGTTCACCGTCCACAGTTCACTGTTCACAATTCACAGATCACAGTTCACAGTTCACAGTCTTCATTTCACACTTCACACTTCACAGTGCACAGTGCACAGTTCACAGTCCACAGTTAACAGTCCACAGTTCACTGTTCACAAATCACAGTTCACAGTTCACAGTCTTCATTTCACACTTCACTCTTCACAGTGCACAGTTCACAGTCCACAGTTAACAGTCCACAGTTCACTGTTCACAAATCACAGTTCACAGTTCACAGTCTTCATTTCACACTTCACTCTTCACAGTTCACAGTTCACTGTTCACAGTTTACAGTTCTCAGTTTACAGTTCTCAGTTCACAGTTGACAGTTGACAGTTGACAGTTCACACTTCACAGTTCACAGTTCACAGTCCACAGTTCACTGTTCACTATTCACAGTTCACAGTTCACAGTCCACAGATCACAGTTCACAGTCTTCATTTCACACTTCACAGTTCGCAGTTCACAGTTCACAGATCACAGTTCACAGTTCACAGTCCACATTTCACTGTTCACAATTCACAGTTCACAGTTCACAGTTCACTGTTCACAGATCACAGTTCACAGTTCACAGTCTTCATTTCACGCTTCACAGTTCGCAGTTCACAGTTCACAGATCACAGTTCACAGTTCACAGTTCACAGTTCACAGTTCACAGTTTACAGTTCACAGTTCACTGTTCACAGTTCACAGTTCACAGTCCACAGTTCACAGTTCACAGTTCACAGTTCACAGTTCATAGTCTTCATTTCACAATTCACAGTTCGCAGTTCACAGTTCACAGATCACAGATCACAGTTCACAGATCGCAGTTCACAGTTCACAGTTCACAGATCACAGTTCACAGTCTTCATTTCACACTTCACAGTTCGCAGTTCACAGTTGACAGTTCACAGTCCACAGTTCACTATTCACAGTTCACAGTTCTCAGTTCGCAGATCACAGTTCACAGTCTTCATTTCACACTTAACAGTTCGCAGTTCACAGTTCACAGATCACAGTTCACAGTTCACAGTTCACAGTTCACAGTTCACAGTCCACAGATCACAGTTCACAGTCTTCATTTCACAATTCACAGTTCGCAGTTCACAGTTCACAGTTCACAGTTCACAGTTCACAGTTCACAGATCACTGTTCACAGTTGACAGTTCACAGTTCACACTTCACAGTTCACAGTTCACCGTCCACAGTTCACTGTTCACAATTCACAGATCACAGTTCACAGTTCACAGTCTTCATTTCACACTTCACACTTCACAGTGCACAGTGCACAGTTCACAGTCCACAGTTAACAGTCCACAGTTCACTGTTCACAAATCACAGTTCACAGTTCACAGTCTTCATTTCACACTTCACTCTTCACAGTGCACAGTTCACAGTCCACAGTTAACAGTCCACAGTTCACTGTTCACAAATCACAGTTCACAGTTCACAGTCTTCATTTCACACTTCACTCTTCACAGTTCACAGTTCACTGTTCACAGTTTACAGTTCTCAGTTTACAGTTCTCAGTTCACAGTTGACAGTTGACAGTTGACAGTTCACACTTCACAGTTCACAGTTCACAGTCCACAGTTCACTGTTCACAGATCACAGTTCACAGTCTTCATTTCACAGTTCACAGTTCACAGTTCACAGTCTTCATTTCACACTTAACAGTTCGCAGTTCACAGTTCACTATTCACAGTTCACAGTTCTCAGTTCGCAGATCACAGTTCACAGTTCACTGTTCACAGTTTACAGTTCTCAGTTTACAGTTCTCAGTTCACAGTTGACAGTTCACAGTTGACAGTTCACACTTCACAGTTCACAGTTCACAGTTCACAGTTCACAGTCCACAGTTCACTGTTCACAATTCACAGTTCACAGTTCACAGTTCACAGTTCACTGTTCACTGTTCACAGTTCACAGTTCACAGTTCACAGTTCACAGTCTTCATTTCACAATTCACAGTTCGCAGTTCACAGTTCACAGGTCACAGTTCACAGTTCACAGTTCACAGGTCACAGTTCACAGTTCACAGTTCACAGTCCACAGTTCACTGTTCACAGATCACAGTTCACAGTTCACAGTCTTCATTTCACACTTCACACTTCACAGTGCACAGTTCACAGTCCACAGTTCACAGTCCACAGTTCACTGTTCACAAATCACAGTTCACAGTTCACAGTTCACAGTCCACAGATCACAGTTCACAGTCTTCATTTCACACTTCACAGTTCGCAGTTCACAGTTCACAGATCACAGTTCACAGTTCACAGTTCACAGTTCACAGTTCACAGTTCACAGTTCACAGTTCACAGTTCACAGTTCACAGTTCACAGTTCACAGTTCACAGTTCACAGTTCACAGTTCACAGTTCACAGATCACACTTCACAGTTCACAGTTCACAGATCATAGTTCACAGATCACAGTTCACAGTTCACAGTTCACAGTTCACAGTTCACATGTCACAGTTCACAGTTCACATGTCACAGGTCACAGTTCACAGTTCCCCGTTCACAGTATTCATTTCACACTTCACAGTTCGCAGTTCACAGTTGACAGTTCACTATTCACAGTTCACAGTTCACAGTCCACAGATCACAGTTCACAGTCTTCATTTCACACTTCACAGTTCGCAGTTCACAGTTCACAGATCACAGTTCACAGTTCACAGTCCACATTTCACTGTTCACAATTCACAGTTCACAGTTCACAGTTCACTGTTCACAGATCACAGTTCACAGTTCACAGTCTTCATTTCACGCTTCACAGTTCGCAGTTCACAGTTGACAGTTCAGAGTCCACAGTTCACTATTCACAGTTCACAGTTCTCAGTTCACAGATCACAGTTCACAGTCTTCATTTCACACTTAACAGTTCGCAGTTCACAGTTCACAGATCACAGTTCACTATTCACAGCTCACAGTTCTCAGTTCACAGTCTTCATTTCACACTTCACAGTTCGCAGTTCACAGTTCACAGATCACAGTTCACAGTTCACAGTTCACAGTTCACACTTCACAGTTCACAGATCACAGTTCACAGATCACAGTTCTCAGTTCACAGATCACAGTTCACAGTCTTCATTTCACAGTTCACAGTTCACAGTTGACAGTTCACAGTCCACAGATCACAGTTCACAGTACACAGTCTTCATTTCATACTTCACAGTTCGCAGTTCACAGTTCACAGGTCACAGTTCACAGTCCACTGTTCACAGTTCACAGTTCTCAGTTCACAGATCACAGTTCACAGACTTCATTTCACAATTCAGTTTTCACAGTTCACAGTTCACAGTTCTCAGTTCACAGATCACAGTTCACAGTCTTCATTTCACACTTCACAGTTCGCAGTTCACAGTTCAAAAATCACAGTTCACAGTTCACAGTTCACAGTTCACAGTCCACAGTTCACTATTAACAGCTCATAGTTCTCAGTTCACAGATCACAGTTCACAGTCTTCATTTCACACTTCACAGTTCGCAGTTCACAGTTTAGAGATCACAGGTCACAGTTCACAGTTCACACTTCACAGTTCACAGATCACAGTATTCATTTCACACTTCGCAGTTCGTAGTTCACAGTTGACAGTTCACAGTCCACAGTTCACTATTCACAGTTCACAGTTCTCAGTTCACAGATCACAGTGCACAGTCTTCATTTCACACTTAACAGTTCGCAGTTCACATTTCACAGATCACAGTTCACAGTTCACAGTTCACAGTCCACAGATCACAGTTCACAGTCTTCATTTCACACTTCACAGTTCGCAGTTCACAGTTCACAGATCACAGTTCACAGTTTACAGTTCACAGTTCACAGTTCAGTGTTCACAGTTTACAGTTCCCAGTTTACAGTTCTCAGTTCACAGTTGACAGTTGACAGTTCACAGTTCACACTTCACAGTTCACAGTTCACCGTCCACAGTTCACTGTTCACAATTCACAGATCACAGTTCACAGTTCACAGTCTTCATTTCACACTTCACACTTCACAGTGCACAGTGCACAGTTCACAGTCCACAGTTAACAGTCCACAGTTCACTGTTCACAAATCACAGTTCACAGTTCACAGTCTTCATTTCACACTTCACTCTTCACAGTGCACAGTTCACAGTCCACAGTTAACAGTCCACAGTTCACTGTTCACAAATCACAGTTCACAGTTCACAGTCTTCATTTCACACTTCACTCTTCACAGTTCACAGTTCACTGTTCACAGTTTACAGTTCTCAGTTTACAGTTCTCAGTTCACAGTTGACAGTTGACAGTTGACAGTTCACACTTCACAGTTCACAGTTCACAGTCCACAGTTCACTGTTCACAGATCAGAGTTCACAGTTCACAGTTCACAGTTCACAGTTCACAGTTCACAGTCTTCATTTCACAATTCACAGTTCACAGTTCACAGTTTACAGTTCTCAGTTCACAGTTCACAGTTCACAGTTCACAGTTCACAGTTCACAGTTCACAGTTCACAGTTCACAGTTCACAGTCCACAGTTCACAGTTCACAGTTCTCAGTTCACAGATCACAGTTCACAGTCTTCATTTCACAGTTCACAGTTCACAGTTCCCCGTTAACAGTATTCATTTCACACTTCACAGTTCGCAGTTCACAGTTGACAGTTCACAGTCCACAGTTCACTATTCACAGTTCACAGTTCTCAGTTCACAGATCACAGTTCACAGTCTTCATTTCACACTTAACAGTTCGCAGTTCACAGTTCACAGATCACAGTTCACAGTCCACAGTTCACTGTTCACAATTCACAGTTCACAGTTCACAGTTCACAGTTCACAGTTCACAGTCTTCATTTCACAATTCACAGTTCGCAGTTCACAGTTCACAGGTCACAGTTCACAGTTCACAGGTCACAGTTCACAGTTCACAGTTCACAGTCCACAGTTCACTGTTCACAGATCACAGTTCACAGTTCACAGTCTTCATTTCACACTTCACACTTCACAGTGCACAGTTCACAGTCCACAGTTCACAGTCCACAGTTCACTGTTCACAAATCACAGTTCACAGTTCACAGTTCTCAGTTCACAGATCACAGTGCACAGTCTTCATTTCACACTTAACAGTTCGCAGTTCACATTTCACAGATCACAGTTCACAGTTCACAGTTCACAGTCCACAGATCACAGTTCACAGTCTTCATTTCACACTTCACAGTTCGCAGTTCACAGTTCACAGATCACAGTTCACAGTTTACAGTTCACAGTTCACAGTTCAGTGTTCACAGTTTACAGTTCCCAGTTTACAGTTCTCAGTTCACAGTTGACAGTTGACAGTTCACAGTTCACACTTCACAGTTCACAGTTCACCGTCCACAGTTCACTGTTCACAATTCACAGATCACAGTTCACAGTTCACAGTCTTCATTTCACACTTCACACTTCACAGTGCACAGTGCACAGTTCACAGTCCACAGTTAACAGTCCACAGTTCACTGTTCACAAATCACAGTTCACAGTTCACAGTCTTCATTTCACACTTCACTCTTCACAGTGCACAGTTCACAGTCCACAGTTAACAGTCCACAGTTCACTGTTCACAAATCACAGTTCACAGTTCACAGTCTTCATTTCACACTTCACTCTTCACAGTTCACAGTTCACTGTTCACAGTTTACAGTTCTCAGTTTACAGTTCTCAGTTCACAGTTGACAGTTGACAGTTGACAGTTCACACTTCACAGTTCACAGTTCACAGTCCACAGTTCACTGTTCACAGATCAGAGTTCACAGTTCACAGTTCACAGTTCACAGTTCACAGTTCACAGTCTTCATTTCACAATTCACAGTTCACAGTTCACAGTTTACAGTTCTCAGTTCACAGTTCACAGTTCACAGTTCACAGTTCACAGTTCACAGTTCACAGTTCACAGTTCACAGTTCACAGTCCACAGTTCACAGTTCACAGTTCACAGTTCACAGATCACAGTTCACAGTCTTCATTTCACAGTTCACAGTTCACAGTTCCCCGTTAACAGTATTCATTTCACACTTCACAGTTCGCAGTTCACAGTTGACAGTTCACAGTCCACAGTTCACTATTCACAGTTCACAGTTCTCAGTTCACAGATCACAGTTCACAGTCTTCATTTCACACTTAACAGTTCGCAGTTCACAGTTCACAGATCACAGTTCACAGTCCACAGTTCACTGTTCACAATTCACAGTTCACAGTTCACAGTTCACAGTTCACAGTCTTCATTTCACAATTCACAGTTCGCAGTTCACAGTTCACAGGTCACAGTTCACAGTTCACAGGTCACAGTTCACAGTTCACAGTTCACAGTCCACAGTTCACTGTTCACAGATCACAGTTCACAGTTCACAGTCTTCAATTCACACTTCACACTTCACAGTGCACAGTTCACAGTCCACAGTTCACAGTCCACAGTTCACTGTTCACAAATCACAGTTCACAGTTCACAGTTCACAGTCCACAGATCACAGTTCACAGTCTTCATTTCACACTTCACAGTTCGCAGTTCACAGTTCACAGATCACAGTTCACAGTTCACAGTTCACAGTTCACAGTTCACAGTTCACAGTTCACAGTTCACAGTTCACAGTTCACAGTTCACAGTTCACAGTTCACAGTTCACAGTTCACAGATCACACTTCACAGTTCACAGATCATAGTTCACAGATCACAGTTCACAGTTCACAGTTCACAGTTCACAGTTCACAGTTCACATGTCACAGTTCACAGTTCACATGTCACAGGTCACAGTTCACAGTTCCCCGTTCACAGTATTCATTTCACACTTCACAGTTCGCAGTTCACAGTTGACAGTTCACTATTCACAGTTCACAGTTCACAGTCCACAGATCACAGTTCACAGTCTTCATTTCACACTTCACAGTTCGCAGTTCACAGTTCACAGATCACAGTTCACAGTTCACAGTCCACATTTCACTGTTCACAATTCACAGTACACAGTTCACAGTTCACTGTTCACAGTCTTCTTTTCACGCTTCACAGTTCGCAGTTCACAGTTCACAGATCACAGTTCACAGTTCACAGTTCACAGTTCGCAGTTCACAGTTCACAGTTCACAGTTCACAGTTCACAGTTCACAGTTCACAGTTCACAGTTCACAGTTCACAGTTCACAGTTCACATGTCACAGTTCACAGTTCACAGGTCACAGGTCACAGGTCACAGTTCACAGTTCACAGTTCACCGTCCACAGTTCACTGTTCACAATTCACAGATCACAGTTCACAGTTCACAGTCTTCATTTCACACTTCACACTTCACAGTGCACAGTGCACAGTTCACAGGTCACAGTTCACATTTCACAGTTCACTGTCTTCATTTCATACTTCACAGTTCACTGTCTTCATTTCATACTTCACAGTTCACAGTTCACAGTTCACAGTTCACAGTTCACAGTTCACATGTCACAGTTCACAGTTCACAGGTCACAGGTCACAGGTCACAGTTCACAGTTCACAGATCACAGTTCACAGTTCACAGTTCACACTTCACAGTTCACAGTTCACCGTCCACAGTTCACTGTTCACAATTCACAGATCACAGTTCACAGTTCACAGTCTTCATTTCACACTTCACACTTCACAGTGCACAGTGCACAGTTCACAGTCCACAGTTAACAGTCCACAGTTCACTGTTCACAAATCACAGTTCACAGTTCACAGTCTTCATTTCACACTTCACTCCTCACAGTGCACAGTTCACAGTCCACAGTTAACAGTCCACAGTTCACTGTTCACAAATCACAGTTCACAGTTCACAGTCTTCATTTCACACTTCACTCTTCACAGTTCACGGTTCACTGTTCACAGTTTACAGTTCTCAGTTTACAGTTCTCAGTTAACAGTTGACAGTTGACAGTTGACAGTTCACACTTCACAGTTCACAGTTCACAGTCCACAGTTCACTGTTCACAGATCAGAGTTCACAGTTCACAGTTCACAGTTCACAGTTCACAGTTCACAGTCTTCATTTCACAATTCACAGTTCACAGTTCACAGTTTACAGTTCTCAGTTCACAGTTCGCAGTTCACAGTTCACAGATCACAGTTCACAGTTCACAGTTCACAGTTCACAGTTCACAGTCCACAGTTCACTATTCACAGCTCACAGTTCTCAGTTCACAGATCACAGTTCTCAGTTCACAGATCACAGTTCACAGTCTTCATTTCACACTTCACAGTTCGCAGTTCACAGTTGACAGTTCACAGTCCACAGTTCACTATTCACAGTTCACAGTTCTCAGTTCGCAGATCACAGTTCACAGTCTTCATTTCACACTTAACAGTTCGCAGTTCACAGTTCACAGATCACAGTTCACAGTTCACAGTTCACAGTTCACAGTCCACAGATCACAGTTCACAGTCTTCATTTCACAATTCACAGTTCGCAGTTCACAGTTCACAGTTCACAGTTCACAGTTCACAGTTCACAGATCACTGTTCACAGTTCACAGTTCACAGTTCACAGTTCACAGTTCACAGTTCACAGTCTTCATTTCACAATTCACAGTTCGCAGTTCACAGTTCACAGGTCACAGTTCACAGATTACAGTTCACAGTTGACAGTTGACAGTTCACAGTACACACTTCACAGTTCACAGTCCACAGTTCACTGTTCACAATTCACAGTTCACAGTTCACAGTTCACACTTCACAGTTCATAGATCACAGTTCTCAGTTCACAGATCACAGTTCACAGTCTTCATTTCACAGTTCACAGTTCACAGTTCACAGATCACATACCACAGTTCACTGTTCACAGATCACAGTTCACAGTACACAGTCTTCATTTTATACTTCACAGTTGGCAGTTCACAGTTCACAGGTCACAGTTCACAGTCCACTGTTCACAGTTCACAGTTCTCAGTTCACAGATCACAGTTCACAGTTTTCATTTCACAGTTCACAGTTCACAGTTCACAGTTCCCCGTTCACAGTATTTATTTCACACTTCACAGTTCGCAGTTCACAGTTGACAGTTCACAGTCCACAGTTCACTATTCACAGTTCACAGTTCACAGATCACAGTTCACAGTCTTCATTTCACAGTTCACAGTTCACAGTTCACAGTTCACAGTTCCCCGTTCACAGTATTCATTTCACACTTCACAGTTCGCAGTTCACAGTTCACAGTTCACAGTCCACAGTTCACTATTCACAGCTCACAGTTCTCAGTTCACAGATCACAGTTCACAGTCTTCATTTCACACTTCACAGTTCGCAGTTCACAGTTCACAGTTCACAGTCCACAGTTCACAGTTCACAGTTCTCAGTTCACAGATCACAGTTCACAGTCTTCATTTCACAGTTCACAGTTCACAGTTCACAGTTCCCCGTTCACAGTATTCATTTCACACTTCACAGTTCGCAGTTCACAGTTGTCAGTTCACAGTCCACAGTTCACTATTCACAGTTCACAGTTCTCAGTTCACAGATCACAGTTCACTGTCTTCATTTCACACTTAACAGTTCGCAGTTCACAGTTCACAGATCACAGTTCACAGTTCACAGTTCACAGTTCACAGTCCACAGATCACAGTTCACAGTCTTCATTTCACAATTCACAGTTCGCAGTTCACAGTTCACAGTTCACAGTTCACAGTTCACAGTTCACAGTTCACAGATCACTGTTCACAGTTTACAGTTCTCAGTTCACAGTTGACAGTTCACAGTTGACAGTTCACAGATCACAGTTCACAGTTCACTGTTCACAGTTCACAGTTCTCAGTTCACAGATCACAGTTCACAGTTTTCATTTCACAGTTCACAGTTCACAGTTCACAGTTCCCCGTTCACAGTATTCATTTCACACTTCACAGTTCGCAGTTCACAGTTGACAGTTCACAGTCCACAGTTCACTATTCACAGTTCACAGTTCACAGATCACAGTTCACAGTCTTCATTTCACAGTTCACAGTTCACAGTTCACAGTCTTCATTTCACACTTAACAGTTCGCAGTTCACAGTTCACAGATCACAGTTCACAGTTCACAGTTCACAGTTCACAGTCCACAGATCACTGTTCACAGTCTTCATTTCACAATTTACAGTTCGCAGTTCACAGTTCACAGTTCACAGTCCACAGTTCACTGTTCACAGATCACAGTTCACAGTTCACAGTCTTCATTTCACACTTCACACTTCACAGTGCACAGTTCACAGTCCACAGTTCACAGTCCACAGTTCACTGTTCACAAATCACAGTTCACAGTTCACAGTTCACAGTCCACAGATCACAGTTCACAGTCTTCATTTCACACTTCACAGTTCGCAGTTCACAGTTCACAGATCACAGTTCACAGTTCACAGTTCACAGTTCACAGTTCACAGTTCACAGTTCACAGTTTACAGTTCACAGTTCACAGTTCACAGTTCACAGTTCACAGTTCACAGTTCACAGATCACACTTCACAGTTCACAGATCATAGTTCACAGATCACAGTTCACAGTTCACAGTTCACAGTTCACAGTTCACATGTCACAGTTCACAGTTCACATGTCACAGGTCACAGTTCACAGTTCCCCGTTCACAGTATTCATTTCACACTTCACAGTTCGCAGTTCACAGTTGACAGTTCACTATTCACAGTTCACAGTTCACAGTCCACAGATCACAGTTCACAGTCTTCATTTCACACTTCACAGTTCGCAGTTCACAGTTCACAGATCACAGTTCACAGTTCACAGTCCACATTTCACTGTTCACAATTCACAGTACACAGTTCACAGTTCACTGTTCACAGATCACAGTTCACAGTTCACAGTCTTCTTTTCACGCTTCACAGTTCGCAGTTCACAGTTCACAGATCACAGATCACAGTTCACAGTTCACAGTTCACAGTTCGCAGTTCACAGTTCACAGTTCACAGTTCACAGTTCACAGTTCACAGTTCACAGTTCACAGTTCACAGTTCACAGTTCACAGTTCACATGTCACAGTTCACAGTTCACAGGTCACAGGTCACAGTTCACAGTTCACAGTTCACAGTTCCCAGTTCACAGTTAACAGTCCACAGTTCACTGTTCACAAATCACAGTTCACAGTTCACAGTCTTCATTTCACACTTCACTCTTCACAGTGCACAGTTCACAGTCCACAGTTAACAGTCCACAGTTCACTGTTCACAAATCACAGTTCACAGTTCACAGTCTTCATTTCACACTTCACTCTTCACAGTTCACAGTTCACTGTTCACAGTTTACAGTTCTCAGTTTACAGTTCTCAGTTCACAGTTGACAGTTGACAGTTGACAGTTCACACTTCACAGTTCACAGTTCACAGTCCACAGTTCACTGTTCACAGATCAGAGTTCACAGTTCACAGTTCACAGTTCACAGTTCACAGTTCACAGTCTTCATTTCACAATTCACAGTTCACAGTTCACAGTTTACAGTTCTCAGTTCACAGTTCACAGTTCACAGTTCACAGTTCACAGTTCACAGTTCACAGTTCACAGTTCACAGTCCACAGTTCACAGTTCACAGTTCTCAGTTCACAGATCACAGTTCACAGTCTTCATTTCACAGTTCACAGTTCACAGTTCCCCGTTAACAGTATTCATTTCACACTTCACAGTTCGCAGTTCACAGTTGACAGTTCACAGTCCACAGTTCACTATTCACAGTTCACAGTTCTCAGTTCACAGATCACAGTTCACAGTCTTCATTTCACACTTAACAGTTCGCAGTTCACAGTTCACAGATCACAGTTCACAGTCCACAGTTCACTGTTCACAATTCACAGTTCACAGTTCACAGTTCACAGTTCACAGTCTTCATTTCACAATTCACAGTTCGCAGTTCACAGTTCACAGGTCACAGTTCACAGTTCACAGGTCACAGTTCACAGTTCACAGTTCACAGTCCACAGTTCACTGTTCACAGATCACAGTTCACAGTTCACAGTCTTCATTTCACACTTCACACTTCACAGTGCACAGTTCACAGTCCACAGTTCACAGTCCACAGTTCACTGTTCACAAATCACAGTTCACAGTTCACAGTTCACAGTCCACAGATCACAGTTCACAGTCTTCATTTCACACTTCACAGTTCGCAGTTCACAGTTCACAGATCACAGTTCACAGTTCACAGTTCACAGTTCACAGTTCACAGTTCACAGTTCACAGTTCACAGTTCACAGTTCACAGTTCACAGTTCACAGTTCACAGTTCACAGTTCACAGATCACACTTCACAGTTCACAGATCATAGTTCACAGATCACAGTTCACAGTTCACAGTTCACAGTTCACAGTTCACAGTTCACAGTTCACATGTCACAGTTCACAGTTCACATGTCACAGGTCACAGTTCACAGTTCCCCGTTCACAGTATTCATTTCACACTTCACAGTTCGCAGTTCACAGTTGACAGTTCACTATTCACAGTTCACAGTTCACAGTCCACAGATCACAGTTCACAGTCTTCATTTCACACTTCACAGTTCGCAGTTCACAGTTCACAGATCACAGTTCACAGTTCACAGTCCACATTTCACTGTTCACAATTCACAGTACACAGTTCACAGTTCACTGTTCACAGTCTTCTTTTCACGCTTCACAGTTCGCAGTTCACAGTTCACAGATCACAGTTCACAGTTCACAGTTCACAGTTCGCAGTTCACAGTTCACAGTTCACAGTTCACAGTTCACAGTTCACAGTTCACAGTTCACAGTTCACAGTTCACAGTTCACAGTTCACATGTCACAGTTCACAGTTCACAGGTCACAGGTCACAGGTCACAGTTCACAGTTCACAGTTCACCGTCCACAGTTCACTGTTCACAATTCACAGATCACAGTTCACAGTTCAAGTCTTCATTTCACACTTCACACTTCACAGTGCACAGTGCACAGTTCACAGGTCACAGTTCACATTTCACAGTTCACTGTCTTCATTTCATACTTCACAGTTCACTGTCTTCATTTCATACTTCACAGTTCACAGTTCACAGTTCACAGTTCACAGTTCACAGTTCACATGTCACAGTTCACAGTTCACAGGTCACAGGTCACAGGTCACAGTTCACAGTTCACAGATCACAGTTCACAGTTCACAGTTCACACTTCACAGTTCACAGTTCACCGTCCACAGTTCACTGTTCACAATTCACAGATCACAGTTCACAGTTCACAGTCTTCATTTCACACTTCACACTTCACAGTGCACAGTGCACAGTTCACAGTCCACAGTTCACTATTCACAGCTCACAGTTCTCAGTTCACAGATCACAGTTCACAGTCTTCATTTCACACTTCACAGTTCACAGTTCACAGTTCACAGTTCCCCGTTCACAGTATTCATTTCACACTTCACAGTTCGCAGTTCACAGTTCACAGTTCACAGTCCACAGTTCACTATTCACAGCTCACAGTTCTCAGTTCACAGATCACAGTTCACAGTCTTCATTTCACACTTCACAGTTCGCAGTTCACAGTTCACAGTTCACAGTCCACAGTTCACAGTTCACAGTTCTCAGTTCACAGATCACAGTTCACAGTCTTCATTTCACAGTTCACAGTTCACAGTTCACAGTTCCCCGTTCACAGTATTCATTTCACACTTCACAGTTCGCAGTTCACAGTTGTCAGTTCACAGTCCACAGTTCACTATTCACAGTTCACAGTTCTCAGTTCACAGATCACAGTTCACTGTCTTCATTTCACACTTAACAGTTCGCAGTTCACAGTTCACAGATCACAGTTCACAGTTCACAGTTCACAGTTCACAGTCCACAGATCACAGTTCACAGTCTTCATTTCACAATTCACAGTTCGCAGTTCACAGTTCACAGTTCACAGTTCACAGTTCACAGTTCACAGTTCACAGATCACTGTTCACAGTTTACAGTTCTCAGTTCACAGTTGACAGTTCACAGTTGACAGTTCACAGATCACAGTTCACAGTTCACTGTTCACAGTTCACAGTTCTCAGTTCACAGATCACAGTTCACAGTTTTCATTTCACAGTTCACAGTTCACAGTTCACAGTTCCCCGTTCACAGTATTCATTTCACACTTCACAGTTCGCAGTTCACAGTTGACAGTTCACAGTCCACAGTTCACTATTCACAGTTCACAGTTCACAGATCACAGTTCACAGTCTTCATTTCACAGTTCACAGTTCACAGTTCACAGTCTTCATTTCACACTTAACAGTTCGCAGTTCACAGTTCACAGATCACAGTTCACAGTTCACAGTTCACAGTTCACAGTCCACAGATCACTGTTCACAGTCTTCATTTCACAATTTACAGTTCGCAGTTCACAGTTCACAGTTCACAGTCCACAGTTCACTGTTCACAGATCACAGTTCACAGTTCACAGTCTTCATTTCACACTTCACACTTCACAGTGCACAGTTCACAGTCCACAGTTCACAGTCCACAGTTCACTGTTCACAAATCACAGTTCACAGTTCACAGTTCACAGTCCACAGATCACAGTTCACAGTCTTCATTTCACACTTCACAGTTCGCAGTTCACAGTTCACAGATCACAGTTCACAGTTCACAGTTCACAGTTCACAGTTCACAGTTCACAGTTCACAGTTTACAGTTCACAGTTCACAGTTCACAGTTCACAGTTCACAGTTCACAGTTCACAGATCACACTTCACAGTTCACAGATCATAGTTCACAGATCACAGTTCACAGTTCACAGTTCACAGTTCACAGTTCACATGTCACAGTTCACAGTTCACATGTCACAGGTCACAGTTCACAGTTCCCCGTTCACAGTATTCATTTCACACTTCACAGTTCGCAGTTCACAGTTGACAGTTCACTATTCACAGTTCACAGTTCACAGTCCACAGATCACAGTTCACAGTCTTCATTTCACACTTCACAGTTCGCAGTTCACAGTTCACAGATCACAGTTCACAGTTCACAGTCCACATTTCACTGTTCACAATTCACAGTACACAGTTCACAGTTCACTGTTCACAGATCACAGTTCACAGTTCACAGTCTTCTTTTCACGCTTCACAGTTCGCAGTTCACAGTTCACAGATCACAGATCACAGTTCACAGTTCACAGTTCACAGTTCGCAGTTCACAGTTCACAGTTCACAGTTCACAGTTCACAGTTCACAGTTCACAGTTCACAGTTCACAGTTCACAGTTCACAGTTCACATGTCACAGTTCACAGTTCACAGGTCACAGGTCACAGTTCACAGTTCACAGTTCACAGTTCCCAGTTCACAGTTAACAGTCCACAGTTCACTGTTCACAAATCACAGTTCACAGTTCACAGTCTTCATTTCACACTTCACTCTTCACAGTGCACAGTTCACAGTCCACAGTTAACAGTCCACAGTTCACTGTTCACAAATCACAGTTCACAGTTCACAGTCTTCATTTCACACTTCACTCTTCACAGTTCACAGTTCACTGTTCACAGTTTACAGTTCTCAGTTTACAGTTCTCAGTTCACAGTTGACAGTTGACAGTTGACAGTTCACACTTCACAGTTCACAGTTCACAGTCCACAGTTCACTGTTCACAGATCAGAGTTCACAGTTCACAGTTCACAGTTCACAGTTCACAGTTCACAGTCTTCATTTCACAATTCACAGTTCACAGTTCACAGTTTACAGTTCTCAGTTCACAGTTCACAGTTCACAGTTCACAGTTCACAGTTCACAGTTCACAGTTCACAGTTCACAGTCCACAGTTCACAGTTCACAGTTCTCAGTTCACAGATCACAGTTCACAGTCTTCATTTCACAGTTCACAGTTCACAGTTCCCCGTTAACAGTATTCATTTCACACTTCACAGTTCGCAGTTCACAGTTGACAGTTCACAGTCCACAGTTCACTATTCACAGTTCACAGTTCTCAGTTCACAGATCACAGTTCACAGTCTTCATTTCACACTTAACAGTTCGCAGTTCACAGTTCACAGATCACAGTTCACAGTCCACAGTTCACTGTTCACAATTCACAGTTCACAGTTCACAGTTCACAGTTCACAGTCTTCATTTCACAATTCACAGTTCGCAGTTCACAGTTCACAGGTCACAGTTCACAGTTCACAGGTCACAGTTCACAGTTCACAGTTCACAGTCCACAGTTCACTGTTCACAGATCACAGTTCACAGTTCACAGTCTTCATTTCACACTTCACACTTCACAGTGCACAGTTCACAGTCCACAGTTCACAGTCCACAGTTCACTGTTCACAAATCACAGTTCACAGTTCACAGTTCACAGTCCACAGATCACAGTTCACAGTCTTCATTTCACACTTCACAGTTCGCAGTTCACAGTTCACAGATCACAGTTCACAGTTCACAGTTCACAGTTCACAGTTCACAGTTCACAGTTCACAGTTCACAGTTCACAGTTCACAGTTCACAGTTCACAGTTCACAGTTCACAGTTCACAGATCACACTTCACAGTTCACAGATCATAGTTCACAGATCACAGTTCACAGTTCACAGTTCACAGTTCACAGTTCACAGTTCACAGTTCACATGTCACAGTTCACAGTTCACATGTCACAGGTCACAGTTCACAGTTCCCCGTTCACAGTATTCATTTCACACTTCACAGTTCGCAGTTCACAGTTGACAGTTCACTATTCACAGTTCACAGTTCACAGTCCACAGATCACAGTTCACAGTCTTCATTTCACACTTCACAGTTCGCAGTTCACAGTTCACAGATCACAGTTCACAGTTCACAGTCCACATTTCACTGTTCACAATTCACAGTACACAGTTCACAGTTCACTGTTCACAGTCTTCTTTTCACGCTTCACAGTTCGCAGTTCACAGTTCACAGATCACAGTTCACAGTTCACAGTTCACAGTTCGCAGTTCACAGTTCACAGTTCACAGTTCACAGTTCACAGTTCACAGTTCACAGTTCACAGTTCACAGTTCACAGTTCACAGTTCACATGTCACAGTTCACAGTTCACAGGTCACAGGTCACAGGTCACAGTTCACAGTTCACAGTTCACCGTCCACAGTTCACTGTTCACAATTCACAGATCACAGTTCACAGTTCAAGTCTTCATTTCACACTTCACACTTCACAGTGCACAGTGCACAGTTCACAGGTCACAGTTCACATTTCACAGTTCACTGTCTTCATTTCATACTTCACAGTTCACTGTCTTCATTTCATACTTCACAGTTCACAGTTCACAGTTCACAGTTCACAGTTCACAGTTCACATGTCACAGTTCACAGTTCACAGGTCACAGGTCACAGGTCACAGTTCACAGTTCACAGATCACAGTTCACAGTTCACAGTTCACACTTCACAGTTCACAGTTCACCGTCCACAGTTCACTGTTCACAATTCACAGATCACAGTTCACAGTTCACAGTCTTCATTTCACACTTCACACTTCACAGTGCACAGTGCACAGTTCACAGTCCACAGTTAACAGTCCACAGTTCACTGTTCACAAATCACAGTTCACAGTTCACAGTCTTCATTTCACACTTCACTCCTCACAGTGCACAGTTCACAGTCCACAGTTAACAGTCCACAGTTCACTGTTCACAAATCACAGTTCACAGTTCACAGTCTTCATTTCACACTTCACTCTTCACAGTTCACGGTTCACTGTTCACAGTTTACAGTTCTCAGTTTACAGTTCTCAGTTCACAGTTGACAGTTGACAGTTGACAGTTCACACTTCACAGTTCACAGTTCACAGTCCACAGTTCACTGTTCACAGATCAGAGTTCACAGTTCACAGTTCACAGTTCACAGTTCACAGTTCACAGTTCACAGTCTTCATTTCACAATTCACAGTTCACAGTTCACAGTTTACAGTTCTCAGTTCACAGTTCGCAGTTCACAGTTCACAGATCACAGTTCACAGTTCACAGTTCACAGTTCACAGTTCACAGTCCACAGTTCACTATTCACAGCTCACAGTTCTCAGTTCACAGATCACAGTTCTCAGTTCACAGATCACAGTTCACAGTCTTCATTTCACACTTCACAGTTCGCAGTTCACAGTTGACAGTTCACAGTCCACAGTTCACTATTCACAGTTCACAGTTCTCAGTTCGCAGATCACAGTTCACAGTCTTCATTTCACACTTAACAGTTCGCAGTTCACAGTTCACAGATCACAGTTCACAGTTCACAGTTCACAGTTCACAGTCCACAGATCACAGTTCACAGTCTTCATTTCACAATTCACAGTTCGCAGTTCACAGTTCACAGTTCACAGTTCACAGTTCACAGTTCACAGATCACTGTTCACAGTTCACAGTTCACAGTTCACAGTTCACAGTTCACAGTTCACAGTCTTCATTTCACAATTCACAGTTCGCAGTTCACAGTTCACAGGTCACAGTTCACAGATTACAGTTCACAGTTGACAGTTGACAGTTCACAGTACACACTTCACAGTTCACAGTCCACAGTTCACTGTTCACAATTCACAGTTCACAGTTCACAGTTCACACTTCACAGTTCATAGATCACAGTTCTCAGTTCACAGATCACAGTTCACAGTCTTCATTTCACAGTTCACAGTTCACAGTTCACAGATCACATACCACAGTTCACTGTTCACAGATCACAGTTCACAGTACACAGTCTTCATTTTATACTTCACAGTTGGCAGTTCACAGTTCACAGGTCACAGTTCACAGTCCACTGTTCACAGTTCACAGTTCTCAGTTCACAGATCACAGTTCACAGTTTTCATTTCACAGTTCACAGTTCACAGTTCACAGTTCCCCGTTCACAGTATTTATTTCACACTTCACAGTTCGCAGTTCACAGTTGACAGTTCACAGTCCACAGTTCACTATTCACAGTTCACAGTTCACAGATCACAGTTCACAGTCTTCATTTCACAGTTCACAGTTCACAGTTCACAGTTCACAGTTCCCCGTTCACAGTATTCATTTCACACTTCACAGTTCGCAGTTCACAGTTCACAGTTCACAGTCCACAGTTCACTATTCACAGCTCACAGTTCTCAGTTCACAGATCACAGTTCACAGTCTTCATTTCACACTTCACAGTTCGCAGTTCACAGTTCACAGTTCACAGTCCACAGTTCACAGTTCACAGTTCTCAGTTCACAGATCACAGTTCACAGTCTTCATTTCACAGTTCACAGTTCACAGTTCACAGTTCCCCGTTCACAGTATTCATTTCACACTTCACAGTTCGCAGTTCACAGTTGTCAGTTCACAGTCCACAGTTCACTATTCACAGTTCACAGTTCTCAGTTCACAGATCACAGTTCACTGTCTTCATTTCACACTTAACAGTTCGCAGTTCACAGTTCACAGATCACAGTTCACAGTTCACAGTTCACAGTTCACAGTCCACAGATCACAGTTCACAGTCTTCATTTCACAATTCACAGTTCGCAGTTCACAGTTCACAGTTCACAGTTCACAGTTCACAGTTCACAGATCACTGTTCACAGTTTACAGTTCTCAGTTCACAGTTGACAGTTCACAGTTGACAGTTCACAGATCACAGTTCACAGTTCACTGTTCACAGTTCACAGTTCTCAGTTCACAGATCACAGTTCACAGTTTTCATTTCACAGTTCACAGTTCACAGTTCACAGTTCCCCGTTCACAGTATTCATTTCACACTTCACAGTTCGCAGTTCACAGTTGACAGTTCACAGTCCACAGTTCACTATTCACAGTTCACAGTTCACAGATCACAGTTCACAGTCTTCATTTCACAGTTCACAGTTCACAGTTCACAGTCTTCATTTCACACTTAACAGTTCGCAGTTCACAGTTCACAGATCACAGTTCACAGTTCACAGTTCACAGTTCACAGTCCACAGATCACTGTTCACAGTCTTCATTTCACAATTTACAGTTCGCAGTTCACAGTTCACAGTTCACAGTCCACAGTTCACTGTTCACAGATCACAGTTCACAGTTCACAGTCTTCATTTCACACTTCACACTTCACAGTGCACAGTTCACAGTCCACAGTTCACAGTCCACAGTTCACTGTTCACAAATCACAGTTCACAGTTCACAGTTCACAGTCCACAGATCACAGTTCACAGTCTTCATTTCACACTTCACAGTTCGCAGTTCACAGTTCACAGATCACAGTTCACAGTTCACAGTTCACAGTTCACAGTTCACAGTTCACAGTTCACAGTTCACAGTTCACAGTTCACAGTTCACAGTTCACAGTTCACAGTTCACAGTTCACAGTTCACAGTTCACAGATCACACTTCACAGTTCACAGATCATAGTTCACAGATCACAGTTCACAGTTCACAGTTCACAGTTCACAGTTCACATGTCACAGTTCACAGTTCACATGTCACAGGTCACAGTTCACAGTTCCCCGTTCACAGTATTCATTTCACACTTCACAGTTCGCAGTTCACAGTTGACAGTTCACTATTCACAGTTCACAGTTCACAGTCCACAGATCACAGTTCACAGTCTTCATTTCACACTTCACAGTTCGCAGTTCACAGTTCACAGATCACAGTTCACAGTTCACAGTCCACATTTCACTGTTCACAATTCACAGTACACAGTTCACAGTTCACTGTTCACAGATCACAGTTCACAGTTCACAGTCTTCTTTTCACGCTTCACAGTTCGCAGTTCACAGTTCACAGATCACAGATCACAGTTCACAGTTCACAGTTCACAGTTCGCAGTTCACAGTTCACAGTTCACAGTTCACAGTTCACAGTTCACAGTTCACAGTTCACAGTTCACAGTTCACAGTTCACAGTTCACATGTCACAGTTCACAGTTCACAGGTCACAGGTCACAGTTCACAGTTCACAGTTCACAGTTCCCAGTTCACAGGTCACAGTTCACATTTCACAGTTCACTGTCTTCATTTCATACTTCACAGTTCGCAGTTCACAGTTCACAGTTCACAGTTCACAGTTCACATGTCACAGTTCACAGTTCACAGGTCACAGGTCACAGGTCACAGTTCACAGTTCACAGATCACAGTTCACAGTTCACAGTTCACAGTTCACAGTTCACAGTTCACAGTTCACAGTTCACAGTTCACAGTTCACAGTTCACAGTTCACAGTTCACAGTTCACAGTTCACAGTTCACAGATCACAGTTCACAGTTCACAGTTCACAGGTCACAGTTCACAGGTCACAGTTCACAGTTCCCCGTTCACAGTATTCATTTCACACTTCACAGTTCGCAGTTCACAGTTGACAGTTCACAGTCCACAGTTCACTATTCACAGTTCACAGTTCACAGTCCACAGATCACAGTTCACAGTCTTCATTTCACACTTCACAGTTCGCAGTTCACAGTTCACAGATCACAGTTCACAGTTCACAGTCCACATTTCACTGTTCACAATTCACAGTTCACAGTTCACAGTTCACTGTTCACAGATCACAGTTCACAGTTCACAGTCTTCATTTCACGCTTCACAGTTCGCAGTTCACAGTTCACAGATCACAGTTCACAGTTCACAGTTCACAGTTCACAGTTCACAGTTTACAGTTCACAGTTCACTGTTCACAGTTCACAGTTCACAGTCCACAGTTCACAGTTCACAGTTCACAGTTCACAGTTCATAGTCTTCATTTCACAATTCACAGTTCGCAGTTCACAGTTCACAGATCACAGATCACAGTTCACAGATCGCAGTTCACAGTTCACAGTTCACAGATCACAGTTCACAGTCTTCATTTCACACTTCACAGTTCGCAGTTCACAGTTGACAGTTCACAGTCCACAGTTCACTATTCACAGTTCACAGTTCTCAGTTCGCAGATCACAGTTCACAGTCTTCATTTCACACTTAACAGTTCGCAGTTCACAGTTCACAGATCACAGTTCACAGTTCACAGTTCACAGTTCACAGTTCACAGTCCACAGATCACAGTTCACAGTCTTCATTTCACAATTCACAGTTCGCAGTTCACAGTTCACAGTTCACAGTTCACAGTTCACAGTTCACAGATCACTGTTCACAGTTGACAGTTCACAGTTCACACTTCACAGTTCACAGTTCACCGTCCACAGTTCACTGTTCACAATTCACAGATCACAGTTCACAGTTCACAGTCTTCATTTCACACTTCACACTTCACAGTGCACAGTGCACAGTTCACAGTCCACAGTTAACAGTCCACAGTTCACTGTTCACAAATCACAGTTCACAGTTCACAGTCTTCATTTCACACTTCACTCTTCACAGTGCACAGTTCACAGTCCACAGTTAACAGTCCACAGTTCACTGTTCACAAATCACAGTTCACAGTTCACAGTCTTCATTTCACACTTCACTCTTCACAGTTCACAGTTCACTGTTCACAGTTTACAGTTCTCAGTTTACAGTTCTCAGTTCACAGTTGACAGTTGACAGTTGACAGTTCACACTTCACAGTTCACAGTTCACAGTCCACAGTTCACTGTTCACAGATCAGAGTTCACAGTTCACAGTTCACAGTTCACAGTTCACAGTTCACAGTCTTCATTTCACAATTCACAGTTCACAGTTCACAGTTTACAGTTCTCAGTTCACAGTTCGCAGTTCACAGTTCACAGATCACAGTTCACAGTTCACAGTTCACAGTTCACAGTCCACAGTTCACTATTCACAGCTCACAGTTCTCAGTTCACAGATCACAGTTCTCAGTTCACAGATCACAGTTCACAGTCTTCATTTCACACTTCACAGTTCGCAGTTCACAGTTGACAGTTCACAGTCCACAGTTCACTATTCACAGATCACAGTTCTCAGTTCGCAGATCACAGTTCACAGTCTTCATTTCACACTTAACAGTTCGCAGTTCACAGTTCACAGATCACAGTTCACAGTTCACAGTTCACAGTTCACAGTCCACAGATCACAGTTCACAGTCTTCATTTCACAATTCACAGTTCGCAGTTCACAGTTCACAGTTCACAGTTCACAGTTCACAGTTCACAGATCACTGTTCACAGTCCACAGTTCACTGTTCACAATTCACAGTTCACAGTTCACAGTTCACACTTCACAGTTCACAGATCACAGTTCTCAGTTCACAGATCACAGTTCACAGTCTTCATTTCACAGTTCACAGTTCACAGTTCACAGATCACATACCACAGTTCACTGTTCACAGATCACAGTTCACAGTACACAGTCTTCATTTTATACTTCACAGTTGGCAGTTCACAGTTCACAGGTCACAGTTCACAGTCCACTGTTCACAGTTCACAGTTCTCAGTTCACAGATCACAGTTCACAGTTTTCATTTCACAGTTCACAGTTCACAGTTCACAGTTCCCCGTTCACAGTATTTATTTCACACTTCACAGTTCGCAGTTCACAGTTGACAGTTCACAGTCCACAGTTCACTATTCACAGTTCACAGTTCACAGATCACAGTTCACAGTCTTCATTTCACAGTTCACAGTTCACAGTTCACAGTTCCCCGTTCACAGTATTCATTTCACACTTCACAGTTCGCAGTTCACAGTTCACAGTTCACAGTCCACACTTCACTATTCACAGCTCACAGTTCTCAGTTCACAGATCACAGTTCACAGTCTTCATTTCACACTTCACAGTTCGCAGTTCACAGTTCACAGTTCACAGTCCACAGTTCACAGTTCACAGTTCTCAGTTCACAGATCACAGTTCACAGTCTTCATTTCACAGTTCACAGTTCACAGTTCACAGTTCCCCGTTCACAGTATTCATTTCACACTTCACAGTTCGCAGTTCACAGTTGTCAGTTCACAGTCCACAGTTCACTATTCACAGTTCACAGTTCTCAGTTCACAGATCACAGTTCACAGTCTTCATTTCACACTTAACAGTTCGCAGTTCACAGTTCACAGATCACAGTTCACAGTTCACAGTTCACAGTTCACAGTCCACAGATCACAGTTCACAGTCTTCATTTCACAATTCACAGTTCGCAGTTCACAGTTCACAGTTCACAGTTCACAGTTCACAGTTCACAGATCACTGTTCACAGTTTACAGTTCTCAGTTCACAGTTGACAGTTCACAGTTGACAGTTCACAGATCACAGTTCACAGTTCACTGTTCACAGTTCACAGTTCTCAGTTCACAGATCACAGTTCACAGTTTTCATTTCACAGTTCACAGTTCACAGTTCACAGTTCCCCGTTCACAGTATTCATTTCACACTTCACAGTTCGCAGTTCACAGTTGACAGTTCACAGTCCACAGTTCACTATTCACAGTTCACAGTTCACAGATCACAGTTCACAGTCTTCATTTCACAGTTCACAGTTCACAGTTCACAGTCTTCATTTCACACTTAACAGTTCGCAGTTCACAGTTCACAGATCACAGTTCACAGTTCACAGTTCACAGTTCACAGTCCACAGATCACTGTTCACAGTCTTCATTTCACAATTTACAGTTCGCAGTTCACAGTTCACAGTTCACAGTTCACAGTTCACAGTTCACAGTTCACAGTTCACAGTTCACAGTTCACAGTTCACAGTTCACAGTTCACAGATCACTGTTCACAGTTTACAGTTCTCAGTTCACAGTTGACAGTTCACAGATCACAGTTCACAGTTCACAGTTCACAGTTCACAGTTCACAGTTCTCAGTTCACAGTTCACAGTTCACAGTTCCCCGTTCACAGTATTCATTTCACACTTCACAGTTCGCAGTTCACAGTTGACAGTTCACAGTCCACAGTTCACTATTCACAGTTCACAGTTCACAGATCACAGTTCACAGTCTTCATTTCACAGTTCACAGTTCACAGTTCACAGTCTTCATTTCACACTTAACAGTTCGCAGTTCACAGTTCACAGATCAAAGTTCACAGTTCACAGTTCACAGTTCACAGTCCACAGATCACAGTTCACAGTCTTCATTTCACAATTCACAGTTCGCAGTTCACAGTTCACAGTTCACAGTTCACAGTTCACAGTTCACAGTTCACAGTTCACAGTTCACAGTTCACAGTTCACAGTTCACAGTTCACAGTTCACAGTTCACAGTTTACAGTTCTCAGTTCACAGTTCACAGATCACTGTTCACAGTTTACAGTTCTCAGTTCACAGTTGACAGTTCACAGTTGACAGTTCACAGATCACAGTTCACAGTTCACTGTTCACAGTTTTCATTTCACAGTTCACAGTTCACAGTTCACAGTTCCCCGTTCACAGTATTCATTTCACACTTCACAGTTCGCAGTTCACAGTTGACAGTTCACAGTCCACAGTTCACTATTCACAGTTCACAGTTCACAGATCACAGTTCACAGATCACAGTTCACAGTTCACAGTTCACAGTTCACAGTCCACAGATCACAGTTCACAGTCTTCATTTCACAATTCACAGTTCGCAGTTCACAGTTCACAGTTCACAGTTCACAGTTCACAGTTCACAGATCACTGTTCACAGTTTACAGTTCTCAGTTTACAGTTCTCAGTTCACAGTTGACAGATCACAGTTGACAGTTCACAGATCACAGTTCACAGTTCACTGTTCACAGTTCACAGTTCTCAGTTCACAGATCACAGTTCACAGTTTTCATTTCACAGTTCACAGTTCACAGTTCACAGTTCCCCGTTCACAGTATTCATTTCACACTTCACAGTTCGCAGTTCACAGTTGACAGTTCACAGTCCACAGTTCACTATTCACAGTTCACAGTTCACAGATCACAGTTCACAGATCACAGTTCACAGTTCACAGTTCACAGTTCACAGTCCACAGATCACTGTTCACAGTCTTCATTTCACAATTTACAGTTCGCAGTTCACAGTTCACAGTTCACAGTTCACAGTTCACAGTTCACAGTTCACAGTTCACAGTTCACAGTTCACAGATCACTGTTCACAGTTTACAGTTCTCAGTTCACAGTTGACAGTTCACAGATCACAGTTCACAGTTCACAGTTCACAGTTCACAGTTCACAGTTCACAGTTCACAGTTCACAGTTCACAGTTCACAGTCTTCATTTCACAATTCACAGTTCGCAGTTCACAGTTCACAGTTCACAGTTCACAGTTCACAGTTCACAGATCACTGTTCACAGTTCACAGTTCACAGTTCACAGTTCACAGTCTTCATTTCACAATTCACAGTTCGCAGTTCACAGTTCACAGGTCACAGTTCACAGATTACAGTTCACAGTTGACAGTTGACAGTTCACAGTACACACTTCACAGTTCACAGTCCACAGTTCACTGTTCACAATTCACAGTTCACAGTTCACAGTTCACACTTCACAGTTCACAGATCACAGTTCTCAGTTCACAGATCACAGTTCACAGTCTTCATTTCACAGTTCACAGTTCACAGTTCACAGATCACATACCACAGTTCACTGTTCACAGATCACAGTTCACAGTACACAGTCTTCATTTTATACTTCACAGTTGGCAGTTCACAGTTCACAGGTCACAGTTCACAGTCCACAGTCTTCATTTCACAGTTCACAGTTCACAGTTCACAGTTCCCCGTTCACAGTATTCATTTCACACTTCACAGTTCGCAGTTCACAGTTCACAGTTCACAGTCCACAGTTCACTATTCACAGCTCACAGTTCTCAGTTCACAGATCACAGTTCACAGTCTTCATTTCACACTTCACAGTTCGCAGTTCACAGTTCACAGTTCACAGTCCACAGTTCACAGTTCACAGTTCTCAGTTCACAGATCACAGTTCACAGTCTTCATTTCACAGTTCACAGTTCACAGTTCACAGTTCCCCGTTCACAGTATTCATTTCACACTTCACAGTTCGCAGTTCACAGTTGTCAGTTCACAGTCCACAGTTCACTATTCACAGTTCACAGTTCTCAGTTCACAGATCACAGTTCACAGTCTTCATTTCACACTTAACAGTTCGCAGTTCACAGTTCACAGATCACAGTTCACAGTTCACAGTTCACAGTTCACAGTCCACAGATCACAGTTCACAGTCTTCATTTCACAATTCACAGTTCACAGTTCACAGTTCACAGTTCACAGTTCACAGTTCACAGTTCACAGTTCACAGTTCACAGATCACTGTTCACAGTTTACAGTTCTCAGTTCACAGTTGACAGTTCACAGATCACAGTTCACAGTTCACAGTTCACAGTTCACAGTTCACAGTTCTCAGTTCACAGTTCACAGTTCACAGTTCCCCGTTCACAGTATTCATTTCACACTTCACAGTTCGCAGTTCACAGTTGACAGTTCACAGTCCACAGTTCACTATTCACAGTTCACAGTTCACAGATCACAGTTCACAGTCTTCATTTCACAGTTCACAGTTCACAGTTCACAGTCTTCATTTCACACTTAACAGTTCGCAGTTCACAGTTCACAGATCACAGTTCACAGTTCACAGTTCACAGTTCACAGTTCACAGTCCACAGATCACAGTTCACAGTCTTCATTTCACAATTCACAGTTCGCAGTTCACAGTTCACAGTTCACAGTTCACAGTTCACAGTTCACAGTTCACAGTTCACAGTTCACAGTTCACAGTTCACAGTTCACAGTTCACAGTTCACAGTTCACAGTTCACTGTTCACTGTTCACAGTTCACTGTTCACAGTTTACAGTTCTCAGTTCACAGTTCACAGTTGACAGTTGACAGTTGACAGTTCACAGATCACAGTTCACAGTTCACAGTTCACAGTTCACAGTTCACAGTTCACAGTTCACAGTTCACAGTTTACAGTTCTCAGTTCACAGTTCACAGTTCACAGTCCACAGTTCACAGTTCACAGTTCTCAGTTCACAGATCACAGTTCACAGTTTTCATTTCACAGTTCACAGTTCACAGTTCACAGTTCTCATTTCACAGATCACAGTTCACAGTCTTCATTTCACAGTTCACAGTTCACAGTTCACAGTTCACAGTTCCCCGTTCACAGTATTCATTTCACATTTCACAGTTCGCAATTCACAGTTGACAGTTCACAGTCCACTGTTCACTATTCACAGTTCACAGTTCTCAGTTCACAGATCACAGTTCACAGTCCACAGTTCACTATTCACAGCTCACAGTTCTCAGTTCACAGATCACAGTTCACAGTCTTCATTTCACAGTTCACAGTTCACAGTTCACAGTTCACAGTTCACAGTTCCCCGTTCACAGTATTCATTTCACATTTCACAGTTCGCAATTCACAGTTCACAGTTCACAGTTCACAGTTCACAGTCCACAGTTCACTATTCACAGTTCACAGTTCACAGTTCACAGTTCTCAGTTCACAGATCACAGTTCACAGTCTTCATTTCACAGTTCACAGTTCACAGTTCACAGTTCCCCGTTCACAGTATTCATTTCACATTTCACAGTTCGCAATTCACAGTTGACAGTTCAGAGTCCACAGTTCACTATTCACAGTTCACAGTTCTCAGTTCACAGATCACAGTTCACAGTCCACAGTTCACTATTCACAGCTCACAGTTCTCAGTTCACAGATCACAGTTCACAGTCTTCATTTCACAGTTCACAGTTCACAGTTCACAGTTCACAGTTCACAGTTCACAGTTCACAGTTCCCCGTTCACAGTATTCATTTCACATTTCACAGTTCGCAATTCACAGTTGACAGTTCACAGTCCACAGTTCACTATTCACAGTTCACAGTTCTCAGTTCACAGGTCACAGTTCACAGTCCACAGTTCACTATTCACAGCTCACAGTTCTCAGTTCACAGATCACAGTTCAGAGTCTTCATTTCACACTTCACAGTTCGCAGTTCACAGTTCACAGATCACAGTTCACAGTCTTCATTTCACACTTCACAGTTCGCAGTTCACAGCTCACAGATCACAGTTCACAGATTACAGTTCACAGTTGACAGTTGACAGTTCACAGTACACACTTCACAGTTCACAGTCCACAGTTCACTGTTCACAATTCACAGCTCACAGTTCACAGTCCACAGTTCACTACTCACAGCTCACAGTTCTCAGTTCACAGATCACAGTTCACAGTCTTCATTTCACACTTCACAGTACACAGTCTTCATTTCATACTTCACAGTTCACAGTCCACAGTTAACAGTCCACAGTTCACTGTTCACAAATCACAGTTCACAGTTCACAGTCTTCATTTCACACTTCACTCTTCACAGTGCACAGTTCACAGTCCACAGTTAACAGTCCACAGTTCACTGTTCACAAATCACAGTTCACAGTTCACAGTCTTCATTTCACAGGTCACTCTTCACAGTTCACAGTTCACTGTTCACAGTTTACAGTTCTCAGTTTACAGTTCTCAGTTCACAGTTGACAGTTGACAGTTGACAGTTCACACTTCACAGTTCACAGTTCACAGTCCACAGTTCACTGTTCACAGATCAGAGTTCACAGTTCACAGTTCACAGTTCACAGTTCACAGTTCACAGTCTTCATTTCACAATTCACAGTTCACAGTTCACAGTTTACAGTTCTCAGTTCACAGTTCGCAGTTCACAGTTCACAGATCACAGTTCACAGTTCACAGTTCACAGTTCACAGTCCACAGTTCACTATTCACAGCTCACAGTTCTCAGTTCACAGATCACAGTTCTCAGTTCACAGATCACAGTTCACAGTCTTCATTTCACACTTCACAGTTCGCAGTTCACAGTTGACAGTTCACAGTCCACAGTTCACTATTCACAGTTCACAGTTCTCAGTTCGCAGATCACAGTTCACAGTCTTCATTTCACACTTAACAGTTCGCAGTTCACAGTTCACAGATCACAGTTCACAGTTCACAGTTCACAGTTCACAGTCCACAGATCACAGTTCACAGTCTTCATTTCACAATTCACAGTTCGCAGTTCACAGTTCACAGTTCACAGTTCACAGTTCACAGTTCACAGTTCACAGATCACTGTTCACAGTTCACAGTTCACAGTTCACAGTTCACAGTTCACAGTCTTCATTTCACAATTCACAGTTCGCAGTTCACAGTTCACAGGTCACAGTTCACAGATTACAGTTCACAGTTGACAGTTGACAGTTCACAGTACACACTTCACAGTTGACAGTCCACAGTTCACTGTTCACAATTCACAGTTCACAGTTCACAGTTCACAGTCTTCATTTCACAATTCACAGTTCACAGTTCACAGTTTACAGTTCTCAGTTCACAGTTCGCAGTTCACAGTTCACAGATCACAGTTCACAGTTCACAGTTCACAGTTCACAGTCCACAGTTCACTATTCACAGCTCACAGTTCTCAGTTCACAGATCACAGTTCTCAGTTCACAGATCACAGTTCACAGTCTTCATTTCACACTTCACAGTTCGCAGTTCACAGTTGACAGTTCACAGTCCACAGTTCACTATTCACAGTTCACAGTTCTCAGTTCGCAGATCACAGTTCACAGTCTTCATTTCACACTTAACAGTTCGCAGTTCACAGTTCACAGATCACAGTTCACAGTTCACAGTTCACAGTTCACAGTCCACAGATCACAGTTCACAGTCTTCATTTCACAATTCACAGTTCGCAGTTCACAGTTCACAGTTCACAGTTCACAGTTCACAGTTCACAGTTCACAGTTCACAGTTCACAGTTCACAGATCACTGTTCACAGTTCACAGTTCACAGTTCACAGTTCACAGTCTTCATTTCACAATTCACAGTTCGCAGTTCACAGTTCACAGGTCACAGTTCACAGATTACAGTTCACAGTTGACAGTTGACAGTTCACAGTACACACTTCACAGTTGACAGTCCACAGTTCGCAATTCACAGTTGACAGTTCACAGTCCACAGTTCACTATTCACAGTTCACAGTTCTCAGTTCACAGGTCACAGTTCACAGTCCACAGTTCACTATTCACAGCTCACAGTTCTCAGTTCACAGATCACAGTTCAGAGTCTTCATTTCACACTTCACAGTTCGCAGTTCACAGTTCACAGATCACAGTTCACAGTCTTCATTTCACACTTCACAGTTCGCAGTTCACAGCTCACAGATCACAGTTCACAGATTACAGTTCACAGTTGACAGTTGACAGTTCACAGTACACACTTCACAGTTCACAGTCCACAGTTCACTGTTCACAATTCACAGCTCACAGTTCACAGTCCACAGTTCACTACTCACAGCTCACAGTTCTCAGTTCACAGATCACAGTTCACAGTCTTCATTTCACACTTCACAGTACACAGTCTTCATTTCATACTTCACAGTTCACAGTCCACAGTTAACAGTCCACAGTTCACTGTTCACAAATCACAGTTCACAGTTCACAGTCTTCATTTCACACTTCACTCTTCACAGTGCACAGTTCACAGTCCACAGTTAACAGTCCACAGTTCACTGTTCACAAATCACAGTTCACAGTTCACAGTCTTCATTTCACAGGTCACTCTTCACAGTTCACAGTTCACTGTTCACAGTTTACAGTTCTCAGTTTACAGTTCTCAGTTCACAGTTGACAGTTGACAGTTGACAGTTCACACTTCACAGTTCACAGTTCACAGTCCACAGTTCACTGTTCACAGATCAGAGTTCACAGTTCACAGTTCACAGTTCACAGTTCACAGTTCACAGTCTTCATTTCACAATTCACAGTTCACAGTTCACAGTTTACAGTTCTCAGTTCACAGTTCGCAGTTCACAGTTCACAGATCACAGTTCACAGTTCACAGTTCACAGTTCACAGTCCACAGTTCACTATTCACAGCTCACAGTTCTCAGTTCACAGATCACAGTTCTCAGTTCACAGATCACAGTTCACAGTCTTCATTTCACACTTCACAGTTCGCAGTTCACAGTTGACAGTTCACAGTCCACAGTTCACTATTCACAGTTCACAGTTCTCAGTTCGCAGATCACAGTTCACAGTCTTCATTTCACACTTAACAGTTCGCAGTTCACAGTTCACAGATCACAGTTCACAGTTCACAGTTCACAGTTCACAGTCCACAGATCACAGTTCACAGTCTTCATTTCACAATTCACAGTTCGCAGTTCACAGTTCACAGTTCACAGTTCACAGTTCACAGTTCACAGTTCACAGATCACTGTTCACAGTTCACAGTTCACAGTTCACAGTTCACAGTTCACAGTCTTCATTTCACAATTCACAGTTCGCAGTTCACAGTTCACAGGTCACAGTTCACAGATTACAGTTCACAGTTGACAGTTGACAGTTCACAGTACACACTTCACAGTTGACAGTCCACAGTTCACTGTTCACAATTCACAGTTCACAGTTCACAGTTCACAGTCTTCATTTCACAATTCACAGTTCACAGTTCACAGTTTACAGTTCTCAGTTCACAGTTCGCAGTTCACAGTTCACAGATCACAGTTCACAGTTCACAGTTCACAGTTCACAGTCCACAGTTCACTATTCACAGCTCACAGTTCTCAGTTCACAGATCACAGTTCTCAGTTCACAGATCACAGTTCACAGTCTTCATTTCACACTTCACAGTTCGCAGTTCACAGTTGACAGTTCACAGTCCACAGTTCACTATTCACAGTTCACAGTTCTCAGTTCGCAGATCACAGTTCACAGTCTTCATTTCACACTTAACAGTTCGCAGTTCACAGTTCACAGATCACAGTTCACAGTTCACAGTTCACAGTTCACAGTCCACAGATCACAGTTCACAGTCTTCATTTCACAATTCACAGTTCGCAGTTCACAGTTCACAGTTCACAGTTCACAGTTCACAGTTCACAGTTCACAGATCACTGTTCACAGTTCACAGTTCACAGTTCACAGTTCACAGTTCACAGTCTTCATTTCACAATTCACAGTTCGCAGTTCACAGTTCACAGGTCACAGTTCACAGATTACAGTTCACAGTTGACAGTTGACAGTTCACAGTACACACTTCACAGTTGACAGTACACAGTTCACTGTTCACAATTCACAGTTCACAGTTCACAGTTCACACTTCACAGTTCACAGATCACAGTTCTCAGTTCACAGATCACAGTTCACAGTCTTCATTTCACAGTTCACAGTTCACAGTTCACAGATCACAGACCACAGTTCACTGTTCACAGATCACAGTTCACAGTACACAGTCTTCATTTTATACTTCACAGTTGGCAGTTCACAGTTCACAGGTCACAGTTCACAGTCCACTGTTCACAGTTCACAGTTCTCAGTTCACAGATCACAGTTCACAGTTTTCATTTCACAGTTCACAGTTCACAGTTCACAGTTCCCCGTTCACAGTATTTATTTCACACTTCACAGTTCGCAGTTCACAGTTGACAGTTCACAGTCCACAGTTCACTATTCACAGTTCACAGTTTTCATTTCACAGTTCACAGTTCACAGTTCACAGTTCTCAGTTCACAGATCACAGTTCACAGTCTTCATTTCACAGTTCACAGTTCACAGTTCACAGTTCACAGTTCACAGTTCCCCGTTCACAGTATTCATTTCACATTTCACAGTTCGCAATTCACAGTTGACAGTTCACAGTCCACTGTTCACTATTCACAGTTCACAGTTCTCAGTTCACAGATCACAGTTCACAGTCCACAGTTCACTATTCACAGCTCACAGTTCTCAGTTCACAGATCACAGTTCACAGTCTTCATTTCACAGTTCACAGTTCACAGTTCACAGTTCACAGTTCACAGTTCCCCGTTCACAGTATTCATTTCACATTTCACAGTTCGCAATTCACAGTTCACAGTTCACAGTTCACAGTTCACAGTTCACAGTCCACAGTTCACTATTCACAGTTCACAGTTCACAGTTCACAGTTCTCAGTTCACAGATCACAGTTCACAGTCTTCATTTCACAGTTCACAGTTCACAGTTCACAGTTCACAGTTCACAGTTCACAGTTCCCCGTTCACAGTATTCATTTCACATTTCACAGTTCGCAATTCACAGTTGACAGTTCAGAGTCCACAGTTCACTATTCACAGTTCACAGTTCTCAGTTCACAGATCACAGTTCACAGTCCACAGTTCACTATTCACAGCTCACAGTTCTCAGTTTCTCAGATCACAGTTCACAGTCTTCATTTCACAGTTCACAGTTCACAGTTCACAGTTCACAGTTCACAGTTCACAGTTCCCCGTTCACAGTATTCATTTCACATTTCACAGTTCGCAATTCACAGTTGACAGTTCACAGTCCACAGTTCACTATTCACAGTTCACAGTTCTCAGTTCACAGATCACAGTTCACAGTCTTCATTTCACAGTTCACAGTTCACAGTTCACAGTTCACAGTTCACAGTTCCCCGTTCACAGTATTCATTTCACATTTCACAGTTCGCAATTCACAGTTGACAGTTCAGAGTCCACAGTTCACTATTCACAGTTCACAGTTCTCAGTTCACAGATCACAGTTCACAGTCCACAGTTCACTATTCACAGCTCACAGTTCTCAGTTCACAGATCACAGTTCACAGTCTTCATTTCACAGTTCACAGTTCACAGTTCACAGTTCACAGTTCACAGTTCACAGTTCCCCGTTCACAGTATTCATTTCACATTTCACAGTTCGCAATTCACAGTTGACAGTTCACAGTCCACAGTTCACTATTCACAGTTCACAGTTCTCAGTTCACAGGTCACAGTTCACAGTCCACAGTTCACTATTCACAGCTCACAGTTCTCAGTTCACAGATCACAGTTCAGAGTCTTCATTTCACACTTCACAGTTCGCAGTTCACAGTTCACAGATCACAGTTCACAGTCTTCATTTCACACTTCACAGTTCGCAGTTCACAGCTCACAGATCACAGTTCACAGATTACAGTTCACAGTTGACAGTTGACAGTTCACAGTACACACTTCACAGTTCACAGTCCACAGTTCACTGTTCACAATTCACAGCTCACAGTTCACAGTCCACAGTTCACTACTCACAGCTCACAGTTCTCAGTTCACAGATCACAGTTCACAGTCTTCATTTCACACTTCACAGTACACAGTCTTCATTTCATACTTCACAGTTCACAGTTCACAGTTCACAGGTCACAGTCCACAGTTCACTATTCACAGCTCACAGTTCTCAGTTCACAGATCACAGTTCACAGTCTTCATTTCACAGTTCACAGTTCACAGTTCACAGTACACAGTTCACAGTTCCCCGTTCACAGTATTCATTTCACATTTCACAGTTCGCAATTCACAGTTCACAGTTCACAGTTCACAGTCCACAGTTCACTATTCACAGCTCACAGTTCTCAGTTCACAGATCACAGTTCACAGTCTTCATTTCACACTTCACAGTTCGCAGTTCACAGTTCACAGTTCACAGTCCACAGTTCACAGTTCACAGTTCTCAGTTCGCAGATCACAGTTCACAGTCTTCATTTCACAGTTCACAGTTCACAGTTCACAGTTCCCCGTTCACAGTATTCATTTCACACTTCACAGTTCGCAGTTCACAGTTGACAGTTCACAGTCCACAGTTCACTATTCACAGTTCACAGTTCTCAGTTCACAGATCACAGTTCACAGTCTTCATTTCACACTTAACAGTTCGCAGTTCACAGTTCACAGATCACAGTTCACAGTTCACAGTTCACAGTCCACAGATCACAGTTCACAGTCTTCATTTCACAATTCACAGTTCGCAGTTCACAGTTCACAGTTCACAGTTCACAGTTCACAGTTCACAGATCACTGTTCACAGTTTACAGTTCTCAGTTCACAGTTCACAGTTCTCAGTTCACAGATCACAGTTCACAGTCTTCATTTCACACTTAACAGTTCGCAGTTCACAGTTCACAGATCACAGTTCACAGTTCACAGTTCACAGTTCACAGTTCACAGTTCACAGTCCACAGATCACAGTTCACAGTCTTCATTTCACAATTCACAGTTCGCAGTTCACAGTTCACAGTTCACAGTTCACAGTTCACAGTTCACAGTTCACAGATCACTGTTCACAGTTTACAGTTCTCAGTTCACAGTTGACAGTTCACAGTTGACAGTTCACAGATCACAGTTCACAGTTCACTGTTCACAGTTCACAGTTCTCAGTTCACAGATCACAGTTCACAGTTTTCATTTCACAGTTCACAGTTCACAGTTCACAGTTCCCCGTTCACAGTATTCATTTCACACTTCACAGTTCGCAGTTCACAGTTGACAGTTCACAGTCCACAGTTCACTATTCACAGTTCACAGTTCACAGATCACAGTTCACAGTCTTCATTTCACAGTTCACAGTTCACAGTTCACAGTCTTCATTTCACACTTAACAGTTCGCAGTTCACAGTTCACAGATCACAGTTCACAGTTCACAGTTCACAGTTCACAGTTCACAGTCCACAGATCACTGTTCACAGTCTTCATTTCACAATTTACAGTTCGCAGTTCACAGTTCACAGTTCACAGTTCACAGTTCACAGTTCACAGTTCACAGTTCACAGTTCACAGTTCACAGTTCACAGTTCACAGTTCACAGATCACTGTTCACAGTTTACAGTTCTCAGTTCACAGTTCACAGTTCACAGATCACAGTTCACAGTTCACAGTTCACAGTTCACAGTTCACAGTTCACAGTTCACAGTTCACAGTTCTCAGTTCACAGTTCACAGTTCACAGTTCCCCGTTCACAGTATTCATTTCACACTTCACAGATCGCAGTTCACAGTTGACAGTTCACAGTCCACAGTTCACAGGTCACAGGTCACAGTTCACAGTTCACAGTTCACAGTTCCCAGTTCACAGGTCACAGTTCACATTTCACAGTTCACTGTCTTCATTTCATACTTCACAGTTCGCAGTTCACAGTTCACAGTTCACAGTTCACAGTTCACATGTCACAGTTCACAGTTCACAGGTCACAGGTCACAGGTCACAGTTCACAGTTCACAGATCACAGTTCACAGTTCACAGTTCACAGTTCACAGTTCACAGTTCACAGTTCACAGTTCACAGTTCACAGTTCACAGTTCACAGTTCACAGTTCACAGTTCACAGTTCACAGATCACAGTTCACAGTTCACAGTTCACAGGTCACAGTTCACAGGTCACAGTTCACAGTTCCCCGTTCACAGTATTCATTTCACACTTCACAGTTCGCAGTTCACAGTTGACAGTTCACAGTCCACAGTTCACTATTCACAGTTCACAGTTCACAGTCCACAGATCACAGTTCACAGTCTTCATTTCACACTTCACAGTTCGCAGTTCACAGTTCACAGATCACAGTTCACAGTTCACAGTCCACATTTCACTGTTCACAATTCACAGTTCACAGTTCACAGTTCACTGTTCACAGATCACAGTTCACAGTTCACAGTCTTCATTTCACGCTTCACAGTTCGCAGTTCACAGTTCACAGATCACAGTTCACAGTTCACAGTTCACAGTTCACAGTTCACAGTTTACAGTTCACAGTTCACTGTTCACAGTTCACAGTTCACAGTCCACAGTTCACAGTTCACAGTTCACAGTTCACAGTTCATAGTCTTCATTTCACAATTCACAGTTCGCAGTTCACAGTTCACAGATCACAGATCACAGTTCACAGATCGCAGTTCACAGTTCACAGTTCACAGATCACAGTTCACAGTCTTCATTTCACACTTCACAGTTCGCAGTTCACAGTTGACAGTTCACAGTCCACAGTTCACTATTCACAGTTCACAGTTCTCAGTTCGCAGATCACAGTTCACAGTCTTCATTTCACACTTAACAGTTCGCAGTTCACAGTTCACAGATCACAGTTCACAGTTCACAGTTCACAGTTCACAGTTCACAGTCCACAGATCACAGTTCACAGTCTTCATTTCACAATTCACAGTTCGCAGTTCACAGTTCACAGTTCACAGTTCACAGTTCACAGTTCACAGATCACTGTTCACAGTTGACAGTTCACAGTTCACACTTCACAGTTCACAGTTCACCGTCCACAGTTCACTGTTCACAATTCACAGATCACAGTTCACAGTTCACAGTCTTCATTTCACACTTCACACTTCACAGTGCACAGTGCACAGTTCACAGTCCACAGTTAACAGTCCACAGTTCACTGTTCACAAATCACAGTTCACAGTTCACAGTCTTCATTTCACACTTCACTCTTCACAGTGCACAGTTCACAGTCCACAGTTAACAGTCCACAGTTCACTGTTCACAAATCACAGTTCACAGTTCACAGTCTTCATTTCACACTTCACTCTTCACAGTTCACAGTTCACTGTTCACAGTTTACAGTTCTCAGTTTACAGTTCTCAGTTCACAGTTGACAGTTGACAGTTGACAGTTCACACTTCACAGTTCACAGTTCACAGTCCACAGTTCACTGTTCACAGATCAGAGTTCACAGTTCACAGTTCACAGTTCACAGTTCACAGTTCACAGTCTTCATTTCACAATTCACAGTTCACAGTTCACAGTTTACAGTTCTCAGTTCACAGTTCGCAGTTCACAGTTCACAGATCACAGTTCACAGTTCACAGTTCACAGTTCACAGTCCACAGTTCACTATTCACAGCTCACAGTTCTCAGTTCACAGATCACAGTTCTCAGTTCACAGATCACAGTTCACAGTCTTCATTTCACACTTCACAGTTCGCAGTTCACAGTTGACAGTTCACAGTCCACAGTTCACTATTCACAGATCACAGTTCTCAGTTCGCAGATCACAGTTCACAGTCTTCATTTCACACTTAACAGTTCGCAGTTCACAGTTCACAGATCACAGTTCACAGTTCACAGTTCACAGTTCACAGTCCACAGATCACAGTTCACAGTCTTCATTTCACAATTCACAGTTCGCAGTTCACAGTTCACAGTTCACAGTTCACAGTTCACAGTTCACAGATCACTGTTCACAGTCCACAGTTCACTGTTCACAATTCACAGTTCACAGTTCACAGTTCACACTTCACAGTTCACAGATCACAGTTCTCAGTTCACAGATCACAGTTCACAGTCTTCATTTCACAGTTCACAGTTCACAGTTCACAGATCACATACCACAGTTCACTGTTCACAGATCACAGTTCACAGTACACAGTCTTCATTTTATACTTCACAGTTGGCAGTTCACAGTTCACAGGTCACAGTTCACAGTCCACTGTTCACAGTTCACAGTTCTCAGTTCACAGATCACAGTTCACAGTTTTCATTTCACAGTTCACAGTTCACAGTTCACAGTTCCCCGTTCACAGTATTTATTTCACACTTCACAGTTCGCAGTTCACAGTTGACAGTTCACAGTCCACAGTTCACTATTCACAGTTCACAGTTCACAGATCACAGTTCACAGTCTTCATTTCACAGTTCACAGTTCACAGTTCACAGTTCCCCGTTCACAGTATTCATTTCACACTTCACAGTTCGCAGTTCACAGTTCACAGTTCACAGTCCACAGTTCACTATTCACAGCTCACAGTTCTCAGTTCACAGATCACAGTTCACAGTCTTCATTTCACACTTCACAGTTCGCAGTTCACAGTTCACAGTTCACAGTCCACAGTTCACAGTTCACAGTTCTCAGTTCACAGATCACAGTTCACAGTCTTCATTTCACAGTTCACAGTTCACAGTTCACAGTTCCCCGTTCACAGTATTCATTTCACACTTCACAGTTCGCAGTTCACAGTTGTCAGTTCACAGTCCACAGTTCACTATTCACAGTTCACAGTTCTCAGTTCACAGATCACAGTTCACAGTCTTCATTTCACACTTAACAGTTCGCAGTTCACAGTTCACAGATCACAGTTCACAGTTCACAGTTCACAGTTCACAGTCCACAGATCACAGTTCACAGTCTTCATTTCACAATTCACAGTTCGCAGTTCACAGTTCACAGTTCACAGTTCACAGTTCACAGTTCACAGATCACTGTTCACAGTTTACAGTTCTCAGTTCACAGTTGACAGTTCACAGTTGACAGTTCACAGATCACAGTTCACAGTTCACTGTTCACAGTTCACAGTTCTCAGTTCACAGATCACAGTTCACAGTTTTCATTTCACAGTTCACAGTTAACAGTTCACAGTTCCCCGTTCACAGTATTCATTTCACACTTCACAGTTCGCAGTTCACAGTTGACAGTTCACAGTCCACAGTTCACTATTCACAGTTCACAGTTCACAGATCACAGTTCACAGTCTTCATTTCACAGTTCACAGTTCACAGTTCACAGTCTTCATTTCACACTTAACAGTTCGCAGTTCACAGTTCACAGATCACAGTTCACAGTTCACAGTTCACAGTTCACAGTCCACAGATCACTGTTCACAGTCTTCATTTCACAATTTACAGTTCGCAGTTCACAGTTCACAGTTCACAGTTCACAGTTCACAGTTCACAGTTCACAGTTCACAGTTCACAGTTCACAGTTCACAGTTCACAGTTCACAGATCACTGTTCACAGTTTACAGTTCTCAGTTCACAGTTGACAGTTCACAGATCACAGTTCACAGTTCACAGTTCACAGTTCACAGTTCACAGTTCTCAGTTCACAGTTCACAGTTCACAGTTCCCCGTTCACAGTATTCATTTCACACTTCACAGTTCGCAGTTCACAGTTGACAGTTCACAGTCCACAGTTCACTATTCACAGTTCACAGTTCACAGATCACAGTTCACAGTCTTCATTTCACAGTTCACAGTTCACAGTTCACAGTCTTCATTTCACACTTAACAGTTCGCAGTTCACAGTTCACAGATCAAAGTTCACAGTTCACAGTTCACAGTTCACAGTCCACAGATCACAGTTCACAGTCTTCATTTCACAATTCACAGTTCGCAGTTCACAGTTCACAGTTCACAGTTCACAGTTCACAGTTCACAGTTCACAGTTCACAGTTCACAGTTCACAGTTCACAGTTCACAGTTCACAGTTCACAGTTCACAGTTCACAGTTCACAGTTTACAGTTCTCAGTTCACAGTTCACAGATCACTGTTCACAGTTTACAGTTCTCAGTTCACAGTTGACAGTTCACAGTTGACAGTTCACAGATCACAGTTCACAGTTCACTGTTCACAGTTTTCATTTCACAGTTCACAGTTCACAGTTCACAGTTCCCCGTTCACAGTATTCATTTCACACTTCACAGTTCGCAGTTCACAGTTCACAGTTCACAGTCCACAGTTCACTATTCACAGTTCACAGTTCACAGATCACAGTTCACAGATCACAGTTCACAGTTCACAGTTCACAGTTCACAGTCCACAGATCACAGTTCACAGTCTTCATTTCACAATTCACAGTTCGCAGTTCACAGTTCGCAGTTCACAGTTCACAGTTCACAGTTCACAGTTCACAGTTCACAGATCACTGTTCACAGTTTACAGTTCTCAGTTTACAGTTCTCAGTTCACAGTTGACAGATCACAGTTGACAGTTCACAGATCACAGTTCACAGTTCACTGTTCACAGTTCACAGTTCTCAGTTCACAGATCACAGTTCACAGTTTTCATTTCACAGTTCACAGTTCACAGTTCACAGTTCCCCGTTCACAGTATTCATTTCACACTTCACAGTTCGCAGTTCACAGTTGACAGTTCACAGTCCACAGTTCACTATTCACAGTTCACAGTTCACAGATCACAGTTCACAGATCACAGTTCACAGTTCACAGTTCACAGTTCACAGTCCACAGATCACTGTTCACAGTCTTCATTTCACAATTTACAGTTCGCAGTTCACAGTTCACAGTTCACAGTTCACAGTTCACAGTTCACAGTTCACAGTTCACAGTTCACAGTTCACAGTTCACAGATCACTGTTCACAGTTTACAGTTCTCAGTTCACAGTTGACAGTTCACAGATCACAGTTCACAGTTCACAGTTCACAGTTCACAGTTCACAGTTCACAGTTCACAGTTCACAGTTCACAGTCTTCATTTCACAATTCACAGTTCGCAGTTCACAGTTCACAGTTCACAGTTCACAGTTCACAGTTCACAGATCACTGTTCACAGTTCACAGTTCACAGTTCACAGTTCACCAGTCTTCATTTCACAATTCACAGTTCGCAGTTCACAGTTCACAGGTCACAGTTCACAGATTACAGTTCACAGTTGACAGTTGACAGTTCACAGTACACACTTCACAGTTCACAGTCCACAGTTCACTGTTCACAATTCACAGTTCACAGTTCACAGTTCACACTTCACAGTTCACAGATCACAGTTCTCAGTTCACAGATCACAGTTCACAGTCTTCATTTCACAGTTCACAGTTCACAGTTCACAGATCACATACCACAGTTCACTGTTCACAGATCACAGTTCACAGTACACAGTCTTCATTTTATACTTCACAGTTGGCAGTTCACAGTTCACAGGTCACAGTTCACAGTCCACAGTCTTCATTTCACAGTTCACAGTTCACAGTTCACAGTTCCCCGTTCACAGTATTCATTTCACACTTCACAGTTCGCAGTTCACAGTTCACAGTTCACAGTCCACAGTTCACTATTCACAGCTCACAGTTCTCAGTTCACAGATCACAGTTCACAGTCTTCATTTCACACTTCACAGTTCGCAGTTCACAGTTCACAGTTCACAGTCCACAGTTCACAGTTCACAGTTCTCAGTTCACAGATCACAGTTCACAGTCTTCATTTCACAGTTCACAGTTCACAGTTCACAGTTCCCCGTTCACAGTATTCATTTCACACTTCACAGTTCGCAGTTCACAGTTGTCAGTTCACAGTCCACAGTTCACTATTCACAGTTCACAGTTCTCAGTTCACAGATCACAGTTCACAGTCTTCATTTCACACTTAACAGTTCGCAGTTCACAGTTCACAGACCACAGTTCACAGTTCACAGTTCACAGTTCACAGTCCACAGATCACAGTTCACAGTCTTCATTTCACAATTCACAGTTCGCAGTTCACAGTTCACAGTTCACAGTTCACAGTTCACAGTTCACAGATCACTGTTCACAGTTTACAGTTCTCAGTTCACAGTTGACAGTTCACAGTTGACAGTTCACAGATCACAGTTCACAGTTCACTGTTCACAGTTCACAGTTCTCAGTTCACAGATCACAGTTCACAGTTTTCATTTCACAGTTCACAGTTCACAGTTCACAGTTCCCCGTTCACAGTATTCATTTCACACTTCACAGTTCGCAGTTCACAGTTGACAGTTCACAGTCCACAGTTCACTATTCACAGTTCACAGTTCACAGATCACAGTTCACAGATCACAGTTCACAGTTCACAGTTCACAGTTCACAGTCCACAGATCACTGTTCACAGTCTTCATTTCACAATTTACAGTTCGCAGTTCACAGTTCACAGTTCACAGTTCACAGTTCACAGTTCACAGTTCACAGTTCACAGTTCACAGTTCACAGTTCACAGTTCACAGTTCACAGATCACTGTTCACAGTTTACAGTTCTCAGTTCACAGTTGACAGTTCACAGATCACAGTTCACAGTTCACAGTTCACAGTTCACAGTTCACAGTTCTCAGTTCACAGTTCACAGTTCACAGTTCCCCGTTCACAGTATTCATTTCACACTTCACAGTTCGCAGTTCACAGTTGACAGTTCACAGTCCACAGTTCACTATTCACAGTTCACAGTTCACAGATCACAGTTCACAGTCTTCATTTCACAGTTCACAGTTCACAGTTCACAGTCTTCATTTCACACTTAACAGTTCGCAGTTCACAGTTCACAGATCACAGTTCACAGTTCACAGTTCACAGTTCACAGTTCACAGTCCACAGATCACAGTTCACAGTCTTCATTTCACAATTCACAGTTCGCAGTTCACAGTTCACAGTTCACAGTTCACAGTTCACAGTTCACAGTTCACAGTTCTCAGTTCACAGATCACAGTTCACAGTTTTCATTTCACAGTTCACAGTTCACAGATCACAGTTCACAGTTTTCATTTCACAGTTCACAGTTCACAGTTCACAGTTCCCCGTTCACAGTATTCATTTCACACTTCACAGTTCGCAGTTCACAGTTGACAGTTCACAGTCCACAGTTCACTATTCACAGTTCACAGTTCACAGATCACAGTTCACAGATCACAGTTCACAGTTCACAGTTCACAGTTCACAGTCCACAGATCACTGTTCACAGTCTTCATTTCACAATTTACAGTTCGCAGTTCACAGTTCACAGTTCACAGTTCACAGTTCACAGTTCACAGTTCACAGTTCACAGTTCACAGTTCACAGATCACTGTTCACAGTTTACAGTTCTCAGTTCACAGTTGACAGTTCACAGATCACAGTTCACAGTTCACAGTTCACAGTTCACAGTTCACAGTTCTCAGTTCACAGTTCACAGTTCACAGTTCCCCGTTCACAGTATTCATTTCACACTTCACAGTTCGCAGTTCACAGTTGACAGTTCACAGTCCACAGTTCACTATTCACAGTTCACAGTTCACAGATCACAGTTCACAGTCTTCATTTCACAGTTCACAGTTCACAGTTCACAGTCTTCATTTCACACTTAACAGTTCGCAGTTCACAGTTCACAGATCACAGTTCACAGTTCACAGTTCACAGTTCACAGTTCACAGTCCACAGATCACAGTTCACAGTCTTCATTTCACAATTCACAGTTCGCAGTTCACAGTTCACAGTTCACAGTTCACAGTTCACAGTTCACAGTTCACAGTTCACAGTTCACAGTTCACAGTTCACAGTTCACAGTTCACAGTTCACAGTTCACTGTTCACTGTTCACAGTTCACTGTTCACAGTTTACAGTTCTCAGTTCACAGTTCACAGTTGACAGTTGACAGTTGACAGTTCACAGATCACAGTTCACAGTTCACAGTTCACAGTTCACAGTTCACAGTTCACAGTTCACAGTTCACAGTTTACAGTTCTCAGTTCACAGTTCACAGTTCACAGTCCACAGTTCACAGTTCACAGTTCTCAGTTCACAGATCACAGTTCACAGTTTTCATTTCACAGTTCACAGTTCACAGTTCACAGTTCTCATTTCACAGATCACAGTTCACAGTCTTCATTTCACAGTTCACAGTTCACAGTTCACAGTTCACAGTTCCCCGTTCACAGTATTCATTTCACATTTCACAGTTCGCAATTCACAGTTGACAGTTCACAGTCCACTGTTCACTATTCACAGTTCACAGTTCTCAGTTCACAGATCACAGTTCACAGTCCACAGTTCACTATTCACAGCTCACAGTTCTCAGTTCACAGATCACAGTTCACAGTCTTCATTTCACAGTTCACAGTTCACAGTTCACAGTTCACAGTTCACAGTTCCCCGTTCACAGTATTCATTTCACATTTCACAGTTCGCAATTCACAGTTCACAGTTCACAGTTCACAGTTCACAGTCCACAGTTCACTATTCACAGTTCACAGTTCACAGTTCACAGTTCTCAGTTCACAGATCACAGTTCACAGTCTTCATTTCACAGTTCACAGTTCACAGTTCACAGTTCCCCGTTCACAGTATTCATTTCACATTTCACAGTTCGCAATTCACAGTTGACAGTTCAGAGTCCACAGTTCACTATTCACAGTTCACAGTTCTCAGTTCACAGATCACAGTTCACAGTCCACAGTTCACTATTCACAGCTCACAGTTCTCAGTTCACAGATCACAGTTCACAGTCTTCATTTCACAGTTCACAGTTCACAGTTCACAGTTCACAGTTCACAGTTCACAGTTCACAGTTCCCCGTTCACAGTATTCATTTCACATTTCACAGTTCGCAATTCACAGTTGACAGTTCACAGTCCACAGTTCACTATTCACAGTTCACAGTTCTCAGTTCACAGGTCACAGTTCACAGTCCACAGTTCACTATTCACAGCTCACAGTTCTCAGTTCACAGATCACAGTTCAGAGTCTTCATTTCACACTTCACAGTTCGCAGTTCACAGTTCACAGATCACAGTTCACAGTCTTCATTTCACACTTCACAGTTCGCAGTTCACAGCTCACAGATCACAGTTCACAGATTACAGTTCACAGTTGACAGTTGACAGTTCACAGTACACACTTCACAGTTCACAGTCCACAGTTCACTGTTCACAATTCACAGCTCACAGTTCACAGTCCACAGTTCACTACTCACAGCTCACAGTTCTCAGTTCACAGATCACAGTTCACAGTCTTCATTTCACACTTCACAGTACACAGTCTTCATTTCATACTTCACAGTTCACAGTCCACAGTTAACAGTCCACAGTTCACTGTTCACAAATCACAGTTCACAGTTCACAGTCTTCATTTCACACTTCACTCTTCACAGTGCACAGTTCACAGTCCACAGTTAACAGTCCACAGTTCACTGTTCACAAATCACAGTTCACAGTTCACAGTCTTCATTTCACAGGTCACTCTTCACAGTTCACAGTTCACTGTTCACAGTTTACAGTTCTCAGTTTACAGTTCTCAGTTCACAGTTGACAGTTGACAGTTGACAGTTGACAGTTCACACTTCACAGTTCACAGTTCACAGTCCACAGTTCACTGTTCACAGATCAGAGTTCACAGTTCACAGTTCACAGTTCACAGTTCACAGTTCACAGTCTTCATTTCACAATTCACAGTTCACAGTTCACAGTTTACAGTTCTCAGTTCACAGTTCGCAGTTCACAGTTCACAGATCACAGTTCACAGTTCACAGTTCACAGTTCACAGTCCACAGTTCACTATTCACAGCTCACAGTTCTCAGTTCACAGATCACAGTTCTCAGTTCACAGATCACAGTTCACAGTCTTCATTTCACACTTCACAGTTCGCAGTTCACAGTTGACAGTTCACAGTCCACAGTTCACTATTCACAGTTCACAGTTCTCAGTTCGCAGATCACAGTTCACAGTCTTCATTTCACACTTAACAGTTCGCAGTTCACAGTTCACAGATCACAGTTCACAGTTCACAGTTCACAGTTCACAGTCCACAGATCACAGTTCACAGTCTTCATTTCACAATTCACAGTTCGCAGTTCACAGTTCACAGTTCACAGTTCACAGTTCACAGTTCACAGTTCACAGATCACTGTTCACAGTTCACAGTTCACAGTTCACAGTTCACAGTTCACAGTCTTCATTTCACAATTCACAGTTCGCAGTTCACAGTTCACAGGTCACAGTTCACAGATTACAGTTCACAGTTGACAGTTGACAGTTCACAGTACACACTTCACAGTTGACAGTCCACAGTTCACTGTTCACAATTCACAGTTCACAGTTCACAGTTCACAGTCTTCATTTCACAATTCACAGTTCACAGTTCACAGTTTACAGTTCTCAGTTCACAGTTCGCAGTTCACAGTTCACAGATCACAGTTCACAGTTCACAGTTCACAGTTCACAGTCCACAGTTCACTATTCACAGCTCACAGTTCTCAGTTCACAGATCACAGTTCTCAGTTCACAGATCACAGTTCACAGTCTTCATTTCACACTTCACAGTTCGCAGTTCACAGTTGACAGTTCACAGTCCACAGTTCACTATTCACAGTTCACAGTTCTCAGTTCGCAGATCACAGTTCACAGTCTTCATTTCACACTTAACAGTTCGCAGTTCACAGTTCACAGATCACAGTTCACAGTTCACAGTTCACAGTTCACAGTCCACAGATCACAGTTCACAGTCTTCATTTCACAATTCACAGTTCGCAGTTCACAGTTCACAGTTCACAGTTCACAGTTCACAGTTCACAGTTCACAGTTCACAGATCACTGTTCACAGTTCACAGTTCACAGTTCACAGTTCACAGTCTTCATTTCACAATTCACAGTTCGCAGTTCACAGTTCACAGGTCACAGTTCACAGATTACAGTTCACAGTTGACAGTTGACAGTTCACAGTACACACTTCACAGTTGACAGTCCACAGTTCGCAATTCACAGTTGACAGTTCACAGTCCACAGTTCACTATTCACAGTTCACAGTTCTCAGTTCACAGGTCACAGTTCACAGTCCACAGTTCACTATTCACAGCTCACAGTTCTCAGTTCACAGATCACAGTTCAGAGTCTTCATTTCACACTTCACAGTTCGCAGTTCACAGTTCACAGATCACAGTTCACAGTCTTCATTTCACACTTCACAGTTCGCAGTTCACAGCTCACAGATCACAGTTCACAGATTACAGTTCACAGTTGACAGTTGACAGTTCACAGTACACACTTCACAGTTCACAGTCCACAGTTCACTGTTCACAATTCACAGCTCACAGTTCACAGTCCACAGTTCACTACTCACAGCTCACAGTTCTCAGTTCACAGATCACAGTTCACAGTCTTCATTTCACACTTCACAGTACACAGTCTTCATTTCATACTTCACAGTTCACAGTCCACAGTTAACAGTCCACAGTTCACTGTTCACAAATCACAGTTCACAGTTCACAGTCTTCATTTCACACTTCACTCTTCACAGTGCACAGTTCACAGTCCACAGTTAACAGTCCACAGTTCACTGTTCACAAATCACAGTTCACAGTTCACAGTCTTCATTTCACAGGTCACTCTTCACAGTTCACAGTTCACTGTTCACAGTTTACAGTTCTCAGTTTACAGTTCTCAGTTCACAGTTGACAGTTGACAGTTGACAGTTCACACTTCACAGTTCACAGTTCACAGTCCACAGTTCACTGTTCACAGATCAGAGTTCACAGTTCACAGTTCACAGTTCACAGTTCACAGTTCACAGTCTTCATTTCACAATTCACAGTTCACAGTTCACAGTTTACAGTTCTCAGTTCACAGTTCGCAGTTCACAGTTCACAGATCACAGTTCACAGTTCACAGTTCACAGTTCACAGTCCACAGTTCACTATTCACAGCTCACAGTTCTCAGTTCACAGATCACAGTTCTCAGTTCACAGATCACAGTTCACAGTCTTCATTTCACACTTCACAGTTCGCAGTTCACAGTTGACAGTTCACAGTCCACAGTTCACTATTCACAGTTCACAGTTCTCAGTTCGCAGATCACAGTTCACAGTCTTCATTTCACACTTAACAGTTCGCAGTTCACAGTTCACAGATCACAGTTCACAGTTCACAGTTCACAGTTCACAGTCCACAGATCACAGTTCACAGTCTTCATTTCACAATTCACAGTTCGCAGTTCACAGTTCACAGTTCACAGTTCACAGTTCACAGTTCACAGTTCACAGATCACTGTTCACAGTTCACAGTTCACAGTTCACAGTTCACAGTTCACAGTCTTCATTTCACAATTCACAGTTCGCAGTTCACAGTTCACAGGTCACAGTTCACAGATTACAGTTCACAGTTGACAGTTGACAGTTCACAGTACACACTTCACAGTTGACAGTCCACAGTTCACTGTTCACAATTCACAGTTCACAGTTCACAGTTCACAGTCTTCATTTCACAATTCACAGTTCACAGTTCACAGTTTACAGTTCTCAGTTCACAGTTCGCAGTTCACAGTTCACAGATCACAGTTCACAGTTCACAGTTCACAGTTCACAGTCCACAGTTCACTATTCACAGCTCACAGTTCTCAGTTCACAGATCACAGTTCTCAGTTCACAGATCACAGTTCACAGTCTTCATTTCACACTTCACAGTTCGCAGTTCACAGTTGACAGTTCACAGTCCACAGTTCACTATTCACAGTTCACAGTTCTCAGTTCGCAGATCACAGTTCACAGTCTTCATTTCACACTTAACAGTTCGCAGTTCACAGTTCACAGATCACAGTTCACAGTTCACAGTTCACAGTTCACAGTCCACAGATCACAGTTCACAGTCTTCATTTCACAATTCACAGTTCGCAGTTCACAGTTCACAGTTCACAGTTCACAGTTCACAGTTCACAGTTCACAGATCACTGTTCACAGTTCACAGTTCACAGTTCACAGTTCACAGTTCACAGTCTTCATTTCACAATTCACAGTTCGCAGTTCACAGTTCACAGGTCACAGTTCACAGATTACAGTTCACAGTTGACAGTTGACAGTTCACAGTACACACTTCACAGTTGACAGTCCACAGTTCACTGTTCACAATTCACAGTTCACAGTTCACAGTTCACACTTCACAGTTCACAGATCACAGTTCTCAGTTCACAGATCACAGTTCACAGTCTTCATTTCACAGTTCACAGTTCACAGTTCACAGATCACAGACCACAGTTCACTGTTCACAGATCACAGTTCACAGTACACAGTCTTCATTTTATACTTCACAGTTGGCAGTTCACAGTTCACAGGTCACAGTTCACAGTCCACTGTTCACAGTTCACAGTTCTCAGTTCACAGATCACAGTTCACAGTTTTCATTTCACAGTTCACAGTTCACAGTTCACAGTTCCCCGTTCACAGTATTTATTTCACACTTCACAGTTCGCAGTTCACAGTTGACAGTTCACAGTCCACAGTTCACTATTCACAGTTCACAGTTTTCATTTCACAGTTCACAGTTCACAGTTCACAGTTCTCAGTTCACAGATCACAGTTCACAGTCTTCATTTCACAGTTCACAGTTCACAGTTCACAGTTCACAGTTCACAGTTCCCCGTTCACAGTATTCATTTCACATTTCACAGTTCGCAATTCACAGTTGACAGTTCACAGTCCACTGTTCACTATTCACAGTTCACAGTTCTCAGTTCACAGATCACAGTTCACAGTCCACAGTTCACTATTCACAGCTCACAGTTCTCAGTTCACAGATCACAGTTCACAGTCTTCATTTCACAGTTCACAGTTCACAGTTCACAGTTCACAGTTCACAGTTCCCCGTTCACAGTATTCATTTCACATTTCACAGTTCGCAATTCACAGTTCACAGTTCACAGTTCACAGTTCACAGTTCACAGTCCACAGTTCACTATTCACAGTTCACAGTTCACAGTTCACAGTTCTCAGTTCACAGATCACAGTTCACAGTCTTCATTTCACAGTTCACAGTTCACAGTTCACAGTTCACAGTTCACAGTTCACAGTTCCCCGTTCACAGTATTCATTTCACATTTCACAGTTCGCAATTCACAGTTGATAGTTCAGAGTCCACAGTTCACTATTCACAGTTCACAGTTCTCAGTTCACAGATCACAGTTCACAGTCCACAGTTCACTATTCACAGCTCACAGTTCTCAGTTTCTCAGATCACAGTTCACAGTCTTCATTTCACAGTTCACAGTTCACAGTTCACAGTTCACAGTTCACAGTTCACAGTTCCCCGTTCACAGTATTCATTTCACATTTCACAGTTCGCAATTCACAGTTGACAGTTCACAGTCCACAGTTCACTATTCACAGTTCACAGTTCTCAGTTCACAGATCACAGTTCACAGTCTTCATTTCACAGTTCACAGTTCACAGTTCACAGTTCACAGTTCACAGTTCCCCGTTCACAGTATTCATTTCACATTTCACAGTTCGCAATTCACAGTTGACAGTTCAGAGTCCACAGTTCACTATTCACAGTTCACAGTTCTCAGTTCACAGATCACAGTTCACAGTCCACAGTTCACTATTCACAGCTCACAGTTCTCAGTTCACAGATCACAGTTCACAGTCTTCATTTCACAGTTCACAGTTCACAGTTCACAGTTCACAGTTCACAGTTCACAGTTCCCCGTTCACAGTATTCATTTCACATTTCACAGTTCGCAATTCACAGTTGACAGTTCACAGTCCACAGTTCACTATTCACAGTTCACAGTTCTCAGTTCACAGGTCACAGTTCACAGTCCACAGTTCACTATTCACAGCTCACAGTTCTCAGTTCACAGATCACAGTTCAGAGTCTTCATTTCACACTTCACAGTTCGCAGTTCACAGTTCACAGATCACAGTTCACAGTCTTCATTTCACACTTCACAGTTCGCAGTTCACAGCTCACAGATCACAGTTCACAGATTACAGTTCACAGTTGACAGTTGACAGTTCACAGTACACACTTCACAGTTCACAGTCCACAGTTCACTGTTCACAATTCACAGCTCACAGTTCACAGTCCACAGTTCACTACTCACAGCTCACAGTTCTCAGTTCACAGATCACAGTTCACAGTCTTCATTTCACACTTCACAGTACACAGTCTTCATTTCATACTTCACAGTTCACAGTTCACAGTTCACAGGTCACAGTCCACAGTTCACTATTCACAGCTCACAGTTCTCAGTTCACAGATCACAGTTCACAGTCTTCATTTCACAGTTCACAGTTCACAGTTCACAGTACACAGTTCACAGTTCCCCGTTCACAGTATTCATTTCACATTTCACAGTTCGCAATTCACAGTTCACAGTTCACAGTTCACAGTCCACAGTTCACTATTCACAGCTCACAGTTCTCAGTTCACAGATCACAGTTCACAGTCTTCATTTCACACTTCACAGTTCGCAGTTCACAGTTCACAGTTCACAGTCCACAGTTCACAGTTCACAGTTCTCAGTTCGCAGATCACAGTTCACAGTCTTCATTTCACAGTTCACAGTTCACAGTTCACAGTTCCCCGTTCACAGTATTCATTTCACACTTCACAGTTCGCAGTTCACAGTTGACAGTTCACAGTCCACAGTTCACTATTCACAGTTCACAGTTCTCAGTTCACAGATCACAGTTCACAGTCTTCATTTCACACTTAACAGTTCGCAGTTCACAGTTCACAGATCACAGTTCACAGTTCACAGTTCACAGTCCACAGATCACAGTTCACAGTCTTCATTTCACAATTCACAGTTCGCAGTTCACAGTTCACAGTTCACAGTTCACAGTTCACAGTTCACAGTTCACAGATCACTGTTCACAGTTTACAGTTCTCAGTTCACAGTTCACAGTTCTCAGTTCACAGATCACAGTTCACAGTCTTCATTTCACACTTAACAGTTCGCAGTTCACAGTTCACAGATCACAGTTCACAGTTCACAGTTCACAGTTCACAGTTCACAGTTCACAGTCCACAGATCACAGTTCACAGTCTTCATTTCACAATTCACAGTTCGCAGTTCACAGTTCACAGTTCACAGTTCACAGTTCACAGTTCACAGTTCACAGTTCACAGATCACTGTTCACAGTTTACAGTTCTCAGTTCACAGTTGACAGTTCACAGTTGACAGTTCACAGATCACAGTTCACAGTTCACTGTTCACAGTTCACAGTTCTCAGTTCACAGATCACAGTTCACAGTTTTCATTTCACAGTTCACAGTTCACAGTTCACAGTTCCCCGTTCACAGTATTCATTTCACACTTCACAGTTCGCAGTTCACAGTTGACAGTTCACAGTCCACAGTTCACTATTCACAGTTCACAGTTCACAGATCACAGTTCACAGTCTTCATTTCACAGTTCACAGTTCACAGTTCACAGTCTTCATTTCACACTTAACAGTTCGCAGTTCACAGTTCACAGATCACAGTTCACAGTTCACAGTTCACAGTTCACAGTTCACAGTCCACAGATCACTGTTCACAGTCTTCATTTCACAATTTACAGTTCGCAGTTCACAGTTCACAGTTCACAGTTCACAGTTCACAGTTCACAGTTCACAGTTCACAGTTCACAGTTCACAGTTCACAGATCACTGTTCACAGTTTACAGTTCTCAGTTCACAGTTCACAGTTCACAGATCACAGTTCACAGTTCACAGTTCACAGTTCACAGTTCACAGTTCACAGTTCACAGTTCACAGTTCTCAGTTCACAGTTCACAGTTCACAGTTCCCCGTTCACAGTATTCATTTCACACTTCACAGATCGCAGTTCACAGTTGACAGTTCACAGTCCACAGTTCACTATTCACAGTTCACAGTTCACAGATCACAGTTCACAGTCTTCATTTCACAGTTCACAGTTCACAGTTCACAGTCTTCATTTCACACTTAACAGTTCGCAGTTCACAGTTCACAGATCACAGTTCACAGTTCACAGTTCACAGTTCACAGTCCACAGATCACAGTTCACAGTCTTCATTTCACAATTCACAGTTCGCAGTTCACAGTTCACAGTTCACAGTTCACAGTTCACAGTTCACAGTTCACAGTTCACAGTTCACAGTTCACAGTTCACAGTTCACAGTTCACTGTTCACTGTTCACAGTTTACAGTTCTCAGTTCACAGTTGACAGTTGACAGTTCACAGTTGACAGTTCACAGATCACAGTTCACAGTTCACAGTTCACAGTTCACAGTTCACAGTTCACAGTTCACAGTTCACAGTTCACAGTTTACAGTTCTCAGTTCACAGTTCACAGTTCACAGTCCACAGTTCACAGTTCACAGTTCTCAGTTCACAGATCACAGTTCACAGTTTTCATATCACAGTTCACAGTTCACAGTTCACAGTTCTCAGTTCACAGATCACAGTTCACAGTCTTCATTTCACAGTTCACAGTTCACAGTTCACAGTTCACAGTTCCCCGTTCACAGTATTCATTTCACATTTCACAGTTCGCAATTCACAGTTGACAGTTCACAGTCCACTGTTCACTATTCACAGTTCACAGTTCTCAGTTCACAGATCACAGTTCACAGTCCACAGTTCACTATTCACAGCTCACAGTTCTCAGTTCACAGATCACAGTTCACAGTCTTCATTTCACAGTTCACAGTTCACAGTTCACAGTTCACAGTTCACAGTTCCCCGTTCACAGTATTCATTTCACATTTCACAGTTCGCAATTCACAGTTCACAGTTCACAGTTCACAGTTCACAGTCCACAGTTCACTATTCACAGTTCACAGTTCACAGTTCACAGTTCTCAGTTCACAGATCACAGTTCACAGTCTTCATTTCACAGTTCACAGTTCACAGTTCACAGTTCACAGTTCACAGTTCACAGTTCACAGTTCCCCGTTCACAGTATTCATTTCACATTTCACAGTTCGCAATTCACAGTTGACAGTTCAGAGTCCACAGTTCACTATTCACAGTTCACAGTTCTCAGTTCACAGATCACAGTTCACAGTCCACAGTTCACTATTCACAGCTCACAGTTCTCAGTTCACAGATCACAGTTCACAGTCTTCATTTCACAGTTCACAGTTCACAGTTCACAGTTCACAGTTCACAGTTCACAGTTCCCCGTTCACAGTATTCATTTCACATTTCACAGTTCGCAATTCACAGTTGACAGTTCACAGTCCACAGTTCACTATTCACAGTTCACAGTTCTCAGTTCACAGATCACAGTTCACAGTCTTCATTTCACAGTTCACAGTTCACAGTTCACAGTTCACAGTTCACAGTTCCCCGTTCACAGTATTCATTTCACATTTCACAGTTCGCAATTCACAGTTGACAGTTCAGAGTCCACAGTTCACTATTCACAGTTCACAGTTCTCAGTTCACAGATCACAGTTCACAGTCCACAGTTCACTATTCACAGCTCACAGTTCTCAGTTCACAGATCACAGTTCACAGTCTTCATTTCACAGTTCACAGTTCACAGTTCACAGTTCACAGTTCACAGTTCACAGTTCCCCGTTCACAGTATTCATTTCACATTTCACAGTTCGCAATTCACAGTTGACAGTTCACAGTCCACAGTTCACTATTCACAGTTCACAGTTCTCAGTTCACAGGTCACAGTTCACAGTCCACAGTTCACTATTCACAGCTCACAGTTCTCAGTTCACAGATCACAGTTCAGAGTCTTCATTTCACACTTCACAGTTCGCAGTTCACAGTTCACAGATCACAGTTCACAGTCTTCATTTCACACTTCACAGTTCGCAGTTCACAGCTCACAGATCACAGTTCACAGATTACAGTTCACAGTTGACAGTTGACAGTTCACAGTACACACTTCACAGTTCACAGTCCACAGTTCACTGTTCACAATTCACAGCTCACAGTTCACAGTCCACAGTTCACTACTCACAGCTCACAGTTCTCAGTTCACAGATCACAGTTCACAGTCTTCATTTCACACTTCACAGTACACAGTCTTCATTTCATACTTCACAGTTCACAGTTCACAGTTCACAGGTCACAGTCCACAGTTCACTATTCACAGCTCACAGTTCTCAGTTCACAGATCACAGTTCACAGTCTTCATTTCACAGTTCACAGTTCACAGTTCACAGTACACAGTTCACAGTTCCCCGTTCACAGTATTCATTTCACATTTCACAGTTCGCAATTCACAGTTCACAGTTCACAGTTCACAGTCCACAGTTCACTATTCACAGCTCACAGTTCTCAGTTCACAGATCACAGTTCACAGTCTTCATTTCACACTTCACAGTTCGCAGTTCACAGTTCACAGTTCACAGTCCACAGTTCACAGTTCACAGTTCTCAGTTCACAGATCACAGTTCACAGTCTTCATTTCACAGTTCACAGTTCACAGTTCACAGTTCCCCGTTCACAGTAGTCATTTCACACTTCACAGTTCGCAGTTCACAGTTGACAGTTCACAGTCCACAGTTCACTATTCACAGTTCACAGTTCTCAGTTCACAGATCACAGTTCACAGTCTTCATTTCACACTTAACAGTTCGCAGTTCACAGTTCACAGATCACAGTTCACAGTTCACAGTTCACAGTCCACAGATCACAGTTCACAGTCTTCATTTCACAATTCACAGTTCGCAGTTCACAGTTCACAGTTCACAGTTCACAGTTCACAGATCACTGTTCACAGTTTACAGTTCTCAGTTCACAGTTGACAGTTCACAGTTGACAGTTCACAGATCACAGTTCACAGTTCACAGTTCACAGTTCTCAGTTCACAGATCACAGTTCACAGTCTTCATTTCACAGTTCACAGTTCACAGTTCACAGTTCACAGTTCCCCGTTCACAGTATTCATTTCACATTTCACAGTTCGCAATTCACAGTTGACAGTTCACAGTCCACAGTTCACTATTCACAGTTCACAGTTCTCAGTTCACAGATCACAGTTCACAGTCCACAGTTCACTATTCACAGCTCACAGTTCTCAGTTCACAGATCACAGTTCACAGTCTTCATTTCACACTTCACAGTTCGCAGTTCACAGTTCACAGATCACAGTTCACAGTCTTCATTTCACACTTCACAGTTCGCAGTTCACAGTTCACAGATCACAGTTCACAGATTACAGTTCACAGTTGACAGTTGACAGTTCACAGTACACACTTCACAGTTCACAGTCCACAGTTCACTGTTCACAATTCACAGACCACAGTTCACAGTCCACAGTTCACTACTCACAGCTCACAGTTCTCAGTTCACAGATCACAGTTCACAGTCTTCATTTCACACTTCACAGTTCGCAGTTCACAGTTCACAGATCACAGTTCACAGTTCACAGTTCACACTTCACAGTTCACACTTCACAGTTCACAGATCACAGTTCTCAGTTCACTGATCACAGATCACAGTTCACAGTCTTCATTTCACAGTTCACAGTTCACAGTTCACAGATCACAGACCACAGTTCACTGTTCACAGATCACAGTTCACAGTACACAGTCTTCATTTCATACTTCACAGTTGGCAGTTCACAGTTCACAGGTCACAGTTCACAGTCCACTGTTCACAGTTCACAGTTCTCAGTTCACAGATCACAGTTCACAGACTTCATTTCACAATTCAGTTTTCACAGTTCACAGTTCACAGTTCTCAGTTCACAGATCACAGTTCACAGTCTTCATTTCACAGTTCACAGTTCACAGTTCACAGATCACAGACCACAGTTCACTGTTCACAGATCACAGTTCACAGTTCACAGTTCACATTTCACAGTCTTCATTTCACACTTCAGTCTTCACAGTGCACAGTTCACAGTCCACAGATCAGAGTTCACAGTTCTCAGTTCACAGATCACAGTTCACAGTCTTCATTTCACACTTCACAGTTCGCAGTTCACAGTTCAAAGATCACAGTTCACAGTTCACAGTTCACAGTTCACAGTTCACAGTCCACAGTTCAATATTCACAGCTCACAGTTCTCAGTTCACAGATCACAGTTCACAGTCTTCATTTCACACTTCACAGTTCGCAGTTCACAGTTCACAGTTCACAGTCCACAGTTCACAGTTCACAGTTCTCAGTTCACAGATCACAGTTCACAGTCTTCATTTCACAGTTCACAGTTCACAGTTCACAGTTCCCCGTTCACAGTATTCATTTCACACTTCACAGTTCGCAGTTCACAGTTCACAGTTCACAGTCCACAGTTCACTATTCACAGTTCACAGTTCTCAGTTCACAGATCACAGTTCACAGTCTTCATTTTACACTTAACAGTTCGCAGTTCACAGTTCACAGATCACAGTTCACAGTTCACAGTTCACAGTTCACAGATCACAGTTCACAGTCTTCATTTCACAATTCACAGTTCGCAGTTCACAGTTCACAGTTCACAGTTCACAGTTCACAGTTCACAGATCACTGTTCACAGTTTACAGTTCTCAGTTTACAGTTCTCAGTTTACAGTTCTCAGTTCACAGTTGACAGTTCACAGATCACAGTTGTAACAGACTTGCTCCCACAAGCCTGTTACTAACGCGCCGCGCAAGTACCGCGAACCGACCGCTAGATGGCTACGACTCTCACAAGAGAAAGTACGCACCGCACACCCTCGGGAATCGGCCGCTAGATGGCCAACGCCGCGATTACCGATTCTCGTTGATAAAATGATACCGTCGCGAGGATATAGGAATCGAACGACGCGACAAATAGCAGAGTGATCCACCGTCGAGCCGACGTAGATCAAGTGTATCAAGAGTTCCGAAAGCCAGACCGGAGAGTAAGTATTGTAATTCCGCGGTACAAAAGTACGATCGTCGAGCCGACGAACGTATCTACGTTTAAACAGACGATCCTCGAGCCGACGATCTGTCTTCTTTTTCTCCGCCTGTTTTCTCATACAGTTCACGGTGAAGTGTCGTGCCGACACGTCGCCCTTGCTGCCGCCGATCGCCGTTTCAGCGACCGGCTCGCCCCAGTGCCCCCGCCGACACCGCCGACCGTCCGCGATAGCCGCGCCTCAGCTCAAACCGCGTGACGTCGAACGATACCGACCGCGCCAGCCGCGCCTCCACTCAAGACCGTGGTACCGACCGTCCAGTTCAGCCGCGCCTCCACTCAACCGTATACCGCGACACGTGGGGAACCAATCCGCGGCGAAACCTACTTCGACCGCAGTCAGTATTTTATTTCTCTACACCTCCTTCCCCTCCACGATCGACACGAACCCCGGCACGACGAGCTAAACACCCCGGGTAACCAAGTTGTTACATGGCGCCCGAACAGGGACATGACACGTAATCAATAGACCAACGCAACCGCGGATTTTTTTTGAAACATCGCTGCGAGGAATGAATCGAACCTCCTCCCTACGGGTTACGAAAGAAAGAATTATAAACGAACTACGGAGACTGAATCTCCCCGTCACCGGAACAACCGAGGAACTCCGACAACGCTGGGCCGCAAGCATTATAACCCGATCTCCCGAGCCCTCAACAATGGACGAACCAAAAACGCCAACGTTCGTCAGTACAGCTATGCATCCCGCAGGCACCGGCAACGACACACTCGCACCACCGCCAACCTTCGTCGTAAACGCCCCCGCCACCCCGGACCCGCGTAAAAATCTCGACCGCATGCGGAAATGGGGCTGTACCAGTGATGGGAAAGACCCATTCGCATTCATCGAGAGAATCGATGAGCTGCAAGACACCTACCAGCTAACAGACGCCGAAGTATTACGGGGCATCCCAGAACTATTGAGAGGCGAGGCACAGCTCTGGTTCCGCAATAACCGGCAGCAAATACTAACAAAAACCGGGTTTAAGGAAAAATTTTTAGGATTTTTTTCCCCAAATCGTACTCAATCCCAACGAGAACGTGAAGCCCGTGACCGAACACAGCGACCCGGCGAGCCGTTCAACCTCTTCATGAACGCACTGTGCACCCTCATGCGGCGTGCAGATATTCCCTCCGAGAAATATCTCGAACTCCTCTACGAGAACATGGCACCAGAGTACGCCATGCTCATCGACCCCGACAATCTCAGCGATCTCGACGACCTACTCAAACAGGTCCAACGCATCGAACGAGCACAGGAGAGGACCAAACGGACCACACAGCAAAACAACCGCCCCGCCACCGCCACCATTGAAGGGACCTACGAGACACCATGCATCTCCGCAATACCGCGAACAGATCCAGGCGAGATACGCGCCTCTAGACCCCGCCCCTCTAGCCCGGCACCATACAACCCGGACGCACACTGCTGGAGATGCAAGCAACGCGGACACACGCGATTGGAGTGCCGCAACGAGTTCAAAAAGTTCTGCTCTCGATGCGGCCGCGACGGAGTCCTAACACGCGACTGCCACCCCCCGACTGCCCCGGGAAACGGACCACGGGGACCGCCGCGATACAGCGACCGGCGGCCCCAACAATAAAAAAGAAATACACAAAAATCGAGTACAACCCGCGCCCACAATTGAGCATCAAGATGCTCGGCCGGGAAATCAAGGCACTCCTCGACACGGGAGCCCAACTCTCGTGTATCAATGGGGAAATACTCGAGTGGGCTCTCGCCCAAGGGATCCAACCGACCGCTCCAGCCGAAAACATCAGCCTCGCCGACGGGTCCATAACACAAACCTCAGGGAAGATACGAATCCCATTCAGTACCGAAGGCTATACGTGGACCCAAGAATTCACGATACTCCCACGCATGGGACCACCAGTCCTCCTGGGAATACAAACAATCGCCGCACTAGAAATCAGCTTCCAACCACCGCTCCAAATCGTCAATTGGCCCGCCACCTGCCTCGCCGAGCCCTACCTGCAAATAGGACTCCGACAACCACAAGAAACCGACCAGAAACACCTCCAGGACTTCCTCAGGACCGAGTTACGACACTTCGAGGATGTCACAGGGCGAACCACATTGACGCAACACCGCATCAAGTTGAAAGATAGTACACCCATCAAGCAGCGGTACCGTCCACGAAACCCGGCCATGCAGGCGATCATAGATGAGGAAGTAGACAAAATGCTCCGGGAAGGGGTCATAGAACCCTCAAATAGCCCGTGGAGCTCACCCATTGTAATCGTGAAAAAGAAAGACGGCAAACCACGATTCTGCGTTGACTTTCGCAAACTAAACGACAGGACAGAAAAGGACGCCTACCCGCTGCCACACATACAGGCCACCCTTGACAAACTACGAGGAGCAAAATTCCTAACAACCCTGGATCTCAAAAACGGGTACTGGCAAATCCCGCTCGAAAATAACAGCCGACCGCTCACCGCCTTCACTGTGCCAGGGAAGGGATTGTTTCAATTTACGGTGATGCCATTCGGCTTGCACTCCGCCCCGGCGACCTTCCAACGCCTACTCGATCAGATCATCGGCCCCAAACTGGAACCATATGCATTCGCCTACCTCGACGACATCATCGTCGTAAGCCGATCATTCGAGGAACACCTGAAACACCTCAAAGAAGTGTTCCATCGACTACGTACTGCAGGACTACGACTGAACCCGGAAAAATGCCGATTCTGCGTAGAGAGTCTCAAATACCTGGGCCATATTATTGACCAGCAGGGGATAAGAACCGACCCCGAGAAAACTAGCGCAATCGCCTTACTCTCCACACCCAAAACGATACGAGAAGTACGCCGATTCCACGGAATGGCCTCCTGGTACCGCCGGTTCGTGCCGAACTTCGCGGAGATCATGGAGCCACTAACGAGATTAACCAGAAAAAACGCCAGATGGAACTGGACCGAAACAGAGGAAGAAGCCTTCCGCACGATGAAAGAAAAACTGGTTACCGCCCCGATACTGGCCTGCCCAGACTTCAGTGAAACATTCACACTACAGACCGATGCCAGCGATCACGGCCTCGGAATCGTGCTCACACAAGGATCCGAGGAGAACGAAAGGGTCATAGCATATGCAAGCCACACCCTCAACGCCACTGAGCGCAACTATAGTGCGACCGAAAAAGAGTGCCTGGCCGTAGTATGGGGAATCAGGAAGATGAGACCGTACCTGGAAGGGTACCACTTCACGGTTATCACCGACCACCAGGCACTACGGTGGCTGCAACAGATCGACAACCCGACGGGAAGACTGGCAAGATGGGCACTCGAGCTCGAACAGTACAACTTCAACATCCAATACCGCCCGGGGAAAAACAACCAGGTTGCGGACGCACTATCCCGAACACCACCGACCCCGGAAATAAATATGCTACAACCAAAGGAACACACCGACACATGGTACGAACGGAAAATAAAAGCCGTACAGCAAGATCCCGCTTCCGTTCCCGAGTTTCGGGTGCAACAAGGCAAACTACAAAGACATATCCTCCACCAACTCGATTACAACGAACCCGAACCCGACACCGCATGGAAAACATGCGTACCCACCACCGAGAGAGCAGAGATCCTCCGACGGTATCACGACGACCCCCTCGCTGGACACCTAGGCATTGCGAAGACAATAATCCGCATTGCCCAGAAATTTTACTGGCCAGGCATGTTCCGACAAGTGGCGCAATACGTCCGCAGCTGCAAGAGTTGCCAACAATATAAAACGCCACCACACAAACCCCCCGGACTACTACACGCCAACCCCGGAACACAGCCCTGGCACACCGTCTCGGTCGACCTGATAGGACCGCTTCCACGCTCCCGACAAGGGCACAGATGGCTACTAGTCGCACTAGACCGGTTCACCAAATGGGTCGAACTCACACCCCTACGAAAAGCCACCAGCGCCGCCGCCGCCGCCGCCATACAAAAAGACATTATACTGCGCCACGGAACCCCAGAAATAATCATTTCCGACAACGGAAAACAATTTATAGGGGACCCATTCACGAGCCTACTACAGAGCACCGGCATCACACATCGCCGAACACCTCCATACTCGCCACACTGCAACCCAGTGGAACGGGCAAATAAAGTAGTGAAGACAATGCTGGCCCAATACACCGGGAAATATCACGACCGATGGGACGAGAAAATCGACGAGGCCAGATTCGCAATAAACACCGCATGGCACGAAGCGACTGGGTACAGCCCCGCCTACCTCAATCACGGCCGAGAACTACGTACACCAGGACAAACACGCACCGAAGGGGCCCCCATTCCACCAAATCAGCGATGGAAGCATCTAAAAGAAGCCCAGGAACTGGCCCGACTCCGACTAGCACAAGCGTTCGGACGCCAAGAACGGCACTATAACTTACGACACCGGGAATGGAGGCCGGCCATAGGAGAGTCAGTGTGGAAGAAAGAACACACCCTATCCAACAAAGGAGCGGGTATCGCCGTCAAACTCGCCCCCAAATACACGGGACCATACACGGTCAAGAAAATTGTGTCGCCGGTAATAGTAGACCTCTACGACGGGAAGAAATGGTACCGGCATATACACGTGCAGGACCTAAAACCCGCAAACGACCGCGACAACCGGACCTCAGAGCCCACCGAAGATCCTGACACTCCCCACGATCCTACACCAGTACCACCTCCCGCCGAAAACCCAGCGCCTCGTCGCCGAGGACGACCCCGAAAATTAATACCACCCGCTAATTTAATAGGAATGAACCCCGAGCCGGAATATGTGAGAGAGCTGATGGAGCTGGTCGAAGGGGATCAGACGGCGCGGAAGCCCACGAGACCCAAGATCCCGACGACCAAGCGACCCCCACCTACCGCAAGGAACCAGCGGCCCACCACCACCACCACCAAACTAAAAATCCGGGCGGTATCGTGGCTCCCACCGTCAAAAAGGGTGACGATCACGTGCGGACCACCGGCCAGGGACAAGGCCGCCCCCCCTACTTTACTCGCAGAGAAACCTCTGACAACCCGGGACCAAACCACCCCCCCGCCCCCACCGCAGCTCCCTAAAGAAGCACCGCCCCCGACACCCGAACAGCCGCCGCCACCAACGCCGGGACTGATATGGAGCGGCGACGCCAGCCACCTGGCCCCCGTGCCCTATCCAGGAGACCACCCACCCGGTACGACGACGTGGCACACGTTGCCCACCGGGCAGAAAGTGGAAGTGCCACGGCGATACGCCCGCACAGGAGGGTGCTGCGTGAACGCGAACGGGGAGAGATGGCGGATCCTGTTCGATAAAACAGGAAAGCCACGACGATTCATCCACCGAGGACCCGCCACAGCCACACCCCAGCCCTATTAGCATATAAGAAGTAGTTTGTAAGGTAGTTTTAAGTAGGATATTATTTTTTTATGTTGTTTTTAGGTTCTAGGCAAAACAGTATTATATTTTTTTGTTTTTGTTATATTTTTACTTCCTATTTTTGTTTTATATATTTCGTTTTGTTATAAAGATTGTCATGTTACTATGCAAATAAACTGGGTTTCGCTGCCACTACCCCGACGAAGGAGGGGGGTGTAACAGACTTGCTCCCACAAGCCTGTTACTAACGCGCCGCGCAAGTACCGCGAACCGACCGCTAGATGGCTACGACTCTCACAAGAGAAAGTACGCACCGCACACCCTCGGGAATCGGCCGCTAGATGGCCAACGCCGCGATTACCGATTCTCGTTGATAAAATGATACCGTCGCGAGGATATAGGAATCGAACGACGCGACAAATAGCAGAGTGATCCACCGTCGAGCCGACGTAGATCAAGTGTATCAAGAGTTCCGAAAGCCAGACCGGAGAGTAAGTATTGTAATTCCGCGGTACAAAAGTACGATCGTCGAGCCGACGAACGTATCTACGTTTAAACAGACGATCCTCGAGCCGACGATCTGTCTTCTTTTTCTCCGCCTGTTTTCTCATACAGTTCACGGTGAAGTGTCGTGACGACACGTCGCCCTTGCTGCCGCCGATCGCCGTTTCAGCGACCGGCTCGCCCCAGTGCCCCCGCCGACACCGCCGACCGTCCGCGATAGCCGCGCCTCAGCTCAAACCGCGTGACGTCGAACGATACCGACCGCGCCAGCCGCGCCTCCACTCAAGACCGTGGTACCGACCGTCCAGTTCAGCCGCGCCTCCACTCAACCGTATACCGCGACACGTGGGGAACCAATCCGCGGCGAAACCTACTTCGACCGCAGTCAGTGTTTTATTTCTCTACACCTCCTTCCCCTCCACGATCGACACGAACCCCGGCACGACGAGCTAAACACCCCGGGTAACCAAGTTGTTACACAGTTCACAGTTCACAGTTCACAGTTCACAGTTCACAGTTTACAGTTCTCAGTTCACAGTTCACAGTTCACACTTCACAGTTCACAGATCACAGTATTCATTTCACACTTCACAGTTCGCAGTTGACAGTCCACAGTTCACTGTTCACAATTCACAGATCACAGTTCACAGTTCACAGTCATCATTACACACTTCACACTTCACAGTGCACAGTGCACAGTTCACAGTCCACAGTTAACAGTCCACAGTTCACTGTTCACAAATCACAGTTCACAGTTCACAGTCTTCATTTCACACTTCACTCTTCACAGTGCACAGTTCACAGTCCACAGTTCACAGACTTCATTTCACAATTCAGTTTTCACAGTTCACAGTTCACAGTTCTCAGTTCACAGATCACAGTTCACAGTCTTCATTTCACAGTTCACAGTTCACAGTTCACAGATCACAGACCACAGTTCACAGTTCACTGTTCACAGATCACAGTTCACAGTTCACAGTTCACATTTCACAGTCTTCATTTCACACTTCAGTCTTCACAGTGCACAGTTCACAGTCCACAGATCACAGTTCACAGTTCTCAGTTCACAGATCACAGTTCACAGTCTTCATTTCACACTTCACAGTTCGCAGTTCACAGTTCAAAGATCACAGTTCACAGTTCACAGTTCACAGTTCACAGTCATCATTTCACACTTCACAGTTCGCCGTTCACAGTCTTCATTTCACACTTCACAGTTCGCAGTTCACAGTTCACAGATCACAGTTCACAGTTCACAGTTCACAGTGCACAGTTCACAGTTCCCCGTTCACAGTATTCATTTCACATTTCACAGTTCGCAGTTCACAGTTGACAGTTCACAGTCCACAGTTCACAGTTCACAGTTCACAGTTTACAGTTCGCAGTTCACATTTCACAGTTCACAGTTCACAGTCCACAGTCTTCATTCCACACTTCACATTTCGCAGTTCACAGTTCACAGATCACAGTTCACAGTTTACAGTTCACAGTTCACAGTTCACTGTTCACGGTTTACCGTTCTCAGTTTACAGTTCTCAGTTCACAGTTGACAGTTCACAGTTCACAGTTCACACTTCACAGTTCACAGTTCACAGTTCACAGTCCACAGTTCACTGTTCACAATTCACAGATCACAGTTCACAGTTCACAGTCATCATTACACACTTCACACTTCACAGTGCACAGTGCACAGTTCACAGTCCACAGTTAACAGTCCACAGTTCACTGTTCACAGTTTACAGTTCTCAGTTTACAGTTCTCAGTTCACAGTTCACAGTTTTCATTTCACAGTTCACAATTCACAGTCCACAGTTCACTATTCACAGCTCACAGTTCTCAGTTCACAGATCACAGTTCACAGTCTTCATTTCACACTTCACAGTTCGCAGTTCACAGTTCAAAGATCACAGTTCACAGTTCACAGTTCACAGTTCACAGTTCACAGTTCACAATTCACAGTCAACAGTTCACTATTCACAGCTCACAGTTCTCAGTTCACAGATCACAGTTCACAGTCTTCATTTCACACTTCACAGTTCGCAGTTCACAGTTCACAGATCACAGTTCACAGTTCACAGTTCAAACTTCACAGTTCACAGATCACAGTTCACAGTTCACAGGTCACAGTTCACAACCCACTCTTCACAGTTCACAGTTCTCAGTTCACAGATCACAATTCACAGACTTCATTTCACAATTCAGTTTTCACAGTTCACAGTTCACAGTTCACAGTTCACATTTCACAGATCACAGTTCACAGTCTTCATTTCACACTTCAGTCTTCACAGGGCACAGTTCACAGTTCACAGATCACAGTTCACAGTCTTCATTTCACAGTTCACAGATCACAGTTCACAGATCACAGACCACAGTTCACAGTTCACAGTTCACAGTTCACAGTTCTCAGTTCACAGATCACAGTTCACAGTCTTCATTTCACAGTTCACAGTTCACAGTTCACAGATCACAGACCACAGTTCACTGTTCACAGATCACAGTTCACAGTTCACAGTTCACATTTCACAGTCTTCATTTCACACTTCAGTCATCACAGTGCACAGTTCACAGTCCACAGATCACAGTTCACAGTTCTCAGTTCACAGATCACAGTTCACAGCCTTCATTTCACACTTCACAGTTAGCAGTTCACAGTTCAAAGATCACAGTTCACAGTTCACAGTTCACAGTTCACAGTCCACAGTTCACTATTCACAGCTCACTGTTCTCAGTTCACAGATCACAGTTCACAGTCTTCATTTCACACTTCACAGTTCGCAGTTCACAGTTCACAGATCACAGTTCACAGTTCACAGTTCACAGTTCACACTTCACAGTTCACAGATCCCAGTTCACAGTTCACAGTTCACAGTTCCCAGTTCGCAGGTCACATTTCACATTTCACAGTTCACTGTCTTCATTTCAAACTTCACAGTTCGCAGTTCACAGTTCAGAGGTCACAGTTCACAGCCCACTCTTCACAGTTCACAGTTCTCAGTTCACAGATCACAATTCACAGACTTCATTTCACAATTCAGTTTTCACAGTTCACAGTTCACAGTCTTCATTTCACACTTCAGTCTTCACAGATCACAGTTCACAGTCTTCATTTCACAGTTCACAGATCACAGTTCACAGATCACAGACCACAGTTCACAGTTCACAGTTCACAGTTCTCAGTTCACAGATCACAGTTCACAGTCTTCATTTCACAGTTCACAGTTCACAGTTCACAGATCACAGACCACAGTTCACTGTTCACAGATCACAGTTCACAGTACACAGTCTTCATTTCATACTTCACAGTTCGCAGTTCACAGTTCACAGATCACAGACCACAGTTCACTGTTCACAGATCACAGTTCACAGTACACAGTCTTCATTTCATACTTCACAGTTCGCAGTTCACAGTTCACAGTTCACAGTTCACAGTTCACAGTTCACAGTTCACAGTTCACAGTTCACAGTCTTCATTTCACAATTCACAGTTCGCAGTTCACAGTTCACAGATCACAGATCACAGTTCACAGATCGCAGTTCACAGATCGCAGTTCACAGTTCACAGTTCACAGTTTACAGTTCTCAGTTCACAGTTCACAGTTCACAGTTCACAGTTCACAGTTCACAGTTCACAGTTCACAGTTCACAGTCCACAGTTCACTGTTCACTGCTCACAGTTCTCAGTTCACAGATCACAGTTCACAGTCTTCATTTCACAGTTCACAGTGCACAGTCTTCATTTCACACTTAACAGTTCGCAGTTCACATTTCACAGTTCACAGTTCACAGTCCACAGTCTTCATTCCACACTTCACATTTCGCAGTTCACAGTTCACAGATCACAGTTCACAGTTTACAGTTCACAGTTCACAGTTCACTGTTCACGGTTTACCGTTCTCAGTTTACAGTTCTCAGTTCACAGTTGACAGTTCACAGTTCACAGTTCACACTTCACAGTTCACAGTTCACAGTTCACAGTTCACAGTCCACAGTTCACTGTTCACAATTCACAGATCACAGTTCACAGTTCACAGTCATCATTACACACTTCACACTTCACAGTGCACAGTGCACAGTTCACAGTCCACAGTTAACAGTCCACAGTTCACTGTTCACAGTTTACAGTTCTCAGTTTACAGTTCTCAGTTCACAGTTCACAGTTTTCATTTCACAGTTCACAATTCACAGTCCACAGTTCACTATTCACAGCTCACAGTTCTCAGTTCACAGATCACAGTTCACAGTCTTCATTTCACACTTCACAGTTCGCAGTTCACAGTTCAAAGATCACAGTTCACAGTTCACAGTTCACAGTTCACAGTTCACAGTTCACAATTCACAGTCCACAGTTCACTATTCACAGCTCACAGTTCTCAGTTCACAGATCACAGTTCACAGTCTTCATTTCACACTTCACAGTTCGCAGTTCACAGTTCACAGATCACAGTTCACAGTTCACAGTTCAAACTTCACAGTTCACAGATCACAGTTCACAGTTCACAGGTCACAGTTCACAGCCCACTCTTCACAGTTCACAGTTCTCAGTTCACAGATCACAATTCACAGACTTCATTTCACAATTCAGTTTTCACAGTTCACAGTTCACAGTTCACAGTTCACATTTCACAGATCACAGTTCACAGTCTTCATTTCACACTTCAGTCTTCACAGGGCACAGTTCACAGTTCACAGATCACAGTTCACAGTCTTCATTTCACAGTTCACAGATCACAGTTCACAGATCACAGACCACAGTTCACAGTTCACAGTTCACAGTTCACAGTTCTCAGTTCACAGATCACAGTTCACAGTCTTCATTTCACAGTTCACAGTTCACAGTTCACAGATCACAGACCACAGTTCACTGTTCACAGATCACAGTTCACAGTTCACAGTTCACAGTTCACAGTTCACACTTCACAGTTCACAGATCCCAGTTCACAGTTCACAGTTCACAGTTCCCAGTTCGCAGGTCACATTTCACATTTCACAGTTCACTGTCTTCATTTCAAACTTCACAGTTCGCAGTTCACAGTTCAGAGGTCACAGTTCACAGCCCACTCTTCACAGTTCACAGTTCTCAGTTCACAGATCACAATTCACAGACTTCATTTCACAATTCAGTTTTCACAGTTCACAGTTCACAGTCTTCATTTCACACTTCAGTCTTCACAGATCACAGTTCACAGTCTTCATTTCACAGTTCACAGATCACAGTTCACAGATCACAGACCACAGTTCACAGTTCACAGTTCACAGTTCTCAGTTCACAGATCACAGTTCACAGTCTTCATTTCACAGTTCACAGTTCACAGTTCACAGATCACAGACCACAGTTCACTGTTCACAGATCACAGTTCACAGTACACAGTCTTCATTTCATACTTCACAGTTCGCAGTTCACAGTTCACAGTTCACAGTTCACAGTTCACAGTTCACAGTTCACAGTTCACAGTCTTCATTTCACAATTCACAGTTCGCAGTTCACAGTTCACAGATCACAGATCACAGTTCACAGATCGCAGTTCACAGATCGCAGTTCACAGTTCACAGTTCACAGTTTACAGTTCTCAGTTCACAGTTCACAGTTCACAGTTCACAGTTCACAGTTCACAGTTCACAGTTCACAGTTCACAGTCCACAGTTCACTGTTCACTGCTCACAGTTCTCAGTTCACAGATCACAGTTCACAGTCTTCATTTCACAGTTCACAGTTCACAGTTCACAGTTCCCCGTTCACAGTATTCATTTCACACTTCACAGTTCGCAGTTCACAGTTGACAGTTCACAGTCCACAGTTCACTATTCACAGTTCACAGTTCTCAGTTCACAGATCACAGTTCACAGTCTTCATTTCACACTTAACAGTTCGCAGTTCACAGTTCGCAGTTCACAGTTCACAGATCACAGTTCACAGTTCACAGTTCACAGTCCACAGATCACAGTTCACAGTCTTCATTTCACACTTCACAGTTCGCAGTTCACAGTTCACAGTTCACAGTTCACAGTTCACAGATCACTGTTCACAGTTTACAGTTCTCAGTTTACTGTTCTCAGTTCACAGTTCACAGTTCACAGTTCACAGATCACAGTTCACAGTTTACAGTTCACAGTTCACAGTTCACAGTTCACAGTTCACAGTTCACAGTTCACAGTTCACAGTTTACAGTTCTCAGTTCACAGTTCACAGTTCACAGTCCACAGTCCACAGTTCACAGTTCACAGTTCTCAGTTCACAGATCACAGTTCACAGTTTTCATTTCACAGTTCACAGTTCACAGTTCCCCGTTCACAGTATTCATTTCACATTTCACATTTCGCAGTTCACAGTTGACAGTCCACAGTTCACAGTTCACAGTTCACAGTTCACAGTTCACAGTTCACAGTTCACAGTTTATAGTTCACAGTTCACAGTTCACAGTTCACAGTCCACAGTTCACAGTTCACAGTTCACAGTTCACAGTTCACAGTTTACAGTTCTCAGTTCACAGTTGACAGTTCACAGTTCACAGTCTTCATTTCACACTTCAGTCTTCACAGTGCACAGGCTACAGTCCACAGATCACAGTTCACAGTTCTCAGTTCACAGATCACAGTTCACAGTCTTCATTTCACACTTCACAGTTCGCAGTTCACAGTTCACAGATCACAGTTCACAGATTACAGTTCACAGTTGACAGTTGACAGTTCACAGTACACACTTCACAGTTCACAGTCCACAGTTCACTGTTCACAATTCACAGTTCACAGTTCACAGTCCACAGTTCACTATTCACAGCTCACAGTTCTCAGTGCACAGATCACAGTTCACAGTCTTCATTTCACACTTCACAGTTCGCAGTTCACAGTTCACAGATCACAGTTCACAGTTCACACTTCACAGTTCACAGATCACAGTTCTCAGTTCACAGATCACAGTTCACAGTCTTCATTTCACAGTTCACAGTACACAGTTCACAGATCACAGACCACAGTTCACTGTTCACAGTTCACAGTTCACAGTACACAGTCTTCATTTCATACTTCACAGTTCGCAGTTCACAGTTCAAAGATCACAGTTCACAGTTCACAGTTCACAGTTCACAGTTCACAGTCCACAGTTCACTATTCACAGCTCACAGTTCTCAGTTCACAAATCACAGTTCACAGTCTTCATTTCACACTTCACAGTTCGCAGTTCACAGTTCACAGATCACAGTTCACAGTTCACAGTTCAAACTTCACAGTTCACAGATCACAGTTCACAGTTCACAGTTCACAGTTCCCAGTTCGCAGGTCACAGTTCACATTTCACAATTCACTGTCTTCATTTCATACTTCACAGTTCGCAGTTCACAGTTCACAGGTCACAGTTCACAGCCCACTCTTCACAGTTCACAGTTCTCAGTTCACAGATCACAATTCACAGACTTCATTTCACAATTCAGTTTTCACAGTTCACAGTTCACAGTTCACAGTTCACAGATCACAGTTCACAGTCTTCATTTCACACTTCAGTCTTCACAGGGCACAGTTCACAGTTCACAGATCACAGTTCACAGATCACAGACCACAGTCCACAGTTCACTATTCACAGTTCACAGTTCTCAGTTCACAGATCACAGTTCACAGTCTTCATTTCACACTTAACAGTTCGCAGTTCACAGTTCACAGATCACAGTTCACAAGTTCACCGTTCACAGTTCACAGTCCACAGATCACAGTTCACAGTCTTCATTTCACACTTCACAGTTCGCAGTTCACAGTTCACAGTTCACAGTTCACAGTTCACAGTTCACAGTTCACAGTTCTCAGTTCACAGATCACAGTTCACAGTCTTCATTTCACAGTTCACAGTTCACAGTTCACAGATCACAGTTCACAGTCTTCATTTCACAGTTCACAGTTCACAGTTCACAGTTCCCCGTTCACAGTATTCATTTCACACTTCACAGTTCGCAGTTCACAGTTGACAGTTCACAGTCCACAGTTCACTATTCACAGTTCACAGTTCTCAGTTCACAGATCACAGTTCACAGTCTTCATTTCACACTTAACAGTTCGCAGTTCACAGTTCACAGATCACAGTTCACAGTTCACAGTTCACAGTTCACAGTCCACAGATCACAGTTCACAGTCTTCATTTCACACTTCACAGTTCGCAGTTCACAGTTCACAGTTCACAGTTCACAGTTCACAGATCACTGTTCACAGTTTACAGTTCTCAGTTTACAGTTCTCAGTTCACAGTTCACAGTTTTCATTTCACAGTTCACAATTCACAGTCCACAGTTCACTATTCACAGCTCACAGTTCTCAGTTCACAGATCACAGTTCACAGTCTTCATTTCACACTTCACAGTTCGCAGTTCACAGTTCAAATATCACAGTTCACAGTTCACAGTTCACAGTTCACAGTTCACAGTCCACAGATCACAGTTCACAGTCTTCATTTCGCACTTCACAGTTCGCAGTTCACAGTTCACAGTTCACAGTTCACAGTTCACAGATCACTGTTCACAGTTTACAGTTCTCAGTTTACAGTTCTCAGTTCACAGTTCACAGTTTTCATTTCACAGTTCACAATTCACAGTCCACAGTTCACTATTCACAGCTCACAGTTCTCAGTTCACAGATCACAGTTCACAGTCTTCATTTCACACTTCACAGTTCGCAGTTCACAGTTCAAAGATCACAGTTCACAGTTCACAGTTCACAGTTCACAGTTCACAATTCACAGTCCACAGTTCACTATTCACAGCTCACAGTTCTCAGTTCACAGATCACAGTTCACAGTCTTCATTTCACACTTCACAGTTCGCAGTTCACAGTTCACAGATCACAGTTCACAGTTCACAGTTCAAACTTCACAGTTCACAGATCACAGTTCACAGTTCACAGGTCACAGTTCACAGCCCACTCTTCACAGTTCACAGTTCTCAGTTCACAGATCACAATTCACAGACTTCATTTCACAATTCAGTTTTCACAGTTCACAGTTCACAGTTCACATTTCACAGATCACAGTTCACAGTCTTCATTTCACACTTCAGTCTTCACAGGGCACAGTTCACAGTTCACAGATCACAGTTCACAGTCTTCATTTCACAGTTCACAGATCACAGTTCACAGATCACAGACCACAGTTCACAGTTCACAGTTCACAGTTCACAGTTCTCAGTTCACAGATCACAGTTCACAGTCTTCATTTCACAGTTCACAGTTCACAGTTCACAGATCACAGACCACAGTTCACTGTTCACAGATCACAGTTCACAGTTCACAGTTCACATTTCACAGTCTTCATTTCACACTTCAGTCATCACAGTGCACAGTTCACAGTCCACAGATCACAGTTCACAGTTCTCAGTTCACAGTTCACAGTTCACAGTCTTCATTTCACACTTCAGTCTTCACAGATCACAGTTCACAGTCTTCATTTCACAGTTCACAGATCACAGTTCACAGATCACAGACCACAGTTCACAGTTCACAGTTCACAGTTCTCAGTTCACAGATCACAGTTCACAGTCTTCATTTCACAGTTCACAGTTCACAGTTCACAGATCACAGACCACAGTTCACTGTTCACAGATCACAGTTCACAGTACACAGTCTTCATTTCATACTTCACAGTTCGCAGTTCACAGTTCACAGTTCACAGTTCACAGTTCACAGTTCACAGTTCACAGTTCACAGTTCACAGTCCACAGTTCACTGTTCACTGTTCACAGTTCTCAGTTCACAGATCACAGTTCACAGTCTTCATTTCACAGTTCACAGTTCACAGTTCACAGTTCCCCGTTCACAGTATTCATTTCACACTTCACAGTTCGCAGTTCACAGTTGACAGTTCACAGTCCACAGTTCACTATTCACAGTTCACAGTTCTCAGTTCACAGATCACAGTTCACAGTCTTCATTTCACACTTAACAGTTCGCAGTTCACAGTTCGCAGTTCACAGTTCACAGATCACAGTTCACAGTTCACAGTTCACAGTCCACAGATCACAGTTCACAGTCTTCATTTCACACTTCACAGTTCGCAGTTCACAGTTCACAGTTCACAGTTCACAGTTCACAGATCACTGTTCACAGTTTACAGTTCTCAGTTTACAGTTCTCAGTTCACAGTTCACAGATCACAGTTCACAGATCACAGTTCACAGTTTACAGTTCACAGTTCACAGTTCACAGTTCACAGTTCACAGTTCACAGTTTACAGTTCTCAGTTCACAGTTCACAGTTCACAGTTCACAGTCCACAGTTCACAGTTCACAGTTCTCAGTTCACAGATCACAGTTCACAGTTTTCATTTCACAGTTCACAGTTCACAGTTCCCCGTTCACAGTATTCATTTCACATTTCACATTTCGCAGTTCACAGTTGACAGTCCACAGTTCACAGTTCACAGTTCACAGTTCACAGTTTATAGTTCACAGTTCACAGTTCACAGTTCACAGTCCACAGTTCACAGTTCACAGTTCACAGTTCACAGTTCACAGTTCACAGTTTACAGTTCTCAGTTCACAGTTGACAGTTCACAGTTCACAGTCTTCATTTCACACTTCAGTCTTCACAGTGCACAGGCTACAGTCCACAGATCACAGTTCACAGTTCTCAGTTCACAGTTCACAGTTCACAGTCCACAGTTCACTATTCACAGCTCACAGTTCACAGTCTTCATTTCACACTTCACAGTTCGCAGTTCACAGTTCACAGATCACAGTTCACTGTTCACACTTCACAGTTCACAGATCACAGTTCTCAGTTCACAGATCACAGTTCACAGTCTTCATTTCACAGTTCACAGTACACAGTTCACAGAACACAGACCACAGTTCACTGTTCACAGATCACAGTTCACAGTACACAGTCTTCATTTCATACTTCACAGTTCGCAGTTCACAGTTCACAGTTCACAGGTCACAGTTCACAGTCCACTGCTCACAGTTCAGAGTTCTCAGTTCACAGATCACAGTTCACAGTTCTCAGTTCACAGATCACAGTTCACAGTCTTCATTTCACACTTCACAGTTCGCAGTTCACAGTTCAAAGATCACAGTTCACAGTTCACAGTTCACAGTTCACAGTTCACAGTTCACAACTCACAGTCCACAGTTCACTATTCACAGCTCACAGTTCTCAGTTCACAGATCACAGTTCACAGTCTTCATTTCACACTTCACAGTTCGCAGTTCACAGTTCACAGATCACAGTTCACAGTTCACAGTTCAAACTTCACAGTTCACAGATCACAGTTCACAGTTCACAGTTCACAACTCACAGTCCACAGTTCACTATTCACAGCTCACAGTTCTCAGTTCACAGATCACAGTTCACAGTTCACAGTTCACAGTCCACAGATCACAGTTCACAGTCTTCATTTCGCACTTCACAGTTCGCAGTTCACAGTTCACAGTTCACAGTTCACAGTTCACAGATCACTGTTCACAGTTTACAGTTCTCAGTTTACAGTTCTCAGTTCACAGTTCACAGTTTTCATTTCACAGTTCACAATTCACAGTCCACAGTTCACTATTCACAGCTCACAGTTCTCAGTTCACAGATCACAGTTCACAGTCTTCATTTCACACTTCACAGTTCGCAGTTCACAGTTCAAAGATCACAGTTCACAGTTCACAGTTCACAGTTCACAGTTCACAATTCACAGTCCACAGTTCACTATTCACAGCTCACAGTTCTCAGTTCACAGATCACAGTTCACAGTCTTCATTTCACACTTCACAGTTCGCAGTTCACAGTTCACAGATCACAGTTCACAGTTCACAGTTCAAACTTCACAGTTCACAGATCACAGTTCACAGTTCACAGGTCACAGTTCACAGCCCACTCTTCACAGTTCACAGTTCTCAGTTCACAGATCACAATTCACAGACTTCATTTCACAATTCAGTTTTCACAGTTCACAGTTCACAGTTCACATTTCACAGATCACAGTTCACAGTCTTCATTTCACACTTCAGTCTTCACAGGGCACAGTTCACAGTTCACAGATCACAGTTCACAGTCTTCATTTCACAGTTCACAGATCACAGTTCACAGATCACAGACCACAGTTCACAGTTCACAGTTCACAGTTCACAGTTCTCAGTTCACAGATCACAGTTCACAGTCTTCATTTCACAGTTCACAGTTCACAGTTCACAGATCACAGACCACAGTTCACTGTTCACAGATCACAGTTCACAGTTCACAGTTCACATTTCACAGTCTTCATTTCACACTTCAGTCATCACAGTGCACAGTTCACAGTCCACAGATCACAGTTCACAGTTCTCAGTTCACAGTTCACAGTTCACAGTCTTCATTTCACACTTCAGTCTTCACAGATCACAGTTCACAGTCTTCATTTCACAGTTCACAGATCACAGTTCACAGATCACAGACCACAGTTCACAGTTCACAGTTCACAGTTCGCAGTTCACAGATCACAGTTCACAGTCTTCATTTCACAGTTCACAGTTCACAGTTCACAGATCACAGACCACAGTTCACTGTTCACAGATCACAGTTCACAGTACACAGTCTTCATTTCATACTTCACAGTTCGCAGTTCACAGTTCACAGTTCACAGTTCACAGTTCACAGTTCACAGTTCACAGTTCACAGTTCACAGTTCACAGTCCACAGTTCACTGTTCACTGTTCACAGTTCTCAGTTCACAGATCACAGTTCACAGTCTTCATTTCACAGTTCACAGTTCACAGTTCACAGTTCCCCGTTCACAGTATTCATTTCACACTTCACAGTTCGCAGTTCACAGTTGACAGTTCACAGTCCACAGTTCACTATTCACAGTTCACAGTTCTCAGTTCACAGATCACAGTTCACAGTCTTCATTTCACACTTAACAGTTCGCAGTTCACAGTTCGCAGTTCACAGTTCACAGATCACAGTTCACAGTTCACAGTTCACAGTCCACAGATCACAGTTCACAGTCTTCATTTCACACTTCACAGTTCGCAGTTCACAGTTCACAGTTCACAGTTCACAGTTCACAGATCACTGTTCACAGTTTACAGTTCTCAGTTTACAGTTCTCAGTTCACAGTTCACAGTTCACAGTTCACAGATCACAGTTCACAGTTTACAGTTCACAGTTCACAGTTCACAGTTCACAGTTCACAGTTCACAGTTTACAGTTCTCAGTTCACAGTTCACAGTTCACAGTTCACAGTCCACAGTTCACAGTTCACAGTTCTCAGTTCACAGATCACAGTTCACAGTTTTCATTTCACAGTTCACAGTTCACAGTTCCCCGTTCACAGTATTCATTTTACATTTCACATTTCGCAGTTCACAGTTGACAGTCCACAGTTCACAGTTCACAGTTCACAGTTCACAGTTTATAGTTCACAGTTCACAGTTCACAGTTCACAGTCCACAGTTCACAGTTCACAGTTCACAGTTCACAGTTTACAGTTCTCAGTTCACAGTTGACAGTTCACAGTTCACAGTCTTCATTTCACACTTCAGTCTTCACAGTGCACAGGCTACAGTCCACAGATCACAGTTCACAGTTCTCAGTTCACAGTTCACAGTTCACAGTTCACAGTCCACAGTTCACTATTCACAGCTCACAGTTCACAGTCTTCATTTCACACTTCACAGTTCGCAGTTCACAGTTCACAGATCACAGTTCACAGTTCACACTTCACAGTTCACAGATCACAGTTCTCAGTTCACAGATCACAGTTCACAGTCTTCATTTCACAGTTCACAGTACACAGTTCACAGAACACAGACCACAGTTCACTGTTCACAGATCACAGTTCACAGTACACAGTCTTCATTTCATACTTCACAGTTCGCAGTTCACAGTTCACAGTTCACAGGTCACAGTTCACAGTCCACTGCTCACAGTTCAGAGTTCTCAGTTCACAGATCACAGTTCACAGTTCTCAGTTCACAGATCACAGTTCACAGTCTTCATTTCACACTTCACAGTTCGCAGTTCACAGTTCAAAGATCACAGTTCACAGTTCACAGTTCACAGTTCACAGTTCACAGTTCACAACTCACAGTCCACAGTTCACTATTCACAGCTCACAGTTCTCAGTTCACAGATCACAGTTCACAGTCTTCATTTCACACTTCACAGTTCGCAGTTCACAGTTCACAGATCACAGTTCACAGTTCACAGTTCAAACTTCACAGTTCACAGATCACAGTTCACAGTTCACAGTTCACAGTTCCCAGTTCGCAGGTCACAGTTCACATTTCACAATTCACTGTCTTCATTTCATACTTCACAGTTCGCAGTTCACAGTTCACAGGTCACAGTTCACAGCCCACTCTTCACAGTTCACAGTTCTCAGTTCACAGATCACAATTCACAGACCTCATTTCACAATTCAGTTTTCACAGTTCACAGTTCACAGTTCACACTTCACAGATCACAGTTCACAGTCTTCATTTCACACTTCAGTCTTCACAGGGCACAGTTCACAGTTCACAGATCACAGTTCACAGTCTTCATTTCACAGTTCACAGATCACAGTTCACAGATCACAGACCACAGTTCACAGTTCACAGTTCACAGTTCTCAGTTCACAGTCTTCATTTCACAGTTCACAGTTCACAGTTCACAGATCACAGACCACAGTTCACTGTTCACAGATCACAGTTCACAGTTCACAGTTCACATTTCACAGTCTTCATTTCACACTTCAGTCATCACAGTGCACAGTTCACAGTCCACAGATCACAGTTCACAGTTCTCAGTTCACAGATCACAGACCACAGTTCACAGTTCACAGTTCACAGTTCTCAGTTCACAGATCACAGTTCACAGTCTTCTATTCACAGTTCACAGTTCACAGTTCACAGATCACAGACCACAGTTCACTGTTCACAGATCACAGTTCACAGTTCACAGTTCACAGTTCACATTTCACAGTCTTCATTTCACACTTCAGTCATCACAGTGCACAGTTCACAGTCCACAGATCACAGTTCACAGTTCTCAGTTCACAGATCACAGTTCACAGCCTTCATTTCACACTTCACAGTTAGCAGTTCACAGTTCAAAGATCACAGTTCACAGTTCACAGTTCACAGTTCACAGTTCACAGTCCACAGTTCACTATTCACAGCTCACAGTTCTCAGTTCACAGATCACAGTTCACAGTCTTCATTTCACACTTCACAGTTCGCAGTTCACAGTTCACAGATCACAGTTCACATTTCACACTTCACAGTTCACAGATCCCAGTTCACAGTTCACAGTTCACAGTTCCCAGTTCGCAGGTCACATTTCACATTTCACAGTTCACTGTCTTCATTTCAAACTTCACAGTTCGCAGTTCACAGTTCAGAGGTGACAGTTCACAGCCCACTCTTCACAGTTCACAGTTCTCAGTTCACAGATCACAATTCACAGACTTCATTTCACAATTCAGTTTTCACAGTTCACAGTTCACAGATCACAGTTCACAGTCTTCATTTCACACTTCAGTCTTCACAGATCACAGTTCACAGTCTTCATTTCACAGTTCACAGATCACAGTTCACAGATCACAGACCACAGTTCACAGTTCACAGTTCACAGTTCTCAGTTCACAGATCACAGTTCACAGTCTTCATTTCACAGTTCACAGTTCACAGTTCACAGATCACAGACCACAGTTCACTGTTCACAGATCACAGTTCACAGTACACAATCTTCATTTCATACTTCACAGTTCGCAGTTCACAGTTCACAGTTCACAGGTCACAGTTCACAGTCCACTGCTCACAGTTCACAGTTCTCAGTTCACAAATCACAGTTCACAGACTTCATTTCACAATTCAGTTTTCACAGTTCACAGTTCACAGTTCTCAGTTCACAGATCACAGTTCACAGTCTTCATTTCACAGTTCACAGTTCACAGTTCACAGATCACAGACCACAGTTCACTGTTCACAGATCACAGTTCACAGTTCACAGTTCACATTTCACAGTCTTCATTTCACACTTCAGTCATCACAGTGCACAGTTCACATTCCACAGATCACAGTTCACAGTTCTCAGTTCACAGTCCTCATTTCACACTTCACAGTTCGCAGTTTACAGTTCTCAGTTCACAGTTGACAGTTGACAGTTGACAGTTGACAGTTCACACTTCACAGTTCACAGTTCACAGTCCACAGTTCACTGTTCACAGATCAGAGTTCACAGTTCACAGTTCACAGTTCACAGTTCACAGTTCACAGTTCACAGTTCACAGTCTTCATTTCACAATTCACAGTTCGCAGTTCACAGTTCACAGATCACAGATCACAGTTCACAGATCGCAGTTCACAGATCGCAGTTCACAGTTCACAGTTCACAGTTTACAGTTCTCAGTTCACAGTTCACAGTTCACAGTTCACAGTTCACAGTTCACAGTTCACAGTTCACAGTTCACAGTTCACAGTTCACAGTTCACAGTTCACAGTTCACAGTCCACAGTTCACTGTTCACTGTTCACAGTTCTCAGTTCACAGATCACAGTTCACAGTCTTCATTTCACAGTTCACAGTTCACAGTTCACAGTTCCCCGTTCACAGTATTCATTTCACACTTCACAGTTCGCAGTTCACAGTTGACAGTTCACAGTCCACAGTTCACTATTCACAGTTCACAGTTCTCAGTTCACAGATCACAGTTCACAGTCTTCATTTCACACTTAACAGTTCGCAGTTCACAGTTCACAGGTCACAGTTCACAGATCACAGTTCACAGTTCACAGTCCACAGATCACAGTTCACAGTCTTCATTTCACACTTCACAGTTCGCAGTTCACAGTTCACAGTTCACATTTCACAGATCACTGTTCACAGTTTACAGTCCTCAGTTTACAGTTCTCAGTTCACAGTTCACAGTTCACAGTTCACAGATCACAGTTCACAGTTTACAGTTCACAGTTCACAGTTCACAGTTCACAGTTCACAGTTCACAGTTCACAGTTTACAGTTCTCAGTTCACAGTTCACAGTTCACAGTTCACAGTCCACAGTTCACAGTTCACAGTTCTCAGTTCACAGATCACAATTCACAGTTTTCATTTCACAGTTCACAGTTCACAGTTCCCCGTTCACAGTATTCATTTCACATTTCACATTTCGCAGTTCACAGTTGACAGTCCACAGTTCACAGTTCACAGTTCACAGTTCACAGTGTATAGTTCACAGTTCACAGTTCACAGTTCACAGTCCACAGTTCACAGTTCACAGTTCACAGTTCACAGTTTACAGTTCTCAGTTCACAGTTGACAGTTCACAGTTCACAGTCTTCATTTCACACTTCAGTCTTCACAGTGCACAGGTTACAGTCCACAGATCACAGTTCACAGTTCTCAGTTCACAGATCACAGTTCACAGTCTTCATTTCACACTTCACAGTTCGCAGTTCACAGTTCACAGATCACAGTTCACAGATTACAGTTCACAGTTGACAGTTGACAGTTCACAGTACACACTTCACAGTTCACAGTCCACAGTTCACTGTTCACAATTCACAGTTCACAGTTCACAGTCCACAGTTCACTATTCACAGCTCACAGTTCTCAGTGCACAGATCAAAGTTCACTGTCTTCATTTCATACTTCACAGTTCGCAGTTCACAGTTCACAGGTCACAGTTCACAGCCAACTCTTCACAGTTCACAGTTCTCAGTTCACAGATCACAATTCACAGACTTCATTTCACAATTCAGTTTTCACAGTTCACAGTTCACAGTTCACAGTTCACATTTCACAGTCTTCATTTCACACTTCAGTCATCACAGTGCACAGTTCACAGTCCACAGATCACAGTTCACAGTTCTCAGTTCACAGATCACAGACCACAGTTCACAGTTCACAGTTCACAGTTCTCAGTTCACAGATCACAGTTCACAGTCTTCTATTCACAGTTCACAGTTCACAGTTCACAGATCACAGACCACAGTTCACTGTTCACAGATCACAGTTCACAGTTCACAGTTCACAGTTCACATTTCACAGTCTTCATTTCACACTTCAGTCATCACAGTGCACAGTTCACAGTCCACAGATCACAGTTCACAGTTCTCAGTTCACAGATCACAGTTCACAGCCTTCATTTCACACTTCACAGTTAGCAGTTCACAGTTCAAAGATCACAGTTCACAGTTCACAGTTCACAGTTCACAGTTCACAGTCCACAGTTCACTATTCACAGCTCACAGTTCTCAGTTCACAGATCACAGTTCACAGTCTTCATTTCACACTTCACAGTTCGCAGTTCACAGTTCACAGATCACAGTTCACATTTCACACTTCACAGTTCACAGATCCCAGTTCACAGTTCACAGTTCACAGTTCCCAGTTCGCAGGTCACATTTCACATTTCACAGTTCACTGTCTTCATTTCAAACTTCACAGTTCGCAGTTCACAGTTCAGAGGTGACAGTTCACAGCCCACTCTTCACAGTTCACAGTTCTCAGTTCACAGATCACAATTCACAGACTTCATTTCACAATTCAGTTTTCACAGTTCACAGTTCACAGATCACAGTTCACAGTCTTCATTTCACACTTCAGTCTTCACAGATCACAGTTCACAGTCTTCATTTCACAGTTCACAGATCACAGTTCACAGATCACAGACCACAGTTCACAGTTCACAGTTCACAGTTCTCAGTTCACAGATCACAGTTCACAGTCTTCATTTCACAGTTCACAGTTCACAGTTCACAGATCACAGACCACAGTTCACTGTTCACAGATCACAGTTCACAGTACACAGTCTTCATTTCATACTTCACAGTTCGCAGTTCACAGTTCACAGTTCACAGGTCACAGTTCACAGTCCACTGCTCACAGTTCACAGTTCTCAGTTCACAAATCACAGTTCACAGACTTCATTTCACAATTCAGTTTTCACAGTTCACAGTTCACAGTTCTCAGTTCACAGATCACAGTTCACAGTCTTCATTTCACAGTTCACAGTTCACAGTTCACAGATCACAGACCACAGTTCACTGTTCACAGATCACAGTTCACAGTTCACAGTTCACATTTCACAGTCTTCATTTCACACTTCAGTCATCACAGTGCACAGTTCACATTCCACAGATCACAGTTCACAGTTCTCAGTTCACAGTCCTCATTTCACACTTCACAGTTCGCAGTTTACAGTTCTCAGTTCACAGTTGACAGTTGACAGTTGACAGTTGACAGTTCACACTTCACAGTTCACAGTTCACAGTCCACAGTTCACTGTTCACAGATCAGAGTTCACAGTTCACAGTTCACAGTTCACAGTTCACAGTTCACAGTTCACAGTTCACAGTCTTCATTTCACAATTCACAGTTCGCAGTTCACAGTTCACAGATCACAGATCACAGTTCACAGATCGCAGTTCACAGATCGCAGTTCACAGTTCACAGTTCACAGTTTACAGTTCTCAGTTCACAGTTCACAGTTCACAGTTCACAGTTCACAGTTCACAGTTCACAGTTCACAGTTCACAGTTCACAGTTCACAGTTCACAGTTCACAGTCCACAGTTCACTGTTCACTGTTCACAGTTCTCAGTTCACAGATCACAGTTCACAGTCTTCATTTCACAGTTCACAGTTCACAGTTCACAGTTCCCCGTTCACAGTATTCATTTCACACTTCACAGTTCGCAGTTCACAGTTGACAGTTCACAGTCCACAGTTCACTATTCACAGTTCACAGTTCTCAGTTCACAGATCACAGTTCACAGTCTTCATTTCACACTTAACAGTTCGCAGTTCACAGTTCACAGGTCACAGTTCACAGATCACAGTTCACAGTTCACAGTCCACAGATCACAGTTCACAGTCTTCATTTCACACTTCACAGTTCGCAGTTCACAGTTCACAGTTCACATTTCACAGATCACTGTTCACAGTTTACAGTCCTCAGTTTACAGTTCTCAGTTCACAGTTCACAGTTCACAGTTCACAGATCACAGTTCACAGTTTACAGTTCACAGTTCACAGTTCACAGTTCACAGTTCACAGTTCACAGTTCACAGTTTACAGTTCTCAGTTCACAGTTCACAGTTCACAGTTCACAGTCCACAGTTCACAGTTCACAGTTCTCAGTTCACAGATCACAATTCACAGTTTTCATTTCACAGTTCACAGTTCACAGTTCCCCGTTCACAGTATTCATTTCACATTTCACATTTCGCAGTTCACAGTTGACAGTCCACAGTTCACAGTTCACAGTTCACAGTTCACAGTGTATAGTTCACAGTTCACAGTTCACAGTTCACAGTTCACAGTCCACAGTTCACAGTTCACAGTTCACAGTTCACAGTTTACAGTTCTCAGTTCACAGTTGACAGTTCACAGTTCACAGTCTTCATTTCACACTTCAGTCTTCACAGTGCACAGGTTACAGTCCACAGATCACAGTTCACAGTTCTCAGTTCACAGATCACAGTTCACAGTCTTCATTTCACACTTCACAGTTCGCAGTTCACAGTTCACAGATCACAGTTCACAGATTACAGTTCACAGTTGACAGTTGACAGTTCACAGTACACACTTCACAGTTCACAGTCCACAGTTCACTGTTCACAATTCACAGTTCACAGTTCACAGTCCACAGTTCACTATTCACAGCTCACAGTTCTCAGTGCACAGATCAAAGTTCACTGTCTTCATTTCATACTTCACAGTTCGCAGTTCACAGTTCACAGGTCACAGTTCACAGCCAACTCTTCACAGTTCACAGTTCTCAGTTCACAGATCACAATTCACAGACTTCATTTCACAATTCAGTTTTCACAGTTCACAGTTCACAGTTCACAGTTCACAGTTCACAGATCACAGTTCAAAGTCTTCATTTCACACTTCAGTCTTCACAGGGCACAGTTCACAGTTCACAGATCACAGTTCACAGTTCACAGATCACAGTTCACAGATCACAGACCACAGTTCACAGTTCACAGTTCACAGTTCTCAGTTCACAGTCCACAGTTCACTATTCACAGCTCACAGTTCTCAGTTCACAGTTCACAGTTCACAGTCTTCATTTCACACTTCACAGTTCGCAGTTCACAGTTCAAAGATCACAGTTCACAGTTCACAGTTCACAGTTCACAGTTCACAGTTCACAGTTCACAGTCCACAGTTCACTATTCACAGCTCACAGTTCTCAGTTCACATTTCACAATTCACTGTCTTCATTTCATACTTCACAGTTCACAGTTCACAGTTCACAGTCCACAGTTCACTATTCACAGCTCACAGTTCTCAGTTCACAGATCACAGTTCACAGTCTTCATTTCACACTTCACAGTTCACAGGTCACAGTTCACAGCCCACTCTTCACAGTTCACAGCCCACTCTTCACAGTTCACAGTTCTCAGTTCCCAGTTCACAGTTCACAGTTCCCAGTTCGCAGGTCACAGTTCACATTTCACAGTTCACTGTCTTCATTTCAAACTTCACAGTTCGCAGTTCACAGTTCAGAGGTCACAGTTCACAGCCCACTCTTCACAGTTCACAGTTCTCAGTTCACACATCACAATTCACAGACTTCATTTCACAATTCTGTTTTCACAGTTCACAGTTCACAGTTCTCAGTTCAAAGATCACAGTTCACAGTCTTCATTTCACAGTTCACAATTCACAGTTCACAGATCACAGACCACAGTTCACTGTTCACAGATCACAGTTCACAGTTCACACTTCAGTCATCACAGTGCACAGTTCACATTCCACAGATCACAGTTCACAGTTCTCAGTTCACAGATCACAGTTCACAGTCTTCATTTCACACTTCACAGTTCGCAGTTCACAGTTCAAAGATCACAGTTCACAGTTCACAGTTCACAGTTCACAGTTCACAGTTCACAATTCACAGTCCACAGTTCACTATTCACAGCTCACAGTTCTCAGTTCACAGATCACAGTTCACAGTTTACAGTTCTCAGTTCACAGTTGACAGTTCACAGTTCACAGTCTTCATTTCACACTTCAGTCTTCACAGTGCACAGGTTACAGTCCACAGATCACAGTTCACAGTTCTCAGTTCACAGATCACAGTTCACAGTCTTCATTTCACACTTCACAGTTCGCAGTTCACAGTTCACAGATCACAGTTCACAGATTACAGTTCACAGTTGACAGTTGACAGTTCACAGTACACACTTCACAGTTCACAGTCCACAGTTCACTGTTCACAATTCACAGTTCACAGTTCACAGTCCACAGTTCACTATTCACAGCTCACAGTTCTCAGTGCACAGATCAAAGTTCACTGTCTTCATTTCATACTTCACAGTTCGCAGTTCACAGTTCACAGGTCACAGTTCACAGCCAACTCTTCACAGTTCACAGTTCTCAGTTCACAGATCACAATTCACAGACTTCATTTCACAATTCAGTTTTCACAGTTCACAGTTCACAGTTCACAGTTCACAGATCACAGTTCAAAGTCTTCATTTCACACTTCAGTCTTCACAGGGCACAGTTCACAGTTCACAGATCACAGTTCACAGTTCACAGATCACAGTTCACAGATCACAGACCACAGTTCACAGTTCACAGTTCACAGTTCTCAGTTCACAGTCCACAGTTCACTATTCACAGCTCACAGTTCTCAGTTCACAGATCACAGTTCACAGTCTTCATTTCACACTTCACAGTTCGCAGTTCACAGTTCACAGATCACAGTTCACAGTTCACAGTCTTCATTTCACACTTCACAGTTCGCAGTTCACAGTTCAAAGATCACAGTTCACAGTTCACAGTTCACAGTTCACAGTTCACAGTCCACAGTTCACTATTCACAGCTCACAGTTCTCAGTTCACATTTCACAATTCACTGTCTTCATTTCATACTTCACAGTTCACAGTTCACAGTTCACAGTCCACAGTTCACTATTCACAGCTCACAGTTCTCAGTTCACAGATCACAGTTCACAGTCTTCATTTCACACTTCACAGTTCACAGGTCACAGTTCACAGCCCACTCTTCACAGTTCACAGCCCACTCTTCACAGTTCACAGTTCTCAGTTCCCAGTTCACAGTTCACAGTTCCCAGTTCGCAGGTCACAGTTCACATTTCACAGTTCACTGTCTTCATTTCAAACTTCACAGTTCGCAGTTCACAGTTCAGAGGTCACAGTTCACAGCCCACTCTTCACAGTTCACAGTTCTCAGTTCACACATCACAATTCACAGACTTCATTTCACAATTCTGTTTTCACAGTTCACAGTTCACAGTTCTCAGTTCAAAGATCACAGTTCACAGTCTTCATTTCACAGTTCACAATTCACAGTTCACAGATCACAGACCACAGTTCACTGTTCACAGATCACAGTTCACAGTTCACACTTCAGTCATCACAGTGCACAGTTCACATTCCACAGATCACAGTTCACAGTTCTCAGTTCACAGATCACAGTTCACAGTCTTCATTTCACACTTCACAGTTCGCAGTTCACAGTTCAAAGATCACAGTTCACAGTTCACAGTTCACAGTTCACAGTTCACAATTCACAGTCCACAGTTCACTATTCACAGCTCACAGTTCTCAGTTCACAGATCACATTTCACAGTCTTCATTTCACACTTCACAGTTCGCAGTTCACAGTTCACAGATCACAGTTCACAGTTCACAGTTCAAACTTCACAGTTCACAGATCACAGTTCACAGTTCACAGTTCACAGTCCCCAGTTCGCAGGTCACAGTTCACATTTCACAATTCACTGTCTTCATTTCATACTTCACAGTTCGCAGTTCACAGTTCACAGGTCACAGTTCACAGCCCACTCTTCACAGTTCACAGTTCTCAGTTCACAGATCACAATTCACAGACTTCATTTCACAATTCAGTTTTCACAGTTCACAGTTCACAGTTCACAGTTCACAGTTCACAGATCACAGTTCACAGTCTTCATTTCACACTTCAGTCTTCACAGGGCACAGTTCACAGTTCACAGATCACAGTTCACAGTCTTCATTTCACAGTTCACAGATCACAGTTCACAGATCACAGACCACAGTTCACAGTTCACAGTTCACAGTTCTCAGTTCACAGATCACAGTTCACAGTCTTCATTTCACACTTCACAGTTCACAGTTCACAGATCACAGACCACAGTTCACTGTTCACAGATCACAGTTCACAGTTCACAGTTCACATTTCACAGTCTTCATTTCACACTTCAGTCATCACAGTGCACAGTTCACAGTCCACAGATCACAGTTCACAGTTCTCAGTTCACAGATCACAGTTCACAGCCTTCATTTCACACTTCACAGTTAGCAGTTCACAGTTCAAAGATCACAGTTCACAGTTCACAGTTCACAGTTCACAGTCCACAGTTCACTATTCACAGCTCACAGTTCTCAGTTCACAGATCACAGTTCACAGTCTTCATTTCACACTTCACAGTTCGCAGTTCACAGTTCACAGATAACAGTTCACAGTTCACAGTTCACAGTTCACACTTCACAGTTCACAGATCCCAGTTCACAGTTCACAGTTCACAGTTCCCAGTTCGCAGGTCACAGTTCACATTTCACAGTTCACTGTCTTCATTTCAAACTTCACATTTCGCAGTTCACAGTTCAGAGGTCACAGTTCACAGCCCACTCTTCACAGTTCACAGTTCTCAGTTCACAGATCACAATTCACAGACTTCATTTCACAATTCAGTTTTCACAGTTCACAGTTCACAGATCACAGTTCACAGTCTTCATTTCACACTTCAGTCTTCACAGATCACAGTTCACAGTCTTCATTTCACAGTTCACAGATCACAGTTCACAGATCACAGACCACAGTTCACAGTTCACAGTTCACAGTTCTCAGTTTACAGATCACAGTTCACAGTCTTCATTTCACAGTTCACAGATCACAGACCACAGTTCACTGTTCACAGATCACAGTTCACAGTACACAGTCTTCATTTCATACTTCACAGTTCGCAGTTCACAGTTCACAGTTCACAGGTCACAGTTAACAGTCCACTGCTCACAGTTCACAGTTCTCAGTTCACAGTTCTCAGTTCACAGTCCACAGTTCACTATTCACAGCTCACAGTTCTCAGTTCACAGATCACAGTTCACAGTCTTCATTTCACACTTCACAGTTCACAGCCCACTCTTCACAGTTCACAGTTCTCAGTTCACACATCACAATTCACAGACTTCATTTCACAATTCTGTTTTCACAGTTCACAGTTCACAGTTCTCAGTTCAAAGATCACAGTTCACAGTCTTCATTTCACAGTTCACAATTCACAGTTCACAGATCACAGACCACAGTTCACTGTTCACAGATCACAGTTCACAGTTCACACTTCAGTCATCACAGTGCACAGTTCACATTCCACAGATCACAGTTCACAGTTCTCAGTTCACAGATCACAGTTCACAGTCTTCATTTCACACTTCACAGTTCGCAGTTCACAGTTCAAAGATCACAGTTCACAGTTCACAGTTCACAGTTCACAGTCCACAGTTCACTATTCACAGCTCACAGTTCTCAGTTCACAGATCACAGTTCACAGTCTTCATTTCACACTTCACAGTTCGCAGTTCACAGTTCACAGATCACAGTACACAGTTCACAGTTCACAGTTCACACTTCACAGTTCACAGATCCCAGTTCACAGTTCACAGTTCACAGTTCCCAGTTCGCAGGTCACAGTTCACATTTCACAGTTCACTGTCTTCATTTCAAACTTCACAGTTCGCAGTTCACAGTTCAGAGGTCACAGTTCACAGTTCTCAGTTCACAGATCACAGTTCACAGTCTTCATTTCACACTTCAGTCTTCACAGGGCACAGTTCACAGTTCACAGATCACAGTTCACAGTCTTCATTTCACAGTTCACAGATCACAGTTCACAGATCACAGACCACAGTTCACAGTTCACAGTTCACAGTTCTCAGTTCACAGATCACAGTTCACAGTCTTCATTTCACAGTTCACAGTTCACAGTTCACAGTTCACAGATCACAGACCACAGTTCACTGTTCACAGATCACAGTTCTCAGTACACAGTCTTCATTTCATACTTCACAGTTCGCAGTTCACAGTTCACAGTTCACAGTTCACAGGTCACAGTTCACAGTCCACTGCTCACAGTTCACAGTTCTCAGTTCACAGATCACAGTTCACAGACTTCATTTCACAATTCAGTTTTCACAGTTCACAGTTCTCAGTTCACAGATCACAGTTCACAGTCTTCATTTCACAGTTCACAGTTCACAGTTCACAGATCACAGACCACAGTTCACTGTTCACAGTTCACAGATCACAGTTCACAGTCTTCATTTCACACTTCAGTCTTCACAGGGCACAGTTCACAGATCACAGTACACAGTTCACAGTTCACAGTTCACACTTCACAGTTCACAGATCCCAGTTCACAGTTCACAGTTCACAGTTCCCAGTTCGCAGGTCACAGTTCACATTTCACAGTTCACTGTCTTCATTTCAAACTTCACAGTTCGCAGTTCACAGTTCAGAGGTCACAGTTCACAGTTCTCAGTTCACAGATCACAATTCACAGACTTCATTTCACAATTCAGTTTTCACAGTTCACAGTTCACAGATCACAGTTCACAGTCTTCATTTCACACTTCAGTCTTCACAGGGCACAGTTCACAGTTCACAGATCACAGTTCACAGTCTTCATTTCACAGTTCACAGATCACAGTTCACAGATCACAGACCACAGTTCACAGTTCACAGTTCACAGATCACAGTTCACAGATCACAGACCACAGTTCACAGTTCACAGTTCACAGTTCTCAGTTCACAGATCACAGTTCACAGTCTTCATTTCACAGTTCACAGTTCACAGTTCACAGATCACAGACCACAGTTCACTGTTCACAGATCACAGTTCACAGTACACAGTCTTCATTTCATACTTCACAGTTCGCAGTTCACAGTTCACAGTTCACAGGTCACAGTTCACAGTCCACTGCTCACAGTTCACAGTTCTCAGTTCACAGATCACAGTTCACAGACTTCATTTCACAATTCAGTTTTCACAGTTCACAGTTCACAGTTCTCAGTTCACAGATCACAGTTCACAGCCTTCATTTCACACTTCACAGTTAGCAGTTCACAGTTCAAAGATCACAGTTCACAGTTCTCAGTTCACAGATCACAGTTCACAGTCTTCATTTCACACTTCACAGTTCGCAGTTCACAGTTCAAAGATCACAGTTCACAGTTCACAGTTCACAGTTCACAGTCCACAGTTCACTATTCACAGCTCACAGTTCTCAGTTCACAGATCACAGTTCACAGTCTTCATTTCACACTTCACAGTTCGCAGTTCACAGTTCACAGATCACAGTACACAGTTCACAGTTCACAGTTCACACTTCACAGTTCACAGATCCCAGTTCACAGTTCACAGTTCACAGTTCCCAGTTCGCAGGTCACAGTTCACATTTCACAGTTCACTGTCTTCATTTCAAACTTCACAGTTCGCAGTTCACAGTTCAGAGGTCACAGTTCACAGTTCTCAGTTCACAGATCACAGTTCACAGTCTTCATTTCACACTTCAGTCTTCACAGGGCACAGTTCACAGTTCACAGATCACAGTTCACAGTCTTCATTTCACAGTTCACAGATCACAGTTCACAGATCACAGACCACAGTTCACAGTTCACAGTTCACAGTTCTCAGTTCACAGATCACAGTTCACAGTCTTCATTTCACAGTTCACAGTTCACAGTTCACAGTTCACAGATCACAGACCACAGTTCACTGTTCACAGATCACAGTTCTCAGTACACAGTCTTCATTTCATACTTCACAGTTCGCAGTTCACAGTTCACAGTTCACAGTTCACAGGTCACAGTTCACAGTCCACTGCTCACAGTTCACAGTTCTCAGTTCACAGATCACAGTTCACAGACTTCATTTCACAATTCAGTTTTCACAGTTCACAGTTCTCAGTTCACAGATCACAGTTCACAGTCTTCATTTCACAGTTCACAGTTCACAGTTCACAGATCACAGACCACAGTTCACTGTTCACAGTTCACAGATCACAGTTCACAGTCTTCATTTCACACTTCAGTCTTCACAGGGCACAGTTCACAGATCACAGTACACAGTTCACAGTTCACAGTTCACACTTCACAGTTCACAGATCCCAGTTCACAGTTCACAGTTCACAGTTCCCAGTTCGCAGGTCACAGTTCACATTTCACAGTTCACTGTCTTCATTTCAAACTTCACAGTTCGCAGTTCACAGTTCAGAGGTCACAGTTCACAGTTCTCAGTTCACAGATCACAATTCACAGACTTCATTTCACAATTCAGTTTTCACAGTTCACAGTTCACAGATCATAGTTCACAGTCTTCATTTCACACTTCAGTCTTCACAGGGCACAGTTCACAGTTCACAGATCACAGTTCACAGTCTTCATTTCACAGTTCACAGATCACAGTTCACAGATCACAGACCACAGTTCACAGTTCACAGTTCACAGATCACAGTTCACAGATCACAGACCACAGTTCACAGTTCACAGTTCACAGTTCTCAGTTCACAGATCACAGTTCACAGTCTTCATTTCACAGTTCACAGTTCACAGTTCACAGATCACAGACCACAGTTCACTGTTCACAGATCACAGTTCACAGTACACAGTCTTCATTTCATACTTCACAGTTCGCAGTTCACAGTTCACAGTTCACAGGTCACAGTTCACAGTCCACTGCTCACAGTTCACAGTTCTCAGTTCACAGATCACAGTTCACAGACTTCATTTCACAATTCAGTTTTCACAGTTCACAGTTCACAGTTCTCAGTTCACAGATCACAGTTCACAGCCTTCATTTCACACTTCACAGTTAGCAGTTCACAGTTCAAAGATCACAGTTCACAGTTCACAGTTCACAGTTCACAGTCCACAGTTCACTATTCACAGCTCACAGTTCTCAGTTCACAGATCACAGTTCACAGTCTTCATTTCACACTTCACAGTTCGCAGTTCACAGTTCACAGATCACAGTACACAGTTCACAGTTCACACTTCACAGTTCACAGATCCCAGTTCACAGTTCACAGTTCACAGTTCACAGTTCCCAGTTCGCAGGTCACAGTTCACATTTCACAGTTCACTGTCTTCATTTCAAACTTCACAGTTCGCAGTTCACAGTTCAGAGGTCACAGTTCACAGTTCTCAGTTCACAGATCACAATTCACAGACTTCATTTCACAATTCAGTTTTCACAGTTCACAGTTCACAGATCACAGTTCACAGTCTTCATTTCACACTTCAGTCTTCACAGGGCACAGTTCACAGTTCACAGATCACAGTTCACAGTCTTCATTTCACAGTTCACAGATCACAGTTCACAGATCACAGACCACAGTTCACAGTTCACAGTTCACAGTTCTCAGTTCACAGATCACAGTTCACAGTCTTCATTTCACAGTTCACAGTTCACAGTTCACAGTTCACAGTTCACAGATCACAGACCACAGTTCACTGTTCACAGATCACAGTTCTCAGTACACAGTCTTCATTTCATACTTCACAGTTCGCAGTTCACAGTTCACAGTTCACAGGTCACAGTTCAGAGTCCACTGCTCACAGTTCACAGTTCTCAGTTCACAGATCACAGTTCACAGACTTCATTTCACAATTCAGTTTTCACAGTTCACAGTTCTCAGTTCACAGATCACAGTTCACAGTCTTCATTTCACAGTTCACAGTTCACAGTTCACAGATCACAGACCACAGTTCACTGTTCACAGATCACAGTTCACAGTTCACAGTTCACATTTCACAGTCTTCATTTCACACTTCAGTCATCACAGTGCACAGTTCACAGTCCACAGATCACAGTTCACAGTTCTCAGTTCACAGATCACAGTTCACAGCCTTCATTTCACACTTCACAGTTAGCAGTTCACAGTTCAAAGATCACAGTTCACAGTTCACAGTTCACAGTCCACAGTTCACTATTCACAGCTCACAGTTCTCAGTTCACAGATCACAGTTCACAGTCTTCATTTCACACTTCACAGTTCGCAGTTTACAGTTCACAGTCCACAGTCCACAGTTCACAGTTCACAGTTCACAGTTCTCAGTTCACAGATCACAGTTCACAGTCTTCATTTCACACTTAACAGTTCGCAGTTCACAGTTCACAGATCACAGTTCACAGTTCACAGTTCACAGTTCGCAGTTTACAGTTCACAGTTCACAGTCCACAGTTCACAGTTCACAGTTCACAGTTCACAGTCCACAGTTCACTATTCACAGACCACAGTTCACTGTTCACAGATCACAGTTCACAGTTCACAGTTCACATTTCACAGTCTTCATTTCACACTTCAGTCATCACAGTGCACAGTTCACATTCCACAGATCACAGTTCACAGTTCTCAGTTCACAGATCACAGTTCACAGTCTTCATTTCACACTTCACAGTTCGCAGTTCACAGTTCAAAGATCACAGTTCACAGTTCACAGTTCACAGTTCACAGTTCACAGTTCACAGTTCACAGTCCACAGTTCACTATTCACAGCTCACAGTTCTCAGTTCACAGATCACAGTTCACAGTCTTCATTTCACACTTCACAGTTCGCAGTTCACAGTTCACAGATCACAGTTCACAGTTCACAGTTCAAACTTCACAGTTCACAGATCACAGTTCACAGTTCACAGTTCACAGTTCACAGTTCCCAGTTCGCAGGTCACAGTTCACATTTCACAATTCACTGTCTTCATTTCATACTTCACAGTTCGCAGTTCACAGGTCACAGTTCACAGCCCACTCTTCACAGTTCACAGTTCTCAGTTCACAGATCACAATTCACAGACTTCATTTCACAATTCAGTTTTCACAGTTCACAGTTCACAGTTCACAGTTCACAGTTCACAGATCACAGTTCACAGTCTTCATTTCACACTTCAGTCTTCACAGGGCACAGTTCACAGTTCACAGATCACAGTTCACAGTCTTCATTTCACAGTTCACAGATCACAGTTCACAGATCACAGACCACAGTTCACAGTTCACAGTTCACAGTTCACAGTTCTCAGTTCACAGATCACAGTTCACAGTCTTCATTTCACAGTTCACAGTTCACAGTTCACAGATCACAGACCACAGTTCACTGTTCACAGATCACAGTTCACAGTACACAGTCTTCATTTCATACTTCACAGTTCGCAGTTCACAGTTCACAGTTCACAGGTCACAGTTCACAGTCCACTGCTCACAGTTCACAGTTCTCAGTTCAAAGATCACAGTTCACAGACTTCATTTCACAATTCAGTTTTCACAGTTCACAGTTCACAGTTCTCAGTTCACAGATCACAGTTCACAGCCTTCATTTCACACTTCACAGTTAGCAGTTCACAGTTCAAAGATCACAGTTCACAGTTCACAGTTCACAGTTCACAGTCCACAGTTCACTATTCACAGCTCACAGTTCTCAGTTCACAGATCACAGTTCACAGTCTTCATTTCACACTTCACAGTTCGCAGTTCACAGTTCACAGATCACAGTACACAGTTCACAGTTCACAGTTCACACTTCACAGTTCACAGATCCCAGTTCACAGTTCACAGTTCACAGTTCCCAGTTCGCAGGTCACAGTTCACATTTCACAGTTCACTGTCTTCATTTCAAACTTCACAGTTCGCAGTTCACAGTTCAGAGGTCACAGTTCACAGTTCTCAGTTCACAGATCACAATTCACAGACTTCATTTCACAATTCAGTTTTCACAGTTCACAGTTCACAGATCACAGTTCACAGTCTTCATTTCACACTTCAGTCTTCACAGGGCACAGTTCACAGTTCACAGTTCACAGATCACAGTTCACAGTCTTCATTTCACAGTTCACAGATCACAGTTCACAGATCACAGACCACAGTTCACAGTTCACAGTTCACAGTTCTCAGTTCACAGATCACAGTTCACAGTCTTCATTTCACAGTTCACAGTTCACAGTTCACAGTTCACAGATCACAGACCACAGTTCACTGTTCACAGATCACAGTTCTCAGTACACAGTCTTCATTTCATACTTCACAGTTCGCAGTTCACAGTTCACAGTTCACAGTTCACAGGTCACAGTTCACAGTCCACTGCTCACAGTTCACAGTTCTCAGTTCACAGATCACAGTTCACAGACTTCATTTCACAATTCAGTTTTCACAGTTCACAGTTCTCAGTTCACAGATCACAGTTCACAGTCTTCATTTCACAGTTCACAGTTCACAGTTCACAGATCACAGACCACAGTTCACTGTTCACAGATCACAGTTCACAGTTCACAGTTCACATTTCACAGTCTTCATTTCACACTTCAGTCATCACAGTGCACAGTTCACAGTCCACAGATCACAGTTCACAGTTCTCAGTTCACAGATCACAGTTCACAGCCTTCATTTCACACTTCACAGTTAGCAGTTCACAGTTCAAAGATCACAGTTCACAGTTCACAGTTCACAGTTCACAGTCCACAGTTCACTATTCACAGCTCACAGTTCTCAGTTCACAGATCACAGTTCACAGTCTTCATTTCACACTTCACAGTTCGCAGTTTACAGTTCACAGTTCACAGTCCACAGTTCACTATTCACAGCTCACAGTTCTCAGTTCACAGATCACAGTTCACAGTCTTCATTTCACACTTCACAGTTCGCAGTTCACAGTTGACAGTTCACAGTCCACAGTTCACTATTCACAGTTCACAGTTCTCAGTTCACAGATCACAGTTCACAGTCTTCATTTCACACTTAACAGTTCGCAGTTCACAGTTCACAGATCACAGTTCACAGTTCACAGTTCACAGTTCACAGTTCACAGTCCACAGATCACAGTTCACAGTCTTCATTTCACAATTCACAGTTCGCAGTTCACAGTTCACAGTTCACAGTTCACAGTTCACAGTTCACAGTTCACAGATCACTGTTCACAGTTTACAGTTCTCAGTTTACAGTTCTCAGTTCACAGTTGACAGTTCACAGTTGACAGTTCACAGATCACAGTTCACAGTTCACAGTTCACAGTTCACAGTTCACAGTTCACAGTTCACAGTTCACAGTTTACAGTTCTCAGTTCACAGTTCACAGTTCACAGTTCACAGTCCACAGTTCACAGTTCACAGTTCTCAGTTCACAGATCACAGTTCACAGTTGTCATTTCACAGTTCACAGTTCACAGTTCACAGTTCACAGTTCACAGTTCACAGTTCCCCGTTCACAGTATTCATTTCACATTTCACAGTTCGCAATTCACAGTTGACAGTTCACAGTCCACAGTTCACTATTCACAGTTCACAGTTCTCAGTTCACAGATCACAGTTCACAGTCCACAGTTCACTATTCACAGCTCACAGTTCTCAGTTCACAGATCACAGTTCACAGTCTTCATTTCACACTTCACAGTTCGCAGTTCACAGTTCACACATCACAGTTCACAGTCTTCATTTCACACCTCACAGTTCGCAGTTCACAGATCACAGACCACAGTTCACTGTTCACAGATCACAGTTCACAGTACACAGTCTTCATTTCATACTTCACAGTTCGCAGTTCACAGTTCAAAGATCACAGTTCACAGTTCACAGTTCACAGTTCACAGTTCACAGTTCACAGTCCACAGTTCACTATTCACAGCTCACAGTTCTCAGTTCACAGATCACAGTTCACAGTCTTCATTTCACACTTCACAGTTCGCAGTTCACAGTTCACAGATCACAGTTCACAGTTCACAGTTCAAACTTCACAGTTCACAGATCACAGTTCACAGTTCACAGTTCACAGTTCCCAGTTCGCAGGTCACAGTTCACATTTCACAATTCACTGTCTTCATTTCGTACTTCACAGTTCGCAGTTCACAGGTCACAGATCACAGTTCACAGCCCACACTTCACAGTTCACAGTTCTCAGTTCACAGATCACAATTCACAGACTTCATTTCACAATTCAGTTTTCACAGTTCACAGTTCACAGTTCACAGTTCACAGATCACAGTTCACAGTCTTCATTTCACACTGCAGTCTTCACAGTGCACAGGTTACAGTCCACAGATCACAGTTCACAGTTCTCAGTTCACAGATCACAGTTCACAGTCTTCATTTCACACTTCACAGTTCGCAGTTCACAGTTCACAGATCACAGTTCACAGATTACAGTCCACAGTTAACAGTTGACAGTTCACAGTACACACTTCACAGTTCACAGTCCACAGTTCACTGTTCACAATTCACAGTTCACAGTTCAGAGTCCACAGTTCACTATTCACAGCTCACAGTTCTCAGTGCACAGATCACAGTTCACAGTATTCATTTCACACTTCACAGTTCGCAGTTCACAGTTCACAGATCACAGTTCACAGTTCACACTTCACAGTTCACAGATCACAGTTCTCAGTTCACAGATCACAGTTCACAGTCTTCATTTCACAGTTCACAGTTCACAGTTCACAGATCACAGACCACAGTTCACTGTTCACAGATCACAGTTCACAGTACACAGTCTTCATTTCATACTTCACAGTTCGCAGTTCACAGTTCACAGTTCACAGGTCACAGTTCACAGTCCACTGCTCACAGTTGAGAGTTCTCAGTTCACAGATCACAGTTCACAGACTTCATTTCACAATTCAGTTTTCACAGTTCACAGTTCACAGTTCTCAGTTCACAGATCACAGTTCGCAGTCTTCATTTCACAGTTCACAATTCACAGTTCACAGTCCACTGCTCACAGTTTAGAGTTCTCAGTTCACAGATCACAGTTCACAGACTTCATTTCACAATTCACTTTTCACAGTTCACAGTTCACAGTTCTCAGTTCAAAGATCACAGTTCACAGTCTTCATTTCACAGTTCACAATTCACAGTTCACAGATCACAGACCACAGTTCACTGTTCACACATCACAGTTCACAGTTCACAGTTCACAGTTCACATTTCACAGTCTTCATTTCACACTTCAGTTATCACAGTGCACAGTTCACATTCCACATATCACAGTTCACAGTTCTCAGTTCACAGATCACAGTTCACAGTCTTCATTTCACACTTCACAGTTCGCAGTTCACAGTTCAAAGATCACAGTTCACAGTTCACTGTTCACAGTTCACAGTTCACAGTTCACAGTCCACAGTTCACTATTCACAGCTCACAGTTCTCAGTTCACAGATCACAGTTCACAGTCTTCATTTCACACTTCACAGTTCGCAGTTCACAGTTCACAGATCACAGTTCACAGTTCACAGTTCAAACTTCACAGTTCACAGATCACAGTTCACAGTTCACAGTTCACAGTTCCCAGTTCGCAGGTCACAGTTCACATTTCACAATTCACTGTCTTCATTTCATACTTCACAGTTCGCAGTTCACAGTTCACAGGTCACAGTTCACAGCCCACTCTTCACAGTTCACAGTTCTCAGTTCACAGATCACAATTCACAGTCTTCATTTCACAATTCAGTTTTCACAGTTCACAGTTCACAGTTCACAGTTCACAGATCACAGTTCACAGTCTTCATTTCACACTTCAGTCTTCACAGGGCACAGTTCACAGTTCACAGATCACAGTTCACAGTCTTCATTTCACAGTTCACAGATCACAGTTCACAGATCACAGACCACAGTTCACAGTTCACAGTTCACAGTTCTCAGTTCACAGATCACAGTTCACAGTCTTCATTTCACAGTTCACAGTTCACAGTTCACAGTTCACAGATCACAGACCACAGTTCACTGTTCACAGATCACAGTTCACAGTTCACAGTTCACATTTCACAGTCTTCATTTCACACTTCAGTCATCACAGTGCACAGTTCACAGTCCACAGATCACAGTTCACAGTTCTCAGTTCACAGATCACAGTTCACAGCCTTCATTTCACACTTCACAGTTAGCAGTTCACAGTTCAAAGATCACAGTTCACAGTTCACAGTTCACAGTTCACAGTTCACAGTTCACAGTTCACAGATCACAGTTCACAGTTCACTATTCACAGCTCACAGTCTTCATTTCACACTTCAGTCATCACAGTGCACAGTTCACAGTCCACAGATCACAGTTCACAGTTCTCAGTTCACAGATCACAGTTCACAGCCTTCATTTCACACTTCACAGTTCGCAGTTCACAGTTCACAGATCACAGTTCACACTTCACAGTTCACAGATCCCAGTTCACAGTTCACAGTTCACAGTTCCCAGTTCGCAGGTCACAGTTCACATTTCACAGTTCACTGTCTTCATTTCAAACTTCACAGTTCGCAGTTCACAGTTCAGAGGTCACAGTTCACAGCCCACTCTTCACAGTTCACAGTTCTCAGTTCACAGATCACAATTCACGGACTTCATTTCACAATTCAGTTTTCACAGTTCACAGTTCACAGATCACAGTTCACAGTCTTCATTTCACACTTCAGTCTTCACAGGGCACAGTTCACAGTTCACAGATCACAGTTCACAGTCTTCATTTCACAGTTCACAGATCACAGTTCACAGATCACAGACCACAGTTCACAGTTCACAGTTCACATTTCTCAGTTCACAGATCACAGTTCACAGTCTTCATTTCACAGTTCACAGTTCACAGTTCACAGATCACAGACCACAGTTCACTGTTCACAGATCACAGTTCACAGTACACAGTCTTCATTTCATACTTCACAGTTCGCAGTTCACAGTTCACAGTTCACAGGTCACAGTTCACAGTCCACTGCTCACAGTTCACAGTTCTCAGTTCACAGATCACAGTTCACAGACTTCATTTCACAATTCAGTTTTCACAGTTCACAGTTCACAGTTCTCAGTTCACAGTTCACAGTTCACAGTCCACAGTTCACTATTCACAGCTCACAGTTCTCAGTTCTCAGTTCACAGATCACAGTTCAAAGTCTTCATTTCACAGTTCACAGTTCACAGTTCACAGATCACAGACCACAGTTCACTGTTCACAGATCACAGTTCACAGTTCACAGTTCACATTTCACAGTCTTCATTTCACACTTCAGTCATCACAGTGCACAGTTCACAGTCCACAGATCACAGTTCACAGTTCTCAGTTCACAGATCACAGTTCACAGCCTTCATTTCACACTTCACAGTTAGCAGTTCACAGTTCAAAGATCACAGTTCACAGTTCACAGTTCACAGTTCACAGTTCACAGTTCACAGACTTCATTTCACAATTCAGTTTTCACAGTTCACAGTTCTCAGTTCACAGATCACAGTTCACAGTCTTCATTTCACAGTTCACAGTTCACAGTTCACAGATCACAGACCACAGTTCACTGTTCACAGATCACAGTTCACAGTTCACAGTTCACATTTCACAGTCTTCATTTCACACTTCAGTCATCACAGTGCACAGTTCACAGTCCACAGATCACAGTTCACAGTTCTCAGTTCACAGATCACAGTTCACAGCCTTCATTTCACACTTCACAGTTAGCAGTTCACAGTTCAAAGATCACAGTTCACAGTTCACAGTTCACAGTCCACAGTTCACTATTCACAGCTCACAGTTCTCAGTTCACAGATCACAGTTCACAGTCTTCATTTCACACTTCACAGTTCGCAGTTTACAGTTCACAGTCCACAGTCCACAGTTCACAGTTCACAGTTCACAGTTCTCAGTTCACAGATCACAGTTCACAGTCTTCATTTCACACTTAACAGTTCGCAGTTCACAGTTCACAGATCACAGTTCACAGTTCACAGTTCACAGTTCGCAGTTTACAGTTCACAGTTCACAGTCCACAGTTCACAGTTCACAGTTCACAGTTCACAGTCCACAGTTCACTATTCACAGACCACAGTTCACTGTTCACAGATCACAGTTCACAGTTCACAGTTCACATTTCACAGTCTTCATTTCACACTTCAGTCATCACAGTGCACAGTTCACATTCCACAGATCACAGTTCACAGTTCTCAGTTCACAGATCACAGTTCACAGTCTTCATTTCACACTTCACAGTTCGCAGTTCACAGTTCAAAGATCACAGTTCACAGTTCACAGTTCACAGTTCACAGTTCACAGTTCACAGTTCACAGTCCACAGTTCACTATTCACAGCTCACAGTTCTCAGTTCACAGATCACAGTTCACAGTCTTCATTTCACACTTCACAGTTCGCAGTTCACAGTTCACAGATCACAGTTCACAGTTCACAGTTCAAACTTCACAGTTCACAGATCACAGTTCACAGTTCACAGTTCACAGTTCCCAGTTCGCAGGTCACAGTTCACATTTCACAATTCACTGTCTTCATTTCATACTTCACAGTTCGCAGTTCACAGGTCACAGTTCACAGCCCACTCTTCACAGTTCACAGTTCTCAGTTCACAGATCACAATTCACAGACTTCATTTCACAATTCAGTTTTCACAGTTCACAGTTCACAGTTCACAGTTCACAGTTCACAGATCACAGTTCACAGTCTTCATTTCACACTTCAGTCTTCACAGGGCACAGTTCACAGTTCACAGATCACAGTTCACAGTCTTCATTTCACAGTTCACAGATCACAGTTCACAGATCACAGACCACAGTTCACAGTTCACAGTTCTCAGTTCACAGATCACAGTTCACAGTCTTCATTTCACAGTTCACAGTTCACAGTTCACAGATCACAGACCACAGTTCACTGTTCACAGATCACAGTTCACAGTACACAGTCTTCATTTCATACTTCACAGTTCGCAGTTCACAGTTCACAGTTCACAGGTCACAGTTCACAGTCCACTGCTCACAGTTCACAGTTCTCAGTTCAAAGATCACAGTTCACAGACTTCATTTCACAATTCAGTTTTCACAGTTCACAGTTCACAGTTCTCAGTTCACAGATCACAGTTCACAGCCTTCATTTCACACTTCACAGTTAGCAGTTCACAGTTCAAAGATCACAGTTCACAGTTCACAGTTCACAGTTCACAGTCCACAGTTCACTATTCACAGCTCACAGTTCTCAGTTCACAGATCACAGTTCACAGTCTTCATTTCACACTTCACAGTTCGCAGTTCACAGTTCACAGATCACAGTACACAGTTCACAGTTCACAGTTCACACTTCACAGTTCACAGATCCCAGTTCACAGTTCACAGTTCACAGTTCCCAGTTCGCAGGTCACAGTTCACATTTCACAGTTCACTGTCTTCATTTCAAACTTCACAGTTCGCAGTTCACAGTTCAGAGGTCACAGTTCACAGTTCTCAGTTCACAGATCACAATTCACAGACTTCATTTCACAATTCAGTTTTCACAGTTCACAGTTCACAGATCACAGTTCACAGTCTTCATTTCACACTTCAGTCTTCACAGGGCACAGTTCACAGTTCACAGTTCACAGATCACAGTTCACAGTCTTCATTTCACAGTTCACAGATCACAGTTCACAGATCACAGACCACAGTTCACAGTTCACAGTTCACAGTTCTCAGTTCACAGATCACAGTTCACAGTCTTCATTTCACAGTTCACAGTTCACAGTTCACAGTTCACAGATCACAGACCACAGTTCACTGTTCACAGATCACAGTTCTCAGTACACAGTCTTCATTTCATACTTCACAGTTCGCAGTTCACAGTTCACAGTTCACAGTTCACAGGTCACAGTTCACAGTCCACTGCTCACAGTTCACAGTTCTCAGTTCACAGATCACAGTTCACAGACTTCATTTCACAATTCAGTTTTCACAGTTCACAGTTCTCAGTTCACAGATCACAGTTCACAGTCTTCATTTCACAGTTCACAGTTCACAGTTCACAGATCACAGACCACAGTTCACTGTTCACAGATCACAGTTCACAGTTCACAGTTCACATTTCACAGTCTTCATTTCACACTTCAGTCATCACAGTGCACAGTTCACAGTCCACAGATCACAGTTCACAGTTCTCAGTTCACAGATCACAGTTCACAGCCTTCATTTCACACTTCACAGTTAGCAGTTCACAGTTCAAAGATCACAGTTCACAGTTCACAGTTCACAGTTCACAGTCCACAGTTCACTATTCACAGCTCACAGTTCTCAGTTCACAGATCACAGTTCACAGTCTTCATTTCACACTTCACAGTTCGCAGTTTACAGTTCACAGTTCACAGTCCACAGTTCACTATTCACAGCTCACAGTTCTCAGTTCACAGATCACAGTTCACAGTCTTCATTTCACACTTCACAGTTCGCAGTTCACAGTTGACAGTTCACAGTCCACAGTTCACTATTCACAGTTCACAGTTCTCAGTTCACAGATCACAGTTCACAGTCTTCATTTCACACTTAACAGTTCGCAGTTCACAGTTCACAGATCACAGTTCACAGTTCACAGTTCACAGTTCACAGTTCACAGTCCACAGATCACAGTTCACAGTCTTCATTTCACAATTCACAGTTCGCAGTTCACAGTTCACAGTTCACAGTTCACAGTTCACAGTTCACAGTTCACAGATCACTGTTCACAGTTTACAGTTCTCAGTTTACAGTTCTCAGTTCACAGTTGACAGTTCACAGTTGACAGTTCACAGATCACAGTTCACAGTTCACAGTTCACAGTTCACAGTTCACAGTTCACAGTTCACAGTTCACAGTTTACAGTTCTCAGTTCACAGTTCACAGTTCACAGTTCACAGTCCACAGTTCACAGTTCACAGTTCTCAGTTCACAGATCACAGTTCACAGTTGTCATTTCACAGTTCACAGTTCACAGTTCACAGTTCACAGTTCACAGTTCACAGTTCCCCGTTCACAGTATTCATTTCACATTTCACAGTTCGCAATTCACAGTTGACAGTTCACAGTCCACAGTTCACTATTCACAGTTCACAGTTCTCAGTTCACAGATCACAGTTCACAGTCCACAGTTCACTATTCACAGCTCACAGTTCTCAGTTCACAGATCACAGTTCACAGTCTTCATTTCACACTTCACAGTTCGCAGTTCACAGTTCACACATCACAGTTCACAGTCTTCATTTCACACCTCACAGTTCGCAGTTCACAGATCACAGACCACAGTTCACTGTTCACAGATCACAGTTCACAGTACACAGTCTTCATTTCATACTTCACAGTTCGCAGTTCACAGTTCAAAGATCACAGTTCACAGTTCACAGTTCACAGTTCACAGTTCACAGTTCACAGTCCACAGTTCACTATTCACAGCTCACAGTTCTCAGTTCACAGATCACAGTTCACAGTCTTCATTTCACACTTCACAGTTCGCAGTTCACAGTTCACAGATCACAGTTCACAGTTCACAGTTCAAACTTCACAGTTCACAGATCACAGTTCACAGTTCACAGTTCACAGTTCCCAGTTCGCAGGTCACAGTTCACATTTCACAATTCACTGTCTTCATTTCGTACTTCACAGTTCGCAGTTCACAGGTCACAGATCACAGTTCACAGCCCACACTTCACAGTTCACAGTTCTCAGTTCACAGATCACAATTCACAGACTTCATTTCACAATTCAGTTTTCACAGTTCACAGTTCACAGTTCACAGTTCACAGATCACAGTTCACAGTCTTCATTTCACACTGCAGTCTTCACAGTGCACAGGTTACAGTCCACAGATCACAGTTCACAGTTCTCAGTTCACAGATCACAGTTCACAGTCTTCATTTCACACTTCACAGTTCGCAGTTCACAGTTCACAGATCACAGTTCACAGATTACAGTCCACAGTTAACAGTTGACAGTTCACAGTACACACTTCACAGTTCACAGTCCACAGTTCACTGTTCACAATTCACAGTTCACAGTTCAGAGTCCACAGTTCACTATTCACAGCTCACAGTTCTCAGTGCACAGATCACAGTTCACAGTATTCATTTCACACTTCACAGTTCGCAGTTCACAGTTCACAGATCACAGTTCACAGTTCACACTTCACAGTTCACAGATCACAGTTCTCAGTTCACAGATCACAGTTCACAGTCTTCATTTCACAGTTCACAGTTCACAGTTCACAGATCACAGACCACAGTTCACTGTTCACAGATCACAGTTCACAGTACACAGTCTTCATTTCATACTTCACAGTTCGCAGTTCACAGTTCACAGTTCACAGGTCACAGTTCACAGTCCACTGCTCACAGTTGAGAGTTCTCAGTTCACAGATCACAGTTCACAGACTTCATTTCACAATTCAGTTTTCACAGTTCACAGTTCACAGTTCTCAGTTCACAGATCACAGTTCGCAGTCTTCATTTCACAGTTCACAATTCACAGTTCACAGTCCACTGCTCACAGTTTAGAGTTCTCAGTTCACAGATCACAGTTCACAGACTTCATTTCACAATTCACTTTTCACAGTTCACAGTTCACAGTTCTCAGTTCAAAGATCACAGTTCACAGTCTTCATTTCACAGTTCACAATTCACAGTTCACAGATCACAGACCACAGTTCACTGTTCACACATCACAGTTCACAGTTCACAGTTCACAGTTCACATTTCACAGTCTTCATTTCACACTTCAGTTATCACAGTGCACAGTTCACATTCCACATATCACAGTTCACAGTTCTCAGTTCACAGATCACAGTTCACAGTCTTCATTTCACACTTCACAGTTCGCAGTTCACAGTTCAAAGATCACAGTTCACAGTTCACTGTTCACAGTTCACAGTTCACAGTTCACAGTCCACAGTTCACTATTCACAGCTCACAGTTCTCAGTTCACAGATCACAGTTCACAGTCTTCATTTCACACTTCACAGTTCGCAGTTCACAGTTCACAGATCACAGTTCACAGTTCACAGTTCAAACTTCACAGTTCACAGATCACAGTTCACAGTTCACAGTTCACAGTTCCCAGTTCGCAGGTCACAGTTCACATTTCACAATTCACTGTCTTCATTTCATACTTCACAGTTCGCAGTTCACAGTTCACAGGTCACAGTTCACAGCCCACTCTTCACAGTTCACAGTTCTCAGTTCACAGATCACAATTCACAGTCTTCATTTCACAATTCAGTTTTCACAGTTCACAGTTCACAGTTCACAGTTCACAGATCACAGTTCACAGTCTTCATTTCACACTTCAGTCTTCACAGGGCACAGTTCACAGTTCACAGATCACAGTTCACAGTCTTCATTTCACAGTTCACAGATCACAGTTCACAGATCACAGACCACAGTTCACAGTTCACAGTTCACAGTTCTCAGTTCACAGATCACAGTTCACAGTCTTCATTTCACAGTTCACAGTTCACAGTTCACAGTTCACAGATCACAGACCACAGTTCACTGTTCACAGATCACAGTTCACAGTTCACAGTTCACATTTCACAGTCTTCATTTCACACTTCAGTCATCACAGTGCACAGTTCACAGTCCACAGATCACAGTTCACAGTTCTCAGTTCACAGATCACAGTTCACAGCCTTCATTTCACACTTCACAGTTAGCAGTTCACAGTTCAAAGATCACAGTTCACAGTTCACAGTTCACAGTTCACAGTTCACAGTTCACAGTTCACAGATCACAGTTCACAGTTCACTATTCACAGCTCACAGTCTTCATTTCACACTTCAGTCATCACAGTGCACAGTTCACAGTCCACAGATCACAGTTCACAGTTCTCAGTTCACAGATCACAGTTCACAGCCTTCATTTCACACTTCACAGTTCGCAGTTCACAGTTCACAGATCACAGTTCACACTTCACAGTTCACAGATCCCAGTTCACAGTTCACAGTTCACAGTTCCCAGTTCGCAGGTCACAGTTCACATTTCACAGTTCACTGTCTTCATTTCAAACTTCACAGTTCGCAGTTCACAGTTCAGAGGTCACAGTTCACAGCCCACTCTTCACAGTTCACAGTTCTCAGTTCACAGATCACAATTCACGGACTTCATTTCACAATTCAGTTTTCACAGTTCACAGTTCACAGATCACAGTTCACAGTCTTCATTTCACACTTCAGTCTTCACAGGGCACAGTTCACAGTTCACAGATCACAGTTCACAGTCTTCATTTCACAGTTCACAGATCACAGTTCACAGATCACAGACCACAGTTCACAGTTCACAGTTCACATTTCTCAGTTCACAGATCACAGTTCACAGTCTTCATTTCACAGTTCACAGTTCACAGTTCACAGATCACAGACCACAGTTCACTGTTCACAGATCACAGTTCACAGTACACAGTCTTCATTTCATACTTCACAGTTCGCAGTTCACAGTTCACAGTTCACAGGTCACAGTTCACAGTCCACTGCTCACAGTTCACAGTTCTCAGTTCACAGATCACAGTTCACAGACTTCATTTCACAATTCAGTTTTCACAGTTCACAGTTCACAGTTCTCAGTTCACAGTTCACAGTTCACAGTCCACAGTTCACTATTCACAGCTCACAGTTCTCAGTTCTCAGTTCACAGATCACAGTTCAAAGTCTTCATTTCACAGTTCACAGTTCACAGTTCACAGATCACAGACCACAGTTCACTGTTCACAGATCACAGTTCACAGTTCACAGTTCACATTTCACAGTCTTCATTTCACACTTCAGTCATCACAGTGCACAGTTCACAGTCCACAGATCACAGTTCACAGTTCTCAGTTCACAGATCACAGTTCACAGCCTTCATTTCACACTTCACAGTTAGCAGTTCACAGTTCAAAGATCACAGTTCACAGTTCACAGTTCACAGTTCACAGTTCACAGTTCACAGATCACAGTTCACAGATCACAGTTCACAGTTCTCAGTTCACAGATCACAGTTCACAGCCTTCATTTCACACTTCACAGTTCGCAGTTCACAGTTCACAGATCACAGTTCACAGATCACAGTTCACACTTCACAGTTCACAGATCCCAGTTCACAGTTCACAGTTCACAGTTCCCAGTTCGCAGGTCACAGTTCACATTTCACAGTTCACTGTCTTCATTTCAAACTTCACAGTTCGCAGTTCACAGTTCAGAGGTCACAGTTCACAGCCCACTCTTCACAGTTCACAGTTCTCAGTTCACAGATCACAATTCACGGACTTCATTTCACAATTCAGTTTTCACAGTTCACAGTTCACAGATCACAGTTCACAGTCTTCATTTCACACTTCAGTCTTCACAGGGCACAGTTCACAGTTCACAGATCACAGTTCACAGTCTTCATTTCACAGTTCACAGATCACAGTTCACAGATCACAGACCACAGTTCACAGTTCACAGTTCACAGTTCTCAGTTCACAGATCACAGTTCACAGTCTTCATTTCACAGTTCACAGTTCACAGTTCACAGATCACAGACCACAGACTTCATTTCACAATTCAGTTTTCACAGTTCACAGTTCACAGTTCTCAGTTCACAGATCACAGTTCACAGTCTTCATTTTACAGTTCACAGTTCACAGTTCACAGATCACAGGCCACAGTTCACTGTTCACAGATCACAGTTCACAGTTCACAGTTCACATTTCACAGTCTTCATTTCACACTTCAGTCATCACAGTGCACAGTTCACAGTCCACAGATCACAGTTCACAGTTCTCAGTTCACAGATCACAGTTCACAGCCTTCATTTCACACTTCACAGTTAGCAGTTCACAGTTCAAAGATCACAGTTCACAGTTCACAGTTCACAGTTCACAGTCCACAGTTCACTATTCACAGCTCACAGTTCTCAGTTCACAGATCACAGTTCACAGTCTTCATTTCACACTTCACAGTTCGCAGTTTACAGTTCACAGTTCACAGTCCACAGTTCACAGTTCACAGTTCTCAGTTCACAGATCACAGTTCACAGTCTTCATTTCACAGTTCACAGTTCACAGTTCACAGTTCCCCGTTCACAGTATTCATTTCACACTTCACAGTTCGCAGTTCACAGTTGACAGTTCACAGTCCACAGTTCACTATTCACAGTTCACAGTTCTCAGTTCTCAGTTCACAGATCACAGTTCACAGTCTTCATTTCACACTTAACAGTTCGCAGTTCGCAGTTCACAGTTCACAGTTCACAGTTCACAGTTCACAGTTCACAGATCACTGTTCACAGTTTACAGTTCTCAGTTTACAGTTCTCAGTTTACAGTTCTCAGTTCACAGTTGACAGTTCACAGTTGACAGTTCACAGATCACAGGCCACAGTTCACTGTTCACAGTTCACAGTTCACAGTTTACAGTTCTCAGTTCACAGTTCACAGTTCACAGTTCACAGTCCACAGTTCACAGTTCACAGTTCTCAGTTCACAGATCACAGTTCACAGTTGTCATTTCACAGTTCACAGTTCACAGTTCCCCGTTCACAGTATTCATTTCACATTTCACAGTTCGCAGTTCACAGTTGACAGTCCACAGTTCACAGTTCACAGTTCACAGTTTACAGTTCTCAGTTCACAGTTCACAGTTCACAGTTCACAGTCCACAGTTCACAGTTCACAGTTCTCAGTTCACAGATCACAGTTCACAGTCTTCATTTCACAGTTCACAGTTCACAGTTCACAGTTCACAGTTCACAGTTCACAGTTCACAGTTCCCCGTTCACAGTATTCATTTCACATTTCACAGTTCGCAATTCACAGTTGACAGTTCACAGTCCACAGTTCACTATTCACAGTTCACAGTTCACAGTTCTCAGTTCACAGATCACAGTTCACAGTCCACAGTTCACTATTCACAGCTCACAGTTCTCAGTTCACAGATCACAGTTCACAGTCTTCATTTCACACTTCACAGTTCGCAGTTCACAGTTCACAGATCACAGTTCACAGTTCACAGTTCAAACTTCACAGTTCACAGATCACAGTTCACAGTTCTCAGTTCACAGATCACAGTTCACAGTCTTCATTTTACAGTTCACAGTTCACAGTTCACAGATCACAGGCCACAGTTCACTGTTCACAGATCACAGTTCACAGTTCACAGTTCACATTTCACAGTCTTCATTTCACACTTCAGTCATCACAGTGCACAGTTCACAGTCCACAGATCACAGTTCACAGTTCTCAGTTCACAGATCACAGTTCACAGCCTTCATTTCACACTTCACAGTTAGCAGTTCACAGTTCAAAGATCACAGTTCACAGTTCACAGTTCACAGTTCACAGTCCACAGTTCACTATTCACAGCTCACAGTTCTCAGTTCACAGATCACAGTTCACAGTCTTCATTTCACACTTCACAGTTCGCAGTTTACAGTTCACAGTTCACAGTCCACAGTTCACAGTTCACAGTTCTCAGTTCACAGATCACAGTTCACAGTCTTCATTTCACAGTTCACAGTTCACAGTTCACAGTTCCCCGTTCACAGTATTCATTTCACACTTCACAGTTCGCAGTTCACAGTTGACAGTTCACAGTCCACAGTTCACTATTCACAGTTCACAGTTCTCAGTTCTCAGTTCACAGATCACAGTTCACAGTCTTCATTTCACACTTAACAGTTCGCAGTTCGCAGTTCACAGATCACAGTTCTCAGTTCACAGTTCACAGTTCACAGTCCACAGATCACAGTTCACAGTCTTCATTTCACAATTCACAGTTCGCAGTTCACAGTTCACAGTTCACAGTTCACAGTTCACAGTTCACAGATCACTGTTCACAGTTTACAGTTCTCAGTTTACAGTTCTCAGTTTACAGTTCTCAGTTCACAGTTGACAGTTCACAGTTGACAGTTCACAGATCACAGGCCACAGTTCACTGTTCACTGTTCACAGTTCACAGTTTACAGTTCTCAGTTCACAGTTCACAGTTCACAGTTCACAGTCCACAGTTCACAGTTCACAGTTCTCAGTTCACAGATCACAGTTCACAGTTGTCATTTCACAGTTCACAGTTCACAGTTCCCCGTTCACAGTATTCATTTCACATTTCTCAGTTCACAGATCACAGTTCACAGTCTTCATTTCACAGTTCACAGTTCACAGTTCACAGTTCACAGTTCACAGTTCCCCGTTCACAGTATTCATTTCACATTTCACAGTTCGCAATTCACAGTTGACAGTTCACAGTCCACAGTTCACTATTCACAGTTCACAGTTCACAGTTCTCAGTTCACAGATCACAGTTCACAGTCCACAGTTCACTATTCACAGCTCACAGTTCTCAGTTCACAGATCACAGTTCACAGTCTTCATTTCACACTTCACAGTTCGCAGTTCACAGTTCACAGATCACAGTTCACAGTTCACAGTTCAAACTTCACAGTTCACAGATCACAGTTCACAGTTCACAGTTCACAGTTCACAGTTCACAGTTCCCAGTTCGCAGGTCACAGTTCACATTTCACAATTCACTGTCTTCATTTCATACTTCACAGTTCGCAGTTCACAGTTCACAGGTCACAGTTCACAGCCCACTCTTCACAGTTCACAGTTCTCAGTTCACAGATCACAATTCACAGACTTCATTTCACAATTCAGTTTTCACAGTTCACAGTTCACAGTTCACAGTTCACAGATCACAGTTCACAGTCTTCATTTCAAACTTCAGTCTTCACAGGGCTCAGTTCACAGTTCACAGATCACAGTTCACAGTCTTCATTTCACAGTTCACAGATCACAGTTCACAGATCACAGACCACAGTTCACAGTTCACAGTTCACAGTTCTCAGTTCACAGATCACAGTTCACAGTCTTCATTTCACAGTTCACAGTTCACAGTTCACAGATCACAGACCACAGTTCACTGTTCACAGATCACAGTTCACAGTACACAGTCTTCATTTCATACTTCACAGTTCGCAGTTCACAGTTCACAGTTCACAGGTCACAGTTCACAGTCCACTGCTCACAGTTCACAGTTCTCAGTTCACAGATCACAGTTCACAGACTTCATTTCACAATTCAGTTTTCACAGTTGACAGTTCACAGTTCACAGTTCTCAGTTCACAGATCACAGTTCACAGTCTTCATTTCACAGTTCACAGTTCACAGTTCACAGATCACAGACCACAGTTCACTGTTCACAGATCACAGTTCACATTTCTCAGTCTTCATTTCACACTTCAGTCATCACAGTGCACAGTTCACAGTCCACAGATCACAGTTCACAGTTCTCAGTTCACAGATCACAGTTCACAGCCTTCATTTCACACTTCACAGTTAGCAGTTCACAGTTCAAAGATCACAGTTCACAGTTCACAGTTCACAGTTCACTATTCACAGCTCACAGTTCACAGTTCGCAGTTCGCAGGTCACAGTTCACATTTCACAGTTCACTGTCTTCATTTCAAACTTCACAGTTCGCAGTTCACAGTTCAGAGGTCACAGTTCACAGCCCACTGTTCACAGTTCACAGTTCTCAGTTCACAGATCACAATTCACAGACTTCATTTCACAATTCAGTTTTCACAGTTCACAGTTCACAGATCACAGTTCACAGTCTTCATTTCACACTTCAGTCTTCACAGGGCACAGTTCACAGTTCACAGATCACAGTTCACAGTCTTCATTTCACAGTTCACAGATCACAGTTCACAGATCACAGACCACAGTTCACAGTTCACAGTTCACAGTTCTCAGTTCACAGATCACAGTTCACAGTCTTCATTTCACAGTTCACAGTTCACAGTTCACAGATCACAGACCACAGTTCACTGTTCACAGATCACAGTTCACAGTACACAGTCTTCATTTCATACTTCACAGTTCGCAGTTCACAGTTCACAGTTCACAGGTCACAATTCACAGTCCACTGCTCACAGTTCACAGTTCTCAGTTCACAGATCACAGTTCACAGTTCTCAGTTCTCAGATCACAGTTCACAGCCTTCATTTCACACTTCACAGTTAGCAGTTCACAGTTCAAAGATCACAGTTCACAGTTCACAGTTCACAGTTCACAGTTCACAGTCCACAGTTCACTATTCACAGTTCACAGTTCTCAGTTCTCAGTTCACAGATCACAGTTCACAGTCTTCATTTCACACTTAACAGTTCGCAGTTCGCAGTTCACAGATCACAGTTCTCAGTTCACAGTTCACAGTTCACAGTCCACAGATCACAGTTCACAGTCTTCATTTCACAATTCACACTTCGCAGTTCACAGTTCACAGTTCACAGTTCACAGTTCACAGTTCACAGATCACTGTTCACAGTTTACAGTTCTCAGTTTACAGTTCTCAGTTTACAGTTCTCAGTTCACAGTTGACAGTTCACAGTTGACAGTTCACAGATCACAGGCCACAGTTCAAAGATCACAGTTCACAGTTCACAGTTCACAGTTCACAGTTCACAGTCCACAGTTCACTATTCACAGCTCACAGTTCTCAGTTCACAGATCACAGTTCACAGTCTCCATTTCACACTTCACAGTTCGCAGTTTACAGTTCACAGTTCACAGTCCACAGTTCACAGTTCACAGTATTCATTTCACACTTCACAGTTCGCAGTTCACAGTTGACAGTTCACAGTCCACAGTTCACTATTCACAGTTCACAGTTCTCAGTTCACAGATCACAGTGCACAGTCTTCATTTCACACTTAACAGTTCGCAGTTCACAGTTCACAGATCACAGTTCACAGTTCACAGTTCACAGTTCACAGTCCACAGATCACAGTTCACAGTCTTCATTTCACAGTTCACAGTTCACAGTTCACAGATCACAGACCACAGTTCACTGTTCACAGATCACAGTTCACAGTACACAGTCTTCATTTCATACTTCACAGTTCGCAGTTCACAGTTCACAGTTCACAGGTCACAGTTCACAGTCCACTGCTCACAGTTCACAGTTCTCAGTTCACAGATCACAGTTCACAGACTTCATTTCACAATTCAGTTTTCACAGTTGACAGTTCACAGTTCACAGTTCTCAGTTCACAGATCACAGTTCACAGTCTTCATTTCACAGTTCACAGTTCACAGTTCACAGATCACAGACCACAGTTCACTGTTCACAGATCACAGTTCACAGTTCACAGTTCACATTTCACAGTCTTCATTTCACACTTCAGTCATCACAGTGCACAGTTCACAGTCCACAGATCACAGTTCACAGTTCTCAGTTCACAGATCACAGTTCACAGCCTTCATTTCACACTTCACAGTTAGCAGTTCACAGTTCAAAGATCACAGTTCACAGTTCACAGTTCACTATTCACAGCTCACAGTTCACAGTTCGCAGTTCGCAGGTCACAGTTCACATTTCACAGTTCACTGTCTTCATTTCAAACTTCACAGTTCGCAGTTCACAGTTCAGAGGTCACAGTTCACAGCCCACTGTTCACAGTTCACAGTTCTCAGTTCACAGATCACAATTCACAGACTTCATTTCACAATTCAGTTTTCACAGTTCACAGTTCACAGATCACAGTTCACAGTCTTCATTTCACACTTCAGTCTTCACAGGGCACAGTTCACAGTTCACAGATCACAGTTCACAGTCTTCATTTCACAGTTCACAGATCACAGTTCACAGATCACAGACCACAGTTCACAGTTCACAGTTCACAGTTCTCAGTTCACAGATCACAGTTCACAGTCTTCATTTCACAGTTCACAGTTCACAGTTCACAGATCACAGACCACAGTTCACTGTTCACAGATCACAGTTCACAGTACACAGTCTTCATTTCATACTTCACAGTTCGCAGTTCACAGTTCACAGTTCACAGGTCACAATTCACAGTCCACTGCTCACAGTTCACAGTTCTCAGTTCACAGATCACAGTTCACAGTTCTCAGTTCTCAGATCACAGTTCACAGCCTTCATTTCACACTTCACAGTTAGCAGTTCACAGTTCAAAGATCACAGTTCACAGTTCACAGTTCACAGTTCACAGTTCACAGTTCACAGTCCACAGTTCACTATTCACAGCTCACAGTTCTCAGTTCACAGATCACAGTTCACAGTCTTCATTTCACAGTTCACAGTTCACAGTTCACAGTTCACAGTTCACAGTTCACAGTTCCCCGTTCACAGTATTCATTTCACATTTCACAGTTCGCAATTCACAGTTGACAGTTCACAGTCCACAGTTCACTATTCACAGTTCACAGTTCACAGTTCTCAGTTCACAGATCACAGTTCACAGTCCACAGTTCACTATTCACAGCTCACAGTTCTCAGTTCACAGATCACAGTTCACAGTCTTCATTTCACACTTCACAGTTCGCAGTTCACAGTTCACAGATCACAGTTCACAGTTCACAGTTCAAACTTCACAGTTCACAGATCACAGTTCACAGTTCACAGTTCACAGTTCACAGTTCCCAGTTCGCAGGTCACAGTTCACATTTCACAATTCACTGTCTTCATTTCATACTTCACAGTTCGCAGTTCACAGTTCACAGGTCACAGTTCACAGCCCACTCTTCACAGTTCACAGTTCTCAGTTCACAGATCACAATTCACAGACTTCATTTCACAATTCAGTTTTCACAGTTCACAGTTCGCAGTTCACAGTTCACAGATCACAGTTCACAGTCTTCATTTCAAACTTCAGTCTTCACAGGGCTCAGTTCACAGTTCACAGATCACAGTTCACAGTCTTCATTTCACAGTTCACAGATCACAGTTCACAGATCACAGACCACAGTTCACAGTTCACAGTTCACAGTTCTCAGTTCACAGATCACAGTTCACAGTCTTCATTTCACAGTTCACAGTTCACAGTTCACAGATCACAGACCACAGTTCACTGTTCACAGATCACAGTTCACAGTACACAGTCTTCATTTCATACTTCACAGTTCGCAGTTCACAGTTCACAGTTCACAGGTCACAGTTCACAGTCCACTGCTCACAGTTCACAGTTCTCAGTTCACAGATCACAGTTCACAGACTTCATTTCACAATTCAGTTTTCACAGTTGACAGTTCACAGTTCACAGTTCTCAGTTCACAGATCACAGTTCACAGTCTTCATTTCACAGTTCACAGTTCACAGTTCACAGATCACAGACCACAGTTCACTGTTCACAGATCACAGTTCACAGTTCACAGTTCACATTTCACAGTCTTCATTTCACACTTCAGTCATCACAGTGCACAGTTCACAGTCCACAGATCACAGTTCACAGTTCTCAGTTCACAGATCACAGTTCACAGCCTTCATTTCACACTTCACAGTTAGCAGTTCACAGTTCAAAGATCACAGTTCACAGTTCACAGTTCACAGTTCACTATTCACAGCTCACAGTTCACAGTTCGCAGTTCGCAGGTCACAGTTCACATTTCACAGTTCACTGTCTTCATTTCAAACTTCACAGTTCGCAGTTCACAGTTCAGAGGTCACAGTTCACAGCCCACTGTTCACAGTTCACAGTTCTCAGTTCACAGATCACAATTCACAGACTTCATTTCACAATTCAGTTTTCACAGTTCACAGTTCACAGATCACAGTTCACAGTCTTCATTTCACACTTCAGTCTTCACAGGGCACAGTTCACAGTTCACAGATCACAGTTCACAGTTCTCAGTTCACAGATCACAGTTCACAGTCTTCATTTCACAGTTCACAGTTCACAGTTCACAGATCACAGACCACAGTTCACTGTTCACAGATCACAGTTCACAGTACACAGTCTTCATTTCATACTTCACAGTTCGCAGTTCACAGTTCACAGTTCACAGGTCACAATTCACAGTCCACTGCTCACAGTTCACAGTTCTCAGTTCACAGATCACAGTTCACAGTTCTCAGTTCTCAGATCACAGTTCACAGCCTTCATTTCACACTTCACAGTTAGCAGTTCACAGTTCAAAGATCACAGTTCACAGTTCACAGTTCACAGTTCACAGTTCACAGTCCACAGTTCACTATTCACAGCTCACAGTTCTCAGTTCACAGATCACAGTTCACAGTCTCCATTTCACACTTCACAGTTCGCAGTTTACAGTTCACAGTTCACAGTCCACAGTTCACAGTTCACAGTATTCATTTCACACTTCACAGTTCGCAGTTCACAGTTGACAGTTCACAGTCCACAGTTCACTATTCACAGTTCACAGTTCTCAGTTCACAGATCACAGTGCACAGTCTTCATTTCACACTTAACAGTTCGCAGTTCACAGTTCACAGATCACAGTTCACAGTTCACAGTTCACAGTTCACAGTCCACAGATCACAGTTCACAGTCTTCATTTCACAATTCACAGTTCGCAGTTCACAGTTCACAGTTCACAGTTCACAGTTCACAGTTCACAGTTCACAGTTCACAGATCACTGTTCACAGTTTACAGTTCTCAGTTTACAGTTCTCAGTTCACAGTTGACAGTTCACAGTTGACAGTTCACAGATCACAGTTCACAGTTCACAGTTCACAGTTCACAGTTCACAGTTTACAGTTCTCAGTTCACAGTTCACAGTTCACAGTTCACAGTCCACAGTTCACAGTTCACAGTTCTCAGTTCACAGATCACAGTTCACAGTTGTCATTTCACAGTTCACAGTTCACAGTTCCCCGTTCACAGTATTCATTTCACATTTCACAGTTCGCAGTTCACAGTTGACAGTCCACAGTTCACAGTTCACAGTTTACAGTTCTCAGTTCACAGTTCACAGTTCACAGTTCACAGTCCACAGTTCACAGTTCACAGTTCTCAGTTCACAGATCACAGTTCACAGTCTTCATTTCACAGTTCACAGTTCACAGTTCACAGTTCACAGTTCACAGTTCACAGTTCCCCGTTCACAGTATTCATTTCACATTTCACAGTTCGCAATTCACAGTTGACAGTTCACAGTCCACAGTTCACTATTCACAGTTCACAGTTCTCAGTTCACAGATCACAGTTCACAGTCCACAGTTCACTATTCACAGCTCACAGTTCTCAGTTCACAGATCACAGTTCACAGTCTTCATTTCACACTTCACAGTTCGCAGTTCACAGTTCACAGATCACAGTTCACAGTCTTCATTTCACACTTCACAGTTCGCAGTTCACAGATCACAGACCACAGTTCACTGTTCACAGATCACAGTTCACAGTACACAGTCTTCATTTCATACTTCACAGTTGGCAGTTCACAGTTCACAGGTCACAGTTCACAGTCCACTGTTCACAGTTCACAGTTCTCAGTTCACAGATCACAGTTCACAGACTTCATTTCACAATTCAGTTTTCACAGTTCACAGTTCACAGTTCTCAGTTCACAGATCACAGTTCACAGTCTTCATTTCACAGTTCACAGTTCACAGTTCACAGTTCACAGATCACAGAACACAGTTCACTGTTCACAGATCACAGTTCACAGTTCACAGTTCACATTTCACAGTCTTCATTTCACACTTCAGTCTTCACAGTGCACAGTTCACAGTCCACAGATCACAGTTCACAGTTCTCAGTTCACAGATCACAGTTCACAGTCTTCATTTCACACTTCACAGTTCGCAGTTCACAGTTCAAAGATCACAGTTCACAGTTCACAGTTCACAGTTCACAGTTCCCAGTTCGCAGGTCACAGTTCACATTTCACAGTTCACTGTCTTCATTTCAAACTTCACAGTTCGCAGTTCACAGTTCAGAGGTCACAGTTCACAGCCCACTCTTCACAGTTCACAGTTCTCAGTTCACAGATCACAATTCACAGACTTCATTTCACAATTCAGTTTTCACAGTTCACAGTTCACAGATCACAGTTCACAGTCTTCATTTCACACTTCAGTCTTCACAGGGCACAGTTCACAGTTCACAGATCACAGTTCACAGTCTTCATTTCACAGTTCACAGATCACAGTTCACAGATCACAGACCACAGTTCACAGTTCACAGTTCACAGTTCACAGTTCTCAGTTCACAGATCACAGTTCACAGTCTTCATTTCACAGTTCACAGTTCACAGTTCACAGATCACAGACCACAGTTCACTGTTCACAGATCACAGTTCACAGTACACAGTCTTCATTTCATACTTCACAGTTCGCAGTTCACAGATCACAGACCACAGTTCACTGTTCACATATCACAGTTCACAGTTCACAGTTCACATTTCACAGTCTTCATTTCACACTTCAGTCATCACAGTGCACAGTTCACAGTCCACAGATCACAGTTCACAGTTCTCAGTTCACAGATCACAGTTCACAGCCTTCATTTCACACTTCACAGTTAGCAGTTCACAGTTCAAAGATCACAGTTCACAGTTCACAGTTCACAGTTCACAGTCCACAGTTCACTATTCACAGCTCACAGTTTTCAGTTCACAGATCACAGTTCACAGTCTTCATTTCTCACTTCACAGTTCGCAGTTCACAGTTCACAGTTCACAGTCCACAGTTCACAGTTCACAGTTCACAGTTCTCAGTTCACAGATCACAGTTCACAGTCTTCATTTCACAGTTCATAGTTCACAGTTCACAGTTCCCCGTTCACAGTATTCATTTCACACTTCACAGTTCGCAGTTCACAGTTGACAGTTCACAGTCAACAGTTCACTATTCACAGTTCACAGTTCTCAGTTCACAGATCACAGTTCACAGTCTTCATTTCACACTTAACAGTTCGCAGTTCACAGTTCACAGATCACAGTTCACAGTTCACAGTTCACAGTTCACAGTCCACAGATCACAGTTCACAGTCTTCATTTCACAATTCACAGTTCGCAGTTCACAGTTCACAGTTCACAGTTCACAGTTCACAGTTCACAGTTCACAGATCACTGTTCACAGTTTACAGTTCTCAGTTTACAGTTCTCAGTTCACAGTTGACAGTTCAAAGTTGACAGTTCACAGATCACAGTTCACAGTTCACAGTTCACAGTTCACAGTTCACAGTTCACAGTTTACAGTTCTCAGTTCACAGTTCACAGTTCACAGTTCACAGTCCACAGTTCACAGTTCACAGTTCTCAGTTCACAGATCACAGTTCACAGTTGTCATTTCACAGTTCACAGTTCACAGTATTCATTTCACATTTCACAGTTCGCAGTTCACAGTTGACAGTCCACAGTTCACAGTTCACAGTTCACAGTTTACAGTTCTCAGTTCACAGTTCACAGTTCACAGTTCACAGTCCACAGTTCACAGTTCACAGTTCCCCGTTCACAGTATTCATTTCACATTTCACAGTTCGCAATTCACAGTTGACAGTTCACAGTCCACAGTTCACTATTCACAGTTCACAGTTCTCAGTTCACAGATCACAGTTCACAGTCCACAGTTCACTATTCACAGCTCACAGTTCTCAGTTCACAGATCACAGTTCACAGTCTTCATTTCACACTTCACAGTTCGCAGTTCACAGTTCACAGATCACAGTTCACAGTCTTCATTTCACACTTCACAGTTCGCAGTTCACAGATCACAGACCACAGTTCACTGTTCACAGATCACAGTTCACAGTACACAGTCTTCATTTCATACTTCACAGTTGGCAGTTCACAGTTCACAGGTCACATCCCACAGTTCACTGTTCACAGATCACAGTTCACAGTTCACAGTTCACAGTCCACAGATCACATTTCACAGTCTTCATTTCACACTTCAGTCTTCACAGTGCACAGTTCACAGTCCACAGATCACAGTTCACAGTTCTCAGTTCACAGATCACAGTTCACAGTCTTCATTTCACACTTCACAGTTCGCAGTTCACAGTTCAAAGATCACAGTTCACAGTTCACAGTTCACAGTTCACAGTCCACAGTTCACTATTCACAGCTCACACTTCACAGTTCACAGATCACAGTATTCATTTCACACTTCACAGTTCGCAGTTCACAGTTGACAGTTCACAGTCCATAGTTCACTATTCACAGTTCACAGTTCTCAGTTCACAGATCACAGTGCACAGTCTTCATTTCACACTTAACAGTTCGCAGTTCACATTTCACAGATCACAGTTCACAGTTCACAGTTCACTGTTCACGGTTTACAGTTCTCAGTTTACAGTTCTCAGTTCACAGTTGACAGTTGACAGTTCACAGTTCACACTTCACAGTTCACAGTTCACAGTCCACAGTTCACTGTTCACAATTCACAGATCACAGTTCACAGTTCACAGTCATCATTTCACACTTCACACTTCACAGTGCACAGTGCACAGTTCACAGTCCACAGTTAACAGTCCACAGTTCACTGTTCACAAATCACAGTTCACAGTTCACAGTCTTCATTTCACACTTCACTCTTCACAGTGCACAGTTCACAGTCCACAGTTCACAGTCCACAGTTAACAGTCCACAGTTCTATGTTCACAAATCACAGTTCACAGTTCACAGTCTTCATTTCACACTTCACTCTTCACAGTTCACAGTTCACTGTTCACAGTTTACAGTTCTCAGTTTACAGTTCTCAGTTCACAGTTGACAGTTGACAGTTGACAGTTGACAGTTCACACTTCACAGTTCACAGTTCACAGTTCGCAGTTCACAGTTCACAGTCTTCATTTCACAATTCACAGTTCGCAGTTCACAGTTCACAGATCACAGATCACAGATCACAGATCACAGATCGCAGTTCACAGTTCACAGTTCACAGTTCACAGTTCACAGTTTACAGTTCTCAGTTCACAGTTCACAGTTCACAGTTCACGGTTCACAGTTCACAGTTCACAGTTCACAGTCCACAGTTCACAGTTCACAGTTCTCAGTTCACAGATCACAGTTCACAGTCTTCATTTCACTGTTCACAGTTCACAGTTCCCCGTTCACAGTATTCATTTCACACTTCACAGTTCACAGTTCACAGTTGACAGTTCACAGTCCACAGTTCACTATTCACAGTTCACAGTTCTCAGTTCACAGTCTTCATTTCACACTTAACAGTTCGCAGTTCACAGTTCACAGATCACAGTTCACAGTTCACAGTTCAGAGTTCACAGTTCACAGTTCACAGTTCACAGTCCACAGATCACAGTTCACAGTTCACAGTTCACTGTTCACAATTCACAGATCACAGTTCACAGTTCACAGTCATCATTTCACACTTCACACTTCACAGTGCACAGTGCACAGTTCACAGTCCACAGTTAACAGTCCACAGTTCACTGTTCACAAATCACAGTTCACAGTTCACAGTCTTCATTTCACACTTCACTCTTCACAGTGCACAGTTCACAGTCCACAGTTCACAGTCCACAGTTAACAGTCCACAGTTCACTGTTCACAAATCACAGTTCACAGTTCACAGTCTTCATTTCACACTTCACTCTTCACAGTTCACAGTTCACTGTTCACAGTTTACAGTTCTCAGTTTACAGTTCTCAGTTGACAGTTGACAGTTGACAGTTGACAGTTGACAGTTGACAGTTCACAGTTCACACTTCACAGTTCACAGTTCACAGTCCACAGTTCACTGTTCACAGATCAGAGTTCACAGTTCACAGTTCGCAGTTCACAGTTCACAGTCTTCATTTCACAATTCACAGTTCGCAGTTCACAGTTCACAGATCACAGATCACAGATCACAGATCACAGATCGCAGTTCACAGTTCACAGTTCACAGTTCACAGTTCACAGTTTACAGTTCTCAGTTCACAGTTCACAGTTCACAGTTCACAGTTCACAGTTCACAGTTCACAGTTCACAGTCCACAGTTCACAGTTCACAGTTCTCAGTTCACAGATCACAGTTCACAGTCTTCATTTCACTGTTCACAATTCACAGTTCCCCGTTCACAGTATTCATTTCACACTTCACAGTTCACAGTTCACAGTTGACAGTTCACAGTCCACAGTTCACTATTCACAGTTCACAGTTCTCAGTTCACAGATCACAGTTCACAGTTCACAGTTCACAGTTCACAGTTCACAGTTCACAGTTCACAGTCCACAGATCACAGTTCACAGTTCACAGTTCACTGTTCACAATTCACAGATCACAGTTCACAGTTCACAGTCATCATTTCACACTTCACACTTCACAGTGCACAGTGCACAGTTCACAGTCCACAGTTAACAGTCCACAGTTCACTGTTCACAAATCACAGTTCACAGTTCACAGTCTTCATTTCACACTTCACTCTTCACAGTGCACAGTTCACAGTCCACAGTTCACAGTCCACAGTTAACAGTCCACAGTTCACTGTTCACAAATCACAGTTCACAGTTCACAGTCTTCATTTCACACTTCACTCTTCACAGTTCACAGTTCACTGTTCACAGTTTACAGTTCTCAGTTTACAGTTCTCAGTTCACAGTTGACAGTTGACAGTTGACAGTTGACAGTTGACAGTTCACACTTCACAGTTCACAGTTCACAGTCCACAGTTCACTGTTCACAGATCAGAGTTCACAGTTCACAGTTCGCAGTTCACAGTTCACAGTCTTCATTTCACAATTCACAGTTCGCAGTTCACAGTTCACAGATCACAGATCACAGATCACAGATCACAGATCGCAGTTCACAGTTCACAGTTCACAGTTCACAGTTCACAGTTTACAGTTCTCAGTTCACAGTTCACAGTTCACAGTTCACAGTTCACAGTTCACAGTTCACAGTTCACAGTCCACAGTTCACAGTTCACAGTTCTCAGTTCACAGATCACAGTTCACAGTCTTCATTTCACTGTTCACAGTTCACAGTTCCCCGTTCACAGTATTCATTTCACACTTCACAGTTCACAGTTCACAGTTGACAGTTCACAGTCCACAGTTCACTATTCACAGTTCACAGTTCTCAGTTCACAGATCACAGTTCACAGTCTTCATTTCACACTTAACAGTTCGCAGTTCACAGTTCACAGATCACAGTTCACAGTTCACAGTTCACAGTTCACAGTTCACAGTCCACAGATCACAGTTCACAGTTCACAGTTCACGGTTCACAGTTTACAGTTCTCAGTTCACAGTTCACATTTCGCAGTTCACAGTTGACAGTCCACAGTTCACAGTTCACAGTTCACAGTTTACAGTTCACAGTTCACAGTTCACAGTTCACAGTCCACAGTTCACAGTTCACAGTTCTCAGTTCACAGATCACAGTTCACAGTCTTCATTTCGCAGTTCACAGTTCACAGTTCACAGTTCACAGTTCACAGTTCACAGTTCCCCGTTCACAGTATTCATTTCACATTTCACAGTTCGCAGTTCACAGTTGACAGTTCACAGTCTTCATTTCACACTTCACTCTTCACAGTGCACAGTTCACAGTCCACAGTTCACAGTCCACAGTTAACAGTCCACAGTTCACTGTTCACAAATCACAGTTCACAGTTCACAGTCTTCATTTCACACTTCACTCTTCACAGTTCACAGTTCACTGTTCACAGTTTACAGTTCTCAGTTTACAGTTCTCAGTTGACAGTTGACAGTTGACAGTTGACAGTTGACAGTTGACAGTTGACAGTTCACACTTCACAGTTCACAGTTCACAGTCCACAGTTCACTGTTCACAGATCAGAGTTCACAGTTCACAGTTCACAGTTCACAGTTCACAGTTCACAGTTCACAGTTCACAGTCTTCATTTCACAATTCACAGTTCGCAGTTCACAGTTCACAGATCACAGATCACAGTTCACAGATCGCAGTTCACAGATCGCAGTTCACAGTTCACAGTTCACAGTTCACAGTTCACAGTTTACAGTTCTCAGTTCTCAGTTCACAGTTCACAGTTCACAGTTCACAGTTCACAGTTCACAGTTCACAGTTCACTGTTCACTGTTCACAGTTCTCAGTTCACAGATCACAGTTCACAGTCTTCATTTCACAGTTCACAGTTCACAGTTCACAGTTCCCCGTTCACAGTATTCATTTCACACTTCACAGTTCGCAGTTCACAGTTGACAGTTCACAGCCCACAGTTCACTATTCACAGTTCACAGTTCTCAGTTCACAGATCACAGTTCACAGTCTTCATTTCACACTTAACAGTTCGCAGTTCACAGTTCACAGATCACAGTTCACAGTTCACAGTTCACAGTCCACAGATCACAGTTCACAGTCTTCATTTCACACTTCACAGTTCGCAGTTCACAGTTCACAGTTCACAGTTCACAGTTCACAGTTCACAGATCACTGTTCACAGTTTACAGTTCTCAGTTTACAGTTCTCAGTTCACAGTTGACAGTTCACAGTTCACAGATCACAGTTCACAGTTTACAGTTCACAGTTCACAGTTCACAGTTCACAGTTCACAGTTTACAGTTCTCAGTTCACAGTTCACAGTTCACAGTTCACAGTCCACAGTTCACAGTTCACAGATCTCAGTTCACAGATCACAGTTCACAGTTTTCATTACACAGTTCACAGTTCACAGTTCCCCGTTCACAGTATTCATTTCACATTTCACATTTCGCAGTTCACAGTTGACAGTCCACAGTTCACAGTTCACAGTTGACAGTTCACAGTTCACAGATCACAGTTCACAGTTTACAGTTCACAGTTCACAGTTCACAGTTCACAGTTTACAGTTCTCAGTTCACAGTTCACAGTTCACAGTTCACAGTTCACAGTTCACAGTCCACAGTTCACAGTTCACAGTTCTCAGTTCACAGATCACAGTTCACAGTTTTCATTTCACAGTTCACAGTTCACAGTTCCCCGTTCACAGTATTCATTTCACAATCCAGTTTTCACAGTTCACAGTTCACAGTTCTCAGTTCACAGATCACAGTTCACAGTTCACAGTTTACAGTTCTCAGTTCACAGTTCACAGTTCACAGTTCACAGTCCACAGTTCACAGTTCACAGTTCTCAGTTCACAGATCACAGTTCACAGTTTTCATTTCACACTTCACAGTTCGCAGTTCACAGTTCACAGTTCACAGTTCACAGTTCACAGTTCACAGTCCACAGTTCACAGTTCACAGTTCTCAGTTCACAGATCACAGTTCACAGTCTTCATTTCACACTTAACAGTTCGCAGTTCACAGATCACTGTTCACAGTTTACAGTTCTCAGTTTACAGTTCTCAGTTCACAGTTGACAGTTCACAGTTCACAGATCACAGTTCACAGTTTACAGTTCACAGTTCACATTTCACATTTCGCAGTTCACAGTTGACAGTCCACAGTTCACAGTTCACAGTTGACAGTTCACAGTTCACAGATCACAGTTCACAGTTCACAGATCACAGTTCACAGTCTTCATTTCACAGTTCACAGATCACAGTTCACAGATCACAGACCACAGTTCACAGTTCACAGTTCACAGTTCTCAGTTCACAGATCACAGTTCACAGTCTTCATTTCACAGTTCACAGTTCACAGTTCACAGATCACAGACCACAGTTCACTGTTCACAGATCACAGTTCACAGTACACAGTCTTCATTTCATACTTCACAGTTCGCAGTTCACAGTTCACAGTTCACAGGTCACAGTTCACAGTCCACTGCTCACAGTTCACAGTTCTCAGTTCACAGATCACAGTTCACAGACTTCATTTCACAATTCAGTTTTCACAGTTCACAGTTCTCAGTTCACAGATCACAGTTCACAGTCTTCATTTCACAGTTCACAGTTCACAGTTCACAGATCACAGACCACAGTTCACTGTTCACAGATCACAGTTCACAGTTCACAGTTCACATTTCACAGTCTTCATTTCACACTTCAGTCATCACAGTGCACAGTTCACAGTCCACAGATCACAGTTCACAGTTCTCAGTTCACAGATCACAGTTCACAGCCTTCATTTCACACTTCACAGTTAGCAGTTCACAGTTCAAAGATCACAGTTCACAGTTCACAGTTCACAGTTCACAGTCCACAGTTCACTATTCACAGCTCACAGTTCTCAGTTCACAGATCACAGTTCACAGTCTTCATTTCACACTTCACAGTTCGCAGTTTACAGTTCACAGTCCACAGTCCACAGTTCACAGTTCACAGTTCACAGTTCTCAGTTCACAGATCACAGTTCACAGTCTTCATTTCACACTTAACAGTTCGCAGTTCACAGTTCACAGATCACAGTTCACAGTTCACAGTTCACAGTTCACAGTTCGCAGTTTACAGTTCACAGTTCACAGTCCACAGTTCACAGTTCACAGTTCACAGTTCACAGTCCACAGTTCACTATTCACAGACCACAGTTCACTGTTCACAGATCACAGTTCACAGTTCACAGTTCACATTTCACAGTCTTCATTTCACACTTCAGTCATCACAGTGCACAGTTCACATTCCACAGATCACAGTTCACAGTTCTCAGTTCACAGATCACAGTTCACAGTCTTCATTTCACACTTCACAGTTCGCAGTTCACAGTTCAAAGATCACAGTTCACAGTTCACAGTTCACAGTTCACAGTTCACAGTTCACAGTTCACTATTCACAGCTCACAGTTCTCAGTTCACAGATCACAGTTCACAGTCTTCATTTCACACTTCACAGTTCGCAGTTCACAGTTCACAGATCACAGTTCACAGTTCACAGTTCAAACTTCACAGTTCACAGATCACAGTTCACAGTTCACAGTTCACAGTTCCCAGTTCGCAGGTCACAGTTCACATTTCACAATTCACTGTCTTCATTTCATACTTCACAGTTCGCAGTTCACAGGTCACAGTTCACAGCCCACTCTTCACAGTTCACAGTTCTCAGTTCACAGATCACAATTCACAGACTTCATTTCACAATTCAGTTTTCACAGTTCACAGTTCACAGTTCACAGTTCACAGTTCACAGTTCACAGATCACAGTTCACAGTCTTCATTTCACACTTCAGTCTTCACAGGGCACAGTTCACAGTTCACAGATCACAGTTCACAGTCTTCATTTCACAGTTCACAGATCACAGTTCACAGATCACAGACCACAGTTCACAGTTCACAGTTCACAGTTCTCAGTTCACAGATCACAGTTCACAGTCTTCATTTCACAGTTCACAGTTCACAGTTCACAGATCACAGACCACAGTTCACTGTTCACAGATCACAGTTCACAGTACACAGTCTTCATTTCATACTTCACAGTTCGCAGTTCACAGTTCACAGTTCACAGGTCACAGTTCACAGTCCACTGCTCACAGTTCACAGTTCTCAGTTCAAAGATCACAGTTCACAGACTTCATTTCACAATTCAGTTTTCACAGTTCACAGTTCACAGTTCTCAGTTCACAGATCACAGTTCACAGCCTTCATTTCACACTTCACAGTTAGCAGTTCACAGTTCAAAGATCACAGTTCACAGTTCACAGTTCACAGTTCACAGTCCACAGTTCACTATTCACAGCTCACAGTTCTCAGTTCACAGATCACAGTTCACAGTCTTCATTTCACACTTCACAGTTCGCAGTTCACAGTTCACAGATCACAGTACACAGTTCACAGTTCACAGTTCACACTTCACAGTTCACAGATCCCAGTTCACAGTTCACAGTTCACAGTTCCCAGTTCGCAGGTCACAGTTCACATTTCACAGTTCACTGTCTTCATTTCAAACTTCACAGTTCGCAGTTCACAGTTCAGAGGTCACAGTTCACAGTTCTCAGTTCACAGATCACAATTCACAGACTTCATTTCACAATTCAGTTTTCACAGTTCACAGTTCACAGATCACAGTTCACAGTCTTCATTTCACACTTCAGTCTTCACAGGGCACAGTTCACAGTTCACAGATCACAGTTCACAGTCTTCATTTCACAGTTCACAGATCACAGTTCACAGATCACAGACCACAGTTCACAGTTCACAGTTCACAGTTCTCAGTTCACAGATCACAGTTCACAGTCTTCATTTCACAGTTCACAGTTCACAGTTCACAGTTCACAGATCACAGACCACAGTTCACTGTTCACAGATCACAGTTCTCAGTACACAGTCTTCATTTCATACTTCACAGTTCGCAGTTCACAGTTCACAGTTCACAGTTCACAGGTCACAGTCCACTGCTCACAGTTCACAGTTCTCAGTTCACAGATCACAGTTCACAGACTTCATTTCACAATTCAGTTTTCACAGTTCACAGTTCTCAGTTCACAGATCACAGTTCACAGTCTTCATTTCACAGTTCACAGTTCACAGTTCACAGATCACAGACCACAGTTCACTGTTCACAGATCACAGTTCACAGTTCACAGTTCACATTTCACAGTCTTCATTTCACACTTCAGTCATCACAGTGCACAGTTCACAGTCCACAGATCACAGTTCACAGTTCTCAGTTCACAGATCACAGTTCACAGCCTTCATTTCACACTTCACAGTTAGCAGTTCACAGTTCAAAGATCACAGTTCACAGTTCACAGTTCACAGTTCACAGTCCACAGTTCACTATTCACAGCTCACAGTTCTCAGTTCACAGATCACAGTTCACAGTCTTCATTTCACACTTCACAGTTCGCAGTTTACAGTTCACAGTTCACAGTCCACAGTTCACTATTCACAGCTCACAGTTCTCAGTTCACAGATCACAGTTCACAGTCTTCATTTCACACTTCACAGTTCGCAGTTCACAGTTGCCAGTTCACAGTCCACAGTTCACTATTCACAGTTCACAGTTCTCAGTTCACAGATCACAGTTCACAGTCTTCATTTCACACTTAACAGTTCGCAGTTCACAGTTCACAGATCACAGTTCACAGTTCACAGTTCACAGTTCACAGTTCACAGTCCACAGATCACAGTTCACAGTCTTCATTTCACAATTCACAGTTCGCAGTTCACAGTTCACAGTTCACAGTTCACAGTTCACAGTTCACAGTTCACAGATCACTGTTCACAGTTTACAGTTCTCAGTTTACAGTTCTCAGTTCACAGTTGACAGTTCACAGTTGACAGTTCACAGATCACAGTTCACAGTTCACAGTTCACAGTTCACAGTTCACAGTTCACAGTTCACAGTTTACAGTTCTCAGTTCACAGTTCACAGTTCACAGTTCTCAGTTCACAGATCACAGTTCACAGTCTTCATTTCACAGTTCACAGTTCACAGTTCACAGATCACAGACCACAGTTCACTGTTCACAGATCACAGTTCACAGTACACAGTCTTCATTTCATACTTCACAGTTCGCAGTTCACAGTTCACAGTTCACAGGTCACAGTTCACAGTCCACTGCTCACAGTTCACAGTTCTCAGTTCAAAGATCACAGTTCACAGACTTCATTTCACAATTCAGTTTTCACAGTTCACAGTTCACAGTTCTCAGTTCACAGATCACAGTTCACAGCCTTCATTTCACACTTCACAGTTAGCAGTTCACAGTTCAAAGATCACAGTTCACAGTTCACAGTTCACAGTTCACAGTCCACAGTTCACTATTCACAGCTCACAGTTCTCAGTTCACAGATCACAGTTCACAGTCTTCATTTCACACTTCACAGTTCGCAGTTCACAGTTCACAGATCACAGTACACAGTTCACAGTTCACAGTTCACACTTCACAGTTCACAGATCCCAGTTCACAGTTCACAGTTCACAGTTCCCAGTTCGCAGGTCACAGTTCACATTTCACAGTTCACTGTCTTCATTTCAAACTTCACAGTTCGCAGTTCACAGTTCAGAGGTCACAGTTCACAGTTCTCAGTTCACAGATCACAATTCACAGACTTCATTTCACAATTCAGTTTTCACAGTTCACAGTTCACAGATCACAGTTCACAGTCTTCATTTCACACTTCAGTCTTCACAGGGCACAGTTCACAGTTCACAGTCCACAGTTCACTATTCACAGCTCACAGTTCTCAGTTCACAGATCACAGTTCACAGTCTTCATTTCACACTTCACAGTTCGCAGTTTACAGTTCACAGTTCACTGTCCACAGTTCACTATTCACAGCTCACAGTTCTCAGTTCACAGATCACAGTTCACAGTCTTCATTTCACACTTCACAGTTCGCAGTTCACAGTTGACAGTTCACAGTCCACAGTTCACTATTCACAGTTCACAGTTCTCAGTTCACAGATCACAGTTCACAGTCTTCATTTCACACTTAACAGTTCGCAGTTCACAGTTCACAGATCACAGTTCACAGTTCACAGTTCACAGTTCACAGTTCACAGTCCACAGATCACAGTTCACAGTCTTCATTTCACAATTCACAGTTCGCAGTTCACAGTTCACAGTTCACAGTTTACAGTTCTCAGTTTACAGTTCTCAGTTCACAGTTGACAGTTCACAGTTGACAGTTCACAGATCACAGTTCACAGTTCACAGATCACAGTTCACAGTTCACAGTTCACAGTTCACAGTTCACAGTTCACAGTTCACAGTTTACAGTTCTCAGTTCACAGTTCACAGTTCACAGTTCACAGTCCACAGTTCACAGTTCACAGTTCTCAGTTCACAGATCACAGTTCACAGTTGTCATTTCACAGTTCACAGTTCACAGTTCACAGTTCACAGTTCACAGTTCACAGTTCCCCATTCACAGTATTCATTTCACATTTCACAGTTCGCAATTCACAGTTGACAGTTCACAGTCCACAGTTCACTATTCACAGTTCACAGTTCTCAGTTCACAGATCACAGTTCACAGTCCACAGTTCACTATTCACAGCTCACAGTTCTCAGTTCACAGATCACAGTTCACAGTCTTCATTTCACACTTCACAGTTCGCAGTTCACAGTTCACACATCACAGTTCACAGTCTTCATTTCACACTTCACAGTTCGCAGTTCACAGATCACAGACCACAGTTCACTGTTCACAGATCACAGTTCACAGTACACAGTCTTCATTTCATACTTCACAGTTCGCAGTTCACAGTTCAAAGATCACAGTTCACAGTTCACAGTTCACAGTTCACAGTTCACAGTTCACAGTTCACAGTTCACAGTCCACAGTTCACTATTCACAGCTCACAGTTCTCAGTTCACAGATCACAGTTCACAGTCTTCATTTCACACTTCACAGTTCGCAGTTCACAGTTCACAGATCACAGTTCACAGTTCACAGTTCACAGTTCTCAGTTCACAGATCACAGTTCACAGACTTCATTTCACAATTCAGTTTTCACAGTTCACAGTTCTCAGTTCACAGATCACAGTTCACAGTCTTCATTTCACAGTTCACAGTTCACAGTTCACAGATCACAGACCACAGTTCACTGTTCACAGATCACAGTTCACAGTTCACAGTTCACATTTCACAGTCTTCATTTCACACTTCAGTCATCACAGTGCACAGTTCACAGTCCACAGATCACAGTTCACAGTTCTCAGTTCACAGATCACAGTTCACAGCCTTCATTTCACACTTCACAGTTAGCAGTTCACAGTTCAAAGATCACAGTTCACAGTTCACAGTTCACAGTTCACAGTCCACAGTTCACTATTCACAGCTCACAGTTCTCAGTTCACAGATCACAGTTCACAGTCTTCATTTCACACTTCACAGTTCGCAGTTTACAGTTCACAGTTCACAGTTCACAGTTCACAGATCACAGACCACAGTTCACTGTTCACAGATCACAGTTCACAGTACACAGTCTTCATTTCATACTTCACAGTTCGCAGTTCACAGTTCACAGTTCACAGGTCACAGTTCACAGTCCACTGCTCACAGTTCACAGTTCTCAGTTCAAAGATCACAGTTCACAGACTTCATTTCACAATTCAGTTTTCACAGTTCACAGTTCACAGTTCTCAGTTCACAGATCACAGTTCACAGCCTTCATTTCACACTTCACAGTTAGCAGTTCACAGTTCAAAGATCACAGTTCACAGTTCACAGTTCACAGTTCACAGTCCACAGTTCACTATTCACAGCTCACAGTTCTCAGTTCACAGATCACAGTTCACAGTCTTCATTTCACACTTCACAGTTCGCAGTTCACAGTTCACAGATCACAGTACACAGTTCACAGTTCACAGTTCACACTTCACAGTTCACAGATCCCAGTTCACAGTTCACAGTTCACAGTTCCCAGTTCGCAGGTCACAGTTCACATTTCACAGTTCACTGTCTTCATTTCAAACTTCACAGTTCGCAGTTCACAGTTCAGAGGTCACAGTTCACAGTTCTCAGTTCACAGATCACAATTCACAGACTTCATTTCACAATTCAGTTTTCACAGTTCACAGTTCACAGATCACAGTTCACAGTCTTCATTTCACACTTCAGTCTTCACAGGGCACAGTTCACAGTTCACAGATCACAGTTCACAGTCTTCATTTCACAGTTCACAGATCACAGTTCACAGATCACAGACCACAGTTCACAGTTCACAGTTCACAGTTCTCAGTTCACAGATCACAGTTCACAGTCTTCATTTCACAGTTCACAGTTCACAGTTCACAGTTCACAGATCACAGACCACAGTTCACTGTTCACAGATCACAGTTCTCAGTACACAGTCTTCATTTCATACTTCACAGTTCGCAGTTCACAGTTCACAGTTCACAGTTCACAGGTCACAGTTCACAGTCCACTGCTCACAGTTCACAGTTCTCAGTTCACAGATCACAGTTCACAGACTTCATTTCACAATTCAGTTTTCACAGTTCACAGTTCTCAGTTCACAGATCACAGTTCACAGTCTTCATTTCACAGTTCACAGTTCACAGTTCACAGATCACAGACCACAGTTCACTGTTCACAGATCACAGTTCACAGTTCACAGTTCACATTTCACAGTCTTCATTTCACACTTCAGTCATCACAGTGCACAGTTCACAGTCCACAGATCACAGTTCACAGTTCTCAGTTCACAGATCACAGTTCACAGCCTTCATTTCACACTTCACAGTTAGCAGTTCACAGTTCAAAGATCACAGTTCACAGTTCACAGTTCACAGTTCACAGTCCACAGTTCACTATTCACAGCTCACAGTTCTCAGTTCACAGATCACAGTTCACAGTCTTCATTTCACACTTCACAGTTCGCAGTTTACAGTTCACAGTTCACAGTCCACAGTTCACTATTCACAGCTCACAGTTCTCAGTTCACAGATCACAGTTCACAGTCTTCATTTCACACTTCACAGTTCGCAGTTCACAGTTGACAGTTCACAGTCCACAGTTCACTATTCACAGTTCACAGTTCTCAGTTCACAGATCACAGTTCACAGTCTTCATTTCACACTTAACAGTTCGCAGTTCACAGTTCACAGATCACAGTTCACAGTTCACAGTTCACAGTTCACAGTTCACAGTTCACAGTTCACAGTCCACAGATCACAGTTCACAGTCTTCATTTCACAATTCACAGTTCGCAGTTCACAGTTCACAGTTCACAGTTCACAGTTCACAGTTCACAGTTCACAGATCACTGTTCACAGTTTACAGTTCTCAGTTTACAGTTCTCAGTTCACAGTTGACAGTTCACAGTTGACAGTTCACAGATCACAGTTCACAGTTCACAGTTCACAGTTCACAGTTCACAGTTCACAGTTCACAGTTCACAGTTCACAGTTTACAGTTCTCAGTTCACAGTTCTCAGTTCACAGATCACAGTTCACAGTCTTCATTTCACACTTAACAGTTCGCAGTTCACAGTTCACAGATCACAGTTCACAGTTCACAGTTCACAGTTCACAGTTCACAGTCCACAGATCACAGTTCACAGTCTTCATTTCACAATTCACAGTTCGCAGTTCACAGTTCACAGTTCACAGTTCACAGTTCACAGTTCACAGTTCACAGTTCACAGTTCACAGATCACTGTTCACAGTTTACAGTTCTCAGTTTACAGTTCTCAGTTCACAGTTGACAGTTCACAGTTGACAGTTCACAGATCACAGTTCACAGTTCACAGTTCACAGTTCACAGTTCACAGTTCACAGTTCACAGTTCACAGTTTACAGTTCTCAGTTCACAGTTCACAGTTCACAGTTCTCAGTTCACAGATCACAGTTCACAGTCTTCATTTCACAGTTCACAGTTCACAGTTCACAGATCACAGACCACAGTTCACTGTTCACAGATCACAGTTCACAGTACACAGTCTTCATTTCATACTTCACAGTTCGCAGTTCACAGTTCACAGTTCACAGTTCACAGTTCACAGTTCACAGTTCACAGATCACTGTTCACAGTTTACAGTTCTCAGTTTACAGTTCTCAGTTCACAGTTGACAGTTCACAGTTGACAGTTCACAGATCACAGTTCACAGTTCACAGTTCACAGTTCACAGTTCACAGTTCACAGTTCACAGTTCACAGTTTACAGTTCTCAGTTCACAGTTCACAGTTCACAGTTCTCAGTTCACAGATCACAGTTCACAGTCTTCATTTCACAGTTCACAGTTCACAGTTCACAGATCACAGACCACAGTTCACTGTTCACAGATCACAGTTCACAGTACACAGTCTTCATTTCATACTTCACAGTTCGCAGTTCACAGTTCACAGTTCACAGGTCACAGTTCACAGTCCACTGCTCACAGTTCACAGTTCTCAGTTCAAAGATCACAGTTCACAGACTTCATTTCACAATTCAGTTTTCACAGTTCACAGTTCACAGTTCTCAGTTCACAGATCACAGTTCACAGCCTTCATTTCACACTTCACAGTTAGCAGTTCACAGTTCAAAGATCACAGTTCACAGTTCACAGTTCACAGTTCACAGTCCACAGTTCACTATTCACAGCTCACAGTTCTCAGTTCACAGATCACAGTTCACAGTCTTCATTTCACACTTCACAGTTCGCAGTTCACAGTTCACAGATCACAGTACACAGTTCACAGTTCACAGTTCACACTTCACAGTTCACAGATCCCAGTTCACAGTTCACAGTCCACAGTTCACTATTCACAGTTCACAGTTCTCAGTTCACAGATCACAGTTCACAGTCTTCATTTCACACTTAACAGTTCGCAGTTCACAGTTCACAGATCACAGTTCACAGTTCACAGTTCACAGTTCACAGTTCTCAGTTCACAGATCACAGTTCACAGTCTTCATTTCACAATTCACAGTTCGCAGTTCACAGTTCACAGTTCACAGTTCACAGTTCACAGTTCACAGTTCACAGTTCACAGATCACTGTTCACAGTTTACAGTTCTCAGTTTACAGTTCTCAGTTCACAGTTGACAGTTCACAGTTGACAGTTCACAGATCACAGTTCACAGTTCACAGTTCACAGTTCACAGTTCACAGTTCACAGTTCACAGTTTACAGTTCTCAGTTCACAGTTCACAGTTCACAGTTCTCAGTTCACAGATCACAGTTCACAGTCTTCATTTCACAGTTCACAGTTCACAGTTCACAGATCACAGACCACAGTTCACTGTTCACAGATCACAGTTCACAGTACACAGTCTTCATTTCATACTTCACAGTTCGCAGTTCACAGTTCACAGTTCACAGGTCACAGTTCACAGTCCACTGCTCACAGTTCACAGTTCTCAGTTCAAAGATCACAGTTCACAGACTTCATTTCACAATTCAGTTTTCACAGTTCACAGTTCACAGTTCTCAGTTCACAGATCACAGTTCACAGCCTTCATTTCACACTTCACAGTTAGCAGTTCACAGTTCAAAGATCACAGTTCACAGTTCACAGTTCACAGTTCACAGTCCACAGTTCACTATTCACAGCTCACAGTTCTCAGTTCACAGATCACAGTTCACAGTCTTCATTTCACACTTCACAGTTCGCAGTTCACAGTTCACAGATCACAGTACACAGTTCACAGTTCACAGTTCACACTTCACAGTTCACAGATCCCAGTTCACAGTTCACAGTTCACAGTTCCCAGTTCGCAGGTCACAGTTCACATTTCACAGTTCACTGTCTTCATTTCAAACTTCACAGTTCGCAGTTCACAGTTCAGAGGTCACAGTTCACAGTTCTCAGTTCACAGATCACAATTCACAGACTTCATTTCACAATTCAGTTTTCACAGTTCACAGTTCACAGATCACAGTTCACAGTCTTCATTTCACACTTCAGTCTTCACAGGGCACAGTTCACAGTTCACAGATCACAGTTCACAGTCTTCATTTCACAGTTCACAGATCACAGTTCACAGATCACAGACCACAGTTCACAGTTCACAGTTCACAGTTCTCAGTTCACAGATCACAGTTCACAGTCTTCATTTCACAGTTCACAGTTCACAGCTCACAGTTCACAGATCACAGACCACAGTTCACTGTTCACAGATCACAGTTCTCAGTACACAGTCTTCATTTCATACTTCACAGTTCGCAGTTCACAGTTCACAGTTCACAGTTCACAGGTCACAGTTCACAGTCCACTGCTCACAGTTCACAGTTCTCAGTTCACAGATCACAGTTCACAGACTTCATTTCACAATTCAGTTTTCACAGTTCACAGTTCTCAGTTCACAGATCACAGTTCACAGTCTTCATTTCACAGTTCACAGTTCACAGTTCACAGATCACAGACCACAGTTCACTGTTCACAGATCACAGTTCACAGTTCACAGTTCACATTTCACAGTCTTCATTTCACACTTCAGTCATCACAGTGCACAGTTCACAGTCCACAGATCACAGTTCACAGTTCTCAGTTCACAGATCACAGTTCACAGCCTTCATTTCACACTTCACAGTTAGCAGTTCACAGTTCAAAGATCACAGTTCACAGTTCACAGTTCACAGTTCACAGTCCACAGTTCACTATTCACAGCTCACAGTTCTCAGTTCACAGATCACAGTTCACAGTCTTCATTTCACACTTCACAGTTCGCAGTTTACAGTTCACAGTTCACAGTCCACAGTTCACTATTCACAGCTCACAGTTCTCAGTTCACAGATCACAGTTCACAGTCTTCATTTCACACTTCACAGTTCGCAGTTCACAGTTGACAGTTCACAGTCCACAGTTCACTATTCACAGTTCACAGTTCTCAGTTCACAGATCACAGTTCACAGTCTTCATTTCACACTTAACAGTTCGCAGTTCACAGTTCACAGATCACAGTTCACAGTTCACAGTTCACAGTTCACAGTTCACAGTCCACAGATCACAGTTCACAGTCTTCATTTCACAATTCACAGTTCGCAGTTCACAGTTCACAGTTCACAGTTCACAGTTCACAGTTCACAGTTCACAGTTCACAGATCACTGTTCACAGTTTACAGTTCTCAGTTTACAGTTCTCAGTTCACAGTTGACAGTTCACAGTTGACAGTTCACAGATCACAGTTCACAGTTCACAGTTCACAGTTCACAGTTCACAGTTCACAGTTCACAGTTTACAGTTCTCAGTTCACAGTTCACAGTTCACAGTTCACAGTCCACAGTTCACAGTTCACAGTTCTCAGTTCACAGATCACAGTTCACAGTTGTCATTTCACAGTTCACAGTTCACAGTTCACAGTTCACAGTTCACAGTTCCCCGTTCACAGTATTCATTTCACATTTCACAGTTCGCAATTCACAGTTGACAGTTCACAGTCCACAGTTCACTATTCACAGTTCACAGTTCTCAGTTCACAGATCACAGTTCACAGTCTTCATTTCACACTTCACAGTTCGCAGTTCACAGTTGACAGTTCACAGTCCACAGTTCACTATTCACAGTTCACAGTTCTCAGTTCACAGATCACAGTTCACAGTCTTCATTTCACACTTAACAGTTCGCAGTTCACAGTTCACAGATCACAGTTCACAGTTCACAGTTCACAGTTCACAGTTCACAGTCCACAGATCACAGTTCACAGTCTTCATTTCACAATTCACAGTTCGCAGTTCACAGTTCACAGTTCACAGTTCACAGTTCACAGTTCACAGTTCACAGTTCACAGTTCACAGATCACTGTTCACAGTTTACAGTTCTCAGTTTACAGTTCTCAGTTCACAGTTGACAGTTCACAGTTGACAGTTCACAGATCACAGTTCACAGTTCACAGTTCACAGTTCACAGTTCACAGTTCACAGTTCACAGTTTACAGTTCTCAGTTCACAGTTCACAGTTCACAGTTCACAGTCCACAGTTCACAGTTCACAGTTCTCAGTTCACAGATCACAGTTCACAGTTGTCATTTCACAGTTCACAGTTCACAGTTCACAGTTCACAGTTCACAGTTCCCCGTTCACAGTATTCATTTCACATTTCACAGTTCGCAATTCACAGTTGACAGTTCACAGTCCACAGTTCACTATTCACAGTTCACAGTTCTCAGTTCACAGATCACAGTTCACAGTCCACAGTTCACTATTCACAGCTCACAGTTCTCAGTTCACAGATCACAGTTCACAGTCTTCATTTCACACTTCACAGTTCGCAGTTCACAGTTCACACATCACAGTTCACAGTCTTCATTTCACACTTCACAGTTCGCAGTTCACAGATCACAGACCACAGTTCACTGTTCACAGATCACAGTTCACAGTACACAGTCTTCATTTCATACTTCACAGTTCGCAGTTCACAGTTCAAAGATCACAGTTCACAGTTCACAGTTCACAGTTCACAGTTCACAGTTCACAGTCCACAGTTCACTATTCACAGCTCACAGTTCTCAGTTCACAGATCACAGTTCACAGTCTTCATTTCACACTTCACAGTTCGCAGTTCACAGTTCACAGATCACAGTTCACAGTTCGCAGTTCAAACTTCACAGTTCACAGATCACAGTTCACAGTTCACAGTTCACAGTTCCCAGTTCGCAGGTCACAGTTCACATTTCACAATTCACTGTCTTCATTTCGTACTTCACAGTTCGCAGTTCACAGGTCACAGATCACAGTTCACAGTCCACTCTTCACAGTTCACAGTTCTCAGTTCACAGATCACAATTCACAGACTTCATTTCACAATTCAGTTTTCACAGTTCACAGTTCACAGTTCACAGTTCACAGATCACAGTTCACAGTCTTCATTTCACACTGCAGTCTTCACAGTGCACAGGTTACAGTCCACAGATCACAGTTTACAGTTCTCAGTTCACAGATCACAGTTCACAGTCTTCATTTCACACTTCACAGTTCGCAGTTCACAGTTCACAGATCACAGTTCACAGATTACAGTCCACAGTTGACAGTTGACAGTTCACAGTACACACTTCACAGTTCACAGTCCACAGTTCACTGTTCACAATTCACAGTTCACAGTTCAGAGTCCACAGTTCACTGTTCACAATTCACAGTTCACAGTTCAGAGTCCACAGTTCACTATTCACAGCTCACAGTTCTCAGTGCACAGATCACAGTTCACAGTATTCATTTCACACTTCACAGTTCGCAGTTCACAGTTCACAGATCACAGTTCACAGTTCACACTACACAGTTCACAGATCACAGTTCACAGTTCACAGATCACAGACCACAGTTCACTGTTCACAGATCACAGTTCACAGTACACAGTCTTCATTTCATACTTCACAGTTCGCAGTTCACAGTTCACAGTTCACAGGTCACAGTTCACAGTCCACTGCTCACAGTTGAGAGTTCTCAGTTCACAGATCACAGTTCACAGACTTCATTTCACAATTCAGTTTTCACAGTTCACAGTTCACAGTTCTCAGTTCACAGATCACAGTTCACAGTCTTCATTTCACAGTTCACAATTCACAGTTCACAGTCCACTGCTCACAGTTTAGAGTTCTCAGTTCACAGATCACAGTTCACAGACTTCATTTCACAATTCAGTTTTCACAGTTCACAGTTCACAGTTCTCAGTTCAAAGATCACAGTTCACAGTCTTCATTTCACAGTTCACAATTCACAGTTCACAGATCACAGACCACAGTTCACTGTTCACAGATCACAGTTCACAGTTCACAGTTCACAGTTCACATTTCACAGTCTTCATTTCACACTTCAGTCATCACAGTGCACAGTTCACATTCCACATATCACAGTTCACAGTTCTCAGTTCACAGATCACAGTTCACAGTCTTCATTTCACACTTCACAGTTCGCAGTTCACAGTTCAAAGATCACAGTTCACAGTTCACTGTTCACAGTTCACAGTTCACAGTTCACAGTCCACAGTTCACAGTCCACAGTTCACTATTCACAGCTCACAGTTCTCAGTTCACAGATCACAGTTCACAGTCTTCATTTCACACTTCACAGTTCGCAGTTCACAGTTCACAGATCACAGTTCACAGTTCACAGTTCAAACTTCACAGTTCACAGATCACAGTTCACAGTTCACAGTTCACAGTTCCCAGTTCGCAGGTCACAGTTCACATTTCACAATTCACTGTCTTCATTTCATACTTCACAGTTCGCAGTTCACAGTTCACAGGTCACAGTTCACAGCCCACTCTTCACAGTTCACAGTTCTCAGTTCACAGATCACAATTCACAGTCTTCATTTCACAATTCAGTTTTCACAGTTCACAGTTCACAGTTCACAGTTCACAGATCACAGTTCACAGTCTTCATTTCACACTTCAGTCTTCACAGGGCACAGTTCACAGTTCACAGATCACAGTTCACAGTCTTCATTTCACAGTTCACAGATCACAGTTCACAGATCACAGACCACAGTTCACAGTTCACAGTTCACAGTTCTCAGTTCACAGATCACAGTTCACAGTCTTCATTTCACAGTTCACAGTTCACAGTTCACAGATCACAGACCACAGTTCACTGTTCACAGATCACAGTTCACAGTTCACAGTTCACATTTCACAGTCTTCATTTCACACTTCAGTCATCACAGTGCACAGTTCACAGTCCACAGATCACAGTTCACAGTTCTCAGTTCACAGATCACAGTTCACAGCCTTCATTTCACACTTCACAGTTAGCAGTTCACAGTTCAAAGATCACAGTTCACAGTTCACAGTTCACAGTTCACAGTTCACAGTTCACAGATCACAGTTCACAGTTCACTATTCACAGCTCACAGTCTTCATTTCACACTTCAGTCATCACAGTGCACAGTTCACAGTCCACAGATCACAGTTCACAGTTCTCAGTTCACAGATCACAGTTCACAGCCTTCATTTCACACTTCACAGTTCGCAGTTCACAGTTCACAGATCACAGTTCACACTTCACAGTTCACAGATCCCAGTTCACAGTTCACAGTTCACAGTTCCCAGTTCGCAGGTCACAGTTCACATTTCACAGTTCACTGTCTTCATTTCAAACTTCACAGTTCGCAGTTCACAGTTCAGAGGTCACAGTTCACAGCCCACTCTTCACAGTTCACAGTTCTCAGTTCACAGATCACAATTCACGGACTTCATTTCACAATTCAGTTTTCACAGTTCACAGTTCACAGATCACAGTTCACAGTCTTCATTTCACACTTCAGTCTTCACAGGGCACAGTTCACAGTTCACAGATCACAGTTCACAGTCTTCATTTCACAGTTCACAGATCACAGTTCACAGATCACAGACCACAGTTCACAGTTCACAGTTCACATTTCTCAGTTCACAGATCACAGTTCACAGTCTTCATTTCACAGTTCACAGTTCACAGTTCACAGATCACAGACCACAGTTCACTGTTCACAGATCACAGTTCACAGTACACAGTCTTCATTTCATACTTCACAGTTCGCAGTTCACAGTTCACAGTTCACAGGTCACAGTTCACAGTCCACTGCTCACAGTTCACAGTTCTCAGTTCACAGATCACAGTTCACAGACTTCATTTCACAATTCAGTTTTCACAGTTCACAGTTCACAGTTCTCAGTTCACAGTTCACAGTTCACAGTCCACAGTTCACTATTCACAGCTCACAGTTCTCAGTTCTCAGTTCACAGATCACAGTTCACAGTCTTCATTTCACAGTTCACAGTTCACAGTTCACAGATCACAGACCACAGTTCACTGTTCACAGATCACAGTTCACAGTTCACAGTTCACATTTCACAGTCTTCATTTCACACTTCAGTCATCACAGTGCACAGTTCACAGTCCACAGATCACAGTTCACAGTTCTCAGTTCACAGATCACAGTTCACAGCCTTCATTTCACACTTCACAGTTAGCAGTTCACAGTTCAAAGATCACAGTTCACAGTTCACAGTTCACAGTTCACAGTTCACAGTTCACAGATCACAGTTCACAGATCACAGTTCACAGTTCTCAGTTCACAGATCACAGTTCACAGCCTTCATTTCACACTTCACAGTTCGCAGTTCACAGTTCACAGATCACAGTTCACAGATCACAGTTCACACTTCACAGTTCACAGATCCCAGTTCACAGTTCACAGTTCACAGTTCACAGTTCCCAGTTCGCAGGTCACAGTTCACATTTCACAGTTCACTGTCTTCATTTCAAACTTCACAGTTCGCAGTTCACAGTTCAGAGGTCACAGTTCACAGCCCACTCTTCACAGTTCACAGTTCTCAGTTCACAGATCACAATTCACGGACTTCATTTCACAATTCAGTTTTCACAGTTCACAGTTCACAGATCACAGTTCACAGTCTTCATTTCACACTTCAGTCTTCACAGGGCACAGTTCACAGTTCACAGATCACAGTTCACAGTCTTCATTTCACAGTTCACAGATCACAGTTCACAGATCACAGACCACAGTTCACAGTTCACAGTTCACAGTTCTCAGTTCACAGATCACAATTCACAGTCTTCATTTCACAGTTCACAGTTCACAGTTCACAGATCACAGTTCACAGTACACAGTCTTCATTTCATACTTCACAGTTCGCAGTTCACAGTTCACAGTTCACAGGTCACAGTTCACAGTCCACTGCTCACAGTTCACAGTTCTCAGTTCACAGATCACAGTTCACAGACTTCATTTCACAATTCAGTTTTCACAGTTCACAGTTCACAGTTCTCAGTTCACAGATCACAGTTCACAGTCTTCATTTTACAGTTCACAGTTCACAGTTCACAGATCACAGGCCACAGTTCACTGTTCACAGATCACAGTTCACAGTTCACAGTTCACATTTCACAGTCTTCATTTCACACTTCAGTCATCACAGTGCACAGTTCACAGTCCACAGATCACAGTTCACAGTTCTCAGTTCACAGATCACAGTTCACAGCCTTCATTTCACACTTCACAGTTAGCAGTTCACAGTTCAAAGATCACAGTTCACAGTTCACAGTTCACAGTTCACAGTCCACAGTTCACTATTCACAGCTCACAGTTCTCAGTTCACAGATCACAGTTCACAGTCTTCATTTCACACTTCACAGTTCGCAGTTTACAGTTCACAGTTCACAGTCCACAGTTCACAGTTCACAGTTCTCAGTTCACAGATCACAGTTCACAGTCTTCATTTCACAGTTCACAGTTCACAGTTCACAGTTCCCCGTTCACAGTATTCATTTCACACTTCACAGTTCGCAGTTCACAGTCCACAGTTCACAGTTCACAGTTCTCAGTTCACAGATCACAGTTCACAGTCTTCATTTCACAGTTCACAGTTCACAGTTCACAGTTCCCCGTTCACAGTATTCATTTCACACTTCACAGTTCGCAGTTCACAGTTGACAGTTCACAGTCCACAGTTCACTATTCACAGTTCACAGTTCTCAGTTCTCAGTTCACAGATCACAGTTCACAGTCTTCATTTCACACTTAACAGTTCGCAGTTCGCAGTTCACAGATCACAGTTCTCAGTTCACAGTTCACAGTTCACAGTCCACAGATCACAGTTCACAGTCTTCATTTCACAATTCACAGTTCGCAGTTCACAGTTCACAGTTCCCCGTTCACAGTATTCATTTCACACTTCACAGTTCGCAGTTCACAGTTGACAGTTCACAGTCCACAGTTCACTATTCACAGTTCACAGTTCTCAGTTCTCAGTTCACAGATCACAGTTCACAGTCTTCATTTCACACTTAACAGTTCGCAGTTCGCAGTTCACAGATCACAGTTCTCAGTTCACAGTTCACAGTTCACAGTCCACAGATCACAGTTCACAGTCTTCATTTCACAATTCACAGTTCGCAGTTCACAGTTCACAGTTCACAGTCTTCATTTCACACTTAACAGTTCGCAGTTCACAGTTCACAGATCACAGTTCACAGTTCACAGTTCACAGTTCACAGTTCACAGTTCACAGTTCACAGTCCACAGATCACAGTTCACAGTTCACAGTTCACTGTTCACAATTCACAGATCACAGTTCACAGTTCACAGTCATCATTTCACACTTCACACTTCACAGTGCACAGTGCACAGTTCACAGTCCACAGTTAACAGTCCACAGTTCACTGTTCACAAATCACAGTTCACAGTTCACAGTCTTCATTTCACACTTCACTCTTCACAGTGCACAGTTCACAGTCCACAGTTCACAGTCCACAGTTAACAGTCCACAGTTCACTGTTCACAAATCACAGTTCACAGTTCACAGTCTTCATTTCACACTTCACTCTTCACAGTTCACAGTTCACTGTTCACAGTTTACAGTTCTCAGTTTACAGTTCTCAGTTGACAGTTGACAGTTGACAGTTGACAGTTGACAGTTGACAGTTCACACTTCACAGTTCACAGTTCACAGTCCACAGTTCACTGTTCACAGATCAGAGTTCACAGTTCACAGTTCGCAGTTCACAGTTCACAGTCTTCATTTCACAATTCACAGTTCGCAGTTCACAGTTCACAGATCACAGATCACAGATCACAGATCACAGATCGCAGTTCACAGTTCACAGTTCACAGTTCACAGTTCACAGTTTACAGTTCTCAGTTCACAGTTCACAGTCTTCATTTCATACTTCACAGTTGGCAGTTCACAGTTCACAGGTCACATCCCACAGTTCACTGTTCACAGATCACAGTTCACAGTTCACAGTTCACAGTCCACAGATCACATTTCACAGTCTTCATTTCACACTTCAGTCTTCACAGTGCACAGTTCACAGTCCACAGATCACAGTTCACAGTTCTCAGTTCACAGATCACAGTTCACAGTCTTCATTTCACACTTCACAGTTCGCAGTTCACAGTTCAAAGATCACAGTTCACAGTTCACAGTTCACAGTTCACAGTCCACAGTTCACTATTCACAGCTCACACTTCACAGTTCACAGATCACAGTATTCATTTCACACTTCACAGTTCGCAGTTCACAGTTGACAGTTCACAGTCCACAGTTCACTATTCACAGTTCACAGTTCTCAGTTCACAGATCACAGTGCACAGTCTTCATTTCACACTTAACAGTTCGCAGTTCACATTTCACAGATCACAGTTCACAGTTCACAGTTCACAGTCCACAGATCACAGTTCACAGTCTTCATTTCACACTTCACATTTCGCAGTTCACAGTTCACAGATCACAGTTCACAGTTTACAGTTCACAGTTCACAGTTCACTGTTCACGGTTTACAGTTCTCAGTTTACAGTTCTCAGTTCACAGTTGACAGTTGACAGTTCACAGTTCACACTTCACAGTTCACAGTTCACAGTCCACAGTTCACTGTTCACAATTCACAGATCACAGTTCACAGTTCACAGTCATCATTTCACACTTCACACTTCACAGTGCACAGTGCACAGTTCACAGTCCACAGTTAACAGTCCACAGTTCACTGTTCACAAATCACAGTTCACAGTTCACAGTCTTCATTTCACACTTCACTCTTCACAGTGCACAGTTCACAGTCCACAGTTCACAGTCCACAGTTAACAGTCCACAGTTCACTGTTCACAAATCACAGTTCACAGTTCACAGTCTTCATTTCACACTTCACTCTTCACAGTTCACAGTTCACTGTTCACAGTTTACAGTTCTCAGTTTACAGTTCTCAGTTCACAGTTGACAGTTGACAGTTGACAGTTGACAGTTCACACTTCACAGTTCACAGTTCACAGTCCACAGTTCACTGTTCACAGATCAGAGTTCACAGTTCACAGTTCGCAGTTCACAGTTCACAGTCTTCATTTCACAATTCACAGTTCGCAGTTCACAGTTCACAGATCACAGATCACAGATCGCAGTTCACAGTTCACAGTTCACAGTTCACAGTTCACAGTTTACAGTTCTCAGTTCACAGTTCACAGTTCACAGTTCACGGTTCACAGTTCACAGTTCACAGTTCACAGTCCACAGTTCACAGTTCACAGTTCTCAGTTCACAGATCACAGTTCACAGTCTTCATTTCACTGTTCACAGTTCACAGTTCCCCGTTCACAGTATTCATTTCACACTTCACAGTTCACAGTTCACAGTTGACAGTTCACAGTCCACAGTTCACTATTCACAGTTCACAGTTCTCAGTTCACAGATCACAGTTCACAGTCTTCATTTCACACTTAACAGTTCGCAGTTCACAGTTCACAGATCACAGTTCACAGTTCACAGTTCACAGTTCACAGTTCACAGTTCACAGTTCACAGTCCACAGATCACAGTTCACAGTTCACAGTTCACTGTTCACAATTCACAGATCACAGTTCACAGTTCACAGTCATCATTTCACACTTCACACTTCACAGTGCACAGTGCACAGTTCACAGTCCACAGTTAACAGTCCACAGTTCACTGTTCACAAATCACAGTTCACAGTTCACAGTCTTCATTTCACACTTCACTCTTCACAGTGCACAGTTCACAGTCCACAGTTCACAGTCCACAGTTAACAGTCCACAGTTCACTGTTCACAAATCACAGTTCACAGTTCACAGTCTTCATTTCACACTTCACTCTTCACAGTTCACAGTTCACTGTTCACAGTTTACAGTTCTCAGTTTACAGTTCTCAGTTGACAGTTGACAGTTGACAGTTGACAGTTGACAGTTCACACTTCACAGTTCACAGTTCACAGTCCACAGTTCACTGTTCACAGATCAGAGTTCACAGTTCACAGTTCGCAGTTCACAGTTCACAGTCTTCATTTCACAATTCACAGTTCGCAGTTCACAGTTCACAGATCACAGATCACAGATCACAGATCACAGATCGCAGTTCACAGTTCACAGTTCACAGTTCACAGTTCACAGTTTACAGTTCTCAGTTCACAGTTCACAGTTCACAGTTCACAGTTCACAGTTCACAGTTCACAGTCCACAGTTCACAGTTCACAGTTCTCAGTTCACAGATCACAGTTCACAGTCTTCATTTCACTGTTCACAGTTCACAGTTCCCCGTTCACAGTATTCATTTCACACTTCACAGTTCACAGTTCACAGTTGACAGTTCACAGTCCACAGTTCACTATTCACAGTTCACAGTTCTCAGTTCACAGATCACAGTTCACAGTCTTCATTTCACACTTAACAGTTCGCAGTTCACAGTTCACAGATCACAGTTCACAGTTCACAGTTCACAGTTCACAGTTCACAGTCCACAGATCACAGTTCACAGTTCACAGTTCACGGTTCACAGTTTACAGTTCTCAGTTCACAGTTCACATTTCGCAGTTCACAGTTGACAGTCCACAGTTCACAGTTCACAGTTCACAGTTTACAGTTCACAGTTCACAGTTCACAGTTCACAGTCCACAGTTCACAGTTCACAGTTCTCAGTTCACAGATCACAGTTCACAGTCTTCATTTCACAGTTCACAGTTCACAGTTCACAGTTCACAGTTCACAGTTCCCCGTTCACAGTATTCATTTCACATTTCACAGTTCGCAGTTCACAGTTGACAGTTCACAGTCTTCATTTCACACTTCACTCTTCACAGTGCACAGTTCACAGTCCACAGTTCACAGTCCACAGTTAACAGTCCACAGTTCACTGTTCACAAATCACAGTTCACAGTTCACAGTCTTCATTTCACACTTCACTCTTCACAGTTCACAGTTCACTGTTCACAGTTTACAGTTCTCAGTTTACAGTTCTCAGTTGACAGTTGACAGTTGACAGTTGACAGTTGACAGTTGACAGTTCACACTTCACAGTTCACAGTTCACAGTCCACAGTTCACTGTTCACAGGTCAGAGTTCACAGTTCACAGTTCACAGTTCACAGTTCACAGTTCACAGTTCACAGTCTTCATTTCACAATTCACAGTTCGCAGTTCACAGTTCACAGATCACAGATCACAGTTCACAGATCGCAGTTCACAGATCGCAGTTCACAGTTCACAGTTCACAGTTTACAGTTCTCAGTTCTCAGTTCACAGTTCACAGTTCACAGTTCACAGTTCACAGTTCACAGTTCACAGTTCACTGTTCACTGTTCACAGTTCTCAGTTCACAGATCACAGTTCACAGTCTTCATTTCACAGTTCACAGTTCACAGTTCACAGTTCCCCGTTCACAGTATTCATTTCACACTTCACAGTTCGCAGTTCACAGTTGACAGTTCACAGCCCACAGTTCACTATTCACAGTTCACAGTTCTCAGTTCACAGATCACAGTTCACAGTCTTCATTTCACACTTAACAGTTCGCAGTTCACAGTTCACAGATCACAGTTCACAGTTCACAGTTCACAGTTCACAGTCCACAGATCACAGTTCACAGTCTTCGTTTCACACTTCACAGTTCGCAGTTCACAGTTCACAGTTCACAGTTCACAGTTCACAGTTCACAGATCACTGTTCACAGTTTACAGTTCTCAGTTTACAGTTCTCAGTTCACAGTTGACAGTTCACAGTTCACAGATCACAGTTCACAGTTTACAGTTCACAGTTCACAGTTCACAGTTCACAGTTCACAGTTCACAGTTTACAGTTCTCAGTTCACAGTTCACAGTTCACAGTTCACAGTCCACAGTTCACAGTTCACAGTTCTCAGTTCACAGATCACAGTTCACAGTTTTCATTTCACAGTTCACAGTTCACAGTTCCCCGTTCACAGTATTCATTTCACATTTCACATTTCGCAGTTCACAGTTGACAGTCCACAGTTCACAGTTCACAGTTGACAGTTCACAGTTCACAGATCACAGTTCACAGTTTACAGTTCACAGTTCACAGTTCACAGTTCACAGTTTACAGTTCTCAGTTCACAGTTCACAGTTCACAGTTCACAGTTCACAGTCCACAGTTCACAGTTCACAGTTCTCAGTTCACAGATCACAGTTCACAGTTTTCATTTCACAGTTCACAGTTCACAGTTCCCCGTTCACAGTATTCATTTCACAATCCAGTTTTCACAGTTCACAGTTCACAGTTCTCAGTTCACAGATCACAGTTCACAGTTCACAGTTTACAGTTCTCAGTTCACAGTTCACAGTTCACAGTTCACAGTCCACAGTTCACAGTTCACAGTTCTCAGTTCACAGATCACAGTTCACAGTTTTCATTTCACACTTCACAGTTCGCAGTTCACAGTTCACAGTTCACAGTTCACAGTTCACAGTTCACAGTCCACAGTTCACAGTTCACAGTTCTCAGTTCACAGATCACAGTTCACAGTCTTCATTTCACACTTAACAGTTCGCAGTTCACAGATCACTGTTCACAGTTTACAGTTCTCAGTTTACAGTTCTCAGTTCACAGTCTTCATTTCACAGTTCACAGTTCACAGTTCACAGATCACAGACCACAGTTCACTGTTCACAGATCACAGTTCACAGTTCACAGTTCACATTTCACAGTCTTCATTTCACACTTCAGTCATCACAGTGCACAGTTCACAGTCCACAGATCACAGTTCACAGTTCTCAGTTCACAGATCACAGTTCACAGCCTTCATTTCACACTTCACAGTTAGCAGTTCACAGTTCAAAGATCACAGTTCACAGTTCACAGTTCACAGTTCACAGTCCACAGTTCACTATTCACAGCTCACAGTTCTCAGTTCACAGATCACAGTTCACAGTCTTCATTTCACACTTCACAGTTCGCAGTTTACAGTTCACAGTTCACAGTTCACAGTTCACAGATCACAGACCACAGTTCACTGTTCACAGATCACAGTTCACAGTACACAGTCTTCATTTCATACTTCACAGTTCGCAGTTCACAGTTCACAGTTCACAGGTCACAGTTCACAGTCCACTGCTCACAGTTTACAGTTCTCAGTTCAAAGATCACAGTTCACAGACTTCATTTCACAATTCAGTTTTCACAGTTCACAGTTCACAGTTCTCAGTTCACAGATCACAGTTCACAGCCTTCATTTCACACTTCACAGTTAGCAGTTCACAGTTCAAAGATCACAGTTCACAGTTCACAGTTCACAGTTCACAGTCCACAGTTCACTATTCACAGCTCACAGTTCTCAGTTCACAGATCACAGTTCACAGTCTTCATTTCACACTTCACAGTTCGCAGTTCACAGTTCACAGATCACAGTACACAGTTCACAGTTCACAGTTCACACTTCACAGTTCACAGATCCCAGTTCACAGTTCACAGTTCACAGTTCCCAGTTCGCAGGTCACAGTTCACATTTCACAGTTCACTGTCTTCATTTCAAACTTCACAGTTCGCAGTTCACAGTTCAGAGGTCACAGTTCACAGTTCTCAGTTCACAGATCACAATTCACAGACTTCATTTCACAATTCAGTTTTCACAGTTCACAGTTCACAGATCACAGTTCACAGTCTTCATTTCACACTTCAGTCTTCACAGGGCACAGTTCACAGTTCACAGATCACAGTTCACAGTCTTCATTTCACAGTTCACAGATCACAGTTCACAGATCACAGACCACAGTTCACAGTTCACAGTTCACAGTTCTCAGTTCACAGATCACAGTTCACAGTCTTCATTTCACAGTTCACAGTTCACAGTTCACAGTTCACAGATCACAGACCACAGTTCACTGTTCACAGATCACAGTTCTCAGTACACAGTCTTCATTTCATACTTCACAGTTCGCAGTTCACAGTTCACAGTTCACAGTTCACAGGTCACAGTTCACAGTCCACTGCTCACAGTTCACAGTTCTCAGTTCACAGATCACAGTTCACAGACTTCATTTCACAATTCAGTTTTCACAGTTCACAGTTCTCAGTTCACAGATCACAGTTCACAGTCTTCATTTCACAGTTCACAGTTCACAGTTCACAGATCACAGACCACAGTTCACTGTTCACAGATCACAGTTCACAGTTCACAGTTCACATTTCACAGTCTTCATTTCACACTTCAGTCATCACAGTGCACAGTTCACAGTCCACAGATCACAGTTCACAGTTCTCAGTTCACAGATCACAGTTCACAGCCTTCATTTCACACTTCACAGTTAGCAGTTCACAGTTCAAAGATCACAGTTCACAGTTCACAGTTCACAGTTCACAGTCCACAGTTCACTATTCACAGCTCACAGTTCTCAGTTCACAGATCACAGTTCACAGTCTTCATTTCACACTTCACAGTTCGCAGTTTACAGTTCACAGTTCACAGTCCACAGTTCACTATTCACAGCTCACAGTTCTCAGTTCACAGATCACAGTTCACAGTCTTCATTTCACACTTCACAGTTCGCAGTTCACAGTTGACAGTTCACAGTCCACAGTTCACTATTCACAGTTCACAGTTCTCAGTTCACAGATCACAGTTCACAGTCTTCATTTCACACTTAACAGTTCGCAGTTCACAGTTCACAGATCACAGTTCACAGTTCACAGTTCACAGTTCACAGTTCACAGTCCACAGATCACAGTTCACAGTCTTCATTTCACAATTCACAGTTCGCAGTTCACAGTTCACAGTTCACAGTTCACAGTTCACAGTTCACAGTTCACAGATCACTGTTCACAGTTTACAGTTCTCAGTTTACAGTTCTCAGTTCACAGTTGACAGTTCACAGTTGACAGTTCACAGATCACAGTTCACAGTTCACAGTTCACAGTTCACAGTTCACAGTTCACAGTTCACAGTTTACAGTTCTCAGTTCACAGTTCACAGTTCACAGTTCTCAGTTCACAGATCACAGTTCACAGTCTTCATTTCACAGTTCACAGTTCACAGTTCACAGATCACAGACCACAGTTCACTGTTCACAGATCACAGTTCACAGTACACAGTCTTCATTTCATACTTCACAGTTCGCAGTTCACAGTTCACAGTTCACAGGTCACAGTTCACAGTCCACTGCTCACAGTTCACAGTTCTCAGTTCAATGATCACAGTTCACAGACTTCATTTCACAATTCAGTTTTCACAGTTCACAGTTCACAGTTCTCAGTTCACAGATCACAGTTCACAGCCTTCATTTCACACTTCACAGTTAGCAGTTCACAGTTCAAAGATCACAGTTCACAGTTCACAGTTCACAGTTCACAGTCCACAGTTCACTATTCACAGCTCACAGTTCTCAGTTCACAGATCACAGTTCACAGTCTTCATTTCACACTTCACAGTTCGCAGTTCACAGTTCACAGATCACAGTACACAGTTCACAGTTCACAGTTCACACTTCACAGTTCACAGATCCCAGTTCACAGTTCACAGTCCACAGTTCACTATTCACAGTTCACAGTTCTCAGTTCACAGATCACAGTTCACAGTCTTCATTTCACACTTAACAGTTCGCAGTTCACAGTTCACAGATCACAGTTCACAGTTCACAGTTCACAGTTCACAGTTCACAGTTCACAGTCCACAGATCACAGTTCACAGTCTTCATTTCACAATTCACAGTTTGCAGTTCACAGTTCACAGTTCACAGTTCACAGTTCACAGTTCACAGTTCACAGTTCACAGATCACTGTTCACAGTTTACAGTTCTCAGTTTACAGTTCTCAGTTCACAGTTGACAGTTCACAGTTGACAGTTCACAGATCACAGTTCACAGTTCACAGTTCACAGTTCACAGTTCACAGTTCACAGTTCACAGTTTACAGTTCTCAGTTCACAGTTCACAGTTCACAGTTCTCAGTTCACAGATCACAGTTCACAGTCTTCATTTCACAGTTCACAGTTCACAGTTCACAGATCACAGACCACAGTTCACTGTTCACAGATCACAGTTCACAGTACACAGTCTTCATTTCATACTTCACAGTTCGCAGTTCACAGTTCACAGTTCACAGGTCACAGTTCACAGTCCACTGCTCACAGTTCACAGTTCTCAGTTCAAAGATCACAGTTCACAGACTTCATTTCACAATTCAGTTTTCACAGTTCACAGTTCACAGTTCTCAGTTCACAGATCACAGTTCACAGCCTTCATTTCACACTTCACAGTTCAAAGATCACAGTTCACAGTTCACAGTTCACAGTTCACAGTCCACAGTTCACTATTCACAGCTCACAGTTCTCAGTTCACAGATCACAGTTCACAGTCTTCATTTCACACTTCACAGTTCGCAGTTCACAGTTCACAGATCACAGTACACAGTTCACAGTTCACAGTTCACACTTCACAGTTCACAGATCCCAGTTCACAGTTCACAGTTCACAGTTCCCAGTTCGCAGGTCACAGTTCACATTTCACAGTTCACTGTCTTCATTTCAAACTTCACAGTTCGCAGTTCACAGTTCAGAGGTCACAGTTCACAGTTCTCAGTCCACAGATCACAATTCACAGACTTCATTTCACAATTCAGTTTTCACAGTTCACAGTTCACAGATCACAGTTCACAGTCTTCATTTCACACTTCAGTCTTCACAGGGCACAGTTCACAGTTCACAGATCACAGTTCACAGTCTTCATTTCACAGTTCACAGATCACAGTTCACAGATCACAGACCACAGTTCACAGTTCACAGTTCACAGTTCTCAGTTCACAGATCACAGTTCACAGTCTTCATTTCACAGTTCACAGTTCACAGCTCACAGTTCACAGATCACAGACCACAGTTCACTGTTCACAGATCACAGTTCTCAGTACACAGTCTTCATTTCATACTTCACAGTTCGCAGTTCACAGTTCACAGTTCACAGTTCACAGGTCACAGTTCACAGTCCACTGCTCACAGTTCACAGTTCTCAGTTCACAGATCACAGTTCACAGACTTCATTTCACAATTCAGTTTTCACAGTTCACAGTTCTCAGTTCACAGATCACAGTTCACAGTCTTCATTTCACAGTTCACAGTTCACAGTTCACAGATCACAGACCACAGTTCACTGTTCACAGATCACAGTTCACAGTTCACAGTTCACATTTCACAGTCTTCATTTCACACTTCAGTCATCACAGTGCACAGTTCACAGTCCACAGATCACAGTTCACAGTTCTCAGTTCACAGATCACAGTTCACAGCCTTCATTTCACACTTCACAGTTAGCAGTTCACAGTTCAAAGATCACAGTTCACAGTTCACAGTTCACAGTTCACAGTCCACAGTTCACTATTCACAGCTCACAGTTCTCAGTTCACAGATCACAGTTCACAGTCTTCATTTCACACTTCACAGTTCGCAGTTTACAGTTCACAGTTCACAGTCCACAGTTCACTATTCACAGCTCACAGTTCTCAGTTCACAGATCACAGTTCACAGTCTTCATTTCACACTTCACAGTTCGCAGTTCACAGTTGACAGTTCACAGTCCACAGTTCACTATTCACAGTTCACAGTTCTCAGTTCACAGATCACAGTTCACAGTCTTCATTTCACACTTAACAGTTCGCAGTTCACAGTTCACAGATCACAGTTCACAGTTCACAGTTCACAGTTCACAGTTCACAGTCCACAGATCACAGTTCACAGTCTTCATTTCACAATTCACAGTTCGCAGTTCACAGTTCACAGTTCACAGTTCACAGTTCACAGTTCACAGTTCACAGATCACTGTTCACAGTTTACAGTTCTCAGTTTACAGTTCTCAGTTCACAGTTGACAGTTCACAGTTGACAGTTCACAGATCACAGTTCACAGTTCACAGTTCACAGTTCACAGTTCACAGTTCACAGTTCACAGTTTACAGTTCTCAGTTCACAGTTCACAGTTCACAGTTCACAGTCCACAGTTCACAGTTCACAGTTCTCAGTTCACAGATCACAGTTCACAGTTGTCATTTCACAGTTCACAGTTCACAGTTCACAGTTCACAGTTCACAGTTCCCCGTTCACAGTATTCATTTCACATTTCACAGTTCGCAATTCACAGTTGACAGTTCACAGTCCACAGTTCACTATTCACAGTTCACAGTTCTCAGTTCACAGATCACAGTTCACAGTCCACAGTTCACTATTCACAGCTCACAGTTCTCAGTTCACAGATCACAGTTCACAGTCTTCATTTCACACTTCACAGTTCGCAGTTCACAGTTCACACATCACAGTTCACAGTCTTCATTTCACACTTCACAGTTCGCAGTTCACAGATCACAGACCACAGTTCACTGTTCACAGATCACAGTTCACAGTACACAGTCTTCATTTCATACTTCACAGTTCGCAGTTCACAGTTCAAAGATCACAGTTCACAGTTCACAGTTCACAGTTCACAGTTCACAGTTCACAGTCCACAGTTCACTATTCACAGCTCACAGTTCTCAGTTCACAGATCACAGTTCACAGTCTTCATTTCACACTTCACAGTTCGCAGTTCACAGTTCACAGATCACAGTTCACAGTTCGCAGTTCAAACTTCACAGTTCACAGATCACAGTTCACAGTTCACAGTTCACAGTTCCCAGTTCGCAGGTCACAGTTCACATTTCACAATTCACTGTCTTCATTTCGTACTTCACAGTTCGCAGTTCACAGGTCACAGATCACAGTTCACAGTCCACTCTTCACAGTTCACAGTTCTCAGTTCACAGATCACAATTCACAGACTTCATTTCACAACTCAGTTTTCACAGTTCACAGTTCACAGTTCACAGTTCACAGATCACAGTTCACAGTCTTCATTTCACACTGCAGTCTTCACAGTGCACAGGTTACAGTCCACAGATCACAGTTTACAGTTCTCAGTTCACAGATCACAGTTCACAGTCTTCATTTCACACTTCACAGTTCGCAGTTCACAGTTCACAGATCACAGTTCACAGATTACAGTCCACAGTTGACAGTTGACAGTTCACAGTACACACTTCACAGTTCACAGTCCACAGTTCACTGTTCACAATTCACAGTTCACAGTTCAGAGTCCACAGTTCACTGTTCACAATTCACAGTTCACAGTTCAGAGTCCACAGTTCACTATTCACAGCTCACAGTTCTCAGTGCACAGATCACAGTTCACAGTATTCATTTCACACTTCACAGTTCGCAGTTCACAGTTCACAGATCACAGTTCACAGTTCACACTACACAGTTCACAGATCACAGTTCACAGTTCACAGATCACAGACCACAGTTCACTGTTCACAGATCACAGTTCACAGTACACAGTCTTCATTTCATACTTCACAGTTCGCAGTTCACAGTTCACAGTTCACAGGTCACAGTTCACAGTCCACTGCTCACAGTTGAGAGTTCTCAGTTCACAGATCACAGTTCACAGACTTCATTTCACAATTCAGTTTTCACAGTTCACAGTTCACAGTTCTCAGTTCACAGATCACAGTTCACAGTCTTCATTTCACAGTTCACAATTCACAGTTCACAGTCCACTGCTCACAGTTTAGAGTTCTCAGTTCACAGATCACAGTTCACAGACTTCATTTCACAATTCAGTTTTCACAGTTCACAGTTCACAGTTCTCAGTTCAAAGATCACAGTTCACAGTCTTCATTTCACAGTTCACAATTCACAGTTCACAGATCACAGACCACAGTTCACTGTTCACAGATCACAGTTCACAGTTCACAGTTCACAGTTCACATTTCACAGTCTTCATTTCACACTTCAGTCATCACAGTGCACAGTTCACATTCCACATATCACAGTTCACAGTTCTCAGTTCACAGATCACAGTTCACAGTCTTCATTTCACACTTCACAGTTCGCAGTTCACAGTTCAAAGATCACAGTTCACAGTTCACTGTTCACAGTTCACAGTTCACAGTTCACAGTTCACAGTCCACAGTTCACAGTCCACAGTTCACTATTCACAGCTCACAGTTCTCAGTTCACAGATCACAGTTCACAGTCTTCATTTCACACTTCACAGTTCGCAGTTCACAGTTCACAGATCACAGTTCACAGTTCACAGTTCAAACTTCACAGTTCACAGATCACAGTTCACAGTTCACAGTTCACAGTTCCCAGTTCGCAGGTCACAGTTCACATTTCACAATTCACTGTCTTCATTTCATACTTCACAGTTCGCAGTTCACAGTTCACAGGTCACAGTTCACAGCCCACTCTTCACAGTTCACAGTTCTCAGTTCACAGATCACAATTCACAGTCTTCATTTCACAATTCAGTTTTCACAGTTCACAGTTCACAGTTCACAGATCACAGTTCACAGTCTTCATTTCACACTTCAGTCTTCACAGGGCACAGTTCACAGTTCACAGATCACAGTTCACAGTCTTCATTTCACAGTTCACAGATCACAGTTCACAGATCACAGACCACAGTTCACAGTTCACAGTTCACAGTTCTCAGTTCACAGATCACAGTTCACAGTCTTCATTTCACAGTTCACAGTTCACAGTTCACAGATCACAGACCACAGTTCACTGTTCACAGATCACAGTTCACAGTTCACAGTTCACATTTCACAGTCTTCATTTCACACTTCAGTCATCACAGTGCACAGTTCACAGTCCACAGATCACAGTTCACAGTTCTCAGTTCACAGATCACAGTTCACAGCCTTCATTTCACACTTCACAGTTAGCAGTTCACAGTTCAAAGATCACAGTTCACAGTTCACAGTTCACAGTTCACAGTTCACAGTTCACAGATCACAGTTCACAGTTCACTATTCACAGCTCACAGTCTTCATTTCACACTTCAGTCATCACAGTGCACAGTTCACAGTCCACAGATCACAGTTCACAGTTCTCAGTTCACAGATCACAGTTCACAGCCTTCATTTCACACTTCACAGTTCGCAGTTCACAGTTCACAGATCACAGTTCACACTTCACAGTTCACAGATCCCAGTTCACAGTTCACAGTTCACAGTTCACAGTTCCCAGTTCGCAGGTCACAGTTCACATTTCACAGTTCACTGTCTTCATTTCAAACTTCACAGTTCGCAGTTCACAGTTCAGAGGTCACAGTTCACAGCCCACTCTTCACAGTTCACAGTTCTCAGTTCACAGATCACAATTCACGGACTTCATTTCACAATTCAGTTTTCACAGTTCACAGTTCACAGATCACAGTTCACAGTCTTCATTTCACACTTCAGTCTTCACAGGGCACAGTTCACAGTTCACAGATCACAGTTCACAGTCTTCATTTCACAGTTCACAGATCACAGTTCACAGATCACAGACCACAGTTCACAGTTCACAGTTCACATTTCTCAGTTCACAGATCACAGTTCACAGTCTTCATTTCACAGTTCACAGTTCACAGTTCACAGATCACAGACCACAGTTCACTGTTCACAGATCACAGTTCACAGTACACAGTCTTCATTTCATACTTCACAGTTCGCAGTTCACAGTTCACAGTTCACAGGTCACAGTTCACAGTCCACTGCTCACAGTTCACAGTTCTCAGTTCACAGATCACAGTTCACAGACTTCATTTCACAATTCAGTTTTCACAGTTCACAGTTCACAGTTCTCAGTTCACAGTTCACAGTTCACAGTCCACAGTTCACTATTCACAGCTCACAGTTCTCAGTTCTCAGTTCACAGATCACAGTTCACAGTCTTCATTTCACAGTTCACAGTTCACAGTTCACAGATCACAGACCACAGTTCACTGTTCACAGATCACAGTTCACAGTTCACAGTTCACATTTCGCAGTCTTCATTTCACACTTCAGTCATCACAGTGCACAGTTCACAGTCCACAGATCACAGTTCACAGTTCTCAGTTCACAGATCACAGTTCACAGCCTTCATTTCACACTTCACAGTTAGCAGTTCACAGTTCAAAGATCACAGTTCACAGTTCACAGTTCACAGTTCACAGTTCACAGTTCACAGATCACAGTTCACAGATCACAGTTCACAGTTCTCAGTTCACAGATCACAGTTCACAGCCTTCATTTCACACTTCACAGTTCGCAGTTCACAGTTCACAGATCACAGTTCACAGGTCACAGTTCACACTTCACAGTTCACAGATCCCAGTTCACAGTTCACAGTTCACAGTTCCCAGTTCGCAGGTCACAGTTCACATTTCACAGTTCACTGTCTTCATTTCAAACTTCACAGTTCGCAGTTCACAGTTCAGAGGTCACAGTTCACAGCCCACTCTTCACAGTTCACAGTTCTCAGTTCACAGATCACAATTCACGGACTTCATTTCACAATTCAGTTTTCACAGTTCACAGTTCACAGATCACAGTTCACAGTCTTCATTTCACACTTCAGTCTTCACAGGGCACAGTTCACAGTTCACAGATCACAGTTCACAGTCTTCATTTCACAGTTCACAGATCACAGTTCACAGATCACAGACCACAGTTCACAGTTCACAGTTCACAGTTCTCAGTTCACAGATCACAGTTCACAGTCTTCATTTCACAGTTCACAGTTCACAGTTCACAGATCACAGTTCACAGTACACAGTCTTCATTTCATACTTCACAGTTCGCAGTTCACAGTTCACAGTTCACAGGTCACAGTTCACAGTCCACTGCTCACAGTTCACAGTTCTCAGTTCACAGATCACAGTTCACAGACTTCATTTCACAATTCAGTTTTCACAGTTCACAGTTCACAGTTCTCAGTTCACAGATCACAGTTCACAGTCTTCATTTTACAGTTCACAGTTCACAGTTCACAGATCACAGGCCACAGTTCACTGTTCACAGATCACAGTTCACAGTTCACAGTTCACATTTCACAGTCTTCATTTCACACTTCAGTCATCACAGTGCACAGTTCACAGTCCACAGATCACAGTTCACAGTTCTCAGTTCACAGATCACAGTTCACAGCCTTCATTTCACACTTCACAGTTAGCAGTTCACAGTTCAAAGATCACAGTTCACAGTTCACAGTTCACAGTTCACAGTCCACAGTTCACTATTCACAGCTCACAGTTCTCAGTTCACAGATCACAGTTCACAGTCTTCATTTCACACTTCACAGTTCGCAGTTTACAGTTCACAGTTCACAGTCCACAGTTCACAGTTCACAGTTCTCAGTTCACAGATCACAGTTCACAGTCTTCATTTCACAGTTCACAGTTCACAGTTCACAGTTCCCCGTTCACAGTATTCATTTCACACTTCACAGTTCGCAGTTCACAGTCCACAGTTCACAGTTCACAGTTCTCAGTTCACAGATCACAGTTCACAGTCTTCATTTCACAGTTCACAGTTCACAGTTCACAGTTCCCCGTTCACAGTATTCATTTCACACTTCACAGTTCGCAGTTCACAGTTGACAGTTCACAGTCCACAGTTCACTATTCACAGTTCACAGTTCTCAGTTCTCAGTTCACAGATCACAGTTCACAGTCTTCATTTCACACTTAACAGTTCGCAGTTCGCAGTTCACAGATCACAGTTCTCAGTTCACAGTTCACAGTTCACAGTCCACAGATCACAGTTCACAGTCTTCATTTCACAATTCACAGTTCGCAGTTCACAGTTCACAGTTCCCCGTTCACAGTATTCATTTCACACTTCACAGTTCGCAGTTCACAGTTGACAGTTCACAGTCCACAGTTCACTATTCACAGTTCACAGTTCTCAGTTCTCAGTTCACAGATCACAGTTCACAGTCTTCATTTCACACTTAACAGTTCGCAGTTCGCAGTTCACAGATCACAGTTCTCAGTTCACAGTTCACAGTTCACAGTCCACAGATCACAGTTCACAGTCTTCATTTCACAATTCACAGTTCGCAGTTCACAGTTCACAGTTCACAGTCTTCATTTCACACTTAACAGTTCGCAGTTCACAGTTCACAGATCACAGTTCACAGTTCACAGTTCACAGTTCACAGTTCACAGTTCACAGTTCACAGTCCACAGATCACAGTTCACAGTTCACAGTTCACTGTTCACAATTCACAGATCACAGTTCACAGTTCACAGTCATCATTTCACACTTCACACTTCACAGTGCACAGTGCACAGTTCACAGTCCACAGTTAACAGTCCACAGTTCACTGTTCACAAATCACAGTTCACAGTTCACAGTCTTCATTTCACACTTCACTCTTCACAGTGCACAGTTCACAGTCCACAGTTCACAGTCCACAGTTAACAGTCCACAGTTCACTGTTCACAAATCACAGTTCACAGTTCACAGTCTTCATTTCACACTTCACTCTTCACAGTTCACAGTTCACTGTTCACAGTTTACAGTTCTCAGTTTACAGTTCTCAGTTGACAGTTGACAGTTGACAGTTGACAGTTGACAGTTGACAGTTCACACTTCACAGTTCACAGTTCACAGTCCACAGTTCACTGTTCACAGATCAGAGTTCACAGTTCACAGTTCGCAGTTCACAGTTCACAGTCTTCATTTCACAATTCACAGTTCGCAGTTCACAGTTCACAGATCACAGATCACAGATCACAGATCACAGATCGCAGTTCACAGTTCACAGTTCACAGTTCACAGTTCACAGTTTACAGTTCTCAGTTCACAGTTCACAGTCTTCATTTCATACTTCACAGTTGGCAGTTCACAGTTCACAGGTCACATCCCACAGTTCACTGTTCACAGATCACAGTTCACAGTTCACAGTTCACAGTCCACAGATCACATTTCACAGTCTTCATTTCACACTTCAGTCTTCACAGTGCACAGTTCACAGTCCACAGATCACAGTTCACAGTTCTCAGTTCACAGATCACAGTTCACAGTCTTCATTTCACACTTCACAGTTCGCAGTTCACAGTTCAAAGATCACAGTTCACAGTTCACAGTTCACAGTTCACAGTCCACAGTTCACTATTCACAGCTCACACTTCACAGTTCACAGATCACAGTATTCATTTCACACTTCACAGTTCGCAGTTCACAGTTGACAGTTCACAGTCCACAGTTCACTATTCACAGTTCACAGTTCTCAGTTCACAGATCACAGTGCACAGTCTTCATTTCACACTTAACAGTTCGCAGTTCACATTTCACAGATCACAGTTCACAGTTCACAGTTCACAGTCCACAGATCACAGTTCACAGTCTTCATTTCACACTTCACATTTCGCAGTTCACAGTTCACAGATCACAGTTCACAGTTTACAGTTCACAGTTCACAGTTCACTGTTCACGGTTTACAGTTCTCAGTTTACAGTTCTCAGTTCACAGTTGACAGTTGACAGTTCACAGTTCACACTTCACAGTTCACAGTTCACAGTCCACAGTTCACTGTTCACAATTCACAGATCACAGTTCACAGTTCACAGTCATCATTTCACACTTCACACTTCACAGTGCACAGTGCACAGTTCACAGTCCACAGTTAACAGTCCACAGTTCACTGTTCACAAATCACAGTTCACAGTTCACAGTCTTCATTTCACACTTCACTCTTCACAGTGCACAGTTCACAGTCCACAGTTCACAGTCCACAGTTAACAGTCCACAGTTCACTGTTCACAAATCACAGTTCACAGTTCACAGTCTTCATTTCACACTTCACTCTTCACAGTTCACAGTTCACTGTTCACAGTTTACAGTTCTCAGTTTACAGTTCTCAGTTCACAGTTGACAGTTGACAGTTGACAGTTGACAGTTGACAGTTCACACTTCACAGTTCACAGTTCACAGTCCACAGTTCACTGTTCACAGATCAGAGTTCACAGTTCACAGTTCGCAGTTCACAGTTCACAGTCTTCATTTCACAATTCACAGTTCGCAGTTCACAGTTCACAGATCACAGATCACAGATCGCAGTTCACAGTTCACAGTTCACAGTTCACAGTTCACAGTTCACAGTTTACAGTTCTCAGTTCACAGTTCACAGTTCACAGTTCACGGTTCACAGTTCACAGTTCACAGATCACAGTCCACAGTTCACAGTTCACAGTTCTCAGTTCACAGATCACAGTTCACAGTCTTCATTTCACTGTTCACAGTTCACAGTTGCCCGTTCACAGTATTCATTTCACACTTCACAGTTCACAGTTCACAGTTGACTGTTCACAGTCCACAGTTCACTATTCACAGTTCACAGTTCTCAGTTCACAGATCACAGTTCACAGTCTTCATTTCACACTTAACAGTTCGCAGTTCACAGTTCACAGATCACAGTTCACAGTTCACAGTTCACAGTTCACAGTTCACAGTTCACAGTTCACAGTCCACAGATCACAGTTCACAGTTCACAGTTCACTGTTCACAATTCACAGATCACAGTTCACAGTTCACAGTCATCATTTCACACTTCACACTTCACAGTGCACAGTGCACAGTTCACAGTCCACAGTTAACAGTCCACAGTTCACTGTTCACAAATCACAGTTCACAGTTCACAGTCTTCATTTCACACTTCACTCTTCACAGTGCACAGTTCACAGTCCACAGTTCACAGTCCACAGTTAACAGTCCACAGTTCACTGTTCACAAATCACAGTTCACAGTTCACAGTCTTCATTTCACACTTCACTCTTCACAGTTCACAGTTCACTGTTCACAGTTTACAGTTCTCAGTTTACAGTTCTCAGTTGACAGTTGACAGTTGACAGTTGACAGTTGACAGTTCACACTTCACAGTTCACAGTTCACAGTCCACAGTTCACTGTTCACAGATCAGAGTTCACAGTTCACAGTTCGCAGTTCACAGTTCACAGTCTTCATTTCACAATTCACAGTTCGCAGTTCACAGTTCACAGATCACAGATCACAGATCACAGATCACAGATCGCAGTTCACAGTTCACAGTTCACAGTTCACAGTTCACAGTTTACAGTTCTCAGTTCACAGTTCACAGTTCACAGTTCACAGTTCACAGTTCACAGTTCACAGTCCACAGTTCACAGTTCACAGTTCTCAGTTCACAGATCACAGTTCACAGTCTTCATTTCACTGTTCACAGTTCACAGTTCCCCGTTCACAGTATTCATTTCACACTTCACAGTTCACAGTTCACAGTTGACAGTTCACAGTCCACAGTTCACTATTCACAGTTCACAGTTCTCAGTTCACAGATCACAGTTCACAGTCTTCATTTCACACTTAACAGTTCGCAGTTCACAGTTCACAGATCACAGTTCACAGTTCACAGTTCACAGTTCACAGTTCACAGTTCACAGTTCACAGTTCACAGTTCACAGTTCACAGTCCACAGATCACAGTTCACAGTTCACAGTTCACTGTTCACAATTCACAGATCACAGTTCACAGTTCACAGTCATCATTTCACACTTCACACTTCACAGTGCACAGTGCACAGTTCACAGTCCACAGTTAACAGTCCACAGTTCACTGTTCACAAATCACAGTTCACAGTTCACAGTCTTCATTTCACACTTCACTCTTCACAGTGCACAGTTCACAGTCCACAGTTCACAGTCCACAGTTAACAGTCCACAGTTCACTGTTCACAAATCACAGTTCACAGTTCACAGTCTTCATTTCACACTTCACTCTTCACAGTTCACAGTTCACTGTTCACAGTTTACAGTTCTCAGTTTACAGTTCTCAGTTCACAGTTGACAGTTGACAGTTGACAGTTGACAGTTCACACTTCACAGTTCACAGTTCACAGTCCACAGTTCACTGTTCACAGATCAGAGTTCACAGTTCACAGTTCGCAGTTCACAGTTCACAGTCTTCATTTCACAATTCACAGTTCGCAGTTCACAGTTCACAGATCACAGATCACAGATCACAGATCACAGATCGCAGTTCACAGTTCACAGTTCACAGTTCACAGTTCACAGTTTACAGTTCTCAGTTCACAGTTCACAGTTCACAGTTCACAGTTCACAGTTCACAGTTCACAGTCCACAGTTCACAGTTCACAGTTCTCAGTTCACAGATCACAGTTCACAGTCTTCATTTCACTGTTCACAGATCACAGTTCCCCGTTCACAGTATTCATTTCACACTTCACAGTTCACAGTTCACAGTTGACAGTTCACAGTCCACAGTTCACTATTCACAGTTCACAGTTCTCAGTTCACAGATCACAGTTCACAGTCTTCATTTCACACTTAACAGTTCGCAGTTCACAGTTCACAGATCACAGTTCACAGTTCACAGTTCACAGTTCACAGTTCACAGTCCACAGATCACAGTTCACAGTTCACAGTTCACGGTTCACAGTTTACAGTTCTCAGTTCACAGTTCACATTTCGCAGTTCACAGTTGACAGTCCACAGTTCACAGTTCACAGTTCACAGTTTACAGTTCACAGTTCACAGTTCACAGTTCACAGTCCACAGTTCACAGTTCACAGTTCTCAGTTCACAGATCACAGTTCACAGTCTTCATTTCACAGTTCACAGTTCACAGTTCACAGTTCACAGTTCACAGTTCCCCGTTCACAGTATTCATTTCACATTTCACAGTTCGCAGTTCACAGTTGACAGTTCACAGTCTTCATTTCACACTTCACTCTTCACAGTGCACAGTTCACAGTCCACAGTTCACAGTCCACAGTTAACAGTCCACAGTTCACTGTTCACAAATCACAGTTCACAGTTCACAGTCTTCATTTCACACTTCACTCTTCACAGTTCACAGTTCACTGTTCACAGTTTACAGTTCTCAGTTTACAGTTCTCAGTTGACAGTTGACAGTTGACAGTTGACAGTTGACAGTTGACAGTTCACACTTCACAGTTCACAGTTCACAGTCCACAGTTCACTGTTCACAGGTCAGAGTTCACAGTTCACAGTTCACAGTTCACAGTTCACAGTTCACAGTTCACAGTCTTCATTTCACAATTCACAGTTCGCAGTTCACAGTTCACAGATCACAGATCACAGTTCACAGATCGCAGTTCACAGATCGCAGTTCACAGTTCACAGTTCACAGTTTACAGTTCTCAGTTCTCAGTTCACAGTTCACAGTTCACAGTTCACAGTTCACAGTTCACAGTTCACAGTTCACTGTTCACTGTTCACAGTTCTCAGTTCACAGATCACAGTTCACAGTCTTCATTTCACAGTTCACAGTTCACAGTTCACAGTTCCCCGTTCACAGTATTCATTTCACACTTCACAGTTCGCAGTTCACAGTTGACAGTTCACAGCCCACAGTTCACTATTCACAGTTCACAGTTCTCAGTTCACAGATCACAGTTCACAGTCTTCATTTCACACTTAACAGTTCGCAGTTCACAGTTCACAGATCACAGTTCACAGTTCACAGTTCACAGTTCACAGTCCACAGATCACAGTTCACAGTCTTCGTTTCACACTTCACAGTTCGCAGTTCACAGTTCACAGTTCACAGTTCACAGTTCACAGTTCACAGATCACTGTTCACAGTTTACAGTTCTCAGTTTACAGTTCTCAGTTCACAGTTGACAGTTCACAGTTCACAGATCACAGTTCACAGTTTACAGTTCACAGTTCACAGTTCACAGTTCACAGTTCACAGTTTACAGTTCTCAGTTCACAGTTCACAGTTCACAGTTCACAGTCCACAGTTCACAGTTCACAGTTCTCAGTTCACAGATCACAGTTCACAGTTTTCATTTCACAGTTCACAGTTCACAGTTCCCCGTTCACAGTATTCATTTCACATTTCACATTTCGCAGTTCACAGTTGACAGTCCACAGTTCACAGTTCACAGTTGACAGTTCACAGTTCACAGATCACAGTTCACAGTTTACAGTTCACAGTTCACAGTTCACAGTTCACAGTTTACAGTTCTCAGTTCACAGTTCACAGTTCACAGTTCACAGTTCACAGTCCACAGTTCACAGTTCACAGTTCTCAGTTCACAGATCACAGTTCACAGTTTTCATTTCACAGTTCACAGTTCACAGTTCCCCGTTCACAGTATTCATTTCACAATCCAGTTTTCACAGTTCACAGTTCACAGTTCTCAGTTCACAGATCACAGTTCACAGTTCACAGTTTACAGTTCTCAGTTCACAGTTCACAGTTCACAGTTCACAGTCCACAGTTCACAGTTCACAGTTCTCAGTTCACAGATCACAGTTCACAGTTTTCATTTCACACTTCACAGTTCGCAGTTCACAGTTCACAGTTCACAGTTCACAGTTCACAGTTCACAGTCCACAGTTCACAGTTCACAGTTCTCAGTTCACAGATCACAGTTCACAGTCTTCATTTCACACTTAACAGTTCGCAGTTCACAGATCACTGTTCACAGTTTACAGTTCTCAGTTTACAGTTCTCAGTTCACAGTTGACAGTTCACAGTTCACAGATCACAGTTCACAGTTTACAGTTCACAGTTCACATTTCACATTTCGCAGTTCACAGTTGACAGTCCACAGTTCACAGTTCACAGTTGACAGTTCACAGTTCACAGATCACAGTTCACAGTTCACAGATCACAGTTCACAGTCTTCATTTCACAGTTCACAGATCACAGTTCACAGATCACAGACCACAGTTCACAGTTCACAGTTCACAGTTCTCAGTTCACAGATCACAGTTCACAGTCTTCATTTCACAGTTCACAGTTCACAGTTCACAGATCACAGACCACAGTTCACTGTTCACAGATCACAGTTCACAGTACACAGTCTTCATTTCATACTTCACAGTTCGCAGTTCACAGTTCACAGTTCACAGGTCACAGTTCACAGTCCACTGCTCACAGTTCACAGTTGTCAGTTCACAGATCACAGTTCACAGACTTCATTTCACAATCCAGTTTTCACAGTTCACAGTTCACAGTTCTCAGTTCACAGATCACAGTTCACAGTCTTCATTTCACAGTTCACAGTTCACAGTTCACAGATCACAGACCACAGTTCACTGTTCACAGATCACAGTTCACAGTTCACAGTTCACATTTCACAGTCTTCATTTCACACTTCAGTCATCACAGTGCACAGTTCACAGTCCACAGATCACAGTTCACAGATCACAGTTCACAGCCTTCATTTCACACTTCACAGTTAGCAGTTCACAGTTCAAAGATCACAGACCACAGTTCACAGTTCACAGTTCACAGATCACTGTTCACAGTTTACAGTTCTCAGTTTACAGTTCTCAGTTCACAGTTGACAGTTCACAGTTGACAGTTCACAGATCACAGTTCACAGTTCACAGTTCACAGTTCACAGTTCACAGTTCACAGTTCTCAGTTTACAGTTCTCAGTTCACAGTTGACAGTTCACAGTTCACAGATCACAGTTCACAGTTTACAGTTCACAGTTCACATTTCACATTTCGCAGTTCACAGTTGACAGTCCACAGTTCACAGTTCACAGTTGACAGTTCACAGTTCACAGATCACAGTTCACAGTTCACAGATCACAGTTCACAGTCTTCATTTCACAGTTCACAGATCACAGTTCACAGATCACAGACCACAGTTCACAGTTCACAGTTCACAGTTCTCAGTTCACAGATCACAGTTCACAGTCTTCATTTCACAGTTCACAGTTCACAGTTCACAGATCACAGACCACAGTTCACTGTTCACAGATCACAGTTCACAGTACACAGTCTTCATTTCATACTTCACAGTTCGCAGTTCACAGTTCACAGTTCACAGGTCACAGTTCACAGTCCACTGCTCACAGTTCACAGTTGTCAGTTCACAGATCACAGTTCACAGACTTCATTTCACAATCCAGTTTTCACAGTTCACAGTTCACAGTTCTCAGTTCACAGATCACAGTTCACAGTCTTCATTTCACAGTTCACAGTTCACAGTTCACAGATCACAGACCACAGTTCACTGTTCACAGATCACAGTTCACAGTTCACAGTTCACATTTCACAGTCTTCATTTCACACTTCAGTCATCACAGTGCACAGTTCACAGTCCACAGATCACAGTTCACAGATCACAGTTCACAGCCTTCATTTCACACTTCACAGTTAGCAGTTCACAGTTCAAAGATCACAGTTCACAGTTCACAGTTCACAGTTCACAGTCCACAGTTCACTATTCACAGCTCACAGTTCTCAGTTCACAGATCACAGTTCACAGTCTTCATTTCACACTTCACAGTTCGCAGTTCACAGTTCACAGATCACAGTTCACAGTTCACAGTTCCACTTCAAAGTTCACAGATCCCAGTTCACAGTTCACAGTTCACAGTTCCCAGTTCGCAGGTCACAGTTCACATTTCACAGTTCACTGTCTTCATTTCAAACTTCACAGTTCGCAGTTCACAGTTCAGAGGTCACAGTTCACAGCCCACTCTTCACAGTTCACATTTCTCAGTTCACAGATCACAATTCACAGACTTCATTTCACAATTCAGTTTTCACAGTTCACAGTTCACAGATCACAGTTCACAGTCTTCATTTCACACTTCAGTCTTCACAGGGCACAGTTCACAGTTCACAGATCACAGTTCACAGTCTTCATTTCACAGTTCACAGATCACAGTTCACAGATCACAGACCACAGTTCACAGTTCACAGTTCACAGATCACTGTTCACAGTTTACAGTTCTCAGTTTACAGTTCTCAGTTCACAGTTGACAGTTCACAGTTGACAGTTCACAGATCACAGTTCACAGTTCACAGTTCACAGTTCACAGTTCACAGTTCACAGTTCACAGTTTACAGTTCTCAGTTCACATTTCACAGTCTTCATTTCACACTTCAGTCTTCACAGTGCACAGTTCACAGTCCACAGATCACAGTTCACAGTTCTCAGTTCACAGATCACAGTTCACAGTCTTCATTTCACACTTCACAGTTCGCAGTTCACAGTTCAAAGATCACAGTTCACAGTTCACAGTTCACAGTCCACAGTTCACTATTCACAGCTCACACTTCACAGTTCACAGATCACAGTATTCATTTCACACTTCACAGTTCGCAGTTCACAGTTGACAGTTCACAGTCCACAGTTCACTATTCACAGTTCACAGTTCTCAGTTCACAGATCACAGTTCACAGTCCACAGTTCACTATTCACAGCTCACAGTTCTCAGTTCACAGATCACAGTTCACAGTCTTCATTTCACACTTCACAGTTCGCAGTTCACAGTTCACAGATCACAGTTCACAGTCTTCATTTCACACTTCACAGTTCGCAGTTCACAGATCACAGACCACAGTTCACTGTTCACAGATCACAGTTCACAGTACACAGTCTTCATTTCATACTTCACAGTTGGCAGTTCACAGTTCACAGGTCACAGTTCACAGTCCACTGTTCACAGTTCACAGTTCTCAGTTCACAGATCACAGTTCACAGACTTCATTTCACAATTCAGTTTTCACAGTTCACAGTTCACAGTTCTCAGTTCACAGATCACAGTTCACAGTCTTCATTTCACAGTTCACTGTTCACAGTTCACAGATCACAGAACACAGTTCACTGTTCACAGATCACAGTTCACAGTTCACAGTTCACATTTCACAGTCTTCATTTCACACTTCAGTCTTCACAGTGCACAGTTCACAGTCCACAGATCACAGTTCACAGTTCTCAGTTCACAGATCACAGTTCACAGTCTTCATTTCACACTTCACAGTTCGCAGTTCACAGTTCAAAGATCACAGTTCACAGTTCACAGTTCACAGTTCACAGTTCCCAGTTCGCAGGTCACAGTTCACATTTCACAGTTCACTGTCTTCATTTCAAACTTCACAGTTCGCAGTTCACAGTTCAGAGGTCACAGTTCACAGCCCACTCTTCACAGTTCACAGTTCTCAGTTCACAGATCACAATTCACAGTCTTCATTTCACAATTCAGTTTTCACAGTTCACAGTTCACAGATCACAGTTCACAGTCTTCATTTCACACTTCAGTCTTCACAGGGCACAGTTCACAGTTCACAGATCACAGTTCACAGTCTTCATTTCACAGTTCACAGATCACAGTTCACAGATCACAGACCACAGTTCACAGTTCACAGTTCACAGTTCACAGTTCTCAGTTCACAGATCACAGTTCACAGTCTTCATTTCACAGTTCACAGTTCACAGTTCACAGATCACAGACCACAGTTCACTGTTCACAGATCACAGTTCACAGTACACAGTCTTCATTTCATACTTCACAGTTCGCAGTTCACAGATCACAGACCACAGTTCACTGTTCACATATCACAGTTCACAGTTCACAGTTCACATTTCACAGTCTTCATTTCACACTTCAGTCATCACAGTGCACAGTTCACAGTCCACAGATCACAGTTCACAGTTCTCAGTTCACAGATCACAGTTCACAGCCTTCATTTCACACTTCACAGTTAGCAGTTCACAGTTCAAAGATCACAGTTCACAGTTCACAGTTCACAGTTCACAGTCCACAGTTCACTATTCACAGCTCACAGTTTTCAGTTCACAGATCACAGTTCACAGTCTTCATTTCTCACTTCACAGTTCGCAGTTCACAGTTCACAGTTCACAGTCCACAGTTCACAGTTCACAGTTCACAGTTCTCAGTTCACAGATCACAGTTCACAGTCTTCATTTCACAGTTCATAGTTCACAGTTCACAGTTCCCCGTTCACAGTATTCATTTCACACTTCACAGTTCGCAGTTCACAGTTGACAGTTCACAGTCCACAGTTCACTATTCACAGTTCACAGTTCTCAGTTCACAGATCACAGTTCACAGTCTTCATTTCACACTTAACAGTTCGCAGTTCACAGTTCACAGATCACAGTTCACAGTTCACAGTTCACAGTTCACAGTCCACAGATCACAGTTCACAGTCTTCATTTCACAATTCACAGTTCACAGTTCACAGTTCACAGTTCACAGTTCACAGTTCACAGTTCACAGATCACTGTTCACAGTTTACAGTTCTCAGTTTACAGTTCTCAGTTCACAGTTGACAGTTCAAAGTTGACAGTTCACAGATCACAGTTCACAGTTCACAGTTCACAGTTCACAGTTCACAGTTTACAGTTTACAGTTCTCAGTTCACAGTTCACAGTTCACAGTTCACAGTCCACAGTTCACAGTTCACAGTTCTCAGTTCACAGATCACAGTTCACAGTTGTCATTTCACAGTTCACAGTTCACAGTTCCCCGTTCACAGTATTCATTTCACATTTCACAGTTCGCAGTTCACAGTTGACAGTCCACAGTTCACAGTTCACAGTTCACAGTTTACAGTTCTCAGTTCACAGTTCACAGTTCACAGTTCACAGTCCACAGTTCACAGTTCACAGTTCCCCGTTCACAGTATTCATTTCACATTTCACAGTTCGCAATTCACAGTTGACAGTTCACAGTCCACAGTTCACTATTCACAGTTCACAGTTCTCAGTTCACAGATCACAGTTCACAGTCCACAGTTCACTATTCACAGCTCACAGTTCTCAGTTCACAGATCACAGTTCACAGTCTTCATTTCACACTTCACAGTTCGCAGTTCACAGTTCACAGATCACAGTTCACAGTCTTCATTTCACACTTCACAGTTCGCAGTTCACAGATCACAGACCACAGTTCACTGTTCACAGATCACAGTTCACAGTACACAGTCTTCATTTCATACTTCACAGTTGGCAGTTCACAGTTCACAGGTCACATCCCACAGTTCACTGTTCACAGATCACAGTTCACAGTTCACAGTTCACAGTCCACAGATCACATTTCACAGTCTTCATTTCACACTTCAGTCTTCACAGTGCACAGTTCACAGTCCACAGATCACAGTTCACAGTTCTCAGTTCACAGATCACAGTTCACAGTCTTCATTTCACACTTCACAGTTCGCAGTTCACAGTTCAAAGATCACAGTTCACAGTTCACAGTTCACAGTTCACAGTCCACAGTTCACTATTCACAGCTCACACTTCACAGTTCACAGATCACAGTATTCATTTCACACTTCACTGTTCGCAGTTCACAGTTGACAGTTCACAGTCCACAGTTCACTATTCACAGTTCACAGTTCTCAGTTCACAGATCACAGTGCACAGTCTTCATTTCACACTTAACAGTTCGCAGTTCACATTTCACAGATCACAGTTCACAGTTCACAGTTCACAGTCCACAGATCACAGTTCACAGTCTTCATTTCACACTTCACATTTCGCAGTTCACAGTTCACAGATCACAGTTCACAGTTTACAGTTCACAGTTCACAGTTCACTGTTCACGGTTTACAGTTCTCAGTTTACAGTTCTCAGTTCACAGTTGACAGTTCACAGTTCACACTTCACAGTTCACAGTTCACAGTCCACAGTTCACTGTTCACAATTCACAGATCACAGTTCACAGTTCACAGTCATCATTTCACACTTCACACTTCACAGTGCACAGTGCACAGTTCACAGTCCACAGTTAACAGTCCACAGTTCACTGTTCACAAATCACAGTTCACAGTTCACAGTCTTCATTTCACACTTCACTCTTCACAGTGCACAGTTCACAGTCCACAGTTCACAGTCCACAGTTAACAGTCCACAGTTCACTGTTCACAAATCACAGTTCACAGTTCACAGTCTTCATTTCACACTTCACTCTTCACAGTTCACAGTTCACTGTTCACAGTTTACAGTTCTCAGTTTACAGTTCTCAGTTCACAGTTGACAGTTGACAGTTGACAGTTGACAGTTCACACTTCACAGTTCACAGTTCACAGTCCACAGTTCACTGTTCACAGATCAGAGTTCACAGTTCACAGTTCGCAGTTCACAGTTCACAGTCTTCATTTCACAATTCACAGTTCGCAGTTCACAGTTCACAGATCACAGATCACAGATCACAGATCACAGATCGCAGTTCACAGTTCACAGTTCACAGTTCACAGTTCACAGTTCACAGTTTACAGTTCTCAGTTCACAGTTCACAGTTCACAGTTCACGGTTCACAGTTCACAGTTCACAGTTCACAGTCCACAGTTCACAGTTCACAGTTCTCAGTTCACAGATCACAGTTCACAGTCTTCATTTCACTGTTCACAGTTCACAGTTCCCCGTTCACAGTATTCATTTCACACTTCACAGTTCACAGTTCACAGTTGACAGTTCACAGTCCACAGTTCACTATTCACAGTTCACAGTTCTCAGTTCACAGATCACAGTTCACAGTCTTCATTTCACACTTAACAGTTCGCAGTTCACAGTTCACAGATCACAGTTCACAGTTCACAGTTCACAGTTCACAGTTCACAGTTCACAGTTCACAGTCCACAGATCACAGTTCACAGTTCACAGTTCACTGTTCACAATTCACAGATCACAGTTCACAGTTCACAGTCATCATTTCACACTTCACACTTCACAGTGCACAGTGCACAGTTCACAGTCCACAGTTAACAGTCCACAGTTCACTGTTCACAAATCACAGTTCACAGTTCACAGTCTTCATTTCACACTTCACTCTTCACAGTGCACAGTTCACAGTCCACAGTTCACAGTCCACAGTTAACAGTCCACAGTTCACTGTTCACAAATCACAGTTCACAGTTCACAGTCTTCATTTCACACTTCACTCTTCACAGTTCACAGTTCACTGTTCACAGTTCACAGTCCACAGTTCACTGTTCACAGATCAGAGTTCACAGTTCACAGTTCGCAGTTCACAGTTCACAGTCTTCATTTCACAATTCACAGTTCGCAGTTCACAGTTCACAGATCACAGATCACAGATCACAGATCACAGATCGCAGTTCACAGTTCACAGTTCACAGTTCACAGTTCACAGTTTACAGTTCTCAGTTCACAGTTCACAGTTCACAGTTCACAGTTCACAGTTCACAGTCCACAGTTCACAGTTCACAGTTCTCAGTTCACAGATCACAGTTCACAGTCTTCATTTCACTGTTCACAGTTCACAGTTCCCCGTTCACAGTATTCATTTCACACTTCACAGTTCACAGTTCACAGTTGACAGTTCACAGTCCACAGTTCACTATTCACAGTTCACAGTTCTCAGTTCACAGATCACAGTTCACAGTCTTCATTTCACACTTAACAGTTCGCAGTTCACAGTTCACAGATCACAGTTCACAGTTCACAGTTCACAGTTCACAGTTCACAGTTCACAGTTCACAGTCCACAGATCACAGTTCACAGTTCACAGTTCACTGTTCACAATTCACAGATCACAGTTCACAGTTCACAGTCATCATTTCACACTTCACACTTCACAGTGCACAGTGCACAGTTCACAGTCCACAGTTAACAGTCCACAGTTCACTGTTCACAAATCACAGTTCACAGTTCACAGTCTTCATTTCACACTTCACTCTTCACAGTGCACAGTTCACAGTCCACAGTTCACAGTCCACAGTTAACAGTCCACAGTTCACTGTTCACAAATCACAGTTCACAGTTCACAGTCTTCATTTCACACTTCACTCTTCACAGTTCACAGTTCACTGTTCACAGTTTACAGTTCTCAGTTTACAGTTCTCAGTTCACAGTTGACAGTTGACAGTTGACAGTTGACAGTTCACACTTCACAGTTCACAGTTCACAGTCCACAGTTCACTGTTCACAGATCAGAGTTCACAGTTCACAGTTCGCAGTTCACAGTTCACAGTCTTCATTTCACAATTCACAGTTCGCAGTTCACAGTTCACAGATCACAGATCACAGATCACAGATCACAGATCGCAGTTCACAGTTCACAGTTCACAGTTCACAGTTCACAGTTTACAGTTCACAGTTCACAGTTCACAGTTCACAGTTCACAGTTCACAGTTCACAGTCCACAGTTCACAGTTCACAGTTCTCAGTTCACAGATCACAGTTCACAGTCTTCATTTCACTGTTCACAGTTCACAGTTCCCCGTTCACAGTATTCATTTCACACTTCACAGTTCACAGTTCACAGTTGACAGTTCACAGTCCACAGTTCACTATTCACAGTTCACAGTTCTCAGTTCACAGATCACAGTTCACAGTCTTCATTTCACACTTAACAGTTCGCAGTTCACAGTTCACAGATCACAGTTCACAGTTCACAGTTCACAGTTCACAGTTCACAGTTCACAGTCCACAGATCACAGTTCACAGTTCACAGTTCACGGTTAACAGTTTACAGTTCTCAGTTCACAGTTCACATTTCGCAGTTCACAGTTGACAGTCCACAGTTCACAGTTCACAGTTCACAGTTTACAGTTCACAGTTCACAGTTCACAGTTCACAGTCCACAGTTCACAGTTCACAGTTCTCAGTTCACAGATCACAGTTCACAGTCTTCATTTCACAGTTCACAGTTCACAGTTCACAGTTCACAGTTCACAGTTCCCCGTTCACAGTATTCATTTCACATTTCACAGTTCGCAGTTCACAGTTGACAGTTCACAGTCTTCATTTCACACTTCACTCTTCACAGTGCACAGTTCACAGTCCACAGTTCACAGTCCACAGTTAACAGTCCACAGTTCACTGTTCACAAATCACAGTTCACAGTTCACAGTCTTCATTTCACACTTCACTCTTCACAGTTCACAGTTCACTGTTCACAGTTTACAGTTCTCAGTTTACAGTTCTCAGTTGACAGTTGACAGTTGACAGTTGACAGTTGACAGTTGACAGTTCACACTTCACAGTTCACAGTTCACAGTCCACAGTTCACTGTTCACAGGTCAGAGTTCACAGTTCACAGTTCACAGTTCACAGTTCACAGTTCACAGTTCACAGTCTTCATTTCACAATTCACAGTTCGCAGTTCACAGTTCACAGATCACAGATCACAGTTCACAGATCGCAGTTCACAGATCGCAGTTCACAGTTCACAGTTCACAGTTTACAGTTCTCAGTTCTCAGTTCACAGTTCACAGTTCACAGTTCACAGTTCACAGTTCACAGTTCACAGTTCACTGTTCACTGTTCACAGTTCTCAGTTCACAGATCACAGTTCACAGTCTTCATTTCACAGTTCACAGTTCACAGTTCACAGTTCCCCGTTCACAGTATTCATTTCACACTTCACAGTTCGCAGTTCACAGTTGACAGTTCACAGCCCACAGTTCACTATTCACAGTTCACAGTTCTCAGTTCACAGATCACAGTTCACAGTCTTCATTTCACACTTAACAGTTCGCAGTTCACAGTTCACAGATCACAGTTCACAGTTCACAGTTCACAGTTCACAGTCCACAGATCACAGTTCACAGTCTTCATTTCACACTTCACAGTTCGCAGTTCACAGTTCACAGTTCACAGTTCACAGTTCACAGTTCACAGATCACTGTTCACAGTTTACAGTTCTCAGTTTACAGTTCTCAGTTCACAGTTGACAGTTCACAGTTCACAGATCACAGTTCACAGTTTACAGTTCACAGTTCACAGTTCACAGTTCACAGTTCACAGTTTACAGTTCTCAGTTTACAGTTCACAGTTCACAGTTCACAGTCCACAGTTCACAGTTCACAGTTCTCAGTTCACAGATCACAGTTCACAGTTTTCATTTCACAGTTCACAGTTCACAGTTCCCCGTTCACAGTATTCATTTCACATTTCACATTTCGCAGTTCACAGTTGACAGTCCACAGTTCACAGTTCACAGTTGACAGTTCACAGTTCACAGATCACAGTTCACAGTTTACAGTTCACAGTTCACAGTTCACAGTTCACAGTTTACAGTTCTCAGTTCACAGTTCACAGTTCACAGTTCACAGTTCACAGTCCACAGTTCACAGTTCACAGTTCTCAGTTCACAGATCACAGTTCACAGTTTTCATTTCACAGTTCACAGTTCACAGTTCCCCGTTCACAGTATTCATTTCACAATCCAGTTTTCACAGTTCACAGTTCACAGTTCTCAGTTCACAGATCACAGTTCACAGTTTACAGTTCTCAGTTCACAGTTCACAGTTCACAGTTCACAGTCCACAGTTCACAGTTCACAGTTCTCAGTTCACAGATCACAGTTCACAGTTTTCATTTCACACTTCACAGTTCGCAGTTCACAGTTCACAGTTCACAGTTCACAGTTCACAGTTCACAGTCCACAGTTCACAGTTCACAGTTCTCAGTTCACAGATCACAGTTCACAGTCTTCATTTCACACTTAACAGTTCGCAGTTCACAGATCACTGTTCACAGTTTACAGTTCTCAGTTTACAGTTCTCAGTTCACAGTTGACAGTTCACAGTTCACAGATCACAGTTCACAGTTTACAGTTCACAGTTCACATTTCACATTTCGCAGTTCACAGTTGACAGTCCACAGTTCACAGTTCACAGTTGACAGTTCACAGTTCACAGATCACAGTTCACAGTTCACAGATCACAGTTCACAGTCTTCATTTCACAGTTCACAGATCACAGTTCACAGATCACAGACCACAGTTCACAGTTCACAGTTCACAGTTCTCAGTTCACAGATCACAGTTCACAGTCTTCATTTCACAGTTCACAGTTCACAGTTCACAGATCACAGACCACAGTTCACTGTTCACAGATCACAGTTCACAGTACACAGTCTTCATTTCATACTTCACAGTTCGCAGTTCACAGTTCACAGTTCACAGGTCACAGTTCACAGTCCACTGCTCACAGTTCACAGTTCTCAGTTCACAGATCACAGTTCACAGACTTCATTTCACAATCCAGTTTTCACAGTTCACAGTTCACAGTTCTCAGTTCACAGATCACAGTTCACAGTCTTCATTTCACAGTTCACAGTTCACAGTTCACAGATCACAGACCACAGTTCACTGTTCACAGATCACAGTTCACAGTTCACATTTCACAGTCTTCATTTCACACTTCAGTCATCACAGTGCACAGTTCACAGTCCACAGATCACAGTTCACAGATCACAGTTCACAGCCTTCATTTCACACTTCACAGTTAGCAGTTCACAGTTCAAAGATCACAGTTCACAGTTCACAGTTCACAGTTCACAGTCCACAGTTCACTATTCACAGCTCACAGTTCTCAGTTCACAGATCACAGTTCACAGTCTTCATTTCACACTTCACAGTTCGCAGTTCACAGTTCACAGATCACAGTTCACAGTTCACAGTTCCACTTCACAGTTCACAGATCCCAGTTCACAGTTCACAGTTCACAGTTCCCAGTTCGCAGGTCACAGTTCACATTTCACAGTTCACTGTCTTCATTTCAAACTTCACAGTTCGCAGTTCACAGTTCAGAGGTCACAGTTCACAGCCCACTCTTCACAGTTCACATTTCTCAGTTCACAGATCACAATTCACAGACTTCATTTCACAATTCAGTTTTCACAGTTCACAGTTCACAGATCACAGTTCACAGTCTTCATTTCACACTTCAGTCTTCACAGGGCACAGTTCACAGTTCACAGATCACAGTTCACAGTCTTCATTTCACAGTTCACAGATCACAGTTCACAGATCACAGACCACAGTTCACAGTTCACAGTTCACAGATCACTGTTCACAGTTTACAGTTCTCAGTTTACAGTTCTCAGTTCACAGTTGACAGTTCACAGTTGACAGTTCACAGATCACAGTTCACAGTTCACAGTTCACAGTTCACAGTTCACAGTTCACAGTTCACAGTTTACAGTTCTCAGTTCACATTTCACAGTCTTCATTTCACACTTCAGTCTTCACAGTGCACAGTTCACAGTCCACAGATCACAGTTCACAGTTCTCAGTTCACAGATCACAGTTCACAGTCTTCATTTCACACTTCACAGTTCGCAGTTCACAGTTCAAAGATCACAGTTCACAGTTCACAGTTCACAGTCCACAGTTCACTATTCACAGCTCACACTTCACAGTTCACAGATCACAGTATTCATTTCACACTTCACAGTTCGCAGTTCACAGTTGACAGTTCACAGTCCACAGTTCACTATTCACAGTTCACAGTTCTCAGTTCACAGATCACAGTGCACAGTCCACAGTTCACTATTCACAGCTCACAGTTCTCAGTTCACAGATCACAGTTCACAGTCTTCATTTCACACTTCACAGTTCGCAGTTCACAGTTCACAGATCACAGTTCACAGTCTTCATTTCACACTTCACAGTTCGCAGTTCACAGATCACAGACCACAGTTCACTGTTCACAGATCACAGTTCACAGTACACAGTCTTCATTTCATACTTCACAGTTGGCAGTTCACAGTTCACAGGTCACAGTTCACAGTCCACTGTTCACAGTTCACAGTTCTCAGTTCACAGATCACAGTTCACAGACTTCATTTCACAATTCAGTTTTCACAGTTCACAGTTCACAGTTCTCAGTTCACAGATCACAGTTCACAGTCTTCATTTCACAGTTCACAGTTCACAGTTCACAGATCACAGAACACAGTTCACTGTTCACAGATCACAGTTCACAGTTCACAGTTCACATTTCACAGTCTTCATTTCACACTTCAGTCTTCACAGTGCACAGTTCACAGTCCACAGATCACAGTTCACAGTTCTCAGTTCACAGATCACAGTTCACAGTCTTCATTTCACACTTCACAGTTCGCAGTTCACAGTTCAAAGATCACAGTTCACAGTTCACAGTTCACAGTTCACAGTTCCCAGTTCGCAGGTCACAGTTCACATTTCACAGTTCACTGTCTTCATTTCAAACTTCACAGTTCGCAGTTCACAGTTCAGAGGTCACAGTTCACAGCCCACTCTTCACAGTTCACAGTTCTCAGTTCACAGATCACAATTCACAGTCTTCATTTCACAATTCAGTTTTCACAGTTCACAGTTCACAGATCACAGTTCACAGTCTTCATTTCACACTTCAGTCTTCACAGGGCACAGTTCACAGTTCACAGATCACAGTTCACAGTCTTCATTTCACAGTTCACAGATCACAGTTCACAGATCACAGACCACAGTTCACAGTTCACAGTTCACAGTTCACAGTTCTCAGTTCACAGATCACAGTTCACAGTCTTCATTTCACAGTTCACAGTTCACAGTTCACAGATCACAGACCACAGTTCACTGTTCACAGATCACAGTTCACAGTACACAGTCTTCATTTCACACTTCACAGTTCGCAGTTCACAGATCACAGACCACAGTTCACTGTTCACATATCACAGTTCACAGTTCACAGTTCACATTTCACAGTCTTCATTTCACACTTCAGTCATCACAGTGCACAGTTCACAGTCCACAGATCACAGTTCACAGTTCTCAGTTCACAGATCACAGTTCACAGCCTTCATTTCACACTTCACAGTTAGCAGTTCACAGTTCAAAGATCACAGTTCACAGTTCACAGTTCACAGTTCACAGTCCACAGTTCACTATTCACAGCTCACAGTTTTCAGTTCACAGATCACAGTTCACAGTCTTCATTTCTCACTTCACAGTTCGCAGTTCACAGTTCACAGTTCACAGTCCACAGTTCACAGTTCACAGTTCACAGTTCTCAGTTCACAGATCACAGTTCACAGTCTTCATTTCACAGTTCATAGTTCACAGTTCACAGTTCCCCGTTCACAGTATTCATTTCACACTTCACAGTTCGCAGTTCACAGTTGACAGTTCACAGTCCACAGTTCACTATTCACAGTTCACAGTTCTCAGTTCACAGATCACAGTTCACAGTCTTCATTTCACACTTAACAGTTCGCAGTTCACAGTTCACAGATCACAGTTCACAGTTCACAGTTCACAGTTCACAGTCCACAGATCACAGTTCACAGTCTTCATTTCACAATTCACAGTTCGCAGTTCACAGTTCACAGTTCACAGTTCACAGTTCACAGTTCACAGATCACTGTTCACAGTTTACAGTTCTCAGTTTACAGTTCTCAGTTCACAGTTGACAGTTCAAAGTTGACAGTTCACAGATCACAGTTCACAGTTCACAGTTCACAGTTCACAGTTCACAGTTCACAGTTTACAGTTCTCAGTTCACAGTTCACAGTTCACAGTTCACAGTCCACAGTTCACAGTTCACAGTTCTCAGTTCACAGATCACAGTTCACAGTTGTCATTTCACAGTTCACAGTTCACAGTTCCCCGTTCACAGTATTCATTTCACATTTCACAGTTCGCAGTTCACAGTTGACAGTCCACAGTTCACAGTTCACAGTTCACAGTTTACAGTTCTCAGTTCACAGTTCACAGTTCACAGTTCACAGTCCACAGTTCACAGTTCACAGTTCCCCGTTCACAGTATTCATTTCACATTTCACAGTTCGCAATTCACAGTTGACAGTTCACAGTCCACAGTTCACTATTCACAGTTCACAGTTCTCAGTTCACAGATCACAGTTCACAGTCCACAGTTCACTATTCACAGCTCACAGTTCTCAGTTCACAGATCACAGTTCACAGTCTTCATTTCACACTTCACAGTTCGCAGTTCACAGTTCACAGATCACAGTTCACAGTCTTCATTTCACACTTCACAGTTCGCAGTTCACAGATCACAGACCACAGTTCACTGTTCACAGATCACAGTTCACAGTACACAGTCTTCATTTCATACTTCACAGTTGGCAGTTCACAGTTCACAGGTCACATCCCACAGTTCACTGTTCACAGATCACAGTTCACAGTTCACAGTTCACAGTCCACAGATCACATTTCACAGTCTTCATTTCACACTTCAGTCTTCACAGTGCACAGTTCACAGTCCACAGATCACAGTTCACAGTTCTCAGTTCACAGATCACAGTTCACAGTCTTCATTTCACACTTCACAGTTCGCAGTTCACAGTTCAAAGATCACAGTTCACAGTTCACAGTTCACAGTTCACAGTCCACAGTTCACTATTCACAGCTCACACTTCACAGTTCACAGATCACAGTATTCATTTCACACTTCACAGTTCGCAGTTCACAGTTGACAGTTCACAGTCCACAGTTCACTATTCACAGTTCACAGTTCTCAGTTCACAGATCACAGTGCACAGTCTTCATTTCACACTTAACAGTTCGCAGTTCACATTTCACAGATCACAGTTCACAGTTCACAGTTCACAGTCCACAGATCACAGTTCACAGTCTTCATTTCACACTTCACATTTCGCAGTTCACAGTTCACAGATCACAGTTCACAGTTTACAGTTCACAGTTCACAGTTCACTGTTCACGGTTTACAGTTCTCAGTTTACAGTTCTCAGTTCACAGTTGACAGTTCACAGTTCACACTTCACAGTTCACAGTTCACAGTCCACAGTTCACTGTTCACAATTCACAGATCACAGTTCACAGTTCACAGTCATCATTTCACACTTCACACTTCACAGTGCACAGTGCACAGTTCACAGTCCACAGTTAACAGTCCACAGTTCACTGTTCACAAATCACAGTTCACAGTTCACAGTCTTCATTTCACACTTCACTCTTCACAGTGCACAGTTCACAGTCCACAGTTCACAGTCCACAGTTAACAGTCCACAGTTCACTGTTCACAAATCACAGTTCACAGTTCACAGTCTTCATTTCACACTTCACTCTTCACAGTTCACAGTTCACTGTTCACAGTTTACAGTTCTCAGTTTACAGTTCTCAGTTCACAGTTGACAGTTGACAGTTGACAGTTGACAGTTCACACTTCACAGTTCACAGTTCACAGTCCACAGTTCACTGTTCACAGATCAGAGTTCACAGTTCACAGTTCGCAGTTCACAGTTCACAGTCTTCATTTCACAATTCACAGTTCGCAGTTCACAGTTCACAGATCACAGATCACAGATCGCAGTTCACAGTTCACAGTTCACAGTTCACAGTTCGCAGTTCACAGTTTACAGTTCTCAGTTCACAGTTCACAGTTCACAGTTCACGGTTCACAGTTCACAGTTCACAGTTCACAGTCCACAGTTCACAGTTCACAGTTCTCAGTTCACAGATCACAGTTCACAGTCTTCATTTCACTGTTCACAGTTCACAGTTCCCCGTTCACAGTATTCATTTCACACTTCACAGTTCACAGTTCACAGTTGACAGTTCACAGTTCACAGTTGACAGTTCACAGTCCACAGTTCACTATTCACAGTTCACAGTTCTCAGTTCACAGATCACAGTTCACAGTCTTCATTTCACACTTAACAGTTCGCAGTTCACAGTTCACAGATCACAGTTCACAGTTCACAGTTCACAGTTCACAGTTCACAGTTCACAGTTCACAGTCCACAGATCACAGTTCACAGTTCACAGTTCACTGTTCACAATTCACAGATCACAGTTCACAGTTCACAGTCATCATTTCACACTTCACACTTCACAGTGCACAGTGCACAGTTCACAGTCCACAGTTAACAGTCCACAGTTCACTGTTCACAAATCACAGTTCACAGTTCACAGTCTTCATTTCACACTTCACTCTTCACAGTGCACAGTTCACAGTCCACAGTTCACAGTCCACAGTTAACAGTCCACAGTTCACTGTTCACAAATCACAGTTCACAGTTCACAGTCTTCATTTCACACTTCACTCTTCACAGTTCACAGTTCACTGTTCACAGTTTACAGTTCTCAGTTTACAGTTCTCAGTTGACAGTTGACAGTTGACAGTTGACAGTTGACAGTTCACACTTCACAGTTCACAGTTCACAGTCCACAGTTCACTGTTCACAGATCAGAGTTCACAGTTCACAGTTCGCAGTTCACAGTTCACAGTCTTCATTTCACAATTCACAGTTCGCAGTTCACAGTTCACAGATCACAGATCACAGATCACAGATCACAGATCGCAGTTCACAGTTCACAGTTCACAGTTCACAGTTCACAGTTTACAGTTCTCAGTTCACAGTTCACAGTTCACAGTTCACAGTTCACAGTTCACAGTCCACAGTTCACAGTTCACAGTTCTCAGTTCACAGATCACAGTTCACAGTCTTCATTTCACTGTTCACAGTTCACAGTTCCCCGTTCACAGTATTCATTTCACACTTCACAGTTCACAGTTCACAGTTGACAGTTCACAGTCCACAGTTCACTATTCACAGTTCACAGTTCTCAGTTCACAGATCACAGTTCACAGTCTTCATTTCACACTTAACAGTTCGCAGTTCACAGTTCACAGATCACAGTTCACAGTTCACAGTTCACAGTTCACAGTTCACAGTTCACAGTTCACAGTCCACAGATCACAGTTCACAGTTCACAGTTCACTGTTCACAATTCACAGATCACAGTTCACAGTTCACAGTCATCATTTCACACTTCACACTTCACAGTGCACAGTGCACAGTTCACAGTCCACAGTTAACAGTCCACAGTTCACTGTTCACAAATCACAGTTCACAGTTCACAGTCTTCATTTCACACTTCACTCTTCACAGTGCACAGTTCACAGTCCACAGTTCACAGTCCACAGTTAACAGTCCACAGTTCACTGTTCACAAATCACAGTTCACAGTTCACAGTCTTCATTTCACACTTCACTCTTCACAGTTCACAGTTCACTGTTCACAGTTTACAGTTCTCAGTTTACAGTTCTCAGTTGACAGTTGACAGTTGACAGTTGACAGTTGACAGTTCACACTTCACAGTTCACAGTTCACAGTCCACAGTTCACTGTTCACAGATCAGAGTTCACAGTTCACAGTTCGCAGTTCACAGTTCACAGTCTTCATTTCACAATTCACAGTTCGCAGTTCACAGTTCACAGATCACAGATCACAGATCACAGATCACAGATCGCAGTTCACAGTTCACAGTTCACAGTTCACAGTTCACAGTTTACAGTTCTCAGTTCACAGTTCACAGTTCACAGTTCACAGTTCACAGTTCACAGTTCACAGTCCACAGTTCACAGTTCACAGTTCTCAGTTCACAGATCACAGTTCACAGTCTTCATTTCACTGTTCACAGTTCACAGTTCCCCGTTCACAGTATTCATTTCACACTTCACAGTTCACAGTTCACAGTTGACAGTTCACAGTCCACAGTTCACTATTCACAGTTCACAGTTCTCAGTTCACAGATCACAGTTCACAGTCTTCATTTCACACTTAACAGTTCGCAGTTCACAGTTCACAGATCACAGTTCACAGTTCACAGTTCACAGTTCACAGTTCACAGTTCACAGTTCACAGTCCACAGATCACAGTTCACAGTTCACAGTTCACTGTTCACAATTCACAGATCACAGTTCACAGTTCACAGTCATCATTTCACACTTCACACTTCACAGTGCACAGTGCACAGTTCACAGTCCACAGTTAACAGTCCACAGTTCACTGTTCACAAATCACAGTTCACAGTTCACAGTCTTCATTTCACACTTCACTCTTCACAGTGCACAGTTCACAGTCCACAGTTCACAGTCCACAGTTAACAGTCCACAGTTCACTGTTCACAAATCACAGTTCACAGTTCACAGTCTTCATTTCACACTTCACTCTTCACAGTTCACAGTTCACTGTTCACAGTTTACAGTTCTCAGTTTACAGTTCTCAGTTCACAGTTGACAGTTGACAGTTGACAGTTGACAGTTCACACTTCACAGTTCACAGTTCACAGTTCACAGTCCACAGTTCACTGTTCACAGATCAGAGTTCACAGTTCACAGTTCGCAGTTCACAGTTCACAGTCTTCATTTCACAATTCACAGTTCGCAGTTCACAGTTCACAGATCACAGATCACAGATCACAGATCACAGATCGCAGTTCACAGTTCACAGTTCACAGTTCACAGTTCACAGTTTACAGTTCTCAGTTCACAGTTCACAGTTCACAGTTCACAGTTCACAGTTCACAGTTCACAGTCCACAGTTCACAGTTCACAGTTCTCAGTTCACAGATCACAGTTCACAGTCTTCATTTCACTGTTCACAGTTCACAGTTCCCCGTTCACAGTATTCATTTCACACTTCACAGTTCACAGTTCACAGTTGACAGTTCACAGTCCACAGTTCACTATTCACAGTTCACAGTTCTCAGTTCACAGATCACAGTTCACAGTCTTCATTTCACACTTAACAGTTCGCAGTTCACAGTTCACAGATCACAGTTCACAGTTCACAGTTCACAGTTCACAGTTCACAGTCCACAGATCACAGTTCACAGTTCACAGTTCACGGTTCACAGTTTACAGTTCTCAGTTCACAGTTCACATTTCGCAGTTCACAGTTGACAGTCCACAGTTCACAGTTCACAGTTCACAGTTTACAGTTCACAGTTCACAGTTCACAGTTCACAGTCCACAGTTCACAGTTCACAGTTCTCAGTTCACAGATCACAGTTCACAGTCTTCATTTCACAGTTCACAGTTCACAGTTCACAGTTCACAGTTCCCCGTTCACAGTATTCATTTCACATTTCACAGTTCGCAGTTCACAGTTGACAGTTCACAGTCTTCATTTCACACTTCACTCTTCACAGTGCACAGTTAACAGTCCACAGTTCACTGTTCACAAATCACAGTTCACAGTTCACAGTCTTCATTTCACACTTCACTCTTCACAGTTCACAGTTCACTGTTCACAGTTTACAGTTCTCAGTTTACAGTTCTCAGTTGACAGTTGACAGTTGACAGTTGACAGTTGACAGTTGACAGTTCACACTTCACAGTTCACAGTTCACAGTCCACAGTTCACTGTTCACAGGTCAGAGTTCACAGTTCACAGTTCACAGTTCACAGTTCACAGTTCACAGTTCACAGTTCACAGTTCACAGTCTTCATTTCACAATTCACAGTTCGCAGTTCACAGTTCACAGATCACAGATCACAGTTCACAGATCGCAGTTCACAGATCGCAGTTCACAGTTCACAGTTCACAGTTTACAGTTCTCAGTTCTCAGTTCACAGTTCACAGTTCACAGTTCACAGTTCACAGTTCACAGTTCACAGTTCACTGTTCACTGTTCACAGTTCTCAGTTCACAGATCACAGTTCACAGTCTTCATTTCACAGTTCACAGTTCACAGTTCACAGTTCCCCGTTCACAGTATTCATTTCACACTTCACAGTTCGCAGTTCACAGTTGACAGTTCACAGCCCACAGTTCACTATTCACAGTTCACAGTTCTCAGTTCACAGATCACAGTTCACAGTCTTCATTTCACACTTAACAGTTCGCAGTTCACAGTTCACAGATCACAGTTCACAGTTCACAGTTCACAGTTCACAGTCCACAGATCACAGTTCACAGTCTTCATTTCACACTTCACAGTTCGCAGTTCACAGTTCACAGTTCACAGTTCACAGTTCACAGATCACTGTTCACAGTTTACAGTTCTCAGTTTACAGTTCTCAGTTCACAGTTGACAGTTCACAGTTCACAGATCACAGTTCACAGTTTACAGTTCACAGTTCACAGTTCACAGTTCACAGTTCACAGTTTACAGTTCTCAGTTTACAGTTCACAGTTCACAGTTCACAGTCCACAGTTCACAGTTCACAGTTCTCAGTTCACAGATCACAGTTCACAGTTTTCATTTCACAGTTCACAGTTCACAGTTCCCCGTTCACAGTATTCATTTCACATTTCACATTTCGCAGTTCACAGTTGACAGTCCACAGTTCACAGTTCACAGTTGACAGTTCACAGTTCACAGATCACAGTTCACAGTTTACAGTTCACAGTTCACAGTTCACTGTTCACTGTTCACAGTTCTCAGTTCACAGATCACAGTTCACAGTCTTCATTTCACAGTTCACAGTTCACAGTTCACAGTTCCCCGTTCACAGTATTCATTTCACACTTCACAGTTCGCAGTTCACAGTTGACAGTTCACAGCCCACAGTTCACTATTCACAGTTCACAGTTCTCAGTTCACAGATCACAGTTCACAGTCTTCATTTCACACTTAACAGTTCGCAGTTCACAGTTCACAGATCACAGTTCACAGTTCACAGTTCACAGTTCACAGTCCACAGATCACAGTTCACAGTCTTCATTTCACACTTCACAGTTCGCAGTTCACAGTTCACAGTTCACAGTTCACAGTTCACAGATCACTGTTCACAGTTTACAGTTCTCAGTTTACAGTTCTCAGTTCACAGTTGACAGTTCACAGTTCACAGATCACAGTTCACAGTTTACAGTTCACAGTTCACAGTTCACAGTTCACAGTTCACAGTTTACAGTTCTCAGTTTACAGTTCACAGTTCACAGTTCACAGTCCACAGTTCACAGTTCACAGTTCTCAGTTCACAGATCACAGTTCACAGTTTTCATTTCACAGTTCACAGTTCACAGTTCCCCGTTCACAGTATTCATTTCACATTTCACATTTCGCAGTTCACAGTTGACAGTCCACAGTTCACAGTTCACAGTTGACAGTTCACAGTTCACAGATCACAGTTCACAGTTTACAGTTCACAGTTCACAGTTCACAGTTCACAGTTTACAGTTCTCAGTTCACAGTTCACAGTTCACAGTTCACAGTTCACAGTCCACAGTTCACAGTTCACAGTTCTCAGTTCACAGATCACAGTTCACAGTTTTCATTTCACAGTTCACAGTTCACAGTTCCCCGTTCACAGTATTCATTTCACAATCCAGTTTTCACAGTTCACAGTTCACAGTTCTCAGTTCACAGATCACAGTTCACAGTTCACAGTTTACAGTTCTCAGTTCACAGTTCACAGTTCACAGTTCACAGTCCACAGTTCACAGTTCACAGTTCTCAGTTCACAGATCACAGTTCACAGTTTTCATTTCACACTTCACAGTTCGCAGTTCACAGTTCACAGTTCACAGTTCACAGTTCACAGTTCACAGTCCACAGTTCACAGTTCACAGTTCTCAGTTCACAGATCACAGTTCACAGTCTTCATTTCACACTTAACAGTTCGCAGTTCACAGATCACTGTTCACAGTTTACAGTTCTCAGTTTACAGTTCTCAGTTCACAGTTGACAGTTCACAGTTCACAGATCACAGTTCACAGTTTACAGTTCACAGTTCACATTTCACATTTCGCAGTTCACAGTTGACAGTCCACAGTTCACAGTTCACAGTTGACAGTTCACAGTTCACAGATCACAGTTCACAGTTCACAGATCACAGTTCACAGTCTTCATTTCACAGTTCACAGATCACAGTTCACAGATCACAGACCACAGTTCACAGTTCACAGTTCACAGTTCTCAGTTCACAGATCACAGTTCACAGTCTTCATTTCACAGTTCACAGTTCACAGTTCACAGATCACAGACCACAGTTCACTGTTCACAGATCACAGTTCACAGTACACAGTCTTCATTTCATACTTCACAGTTCGCAGTTCACAGTTCACAGTTCACAGGTCACAGTTCACAGTCCACTGCTCACAGTTCACAGTTCTCAGTTCACAGATCACAGTTCACAGACTTCATTTCACAATCCAGTTTTCACAGTTCACAGTTCACAGTTCTCAGTTCACAGATCACAGTTCACAGTCTTCATTTCACAGTTCACAGTTCACAGTTCACAGATCACAGACCACAGTTCACTGTTCACAGATCACAGTTCACAGTTCACAGTTCACATTTCACAGTCTTCATTTCACACTTCAGTCATCACAGTGCACAGTTCACAGTCCACAGATCACAGTTCACAGATCACAGTTCACAGCCTTCATTTCACACTTCACAGTTAGCAGTTCACAGTTCAAAGATCACAGTTCACAGTTCACAGTTCACAGTTCACAGTCCACAGTTCACTATTCACAGCTCACAGTTCTCAGTTCACAGATCACAGTTCACAGTCTTCATTTCACACTTCACAGTTCGCAGTTCACAGTTCACAGATCACAGTTCACAGTTCACAGTTCCACTTCACAGTTCACAGATCCCAGTTCACAGTTCACAGTTCACAGTTCCCAGTTCGCAGGTCACAGTTCACATTTCACAGTTCACTGTCTTCATTTCAAACTTCACAGTTCGCAGTTCACAGTTCAGAGGTCACAGTTCACAGCCCACTCTTCACAGTTCACATTTCTCAGTTCACAGATCACAATTCACAGACTTCATTTCACAATTCAGTTTTCACAGTTCACAGTTCACAGATCACAGTTCACAGTCTTCATTTCACACTTCAGTCTTCACAGGGCACAGTTCACAGTTCACAGATCACAGTTCACAGTCTTCATTTCACAGTTCACAGATCACAGTCCACAGTTCACTGTTCACAAATCACAGTTCACAGTTCACAGTCTTCATTTCACACTTCACTCTTCACAGTTCACAGTTCACTGTTCACAGTTTACAGTTCTCAGTTTACAGTTCTCAGTTGACAGTTGACAGTTGACAGTTGACAGTTGACAGTTGACAGTTCACACTTCACAGTTCACAGTTCACAGTCCACAGTTCACTGTTCACAGGTCAGAGTTCACAGTTCACAGTTCACAGTTCACAGTTCACAGTTCACAGTTCACAGTTCACAGTTCACAGTTCACAGTTCACAGTTCACAGTTCACAGTCTTCATTTCACAATTCACAGTTCGCAGTTCACAGTTCACAGATCTCAGATCACAGTTCACAGATCGCAGTTCACAGATCGCAGTTCACAGTTCACAGTTCACAGTTTACAGTTCTCAGTTCTCAGTTCACAGTTCACAGTTCACAGTTCACAGTTCACAGTTCACAGTTCACAGTTCACAGTTCACTGTTCACTGTTCACAGTTCTCAGTTCACAGATCACAGTTCACAGTCTTCATTTCACAGTTCACAGTTCACAGTTCACAGTTCCCCGTTCACAGTATTCATTTCACACTTCACAGTTCGCAGTTCACAGTTGACAGTTCACAGCCCACAGTTCACTATTCACAGTTCACAGTTCTCAGTTCACAGATCACAGTTCACAGTCTTCATTTCACACTTAACAGTTCGCAGTTCACAGTTCACAGATCACAGTTCACAGTTCACAGTTCACAGTTCACAGTCCACAGATCACAGTTCACAGTCTTCATTTCACACTTCACAGTTCGCAGTTCACAGTTCACAGTTCACAGTTCACAGTTCACAGATCACTGTTCACAGTTTACAGTTCTCAGTTTACAGTTCTCAGTTCACAGTTGACAGTTCACAGTTCACAGATCACAGTTCACAGTTTACAGTTCACAGTTCACAGTTCACAGTTCACAGTTCACAGTTCACAGTTTACAGTTCTCAGTTTACAGTTCACAGTTCACAGTTCACAGTCCACAGTTCACAGTTCACAGTTCTCAGTTCACAGATCACAGTTCACAGTTTTCATTTCACAGTTCACAGTTCACAGTTCCCCGTTCACAGTATTCATTTCACATTTCACATTTCGCAGTTCACAGTTCACAGTTCACAGTTTACAGTTCTCAGTTCACAGTTCACAGTTCACAGTTCACAGTCCACAGTTCACAGTTCACAGTTCTCAGTTCACAGATCACAGTTCACAGTTTTCATTTCACACTTCACAGTTCGCAGTTCACAGTTCACAGTTCACAGTTCACAGTTCACAGTTCACAGTCCACAGTTCACAGTTCACAGTTCTCAGTTCACAGATCACAGTTCACAGTCTTCATTTCACACTTAACAGTTCGCAGTTCACAGATCACTGTTCACAGTTTACAGTTCTCAGTTTACAGTTCTCAGTTCACAGTTGACAGTTCACAGTTCACAGATCACAGTTCACAGTTTACAGTTCACAGTTCACATTTCACATTTCGCAGTTCACAGTTGACAGTCCACAGTTCACAGTTCACAGTTGACAGTTCACAGTTCACAGATCACAGTTCACAGTTCACAGATCACAGTTCACAGTCTTCATTTCACAGTTCACAGATCACAGTTCACAGATCACAGACCACAGTTCACAGTTCACAGTTCACAGTTCTCAGTTCACAGATCACAGTTCACAGTCTTCATTTCACAGTTCACAGTTCACAGTTCACAGATCACAGACCACAGTTCACTGTTCACAGATCACAGTTCACAGTACACAGTCTTCATTTCATACTTCACAGTTCGCAGTTCACAGTTCACAGTTCACAGGTCACAGTTCACAGTCCACTGCTCACAGTTCACAGTTCTCAGTTCACAGATCACAGTTCACAGACTTCATTTCACAATCCAGTTTTCACAGTTCACAGTTCACAGTTCTCAGTTCACAGATCACAGTTCACAGTCTTCATTTCACAGTTCACAGTTCACAGTTCACAGATCACAGACCACAGTTCACTGTTCACAGATCACAGTTCACAGTTCACAGTTCACATTTCACAGTCTTCATTTCACACTTCAGTCATCACAGTGCACAGTTCACAGTCCACAGATCACAGTTCACAGATCACAGTTCACAGCCTTCATTTCACACTTCACAGTTAGCAGTTCACAGTTCAAAGATCACAGTTCACAGTTCACAGTTCACAGTTCACAGTCCACAGTTCACTATTCACAGCTCACAGTTCTCAGTTCACAGATCACAGTTCACAGTCTTCATTTCACACTTCACAGTTCGCAGTTCACAGTTCACAGATCACAGTTCACAGTTCACAGTTCCACTTCACAGTTCACAGATCCCAGTTCACAGTTCACAGTTCACAGTTCCCAGTTCGCAGGTCACAGTTCACATTTCACAGTTCACTGTCTTCATTTCAAACTTCACAGTTCGCAGTTCACAGTTCAGAGGTCACAGTTCACAGCCCACTCTTCACAGTTCACATTTCTCAGTTCACAGATCACAATTCACAGACTTCATTTCACAATTCAGTTTTCACAGTTCACAGTTCACAGATCACAGTTCACAGTCTTCATTTCACACTTCAGTCTTCACAGGGCACAGTTCACAGTTCACAGATCACAGTTCACAGTCTTCATTTCACAGTTCACAGATCACAGTTCACAGATCACAGACCACAGTTCACAGTTCACAGTTCACAGATCACTGTTCACAGTTTACAGTTCTCAGTTTACAGTTCTCAGTTCACAGTTGACAGTTCACAGTTGACAGTTCACAGATCACAGTTCACAGTTCACAGTTCACAGTTCACAGTTCACAGTTCACAGTTCACAGTTCACAGTTCACAGTTCACAGTTCACAGTTTACAGTTCTCAGTTCACATTTCACAGTCTTCATTTCACACTTCAGTCTTCACAGTGCACAGTTCACAGTCCACAGATCACAGTTCACAGTTCTCAGTTCACAGATCACAGTTCACAGTCTTCATTTCACACTTCACAGTTCGCAGTTCACAGTTCAAAGATCACAGTTCACAGTTCACAGTTCACAGTCCACAGTTCACTATTCACAGCTCACACTTCACAGTTCACAGATCACAGTATTCATTTCACACTTCACAGTTCGCAGTTCACAGTTGACAGTTCACAGTCCACAGTTCACTATTCACAGTTCACAGTTCTCAGTTCACAGATCACAGTGCACAGTCTTCATTTCACACTTAACAGTTCGCAGTTCACATTTCACAGATCACAGTTCACAGTTCACAGTTCACAGTCCACAGATCACAGTTCACAGTCTTCATTTCACACTTCACATTTCGCAGTTCACGGTTCACAGATCACAGTTCACAGTTTACAGTTCACAGTTCACAGTTCACTGTTCACGGTTTACAGTTTACAGTTCTCAGTTCACAGTTGACAGTTGACAGTTCACAGTTCACACTTCACAGTTCACAGTCCACAGTTCACTGTTCACAATTCACAGATCACAGTTCACAGTTCACAGTCATCATTTCACACTTCACACTTCACAGTGCACAGTGCACAGTTCACAGTCCACAGTTAACAGTCCACAGTTCACTATTCACAAATCACAGTTCACAGTTCACAGTCTTCATTTCACACTTCACTCTTCACAGTGCACAGTTCACAGTCCACAGTTCACAGTCCACAGTTAACAGTCCACAGTTCACTGTTCACAAATCACAGTTCACAGTTCACAGTTCACAGTCTTCATTTCACACTTCACTCTTCACAGTTCACAGTTCACTGTTCACAGTTTACAGTTCTCAGTTTACAGTTCTCAGTTCACAGTTGACAGTTGACAGTTGACAGTTCACACTTCACAGTTCACAGTTCACAGTCCACAGTTCACTGTTCACAGATCAGAGTTCACAGTTCACAGTTCGCAGTTCACAGTTCACAGTCTTCATTTCACAATTCACAGTTCGCAGTTCACAGTTCACAGATCACAGATCACAGATCACAGATCACAGATCGCAGTTCACAGTTCACAGTTCACAGTTCACAGTTCACAGTTTACAGTTCTCAGTTCACAGTTCACAGTTCACAGTTCACAGTTCACAGTTCACAGTTCACAGTTCACAGTTCACAGTTCACAGTCCACAGTTCACAGTTCACAGTTCTCAGTTCACAGATCACAGTTCACAGTCTTCATTTCACTGTTCACAGTTCACAGTTCCCCGTTCACAGTATTCATTTCACACTTCACAGTTCACAGTTCACAGTTGACAGTTCACAGTCCACAGTTCACTATTCACAGTTCACAATTCTCAGTTCACAGATCACAGTTCACAGTCTTCATTTCACACTTAACAGTTCGCAGTTCACAGTTCACAGTTGACAGTTCACAGCCCACAGTTCACTATTCACAGTTCACAGTTCTCAGTTCACAGATCACAGTTCACAGTCTTCATTTCACACTTAACAGTTCGCAGTTCACAGTTCACAGATCACAGTTCACAGTTCACAGTTCACAGTTCACAGTTCACAGTTCACAGTTCACAGTTCACAGTTCACAGTTCACAGATCACAGTTCACAGTCTTCATTTCACAGTTCACAGTTCACAGTTCACAGTTCCCCGTTCACAGTATTCATTTCACACTTCACAGTTCGCAGTTCACAGTTGACAGTTCACAGCCCACAGTTCACTATTCACAGTTCACAGTTCTCAGTTCACAGATCACAGTTCACAGTCTTCATTTCACACTTAACAGTTCGCAGTTCACAGTTCACAGATCACAGTTCACAGTTCACAGTTCACAGTTCACAGTTCACAGTTCACAGTCCACAGATCACAGTTCACAGTCTTCATTTCACACTTCACAGTTCGCAGTTCACAGTTCACAGTTCACAGTTCACAGTTCACAGTTCACAGATCACTGTTCACAGTTTACAGTTCTCAGTTTACAGTTCTCAGTTCACAGTTGACAGTTCACAGATCACAGTTCACAGTTTACAGTTCACAGTTCACAGTTCACAGTTCACAGTTCACAGTTTACAGTTCTCAGTTCACAGTTCACAGTTCACAGTTCACAGTCCACAGTTCACAGTTCACAGTTCTCAGTTCACAGATCACAGTTCACAGTTTTCATTTCACAGTTCACAGTTCACAGTTCCCCGTTCACAGTATTCATTTCACATTTCACATTTCGCAGTTCACAGTTGACAGTCCACAGTTCACAGTTCACAGTTGACATTTCACAGTTCACAGATCACAGTTCACAGTTTACAGTTCACAGTTCACAGTTCACAGTTCACAGTTTACAGTTCTCAGTTCACAGTTCACAGTTCACAGTTCACAGTCCACAGTTCACAGTTCACAGTTCTCAGTTCACAGTTCACAGTCTTCATTTCACACTTCACAGTTCGCAGTTCACAGTTCACAGATCACAGTTCACAGATTACAGTTCACAGTTGACAGTTCACAGTTGACAGTTCACAGTACACACTTCACAGTTCACAGTCCACAGTTCACTGTTCACAATTGACAGTTCACAGTTGACAGTCCACAGTTCACAGTTCACAGTTCACAGTTTACAGTTCACAGTTCACAGTTCACAGTTCACAGTCCACAGTTCACAGTTCACAGTTCTCAGTTCACAGATCACAGTTCACAGTATTCATTTCACAGTTCACAGTTCACAGTTCACAGTTCACAGTTCCCCGTTCACAGTATTCATTTCACATTTCACAGTTCGCAGTTCACAGTTGACAGTTCACAGTCCACAGTTCACTATTCACAGTTCACAGTTCTCAGTTCACAGATCACAGTTCACAGTCTTCAGTTCACACTTCACAGTTCGCAGTTCACAGTCCGCAATTCACAGTTCACAGATCACAGATCACAGTTCACAGTTCACAGTTCACAGTTCACAGTTCACAGTTTAAAGTTCTCAGTTCACAGTTGACAGTTCACAGTTCACAGTCTTCATTTCACACTTCAGTCTTCACAGTGCACAGTTTACAGTCCACAGATCACAGTTCACAGTTCTCAGTTCACAGATCACAGTTCACAGTCTTCATTTCACACTTCACAGTTCGCAGTTCACAGTTCACAGATCACAGTTCACAGATTACAGTTCACAGTTGACAGTTCACAGTTGACAGTTCACAGTACACACTTCACAGTTCACAGTCCACAGTTCACTGTTCACAATTGACAGTTCACAGTTCACAGTCCACAGTTCACTATTCACAGCTCACAGTTCTCAGTGCACAGATCACAGTTCACAGTCTTCATTTCACACTTCACAGTTCGCAGTTCACAGTTCACAGATCACAGTTCACAGTTCACACTTCACAGTTCACAGATCACAGTTCTCAGTTCACAGATCACAGTTCACAGTCTTCATTTCACAGTTCACAGTTCACAGTTCACAGATCACAGACCACAGTTCACTGTTCACAGATCACAGTTCACAGTACACAGTCTTCATTTCATACTTCACAGTTCGCAGTTCACAGTTCACAGTTCACAGGTCACAGTTCACAGTTCACAGTCCACAGTTCACTATTCACAGCTCACAGTTCTCAGTTCACAGATCACAGTTCACAGTCTTCATTTCACACTTCACAGTTCGCAGTTTACAGTTCACAGATCACAGTTCACAGTTCACAGTTCAAACTTCACAGTTCACAGATCACAGTTCACAGTTCACAGTTCACAGTTCCCAGTTCGCAAGTCACAGTTCACATTTCACAATTCACTGTCTTCATTTCATACTTCACAGTTCGCAGTTCACAGTTCACAGGTCACAGTTCACAGCCCACTCTTCACAGTTCACAGTTCTCAGTTCACAGATCACAATTCACAGACTTCATTTCACAATTCAGTTTTCACAGTTCACAGTTCACAGTTCACATTTCACAGTTCACAGATCACAGTTCACAGTCTTCATTTCACACTTCAGTCTTCACAGGACACAGTTCACAGTTCACAGATCACAGTTCACAGTTCACAGATCACAGTTCACAGATCACAGACCACAGTTCACAGTTCACAGTTCACAGTTCTCAGTTCACAGATCACAGTTCACAGTCTTCATTTCACAGTTCACAGTTCACAGTTCACAGATCACAGACCACAGTTCACTGTTCACAGATCACAGTTCACAGTACACAGTCTTCATTTCATACTTCACAGTTCGCAGTTCACAGTTCACAGTTCACAGGTCACAGTTCACAGTCCACTGCTCACAGTTCACAGTTCTCAGTTCACAGATCACAGTTCACAGTCTTCATTTCACAGTTCACAGTTCACAGTTCACAGATCACAGACCACAGTTCACTGTTCACAGATCACAGTTCACAGTTCACATTTCACAGTTCCACTTCACAGTTCACAGATCCCAGTTCACAGTTCACAGTTCACAGTTCCCAGTTCGCAGGTCACAGTTCACATTTCACAGTTCACTGTCTTCATTTCGAACTTCACGGTTCGCAGTTCACAGTTCAGAGGTCACAGTTCACAGCCCACTCTTCACAGTTCACATTTCTCAGTTCACAGATCACAATTCACAGACTTCATTTCACAATTCAGTTTTCACAGTTCATAGTTCACAGATCACAGTTCACAGTCTTCATTTCACACTTCAGTCTTCACAGGGCACAGTTCACAGTTCACAGATCACAGTTCACAGTCTTCATTTCACAGTTCACAGATCACAGTTCACAGATCACAGACCACAGTTCACAGTTCACAGTTCACAGTTCACAGTTCACAGTTCACAGTTCTCAGTTCACAGATCACAGTTCACAGTTCACAGTTCTCAGTTCACAGATCACAGTTCACAGTCTTCATTTCACAGTTCACAGTTCACAGTTCACAGATCACAGACCACAGTTCACTGTTCACAGATCACAGTTCACAGTACACAGTCTTCATTTCATACTTCACAGTTCGCAGTTCACAGTTCACAGTTCACAGGTCACAGTTCACAGTCCACTGCTCACAGTTCACAGTTCTCAGTTCACAGATCACAGTTCACAGACTTCATTTCACAATTCAGTTTTCACAGTTCACAGTTCACAGTTCTCAGTTCACAGATCACAGTTCACAGTCTTCATTTCACAGTTCACAGTTCACAGTTCACAGATCACAGACCACAGTTCACTGTTCATAGATCACAGTTCACAGTTCACAGTTCACATTTCACAGTCTTCATTTCACACTTCAGTCATCACAGTGCACAGTTCACAGTCCACAGATCACAGTTCACAGTTCTCAGTTCACAGATCACAGTTCACAGCCTTCATTTCACACTTCACAGTTCAAAGATCACAGTTCACAGTTCACAGTTCACAGTTCACAGTCCACAGTTCACTATTCACAGCTCACAGTTCTCAGTTCACAGATCACAGTTCACAGTCTTCATTTCGCACTTCACAGTTCGCAGTTCACAGTTCACAGATCACAGTTCACAGTTCACAGTTCACACTTCACAGTTCACAGATCCCAGTTCACAGTTCACAGTTCACAGTTCCCAGTTCGCAGGTCACAGTTCACATTTCACAGTTCACTGTCTTCATTTCAAACTTCACAGTTCGCAGTTCACAGTTCAGAGGTCACAGTTCACAGCCCACTCTTCACAGTTCACAGTTCTCAGTTCACAGATCACAATTCACAGACTTCATTTCACACTTCAGTCATCACAGTGCACAGTTCACAGTCCACAGATCACAGTTCACAGTTCTCAGTTCACAGATCACAGTTCACAGTCTTCATTTCACACTTCACAGTTAGCAGTTCACAGTTCAAAGATCACAGTTCACAGTTCACTGTTCACAGTTCACAGTTCACAGTCCACAGTTCACTATTCACAGCTCACAGTTCTCAGTTCACAGATCACAGTTCACAGTCTTCATTTCACACTTCACAGTTCGCAGTTCACAGTTCACAGATCACAGTTCACAGTTCACAGTTCACAGTTCACACTTCACAGTTCACAGATCACAGTTCACAGTTCACAGATCACAGTTCACAGTCTTCATTTCACACTTCAGTCTTCACAGGGCACAGTTCACAGTTCACAGATCACAGTTCACAGTTTTCATTTCACAGTTCACAGATCACAGTTCACAGATCACAGACCACAGTTCACAGTTCACAGTTCACAGTTCACAGTTCTCAGTTCACAGATCACAGTTCACAGTCTTCATTTCACAGTTCACAGTTCACAGTTCACAGTTCACAGATCACAGACCACAGTTCACTGTTCACAGATCACAGTTCACAGTTCACAGTTCACAGTTCACATTTCACAGTCTTCATTTCACACTTCAGTCATCACAGTGCACAGTTCACAGTCCACAGATCACAGTTCACAGTTCTCAGTTCACAGATCACAGTTCACAGTCTTCATTTCACACTTCACAGTTAGCAGTTCACAGTTCAAAGATCACAGTTCACAGTTCACTGTTCACAGTTCACAGTTCACAGTCCACAGTTCACTATTCACAGCTCACAGTTCTCAGTTCACAGATCACAGTTCACAGTCTTCATTTCACACTTCACAGTTCGCAGTTCACAGTTCACAGATCACAGTTCACAGTTCACAGTTCACAGTTCACACTTCACAGTTCACAGATCACAGTTCACAGTTCACAGTTCACAGTTCCCAGTTCGCAGGTCACAGTTCACATTTCACAGTTCACTGTCTTCATTTCATACTTTACAGTTCGCAGTTCACAGTTCAGAGGTCACAGTTCACAGCCCACTCTTCACAGTTCACAGTTCTCAGTTCACAGATCACAATTCACAGAGTTCATTTCACAATTCAGTTTTCACAGTTCACAGTTCACAGTTCTCAGTTCACAGATCACAGTTCACAGTCTTCATTTCACAGTTCACAGTTCACAGTTCACAGATCACAGACCACAGTTCACTGTTCACAGATCACAGTTCACAGTTCACAGTTCACATTTCACAGTCTTCATTTCACTCTTCAGTCATCACAGTGCACAGTTCACAGTCCACAGATCACAGTTCACAGTTCTCAGTTCACAGATCACAGTTCACAGTCTTCATTTCACACTTCACAGTTAGCAGTTCACAGTTCAAAGATCACACTTCACAGTTCGCAGTTCACAGTTCACAGATCACAGTTCACAGTTCACAGTTCACAGTTCACACTTCACAGTTCACAGATCACAGTTCACAGTTCACAGTTCACAGTTCCCAGTTCGCAGGTCACAGTTCACATTTCACAGTTCACTGTCTTCATTTCATACTTCACAGTTCGCAGTTCACAGTTCAGAGGTCACAGTTCACAGCCCACTCTCCACAGTTCACAGTTCTCAGTTCACAGATCACAATTCACAGACTTCATTTCACACTTCAGTCTTCACAGGGCACAGTTCACAGTTCACAGTTCACAGTTCACAGTTTACAGTTCTCAGTTCACAGTTCACAGTTCACAGTTCACAGTTCACAGTTCACAGATCATAGTTCACAGTTCACAGTTCACAGTCCACAGTTCACAGTTCACAGTTCACAGTCTACATTTCACGATTCACAGTTCGCAGTTCACAGTTCACAGATCACAGATCACAGTTCACAGTTCACAGTTCACAGTTCACAGCTTACAGTTCTCAGTTCACAGTTCACAGTTCACAGTCCACAGTCCACAGATCACAGTTCACAGTCTTCATTTCACACTTCACAGTTCGCAGTTCACAGTTCACAGATCACAGTTCACAGTTTACAGTTCACAGTTCACAGTTCACTGTTCACAGTTTACAGTTCTCAGTTTACAGTCCTCAGTTGACAGTTGACAGTTGACAGTTGACAGTTCACACTTCACAGTTCACAGTTCACAGTCCACAGTTCACTGTTCACAGTTCACAGTCCACAGTTCACAGTTCACAGTTCACAGTCTTCATTTCACGATTCACAGTTCGCAGTTCACAGTTCACAGATCACAGATCACAGTTCACAGTTCACAGTTCACAGTTCACAGCTTACAGTTCTCAGTTCACAGTTCACAGTTCACAGTCCACAGATCACAGTTCACAGTCTTCATTTCACACTTCACAGTTCGCAGTTCACAGTTCACAGATCACAGTTCACAGTTTACAGTTCACAGTTCACAGTTCACTGTTCACAGTTTACAGTTCTCAGTTTACAGTCCTCAGTTGACAGTTCACACTTCACAGTTCACAGTTCACAGTCCACAGTTCACAGTTCACAGTCTTCATTTCACGATTCACAGTTCGCAGTTCACAGTTCACAGATCACAGATCACAGTTCACAGTTCACAGTTCACAGTTCACAGTTCTCAGTTCACAGATCACAGTTCACAGTCTTCATTTCACAGTTCACAGTTCGCAGTTCACAGTTCACAGATCACAGTTCACAGATTACAGTTCACTGTTGACAGTTGACAGTTCACAGTACACACTTCACAGTTCACAGTCCACAGTTCACTGTTCACAATTCACAGTTCACAGTTCACAGTTCACAGTTCACAGTTCACAGTCCACAGTTCACTATTCACAGCTCACAGTTCTCAGTGCACAGATCACAGTTCACAGTCTTCATTTCACACTTCACAGTTCGCAGTTCACAGTTCACAGATCACAGTTCACAGTTCACACTTCACAGTTCACAGATCACAGTTCTCAGTTCACAGATCACAGTTCACAGTCTTCATTTCACAGTTCTCAGTTCACAGATCACAGTTCACAGTCTTGATTTCACAGTTCACAGTTCACAGTTCACACTTCACAGTTCACAGATCACAGTTCACAGTTCACAGTTCACAGTTCCCAGTTCGCAGGTCACAGTTCACATTTCACAGTTCACTGTCTTCATTTCATACTTCACAGTTCGCAGTTCACAGTTCAGAGGTCACAGTTCACAGCCCACTCTCCACAGTTCACAGTTCTCAGTTCACAGATCACAATTCACAGACTTCATTTCACAATTCAGTTTTCACAGTTCACAGTTCACAGTTCACAGTTCACAGTTCACAGTTCACAAATCACAGTTCACAGTCTTCATTTCACACTTCAGTCTTCACAGGGCACAGTTCACAGTTCACAGTTCACAGATCACAGTTCACAGTCTTCACTTCACAGTTCACAGATCACAGTTCACAGATCACAGTTCTCAGTTCACAGATCACAGTTCACAGTCTTCATTTCACACTTCACAGTTCGCAGTTCACAGTTCACAGATCACAGTTCACAGTTCACAGTTCACACTTCACAGTTCACAGTTCACAGATCACAGTTCTCAGTTCACAGATCACAGTTCACAGTCTTCATTTCACAGTTCACAGTTCACAGTTCACAGATCACAGACCACAGTTCACTGTTCACAGTCTTCATTTCACGATTCACAGTTCGCAGTTCACAGTTCACAGATCACAGATCACAGTTCACAGTTCACAGTTCACAGTTTACAGTTCTCAGTTCACAGTTCACAGTTCACAGTTCACAGTTCACAGTTCACAGATCATAGTTCACAGTTCACAGTTCACAGTCCACAGTTCACAGTTCACAGTTCACAGTCTTCATTTCACGATTCACAGTTCGCAGTTCACAGTTCACAGATCACAGATCACAGTTCACAGTTCACAGTTCACAGTTCACAGTTCACAGCTTACAGTTCTCAGTTCACAGTTCACAGTTCACAGTCCACAGATCACAGTTCACAGTCTTCATTTCACACTTCACAGTTCGCAGTTCACAGTTCACAGATCACAGTTCACAGTTTACAGTTCACAGTTCACAGTTCACTGTTCACAGTTTACAGTTCTCAGTTTACAGTCCTCAGTTGACAGTTGACAGTTCACACTTCACAGTTCACAGTTCACAGTCCACAGTTCACTGTTCACAGTTCACAGTCCACAGTTCACAGTTCACAGTTCACAGTCTTCATTTCACGATTCACAGTTCGCAGTTCACAGTTCACAGATCACAGATCACAGTTCACAGTTCACAGTTCACAGTTCACAGCTTACAGTTCTCAGTTCACAGTTCACAGTTCACAGTTCACAGTTGACAGTTGACAGTTGACAGTTGACAGTTCACACTTCACAGTTCACAGTTCACAGTCCACAGTTCACTGTTCACAGATCAGAGTTCACAGTTCACAGTTCACAGTGCACAGTTCACAGTTCACAGTCTTCATTTCACGATTCACAGTTCGCAGTTCACAGTTCACAGATCACAGATCACAGTTCACAGTTCACAGTTCACAGTTCTCAGTTCACAGATCACAGTTCACAGTCTTCATTTCACAGTTCACAGTTCGCAGTTCACAGTTCACAGATCACAGTTCACAGATTACAGTTCACTGTTGACAGTTGACAGTTCACAGTACACACTTCACAGTTCACAGTCCACAGTTCACTGTTCACAATTCACAGTTCACAGTTCACAGTTCACAGTTCACAGTTCACAGTCCACAGTTCACTATTCACAGCTCACAGTTCTCAGTGCACAGATCACAGTTCACAGTCTTCATTTCACACTTCACAGTTCGCAGTTCACAGTTCACAGATCACAGTTCACAGTTCACACTTCACAGTTCACAGATCACAGTTCTCAGTTCACAGATCACAGTTCACAGTCTTCATTTCACAGTTCTCAGTTCACAGATCACAGTTCACAGTCTTGATTTCACAGTTCACAATTCACAGTTCACAGATCACAGACCACAGTTCACTGTTCACAGATCACAGTTCACAGTTTACAGTTCACATTTCACAGTCTTCATTTCACACTTCAGTCATCACAGTGCACAGTTCACAGTCCACAGATCACAGTTCTCAGTTCTCAGTTCACAGATCACAGTTCACAGTCTTCATTTCACACTTCACAGTTCGCAGTTCACAGTTCAAAGATCACAGTTCACAGTTCACAGTTCACAGTTCACAGTTCACAGTCCACAGTTCACTATTCACAGCTCACAGTTCTCAGTTCACAGATCACAGTTCACAGTCTTCATTTCACACTTCACAGTTCGCAGTTAACAGTTCACAGATCACAGTTCACAGTTCACAGTTCACACTTCACAGTTCACAGATCACAGTTCACAGTTCACAGTTCACAGTTCCCAGTTCGCAGGTCACAGTTCACATTTCACAATTCACTGTCTTCATGTCATACTTCACAGTTCGCAGTTCACAGTTCACAGGTCACAGTTCACAGCCCACTCTTCATAGTTCACAGTTCTCAGTTCACAGATCACAATTCACAGACTTCATTTCACAATTCACTTTTCACAGTTCACAGTTCACAGTTCACAGTTCACAGATCACAGTTCACAGTCTTCATTTCACACTTCAGTCTTCACAGGGCACAGTTCACAGTTCACAGTTCACAGATCACAGTTCACAGTCTTCATTTCACAGTTCACAATTCACAGTTCACAGATCACAGAACACAGTTCACTGTTCACAGATCACAGTTCACAGTTCACAGTTCACAGATCACAGTTCACAGATTACAGTTCACTGTTGACAGTTGACAGTTCACAGTACACACTTCACAGTTCACAGACCACAGTTCACTGTTCACAATTCACAGTTCACAGTTCACAGTTCACAGTTCACAGTTCTCAGTTCACAGATCACAGTTCACAGTTCACAGTTCACACTTCACAGTTCACAGATCACAGTTCACAGTTCACAGTTCACAGTTCACAGTTCCCAGTTCGCAGGTCACAGTTCACATTTCACAATTCACTGTCTTCATGTCATACTTCACAGTTCGCAGTTCACAGTTCACAGGTCACAGTTCACAGCCCACTCTGCACAGTTCACAGTTCTCAGTTCACAGATCACAATTCACAGACTTCATTTCACAATTCACTTTTCACAGTTCACAGTTCACAGTTCACAGTTCACAGTTCACAGATCACAGTTCACAGTCTTCATTTCACACTTCAGTCTTCACAGGGCACAGTTCACAGTTCACAGTTCACAGATCACAGTTCACAGTCTTCATTTCACAGTTCACAATTCACAGTTCACAGATCACAGAACACAGTTCACTGTTCACAGATCACAGTTCACAGTTCACAGTTCACAGATCACAGTTCACAGATTACAGTTCACTGTTGACAGTTGACAGTTCACAGTACACACTTCACAGTTCACAGACCACAGTTCACTGTTCACAATTCACAGTTCACAGTTCACAGTTCACAGTCCACAGTTCACTATTCACAGCTCACAGTTCTCAGTGCACAGATCACAGTTCACAGTCTTCATTTCACACTTCACAGTTCGCAGTTCACAGTTCACAGATCACAGTTCACAGTTCACACTTCACACTTCACAGTTCACAGATCACAGTTCTCAGTTCACAGATCACAGTTCACAGTCTTCATTTCACAGTTCTCAGTTCACAGATCACAGTTCACAGTCTTGATTTCACAGTTCACAATTCACAGTTCACAGATCACAGACCACAGTTCACTGTTCACAGATCACAGTTCACAGTTTACAGTTCACATTTCACAGTCTTCATTTCACACTTCAGTCATCACAGTGCACAGTTCACAGTCCACAGATCACAGTTCACAGTTCTCAGTTCACAGATCACAGTTCACAGTCTTCATTTCACACTTCACAGTTCTCAGTTCACAGTTCACAGTTCACAGTTCACAGTCTTCATTTCACAGTTCTCAGTTCACAGATCACAGTTCACAGTCTTGATTTCACAGTTCACAATTCACAGTTCACAGATCACAGACCACAGTTCACTGTTCACAGATCACAGTTCACAGTTTACAGTTCACATTTCACAGTCTTCATTTCACACTTCAGTCATCACAGTGCACAGTTCACAGTCCACAGATCACAGTTCACAGTTCTCAGTTCACAGATCACAGTTCACAGTCTTCATTTCACACTTCACAGTTCTCAGTTCACAGTTCACAGTTCACAGTTCACAGTTGACAGTTGACAGTTGACTGTTGACAGTTCACACTTCACAGTTCACAGTTCACAGTCCACAGTTCACTGTTCACAGATCAGAGTTCACAGTTCACAGTTCACAGTGCACAGTTCACATTTCACAGTCTTCATTTCACGATTCACAGTTCGCAGTTCACAGTTCACAGATCACAGATCACAGTTCACAGTTCACAGTTCACAGTTCACAGTTTACAGTTCTCAGTTCACAGTTCACAGTTCACAGTTCACAGTTCACAGTTCACAGTTCACAGTCCACAGTTCACAGTTCACAGTTCACAGTTCTCAGTTCACAGATCACAGTTCACAGTCTTCATTTCACAGTTCACAGTTCACAGTTCCCCGTTCACAGTTCACAGTTCACAGTTCACAGTCCACAGATCACAGTTCACAGTCTTCATTTCACACTTCACAGTTCGCAGTTCACAGTTCACAGATCACAGTTCACAGTTTACAGTTCACAGTTCACAGTTCACAGTTCACTGTTCACAGTTTACAGTTCTCAGTTTACAGTTCTCAGTTGACAGTTGACAGTTGACAGTTGACAGTTCACACTTCACAGTTCACAGTTCACAGTCCACAGTTCACTGTTCACAGTTCACAGTCCACAGTTCACAGTTCACAGTTCACAGTCTTCATTTCACGATTCACAGTTCGCAGTTCACAGTTCACAGATCACAGATCACAGTTCACAGTTCACAGTTCACAGTTCACAGCTTACAGTTCTCAGTTCACAGTTCACAGTTCACAGTTCACAGTTCACTGTTCACAGATCAGAGTTCACAGTTCACAGTTCACAGTGCACAGTTCACAGTTCACAGTCTTCATTTCACGATTCACAGTTCGCAGTTCACAGTGCACAGTTCACAGTTCACAGTCTTCATTTCACGATTCACAGTTCGCAGTTCACAGTTCACAGTCCACAGTTCACAGTTCACAGTTCACAGTTCTCAGTTCACAGATCACAGTTCACAGTCTTCATTTCACAGTTCACAGTTCACAGTTCACAGTTCACAGTCCACAGTTCACAGTTCACAGTTCACAGTTCTCAGTTCACAGATCACAGTTCACAGTCTTCATTTCACAGTTCACAGTTCCCCGTTCACAGTATTCATTTCACACTTCACAGTTCGCAGTTCACAGTTGACAGTTCACAGTCCACAGTTCACTATTCACAGTTCACAGTTCTCAGTTCACAGATCACAGTTCACAGTCTTCATTTCACACTTAACAGTTCGCAGTTCACAGTTCACAGATCACAGTTCACAGTTCACAGTTCACAGTTCACAGTTAACAGATCACAGTTCACAGTCTTCATTTCACACTTCACAGTTCGCAGTTCACAGATCACAGTTCACAGTTCACAGTTCACAGTTTTCATTTCACAGTTCACAGTTCCCCGTTCACAGTTCGCAGTTCACAGTTGACAGTTCACAGTTCACAGTTCACAGTTCACAGTTTACAGTTCTCAGTTCACAGGTCACAGTTCACAGTTCACAGTCCACAGTTCACAGTTCACAGTTCACAGTTCTCAGTTCACAGATCACAGCACACAGTCTTCATTTCACAGTTCACAGTTCGCAGTTCACAGATCACAGTTCACAGTCTTCATTTCACACTTAACAGTTCGCAGTTCACAGTTCACAGATCACAGTTCACAGTTCACAGTTCACAGTTCACAGTTAACAGATCACAGTTCACAGTCTTCATTTCACACTTCACAGTTCGCAGTTCACAGTTCACAGTTCACAGATCACAGTTCACAGTTCACAGTTCACAGTTTTCATTTCACAGTTCACAGTTCCCCGTTCACAGTTCGCAGTTCACAGTTGACAGTCCACAGTTCACAGTTCACAGTTCACAGTTTACAGATCTCAGTTCACAGTTCACAGTTCACAGTTCACAGTCCACAGTTCACAGTTCACAGATCACAGTTCACAGACCTCATTTCACAATTCAGTTTTCACAGTTCACAGTTCACAGTTCACAGTTCACAGTTCACTGTTCACAATTCACAGTTCACAGTTCACAGTTCACAGTCCACAGTTCACTATTCACAGCTCACAGTTCTCAGTGCACAGATCACAGTTCACAGTCTTCATTTCACACTTCACAGTTCGCAGTTCGCAGTTCACAGTCCACAGTTCACTGTTCACAGATCACAGTTCACAGATCACAGTCTTCATTTCACACTTCACACTTCACAGTGCACAGTGCACAGTTCACAGTCCACAGTTCACAGTCCACAGTTCACTGTTCACAAATCACAGTTCACAGTTCACAGTCACAGTCCACAGATCACAGTTCACAGTCTTCATTTCACACTTCACAGTTCGCAGTTCACAGTTCACTGATCACACATCACAGTTCACAGTTCACAGTTCACAGGTCACAGTTCACAGTTCACAGTCCACAGTTCACTGTTCACAGATCACAGTTCACAGATCACAGTCTTCATTTCACACTTCACAGTGCACAGTTCACAGTCCACAGTTCACTGTTCACAAATCACAGTTCACACTTCACAGTTCACAGTTCACAGTCCACAGATCACAGTTCACAGACTTTATTTCACACTTCACAGTTGGCAGTTCACAGTTCACAGTTCACAGTTCACAGTTCACTGTTCACTGTTCACAGTTCACAGTTCACAGTTCACAGTTCACAGTCTTCATTTCACAATTCACAGTTCGCAGTTCACAGTTCACAGTCCACAGTTCACTGTTCACAAATCACAGTTCACAGTTCACAGTTCACAGTTCACAGTCCACAGATCACAGTTCACAGTCTTCATTTCACACTTCACAGTTCGCAGTTCACAGTTCACAGATCACAGTTCACAGTTCACAGTTCACAGTTCACAGTTCACTGTTCACAGTTTACAGTTCTCAGTTTACAGTTCTCAGTTCTCAGTTCACAGTTGACAGTTCACAGTTCACAGTTCACACTTCACAGTTCACAGTTCACAGTCCACAGTTCACTTTTCACAGATCATAGTTCACAGTTCACAGTTCACAGTTCACAGTTCACAGTTCACAGTTCACAGTTCACAGTTCACAGTTCACAGTTCACAGTTCACAGTTCACAGTCTTCATTTCACATTTCGCAGTTCGCAGTTCACAGTTCACAGATCACTGTTCACAGATCACAGTTCACAGTTCACAGTTCACAGTTCACAGTTCACAGATCACACTTCACAGTTCACAGTTCACAGATCATAGTTCACAGATCACAGTTCACAGACTTTATTTCACAATTCAGTTTTCACAGTTCACACTTCACAGTGCACAGTTCACAGTCCACAGTTCACAGTCCACAGTTCACTGTTCACAAATCACAGTTCACAGTTCACAGTTCACAGTCCACAGATCACAGTTCACAGTCTTCATTTCACACTTCACAGTTCGCAGTTCACAGTTCACAGATCACAGTTCACAGACTTTATTTCACAATTCAGTTTTCACAGTTCACAGTTCACAGTTCTCAGTTCACAGTTCACAGTTCACAGATCACAGTTCACAGTCTTCATTTCACACTTCAGTCTTCACAGGGCACAGTTCACAGTTCACAGTCTTCATTTCACACTTCACAGTTCGCAGTTCACAGTTCAAAGATCACAGTTCACAGTTCACAGTTCACAGTCCACAGTTCACAGTTCACAGATCACAGTTCACAGACCTCATTTCACAATTCAGTTTTCACAGTTCACAGTTCACAGTTCACAGTTCACAGTTCACTGTTCACAATTCACAGTTCACAGTTCACAGTTCACAGTCCACAGTTCACTATTCACAGCTCACAGTTCTCAGTGCACAGATCACAGTTCACAGTCTTCATTTCACACTTCACAGTTCGCAGTTCACAGTTCACAGTCCACAGTTCACTGTTCACAGATCACAGTTCACAGATCACAGTCTTCATTTCACACTTCACACTTCACAGTGCACAGTGCACAGTTCACAGTCCACAGTTCACAGTCCACAGTTCACTGTTCACAAATCACAGTTCACAGTTCACAGTCACAGTCCACAGATCACAGTTCACAGTCTTCATTTCACACTTCACAGTTCGCAGTTCACAGTTCACTGATCACACATCACAGTTCACAGTTCACAGTTCACAGTTCACAGGTCACAGTTCACAGTTCACAGTCCACAGTTCACTGTTCACAGATCACAGTTCACAGATCACAGTCTTCATTTCACAGTCCACAGTTCACTATTCACAGCTCACAGTTCTCAGTTCACAGATCACAGTTCACAGTCTTCATTTCACACTTCACAGTTCGCAGTTTACAGTTCACAGATCACAGTTCACAGTTCACAGTTCAAACTTCACAGTTCACAGATCACAGTTCACAGTTCACAGTTCACAGTTCCCAGTTCGCAAGTCACAGTTCACATTTCACAATTCACTGTCTTCATTTCATACTTCACAGTTCGCAGTTCACAGTTCACAGGTCACAGTTCACAGCCCACTCTTCACAGTTCACAGTTCTCAGTTCACAGATCACAATTCACAGACTTCATTTCACAATTCAGTTTTCACAGTTCACAGTTCACAGTTCACATTTCACAGTTCACAGATCACAGTTCACAGTCTTCATTTCACACTTCAGTCTTCACAGGACACAGTTCACAGTTCACAGATCACAGTTCACAGTTCACAGATCACAGTTCACAGATCACAGTTCACAGTTCACAGATCACAGACCACAGTTCACTGTTCACAGATCACAGTTCACAGTACACAGTCTTCATTTCATACTTCACAGTTCGCAGTTCACAGTTCACAGTTCACAGGTCACAGTTCACAGTCCACTGCTCACAGTTCACAGTTCTCAGTTCACAGATCACAGTTCACAGTCTTCATTTCACAGTTCACAGTTCACAGTTCACAGATCACAGACCACAGTTCACTGTTCACAGATCACAGTTCACAGTTCACATTTCACAGTTCCACTTCACAGTTCACAGATCCCAGTTCACAGTTCACAGTTCACAGTTCCCAGTTCGCAGGTCACAGTTCACATTTCACAGTTCACTGTCTTCATTTCGAACTTCACGGTTCGCAGTTCACAGTTCAGAGGTCACAGTTCACAGCCCACTCTTCACAGTTCACATTTCTCAGTTCACAGATCACAATTCACAGACTTCATTTCACAATTCAGTTTTCACAGTTCATAGTTCACAGATCACAGTTCACAGTCTTCATTTCACACTTCAGTCTTCACAGGGCACAGTTCACAGTTCACAGATCACAGTTCACAGTCTTCATTTCACAGTTCACAGATCACAGTTCACAGATCACAGACCACAGTTCACAGTTCACAGTTCACAGTTCACAGTTCACAGTTCACAGTTCTCAGTTCACAGATCACAGTTCACAGTTCACAGTTCTCAGTTCACAGATCACAGTTCACAGTCTTCATTTCACAGTTCACAGTTCACAGTTCACAGATCACAGACCACAGTTCACTGTTCACAGATCACAGTTCACAGTACACAGTCTTCATTTCATACTTCACAGTTCGCAGTTCACAGTTCACAGTTCACAGGTCACAGTTCACAGTCCACTGCTCACAGTTCACAGTTCTCAGTTCACAGATCACAGTTCACAGACTTCATTTCACAGTTCACAGTTCACAGTTCACAGATCACAGACCACAGTTCACTGTTCATAGATCACAGTTCACAGTTCACAGTTCACATTTCACAGTCTTCATTTCACACTTCAGTCATCACAGTGCACAGTTCACAGTCCACAGATCACAGTTCACAGTTCTCAGTTCACAGATCACAGTTCACAGCCTTCATTTCACACTTCACAGTTCAAAGATCACAGTTCACAGTTCACAGTTCACAGTTCACAGTCCACAGTTCACTATTCACAGCTCACAGTTCTCAGTTCACAGATCACAGTTCACAGTCTTCATTTCGCACTTCACAGTTCGCAGTTCACAGTTCACAGATCACAGTTCACAGTTCACAGTTCACACTTCACAGTTCACAGATCCCAGTTCACAGTTCACAGTTCACAGTTCCCAGTTCGCAGGTCACAGTTCACATTTCACAGTTCACTGTCTTCATTTCAAACTTCACAGTTCGCAGTTCACAGTTCAGAGGTCACAGTTCACAGCCCACTCTTCACAGTTCACAGTTCTCAGTTCACAGATCACAATTCACAGACTTCATTTCACACTTCAGTCATCACAGTGCACAGTTCACAGTCCACAGATCACAGTTCACAGTTCTCAGTTCACAGATCACAGTTCACAGTCTTCATTTCACACTTCACAGTTAGCAGTTCACAGTTCAAAGATCACAGTTCACAGTTCACTGTTCACAGTTCACAGTTCACAGTCCACAGTTCACTATTCACAGCTCACAGTTCTCAGTTCACAGATCACAGTTCACAGTCTTCATTTCACACTTCACAGTTCGCAGTTCACAGTTCACAGATCACAGTTCACAGTTCACAGTTCACAGTTCACACTTCACAGTTCACAGATCACAGTTCACAGTTCACAGATCACAGTTCACAGTCTTCATTTCACACTTCAGTCTTCACAGGGCACAGTTCACAGTTCACAGATCACAGTTCACAGTTTTCATTTCACAGTTCACAGATCACAGTTCACAGATCACAGACCACAGTTCACAGTTCACAGTTCACAGTTCACAGTTCTCAGTTCACAGATCACAGTTCACAGTCTTCATTTCACAGTTCACAGTTCACAGTTCACAGTTCACAGATCACAGACCACAGTTCACTGTTCACAGATCACAGTTCACAGTTCACAGTTCACAGTTCACATTTCACAGTCTTCATTTCACACTTCAGTCATCACAGTGCACAGTTCACAGTCCACAGATCACAGTTCACAGTTCTCAGTTCACAGATCACAGTTCACAGTCTTCATTTCACACTTCACAGTTAGCAGTTCACAGTTCAAAGATCACAGTTCACAGTTCACTGTTCACAGTTCACAGTTCACAGTCCACAGTTCACTATTCACAGCTCACAGTTCTCAGTTCACAGATCACAGTTCACAGTCTTCATTTCACACTTCACAGTTCGCAGTTCACAGTTCACAGATCACAGTTCACAGTTCACAGTTCACAGTTCACACTTCACAGTTCACAGATCACAGTTCACAGTTCACAGTTCACAGTTCCCAGTTCGCAGGTCACAGTTCACATTTCACAGTTCACTGTCTTCATTTCATACTTTACAGTTCGCAGTTCACAGTTCAGAGGTCACAGTTCACAGCCCACTCTTCACAGTTCACAGTTCTCAGTTCACAGATCACAAGTCACAGAGTTCATTTCACAATTCAGTTTTCACAGTTCACAGTTCACAGTTCTCAGTTCACAGATCACAGTTCACAGTCTTCATTTCACAGTTCACAGTTCACAGTTCACAGATCACAGACCACAGTTCACTGTTCACAGATCACAGTTCACAGTTCACAGTTCACATTTCACAGTCTTCATTTCACTCTTCAGTCATCACAGTGCACAGTTCACAGTCCACAGATCACAGTTCACAGTTCTCAGTTCACAGATCACAGTTCACAGTCTTCATTTCACACTTCACAGTTAGCAGTTCACAGTTCAAAGATCACACTTCACAGTTCGCAGTTCACAGTTCACAGATCACAGTTCACAGTTCACAGTTCACAGTTCACACTTCACAGTTCACAGATCACAGTTCACAGTTCACAGTTCACAGTTCCCAGTTCGCAGGTCACAGTTCACATTTCACAGTTCACTGTCTTCATTTCATACTTCACAGTTCGCAGTTCACAGTTCAGAGGTCACAGTTCACAGCCCACTCTCCACAGTTCACAGTTCTCAGTTCACAGATCACAATTCACAGACTTCATTTCACAATTCAGTTTTCACAGTTCACAGTTCACAGTTCACAGTTCACAGTTCACAAATCACAGTTCACAGTCTTCATTTCACACTTCAGTCTTCACAGGGCACAGTTCACAGTTCACAGTTCACAGTTCACAGTTTACAGTTCTCAGTTCACAGTTCACAGTTCACAGTTCACAGTTCACAGTTCACAGATCATAGTTCACAGTTCACAGTTCACAGTCCACAGTTCACAGTTCACAGTTCACAGTCTTCATTTCACGATTCACAGTTCGCAGTTCACAGTTCACAGATCACAGATCACAGTTCACAGTTCACAGTTCACAGTTCACAGCTTACAGTTCTCAGTTCACAGTTCACAGTTCACAGTCCACAGTCCACAGATCACAGTTCACAGTCTTCATTTCACACTTCACAGTTCGCAGTTCACAGTTCACAGATCACAGTTCACAGTTTACAGTTCACAGTTCACAGTTCACTGTTCACAGTTTACAGTTCTCAGTTTACAGTCCTCAGTTGACAGTTGACAGTTGACAGTTGACAGTTCACACTTCACAGTTCACAGTTCACAGTCCACAGTTCACTGTTCACAGTTCACAGTCCACAGTTCACAGTTCACAGTTCACAGTCTTCATTTCACGATTCACAGTTCGCAGTTCACAGTTCACAGATCACAGATCACAGTTCACAGTTCACAGTTCACAGTTCACAGCTTACAGTTCTCAGTTCACAGTTCACAGTTCACAGTTCACAGTTCACAGTTCACAGTTCACAGTTCACAGTTCTCAGTTCACAGATCACAGTTCACAGTTCACAGTTCTCAGTTCACAGATCACAGTTCACAGTCTTCATTTCACAGTTCACAGTTCACAGTTCACAGATCACAGACCACAGTTCCCTGTTCACAGATCACAGTTCACAGTACACAGTCTTCATTTCATACTTCACAGTTCGCAGTTCACAGTTCACAGTTCACAGGTCACAGTTCACAGTCCACTGCTCACAGTTCACAGTTCTCAGTTCACAGATCACAGTTCACAGACTTCATTTCACAATTCAGTTTTCACAGTTCACAGTTCTCAGTTCACAGATCACAGTTCACAGACTTCATTTCACAATTCAGTTTTCACAGTTCACAGTTCACAGTTCTCAGTTCACAGATCACAGTTCACAGTCTTCATTTCACAGTTCACAGTTCACAGTTCACAGATCACAGACCACAGTTCACTGTTCATAGATCACAGTTCACAGTTCACAGTTCACATTTCACAGTCTTCATTTCACACTTCAGTCATCACAGTGCACAGTTCACAGTCCACAGATCACAGTTCACAGTTCTCAGTTCACAGATCACAGTTCACAGCCTTCATTTCACACTTCACAGTTCAAAGATCACAGTTCACAGTTCACAGTTCACAGTTCACAGTCCACAGTTCACTATTCACAGCTCACAGTTCTCAGTTCACAGATCACAGTTCACAGTCTTCATTTCGCACTTCACAGTTCGCAGTTCACAGTTCACAGATCACAGTTCACAGTTCACAGTTCACACTTCACAGTTCACAGATCCCAGTTCACAGTTCACAGTTCACAGTTCCCAGTTCGCAGGTCACAGTTCACATTTCACAGTTCACTGTCTTCATTTCAAACTTCACAGTTCGCAGTTCACAGTTCAGAGGTCACAGTTCACAGCCCACTCTTCACAGTTCACAGTTCTCAGTTCACAGATCACAATTCACAGACTTCATTTCACACTTCAGTCATCACAGTGCACAGTTCACAGTCCACAGATCACAGTTCACAGTTCTCAGTTCACAGATCACAGTTCACAGTCTTCATTTCACACTTCACAGTTAGCAGTTCACAGTTCAAAGATCACAGTTCACAGTTCACTGTTCACAGTTCACAGTTCACAGTCCACAGTTCACTATTCACAGCTCACAGTTCTCAGTTCACAGATCACAGTTCACAGTCTTCATTTCACACTTCACAGTTCGCAGTTCACAGTTCACAGATCACAGTTCACAGTTCACAGTTCACAGTTCACACTTCACAGTTCACAGATCACAGTTCACAGTTCACAGATCACAGTTCACAGTCTTCATTTCACACTTCAGTCTTCACAGGGCACAGTTCACAGTTCACAGATCACAGTTCACAGTTTTCATTTCACAGTTCACAGATCACAGTTCACAGATCACAGACCACAGTTCACAGTTCACAGTTCACAGTTCACAGTTCTCAGTTCACAGATCACAGTTCACAGTCTTCATTTCACAGTTCACAGTTCACAGTTCACAGTTCACAGATCACAGACCACAGTTCACTGTTCACAGATCACAGTTCACAGTTCACAGTTCACAGTTCACATTTCACAGTCTTCATTTCACACTTCAGTCATCACAGTGCACAGTTCACAGTCCACAGATCACAGTTCACAGTTCTCAGTTCACAGATCACAGTTCACAGTCTTCATTTCACACTTCACAGTTAGCAGTTCACAGTTCAAAGATCACAGTTCACAGTTCACTGTTCACAGTTCACAGTTCACAGTCCACAGTTCACTATTCACAGCTCACAGTTCTCAGTTCACAGATCACAGTTCACAGTCTTCATTTCACACTTCACAGTTCGCAGTTCACAGTTCACAGATCACAGTTCACAGTTCACAGTTCACAGTTCACACTTCACAGTTCACAGATCACAGTTCACAGTTCACAGTTCACAGTTCCCAGTTCGCAGGTCACAGTTCACATTTCACAGTTCACTGTCTTCATTTCATACTTTACAGTTCGCAGTTCACAGTTCAGAGGTCACAGTTCACAGCCCACTCTTCACAGTTCACAGTTCTCAGTTCACAGATCACAATTCACAGAGTTCATTTCACAATTCAGTTTTCACAGTTCACAGTTCACAGTTCTCAGTTCACAGATCACAGTTCACAGTCTTCATTTCACAGTTCACAGTTCACAGTTCACAGATCACAGACCACAGTTCACTGTTCACAGATCACAGTTCACAGTTCACAGTTCACATTTCACAGTCTTCATTTCACTCTTCAGTCATCACAGTGCACAGTTCACAGTCCACAGATCACAGTTCACAGTTCTCAGTTCACAGATCACAGTTCACAGTCTTCATTTCACACTTCACAGTTAGCAGTTCACAGTTCAAAGATCACACTTCACAGTTCGCAGTTCACAGTTCACAGATCACAGTTCACAGTTCACAGTTCACAGTTCACACTTCACAGTTCACAGATCACAGTTCACAGTTCACAGTTCACAGTTCCCAGTTCGCAGGTCACAGTTCACATTTCACAGTTCACTGTCTTCATTTCATACTTCACAGTTCGCAGTTCACAGTTCAGAGGTCACAGTTCACAGCCCACTCTCCACAGTTCACAGTTCTCAGTTCACAGATCACAATTCACAGACTTCATTTCACAATTCAGTTTTCACAGTTCACAGTTCACAGTTCACAGTTCACAGTTCACAAATCACAGTTCACAGTCTTCATTTCACACTTCAGTCTTCACAGGGCACAGTTCACAGTTCACAGTTCACAGTTCACAGTTTACAGTTCTCAGTTCACAGTTCACAGTTCACAGTTCACAGTTCACAGTTCACAGATCATAGTTCACAGTTCACAGTTCACAGTCCACAGTTCACAGTTCACAGTTCACAGTCTTCATTTCACGATTCACAGTTCGCAGTTCACAGTTCACAGATCACAGATCACAGTTCACAGTTCACAGTTCACAGTTCACAGCTTACAGTTCTCAGTTCACAGTTCACAGTTCACAGTCCACAGTCCACAGATCACAGTTCACAGTCTTCATTTCACACTTCACAGTTCGCAGTTCACAGTTCACAGATCACAGTTCACAGTTTACAGTTCACAGTTCACAGTTCACTGTTCACAGTTTACAGTTCTCAGTTTACAGTCCTCAGTTGACAGTTGACAGTTGACAGTTGACAGTTCACACTTCACAGTTCACAGTTCACAGTCCACAGTTCACTGTTCACAGTTCACAGTCCACAGTTCACAGTTCACAGTTCACAGTCTTCATTTCACGATTCACAGTTCGCAGTTCACAGTTCACAGATCACAGATCACAGTTCACAGTTCACAGTTCACAGTTCACAGCTTACAGTTCTCAGTTCACAGTTCACAGTTCACAGTCCACAGATCACAGTTCACAGTCTTCATTTCACACTTCACAGTTCGCAGTTCACAGTTCACAGATCACAGTTCACAGTTTACAGTTCACAGTTCACAGTTCACTGTTCACAGTTTACAGTTCTCAGTTTACAGTCCTCAGTTGACAGTTCACACTTCACAGTTCACAGTTCACAGTCCACAGTTCACAGTTCACAGTCTTCATTTCACGATTCACAGTTCGCAGTTCACAGTTCACAGATCACAGATCACAGTTCACAGTTCACAGTTCACAGTTCACAGTTCTCAGTTCACAGATCACAGTTCACAGTCTTCATTTCACAGTTCACAGTTCGCAGTTCACAGTTCACAGATCACAGTTCACAGATTACAGTTCACTGTTGACAGTTGACAGTTCACAGTACACACTTCACAGTTCACAGTCCACAGTTCACTGTTCACAATTCACAGTTCACAGTTCACAGTTCACAGTTCACAGTTCACAGTCCACAGTTCACTATTCACAGCTCACAGTTCTCAGTGCACAGATCACAGTTCACAGTCTTCATTTCACACTTCACAGTTCGCAGTTCACAGTTCACAGATCACAGTTCACAGTTCACACTTCACAGTTCACAGATCACAGTTCTCAGTTCACAGATCACAGTTCACAGTCTTCATTTCACAGTTCTCAGTTCACAGATCACAGTTCACAGTCTTGATTTCACAGTTCACAGTTCACAGTTCACACTTCACAGTTCACAGATCACAGTTCACAGTTCACAGTTCACAGTTCCCAGTTCGCAGGTCACAGTTCACATTTCACAGTTCACTGTCTTCATTTCATACTTCACAGTTCGCAGTTCACAGTTCAGAGGTCACAGTTCACAGCCCACTCTCCACAGTTCACAGTTCTCAGTTCACAGATCACAATTCACAGACTTCATTTCACAATTCAGTTTTCACAGTTCACAGTTCACAGTTCACAGTTCACAGTTCACAGTTCACAAATCACAGTTCACAGTCTTCATTTCACACTTCAGTCTTCACAGGGCACAGTTCACAGTTCACAGTTCACAGATCACAGTTCACAGTCTTCACTTCACAGTTCACAGATCACAGTTCTCAGTTCACAGATCACAGTTCACAGTCTTCATTTCACACTTCACAGTTCGCAGTTCACAGTTCACAGATCACAGTTCACAGTTCACAGTTCACACTTCACAGTTCACAGTTCACAGATCACAGTTCTCAGTTCACAGATCACAGTTCACAGTCTTCATTTCACAGTTCACAGTTCACAGTTCACAGATCACAGACCACAGTTCACTGTTCACAGTCTTCATTTCACGATTCACAGTTCGCAGTTCACAGTTCACAGATCACAGATCACAGTTCACAGTTCACAGTTCACAGTTTACAGTTCTCAGTTCACAGTTCACAGTTCACAGTTCACAGTTCACAGTTCACAGATCATAGTTCACAGTTCACAGTTCACAGTCCACAGTTCACAGTTCACAGTTCACAGTCTTCATTTCACGATTCACAGTTCGCAGTTCACAGTTCACAGATCACAGATCACAGTTCACAGTTCACAGTTCACAGTTCACAGTTCACAGCTTACAGTTCTCAGTTCACAGTTCACAGTTCACAGTCCACAGATCACAGTTCACAGTCTTCATTTCACACTTCACAGTTCGCAGTTCACAGTTCACAGATCACAGTTCACAGTTTACAGTTCACAGTTCACAGTTCACTGTTCACAGTTTACAGTTCTCAGTTTACAGTCCTCAGTTGACAGTTGACAGTTGACAGTTGACAGTTCACACTTCACAGTTCACAGTTCACAGTCCACAGTTCACTGTTCACAGTTCACAGTCCACAGTTCACAGTTCACAGTTCACAGTCTTCATTTCACGATTCACAGTTCGCAGTTCACAGTTCACAGATCACAGATCACAGTTCACAGTTCACAGTTCACAGTTCACAGCTTACAGTTCTCAGTTCACAGTTCACAGTTCACAGTTCACAGTTGACAGTTGACAGTTGACAGTTGACAGTTCACACTTCACAGTTCACAGTTCACAGTCCACAGTTCACTGTTCACAGATCAGAGTTCACAGTTCACAGTTCACAGTGCACAGTTCACAGTTCACAGTCTTCATTTCACGATTCACAGTTCGCAGTTCACAGTTCACAGATCACAGATCACAGTTCACAGTTCACAGTTCACAGTTCTCAGTTCACAGATCACAGTTCACAGTCTTCATTTCACAGTTCACAGTTCGCAGTTCACAGTTCACAGATCACAGTTCACAGATTACAGTTCACTGTTGACAGTTGACAGTTCACAGTACACACTTCACAGTTCACAGTCCACAGTTCACTGTTCACAATTCACAGTTCACAGTTCACAGTTCACAGTTCACAGTTCACAGTCCACAGTTCACTATTCACAGCTCACAGTTCTCAGTGCACAGATCACAGTTCACAGTCTTCATTTCACACTTCACAGTTCGCAGTTCACAGTTCACAGATCACAGTTCACAGTTCACACTTCACAGTTCACAGATCACAGTTCTCAGTTCACAGATCACAGTTCACAGTCTTCATTTCACAGTTCTCAGTTCACAGATCACAGTTCACAGTCTTGATTTCACAGTTCACAATTCACAGTTCACAGATCACAGACCACAGTTCACTGTTCACAGATCACAGTTCACAGTTTACAGTTCACATTTCACAGTCTTCATTTCACACTTCAGTCATCACAGTGCACAGTTCACAGTCCACAGATCACAGTTCACAGTTCTCAGTTCACAGATCACAGTTCACAGTCTTCATTTCACACTTCACAGTTCGCAGTTCACAGTTCAAAGATCACAGTTCACAGTTCACAGTTCACAGTTCACAGTTCACAGTCCACAGTTCACTATTCACAGCTCACAGTTCTCAGTTCACAGATCACAGTTCACAGTCTTCATTTCACACTTCACAGTTCGCAGTTAACAGTTCACAGATCACAGTTCACAGTTCACAGTTCACACTTCACAGTTCACAGATCACAGTTCACAGTTCACAGTTCACAGTTCACAGTTCCCAGTTCGCAGGTCACAGTTCACATTTCACAATTCACTGTCTTCATGTCATACTTCACAGTTCGCAGTTCACAGTTCACAGGTCACAGTTCACAGCCCACTCTTCATAGTTCACAGTTCTCAGTTCACAGATCACAATTCACAGACTTCATTTCACAATTCACTTTTCACAGTTCACAGTTCACAGTTCACAGTTCACAGATCACAGTTCACAGTCTTCATTTCACACTTCAGTCTTCACAGGGCACAGTTCACAGTTCACAGTTCACAGATCACAGTTCACAGTCTTCATTTCACAGTTCACAATTCACAGTTCACAGATCACAGAACACAGTTCACTGTTCACAGATCACAGTTCACAGTTCACAGTTCACAGATCACAGTTCACAGATTACAGTTCACTGTTGACAGTTGACAGTTCACAGTACACACTTCACAGTTCACAGACCACAGTTCACTGTTCACAATTCACAGTTCACAGTTCACAGTTCACAGTTCACAGTTCTCAGTTCACAGATCACAGTTCACAGTTCACAGTTCACACTTCACAGTTCACAGATCACAGTTCACAGTTCACAGTTCACAGTTCACAGTTCCCAGTTCGCAGGTCACAGTTCACATTTCACAATTCACTGTCTTCATGTCATACTTCACAGTTCGCAGTTCACAGTTCACAGGTCACAGTTCACAGCCCACTCTGCACAGTTCACAGTTCTCAGTTCACAGATCACAATTCACAGACTTCATTTCACAATTCACTTTTCACAGTTCACAGTTCACAGTTCACAGTTCACAGTTCACAGATCACAGTTCACAGTCTTCATTTCACACTTCAGTCTTCACAGGGCACAGTTCACAGTTCACAGTTCACAGATCACAGTTCACAGTCTTCATTTCACAGTTCACAATTCACAGTTCACAGATCACAGAACACAGTTCACTGTTCACAGATCACAGTTCACAGTTCACAGTTCACAGATCACAGTTCACAGATTACAGTTCACTGTTGACAGTTGACAGTTCACAGTACACACTTCACAGTTCACAGACCACAGTTCACTGTTCACAATTCACAGTTCACAGTTCACAGTTCACAGTCCACAGTTCACTATTCACAGCTCACAGTTCTCAGTGCACAGATCACAGTTCACAGTCTTCATTTCACACTTCACAGTTCGCAGTTCACAGTTCACAGATCACAGTTCACAGTTCACACTTCACACTTCACAGTTCACAGATCACAGTTCTCAGTTCACAGATCACAGTTCACAGTCTTCATTTCACAGTTCTCAGTTCACAGATCACAGTTCACAGTCTTGATTTCACAGTTCACAATTCACAGTTCACAGATCACAGACCACAGTTCACTGTTCACAGATCACAGTTCACAGTTTACAGTTCACATTTCACAGTCTTCATTTCACACTTCAGTCATCACAGTGCACAGTTCACAGTCCACAGATCACAGTTCACAGTTCTCAGTTCACAGATCACAGTTCACAGTCTTCATTTCACACTTCACAGTTCGCAGTTCACAGTTCAAAGATCACAGTTCACAGTTCACAGTTCACAGTTCACAGTTCACAGTCCACAGTTCACTATTCACAGCTCACAGTTCTCAGTTCACAGATCACAGTTCACAGTCTTCATTTCACACTTCACAGTTCGCAGTTAACAGTTCACAGATCACAGTTCACAGTTCACAGTTCACACTTCACAGTTCACAGATCACAGTTCACAGTTCACAGTTCACAGTTCACAGTTCCCAGTTCGCAGGTCACAGTTCACATTTCACAATTCACTGTCTTCATGTCATACTTCACAGTTCGCAGTTCACAGTTCACAGGTCACAGTTCACAGCCCACTCTTCATAGTTCACAGTTCTCAGTTCACAGATCACAATTCACAGACTTCATTTCACAATTCACTTTTCACAGTTCACAGTTCACAGTTCACAGTTCACAGATCACAGTTCACAGTCTTCATTTCACACTTCAGTCTTCACAGGGCACAGTTCACAGTTCACAGTTCACAGATCACAGTTCACAGTCTTCATTTCACAGTTCACAATTCACAGTTCACAGATCACAGAACACAGTTCACTGTTCACAGATCACAGTTCACAGTTCACAGTTCACAGATCACAGTTCACAGATTACAGTTCACTGTTGACAGTTGACAGTTCACAGTACACACTTCACAGTTCACAGACCACAGTTCACTGTTCACAATTCACAGTTCACAGTTCACAGTTCACAGTTCACAGTTCACAGATCACAGTTCTCAGTTCACAGATCACAGTTCACAGTCTTCATTTCACAGTTCACAGTTCACAGTTCACAGATCACAGACCACAGTTCACTGTTCACAGTCTTCATTTCACGATTCACAGTTCGCAGTTCACAGTTCACAGATCACAGATCACAGTTCACAGTTCACAGTTCACAGTTTACAGTTCTCAGTTCACAGTTCACAGTTCACAGTTCACAGTTCACAGTTCACAGATCATAGTTCACAGTTCACAGTTCACAGTCCACAGTTCACAGTTCACAGTTCACAGTCTTCATTTCACGATTCACAGTTCGCAGTTCACAGTTCACAGATCACAGATCACAGTTCACAGTTCACAGTTCACAGTTCACAGTTCACAGCTTACAGTTCTCAGTTCACAGTTCACAGTTCACAGTCCACAGATCACAGTTCACAGTCTTCATTTCACACTTCACAGTTCGCAGTTCACAGTTCACAGATCACAGTTCACAGTTTACAGTTCACAGTTCACAGTTCACAGTTCACAGTTCACTGTTCACAGTTTACAGTTCTCAGTTTACAGTCCTCAGTTGACAGTTGACAGTTGACAGTTGACAGTTCACACTTCACAGTTCACAGTTCACAGTCCACAGTTCACTGTTCACAGTTCACAGTCCACAGTTCACAGTTCACAGTTCACAGTCTTCATTTCACGATTCACAGTTCGCAGTTCACAGTTCACAGATCACAGATCACAGTTCACAGTTCACAGTTCACAGTTCACAGCTTACAGTTCTCAGTTCACAGTTCACAGTTCACAGTTGACAGTTGACAGTTGACAGTTGACAGTTGACAGTTCACACTTCACAGTTCACAGTTCACAGTCCACAGTTCACTGTTCACAGATCAGAGTTCACAGTTCACAGTTCACAGTGCACAGTTCACAGTTCACAGTCTTCATTTCACGATTCACAGTTCGCAGTTCACAGTTCACAGATCACAGATCACAGTTCACAGTTCACAGTTCACAGTTCTCAGTTCACAGATCACAGTTCACAGTCTTCATTTCACAGTTCACAGTTCGCAGTTCACAGTTCACAGATCACAGTTCACAGATTACAGTTCACTGTTGACAGTTGACAGTTCACAGTACACACTTCACAGTTCACAGTCCACAGTTCACTGTTCACAATTCACAGTTCACAGTTCACAGTTCACAGTTCACAGTTCACAGTCCACAGTTCACTATTCACAGCTCACAGTTCTCAGTGCACAGATCACAGTTCACAGTCTTCATTTCACACTTCACAGTTCGCAGTTCACAGTTCACAGATCACAGTTCACAGTTCACACTTCACAGTTCACAGATCACAGTTCTCAGTTCACAGATCACAGTTCACAGTCTTCATTTCACAGTTCTCAGTTCACAGATCACAGTTCACAGTCTTGATTTCACAGTTCACAATTCACAGTTCACAGATCACAGACCACAGTTCACTGTTCACAGATCACAGTTCACAGTTTACAGTTCACATTTCACAGTCTTCATTTCACACTTCAGTCATCACAGTGCACAGTTCACAGTCCACAGATCACAGTTCACAGTTCTCAGTTCACAGATCACAGTTCACAGTCTTCATTTCACACTTCACAGTTCGCAGTTCACAGTTCAAAGATCACAGTTCACAGTTCACAGTTCACAGTTCACAGTTCACAGTCCACAGTTCACTATTCACAGCTCACAGTTCTCAGTTCACAGATCACAGTTCACAGTCTTCATTTCACACTTCACAGTTCGCAGTTAACAGTTCACAGATCACAGTTCACAGTTCACAGTTCACACTTCACAGTTCACAGATCACAGTTCACAGTTCACAGTTCACAGTTCACAGTTCCCAGTTCGCAGGTCACAGTTCACATTTCACAATTCACTGTCTTCATGTCATACTTCACAGTTCGCAGTTCACAGTTCACAGGTCACAGTTCACAGCCCACTCTTCATAGTTCACAGTTCTCAGTTCACAGATCACAATTCACAGACTTCATTTCACAATTCACTTTTCACAGTTCACAGTTCACAGTTCACAGTTCACAGATCACAGTTCACAGTCTTCATTTCACACTTCAGTCTTCACAGGGCACAGTTCACAGTTCACAGTTCACAGATCACAGTTCACAGTCTTCATTTCACAGTTCACAATTCACAGTTCACAGATCACAGAACACAGTTCACTGTTCACAGATCACAGTTCACAGTTCACAGTTCACAGATCACAGTTCACAGATTACAGTTCACTGTTGACAGTTGACAGTTCACAGTACACACTTCACAGTTCACAGACCACAGTTCACTGTTCACAATTCACAGTTCACAGTTCACAGTTCACAGTTCACAGTTCTCAGTTCACAGATCACAGTTCACAGTTCACAGTTCACACTTCACAGTTCACAGATCACAGTTCACAGTTCACAGTTCACAGTTCACAGTTCCCAGTTCGCAGGTCACAGTTCACATTTCACAATTCACTGTCTTCATGTCATACTTCACAGTTCGCAGTTCACAGTTCACAGGTCACAGTTCACAGCCCACTCTGCACAGTTCACAGTTCTCAGTTCACAGATCACAATTCACAGACTTCATTTCACAATTCACTTTTCACAGTTCACAGTTCACAGTTCACAGTTCACAGTTCACAGATCACAGTTCACAGTCTTCATTTCACACTTCAGTCTTCACAGGGCACAGTTCACAGTTCACAGTTCACAGATCACAGTTCACAGTCTTCATTTCACAGTTCACAATTCACAGTTCACAGATCACAGAACACAGTTCACTGTTCACAGATCACAGTTCACAGTTCACAGTTCACAGATCACAGTTCACAGATTACAGTTCACTGTTGACAGTTGACAGTTCACAGTACACACTTCACAGTTCACAGACCACAGTTCACTGTTCACAATTCACAGTTCACAGTTCACAGTTCACAGTCCACAGTTCACTATTCACAGCTCACAGTTCTCAGTGCACAGATCACAGTTCACAGTCTTCATTTCACACTTCACAGTTCGCAGTTCACAGTTCACAGATCACAGTTCACAGTTCACACTTCACACTTCACAGTTCACAGATCACAGTTCTCAGTTCACAGATCACAGTTCACAGTCTTCATTTCACAGTTCTCAGTTCACAGATCACAGTTCACAGTCTTGATTTCACAGTTCACAATTCACAGTTCACAGATCACAGACCACAGTTCACTGTTCACAGATCACAGTTCACAGTTTACAGTTCACATTTCACAGTCTTCATTTCACACTTCAGTCATCACAGTGCACAGTTCACAGTCCACAGATCACAGTTCACAGTTCTCAGTTCACAGATCACAGTTCACAGTCTTCATTTCACACTTCACAGTTCGCAGTTCACAGTTCAAAGATCACAGTTCACAGTTCACAGTTCACAGTTCACAGTTCACAGTCCACAGTTCACTATTCACAGCTCACAGTTCTCAGTTCACAGATCACAGTTCACAGTCTTCATTTCACACTTCACAGTTCGCAGTTAACAGTTCACAGATCACAGTTCACAGTTCACAGTTCACACTTCACAGTTCACAGATCACAGTTCACAGTTCACAGTTCACAGTTCACAGTTCCCAGTTCGCAGGTCACAGTTCACATTTCACAATTCACTGTCTTCATGTCATACTTCACAGTTCGCAGTTCACAGTTCACAGGTCACAGTTCACAGCCCACTCTTCATAGTTCACAGTTCTCAGTTCACAGATCACAATTCACAGACTTCATTTCACAATTCACTTTTCACAGTTCACAGTTCACAGTTCACAGTTCACAGATCACAGTTCACAGTCTTCATTTCACACTTCAGTCTTCACAGGGCACAGTTCACAGTCTTCATTTCACAGTTCACAATTCACAGTTCACAGATCACAGAACACAGTTCACTGTTCACAGATCACAGTTCACAGTTCACAGTTCACAGATCACAGTTCACAGATTACAGTTCACTGTTGACAGTTGACAGTTCACAGTACACACTTCACAGTTCACAGACCACAGTTCACTGTTCACAATTCACAGTTCACAGTTCACAGTTCACAGTTCACAGTTCTCAGTTCACAGATCACAGTTCACAGTTCACAGTTCACACTTCACAGTTCACAGATCACAGTTCACAGTTCACAGTTCACAGTTCACAGTTCCCAGTTCGCAGGTCACAGTTCACATTTCACAATTCACTGTCTTCATGTCATACTTCACAGTTCGCAGTTCACAGTTCACAGGTCACAGTTCACAGCCCACTCTGCACAGTTCACAGTTCTCAGTTCACAGATCACAATTCACAGACTTCATTTCACAATTCACTTTTCACAGTTCACAGTTCACAGTTCACAGTTCACAGTTCACAGATCACAGTTCACAGTCTTCATTTCACACTTCAGTCTTCACAGGGCACAGTTCACAGTTCACAGTTCACAGATCACAGTTCACAGTCTTCATTTCACAGTTCACAATTCACAGTTCACAGATCACAGAACACAGTTCACTGTTCACAGATCACAGTTCACAGTTCACAGTTCACAGATCACAGTTCACAGATTACAGTTCACTGTTGACAGTTGACAGTTCACAGTACACACTTCACAGTTCACAGACCACAGTTCACTGTTCACAATTCACAGTTCACAGTTCACAGTTCACAGTCCACAGTTCACTATTCACAGCTCACAGTTCTCAGTGCACAGATCACAGTTCACAGTCTTCATTTCACACTTCACAGTTCGCAGTTCACAGTTCACAGATCACAGTTCACAGTTCACACTTCACACTTCACAGTTCACAGATCACAGTTCTCAGTTCACAGATCACAGTTCACAGTCTTCATTTCACAGTTCTCAGTTCACAGATCACAGTTCACAGTCTTGATTTCACAGTTCACAATTCACAGTTCACAGATCACAGACCACAGTTCACTGTTCACAGATCACAGTTCACAGTTTACAGTTCACATTTCACAGTCTTCATTTCACACTTCAGTCATCACAGTGCACAGTTCACAGTCCACAGATCACAGTTCACAGTTCTCAGTTCACAGATCACAGTTCACAGTCTTCATTTCACACTTCACAGTTCTCAGTTCACAGTTCACAGTTCACAGTTCACAGTCTTCATTTCACAGTTCTCAGTTCACAGATCACAGTTCACAGTCTTGATTTCACAGTTCACAATTCACAGTTCACAGATCACAGACCACAGTTCACTGTTCACAGATCACAGTTCACAGTTTACAGTTCACATTTCACAGTCTTCATTTCACACTTCAGTCATCACAGTGCACAGTTCACAGTCCACAGATCACAGTTCACAGTTCTCAGTTCACAGATCACAGTTCACAGTCTTCATTTCACACTTCACAGTTCTCAGTTCACAGTTCACAGTTCACAGTTCACAGTTGACAGTTGACAGTTGACTGTTGACAGTTCACACTTCACAGTTCACAGTTCACAGTCCACAGTTCACTGTTCACAGATCAGAGTTCACAGTTCACAGTTCACAGTGCACAGTTCACATTTCACAGTCTTCATTTCACGATTCACAGTTCGCAGTTCACAGTTCACAGATCACAGATCACAGTTCACAGTTCACAGTTCACAGTTCACAGTTTACAGTTCTCAGTTCACAGTTCACAGTTAACAGTTCACAGATCACAGTTCACAGTCTTCATTTCACAGTTCACAATTCACAGTTCACAGATCACAGAACACAGTTCACTGTTCACAGATCACAGTTCACAGTTCACAGTTCACAGATCACAGTTCACAGATTACAGTTCACTGTTGACAGTTGACAGTTCACAGTACACACTTCACAGTTCACAGACCACAGTTCACTGTTCACAATTCACAGTTCACAGTTCACAGTTCACAGTCCACAGTTCACTATTCACAGCTCACAGTTCACAGCTTACAGTTCTCAGTTCACAGTTCACAGTTCACAGTTCACAGTTCACTGTTCACAGATCAGAGTTCACAGTTCACAGTTCACAGTGCACAGTTCACAGTTCACAGTCTTCATTTCACGATTCACAGTTCGCAGTTCACAGTGCACAGTTCACAGTTCACAGTCTTCATTTCACGATTCACAGTTCGCAGTTCACAGTTCACAGTCCACAGTTCACAGTTCACAGTTCACAGTTCTCAGTTCACAGATCACAGTTCACAGTCTTCATTTCACAGTTCACAGTTCACAGTTCACAGTTCACAGTCCACAGTTCACAGTTCACAGTTCACAGTTCTCAGTTCACAGATCACAGTTCACAGTCTTCATTTCACAGTTCACAGTTCCCCGTTCACAGTATTCATTTCACACTTCACAGTTCGCAGTTCACAGTTGACAGTTCACAGTCCACAGTTCACTATTCACAGTTCACAGTTCTCAGTTCACAGATCACAGTTCACAGTCTTCATTTCACACTTAACAGTTCGCAGTTCACAGTTCACAGATCACAGTTCACAGTTCACAGTTCACAGTTCACAGTTAACAGATCACAGTTCACAGTCTTCATTTCACACTTCACAGTTCGCAGTTCACAGTTCACAGTTCACAGATCACAGTTCACAGTTCACAGTTCACAGTTTTCATTTCACAGTTCACAGTTCCCCGTTCACAGTTCGCAGTTCACAGTTGACAGTTCACAGTTCACAGTTCACAGTTCACAGTTTACAGTTCTCAGTTCACAGGTCACAGTTCACAGTTCACAGTCCACAGTTCACAGTTCACAGTTCACAGTTCTCAGTTCACAGATCACAGCACACAGTCTTCATTTCACAGTTCACAGTTCGCAGTTCACAGATCACAGTTCACAGTCTTCATTTCACACTTAACAGTTCGCAGTTCACAGTTCACAGATCACAGTTCACAGTTCACAGTTCACAGTTCACAGTTAACAGATCACAGTTCACAGTCTTCATTTCACACTTCACAGTTCGCAGTTCACAGTTCACAGTTCACAGATCACAGTTCACAGTTCACAGTTCACAGTTTTCATTTCACAGTTCACAGTTCCCCGTTCACAGTTCGCAGTTCACAGTTGACAGTCCACAGTTCACAGTTCACAGTTCACAGTTTACAGATCTCAGTTCACAGTTCACAGTTCACAGTTCACAGTCCACAGTTCACAGTTCACAGATCACAGTTCACAGACCTCATTTCACAATTCAGTTTTCACAGTTCACAGTTCACAGTTCACAGTTCACAGTTCACTGTTCACAATTCACAGTTCACAGTTCACAGTTCACAGTCCACAGTTCACTATTCACAGCTCACAGTTCTCAGTGCACAGATCACAGTTCACAGTCTTCATTTCACACTTCACAGTTCGCAGTTCACAGTTCACAGTCCACAGTTCACTGTTCACAGATCACAGTTCACAGATCACAGTCTTCATTTCACACTTCACACTTCACAGTGCACAGTGCACAGTTCACAGTCCACAGTTCACAGTCCACAGTTCACTGTTCACAAATCACAGTTCACAGTTCACAGTCACAGTCCACAGATCACAGTTCACAGTCTTCATTTCACACTTCACAGTTCGCAGTTCACAGTTCACTGATCACACATCACAGTTCACAGTTCACAGTTCACAGGTCACAGTTCACAGTTCACAGTCCACAGTTCACTGTTCACAGATCACAGTTCACAGATCACAGTCTTCATTTCACACTTCACAGTGCACAGTTCACAGTCCACAGTTCACAGTCCACAGTTCACTGTTCACAAATCACAGTTCACAGTTCACAGTCACAGTCCACAGATCACAGTTCACAGTCTTCATTTCACACTTCACAGTTCGCAGTTCACAGTTCACTGATCACACATCACAGTTCACAGTTCACAGTTCACAGGTCACAGTTCACAGTTCACAGTCCACAGTTCACTGTTCACAGATCACAGTTCACAGATCACAGTCTTCATTTCACACTTCACAGTGCACAGTTCACAGTCCACAGTTCACTGTTCACAAATCACAGTTCACACTTCACAGTTCACAGTTCACAGTCCACAGATCACAGTTCACAGACTTTATTTCACACTTCACAGTTGGCAGTTCACAGTTCACAGTTCACAGTTCACAGTTCACTGTTCACTGTTCACAGTTCACAGTTCACAGTTCACAGTTCACAGTCTTCATTTCACAATTCACAGTTCGCAGTTCACAGTTCACAGTCCACAGTTCACTGTTCACAAATCACAGTTCACAGTTCACAGTTCACAGTTCACAGTCCACAGATCACAGTTCACAGTCTTCATTTCACACTTCACAGTTCGCAGTTCACAGTTCACAGATCACAGTTCACAGTTCACAGTTCACAGTTCACAGTTCACTGTTCACAGTTTACAGTTCTCAGTTTACAGTTCTCAGTTCTCAGTTCACAGTTGACAGTTCACAGTTCACAGTTCACACTTCACAGTTCACAGTTCACAGTCCACAGTTCACTTTTCACAGATCATAGTTCACAGTTCACAGTTCACAGTTCACAGTTCACAGTTCACTGTTCACAGTTTACAGTTCTCAGTTTACAGTTCTCAGTTCTCAGTTCACAGTTGACAGTTCACAGTTCACAGTTCACACTTCACAGTTCACAGTTCACAGTCCACAGTTCACTTTTCACAGATCATAGTTCACAGATCATAGTTCACAGTTCACAGTTCACAGATCATAGTTCACAGATCACAGTTCACAGACTTTATTTCACAATTCAGTTTTCACAGTTCACACTTCACAGTGCACAGTTCACAGTCCACAGTTCACAGTCCACAGTTCACTGTTCACAAATCACAGTTCACAGTTCACAGTTCACAGTCCACAGATCACAGTTCACAGTCTTCATTTCACACTTCACAGTTCGCAGTTCACAGTTCACAGATCACAGTTCACAGACTTTATTTCACAATTCAGTTTTCACAGTTCACAGTTCACAGTTCTCAGTTCACAGTTCACAGTTCACAGATCACAGTTCACAGTCTTCATTTCACACTTCAGTCTTCACAGGGCACAGTTCACAGTTCACAGTCTTCATTTCACACTTCACAGTTCGCAGTTCACAGTTCAAAGATCACAGTTCACAGTTCACAGTTCACAGTCCACAGTTCACAGTTCACAGATCACAGTTCACAGACCTCATTTCACAATTCAGTTTTCACAGTTCACAGTTCACAGTTCACAGTTCACAGTTCACTGTTCACAATTCACAGTTCACAGTTCACAGTTCACAGTCCACAGTTCACTATTCACAGCTCACAGTTCTCAGTGCACAGATCACAGTTCACAGTCTTCATTTCACACTTCACAGTTCGCAGTTCACAGTTCACAGTCCACAGTTCACTGTTCACAGATCACAGTTCACAGATCACAGTCTTCATTTCACACTTCACACTTCACAGTGCACAGTGCACAGTTCACAGTCCACAGTTCACAGTCCACAGTTCACTGTTCACAAATCACAGTTCACAGTTCACAGTCACAGTCCACAGATCACAGTTCACAGTCTTCATTTCACACTTCACAGTTCGCAGTTCACAGTTCACTGATCACACATCACAGTTCACAGTTCACAGTTCACAGTTCACAGGTCACAGTTCACAGTTCACAGTCCACAGTTCACTGTTCACAGATCACAGTTCACAGATCACAGTCTTCATTTCACACTTCACAGTGCACAGTTCACAGTCCACAGTTCACTGTTCACAAATCACAGTTCACACTTCACAGTTCACAGTTCACAGTCCACAGATCACAGTTCACAGACTTTATTTCACACTTCACAGTTGGCAGTTCACAGTTCACAGTTCACAGTTCACAGTTCACTGTTCACTGTTCACAGTTCACAGTTCACAGTTCACAGTCTTCATTTCACAATTCACAGTTCGCAGTTCACAGTTCACAGTCCACAGTTCACTGTTCACAAATCACAGTTCACAGTTCACAGTTCACAGTTCACAGTCCACAGATCACAGTTCACAGTCTTCATTTCACACTTCACAGTTCGCAGTTCACAGTTCACAGATCACAGTTCACAGTTCACAGTTCACAGTTCACAGTTCACTGATCACAGTTTACAGTTCTCAGTTTACAGTTCTCAGTTCTCAGTTCACAGTTGACAGTTCACAGTTCACAGTTCACACTTCACAGTTCACAGTTCACAGTCCACAGTTCACTTTTCACAGATCATAGTTCACAGTTCACAGTTCACAGTTCACAGTTCACAGTTCACAGTTCACAGTTCACAGTTCACAGTTCACAGTTCACAGTTCACAGTTCACAGTTCACAGTTCACAGTCTTCATTTCACATTTCGCAGTTCGCAGTTCACAGTTCACAGATCACAGTTCACAGATCACAGTTCACAGTTCACAGTTCACAGTTCACTGTTCACAGATCACAGTTCACAGTTTACAGTTCACATTTCACAGTCTTCATTTCACACTTCAGTCATCACAGTGCACAGTTCACAGTCCACAGATCACAGTTCACAGTTCTCAGTTCACAGATCACAGTTCACAGTCTTCATTTCACACTTCACAGTTCTCAGTTCACAGTTCACAGTTCACAGTTCACAGTTGACAGTTGACAGTTGACTGTTGACAGTTCACACTTCACAGTTCACAGTTCACAGTCCACAGTTCACTGTTCACAGATCAGAGTTCACAGTTCACAGTTCACAGTGCACAGTTCACATTTCACAGTCTTCATTTCACGATTCACAGTTCGCAGTTCACAGTTCACAGATCACAGATCACAGTTCACAGTTCACAGTTCACAGTTCACAGTTTACAGTTCTCAGTTCACAGTTCACAGTTCACAGTTCACAGTTCACAGTTCACAGTTCACAGTTCACAGTCCACAGTTCACAGTTCACAGTTCACAGTTCTCAGTTCACAGATCACAGTTCACAGTCTTCATTTCACAGTTCACAGTTCACAGTTCACAGTTCCCCGTTCACAGTTCACAGTTCACAGTTCACAGTCTACAGATCACAGTTCACAGTCTTCATTTCACACTTCACAGTTCGCAGTTCACAGTTCACAGATCACAGTTCACAGTTTACAGTTCACAGTTCACAGTTCACTGTTCACAGTTTACAGTTCTCAGTTTACAGTTCTCAGTTGACAGTTGACAGTTGACAGTTGACAGTTCACACTTCACAGTTCACAGTTCACAGTCCACAGTTCACTGTTCACAGTTCACAGTCCACAGTTCACAGTTCACAGTTCACAGTCTTCATTTCACGATTCACAGTTCGCAGTTCACAGTTCACAGATCACAGATCACAGTTCACAGTTCACAGTTCACAGTTCACTGCTTACAGTTCTCAGTTCACAGTTCACAGTTCACAGTTCACAGTTCACAGTTCACTGTTCACAGATCAGAGTTCACAGTTCACAGTTCACAGTGCACAGTTCACAGTCTTCATTTCACGATTCACAGTTCGCAGTTCACAGTGCACAGTTCACAGTTCACAGTCTTCATTTCACGATTCACAGTTCGCAGTTCACAGTTCACAGTCCACAGTTCACAGTTCACAGTTCACAGTTCTCAGTTCACAGATCACAGTTCACAGTCTTCATTTCACAGTTCACAGTTCACAGTTCACAGTTCACAGTCCACAGTTCACAGTTCACAGTTCACAGTTCTCAGTTCACAGATCACAGTTCACAGTCTTCATTTCACAGTTCACAGTTCCCCGTTCACAGTATTCATTTCACACTTCACAGTTCGCAGTTCACAGTTGACAGTTCACAGTCCACAGTTCACTATTCACAGTTCACAGTTCTCAGTTCACAGATCACAGTTCACAGTCTTCATTTCACACTTAACAGTTCGCAGTTCACAGTTCACAGATCACAGTTCACAGTTCACAGTTCACAGTTCACAGTTCACAGTTCACAGTTAACAGATCACAGTTCACAGTCTTCATTTCACACTTCACAGTTCGCAGTTCACAGTTCACAGTTCACAGATCACAGTTCACAGTTCACAGTTCACAGTTTTCATTTCACAGTTCACAGTTCCCCGTTCACAGTTCGCAGTTCACAGTTGACAGTCCACAGTTCACAGTTCACAGTTCACAGTTTACAGTTCTCAGTTCACAGTTCACAGTTCACAGTTCACAGTTCACAGTCCACAGTTCACAGTTCACAGTTCTCAGTTCACAGATCACAGCACACAGTCTTCATTTCACAGTTCACAGTTCGCAGTTCACAGATCACAGTTCACAGTCTTCATTTCACACTTAACAGTTCGCAGTTCACAGTTCACAGATCACAGTTCACAGTTCACAGTTCACAGTTCACAGTTAACAGATCACAGTTCACAGTCTTCATTTCACACTTCACAGTTCGCAGTTCACAGTTCACAGTTCACAGATCACAGTTCACAGTTTACAGTTCTCAGTTTACAGTTCTCAGTTCTCAGTTCACAGTTGACAGTTCACAGTTCACAGTTCACACTTCACAGTTCACAGTTCACAGTCCACAGTTCACTTTTCACAGATCATAGTTCACAGTTCACAGTTCACAGTTCACAGTTCACAGTTCACAGTTCACAGTTCACAGTTCACAGTTCACAGTCTTCATTTCACATTTCGCAGTTCGCAGTTCACAGTTCACAGATCACTGTTCACAGATCACAGTTCACAGTTCACAGTTCACAGTTCACAGTTCACAGTTCACAGATCACACTTCACAGTTCACAGTTCACAGATCATAGTTCACAGATCACAGTTCACAGACTTTATTTCACAATTCAGTTTTCACAGTTCACACTTCACAGTGCACAGTTCACAGTCCACAGTTCACAGTCCACAGTTCACTGTTCACAAATCACAGTTCACAGTTCACAGTTCACAGTCCACAGATCACAGTTCACAGTCTTCATTTCACACTTCACAGTTCGCAGTTCACAGTTCACAGATCACAGTTCACAGACTTTATTTCACAATTCAGTTTTCACAGTTCACAGTTCACAGTTCTCAGTTCACAGTTCACAGTTCACAGATCACAGTTCACAGTCTTCATTTCACACTTCAGTCTTCACAGGGCACAGTTCACAGTTCACAGTCTTCATTTCACACTTCACAGTTCGCAGTTCACAGTTCAAAGATCACAGTTCACAGTTCACAGTTCACAGTCCACAGTTCACAGTTCACAGATCACAGTTCACAGACCTCATTTCACAATTCAGTTTTCACAGTTCACAGTTCACAGTTCACAGTTCACAGTTCACTGTTCACAATTCACAGTTCACAGTTCACAGTTCACAGTCCACAGTTCACTATTCACAGCTCACAGTTCTCAGTGCACAGATCACAGTTCACAGTCTTCATTTCACACTTCACAGTTCGCAGTTCACAGTTCACAGTCCACAGTTCACTGTTCACAGATCACAGTTCACAGATCACAGTCTTCATTTCACACTTCACACTTCACAGTGCACAGTGCACAGTTCACAGTCCACAGTTCACAGTCCACAGTTCACTGTTCACAAATCACAGTTCACAGTTCACAGTCACAGTCCACAGATCACAGTTCACAGTCTTCATTTCACACTTCACAGTTCGCAGTTCACAGTTCACTGATCACACATCACAGTTCACAGTTCACAGTTCACAGTTCACAGGTCACAGTTCACAGTTCACAGTCCACAGTTCACTGTTCACAGATCACAGTTCACAGATCACAGTCTTCATTTCACACTTCACAGTGCACAGTTCACAGTCCACAGTTCACTGTTCACAAATCACAGTTCACACTTCACAGTTCACAGTTCACAGTCCACAGATCACAGTTCACAGACTTTATTTCACACTTCACAGTTGGCAGTTCACAGTTCACAGTTCACAGTTCACAGTTCACTGTTCACTGTTCACAGTTCACAGTTCACAGTTCACAGTTCACAGTCTTCATTTCACAATTCACAGTTCGCAGTTCACAGTTCACAGTCCACAGTTCACTGTTCACAAATCACAGTTCACAGTTCACAGTTCACAGTTCACAGTCCACAGATCACAGTTCACAGTCTTCATTTCACACTTCACAGTTCGCAGTTCACAGTTCACAGATCACAGTTCACAGTTCACAGTTCACAGTTCACAGTTCACTGATCACAGTTTACAGTTCTCAGTTTACAGTTCTCAGTTCTCAGTTCACAGTTGACAGTTCACAGTTCACAGTTCACACTTCACAGTTCACAGTTCACAGTCCACAGTTCACTTTTCACAGATCATAGTTCACAGTTCACAGTTCACAGTTCACAGTTCACAGTTCACAGTTCACAGTTCACAGTTCACAGTTCACAGTTCACAGTTCACAGTTCACAGTCTTCATTTCACATTTCGCAGTTCGCAGTTCACAGTTCACAGATCACAGTTCACAGATCACAGTTCACAGTTCACAGTTCACAGTTCACTGTTCACAGATCACAGTTCACAGTTTACAGTTCACATTTCACAGTCTTCATTTCACACTTCAGTCATCACAGTGCACAGTTCACAGTCCACAGATCACAGTTCACAGTTCTCAGTTCACAGATCACAGTTCACAGTCTTCATTTCACACTTCACAGTTCTCAGTTCACAGTTCACAGTTCACAGTTCACAGTTGACAGTTGACAGTTGACTGTTGACAGTTCACACTTCACAGTTCACAGTTCACAGTCCACAGTTCACTGTTCACAGATCAGAGTTCACAGTTCACAGTTCACAGTGCACAGTTCACATTTCACAGTCTTCATTTCACGATTCACAGTTCGCAGTTCACAGTTCACAGATCACAGATCACAGTTCACAGTTCACAGTTCACAGTTCACAGTTTACAGTTCTCAGTTCACAGTTCACAGTTCACAGTTCACAGTTCACAGTTCACAGTTCACAGTTCACAGTTCACAGTCCACAGTTCACAGTTCACAGTTCACAGTTCTCAGTTCACAGATCACAGTTCACAGTCTTCATTTCACAGTTCACAGTTCACAGTTCACAGTTCCCCGTTCACAGTTCACAGTTCACAGTTCACAGTCTACAGATCACAGTTCACAGTCTTCATTTCACACTTCACAGTTCGCAGTTCACAGTTCACAGATCACAGTTCACAGTTTACAGTTCACAGTTCACAGTTCACTGTTCACAGTTTACAGTTCTCAGTTTACAGTTCTCAGTTGACAGTTGACAGTTGACAGTTGACAGTTCACACTTCACAGTTCACAGTTCACAGTCCACAGTTCACTGTTCACAGTTCACAGTCCACAGTTCACAGTTCACAGTTCACAGTCTTCATTTCACGATTCACAGTTCGCAGTTCACAGTTCACAGATCACAGATCACAGTTCACAGTTCACAGTTCACAGTTCACAGCTTACAGTTCTCAGTTCACAGTTCACAGTTCACAGTTCACAGTTCACAGTTCACTGTTCACAGATCAGAGTTCACAGTTCACAGTTCACAGTGCACAGTTCACAGTTCACAGTCTTCATTTCACGATTCACAGTTCGCAGTTCACAGTGCACAGTTCACAGTTCACAGTCTTCATTTCACGATTCACAGTTCGCAGTTCACAGTTCACAGTCCACAGTTCACAGTTCACAGTTCACAGTTCTCAGTTCACAGATCACAGTTCACAGTCTTCATTTCACAGTTCACAGTTCACAGTTCACAGTTCACAGTCCACAGTTCACAGTTCACAGTTCACAGTTCTCAGTTCACAGATCACAGTTCACAGTCTTCATTTCACAGTTCACAGTATTCATTTCACACTTCACAGTTCGCAGTTCACAGTTGACAGTTCACAGTCCACAGTTCACTATTCACAGTTCACAGTTCTCAGTTCACAGATCACAGTTCACAGTCTTCATTTCACACTTAACAGTTCGCAGTTCACAGTTCACAGATCACAGTTCACAGTTCACAGTTCACAGTTCACAGTTCACAGTTAACAGATCACAGTTCACAGTCTTCATTTCACACTTCACAGTTCGCAGTTCACAGTTCACAGTTCACAGATCACAGTTCACAGTTCACAGTTCACAGTTTTCATTTCACAGTTCACAGTTCCCCGTTCACAGTTCGCAGTTCACAGTTGACAGTCCACAGTTCACAGTTCACAGTTCACAGTTTACAGTTCTCAGTTCACAGTTCACAGTTCACAGTTCACAGTTCACAGTCCACAGTTCACAGTTCACAGTTCTCAGTTCACAGATCACAGCACACAGTCTTCATTTCACAGTTCACAGTTCGCAGTTCACAGATCACAGTTCACAGTCTTCATTTCACACTTAACAGTTCGCAGTTCACAGTTCACAGATCACAGTTCACAGTTCACAGTTCACAGTTCACAGTTAACAGATCACAGTTCACAGTCTTCATTTCACACTTCACAGTTCGCAGTTCACAGTTCACAGTTCACAGATCACAGTTCACAGTTCACAGTTCACAGTTTTCATTTCACAGTTCACAGTTCCCCGTTCACAGTTCGCAGTTCACAGTTGACAGTCCACAGTTCACAGTTCACAGTTCACAGTTTACAGATCTCAGTTCACAGTTCACAGTTCACAGTTCACAGTTCACAGTTCACAGTTCACTGTTCACAATTCACAGTTCACAGTTCACAGTTCACAGTCCACAGTTCACTATTCACAGCTCACAGTTCTCAGTGCACAGATCACAGTTCACAGTCTTCATTTCACACTTCACAGTTCGCAGTTCACAGTTCACAGTCCACAGTTCGCAGTTCACAGTTCACTGATCACACATCACAGTTCACAGTTCACAGTTCACAGTTCACAGGTCACAGTTCACAGTTCACAGTCCACAGTTCACTGTTCACAGATCACAGTTCACAGATCACAGTCTTCATTTCACACTTCACAGTGCACAGTTCACAGTCCACAGTTCACTGTTCACAAATCACAGTTCACACTTCACAGTTCACAGTTCACAGTCCACAGATCACAGTTCACAGACTTTATTTCACACTTCACAGTTGGCAGTTCACAGTTCACAGTTCACAGTTCACAGTCTTCATTTCACAATTCACAGTTCGCAGTTCACAGTTCACAGTCCACAGTTCACTGTTCACAAATCACAGTTCACAGTTCACAGTTCACAGTTCACAGTCCACAGATCACAGTTCACAGTCTTCATTTCACACTTCACAGTTCGCAGTTCACAGTTCACAGATCACAGTTCACAGTTCACAGTTCACAGTTCACAGTTCACTGTTCACTGTTCACAGTTTACAGTTCTCAGTTTACAGTTCTCAGTTCTCAGTTCACAGTTGACAGTTCACAGTTCACAGTTCACACTTCACAGTTCACAGTTCACAGTCCACAGTTCACTTTTCACAGATCATAGTTCACAGTTCACAGTTCACAGTTCACAGTTCACAGTTCACAGTTCACAGTTCACAGTTCACAGTTCACAGTTCACAGTTCACAGTTCACAGTTCACAGTCTTCATTTCACATTTCGCAGTTCGCAGTTCACAGTTCACAGATCACAGTTCACAGATCACAGTTCACAGTTCACAGTTCACAGTTCACAGTTCACAGATCACACTTCACAGTTCACAGTTCACAGATCATAGTTCACAGATCACAGTTCACAGACTTTATTTCACAATTCAGTTTTCACAGTTCACACTTCACAGTGCACAGTTCACAGTCCACAGTTCACAGTCCACAGTTCACTGTTCACAAATCACAGTTCACAGTTCACAGTTCACAGTCCACAGATCACAGTTCACAGTCTTCATTTCACACTTCACAGTTCGCAGTTCACAGTTCACTGATCACACATCACAGTTCACAGTTCACAGTTCACAGTTCACAGGTCACAGTTCACAGTTCACAGTCCACAGTTCACTGTTCACAGATCACAGTTCACAGATCACAGTCTTCATTTCACACTTCACAGTGCACAGTTCACAGTCCACAGTTCACTGTTCACAAATCACAGTTCACACTTCACAGTTCACAGTTCACAGTCCACAGATCACAGTTCACAGACTTTATTTCACACTTCACAGTTGGCAGTTCACAGTTCACAGTTCACAGTTCACAGTTCACTGTTCACTGTTCACAGTTCACAGTTCACAGTTCACAGTTCACAGTCTTCATTTCACAATTCACAGTTCGCAGTTCACAGTTCACAGTCCACAGTTCACTGTTCACAAATCACAGTTCACAGTTCACAGTTCACAGTTCACAGTCCACAGATCACAGTTCACAGTCTTCATTTCACACTTCACAGTTCGCAGTTCACAGTTCACAGATCACAGTTCACAGTTCACAGTTCACAGTTCACAGTTCACTGATCACAGTTTACAGTTCTCAGTTTACAGTTCTCAGTTCTCAGTTCACAGTTGACAGTTCACAGTTCACAGTTCACACTTCACAGTTCACAGTTCACAGTCCACAGTTCACTTTTCACAGATCATAGTTCACAGTTCACAGTTCACAGTTCACAGTTCACAGTTCACAGTTCACAGTTCACAGTTCACAGTTCACAGTCTTCATTTCACATTTCGCAGTTCGCAGTTCACAGTTCACAGATCACAGTTCACAGATCACAGTTCACAGTTCACAGTTCACAGTTCACTGTTCACAGATCACAGTTCACAGTTTACAGTTCACATTTCACAGTCTTCATTTCACACTTCAGTCATCACAGTGCACAGTTCACAGTCCACAGATCACAGTTCACAGTTCTCAGTTCACAGATCACAGTTCACAGTCTTCATTTCACACTTCACAGTTCTCAGTTCACAGTTCACAGTTCACAGTTCACAGTTGACAGTTGACAGTTGACTGTTGACAGTTCACACTTCACAGTTCACAGTTCACAGTCCACAGTTCACTGTTCACAGATCAGAGTTCACAGTTCACAGTTCACAGTGCACAGTTCACATTTCACAGTCTTCATTTCACGATTCACAGTTCGCAGTTCACAGTTCACAGATCACAGATCACAGTTCACAGTTCACAGTTCACAGTTCACAGTTCACAGTTCACAGTTCACAGTTCACTGTTCACAGATCAGAGTTCACAGTTCACAGTTCACAGTGCACAGTTCACAGTTCACAGTCTTCATTTCACGATTCACAGTTCGCAGTTCACAGTGCACAGTTCACAGTTCACAGTCTTCATTTCACGATTCACAGTTCGCAGTTCACAGTTCACAGTCCACAGTTCACAGTTCACAGTTCACAGTTCTCAGTTCACAGATCACAGTTCACAGTCTTCATTTCACAGTTCACAGTTCACAGTTCACAGTTCACAGTCCACAGTTCACAGTTCACAGTTCACAGTTCTCAGTTCACAGATCACAGTTCACAGTCTTCATTTCACAGTTCACAGTATTCATTTCACACTTCACAGTTCGCAGTTCACAGTTGACAGTTCACAGTCCACAGTTCACTATTCACAGTTCACAGTTCTCAGTTCACAGATCACAGTTCACAGTCTTCATTTCACACTTAACAGTTCGCAGTTCACAGTTCACAGATCACAGTCCACAGTTCACTGTTCACAGTTCACAGTCCACAGTTCACAGTTCACAGTTCACAGTCTTCATTTCACGATTCACAGTTCGCAGTTCACAGTTCACAGATCACAGATCACAGTTCACAGTTCACAGTTCACAGTTCACAGCTTACAGTTCTCAGTTCACAGTTCACAGTTCACAGTTCACAGTTCACAGTTCACTGTTCACAGATCAGAGTTCACAGTTCACAGTTCACAGTGCACAGTTCACAGTTCACAGTCTTCATTTCACGATTCACAGTTCGCAGTTCACAGTGCACAGTTCACAGTTCACAGTCTTCATTTCACGATTCACAGTTCGCAGTTCACAGTTCACAGTCCACAGTTCACAGTTCACAGTTCACAGTTCTCAGTTCACAGATCACAGTTCACAGTCTTCATTTCACAGTTCACAGTTCACAGTTCACAGTTCACAGTCCACAGTTCACAGTTCACAGTTCACAGTTCTCAGTTCACAGATCACAGTTCACAGTCTTCATTTCACAGTTCACAGTATTCATTTCACACTTCACAGTTCGCAGTTCACAGTTGACAGTTCACAGTCCACAGTTCACTATTCACAGTTCACAGTTCTCAGTTCACAGATCACAGTTCACAGTCTTCATTTCACACTTAACAGTTCGCAGTTCACAGTTCACAGATCACAGTTCACAGTTCACAGTTCACAGTTCACAGTTCACAGTTAACAGATCACAGTTCACAGTCTTCATTTCACACTTCACAGTTCGCAGTTCACAGTTCACAGTTCACAGATCACAGTTCACAGTTCACAGTTCACAGTTTTCATTTCACAGTTCACAGTTCCCCGTTCACAGTTCGCAGTTCACAGTTGACAGTCCACAGTTCACAGTTCACAGTTCACAGTTTACAGTTCTCAGTTCACAGTTCACAGTTCACAGTTCACAGTTCACAGTCCACAGTTCACAGTTCACAGTTCTCAGTTCACAGATCACAGCACACAGTCTTCATTTCACAGTTCACAGTTCGCAGTTCACAGATCACAGTTCACAGTCCACAGTTCACTTTTCACAGATCATAGTTCACAGTTCACAGTTCACAGTTCACAGTTCACAGTTCACAGTTCACAGTTCACAGTTCACAGTTCACAGTTCACAGTTCACAGTTCACAGTCTTCATTTCACATTTCGCAGTTCGCAGTTCACAGTTCACAGATCACAGTTCACAGATCACAGTTCACAGTTCACAGTTCACAGTTCACAGTTCACAGATCACACTTCACAGTTCACAGTTCACAGATCATAGTTCACAGATCACAGTTCACAGACTTTATTTCACAATTCAGTTTTCACAGTTCACACTTCACAGTGCACAGTTCACAGTCCACAGTTCACAGTCCACAGTTCACTGTTCACAAATCACAGTTCACAGTTCACAGTTCACAGTCCACAGATCACAGTTCACAGTCTTCATTTCACACTTCACAGTTCGCAGTTCACAGTTCACAGATCACAGTTCACAGACTTTATTTCACAATTCAGTTTTCACAGTTCACAGTTCACAGTTCTCAGTTCACAGTTCACAGTTCACAGATCACAGTTCACAGTCTTCATTTCACACTTCAGTCTTCACAGGGCACAGTTCACAGTTCACAGTCTTCATTTCACACTTCACAGTTCGCAGTTCACAGTTCAAAGATCACAGTTCACAGTTCACAGTTCACAGTCCACAGTTCACAGTTCACAGATCACAGTTCACAGACCTCATTTCACAATTCAGTTTTCACAGTTCACAGTTCACAGTTCACAGTTCACAGTTCACAGTTCACTGTTCACAATTCACAGTTCACAGTTCACAGTTCACAGTCCACAGTTCACTATTCACAGCTCACAGTTCTCAGTGCACAGATCACAGTTCACAGTCTTCATTTCACACTTCACAGTTCGCAGTTCACAGTTCACAGTCCACAGTTCACTGTTCACAGATCACAGTTCACAGATCACAGTCTTCATTTCACACTTCACACTTCACAGTGCACAGTGCACAGTTCACAGTCCACAGTTCACAGTCCACAGTTCACTGTTCACAAATCACAGTTCACAGTTCACAGTCACAGTCCACAGATCACAGTTCACAGTCTTCATTTCACACTTCACAGTTCGCAGTTCACAGTTCACTGATCACACATCACAGTTCACAGTTCACAGTTCACAGTTCACAGGTCACAGTTCACAGTTCACAGTCCACAGTTCACTGTTCACAGATCACAGTTCACAGATCACAGTCTTCATTTCACACTTCACAGTGCACAGTTCACAGTCCACAGTTCACTGTTCACAAATCACAGTTCACACTTCACAGTTCACAGTTCACAGTCCACAGATCACAGTTCACAGACTTTATTTCACACTTCACAGTTGGCAGTTCACAGTTCACAGTTCACAGTTCACAGTTCACTGTTCACTGTTCACAGTTCACAGTTCACAGTTCACAGTTCACAGTCTTCATTTCACAATTCACAGTTCGCAGTTCACAGTTCACAGTCCACAGTTCACTGTTCACAAATCACAGTTCACAGTTCACAGTTCACAGTTCACAGTCCACAGATCACAGTTCACAGTCTTCATTTCACACTTCACAGTTCGCAGTTCACAGTTCACAGATCACAGTTCACAGTTCACAGTTCACAGTTCACAGTTCACTGTTCACAGTTTACAGTTCTCAGTTTACAGTTCTCAGTTCTCAGTTCACAGTTGACAGTTCTCAGTTCACAGTTGACAGTTCACAGTTCACAGTTCACACTTCACAGTTCACACTTCACAGTGCACAGTTCACAGTCCACAGTTCACTGTTCACAAATCACAGTTCACAGTTCACAGTTCACAGTCCACAGATCACAGTTCACAGTCTTCATTTCACACTTCACAGTTCGCAGTTCACAGTTCACAGATCACAGTTCACAGACTTTATTTCACAATTCAGTTTTCACAGTTCACAGTTCACAGTTCTCAGTTCACAGTTCACAGTTCACAGATCACAGTTCACAGTCTTCATTTCACACTTCAGTCTTCACAGGGCACAGTTCACAGTTCACAGTCTTCATTTCACAATTCACAGTTCGCAGTTCACAGTTCACAGTTCACAGTTCACAGTCTTCATTTCACAATTCACAGTTCGCAGTTCACAGTTCACAGATCACAGTTCACAGTTCACAGTTCACAGGTCACAGTTCACAGTTCACAGTCCACAGTTCACTGTTCACAGATCACAGTTCACAGATCACAGTCTTCATTTCACACTTCACAGTGCACAGTTCACAGTCCACAGTTCACTGTTCACAAATCACAGTTCACACTTCACAGTTCACAGTTCACAGTCCACAGATCACAGTTCACAGACTTTATTTCACACTTCACAGTTGGCAGTTCACAGTTCACAGTTCACAGTTCACAGTCTTCATTTCACAATTCACAGTTCGCAGTTCACAGTTCACAGTCCACAGTTCACTGTTCACAGTTCACAGTTCACAGTTCACAGTTCACAGTTTACAGTTTACAGTTCTCAGTTTACAGTTCTCAGTTCACAGTTGACAGTTCACAGATCACAGTTCACAGTTCACAGTTCACAGTTCACAGTTCACAGTTCACTGTTCTCAGTTTACAGTTTACTGTTCTCAGTTGACAGTTCACAGTTCACACTTCACAGTTCACAGTTCACAGTCCACAGTTCACTGTTCACAGATCATAGTTCACAGTTCACAGATCACAGTTCACAGATCACAGATCACAGTTCACAGTTCACAGTTCACAGTTCACAGTTCACAGTTCACAGTTTACAGTTCTCAGTTCACAGTTCACAGTTCACAGTTCACAGTTCACAGTCCACAGATCACAGTTCACAGTCTTCATTTCACACTTCACAGTTCGCAGTTCACAGTTCACAGATCACAGTTCACAGTTCACAGTTCACAGTTCACAGTTCACTGTTCACAGTTTACAGTTCTCAGTTTACAGTTCTCAGTTCTCAGTTCACAGTTGACAGTTCACAGTTCACAGTTCACACTTCACAGTTCACAGTTCACAGTCCACAGTTCACTGTTCACAGATCATAGTTCACAGTTCACAGTTCACAGTTCACAGTTCACAGTTCACAGTTCACAGTTCACAGTTCACAGTTCACAGTTCACAGTCTTCATTTCACAATTCGCAGTTCGCAGTTCACAGTTCACAGATCACAGTTCACAGATCACAGTTCACAGTTCACAGTTCACATTTCACAGTTCACAGATCACACTTCACAGTTCACAGTTCACAGATCATAGTTCACAGATCACAGTTCACAAACTTTATTTCACAATTCAGTTTTCACAGTTCACACTTCACAGTGCACAGTTCACAGTCCACAGTTCACAGTCCACAGTTCACTGTTCACAAATCACAGTTCACAGTTCACAGTTCACAGTTCACAGTCTTCATTTCACACTTCACAGTTCGCAGTTCACAGTTCACAGATCACAGTTCACAGACTTTATTTCACAATTCAGTTTTCACAGTTCACAGTTCACAGTTCACAGTTCTCAGTTCACAGTTCACAGTTCACAGATCACAGTTCACAGTCTTCATTTCACACTTCAGTCTTCACAGGGCACAGTTCACAGTTCACAGTCTTCATTTCACAATTCACAGTTCGCAGTTCACAGTTCACAGTTCACAGTCTTCATTTCACAATTCACAGTTCGCAGTTCACAGTTCACAGATCACAGTTCACAGTTCACAGTCTTCATTTCACACTTCACAGTTCGCTGTTCACAGTTCACAGATCACAGTTCACAGTTCACAGTTCACAGTTCACAGTTCACTGTTCACAGTTTACAGTTCTCAGTTTACAGTTCTCAGTTCACAGTTGACAGTTCACAGTTCACAGTTCACAGTTCACAGTTCACACTTCACAGTTCACAGTTCACAGTTCACAGTCCACAGTTCACTGTTCACAGATCATAGTTCACAGTTCACAGTTCACAGTTCACAGTTCACAGTCTTCATTTCACAATTCACAGTTCGCAGTTCACAGTTCACAGATCACAGTTCACAGATCACTGTTCACAGACTTTATTTCACAATTCAGTTTTCACAGTTCACAGTTCACAGTCCGCAGTTCACTGTTCACTGATCATAGTTCACAGTTCACAGTTCACAGTTCACAGTTCACAGTTCACAGTTCACAGTTCACAGTTCACAGTTCACAGTTCACAGTTCACAGTTCACAGTTCACTGTTCACAGTTCACAGTTCACAGTTCACAGTTCACAGTTCACAGTTCACACTTCACAGTTCACACTTCACAGTTCACAGTTCACAGTTCACATATCACAGTTCACATATCACAGTTCACAGTTCACAGTTCACAGTTCACAGTTCACAGTTCACAGTTTCCAGTTCTCAGGTCACAGTTCACATTTCACAGTTCACTGTCTTCATTTCATACTTCACAGTTCGCAGTTCACAGTTCACAGTTCACAGTTCACTGTTCACAGTTTACAGTTTACAGTTCTCAGTTCACAGTTGACAGTTCACAGTTGACAGTTCACACTTCACAGTTCACAGTTCACAGTTCACAGTCCACAGTTCACTGTTCACTGTTCACTGTTCACAATTCACAGTTCACAGTTCACAGTTCACAGTTCACTGTTCACTGTTCACAGTTCACAGTCCACAGATCACAGTTCACAGTCTTCATTTCACACTTCACAGTTCGCAGTTCACAGTTCACAGATCACAGTTCACAGTTCACAGTTTACAGTTCTCAGTTTACAGTTCTCAGTTCACAGTTGACAGTTCACAGTTCACAGTTCACACGTCACAGTTCACAGTTCACAGTTCACAGTCCACAGTTCACAGTTCACAGTTCACAGTTCACAGTTCCCAGTTCGCAGGTCACAGTTCACATTTCACAGTTCACAGTTCTCAGTTCACAGATCACAGTTCACAGTTCACAGACTTTATTTCACAATTCAGTTTTCACAGTTCACAGTTCACAGGGCACAGTTCACAGTTCACAGTCTTCATTTCACAATTCACACTTCACAGTGCACAGTTCACAGTCCACAGTTCACTGTTCACAAATCACAGTTCACACTTCACAGTTCACAGTTCACAGTCCACAGATCACAGTTCACAGACTTTATTTCACACTTCACAGTTGGCAGTTCACAGTTCACAGTTCACAGTTCACAGTTCACAGTTCACAGTTCACAGTTCACAGTTCACAGTTCACAGTTCACAGTTCACAGTTCACAGTTCACAGTTCACAGTTCACAGTTCACAGTTCACAGTTCACAGTTCACAGTTCACAGTTCACAGTTCACAGTTCACAGTTCACAGTTCACAGTTCACAGTTCACAGTTCACAGTTCAGAGTTCACAGTTCACTGTTCACAGTTTACAGTTCTCAGTTTACAGTTCTCAGTTCACAGTTGACAGTTCACAGTTGACAGTTCACACTTCACAGTTCACAGTTCACAGTTCACAGTTCACAGTCCACAGTTCACTGTTCACAATTCACAGTTCACAGTTCACAGTTCACAGTTCACAGTTCACAGTTCACAGTTCACTGTTCACTGTTCACAGTTCACAGTTCACAGGTCACAGTTCACAGTTCACAGGTCACAGTTCACAGTTCACAGTCCACAGTTCACAGTCCACAGTTCACTGTTCACAGATCACAGTTCACAGTTCACATTCTTCATTTCACACTTCACACTTCACAGTGCACAGTTCACAGTCCACAGTTCACAGTCCACAGTTCACTGATCACACATCACAGTTCACAGTTCACAGTTGACAGTCCACAGATCACAGTTCACAGTCCTCATTTCACACTTCACAGTTCGCAGTTCACAGTTCACAGATCACAGTTCACAGTTCACAGTTTACAGTTCTCAGTTTACAGTTCTCAGTTCACAGTTCACAGTTCACAGTTCACAGTTCACACGTCACAGTTCACAGTTCACAGTTCACAGTCCACAGTTCACAGTTCACAGTTTACATTTCACAGTTCACTGTCTTCATTTCATACTTCACAGTTCACTGTCTTCATTTCATACTTCACAGTTCGCAGTTCACAGTTCACAGTTCACAGTTCACAGTTCACAGTTCACAGGTCACAGTTCACAGTTCACAGGTCACAGGTCACAGTTCACAGTTCACAGTCCACAGTTCACAGTTCACTGTTCACAGATCACAGTTCACAGATCACAGTCTTCATTTCACACTTCACACTTCACAGTGCACAGTTCACAGTCCACAGTTCACTGTTCACAAATCACAGTTCACACTTCACAGTTCACAGTCCACAGATCACAGTTCACAGGTCACAGTTCACAGTTCACAGTCCACAGTTCACTGTTCACAGATCACAGTTCACAGATCACAGTCTTCATTTCACACTTCACAGTTCGCAGTTCACAGTTCACAGATCACAGTTCACAGTTCACAGTTTACAGTTCTCAGTTTACAGTTCTCAGTTCACAGTTCACAGTTCACACGTCACAGTTCACAGTTGACAGTTCACAGTCCACAGTTCACAGTTCACAGTTCCCAGTTCGCAGGTCACAGTTCACATTTCACAGTTCACTCTCTTCATTTCATACTTCACAGTTCACTCTCTTCATTTCATACTTCACAGTTCACTGTCTTCATTTCATACTTCACAGTTCGCAGTTCACAGTTCACAGTTCACAGTTCACAGTTCACAGTTCACAGGTCACAGTTCACAGTTCACAGGTCACAGGTCACATTTCACAGTTCACAGTCCACAGTTCACAGTTCACTGTTCACAGATCACACTTCACAGATCACAGTCTTCATTTCACACTTCACACTTCACAGTGCACAGTTCACAGTCCACAGTTCACTGTTCACAAATCACAGTTCACACTTCACAGTTCACAGTTCACAATCCACAGATCACAGTTCACAGACTTTATTTCACACTTCACAGTTCGCAGTTCACAGTTCACAGTTCACAGTTCACAGTTCACAGTTCACAGTTCACAGTTCACAGTTCACAGTTCACAGTTCACAGTTCACAGGTCACAGTTCACAGTTCACAGTCCACAGTTCACTGTTCACAGATCACTGTTCACAGATCACAGTCTTCATTTCACACTTCACAGTTCGCAGTTCACAGTTCACAGATCACAGTTCACAGTTCACAGTTTACAGTTCTCAGTTTACAGTTCTCAGTTCACAGTTGACAGTTCACAGTTCACAGTTCACAGTTCACACGTCACAGTTCACAGTTCACAGTTCACAGTCCACAGTTCACAGTTCACAGTTCACAGTTCCCAGTTCGCAGGTCACAGTCTTCATTTCACACTTCACACTTCACAGTGCACAGTTCACAGTCCACAGTTCACTGTTCACAAATCACAGTTCACACTTCACAGTTCACAGATCACAGTCCACAGATCACAGTTCACAGTTCACAGGTCACAGTTCACAGTTCACAGTCCACAGTTCACTGTTCACAGATCACAGTTCACAGATCACAGTCTTCATTTCACACTTCACAGTTCGCAGTTCACAGTTCACAGATCACAGTTCACAGTTCACAGTTTACAGTTCTCAGTTTACAGTTCTCAGTTCACAGTTCACAATTCACACGTCACAGTTCACAGTTGACAGTTCACAGTCCACAGTTCACAGTTCACAGTTCCCAGTTCGCAGGTCACAGTTCACATTTCACAGTTCACTGTCTTCATTTCATACTTCACAGTTCACTGTCTTCATTGCATACTTCACAGTTCGCAGTTCACAGTTCACAGTTCACAGTTCACAGTTCACAGTTCACAGTTCACAGGTCACAGTTCACAGTTCACAGGTCACAGGTCACAGGTCACAGTTCACAGTTCACAGTCCACAGTTCACAGTTCACTGTTCACAGATCACACTTCACAGATCACAGTCTTCATTTCACACTTCACACTTCACAGTGCACAGTTCACAGTCCACAGTTCACTGTTCACAAATCACAGTTCACACTTCACAGTTCACAGTTCACAGTCCACAGATCACAGTTCACAGACTTTATTTCACACTTCACAGTTCGCAGTTCACAGTTCACAGTTCACAGTTCACAGTTCACAGTTCACAGTTCACAGTTCACAGTTCACAGGTCACAGTTCACAGTTCACAGTCCACAGTTCACTGTTCACAGATCACAGTCTTCATTTCACACTTCACAGTTCGCAGTTCACAGTCCACAGTTCACTGTTCACAGATCATAGTTCACAGTTCACAGTTCACAGTTCACAGTTCACTGTTCACAGTCTTCATTTCACAATTCACAGTTCGCAGTTCACAGTTCACAGATCACAGTTCACAGATCACAGTTCACAGTTCACAGTTCACAGTTCACAGATCACACTTCACAGATCACACTTCACAGTTCACAGTTCACAGATCACTGTTAACAGACTTTATTTCACAATTCAGTTTTCACAGTTCACAGTTGACAGTCCGCAGTTCACTGTTCACTGATGATAGTTCACAGTTCACAGTTCACAGTTCACAGTTCACAGTTCACAGTTCACAGTTCACAGATCATAGTTCACAGTTCACAGTTCACAGTTCACAGTTCACAGTTCACAGTTCACAGTTCACAGTTCACAGTTCACAGTTCACAGTTCACAGTTCACAGTTCACAGTTCACAGTTCACAGCTCACAGTTCACACTTCACAGTTCACACTTCACAGTTCACAGTTCACAGGTCACAGTTCACAGTTCACACTTCACAGTGCACAGTTCACAGTCCACAGTTCACTGTTCACAAATCACAGTTCACACTTCACAGTTCACAGTTCACAGTCCACAGATCACAGTTCACAGACTTTATTTCACACTTCACAGTTCGCAGTTCACAGTTCACAGTTCCCAGTTCACAGTTCACAGTTCACAGTTCACAGTTCACAGTTCACAGGTCACAGTTCACAGTTCACAGTCCACAGTTCACTGTTCACAGATCACAGTTCACAGATCACAGTCTTCATTTCACACTTCACAGTTCGCAGTTCACAGTTCACAGATCACAGTTCACAGTTCACATTTTACAGTCATCAGTTTACAGTTCTCAGTTCACAGTTGACAGTTCACAGTTCACAGTTCACACGTCACAGTTCACAGTTCACAGTTCACAGTCCACAGTTCACAGTTCACAGTTCACAGTTCCCAGTTCGCAGGTCACAGTTCACATTTCACAGTTCACTGTCTTCATTTCATACTTCACAGTTCGCAGTTCACAGTTCACAGGTCACAGTTCACAGCCCACTGTTCACAGTTCACAGTTCTCAGTTCACAGATCACAGTTCACAGTTCACAGACTTTATTTCACAATTCAGTTTTCACAGTTCACAGTTCACAGTTCTCAGTTCACAGTTCACAGTTCACAGATCACAGTTCACAGTCTTCATTTCACACTTCAGTCTTCACAGGGCACAGTTCACAGTTCACAGTCTTCATTTCACAATTCACAGTTCGCAGTTCACAGTTCACAGTTCACAGTTCACAGTCTTCATTTCACAATTCACAGTTCGCAGTTCACAGTTCACAGATCACAGTTCACAGTTCACAGTCTTCATTTCACACTTCACAGTTCGCAGTTCACAGTTCACAGATCACAGTTCACAGTTCACAGTTCACAGTTCACAGTTCACAGTTCACAGTTCACTGTTCACAGTTTACAGTTCTCAGTTTACAGTTCTCAGTTCACAGTTGACAGTTCACAGTTCACAGTTCACAGTTCACACTTCACAGTTCACAGTTCACAGTCCACAGTTCACTGTTCACAGATCATAGTTCACAGTTCACAGTTCACAGTTCACAGTTCACTGTTCACAGTCTTCATTTCACAATTCACAGTTCGCAGTTCACAGGTCACAGATCACAGTTCACAGATCACAGTTCACAGTTCACAGTTCACAGTTCACAGATCACACTTCACAGATCACACTTCACGGTTCACAGTTCACAGATCACTGTTAACAGACTTTATTTCACAATTCAGTTTTCACAGTTCACAGTTGACAGTCCGCAGTTCACTGTTCACTGATGATAGTTCACAGTTCACAGTTCACAGTTCACAGTTCACAGTTCACAGTTCACAGTTCACAGTTCACAGATCATAGTTCACAGTTCACAGTTCACAGTTCACAGTTCACAGTTCACAGTTCACAGTTCACAGTTCACAGTTCACAGTTCACAGTTCACAGCTCACAGTTCACACTTCACAGTTCACACTTCACAGTTCACAGTTCACAGGTCACAGTTCACAGTTCACACTTCACAGTTCACAGTTCACAGTTCACAGTCCACAGTTCACAGTCCACAGTTCACTGATCACAGTTCACAGTTCACAGTCCACAGATCACAGTTCACAGTCTTCATTTCACACTTCACAGTTCGCAGTTCACAGTTCACAGATCACAGTTCACAGTTCACAGTTTACAGTTCTCAGTTTACAGTTCTCAGTTCACAGATCACACTTCACAGTTCACAGTTCACAGATCATAGTTCACAGATCACAGTTCACAAACTTTATTTCACAATTCAGTTTTCACAGTTCACACTTCACAGTGCACAGTTCACAGTCCACAGTTCACAGTCCACAGTTCACTGTTCACAAATCACAGTTCACAGTTCACAGTTCACAGTTCACAGTCTTCATTTCACACTTCACAGTTCGCAGTTCACAGTTCACAGATCACAGTTCACAGACTTTATTTCACAATTCAGTTTTCACAGTTCACAGTTCACAGTTCACAGTTCTCAGTTCACAGTTCACAGTTCACAGATCACAGTTCACAGTCTTCATTTCACACTTCAGTCTTCACAGGGCACAGTTCACAGTTCACAGTCTTCATTTCACAATTCACAGTTCGCAGTTCACAGTTCACAGTTCACAGTCTTCATTTCACAATTCACAGTTCGCAGTTCACAGTTCACAGATCACAGTTCACAGTTCACAGTCTTCATTTCACACTTCACAGTTCGCTGTTCACAGTTCACAGATCACAGTTCACAGTTCACAGTTCACAGTTCACAGTTCACTGTTCACAGTTTACAGTTCTCAGTTTACAGTTCTCAGTTCACAGTTGACAGTTCACAGTTCACAGTTCACAGTTCACAGTTCACACTTCACAGTTCACAGTTCACAGTTCACAGTCCACAGTTCACTGTTCACAGATCATAGTTCACAGTTCACAGTTCACAGTTCACAGTTCACAGTCTTCATTTCACAATTCACAGTTCGCAGTTCACAGTTCACAGATCACAGTTCACAGATCACTGTTCACAGACTTTATTTCACAATTCAGTTTTCACAGTTCACAGTTCACAGTCCGCAGTTCACTGTTCACTGATCATAGTTCACAGTTCACAGTTCACAGTTCACAGTTCACAGTTCACAGTTCACAGTTCACAGTTCACAGTTCACAGTTCACAGTTCACAGTTCACAGTTCACTGTTCACAGTTCACAGTTCACAGTTCACAGTTCACAGTTCACAGTTCACACTTCACAGTTCACACTTCACAGTTCACAGTTCACAGTTCACATATCACAGTTCACATATCACAGTTCACAGTTCACAGTTCACAGTTCACAGTTCACAGTTCACAGTTTCCAGTTCTCAGGTCACAGTTCACATTTCACAGTTCACTGTCTTCATTTCATACTTCACAGTTCGCAGTTCACAGTTCACAGTTCACAGTTCACTGTTCACAGTTTACAGTTTACAGTTCTCAGTTCACAGTTGACAGTTCACAGTTGACAGTTCACACTTCACAGTTCACAGTTCACAGTTCACAGTCCACAGTTCACTGTTCACTGTTCACTGTTCACAATTCACAGTTCACAGTTCACAGTTCACAGTTCACTGTTCACTGTTCACAGTTCACAGTCCACAGATCACAGTTCACAGTCTTCATTTCACACTTCACAGTTCGCAGTTCACAGTTCACAGATCACAGTTCACAGTTCACAGTTTACAGTTCTCAGTTTACAGTTCTCAGTTCACAGTTGACAGTTCACAGTTCACAGTTCACACGTCACAGTTCACAGTTCACAGTTCACAGTCCACAGTTCACAGTTCACAGTTCACAGTTCCCAGTTCGCAGGTCACAGTTCACATTTCACAGTTCACAGTTCTCAGTTCACAGATCACAGTTCACAGTTCACAGACTTTATTTCACAATTCAGTTTTCACAGTTCACAGTTCACAGGGCACAGTTCACAGTTCACAGTCTTCATTTCACAATTCACACTTCACAGTGCACAGTTCACAGTCCACAGTTCACTGTTCACAAATCACAGTTCACACTTCACAGTTCACAGTTCACAGTCCACAGATCACAGTTCACAGACTTTATTTCACACTTCACAGTTGGCAGTTCACAGTTCACAGTTCACAGTTCACAGTTCACAGTTCACAGTTCACAGTTCACAGTTCACAGTTCACAGTTCACAGTTCACAGTTCACAGTTCACAGTTCACAGTTCACAGTTCACAGTTCACAGTTCACAGTTCACAGTTCACAGTTCACAGTTCACAGTTCACAGTTCACAGTTCACAGTTCACAGTTCACAGTTCACAGTTCAGAGTTCACAGTTCACTGTTCACAGTTTACAGTTCTCAGTTTACAGTTCTCAGTTCACAGTTGACAGTTCACAGTTGACAGTTCACACTTCACAGTTCACAGTTCACAGTTCACAGTTCACAGTCCACAGTTCACTGTTCACAATTCACAGTTCACAGTTCACAGTTCACAGTTCACAGTTCACAGTTCACAGTTCACTGTTCACTGTTCACAGTTCACAGTTCACAGGTCACAGTTCACAGTTCACAGGTCACAGTTCACAGTTCACAGTCCACAGTTCACAGTCCACAGTTCACTGTTCACAGATCACAGTTCACAGTTCACATTCTTCATTTCACACTTCACACTTCACAGTGCACAGTTCACAGTCCACAGTTCACAGTCCACAGTTCACTGATCACACATCACAGTTCACAGTTCACAGTTGACAGTCCACAGATCACAGTTCACAGTCCTCATTTCACACTTCACAGTTCGCAGTTCACAGTTCACAGATCACAGTTCACAGTTCACAGTTTACAGTTCTCAGTTTACAGTTCTCAGTTCACAGTTCACAGTTCACAGTTCACAGTTCACACGTCACAGTTCACAGTTCACAGTTCACAGTCCACAGTTCACAGTTCACAGTTTACATTTCACAGTTCACTGTCTTCATTTCATACTTCACAGTTCACTGTCTTCATTTCATACTTCACAGTTCGCAGTTCACAGTTCACAGTTCACAGTTCACAGTTCACAGTTCACAGGTCACAGTTCACAGTTCACAGGTCACAGGTCACAGTTCACAGTTCACAGTCCACAGTTCACAGTTCACTGTTCACAGATCACAGTTCACAGATCACAGTCTTCATTTCACACTTCACACTTCACAGTGCACAGTTCACAGTCCACAGTTCACTGTTCACAAATCACAGTTCACACTTCACAGTTCACAGTCCACAGATCACAGTTCACAGGTCACAGTTCACAGTTCACAGTCCACAGTTCACTGTTCACAGATCACAGTTCACAGATCACAGTCTTCATTTCACACTTCACAGTTCGCAGTTCACAGTTCACAGATCACAGTTCACAGTTCACAGTTTACAGTTCTCAGTTTACAGTTCTCAGTTCACAGTTCACAGTTCACACGTCACAGTTCACAGTTGACAGTTCACAGTCCACAGTTCACAGTTCACAGTTCCCAGTTCGCAGGTCACAGTTCACATTTCACAGTTCACTCTCTTCATTTCATACTTCACAGTTCACTCTCTTCATTTCATACTTCACAGTTCACTGTCTTCATTTCATACTTCACAGTTCGCAGTTCACAGTTCACAGTTCACAGTTCACAGTTCACAGTTCACAGGTCACAGTTCACAGTTCACAGGTCACAGGTCACATTTCACAGTTCACAGTCCACAGTTCACAGTTCACTGTTCACAGATCACACTTCACAGATCACAGTCTTCATTTCACACTTCACACTTCACAGTGCACAGTTCACAGTCCACAGTTCACTGTTCACAAATCACAGTTCACACTTCACAGTTCACAGTTCACAATCCACAGATCACAGTTCACAGACTTTATTTCACACTTCACAGTTCGCAGTTCACAGTTCACAGTTCACAGTTCACAGTTCACAGTTCACAGTTCACAGTTCACAGTTCACAGTTCACAGTTCACAGTTCACAGGTCACAGTTCACAGTTCACAGTCCACAGTTCACTGTTCACAGATCACTGTTCACAGATCACAGTCTTCATTTCACACTTCACAGTTCGCAGTTCACAGTTCACAGATCACAGTTCACAGTTCACAGTTTACAGTTCTCAGTTTACAGTTCTCAGTTCACAGTTGACAGTTCACAGTTCACAGTTCACAGTTCACACGTCACAGTTCACAGTTCACAGTTCACAGTCCACAGTTCACAGTTCACAGTTCACAGTTCCCAGTTCGCAGGTCACAGTCTTCATTTCACACTTCACACTTCACAGTGCACAGTTCACAGTCCACAGTTCACTGTTCACAAATCACAGTTCACACTTCACAGTTCACAGATCACAGTCCACAGATCACAGTTCACAGTTCACAGGTCACAGTTCACAGTTCACAGTCCACAGTTCACTGTTCACAGATCACAGTTCACAGATCACAGTCTTCATTTCACACTTCACAGTTCGCAGTTCACAGTTCACAGATCACAGTTCACAGTTCACAGTTTACAGTTCTCAGTTTACAGTTCTCAGTTCACAGTTCACAATTCACACGTCACAGTTCACAGTTGACAGTTCACAGTCCACAGTTCACAGTTCACAGTTCCCAGTTCGCAGGTCACAGTTCACATTTCACAGTTCACTGTCTTCATTTCATACTTCACAGTTCACTGTCTTCATTGCATACTTCACAGTTCGCAGTTCACAGTTCACAGTTCACAGTTCACAGTTCACAGTTCACAGTTCACAGGTCACAGTTCACAGTTCACAGGTCACAGGTCACAGGTCACAGTTCACAGTTCACAGTCCACAGTTCACAGTTCACTGTTCACAGATCACACTTCACAGATCACAGTCTTCATTTCACACTTCACACTTCACAGTGCACAGTTCACAGTCCACAGTTCACTGTTCACAAATCACAGTTCACACTTCACAGTTCACAGTTCACAGTCCACAGATCACAGTTCACAGACTTTATTTCACACTTCACAGTTCGCAGTTCACAGTTCACAGTTCACAGTTCACAGTTCACAGTTCACAGTTCACAGTTCACAGTTCACAGGTCACAGTTCACAGTTCACAGTCCACAGTTCACTGTTCACAGATCACAGTCTTCATTTCACACTTCACAGTTCGCAGTTCACAGTCCACAGTTCACTGTTCACAGATCATAGTTCACAGTTCACAGTTCACAGTTCACAGTTCACTGTTCACAGTCTTCATTTCACAATTCACAGTTCGCAGTTCACAGTTCACAGATCACAGTTCACAGATCACAGTTCACAGTTCACAGTTCACAGTTCACAGATCACACTTCACAGATCACACTTCACAGTTCACAGTTCACAGATCACTGTTAACAGACTTTATTTCACAATTCAGTTTTCACAGTTCACAGTTGACAGTCCGCAGTTCACTGTTCACTGATGATAGTTCACAGTTCACAGTTCACAGTTCACAGTTCACAGTTCACAGTTCACAGTTCACAGATCATAGTTCACAGTTCACAGTTCACAGTTCACAGTTCACAGTTCACAGTTCACAGTTCACAGTTCACAGTTCACAGTTCACAGTTCACAGTTCACAGTTCACAGTTCACAGCTCACAGTTCACACTTCACAGTTCACACTTCACAGTTCACAGTTCACAGGTCACAGTTCACAGTTCACACTTCACAGTGCACAGTTCACAGTCCACAGTTCACTGTTCACAAATCACAGTTCACACTTCACAGTTCACAGTTCACAGTCCACAGATCACAGTTCACAGACTTTATTTCACACTTCACAGTTCGCAGTTCACAGTTCACAGTTCCCAGTTCACAGTTCACAGTTCACAGTTCACAGTTCACAGTTCACAGGTCACAGTTCACAGTTCACAGTCCACAGTTCACTGTTCACAGATCACAGTTCACAGATCACAGTCTTCATTTCACACTTCACAGTTCGCAGTTCACAGTTCACAGATCACAGTTCACAGTTCACATTTTACAGTCATCAGTTTACAGTTCTCAGTTCACAGTTGACAGTTCACAGTTCACAGTTCACACGTCACAGTTCACAGTTCACAGTTCACAGTCCACAGTTCACAGTTCACAGTTCACAGTTCCCAGTTCGCAGGTCACAGTTCACATTTCACAGTTCACTGTCTTCATTTCATACTTCACAGTTCGCAGTTCACAGTTCACAGGTCACAGTTCACAGCCCACTGTTCACAGTTCACAGTTCTCAGTTCACAGATCACAGTTCACAGTTCACAGACTTTATTTCACAATTCAGTTTTCACAGTTCACAGTTCACAGTTCTCAGTTCACAGTTCACAGTTCACAGATCACAGTTCACAGTCTTCATTTCACACTTCAGTCTTCACAGGGCACAGTTCACAGTTCACAGTCTTCATTTCACAATTCACAGTTCGCAGTTCACAGTTCACAGTTCACAGTTCACAGTCTTCATTTCACAATTCACAGTTCGCAGTTCACAGTTCACAGATCACAGTTCACAGTTCACAGTCTTCATTTCACACTTCACAGTTCGCAGTTCACAGTTCACAGATCACAGTTCACAGTTCACAGTTCACAGTTCACAGTTCACAGTTCACAGTTCACTGTTCACAGTTTACAGTTCTCAGTTTACAGTTCTCAGTTCACAGTTGACAGTTCACAGTTCACAGTTCACAGTTCACACTTCACAGTTCACAGTTCACAGTCCACAGTTCACTGTTCACAGATCATAGTTCACAGTTCACAGTTCACAGTTCACAGTTCACTGTTCACAGTCTTCATTTCACAATTCACAGTTCGCAGTTCACAGGTCACAGATCACAGTTCACAGATCACAGTTCACAGTTCACAGTTCACAGTTCACAGATCACACTTCACAGATCACACTTCACGGTTCACAGTTCACAGATCACTGTTAACAGACTTTATTTCACAATTCAGTTTTCACAGTTCACAGTTGACAGTCCGCAGTTCACTGTTCACTGATGATAGTTCACAGTTCACAGTTCACAGTTCACAGTTCACAGTTCACAGTTCACAGTTCACAGTTCACAGATCATAGTTCACAGTTCACAGTTCACAGTTCACAGTTCACAGTTCACAGTTCACAGTTCACAGTTCACAGTTCACAGTTCACAGTTCACAGCTCACAGTTCACACTTCACAGTTCACACTTCACAGTTCACAGTTCACAGGTCACAGTTCACAGTTCACACTTCACAGTTCACAGTTCACAGTTCACAGTCCACAGTTCACAGTCCACAGTTCACTGATCACAGTTCACAGTTCACAGTCCACAGATCACAGTTCACAGTCTTCATTTCACACTTCACAGTTCGCAGTTCACAGTTCACAGATCACAGTTCACAGTTCACAGTTTACACTTCTCAGTTTACAGTTCTCAGTTCACAGTTGACAGTTCACAGTTCACAGTTCACACGTCACAGTTCACAGTTCACAGTTCACAGTTCACAGTCCACAGTTCACAGTTCACAGTTCACAGTTCCCAGTTCGCAGGTCACAGTTCACATTTCACAGTTCACTGTCTTCATTTCATACTTCACAGTTCACAGTCCACAGTTCACTGTTCACAGATCATAGTTCACAGTTCACAGTTCACAGTTCACAGTTCACTGTTCACAGTCTTCATTTCACAATTCACAGTTCGCAGTTCACAGTTCACAGATCACAGTTCACAGATCACAGTTCACTGTTCACAGTTCACAGTTCACAGATCACACTTCACAGATCACACTTCACAGTTCACAGTTCACAGATCACTGTTAACAGACTTTATTTCACAATTCAGTTTTCACAGTTCACAGTTGACAGTCCGCAGTTCACTGTTCACTGATGATAGTTCACAGTTCACAGTTCACAGTTCACAGTTCACAGTTCACACTTCACAGTTCACACTTCACAGTTCACAGTTCACATATCACAGTTCACAGTTCACAGTTCACAGTTCACAGTTCACAGTTCACAGTTCACAGTTCACAGTTCACAGTTCGCAGGTCACAGTTCACATTTCACAGTTCACTGTCTTCATTTCATACTTCACAGTTCGCAGTTCACAGTTCACAGTTCACAGTTCACAGTTCACTGTTCACAGTTTACAGTTCTCAGTTTACAGTTCTCAGTTCACAGTTGGCAGTTCACAGTTGACAGTTCACACTTCACAGTTCACAGTTCACAGTTCACAGTCCACAGTTCACTGTTCACTGTTCACAATTCACAGTTCACAGTTCACAGTTCACAGTTCACATTTCACAGTTCACTGTTCACTGTTCACAGTTCACAGTTCACAGTTCAGAGTCTTCATTTCACAATTCTTAGTTCGCAGTTCACAGGTCACAGTTCACAGTTCACAGGTCACAGTTCACAGTTCACAGTTCACACTTCACAGTTCACAGTTCACAGTTCACAGTCCACAGTTCACAGTCCACAGTTCACTGATCACAGTTCACAGTTCACAGTCCACAGATCACAGTTCACAGTCTTCATTTCACACTTCACAGTTCGCAGTTCACAGTTCACAGATCACAGTTCACAGTTCACAGTTTACACTTCTCAGTTTACAGTTCTCAGTTCACAGTTGACAGTTCACAGTTCACAGTTCACACGTCACAGTTCACAGTTCACAGTTCACAGTCCACAGTTCACAGTTCACAGTTCACAGTTCCCAGTTCGCAGGTCACAGTTCACATTTCACAGTTCACTGTCTTCATTTCATACTTCACAGTTCGCAGTTCACAGTTCACAGGTCACAGTTCACAGCCCACTGTTCACAGTTCACAGTTCTCAGTTCACAGATCACAGTTCACAGTTCACAGTCTTCATTTCACAATTCACAGTTCGCAGTTCACAGTTCACAGATCACACTTCACAGTTCACAGTTCACAGTTCCAGTCCACAGTTCACAGTTCACAGTTCACAGTTCACACTTCACTGTTCACAGATCACAGATCACAGTTCACAGTTCACAGTTCACAGTTCCCAGTTCGCAGGTCACAGTTCACATTTCACAGTTCACTGTCTTCATTTCATACTTCACAGTTCACTGTCTTCATTTCATACTTCACAGTTCGCAGTTCACAGTTCACAGTTCACAGTTCACAGTTCACAGGTCACAGTTCACAGTTCACAGGTCACAGTTCACAGTTCACAGTCCACACTTCACAGTGCACAGTTCACAGTCCACAGTTCACTGTTCACAAATCACAGTTCACACTTCACAGTGCACAGTTCACAGTCCACAGTTCACTGTTCACAAATCACAGTTCACACTTCACAGTTCACAGTTCACAGTCCACAGATCACAGTTCACAGACTTTATTTCACACTTCACAGTTGGCAGTTCACAGTTCACAGTTCACAGTTCACAGTTCACAGTTCACAGTTCACAGTTCACAGTTCACAGTTCACAGTTCACAGTTCACAGTTCACAGTTCACAGTTCACAGTTCACAGTTCACAGTTCACAGTTCACAGTTCACAGTTCACAGTTCACTGTTCACAGTTTACAGTTCTCAGTTGACAGTTCACAGTTGACAGTTCACAGTTGACAGTTCACAGTTGACAGTTCACAGTTGACAGTTGACAGTTCACACTTCACAGTTCACAGTTCACAGTCCACAGTTCACTGTTCACAATTCACAGTTCACAGTTCACAGTTCACAGTTCACAGTTCACAGTTCACTGTTCACTGTTCATAGTTCACAGTTCACAGTTCACAGTTCACAGACTTCATTTCACAATTCACAGTTCGCAGTTCACAGTTCACAGGTCACAGTTCACAGTTCACAGGTCACAGGTCACAGTTCACAGTTCACAGTCCACAGTTCACAGTCCACAGTTCACTGTTCACAGATCACAGTTCACAGTTCACAGTCTTCATTTCACACTTCACACTTCACAGTGCACAGTTCACAGTCCACAGTTCACAGTCCACAGTTCACTGATCACACAGCACAGTTCACAGTTCACAGTTCACAGTTCACAGTCCACAGATCACAGTTCACAGTCTTCATTTCACACTTCACAGTTCGCAGTTCACAGTTCACAGATCACAGTTCACAGTTCACAGTTTACAGTTCTCAGTTTACAGTTCTCAGTTCACAGTTGACAGTTCACAGTTCACAGTTCACACGTCACAGTTCACAGTTCACAGTTCACAGTCCACAGTTCACAGTTCACAGTTCACAGTTCACAGTTCACAGTTCACAGTTCACAGTTCGCAGGTCACAGTTCACATTTCACAGTTCACTGTCTTCATTTCATACTTCACAGTTCGCAGTTCACAGTTCACAGGTCACAGTTCACAGCCCACTGTTCACAGTTCACAGTTCTCAGTTCACAGATCACAGTTCACAGTTCACAGACTTTATTTCACAATTCAGTTTTCACAGTTCACAGTTCACAGTTCTCAGTTCTCAGTTCACAGTTCACAGTTCACAGATCACAGTTCACAGTCTTCATTTCACACTTCAGTCTTCACAGGGCACAGTTCACAGTTCACAGTCTTCATTTCACAATTCACAGTTCGCAGTTCACAGTTCACAGTTCACAGTCTTCATTCCACAATTCACAGTTCGCAGTTCACAGTTCACAGATCACAGTTCACAGTTCACAGTTCACAGTTCACAGTTCACAGTTCACTGTTCACAGTTTACAGTTCTCACTTTACAGTTCACAGTTCACAGTTGACAGTTCACAGTTCACAGTTTACACTTCACAGTTCACAGTTCACAGTTCACAGTCCACAGTTCACTGTTCACAGATCATAGTTCACAGTTCACAGTTCACAGTTCACAGTTCACAGTTCACAGTTCACAGTTCACAGTCTTCATTTCACAATTCACAGTTCGCAGTTCACAGTTCACAGATCACAGTTCACAGATCACAGTTCACAGTTCACAGTTCACAGTTCACAGTTCACAGATCACACTTCACAGTTCACAGTTCACAGTTCACATTTCACAGTTCACTGTCTTCATTTCATACTTCACAGTTCACTGTCTTCATTTCATACTTCACAGTTCGCAGTTCACAGTTCACAGTTCACAGTTCACAGTTCACAGTTCACAGTTCACATGTCACAGTTCACAGTTCACAGTTCACAGGTCACAGGTCACAGTTCACAGTTCACAGTTCACAGTTCACAGTCTTCATTTCACAACTCACAGTTCGCAGTTCACAGTTCACAGGTCACAGTTCACAGTTCACAGTCCACAGTTCACTGATCACACATCACAGTTCACAGTTCACAGTTCACAGTCCACAGATCACAGTTCACAGTCTTCATTTCACACTTCACAGTTCGCAGTTCACAGTTCACAGATCACAGTTCACAGTTCACAGTTTACAGTTCTCAGTTTACAGTTCTCAGTTGACAGTTGACAGTTCACAGTTCACAGTTGACAGTTCACACGTCACAGTTCACAGTTCACAGTTCACAGTCCACAGTTCACAGTTCACAGTTCACAGTTCCCAGTTCGCAGGTCACAGTTCACATTTCACAGTTCACTGTCTTCATTTCATACTTCACAGTTCGCAGTTCACAGTTCACAGGTCACAGTTCACAACCCACTGTTCACAGTTCACAGTTCTCAGTTCACAGATCACAGTTCACAGTTCACAGACTTTATTTCACAATTCAGTTTTCACAGTTCACAGTTCACAGTTCTCAGTTCACAGTTCACAGTTCACAGATCACAATTCACAGTCTTCATTTCACACTTCAGTCTTCACAGGGCACAGTTCACAGTTCACAGTCTTCATTTCACAATTCACAGTTCGCAGTTCACAGTTCACAGATCACACTTCACAGTTCACAGTTCACAGATCACAGTTCACAGATCACAGTTCACAGACTTTATTTCACAATTCAGTTTTCACAGTTCACAGTTCACAGTTCACAGTTGACAGTTCACAGTTCACAGTTCGCACGTCACAGTTCACAGTTCACAGTTCACAGTCCACAGTTCACAGTTCACAGTTCACAGTTCCCAGTTCGCAGGTCACAGTTCACATTTCACAGTTCACAGTTCACAGTTGACAGTTCACAGTTCACAGTTCGCACGTCACAGTTTACAGTTCACAGTTCACAGTCCACAGTTCACAGTTCACAGTTCACAGTTCCCAGTTCGCAGGTCACAGTTCACATTTCACAGTTCACTGTCTTCATTTCATACTTCACAATTCACAGTTCACAGTTCACAGTTCACAGTCCACAGTTCACTGTTCACAGATCACAGTTCACAGATCACAGTCTTCATTTCACACTTCACACTTCACAGTGCACAGTTCACAGTCCACAGTTCACTGTTCACAAATCACAGTTCACACTTCACAGTTCACAGTTCACAGTCCACAGATCACAGTTCACAGACTTTATTTCACACTTCACAGTTGGCAGTTCACAGTTCACAGTTCACAGTTCACAGTTCACAGTTCACAGTTCACTGTTCACAGTTTACAGTTCTCAGTTTACAGTTCTCAGTTCACAGTTGACAGTTCACAGATGACAGTTCACACTTTACAGTTCACAGTTCACAGTTCACAGTCCACAGTTCACTGTTCACAATTCACAGTTCACAGTTCACAGTTCACAGTTCACAGTTCACAGTTCACAGTTCACAGTTCACTGTTCACTGTTCACAGTTCACAGTTCACAGTTCACAGTTCACAGTTCACAGTCTTCATTTCACAATTCACAGTTCGCAGTTCACAGTTCACAGTTCACAGTTCACTGATCACACATCACAGTTCACAGTTCACAGTTCACAGTTCACAGGTCACAGTTCACAGTCCACAGTTCACTGTTCACAGATCACAGTTCACAGATCACAGTCTTCATTTCACACTTCACACTTCACAGTGCACAGTGCACAGTTCACAGTCCACAGTTCACAGTCCACAGTTCACAGTCCACAGTTCGCTGTTCACAAATCACAGTTCACAGTTCACAGTCACAGTTCACAGTTCACAGTCCACAGTTCACTGTTCACAGATCACAGTTCACAGATCACAGTCTTCATTTCACACTTCACACTTCACAGTGCACAGTTCACAGTCCACAGTTCACTGTTCACAAATCACAGTTCACACTTCACAGTTCACAGTTCACAGTCCACAGATCACAGTTCACAGACTTTATTTCACACTTCACAGTTGGCAGTTCACAGTTCACAGTTCACAGTTCACAGTTCACAGTTCACAGTTCACAGTTCACAGTTCACAGTTCACAGTTCACAGTTCACAGTTCACAGTTCACAGTTCACAGTTCACAGTTCACAGTTCACAGTTCACAGTTCACAGTTCACAGTTCACAGTTCACAGTTCACTGTTCACAGTTTACAGTTCTCAGTTTACAGTTCTCAGTTCACAGTTGACAGTTCACACTTCACAGTTCACAGTTCACAGTTCACAGTCCACAGTTCGCAGTTCACAGTTCACAGATCACAGTTCACAGATCACAGTTCACAGTTCACAGTTCACAGTTCACAGTTCACAGATCACACTTCACAGTTCACAGTTCACAGTTCACATTTCACAGTTCACTGTCTTCATTTCATACTTCACAGTTCACTGTCTTCATTTCATACTTCACAGTTCGCAGTTCACAGTTCACAGTTCACAGTTCACAGTTCACATGTCACAGTTCACAGTTCACAGGTCACAGGTCACAGTTCACAGTTCACAGTTCACAGTTCACAGTCTTCATTTCACAACTCACAGTTCGCAGTTCACAGTTCACAGGTCACAGTTCACAGTTCACAGTCCACAGTTCACTGATCACACATCACAGTTCACAGTTCACAGTTCACAGTCCACAGATCACAGTTCACAGTCTTCATTTCACACTTCACAGTTCGCAGTTCACAGTTCACAGTTCACAGTTCACAGTCCACAGTTCACAGTTCACAGTTCCCAGTTCGCAGGTCACAGTTCACATTTCACAGTTCACTGTCTTCATTTCATACTTCACAGTTCGCAGTTCACAGTTCACAGGTCACAGTTCACAACCCACTGTTCACAGTTCACAGTTCTCAGTTCACAGATCACAGTTCACAGTTCACAGACTTTATTTCACAATTCAGTTTTCACAGTTCACAGTTCACAGTTCTCAGTTCACAGTTCACAGTTCACAGATCACAATTCACAGTCTTCATTTCACACTTCAGTCTTCACAGGGCACAGTTCACAGTTCACAGTCTTCATTTCACAATTCACAGTTCGCAGTTCACAGTTCACAGATCACACTTCACAGTTCACAGTTCACAGATCACAGTTCACAGATCACAGTTCACAGACTTTATTTCACAATTCAGTTTTCACAGTTCACAGTTCACAGTTCACAGTTGACAGTTCACAGTTCACAGTTCACACGTCACAGTTCACAGTTCACAGTTCACAGTCCACAGTTCACAGTTCACAGTTCACAGTTCCCAGTTCGCAGGTCACAGTTCACATTTCACAGTTCACTGTTCACAATTCACAGTTCACAGTTCACAGTTCACAGTTCACAGTTCACAGATCACAGTTCACAGATCACAGTCTTCATTTCACACTTCACACTTCACAGTGCACAGTTCACAGTCCACAGTTCACTGTTCACAAATCACAGTTCACACTTCACAGTTCACAGTTCACAGTCCACAGATCACAGTTCACAGACTTTATTTCACACTTCACAGTTGGCAGTTCACAGTTCACAGTTCACAGTTCACAGTTCACAGTTCACAGTTCACTGTTCACAGTTTACAGTTCTCAGTTTACAGTTCTCAGTTCACAGTTGACAGTTCACAGTTGACAGTTCACACTTCACAGTTCACAGTTCACAGTTCACAGTCCACAGTTCACTGTTCACAATTCACAGTTCACAGTTCACAGTTCACAGTTCACAGTTCACAGTTCACAGTTCACAGTTCACAGTTCTCTGTTCACTGTTCACAGTTCACAGTTCACAGTTCACAGTTCACAGTCTTCATTTCACAATTCACAGTTCGCAGTTCACAGTTCACAGTTCACAGTTCACTGATCACACATCACAGTTCACAGTTCACAGTTCACAGTTCACAGGTCACAGTTCACAGTTCACAGTCCACAGTTCACTGTTCACAGATCACAGTTCACAGATCACAGTCTTCATTTCACACTTCACACTTCACAGTGCACAGTGCACAGTTCACAGTCCACAGTTCACAGTCCACAGTTCACTGTTCACAAATCACAGTTCACAGTTCACAGTCACAGTTCACAGTTCACAGTCACAGTTCACAGTTCACAGTCCACAGTTCACTGTTCACAGATCACAGTTCACAGATCACAGTCTTCACTTCACACTTCACACTTCACAGTGCACAGTTCACAGTCCACAGTTCACTGTTCACAAATCACAGTTCACACTTCACAGTTCACAGTTCACAGTCCACAGATCACAGTTCACAGACTTTATTTCACACTTCACAGTTGGCAGTTCACAGTTCACAGTTCACAGTTCACAGTTCACAGTTCACAGTTCACAGTTCACAGTTCACAGTTCACAGTTCACAGTTCACAGTTCACTGTTCACAGTTTACAGTTCTCAGTTTACAGTTCTCAGTTCACAGTTGACAGTTCACAGTTCACACTTCACAGTTCACAGTTCACAGTTCACAGTCCACAGTTCACTGTTCACAGATCATAGTTCACAGTTCACAGTTCACAGTTCACAGTTCACAGTTCACAGTTCACAGTCTTCATTTCACAATTCGCAGTTCGCAGTTCACAGTTCACAGATCACAGTTCACAGATCACAGTTCACAGTTCACAGTTCACAGTTCACAGATCACACTTCACAGTTCACAGTTCACAGATCATAGTTCACAGATCACAGTTCACAGACTTTATTTCACAATTCAGTTTTCACAGTTCACACTTCACAGTGCACAGTTCACAGTCCACAGTTCACAGTCCACAGTTCACTGTTCACAAATCACAGTTCACAGTTCACAGTTCACAGTCCACAGATCACAGTTCACAGTCTTCATTTCACACTTCACAGTTCGCAGTTCACAGTTCACAGATCACAGTTCACAGACTTTATTTCACAATTCAGTTTTCACAGTTCACAGTTCACAGTTCTCAGTTCACAGTTCACAGTTCACAGATCACAGTTCACAGTCTTCATTTCACACTTCAGTCTTCACAGGGCACAGTTCACAGTTCACAGTCTTCATTTCACAATTCACAGTTCGCAGTTCACAGTTCACAGTCTTCATTTCACAATTCACAGTTCGCAGTTCACAGTTCACAGTTCACAGTTCACAGGTCACAGTTCACAGTTCACAGGTCACAGGTCACAGTTCACAGTTCACAGTCCACAGTTCACAGTTCACTGTTCACAGATCACAGTTCACAGATCACAGTCTTCATTTCACACTTCACACTTCACAGTGCACAGTTCACAGTCCACAGTTCACTGTTCACAAATCACAGTTCACACTTCACAGTTCACAGTTCACAGTCCACAGATCACAGTTCACAGGTCACAGTTCACAGTTCACAGTCCACAGTTCACTGTTCACAGATCACAGTTCACAGATCACAGTCTTCATTTCACACTTCACAGTTCGCAGTTCACAGTTCACAGATCGCAGTTCACAGTTCACAGTTTACAGTTCTCAGTTTACAGTTCTCAGTTCACAGTTCACAGTTCACACGTCACAGTTCACAGTTGACAGTTCACAGTCCACAGTTCACAGTTCCCAGTTCCCAGTTCGCAGGTCACAGTTCACATTTCACAGTTCACTCTCTTCATTTCATACTTCACAGTTCACTGTCTTCATTTCATACTTCACAGTTCGCAGTTCACAGTTCACAGTTCACAGTTCACAGTTCACAGTTCACAGTTCACAGGTCACAGTTCACAGTTCACAGGTCACAGGTCACATTTCACAGTTCACAGTCCACAGTTCACAGTTCACTGTTCACAGATCACACTTCACAGATCACAGTCTTCATTTCACACTTCACACTTCACAGTGCACAGTTCACAGTCCACAGTTCACTGTTCACAAATCACAGTTCACACTTCACAGTTCACAGTTCACAGTCCACAGATCACAGTTCACAGACTTTATTTCACACTTCACAGTTCGCAGTTCACAGTTCACAGTTCACAGTTCACAGTTCACAGTTCACAGTTCACAGTTCACAGTTCACAGTTCACAGTTCACAGTTCACAGGTCACAGTTCACAGTTCACAGTCCACAGTTCACTGTTCACAGATCACTGTTCACAGATCACAGTCTTCATTTCACACTTCACAGTTCGCAGTTCACAGTTCACAGATCACAGTTCACAGTTCACAGTTTACAGTTCTCAGTTTACAGTTCTCAGTTCACAGTTGACAGTTCACAGTTCACAGTTCACACGTCACAGTTCACAGTTCACAGTTCACAGTCCACAGTTCACAGTTCACAGTTCACAGTTCCCAGTTCGCAGGTCACAGTCTTCATTTCACACTTCACACTTCACAGTGCACAGTTCACAGTCCACAGTTCACTGTTCACAAATCACAGTTCACACTTCACAGTTCACAGATCACACTTCACAGATCACAGTCTTCATTTCACACTTCACACTTCACAGTGCACAGTTCACAGTCCACAGTTCACTGTTCACAAATCACAGTTCACACTTCACAGTTCACAGTTCACAGTCCACAGATCACAGTTCACAGACTTTATTTCACACTTCACAGTTCGCAGTTCACAGTTCACAGTTCACAGTTCACAGTTCACAGTTCACAGTTCACAGTTCACAGTTCACAGTTCACAGTTCACAGTCCACAGATCACAGTTCACAGGTCACAGTTCACAGTTCACAGTCCACAGTTCACTGTTCACAGATCACAGTTCACAGATCACAGTCTTCATTTCACACTTCACAGTTCGCAGTTCACAGTTCACAGATCACAGTTCACAGTTCACAGTTTACAGTTCTCAGTTTACAGTTCTCAGTTCACAGTTCACAGTTCACACGTCACAGTTCACAGTTCACAGTTCACAGATCACAGTTCACAGTCTTCATTTCACACTTCACACTTCACAGTGCACAGTTCACAGTCCACAGTTCACTGTTCACAAATCACAGTTCACACTTCACAGTTCACAGTTCACAGTCCACAGATCACAGTTCACAGGTCACAGTTCACAGTTCACAGTCCACAGTTCACTGTTCACAGATCACAGTTCACAGATCACAGTCTTCATTTCACACTTCACAGTTCGCAGTTCACAGTTCACAGATCACAGTTCACAGTTCACAGTTTACAGTTCTCAGTTTACAGTTCTCAGTTCACAGTTCACAGTTCACACGTCACAGTTCACAGTTGACAGTTCACAGTCCACAGTTCACAGTTCCCAGTTCCCAGTTCGCAGGTCACAGTTCACATTTCACAGTTCACTCTCTTCATTTCATACTTCACAGTTCACTGTCTTCATTTCATACTTCACAGTTCGCAGTTCACAGTTCACAGTTCACAGTTCACAGTTCACAGTTCACAGTTCACAGGTCACAGTTCACAGTTCACAGGTCACAGGTCACATTTCACAGTTCACAGTCCACAGTTCACAGTTCACTGTTCACAGATCACACTTCACAGATCACAGTCTTCATTTCACACTTCACACTTCACAGTGCACAGTTCACAGTCCACAGTTCACTGTTCACAAATCACAGTTCACACTTCACAGTTCACAGTTCACAGTCCACAGATCACAGCTCACAGACTTTATTTCACACTTCACAGTTCGCAGTTCACAGTTCACAGTTCACAGTTCACAGTTCACAGTTCACAGTTCACAGTTCACAGTTCACAGTTCACAGTTCACAGTTCACAGGTCACAGTTCACAGTTCACAGTCCACAGTTCACTGTTCACAGATCACTGTTCACAGATCACAGTCTTCATTTCACACTTCACAGTTCGCAGTTCACAGTTCACAGATCACAGTTCACAGTTCACAGTTTACAGTTCTCAGTTTACAGTTCTCAGTTCACAGTTGACAGTTCACAGTTCACAGTTCACACGTCACAGTTCACAGTTCACAGTTCACAGTCCACAGTTCACAGTTCACAGTTCACAGTTCCCAGTTCGCAGGTCACAGTCTTCATTTCACACTTCACACTTCACAGTGCACAGTTCACAGTCCACAGTTCACTGTTCACAAATCACAGTTCACACTTCACAGTTCACAGATCACAGTCCACAGATCACAGTTCACAGTTCACAGGTCACAGTTCACAGTTCACAGTCCACAGTTCACTGTTCACAGATCACAGTTCACAGATCACAGTCTTCATTTCACACTTCACAGTTCGCAGTTCACAGTTCACAGATCACAGTTCACAGTTCACAGTTTACAGTTCTCAGTTTACAGTTCTCAGTTCACAGTTCACAATTCACACGTCACAGTTCACAGTTGACAGTTCACAGTCCACAGTTCACAGTTCACAGTTCCCAGTTCGCAGGTCACAGTTCACATTTCACAGTTCACTGTCTTCATTTCATACTTCACAGTTCACTGTCTTCATTTCATACTTCACAGTTCGCAGTTCACAGTTCACAGTTCACAGTTCACAGTTCACAGTTCACAGTTCACAGGTCACAGTTCACAGTTCACAGGTCACAGGTCACAGGTCACAGTTCACAGTTCACAGTCCACAGTTCACAGTTCACTGTTCACAGATCACACTTCACAGATCACAGTCTTCATTTCACACTTCACACTTCACAGTGCACAGTTCACAGTCCACAGTTCACTGTTCACAAATCACAGTTCACACTTCACAGTTCACAGTTCACAGTCCACAGATCACAGTTCACAGACTTTATTTCACACTTCACAGTTCGCAGTTCACAGTTCACAGTTCACAGTTCACAGTTCACAGTTCACAGTTCACAGTTCACAGTTCACAGTTCACAGGTCACAGTTCACAGTTCACAGTCCACAGTTCACTGTTCACAGATCACAGTCTTCATTTCACACTTCACAGTTCGCAGTTCACAGTCCACAGTTCACTGTTCACAGATCATAGTTCACAGTTCACAGTTCACAGTTCACAGTTCACAGTTCACAGTTCACAGTTCACAGTTCACAGTTCACAGTTCACAGTTCACAGTTCACAGCTCACAGTTCACACTTCACAGTTCACACTTCACAGTTCACAGTTCACAGTTCACAGGTCACAGTTCACAGTTCACACTTCACAGTGCACAGTTCACAGTCCACAGTTCACTGTTCACAAATCACAGTTCACACTTCACAGTTCACAGTTCACAGTTCACAGTCCACAGATCACAGTTCACAGACTTTATTTCACACTTCACAGTTCGCAGTTCACAGTTCACAGTTCCCAGTTCACAGTTCACAGTTCACAGTTCACAGTTCACAGTTCACAGGTCACAGTTCACAGTTCACAGTCCACAGTTCACTGTTCACAGATCACAGTTCACAGATCACAGTCTTCATTTCACACTTCACAGTTCGCAGTTCACAGTTCACAGATCACAGTTCACAGTTCACAGTTTACAGTTCTCAGTTTACAGTTCTCAGTTCACAGTTGACAGTTCACAGTTCACAGTTCACACGTCACAGTTCACAGTTCACAGTTCACAGTCCACAGTTCACAGTTCACAGTTCACAGTTCCCAGTTCGCAGGTCACAGTTCACATTTCACAGTTCACTGTCTTCATTTCATACTTCACAGTTCGCAGTTCACAGTTCACAGGTCACAGTTCACAGCCCACTGTTCACAGTTCACAGTTCTCAGTTCACAGATCACAGTTCACAGTTCACAGACTTTATTTCACAATTCAGTTTTCACAGTTCACAGTTCACAGTTCTCAGTTCACAGGTCACAGTTCACAGATCACAGTTCACAGTCTTCATTTCACACTTCAGTCTTCACAGGGCACAGTTCACAGTTCACAGTCTTCATTTCACAATTCACAGTTCGCAGTTCACAGTTCACAGTTCACAGTTCACAGTCTTCATTTCACAATTCACAGTTCGCAGTTCACAGTTCACAGATCACAGTTCACAGTTCACAGTCTTCATTTCACACTTCACAGTTCGCAGTTCACAGTTCACAGATCACAGTTCACAGTTCACAGTTCACAGTTCACAGTTCACAGTTCACTGTTCACAGTTTACAGTTCTCAGTTTACAGTTCTCAGTTCACAGTTGACAGTTCACAGTTCACAGTTCACAGTTCACACTTCACAGTTCACAGTTCACAGTCCACAGTTCACTGTTCACAGATCATAGTTCACAGTTCACAGTTCACAGTTCACAGTTCACTGTTCACAGTCTTCATTTCACAATTCACAGTTCGCAGTTCACAGTTCACAGATCACAGTTCACAGATCACAGTTCACAGTTCACAGGTCACAGTTCACAGTTCACAGGTCACAGGTCACATTTCACAGTTCACAGTCCACAGTTCACAGTTCACTGTTCACAGATCACACTTCACAGATCACAGTCTTCATTTCACACTTCACACTTCACAGTGCACAGTTCACAGTCCACAGTTCACTGTTCACAAATCACAGTTCACACTTCACAGTTCACAGTTCACAGTCCACAGATCACAGTTCACAGACTTTATTTCACACTTCACAGTTCGCAGTTCACAGTTCACAGTTCACAGTTCACAGTTCACAGTTCACAGTTCACAGTTCACAGTTCACAGTTCACAGTTCACAGTTCACAGGTCACAGTTCACAGTTCACAGTCCACAGTTCACTGTTCACAGATCACTGTTCACAGATCACAGTCTTCATTTCACACTTCACAGTTCGCAGTTCACAGTTCACAGATCACAGTTCACAGTTCACAGTTTACAGTTCTCAGTTTACAGTTCTCAGTTCACAGTTGACAGTTCACAGTTCACAGTTCACACGTCACAGTTCACAGTTCACAGTTCACAGTCCACAGTTCACAGTTCACAGTTCACAGTTCCCAGTTCGCAGGTCACAGTCTTCATTTCACACTTCACACTTCACAGTGCACAGTTCACAGTCCACAGTTCACTGTTCACAAATCACAGTTCACACTTCACAGTTCACAGATCACACTTCACAGATCACAGTCTTCATTTCACACTTCACACTTCACAGTGCACAGTTCACAGTCCACAGTTCACTGTTCACAAATCACAGTTCACACTTCACAGTTCACAGTTCACAGTCCACAGATCACAGTTCACAGACTTTATTTCACACTTCACAGTTCGCAGTTCACAGTTCACAGTTCACAGTTCACAGTTCACAGTTCACAGTTCACAGTTCACAGTTCACAGTTCACAGTTCACAGTCCACAGATCACAGTTCACAGGTCACAGTTCACAGTTCACAGTCCACAGTTCACTGTTCACAGATCACAGTTCACAGATCACAGTCTTCATTTCACACTTCACAGTTCGCAGTTCACAGTTCACAGATCACAGTTCACAGTTCACAGTTTACAGTTCTCAGTTTACAGTTCTCAGTTCACAGTTCACAGTTCACACGTCACAGTTCACAGTTCACAGTTCACAGATCACAGTTCACAGTCTTCATTTCACACTTCACACTTCACAGTGCACAGTTCACAGTCCACAGTTCACTGTTCACAAATCACAGTTCACACTTCACAGTTCACAGTTCACAGTCCACAGATCACAGTTCACAGGTCACAGTTCACAGTTCACAGTCCACAGTTCACTGTTCACAGATCACAGTTCACAGATCACAGTCTTCATTTCACACTTCACAGTTCGCAGTTCACAGTTCACAGATCACAGTTCACAGTTCACAGTTTACAGTTCTCAGTTTACAGTTCTCAGTTCACAGTTCACAGTTCACACGTCACAGTTCACAGTTGACAGTTCACAGTCCACAGTTCACAGTTCCCAGTTCCCAGTTCGCAGGTCACAGTTCACATTTCACAGTTCACTCTCTTCATTTCATACTTCACAGTTCACTGTCTTCATTTCATACTTCACAGTTCGCAGTTCACAGTTCACAGTTCACAGTTCACAGTTCACAGTTCACAGTTCACAGGTCACAGTTCACAGTTCACAGGTCACAGGTCACATTTCACAGTTCACAGTCCACAGTTCACAGTTCACTGTTCACAGATCACACTTCACAGATCACAGTCTTCATTTCACACTTCACACTTCACAGTGCACAGTTCACAGTCCACAGTTCACTGTTCACAAATCACAGTTCACACTTCACAGTTCACAGTTCACAGTCCACAGATCACAGCTCACAGACTTTATTTCACACTTCACAGTTCGCAGTTCACAGTTCACAGTTCACAGTTCACAGTTCACAGTTCACAGTTCACAGTTCACAGTTCACAGTTCACAGTTCACAGTTCACAGGTCACAGTTCACAGTTCACAGTCCACAGTTCACTGTTCACAGATCACTGTTCACAGATCACAGTCTTCATTTCACACTTCACAGTTCGCAGTTCACAGTTCACAGATCACAGTTCACAGTTCACAGTTTACAGTTCTCAGTTTACAGTTCTCAGTTCACAGTTGACAGTTCACAGTTCACAGTTCACACGTCACAGTTCACAGTTCACAGTTCACAGTCCACAGTTCACAGTTCACAGTTCACAGTTCCCAGTTCGCAGGTCACAGTCTTCATTTCACACTTCACACTTCACAGTGCACAGTTCACAGTCCACAGTTCACTGTTCACAAATCACAGTTCACACTTCACAGTTCACAGATCACAGTCCACAGATCACAGTTCACAGTTCACAGGTCACAGTTCACAGTTCACAGTCCACAGTTCACTGTTCACAGATCACAGTTCACAGATCACAGTCTTCATTTCACACTTCACAGTTCGCAGTTCACAGTTCACAGATCACAGTTCACAGTTCACAGTTTACAGTTCTCAGTTTACAGTTCTCAGTTCACAGTTCACAATTCACACGTCACAGTTCACAGTTGACAGTTCACAGTCCACAGTTCACAGTTCACAGTTCCCAGTTCGCAGGTCACAGTTCACATTTCACAGTTCACTGTCTTCATTTCATACTTCACAGTTCACTGTCTTCATTTCATACTTCACAGTTCGCAGTTCACAGTTCACAGTTCACAGTTCACAGTTCACAGTTCACAGTTCACAGGTCACAGTTCACAGTTCACAGGTCACAGGTCACAGGTCACAGTTCACAGTTCACAGTCCACAGTTCACAGTTCACTGTTCACAGATCACACTTCACAGATCACAGTCTTCATTTCACACTTCACACTTCACAGTGCACAGTTCACAGTCCACAGTTCACTGTTCACAAATCACAGTTCACACTTCACAGTTCACAGTTCACAGTCCACAGATCACAGTTCACAGACTTTATTTCACACTTCACAGTTCGCAGTTCACAGTTCACAGTTCACAGTTCACAGTTCACAGTTCACAGTTCACAGTTCACAGTTCACAGTTCACAGGTCACAGTTCACAGTTCACAGTCCACAGTTCACTGTTCACAGATCACAGTCTTCATTTCACACTTCACAGTTCGCAGTTCACAGTCCACAGTTCACTGTTCACAGATCATAGTTCACAGTTCACAGTTCACAGTTCACAGTTCACAGTTCACAGTTCACAGTTCACAGTTCACAGTTCACAGTTCACAGTTCACAGTTCACAGCTCACAGTTCACACTTCACAGTTCACACTTCACAGTTCACAGTTCACAGTTCACAGGTCACAGTTCACAGTTCACACTTCACAGTGCACAGTTCACAGTCCACAGTTCACTGTTCACAAATCACAGTTCACACTTCACAGTTCACAGTTCACAGTCCACAGATCACAGTTCACAGACTTTATTTCACACTTCACAGTTCGCAGTTCACAGTTCACAGTTCCCAGTTCACAGTTCACAGTTCACAGTTCACAGTTCACAGTTCACAGGTCACAGTTCACAGTTCACAGTTCACAGTCCACAGTTCACTGTTCACAGATCACAGTTCACAGATCACAGTCTTCATTTCACACTTCACAGTTCGCAGTTCACAGTTCACAGATCACAGTTCACAGTTCACAGTTTACAGTTCTCAGTTTACAGTTCTCAGTTCACAGTTGACAGTTCACAGTTCACAGTTCACACGTCACAGTTCACAGTTCACAGTTCACAGTCCACAGTTCACAGTTCACAGTTCACAGTTCCCAGTTCGCAGGTCACAGTTCACATTTCACAGTTCACTGTCTTCATTTCATACTTCACAGTTCGCAGTTCACAGTTCACAGGTCACAGTTCACAGCCCACTGTTCACAGTTCACAGTTCTCAGTTCACAGATCACAGTTCACAGTTCACAGACTTTATTTCACAATTCAGTTTTCACAGTTCACAGTTCACAGTTCTCAGTTCACAGGTCACAGTTCACAGATCACAGTTCACAGTCTTCATTTCACACTTCAGTCTTCACAGGGCACAGTTCACAGTTCACAGTCTTCATTTCACAATTCACAGTTCGCAGTTCACAGTTCACAGTTCACAGTTCACAGTCTTCATTTCACAATTCACAGTTCGCAGTTCACAGTTCACAGATCACAGTTCACAGTTCACAGTCTTCATTTCACACTTCACAGTTCGCAGTTCACAGTTCACAGATCACAGTTCACAGTTCACAGTTCACAGTTCACAGTTCACAGTTCACAGTTCACTGTTCACAGTTTACAGTTCTCAGTTTACAGTTCTCAGTTCACAGTTGACAGTTCACAGTTCACAGTTCACAGTTCACACTTCACAGTTCACAGTTCACAGTCCACAGTTCACTGTTCACAGATCATAGTTCACAGTTCACAGTTCACAGTTCACAGTTCACTGTTCACAGTCTTCATTTCACAATTCACAGTTCGCAGTTCACAGTTCACAGATCACAGTTCACAGATCACAGTTCACAGTTCACAGTTCACAGTTCACAGATCACACTTCACAGATCACACTTCACAGTTCACAGTTCACAGATCACTGTTAACAGACTTTATTTCACAATTCAGTTTTCACAGTTCACAGTTGACAGTCCGCAGTTCACTGTTCACTGATGATAGTTCACAGTTCACAGTTCACAGTTCACAGTTCACAGTTCACAGTTCACAGATCATAGTTCACAGTTCACAGTTCACAGTTCACAGTTCACAGTTCACAGTTCACAGTTCACAGTTCACAGTTCACAGTTCACAGTTCACAGTTCACAGTTCACAGTTCACAGTTCACAGTTCACAGCTCACAGTTCACACTTCACAGTTCACACTTCACAGTTCACAGTTCACAGTTCACAGGTCACAGTTCACAGTTCACAGTTCACACTTCACAGTTCACAGTTCACAGTTCACAGTCCACAGTTCACAGTCCACAGTTCACTGATCACAGTTCACAGTTCACAGTCCACAGATCACAGTTCACAGTCTTCATTTCACACTTCACAGTTCGCAGTTCACAGTTCACAGATCACAGTTCACAGTTCACAGTTTACACTTCTCAGTTTACAGTTCTCAGTTCACAGTTGACAGTTCACAGTTCACAGTTCACACGTCACAGTTCACAGTTCACAGTTCACAGTTCACAGTCCACAGTTCACAGTTCACAGTTCACAGTTCCCAGTTCGCAGGTCACAGTTCACATTTCACAGTTCACTGTCTTCATTTCATACTTCACAGTTCACAGTCCACAGTTCACTGTTCACAGATCATAGTTCACAGTTCACAGTTCACAGTTCACAGTTCACTGTTCACAGTCTTCATTTCACAATTCACAGTTCGCAGTTCACAGTTCACAGATCACAGTTCACAGATCACAGTTCACTGTTCACAGTTCACAGTTCACAGATCACACTTCACAGATCACACTTCACAGTTCACAGTTCACAGATCACTGTTAACAGACTTTATTTCACAATTCAGTTTTCACAGTTCACAGTTGACAGTCCGCAGTTCACTGTTCACTGATGATAGTTCACAGTTCACAGTTCACAGTTCACAGTTCACAGTTCACACTTCACAGTTCACACTTCACAGTTCACAGTTCACATATCACAGTTCACAGTTCACAGTTCACAGTTCACAGTTCACAGTTCACAGTTCACAGTTCACAGTTCACAGTTCGCAGGTCACAGTTCACATTTCACAGTTCACTGTCTTCATTTCATACTTCACAGTTCGCAGTTCACAGTTCACAGTTCACAGTTCACAGTTCACTGTTCACAGTTTACAGTTCTCAGTTTACAGTTCTCAGTTCACAGTTGGCAGTTCACAGTTGACAGTTCACACTTCACAGTTCACAGTTCACAGTTCACAGTCCACAGTTCACTGTTCACTGTTCACAATTCACAGTTCACAGTTCACAGTTCACAGTTCACATTTCACAGTTCACTGTTCACTGTTCACAGTTCACAGTTCACAGTTCAGAGTCTTCATTTCACAATTCTTAGTTCGCAGTTCACAGGTCACAGTTCACAGTTCACAGGTCACAGTTCACAGTTCACACTTCACAGTTCACAGTTCACAGTTCACAGTCCACAGTTCACAGTCCACAGTTCACTGATCACAGTTCACAGTTCACAGTCCACAGATCACAGTTCACAGTCTTCATTTCACACTTCACAGTTCGCAGTTCACAGTTCACAGATCACAGTTCACAGTTCACAGTTTACACTTCTCAGTTTACAGTTCTCAGTTCACAGTTGACAGATCACAGTTCACAGTTCACACGTCACAGTTCACAGTTCACAGTTCACAGTCCACAGTTCACAGTTCAAAGTTCACAGTTCCCAGTTCGCAGGTCACAGTTCACATTTCACAGTTCACTGTCTTCATTTCATACTTCACAGTTCGCAGTTCACAGTTCACAGGTCACAGTTCACAGCCCACTGTTCACAGTTCACAGTTCTCAGTTCACAGATCACAGTTCACAGTTCACAGTCTTCATTTCACAATTCACAGTTCGCAGTTCACAGTTCACAGATCACACTTCACAGTTCACAGTTCACAGTTCCAGTCCACAGTTCACAGTTCACAGTTCACAGTTCACACTTCACTGTTCACAGATCACAGATCACAGTTCACAGTTCACAGTTCACAGTTCCCAGTTCGCAGGTCACAGTTCACATTTCACAGTTCACTGTCTTCATTTCATACTTCACAGTTCACTGTCTTCATTTCATACTTCACAGTTCGCAGTTCACAGTTCACAGTTCACAGTTCACAGTTCACAGGTCACAGTTCACAGTTCACAGGTCACAGTTCACAGTTCACAGTCCACACTTCACAGTGCACAGTTCACAGTCCACAGTTCACTGTTCACAAATCACAGTTCACACTTCACAGTGCACAGTTCACAGTCCACAGTTCACTGTTCACAAATCACAGTTCACACTTCACAGTTCACAGTTCACAGTCCACAGATCACAGTTCACAGACTTTATTTCACACTTCACAGTTGGCAGTTCACAGTTCACAGTTCACAGTTCACAGTTCACAGTTCACAGTTCACAGTTCACAGTTCACAGTTCACAGTTCACAGTTCACAGTTCACAGTTCACAGTTCACAGTTCACAGTTCACAGTTCACAGTTCACAGTTCACAGTTCACTGTTCACAGTTTACAGTTCTCAGTTGACAGTTCACAGTTGACAGTTCACAGTTGACAGTTCACAGTTGACAGTTCACACTTCACAGTTCACAGTTCACAGTCCACAGTTCACTGTTCACAATTCACAGTTCACAGTTCACAGTTCACAGTTCACAGTTCACAGTTCACTGTTCACTGTTCATAGTTCACAGTTCACAGTTCACAGTTCACAGACTTCATTTCACAATTCACAGTTCGCAGTTCACAGTTCACAGGTCACAGTTCACAGTTCACAGGTCACAGGTCACAGTTCACAGTTCACAGTCCACAGTTCACAGTCCACAGTTCACTGTTCACAGATCACAGTTCACAGTTCACAGTCTTCATTTCACACTTCACACTTCACAGTGCACAGTTCACAGTCCACAGTTCACAGTCCACAGTTCACTGATCACACAGCACAGTTCACAGTTCACAGTTCACAGTTCACAGTTCACAGTCCACAGATCACAGTTCACAGTCTTCATTTCACACTTCACAGTTCGCAGTTCACAGTTCACAGATCACAGTTCACAGTTCACAGTTTACAGTTCTCAGTTTACAGTTCTCAGTTCACAGTTGACAGTTCACAGTTCACAGTTCACACGTCACAGTTCACAGTTCACAGTTCACAGTCCACAGTTCACAGTTCACAGTTCACAGTTCACAGTTCACAGTTCACAGTTCACAGTTCACAGTTCACAGTTCGCAGGTCACAGTTCACATTTCACAGTTCACTGTCTTCATTTCATACTTCACAGTTCGCAGTTCACAGTTCACAGGTCACAGTTCACAGCCCACTGTTCACAGTTCACAGTTCTCAGTTCACAGATCACAGTTCACAGTTCACAGACTTTATTTCACAATTCAGTTTTCACAGTTCACAGTTCACAGTTCTCAGTTCTCAGTTCACAGTTCACAGTTCACAGATCACAGTTCACAGTCTTCATTTCACACTTCAGTCTTCACAGGGCACAGTTCACAGTTCACAGTCTTCATTTCACAATTCACAGTTCGCAGTTCACAGTTCACAGTTCACAGTCTTCATTCCACAATTCACAGTTCGCAGTTCACAGTTCACAGATCACAGTTCACAGTTCACAGTTCACAGTTCACAGTTCACAGTTCACTGTTCACAGTTTACAGTTCTCACTTTACAGTTCACAGTTCACAGTTGACAGTTCACAGTTCACAGTTTACACTTCACAGTTCACAGTTCACAGTTCACAGTCCACAGTTCACTGTTCACAGATCATAGTTCACAGTTCACAGTTCACAGTTCACAGTTCACAGTTCACAGTTCACAGTCTTCATTTCACAATTCACAGTTCGCAGTTCACAGTTCACAGATCACAGTTCACAGATCACAGTTCACAGTTCACAGTTCACAGTTCACAGTTCACAGATCACACTTCACAGTTCACAGTTCACAGTTCACATTTCACAGTTCACTGTCTTCATTTCATACTTCACAGTTCACTGTCTTCATTTCATACTTCACAGTTCGCAGTTCACAGTTCACAGTTCACAGTTCACAGTTCACAGTTCACAGTTCACATGTCACAGTTCACAGTTCACAGTTCACAGGTCACAGGTCACAGTTCACAGTTCACAGTTCACAGTTCACAGTCTTCATTTCACAACTCACAGTTCGCAGTTCACAGTTCACAGGTCACAGTTCACAGTTCACAGTCCACAGTTCACTGATCACACATCACAGTTCACAGTTCACAGTTCACAGTCCACAGATCACAGTTCACAGTCTTCATTTCACACTTCACAGTTCGCAGTTCACAGTTCACAGTCTTCATTTCACAATTCACAGTTCGCAGTTCACAGTTCACAGTTCACAGTTCACAGGTCACAGTTCACAGTTCACAGTTCACAGTCCACAGATCACAGTTCACAGTCTTCATTTCACACTTCACAGTTCGCAGTTCGCAGTTCACAGTTCACAGATCACAGTTCACAGATCACAGTTCACAGTTCACAGTTCACAGTTCACAGATCACACTTCACAGTTCACAGTTCACAGATCATAGTTCACAGATCACAGTTCACAGACTTTATTTCACAATTCAGTTTTCACAGTTCACACTTCACAGTGCACAGTTCACAGTCCACAGTTCACAGTCCACAGTTCACTGTTCACAAATCACAGTTCACAGTCTTCATTTCACAACTCACAGTTCGCAGTTCACAGTTCACAGGTCACAGTTCACAGTTCACAGTCCACAGTTCACTGATCACACATCACAGTTCACAGTTCACAGTTCACAGTCCACAGATCACAGTTCACAGTCTTCATTTCACACTTCACAGTTCGCAGTTCACAGTTCACAGGTCACAGTTCACAGTTCACAGTCCACAGTTCACTGATCACACATCACAGTTCACAGTTCACAGTTCACAGTCCACAGATCACAGTTCACAGTCTTCATTTCACACTTCACAGTTCACAGTTCACAGTTCACACTTCACAGTTCACACTTCACAGTTCACAGTTCACATATCACAGTTCACAGTTCACAGTTCACAGTTCACAGTTCACAGTTCACAGTTCACAGTTCACAGTTCACAGTTCGCAGGTCACAGTTCACATTTCACAGTTCACTGTCTTCATTTCATACTTCACAGTTCGCAGTTCACAGTTCACAGTTCACAGTTCACAGTTCACTGTTCACAGTTTACAGTTCTCAGTTTACAGTTCTCAGTTCACAGTTGGCAGTTCACAGTTGACAGTTCACACTTCACAGTTCACAGTTCACAGTTCACAGTCCACAGTTCACTGTTCACTGTTCACAATTCACAGTTCACAGTTCACAGTTCACAGTTCACATTTCACAGTTCACTGTTCACTGTTCACAGTTCACAGTTCACAGTTCAGAGTCTTCATTTCACAATTCTTAGTTCGCAGTTCACAGGTCACAGTTCACAGTTCACAGGTCACAGTTCACAGTTCACACTTCACAGTTCACAGTTCACAGTTCACAGTCCACAGTTCACAGTCCACAGTTCACTGATCACAGTTCACAGTTCACAGTCCACAGATCACAGTTCACAGTCTTCATTTCACACTTCACAGTTCGCAGTTCACAGTTCACAGATCACAGTTCACAGTTCACAGTTTACACTTCTCAGTTTACAGTTCTCAGTTCACAGTTGACAGTTCACAGTTCACAGTTCACACGTCACAGTTCACAGTTCACAGTTCACAGTCCACAGTTCACAGTTCAAAGTTCACAGTTCCCAGTTCGCAGGTCACAGTTCACATTTCACAGTTCACTGTCTTCATTTCATACTTCACAGTTCGCAGTTCACAGTTCACAGGTCACAGTTCACAGCCCACTGTTCACAGTTCACAGTTCTCAGTTCACAGATCACAGTTCACAGTTCACAGTCTTCATTTCACAATTCACAGTTCGCAGTTCACAGTTCACAGATCACACTTCACAGTTCACAGTTCACAGTTCCAGTCCACAGTTCACAGTTCACAGTTCACAGTTCACACTTCACTGTTCACAGATCACAGATCACAGTTCACAGTTCACAGTTCACAGTTCCCAGTTCGCAGGTCACAGTTCACATTTCACAGTTCACTGTCTTCATTTCATACTTCACAGTTCACTGTCTTCATTTCATACTTCACAGTTCGCAGTTCACAGTTCACAGTTCACAGTTCACAGTTCACAGGTCACAGTTCACAGTTCACAGGTCACAGTTCACAGTTCACAGTCCACACTTCACAGTGCACAGTTCACAGTCCACAGTTCACTGTTCACAAATCACAGTTCACACTTCACAGTGCACAGTTCACAGTCCACAGTTCACTGTTCACAAATCACAGTTCACACTTCACAGTTCACAGTTCACAGTCCACAGATCACAGTTCACAGACTTTATTTCACACTTCACAGTTGGCAGTTCACAGTTCACAGTTCACAGTTCACAGTTCACAGTTCACAGTTCACAGTTCACAGTTCACAGTTCACAGTTCACAGTTCACAGTTCACAGTTCACAGTTCACAGTTCACAGTTCACAGTTCACAGTTCACAGTTCACAGTTCACTGTTCACAGTTTACAGTTCTCAGTTGACAGTTCACAGTTGACAGTTCACAGTTGACAGTTCACAGTTGACAGTTCACACTTCACAGTTCACAGTTCACAGTCCACAGTTCACTGTTCACAATTCACAGTTCACAGTTCACAGTTCACAGTTCACAGTTCACAGTTCACTGTTCACTGTTCATAGTTCACAGTTCACAGTTCACAGTTCACAGACTTCATTTCACAATTCACAGTTCGCAGTTCACAGTTCACAGGTCACAGTTCACAGTTCACAGGTCACAGGTCACAGTTCACAGTTCACAGTCCACAGTTCACAGTCCACAGTTCACTGTTCACAGATCACAGTTCACAGTTCACAGTCTTCATTTCACACTTCACACTTCACAGTGCACAGTTCACAGTCCACAGTTCACAGTCCACAGTTCACTGATCACACAGCACAGTTCACAGTTCACAGTTCACAGTTCACAGTCCACAGATCACAGTTCACAGTCTTCATTTCACACTTCACAGTTCGCAGTTCACAGTTCACAGATCACAGTTCACAGTTCACAGTTTACAGTTCTCAGTTTACAGTTCTCAGTTCACAGTTGACAGTTCACAGTTCACAGTTCACACGTCACAGTTCACAGTTCACAGTTCACAGTCCACAGTTCACAGTTCACAGTTCACAGTTCACAGTTCACAGTTCACAGTTCACAGTTCACAGTTCACAGTTCGCAGGTCACAGTTCACATTTCACAGTTCACTGTCTTCATTTCATACTTCACAGTTCGCAGTTCACAGTTCACAGGTCACAGTTCACAGCCCACTGTTCACAGTTCACAGTTCTCAGTTCACAGATCACAGTTCACAGTTCACAGACTTTATTTCACAATTCAGTTTTCACAGTTCACAGTTCACAGTTCTCAGTTCTCAGTTCACAGTTCACAGTTCACAGATCACAGTTCACAGTCTTCATTTCACACTTCAGTCTTCACAGGGCACAGTTCACAGTTCACAGTCTTCATTTCACAATTCACAGTTCGCAGTTCACAGTTCACAGTTCACAGTCTTCATTCCACAATTCACAGTTCGCAGTTCACAGTTCACAGATCACAGTTCACAGTTCACAGTTCACAGTTCACAGTTCACAGTTCACTGTTCACAGTTTACAGTTCTCACTTTACAGTTCACAGTTCACAGTTGACAGTTCACAGTTCACAGTTTACACTTCACAGTTCACAGTTCACAGTTCACAGTCCACAGTTCACTGTTCACAGATCATAGTTCACAGTTCACAGTTCACAGTTCACAGTTCACAGTTCACAGTTCACAGTCTTCATTTCACAATTCACAGTTCGCAGTTCACAGTTCACAGATCACAGTTCACAGATCACAGTTCACAGTTCACAGTTCACAGTTCACAGTTCACAGATCACACTTCACAGTTCACAGTTCACAGTTCACATTTCACAGTTCACTGTCTTCATTTCATACTTCACAGTTCACTGTCTTCATTTCATACTTCACAGTTCGCAGTTCACAGTTCACAGTTCACAGTTCACAGTTCACAGTTCACAGTTCACATGTCACAGTTCACAGTTCACAGTTCACAGGTCACAGGTCACAGTTCACAGTTCACAGTTCACAGTTCACAGTCTTCATTTCACAACTCACAGTTCGCAGTTCACAGTTCACAGGTCACAGTTCACAGTTCACAGTCCACAGTTCACTGATCACACATCACAGTTCACAGTTCACAGTTCACAGTCCACAGATCACAGTTCACAGTCTTCATTTCACACTTCACAGTTCGCAGTTCACAGTTCACAGTCTTCATTTCACAATTCACAGTTCGCAGTTCACAGTTCACAGTTCACAGTTCACAGGTCACAGTTCACAGTTCACAGTTCACAGTCCACAGATCACAGTTCACAGTCTTCATTTCACACTTCACAGTTCGCAGTTCGCAGTTCACAGTTCACAGATCACAGTTCACAGATCACAGTTCACAGTTCACAGTTCACAGTTCACAGATCACACTTCACAGTTCACAGTTCACAGATCATAGTTCACAGATCACAGTTCACAGACTTTATTTCACAATTCAGTTTTCACAGTTCACACTTCACAGTGCACAGTTCACAGTCCACAGTTCACAGTCCACAGTTCACTGTTCACAAATCACAGTTCACAGTCTTCATTTCACAACTCACAGTTCGCAGTTCACAGTTCACAGGTCACAGTTCACAGTTCACAGTCCACAGTTCACTGATCACACATCACAGTTCACAGTTCACAGTTCACAGTCCACAGATCACAGTTCACAGTCTTCATTTCACACTTCACAGTTCGCAGTTCACAGTTCACAGGTCACAGTTCACAGTTCACAGTCCACAGTTCACTGATCACACATCACAGTTCACAGTTCACAGTTCACAGTCCACAGATCACAGTTCACAGTCTTCATTTCACACTTCACAGTTCGCAGTTCGCAGTTCACAGTTCACAGATCACAGTTCACAGATCACAGTTCACAGTTCACAGTTCACAGTTCACAGATCACACTTCACAGTTCACAGTTCACAGATCATAGTTCACAGATCACAGTTCACAGACTTTATTTCACAATTCAGTTTTCACAGTTCACACTTCACAGTGCACAGTTCACAGTCCACAGTTCACAGTCCACAGTTCACTGTTCACAAATCACAGTTCACAGTTCACAGTTCACAGTCCACAGATCACAGTTCACAGTCTTCATTTCACACTTCACAGTTCGCAGTTCACAGTTCACAGATCACAGTTCACAGACTTTATTTCACAATTCAGTTTTCACAGTTCACAGTTCACAGTTCTCAGTTCACAGTTCACAGTTCACAGATCACAGTTCACAGTCTTCATTTCACACTTCAGTCTTCACAGGGCACAGTTCACAGTTCACAGTCTTCATTTCACAATTCACAGTTCGCAGTTCACAGTTCACAGTCTTCATTTCACAATTCACAGTTCGCAGTTCACAGTTCACAGTTCACAGTTCACAGGTCACAGTTCACAGTTCACAGGTCACAGGTCACAGTTCACAGTTCACAGTCCACAGTTCACAGTTCACTGTTCACAGATCACAGTTCACAGATCACAGTCTTCATTTCACACTTCACACTTCACAGTGCACAGTTCACAGTCCACAGTTCACTGTTCACAAATCACAGTTCACACTTCACAGTTCACAGTTCACAGTCCACAGATCACAGTTCACAGGTCACAGTTCACAGTTCACAGTCCACAGTTCACTGTTCACAGATCACAGTTCACAGATCACAGTCTTCATTTCACACTTCACAGTTCGCAGTTCACAGTTCACAGATCGCAGTTCACAGTTCACAGTTTACAGTTCTCAGTTTACAGTTCTCAGTTCACAGTTCACAGTTCACACGTCACAGTTCACAGTTGACAGTTCACAGTCCACAGTTCACAGTTCCCAGTTCCCAGTTCGCAGGTCACAGTTCACATTTCACAGTTCACTCTCTTCATTTCATACTTCACAGTTCACTGTCTTCATTTCATACTTCACAGTTCGCAGTTCACAGTTCACAGTTCACAGTTCACAGTTCACAGTTCACAGTTCACAGGTCACAGTTCACAGTTCACAGGTCACAGGTCACATTTCACAGTTCACAGTCCACAGTTCACAGTTCACTGTTCACAGATCACACTTCACAGATCACAGTCTTCATTTCACACTTCACACTTCACAGTGCACAGTTCACAGTCCACAGTTCACTGTTCACAAATCACAGTTCACACTTCACAGTTCACAGTTCACAGTCCACAGATCACAGTTCACAGACTTTATTTCACACTTCACAGTTCGCAGTTCACAGTTCACAGTTCACAGTTCACAGTTCACAGTTCACAGTTCACAGTTCACAGTTCACAGTTCACAGTTCACAGTTCACAGGTCACAGTTCACAGTTCACAGTCCACAGTTCACTGTTCACAGATCACTGTTCACAGATCACAGTCTTCATTTCACACTTCACAGTTCGCAGTTCACAGTTCACAGATCACAGTTCACAGTTCACAGTTTACAGTTCTCAGTTTACAGTTCTCAGTTCACAGTTGACAGTTCACAGTTCACAGTTCACACGTCACAGTTCACAGTTCACAGTTCACAGTCCACAGTTCACAGTTCACAGTTCACAGTTCCCAGTTCGCAGGTCACAGTCTTCATTTCACACTTCACACTTCACAGTGCACAGTTCACAGTCCACAGTTCACTGTTCACAAATCACAGTTCACACTTCACAGTTCACAGATCACACTTCACAGATCACAGTCTTCATTTCACACTTCACACTTCACAGTGCACAGTTCACAGTCCACAGTTCACTGTTCACAAATCACAGTTCACACTTCACAGTTCACAGTTCACAGTCCACAGATCACAGTTCACAGACTTTATTTCACACTTCACAGTTCGCAGTTCACAGTTCACAGTTCACAGTTCACAGTTCACAGTTCACAGTTCACAGTTCACAGTTCACAGTTCACAGTTCACAGTCCACAGATCACAGTTCACAGGTCACAGTTCACAGTTCACAGTCCACAGTTCACTGTTCACAGATCACAGTTCACAGATCACAGTCTTCATTTCACACTTCACAGTTCGCAGTTCACAGTTCACAGATCACAGTTCACAGTTCACAGTTTACAGTTCTCAGTTTACAGTTCTCAGTTCACAGTTCACAGTTCACACGTCACAGTTCACAGTTGACAGTTCACAGTCCACAGTTCACAGTTCCCAGTTCCCAGTTCGCAGGTCACAGTTCACATTTCACAGTTCACTCTCTTCATTTCATACTTCACAGTTCACTGTCTTCATTTCATACTTCACAGTTCGCAGTTCACAGTTCACAGTTCACAGTTCACAGTTCACAGTTCACAGTTCACAGGTCACAGTTCACAGTTCACAGGTCACAGGTCACATTTCACAGTTCACAGTCCACAGTTCACAGTTCACTGTTCACAGATCACACTTCACAGATCACAGTCTTCATTTCACACTTCACACTTCACAGTGCACAGTTCACAGTCCACAGTTCACTGTTCACAAATCACAGTTCACACTTCACAGTTCACAGTTCACAGTCCACAGATCACAGCTCACAGACTTTATTTCACACTTCACAGTTCGCAGTTCACAGTTCACAGTTCACAGTTCACAGTTCACAGTTCACAGTTCACAGTTCACAGTTCACAGTTCACAGTTCACAGTTCACAGTTCACAGGTCACAGTTCACAGTTCACAGTCCACAGTTCACTGTTCACAGATCACTGTTCACAGATCACAGTCTTCATTTCACACTTCACAGTTCGCAGTTCACAGTTCACAGATCACAGTTCACAGTTCACAGTTTACAGTTCTCAGTTTACAGTTCTCAGTTCACAGTTGACAGTTCACAGTTCACAGTTCACACGTCACAGTTCACAGTTCACAGTTCACAGTCCACAGTTCACAGTTCACAGTTCACAGTTCCCAGTTCGCAGGTCACAGTCTTCATTTCACACTTCACACTTCACAGTGCACAGTTCACAGTCCACAGTTCACTGTTCACAAATCACAGTTCACACTTCACAGTTCACAGATCACAGTCCACAGATCACAGTTCACAGTTCACAGGTCACAGTTCACAGTTCACAGTCCACAGTTCACTGTTCACAGATCACAGTTCACAGATCACAGTCTTCATTTCACACTTCACAGTTCGCAGTTCACAGTTCACAGATCACAGTTCACAGTTCACAGTTTACAGTTCTCAGTTTACAGTTCTCAGTTCACAGTTCACAATTCACACGTCACAGTTCACAGTTGACAGTTCACAGTCCACAGTTCACAGTTCACAGTTCCCAGTTCGCAGGTCACAGTTCACATTTCACAGTTCACTGTCTTCATTTCATACTTCACAGTTCACTGTCTTCATTTCATACTTCACAGTTCGCAGTTCACAGTTCACAGTTCACAGTTCACAGTTCACAGTTCACAGTTCACAGGTCACAGTTCACAGTTCACAGGTCACAGGTCACAGGTCACAGTTCACAGTTCACAGTCCACAGTTCACAGTTCACTGTTCACAGATCACACTTCACAGATCACAGTCTTCATTTCACACTTCACACTTCACAGTGCACAGTTCACAGTCCACAGTTCACTGTTCACAAATCACAGTTCACACTTCACAGTTCACAGTTCACAGTCCACAGATCACAGTTCACAGACTTTATTTCACACTTCACAGTTCGCAGTTCACAGTTCACAGTTCACAGTTCACAGTTCACAGTTCACAGTTCACAGTTCACAGTTCACAGTTCACAGGTCACAGTTCACAGTTCACAGTCCACAGTTCACTGTTCACAGATCACAGTCTTCATTTCACACTTCACAGTTCGCAGTTCACAGTCCACAGTTCACTGTTCACAGATCATAGTTCACAGTTCACAGTTCACAGTTCACAGTTCACAGTTCACAGTTCACAGTTCACAGTTCACAGTTCACAGTTCACAGTTCACAGTTCACAGCTCACAGTTCACACTTCACAGTTCACACTTCACAGTTCACAGTTCACAGTTCACAGGTCACAGTTCACAGTTCACACTTCACAGTGCACAGTTCACAGTCCACAGTTCACTGTTCACAAATCACAGTTCACACTTCACAGTTCACAGTTCACAGTCCACAGATCACAGTTCACAGACTTTATTTCACACTTCACAGTTCGCAGTTCACAGTTCACAGTTCCCAGTTCACAGTTCACAGTTCACAGTTCACAGTTCACAGTTCACAGGTCACAGTTCACAGTTCACAGTCCACAGTTCACTGTTCACAGATCACAGTTCACAGATCACAGTCTTCATTTCACACTTCACAGTTCGCAGTTCACAGTTCACAGATCACAGTTCACAGTTCACAGTTTACAGTTCTCAGTTTACAGTTCTCAGTTCACAGTTGACAGTTCACAGTTCACAGTTCACACGTCACAGTTCACAGTTCACAGTTCACAGTCCACAGTTCACAGTTCACAGTTCACAGTTCCCAGTTCGCAGGTCACAGTTCACATTTCACAGTTCACTGTCTTCATTTCATACTTCACAGTTCGCAGTTCACAGTTCACAGGTCACAGTTCACAGCCCACTGTTCACAGTTCACAGTTCTCAGTTCACAGATCACAGTTCACAGTTCACAGACTTTATTTCACAATTCAGTTTTCACAGTTCACAGTTCACAGTTCTCAGTTCACAGGTCACAGTTCACAGATCACAGTTCACAGTCTTCATTTCACACTTCAGTCTTCACAGGGCACAGTTCACAGTTCACAGTCTTCATTTCACAATTCACAGTTCGCAGTTCACAGTTCACAGTTCACAGTTCACAGTCTTCATTTCACAATTCACAGTTCGCAGTTCACAGTTCACAGATCACAGTTCACAGTTCACAGTCTTCATTTCACACTTCACAGTTCGCAGTTCACAGTTCACAGATCACAGTTCACAGTTCACAGTTCACAGTTCACAGTTCACAGTTCACTGTTCACAGTTTACAGTTCTCAGTTTACAGTTCTCAGTTCACAGTTGACAGTTCACAGTTCACAGTTCACAGTTCACACTTCACAGTTCACAGTTCACAGTCCACAGTTCACTGTTCACAGATCATAGTTCACAGTTCACAGTTCACAGTTCACAGTTCACTGTTCACAGTCTTCATTTCACAATTCACAGTTCGCAGTTCACAGTTCACAGATCACAGTTCACAGATCACAGTTCACAGTTCACAGTTCACAGTTCACAGATCACACTTCACAGATCACACTTCACAGTTCACAGTTCACAGATCACTGTTAACAGACTTTATTTCACAATTCAGTTTTCACAGTTCACAGTTGACAGTCCGCAGTTCACTGTTCACTGATGATAGTTCACAGTTCACAGTTCACAGTTCACAGTTCACAGTTCACAGTTCACAGATCATAGTTCACAGTTCACAGTTCACAGTTCACAGTTCACAGTTCACAGTTCACAGTTCACAGTTCACAGTTCACAGTTCACAGTTCACAGTTCACAGTTCACAGTTCACAGTTCACAGTTCACAGCTCACAGTTCACACTTCACAGTTCACACTTCACAGTTCACAGTTCACAGTTCACAGGTCACAGTTCACAGTTCACAGTTCACACTTCACAGTTCACAGTTCACAGTTCACAGTCCACAGTTCACAGTCCACAGTTCACTGATCACAGTTCACAGTTCACAGTCCACAGATCACAGTTCACAGTCTTCATTTCACACTTCACAGTTCGCAGTTCACAGTTCACAGATCACAGTTCACAGTTCACAGTTTACACTTCTCAGTTTACAGTTCTCAGTTCACAGTTGACAGTTCACAGTTCACAGTTCACACGTCACAGTTCACAGTTCACAGTTCACAGTTCACAGTCCACAGTTCACAGTTCACAGTTCACAGTTCCCAGTTCGCAGGTCACAGTTCACATTTCACAGTTCACTGTCTTCATTTCATACTTCACAGTTCACAGTCCACAGTTCACTGTTCACAGATCATAGTTCACAGTTCACAGTTCACAGTTCACAGTTCACTGTTCACAGTCTTCATTTCACAATTCACAGTTCGCAGTTCACAGTTCACAGATCACAGTTCACAGATCACAGTTCACTGTTCACAGTTCACAGTTCACAGATCACACTTCACAGATCACACTTCACAGTTCACAGTTCACAGATCACTGTTAACAGACTTTATTTCACAATTCAGTTTTCACAGTTCACAGTTGACAGTCCGCAGTTCACTGTTCACTGATGATAGTTCACAGTTCACAGTTCACAGTTCACAGTTCACAGTTCACACTTCACAGTTCACACTTCACAGTTCACAGTTCACATATCACAGTTCACAGTTCACAGTTCACAGTTCACAGTTCACAGTTCACAGTTCACAGTTCACAGTTCACAGTTCGCAGGTCACAGTTCACATTTCACAGTTCACTGTCTTCATTTCATACTTCACAGTTCGCAGTTCACAGTTCACAGTTCACAGTTCACAGTTCACTGTTCACAGTTTACAGTTCTCAGTTTACAGTTCTCAGTTCACAGTTGGCAGTTCACAGTTGACAGTTCACACTTCACAGTTCACAGTTCACAGTTCACAGTCCACAGTTCACTGTTCACTGTTCACAATTCACAGTTCACAGTTCACAGTTCACAGTTCACATTTCACAGTTCACTGTTCACTGTTCACAGTTCACAGTTCACAGTTCAGAGTCTTCATTTCACAATTCTTAGTTCGCAGTTCACAGGTCACAGTTCACAGTTCACAGGTCACAGTTCACAGTTCACACTTCACAGTTCACAGTTCACAGTTCACAGTCCACAGTTCACAGTCCACAGTTCACTGATCACAGTTCACAGTTCACAGTCCACAGATCACAGTTCACAGTCTTCATTTCACACTTCACAGTTCGCAGTTCACAGTTCACAGATCACAGTTCACAGTTCACAGTTTACACTTCTCAGTTTACAGTTCTCAGTTCACAGTTGACAGTTCACAGTTCACAGTTCACACGTCACAGTTCACAGTTCACAGTTCACAGTCCACAGTTCACAGTTCAAAGTTCACAGTTCCCAGTTCGCAGGTCACAGTTCACATTTCACAGTTCACTGTCTTCATTTCATACTTCACAGTTCGCAGTTCACAGTTCACAGGTCACAGTTCACAGCCCACTGTTCACAGTTCACAGTTCTCAGTTCACAGATCACAGTTCACAGTTCACAGTCTTCATTTCACAATTCACAGTTCGCAGTTCACAGTTCACAGATCACACTTCACAGTTCACAGTTCACAGTTCCAGTCCACAGTTCACAGTTCACAGTTCACAGTTCACACTTCACTGTTCACAGATCACAGATCACAGTTCACAGTTCACAGTTCACAGTTCCCAGTTCGCAGGTCACAGTTCACATTTCACAGTTCACTGTCTTCATTTCATACTTCACAGTTCACTGTCTTCATTTCATACTTCACAGTTCGCAGTTCACAGTTCACAGTTCACAGTTCACAGTTCACAGGTCACAGTTCACAGTTCACAGGTCACAGTTCACAGTTCACAGTCCACACTTCACAGTGCACAGTTCACAGTCCACAGTTCACTGTTCACAAATCACAGTTCACACTTCACAGTGCACAGTTCACAGTCCACAGTTCACTGTTCACAAATCACAGTTCACACTTCACAGTTCACAGTTCACAGTCCACAGATCACAGTTCACAGACTTTATTTCACACTTCACAGTTGGCAGTTCACAGTTCACAGTTCACAGTTCACAGTTCACAGTTCACAGTTCACAGTTCACAGTTCACAGTTCACAGTTCACAGTTCACAGTTCACAGTTCACAGTTCACAGTTCACAGTTCACAGTTCACAGTTCACAGTTCACTGTTCACAGTTTACAGTTCTCAGTTGACAGTTCACAGTTGACAGTTCACAGTTGACAGTTCACAGTTGACAGTTCACACTTCACAGTTCACAGTTCACAGTCCACAGTTCACTGTTCACAATTCACAGTTCACAGTTCACAGTTCACAGTTCACAGTTCACAGTTCACTGTTCACTGTTCATAGTTCACAGTTCACAGTTCACAGTTCACAGACTTCATTTCACAATTCACAGTTCGCAGTTCACAGTTCACAGGTCACAGTTCACAGTTCACAGGTCACAGGTCACAGTTCACAGTTCACAGTCCACAGTTCACAGTCCACAGTTCACTGTTCACAGATCACAGTTCACAGTTCACAGTCTTCATTTCACACTTCACACTTCACAGTGCACAGTTCACAGTCCACAGTTCACAGTCCACAGTTCACTGATCACACAGCACAGTTCACAGTTCACAGTTCACAGTTCACAGTCCACAGATCACAGTTCACAGTCTTCATTTCACACTTCACAGTTCGCAGTTCACAGTTCACAGATCACAGTTCACAGTTCACAGTTTACAGTTCTCAGTTTACAGTTCTCAGTTCACAGTTGACAGTTCACAGTTCACAGTTCACACGTCACAGTTCACAGTTCACAGTTCACAGTCCACAGTTCACAGTTCACAGTTCACAGTTCACAGTTCACAGTTCACAGTTCACAGTTCACAGTTCACAGTTCACAGTTCGCAGGTCACAGTTCACATTTCACAGTTCACTGTCTTCATTTCATACTTCACAGTTCGCAGTTCACAGTTCACAGGTCACAGTTCACAGCCCACTGTTCACAGTTCACAGTTCTCAGTTCACAGATCACAGTTCACAGTTCACAGACTTTATTTCACAATTCAGTTTTCACAGTTCACAGTTCACAGTTCTCAGTTCTCAGTTCACAGTTCACAGTTCACAGATCACAGTTCACAGTCTTCATTTCACACTTCAGTCTTCACAGGGCACAGTTCACAGTTCACAGTCTTCATTTCACAATTCACAGTTCGCAGTTCACAGTTCACAGTTCACAGTCTTCATTCCACAATTCACAGTTCGCAGTTCACAGTTCACAGATCACAGTTCACAGTTCACAGTTCACAGTTCACAGTTCACAGTTCACTGTTCACAGTTTACAGTTCTCACTTTACAGTTCACAGTTCACAGTTGACAGTTCACAGTTCACAGTTTACACTTCACAGTTCACAGTTCACAGTTCACAGTCCACAGTTCACTGTTCACAGATCATAGTTCACAGTTCACAGTTCACAGTTCACAGTTCACAGTTCACAGTTCACAGTCTTCATTTCACAATTCACAGTTCGCAGTTCACAGTTCACAGATCACAGTTCACAGATCACAGTTCACAGTTCACAGTTCACAGTTCACAGTTCACAGATCACACTTCACAGTTCACAGTTCACAGTTCACATTTCACAGTTCACTGTCTTCATTTCATACTTCACAGTTCACTGTCTTCATTTCATACTTCACAGTTCGCAGTTCACAGTTCACAGTTCACAGTTCACAGTTCACAGTTCACAGTTCACATGTCACAGTTCACAGTTCACAGTTCACAGGTCACAGGTCACAGTTCACAGTTCACAGTTCACAGTTCACAGTCTTCATTTCACAACTCACAGTTCGCAGTTCACAGTTCACAGGTCACAGTTCACAGTTCACAGTCCACAGTTCACTGATCACACATCACAGTTCACAGTTCACAGTTCACAGTCCACAGATCACAGTTCACAGTCTTCATTTCACACTTCACAGTTCGCAGTTCACAGTTCACAGATCACAGTTCACAGTTCACAGTTTACAGTTCTCAGTTTACAGTTCTCAGTTGACAGTTGACAGTTCACAGTTCACAGTTGACAGTTCACACGTCACAGTTCACAGTTCACAGTTCACAGTCCACAGTTCACAGTTCACAGTTCCCAGTTCGCAGGTCACAGTTCACATTTCACAGTTCACTGTCTTCATTTCATACTTCACAGTTCGCAGTTCACAGTTCACAGGTCACAGTTCACAACCCACTGTTCACAGTTCACAGTTCTCAGTTCACAGATCACAGTTCACAGTTCACAGACTTTATTTCACAATTCAGTTTTCACAGTTCACAGTTCACAGTTCTCAGTTCACAGTTCACAGTTCACAGATCACAATTCACAGTCTTCATTTCACACTTCAGTCTTCACAGGGCACAGTTCACAGTTCACAGTCTTCATTTCACAATTCACAGTTCGCAGTTCACAGTTCACAGATCACACTTCACAGTTCACAGTTCACAGATCACAGTTCACAGATCACAGTTCACAGACTTTATTTCACAATTCAGTTTTCACAGTTCACAGTTCACAGTTCACAGTTGACAGTTCACAGTTCACAGTTCGCACGTCACAGTTCACAGTTCACAGTTCACAGTCCACAGTTCACAGTTCACAGTTCACAGTTCCCAGTTCGCAGGTCACAGTTCACATTTCACAGTTCACAGTTCACAGTTGACAGTTCACAGTTCACAGTTCGCACGTCACAGTTCACAGTTCACAGTTCACAGTCCACAGTTCACAGTTCACAGTTCACAGTTCCCAGTTCGCAGGTCACAGTTCACATTTCACAGTTCACTGTCTTCATTTCATACTTCACAATTCACAGTTCACAGTTCACAGTTCGCAGTCCACAGTTCACTGTTCACAGATCACAGTTCACAGATCACAGTCTTCATTTCACACTTCACACTTCACAGTGCACAGTTCACAGTCCACAGTTCACTGTTCACAAATCACAGTTCACACTTCACAGTTCACAGTTCACAGTCCACAGATCACAGTTCACAGACTTTATTTCACACTTCACAGTTGGCAGTTCACAGTTCACAGTTCACAGTTCACAGTTCACAGTTCACAGTTCACAGTTCACTGTTCACAGTTTACAGTTCTCAGTTTACAGTTCTCAGTTCACAGTTGACAGTTCATAGTTGACAGTTCACACTTTACAGTTCACAGTTCACAGTTCACAGTCCACAGTTCACTGTTCACAATTCACAGTTCACAGTTCACAGTTCACAGTTCACAGTTCACAGTTCACAGTTCACAGTTCACTGTTCACTGTTCACAGTTCACAGTTCACAGTTCACAGTTCACAGTCACAGTCTTCATTTCACAATTCACAGTTCGCAGTTCACAGTTCACAGTTCACAGTTCACAGTTCACTGATCACACATCACAGTTCACAGTTCACAGTTCACAGTTCACAGGTCACAGTTCACAGTCCACAGTTCACTGTTCACAGATCACAGTTCACAGATCACAGTCTTCATTTCACACTTCACACTTCACAGTGCACAGTGCACAGTTCACAGTCCACAGTTCACAGTCCACAGTTCACAGTCCACAGTTCGCTGTTCACAAATCACAGTTCACAGTTCACAGTCACAGTTCACAGTTCACAGTCCACAGTTCACTGTTCACAGATCACAGTTCACAGATCACAGTCTTCATTTCACACTTCACACTTCACAGTGCACAGTTCACAGTCCACAGTTCACTGTTCACAAATCACAGTTCACACTTCACAGTTCACAGTTCACAGTCCACAGATCACAGTTCACAGACTTTATTTCACACTTCACAGTTGGCAGTTCACAGTTCACAGTTCACAGTTCACAGTTCACAGTTCACAGTTCACAGTTCACAGTTCACAGTTCACAGTTCACAGTTCACAGTTCACAGTTCACAGTTCACAGTTCACAGTTCACTGTTCACAGTTTACAGTTCTCAGTTTACAGTTCTCAGTTCACAGTTGACAGTTCACACTTCACAGTTCACAGTTCACAGTTCACAGTCCACAGTTCGCAGTTCACAGTTCACAGATCACAGTTCACAGATCACAGTTCACAGTTCACAGTTCACAGTTCACAGTTCACAGATCACACTTCACAGTTCACAGTTCACAGTTCACATTTCACAGTTCACTGTCTTCATTTCATACTTCACAGTTCACTGTCTTCATTTCATACTTCACAGTTCGCAGTTCACAGTTCACAGTTCACAGTTCACAGTTCACATGTCACAGTTCACAGTTCACAGGTCACAGGTCACAGTTCACAGTTCACAGTTCACAGTTCACAGTCTTCATTTCACAACTCACAGTTCGCAGTTCACAGTTCACAGGTCACAGTTCACAGTTCACAGTCCACAGTTCACTGATCACACATCACAGTTCACAGTTCACAGTTCACAGTCCACAGATCACAGTTCACAGTCTTCATTTCACACTTCACAGTTCGCAGTTCACAGTTCACAGTTCACAGTTCACAGTCCACAGTTCACAGTTCACAGTTCCCAGTTCGCAGGTCACAGTTCACATTTCACAGTTCACTGTCTTCATTTCATACTTCACAGTTCGCAGTTCACAGTTCACAGGTCACAGTTCACAACCCACTGTTCACAGTTCACAGTTCTCAGTTCACAGATCACAGTTCACAGTTCACAGACTTTATTTCACAATTCAGTTTTCACAGTTCACAGTTCACAGTTCTCAGTTCACAGTTCACAGTTCACAGATCACAATTCACAGTCTTCATTTCACACTTCAGTCTTCACAGGGCACAGTTCACAGTTCACAGTCTTCATTTCACAATTCACAGTTCGCAGTTCACAGTTCACAGATCACACTTCACAGTTCACAGTTCACAGATCACAGTTCACAGATCACAGTTCACAGACTTTATTTCACAATTCAGTTTTCACAGTTCACAGTTCACAGTTCACAGTTGACAGTTCACAGTTCACAGTTCACACGTCACAGTTCACAGTTCACAGTTCACAGTCCACAGTTCACAGTTCACAGTTCACAGTTCCCAGTTCGCAGGTCACAGTTCACATTTCACAGTTCACTGTTCACAATTCACAGTTCACAGTTCACAGTTCACAGTTCACAGTTCACAGATCACAGTTCACAGATCACAGTCTTCATTTCACACTTCACACTTCACAGTGCACAGTTCACAGTCCACAGTTCACTGTTCACAAATCACAGTTCACACTTCACAGTTCACAGTTCACAGTCCACAGATCACAGTTCACAGACTTTATTTCACACTTCACAGTTGGCAGTTCACAGTTCACAGTTCACAGTTCACAGTTCACAGTTCACAGTTCACTGTTCACAGTTTACAGTTCTCAGTTTACAGTTCTCAGTTCACAGTTGACAGTTCACAGTTGACAGTTCACACTTCACAGTTCACAGTTCACAGTTCACAGTCCACAGTTCACTGTTCACAATTCACAGTTCACAGTTCACAGTTCACAGTTCACAGTTCACAGTTCACAGTTCACAGTTCTCTGTTCACTGTTCACAGTTCACAGTTCACAGTTCACAGTTCACAGTCTTCATTTCACAATTCACAGTTCGCAGTTCACAGTTCACAGTTCACAGTTCACTGATCACACATCACAGTTCACAGTTCACAGTTCACAGTTCACAGGTCACAGTTCACAGTTCACAGTCCACAGTTCACTGTTCACAGATCACAGTTCACAGATCACAGTCTTCATTTCACACTTCACACTTCACAGTGCACAGTGCACAGTTCACAGTCCACAGTTCACAGTCCACAGTTCACTGTTCACAAATCACAGTTCACAGTTCACAGTCACAGTTCACAGTTCACAGTCCACAGTTCACTGTTCACAGATCACAGTTCACAGATCACAGTCTTCACTTCACACTTCACACTTCACAGTGCACAGTTCACAGTCCACAGTTCACTGTTCACAAATCACAGTTCACACTTCACAGTTCACAGTTCACAGTCCACAGATCACAGTTCACAGACTTTATTTCACACTTCACAGTTGGCAGTTCACAGTTCACAGTTCACAGTTCACAGTTCACAGTTCACAGTTCACAGTTCACAGTTCACAGTTCACAGTTCACAGTTCACAGTTCACTGTTCACAGTTTACAGTTCTCAGTTTACAGTTCTCAGTTCACAGTTGACAGTTCACAGTTCACACTTCACAGTTCACAGTTCACAGTTCACAGTCCACAGTTCACTGTTCACAGATCATAGTTCACAGTTCACAGTTCACAGTTCACAGTTCACAGTTCACAGTTCACAGTTCACAGTCTTCATTTCACAATTCGCAGTTCGCAGTTCACAGTTCACAGATCACAGTTCACAGATCACAGTTCACAGTTCACAGTTCACAGTTCACAGATCACACTTCACAGTTCACAGTTCACAGATCATAGTTCACAGATCACAGTTCACAGACTTTATTTCACAATTCAGTTTTCACAGTTCACACTTCACAGTGCACAGTTCACAGTCCACAGTTCACAGTCCACAGTTCACTGTTCACAAATCACAGTTCACAGTTCACAGTTCACAGTCCACAGATCACAGTTCACAGTCTTCATTTCACACTTCACAGTTCGCAGTTCACAGTTCACAGATCACAGTTCACAGACTTTATTTCACAATTCAGTTTTCACAGTTCACAGTTCACAGTTCTCAGTTCACAGTTCACAGTTCACAGATCACAGTTCACAGTCTTCATTTCACACTTCAGTTTTCACAGGGCACAGTTCACAGTTCACAGTCTTCATTTCACAATTCACAGTTCGCAGTTCACAGTTCACAGTCTTCATTTCACAATTCACAGTTCGCAGTTCACAGTTCACAGATCACAGTTCACAGTTCACAGTCTTCATTTCACACTTCACAGTTCGCAGTTCACAGTTCACAGATCACAGTTCACAGTTCACAGTTCACAGTTCACAGTTCACAGTTCACTGTTCACAGTTTACAGTTCTCAGTTTACAGTTTTCAGTTCACAGTTGACAGTTGACAGTTCACAGTTCACAGTTCACAGTTCACAGTTCACAGTTCACACTTCACAGTTCACAGTTCACAGTTCACAGTTCACAGTCCACAGTTCACTGTTCACAGATCATAGTTCACAGTTCACAGTTCACAGTTCACAGTTCACAGTTCACAGTCTTCATTTCACAATTCACAGTTCGCAGTTCACAGTTCACAGATCACAGTTCACAGATCACAGTTCACAGTTCACAGTTCACAGTTCACAGATCACACTTCACAGATCACACTTCACAGTTCACAGTTCACAGATCACTGTTCACAGACTTTATTTCACAATTCAGTTTTCACAGTTCACAGTTCACAGTCCGCAGTTCACTGTTCACTGATCATAGTTCACAGTTCACAGTTCACAGTTCACAGTTCACAGTTCACAGTTCACAGTTCACAGTTCACAGTTCACAGTTCACAGTTCACAGTTCACAGTTCACAGTTCACAGTTCACAGTTCACACTTCACAGTTCACAGTTCACAGTTCACAGTTCACAGTTCACAGTTCACAATTCACAGTTCACAGTTCACAGTTCACAGTTCACAGTTCACATATCACAGTTCACATATCACAGTTCACATATCACAGTTCACATATCACAGTTCACAGTTCACAGTTCACAGTTCACAGTTCACAGTTTCCAGTTCGCAGGTCACAGTTCACATTTCATAGTTCACTGTCTTCATTTCATACTTCACAGTTCGCAGTTCACAGTTCACAGTTCACAGTTCACTGTTCACAGTTTACAGTTCTCAGTTTACAGTTCTCAGTTCACAGTTGACAGTTCACAGTTGACAGTTCACACTTCACAGTTCACAGTTCACAGTTCACAGTCCACAGTTCACTGTTCACTGTTCACAATTCACAGTTCACAGTTCACAGTTCACAGTTCACTGTTCACTGTCTTCATTTCATACTTCACAGTTCGCAGTTCACAGTTCACAGGTCACAGTTCACAGTTCACAGTTCACATGTCACAGTTCACAGTTCACAGTTCACAGGTCACAGGTCACAGGTCACAGTTCACAGTTCACAGTTCACAGTTCACTGTTCACAGTTTACAGTTCTCAGTTTACAGTTCTCAGTTCACAGTTGACAGTTCACAGTTCACAGATCACACTTCACAGTTCACAGTTCACAGTTCCAGTCCACAGTTCACAGTTCACAGTTCACAGTTCACAGTTCACACTTCACTGTTCACAGATCACAGATCACAGTTCACAGTTCACAGTTCACAGTTCCCAGTTCGCAGGTCACAGTTCACATTTCACAGTTCACTGTCTTCATTTCATACTTCACAGTTCACTGTCTTCATTTCATACTTCACAGTTCGCAGTTCACAGTTCACAGTTCACAGTTCACAGTTCACAGGTCACAATTCACAGTTCGCAGTTCACAGTTCACAGTTCACAGTTCACAGTCTTCATTTCACAATTCACAGTTCGCAGTTCACAGTTCACAGATCACTGTTCACAGTTCACAGTCTTCATTTCACACTTCACAGTTTGCAGTTCACAGTTCACAGATCACAGTTCACAGTTCACAGTTCACAGTTCACAGTTCACTGTTCACAGTTTACAGTTCTCAGTTTACAGTTCTCAGTTCACAGTTGACAGTTCACAGTTCACAGTTGACAGTTCACAGTTCACAGTTCACAGTTCACAGTTCACAGTTCACTGTTCACAGTCCACAGTTCACTGTTCACAGATCATAGTTCACAGTTCACAGTTCACAGTTCACAGTTCACAGTCTTCATTTCACAATTCACAGTTCGCAGTTCACAGTTCACAGATCACAGTTCACAGATCACAGTTCACAGTTCACAGTTCACAGTTCACAGATCACACTTCACAGATCACACTTCACAGTTCACAGTTCACAGACTTTATTTCACAATTCAGTTTTCACAGGTCACAGTTCACAGTCCGCAGTTCACTGTTCACTGATCATAGTTCACAGTTCACAGTTCACAGTTCACAGTTCACAGTTCACAGTTCACAGTTCACAGTTCACAGTTCACAGTTCACAGTTCACAGTTCACAGTTCACATATCACAGTTCACATATCACAGTTCACAGTTCACAGTTCACAGTTCACAGTTCACAGTTTCCAGTTCGCAGGTCACAGTTCACATTTCACAGTTCACTGTCTTCATTTCATACTTCACAGTTCGCAGTTCACAGTTCACAGGTCACAGTTCACAGCCCACTGTTCACAGTTCACAGTTCTCAGTTCACAGATCACAGTTCACAGTTCACAGACTTTATTTCACAATTCAGTTTTCACAGTTCACAGTTCACAGTTCACAGGGCACAGTTCACAGTTCACAGTCTTCATTTCACAATTCACAGTTCGCAGTTCACAGTTCACAGATCACACTTCACAGTTCACAGTTCACAGTTCACAGTTCCCAGTTCGCAGGTCACAGTTCACATTTCACAGTTCACTGTCTTCATTTCATACTTCACAGTTCACTGTCTTCATTTCATACTTCACAGTTCGCAGTTCACAGTTCACAGTTCACAGTTCACAGTTCACAGGTCACAGTTCACAGTTCACAGGTCACAGTTCACAGTTCACAGTTCACAGATCACAGTTCACAGATCACAGTTCACAGTTCACAGTTCACAGTTCACAGATCACACTTCACAGATCACAGTTCACAGTTCACAGTTCACAGATCACTGTTCACAGACTTTATTTCACAATTCAGTTTTCACAGTTCACAGTTCACAGTCCGCAGTTCACTGTTCACTGATCATAGTTCACAGTTCACAGTTCACAGTTCACAGTTCACAGTTCACAGTTCACAGTTCACAGTTCACAGTTCACAGTTCACAGTTCACAGTTCACAGTTCACAGTTCACACTTCACAGTTCACACTTCACAGTTCACACTTCACAGTTCACAGTTCACAGTTCACATATCACAGTTCACATATCACAGTTCACATATCACAGTTCACAGTTCACAGTTCACAGTTCACAGTTCACAGTTCACAGTTCACAGTTCACAGTTCACAGTTCACAGTTTCCAGTTCGCAGGTCACAGTTCACATTTCATAGTTCACTGTCTTCATTTCATACTTCACAGTTCGCAGTTCACAGTTCACAGTTCACAGTTCACTGTTCACAGTTTACAGTTCTCAGTTTACAGTTCTCAGTTCACAGTTGACAGTTCACAGTTGACAGTTCACACTTCACAGTTCACAGTTCACAGTTCACAGTCCACAGTTCACTGTTCACTGTTCACAATTCACAGTTCACAGTTCACAGTTCACAGTTCACTGTTCACTGTCTTCATTTCATACTTCACAGTTCGCAGTTCACAGTTCACAGGTCACAGTTCACAGTTCACAGTTCACATGTCACAGTTCACAGTTCACAGTTCACAGGTCACAGGTCACAGTTCACAGTTCACAGTTCACAGTTCACAGTTCACTGTTCACAGTTTACAGTTCTCAGTTCACAGTTGACAGTTCACAGTTCACAGATCACACTTCACAGTTCACAGTTCACAGTTCCAGTCCACAGTTCACAGTTCACAGTTCACAGTTCACAGTTCACACTTCACTGTTCACAGATCACAGATCACAGTTCACAGTTCACAGTTCACAGTTCACAGTTCCCAGTTCGCAGGTCACAGTTCACATTTCACAGTTCACTGTCTTCATTTCATACTTCACAGTTCACTGTCTTCATTTCATACTTCACAGTTCGCAGTTCACAGTTCACAGTTCACAGGTCACAGTTCACAGTTCACAGGTCACAGTTCACAGTTCACAGTCCACAATTCACTGTTCACAGATCACAGTTCACAGATCACAGTCTTCATTTCACACTTCACACTTCACAGTGCACAGTTCACAGTCCACAGTTCACTGTTCACAAATCACAGTTCACACTTCACAGTTCACAGTTCACAGTCCACAGATCACAGTTCACATACTTTATTTCACACTTCACAGTTGGCAGTTCACAGTTCACAGTTCACAGTTCACAGTTCACAGTTCACAGTTCACAGTTCACAGTTCACTGTTCACAGTTTACATTTCTCAGTTTACAGTTCTCAGTTCACAGTTGACAGTTCACAGTTCACAGTTCACACTTCACAGTTCACAGTTCACAGTCCACAGTTCACTGTTCACAGATCATAGTTCACAGTTCACAGTTCACAGTTCACAGTTCACAGTTCACAGTTCACAGTCTTCATTTCACAATTCGCAGTTCGCAGTTCACAGTTCACAGTTGACAGTTCACAGTTCACAGTTCACAGTTCACAGTTCACAGTTCACTGTTCACAGTCCGCAGTTCACTGTTCACTGATCATAGTTCACAGTTCACAGTTCACAGTTCACAGTTCACAGTCTTCATTTCACAATTCACAGTTCGCAGTTCACAGTTCACAGATCACAGTTCACAGATCACAGTTCACAGTTCACAGTTCACAGTTCACAGATCACACTTCACAGATCACACTTCACAGTTCACAGTTCACAGACTTTATTTCACAATTCAGTTTTCACAGGTCACAGTTCACAGTCCGCAGTTCACTGTTCACTGATCATAGTTCACAGTTCACAGTTCACAGTTCACAGTTCACAGTTCACAGTTCACAGTTCACAGTTCACAGTTCACAGTTCACAGTTCACAGTTCACAGTTCACATATCACAGTTCACATATCACAGTTCACAGTTCACAGTTCACAGTTCACAGTTCACAGTTTCCAGTTCGCAGGTCACAGTTCACATTTCACAGTTCACTGTCTTCATTTCATACTTCACAGTTCGCAGTTCACAGTTCACAGGTCACAGTTCACAGCCCACTGTTCACAGTTCACAGTTCTCAGTTCACAGATCACAGTTCACAGTTCACAGACTTTATTTCACAATTCAGTTTTCACAGTTCACAGTTCACAGTTCACAGGGCACAGTTCACAGTTCACAGTCTTCATTTCACAATTCACAGTTCGCAGTTCACAGTTCACAGATCACACTTCACAGTTCACAGTTCACAGTTCACAGTTCCCAGTTCGCAGGTCACAGTTCACATTTCACAGTTCACTGTCTTCATTTCATACTTCACAGTTCACTGTCTTCATTTCATACTTCACAGTTCGCAGTTCACAGTTCACAGTTCACAGTTCACAGTTCACAGGTCACAGTTCACAGTTCACAGGTCACAGTTCACAGTTCACAGTTCACAGATCACAGTTCACAGATCACAGTTCACAGTTCACAGTTCACAGTTCACAGATCACACTTCACAGATCACAGTTCACAGTTCACAGTTCACAGATCACTGTTCACAGACTTTATTTCACAATTCAGTTTTCACAGTTCACAGTTCACAGTCCGCAGTTCACTGTTCACTGATCATAGTTCACAGTTCACAGTTCACAGTTCACAGTTCACAGTTCACAGTTCACAGTTCACAGTTCACAGTTCACAGTTCACAGTTCACAGTTCACAGTTCACAGTTCACACTTCACAGTTCACACTTCACAGTTCACACTTCACAGTTCACAGTTCACAGTTCACATATCACAGTTCACATATCACAGTTCACATATCACAGTTCACAGTTCACAGTTCACAGTTCACAGTTCACAGTTCACAGTTCACAGTTCACAGTTCACAGTTCACAGTTTCCAGTTCGCAGGTCACAGTTCACATTTCATAGTTCACTGTCTTCATTTCATACTTCACAGTTCGCAGTTCACAGTTCACAGTTCACAGTTCACTGTTCACAGTTTACAGTTCTCAGTTTACAGTTCTCAGTTCACAGTTGACAGTTCACAGTTGACAGTTCACACTTCACAGTTCACAGTTCACAGTTCACAGTCCACAGTTCACTGTTCACTGTTCACAATTCACAGTTCACAGTTCACAGTTCACAGTTCACTGTTCACTGTCTTCATTTCATACTTCACAGTTCGCAGTTCACAGTTCACAGGTCACAGTTCACAGTTCACAGTTCACATGTCACAGTTCACAGTTCACAGTTCACAGGTCACAGGTCACAGTTCACAGTTCACAGTTCACAGTTCACAGTTCACTGTTCACAGTTTACAGTTCTCAGTTTACAGTTCTCAGTTCACAGTTGACAGTTCACAGTTCACAGATCACACTTCACAGTTCACAGTTCACAGTTCCAGTCCACAGTTCACAGTTCACAGTTCACAGTTCACAGTTCACACTTCACTGTTCACAGATCACAGATCACAGTTCACAGTTCACAGTTCACAGTTCACAGTTCCCAGTTCGCAGGTCACAGTTCACATTTCACAGTTCACTGTCTTCATTTCATACTTCACAGTTCACTGTCTTCATTTCATACTTCACAGTTCGCAGTTCACAGTTCACAGTTCACAGGTCACAGTTCACAGTTCACAGGTCACAGTTCACAGTTCACAGTCCACAATTCACTGTTCACAGATCACAGTTCACAGATCACAGTCTTCATTTCACACTTCACACTTCACAGTGCACAGTTCACAGTCCACAGTTCACTGTTCACAAATCACAGTTCACACTTCACAGTTCACAGTTCACAGTCCACAGATCACAGTTCACATACTTTATTTCACACTTCACAGTTGGCAGTTCACAGTTCACAGTTCACAGTTCACAGTTCACAGTTCACAGTTCACAGTTCACAGTTCACTGTTCACAGTTTACATTTCTCAGTTTACAGTTCTCAGTTCACAGTTGACAGTTCACAGTTCACAGTTCACACTTCACAGTTCACAGTTCACAGTCCACAGTTCACTGTTCACAGATCATAGTTCACAGTTCACAGTTCACAGTTCACAGTTCACAGTTCACAGTTCACAGTCTTCATTTCACAATTCGCAGTTCGCAGTTCACAGTTCACAGATCACAGTTCACAGATCACAGTTCACAGTTCACAGTTCACAGTTCACAGATCACACTTCACAGTTCACAGTTCACAGATCATAGTTCACAGATCACAGTTCACAGACTTTATTTCACAATTCAGTTTTCACAGTTCACACTTCACAGTGCACAGTTCACAGTCCACAGTTCACAGTCCACAGTTCACTGTTCACAAATCACAGTTCACAGTTCACAGTTCACAGTCCACAGATCACAGTTCACAGTCTTCATTTCACACTTCACAGTTCGCAGTTCACAGTTCACAGATCACAGTTCACAGACTTTATTTCACAATTCAGTTTTCACAGTTCACAGTTCACAGTTCTCAGTTCACAGTTCACAGTTCACAGATCACAGTTCACAGTCTTCATTTCACACTTCAGTCTTCACAGGGCACAGTTCACAGTCTTCATTTCACAATTCACAGTTCGCAGTTCACAGTTCACAGTTCACAGTTCACAGTCTTCATTTCACAATTCACAGTTCGCAGTTCACAGTTCACAGATCACTGTTCACAGTTCACAGTCTTCATTTCACACTTCACAGTTCGCAGTTCACAGTTCACAGATCACAGTTCACAGTTCACAGTTCACAGTTCACAGTTCACTGTTCACAGTTTACAGTTCTCAGTTTACAGTTCTCAGTTCACAGTTGACAGTTGACAGTTCACAGTTCACAGTTCACAGTTCACAGTTCACAGTTCACAGTTCACTGTTCACAGTCCACAGTTCACTGTTCACAGATCATAGTTCACAGTTCACAGTTCACAGTTCACAGTTCACAGTTCACAGTCTTCATTTCACAATTCACAGTTCGCAGTTCACAGTTCACAGATCACAGTTCACAGATCACAGTTCACAGTTCACAGTTCACAGTTCACAGATCACACTTCACAGATCACACTTCACACTTCACAGTTCACACTTCACAGTTCACACTTCACAGTTCACAGTTCACAGTTCACAGTTCACAGTTCACAGTTCACAGTTCACAGTTCACAGTTCACAGTTCACAGTTCACAGTTCACACTTCACACTTCACAGTTCACACTTCACAGTTCACACTTCACAGTTCACAGTTCACAGTTCACAGTTCACAGTTCACAGTTCACATATCACAGTTCACATATCACAGTTCACAGTTCACAGTTCACAGTTCACAGTTCACAGTTTCCAGTTCGCAGGTCACAGTTCACATTTCACAGTTCACTGTCTTCATTTCATACTTCACAGTTCGCAGTTCACAGTTCACAGGTCACAGTTCACAGCCCACTGTTCACAGTTCACAGTTCTCAGTTCACAGATCACAGTTCACAGTTCACAGACTTTATTTCACAATTCAGTTTTCACAGTTCACAGTTCACAGTTCACAGGGCACAGTTCACAGTTCACAGTCTTCATTTCACAATTCACAGTTCGCAGTTCACAGTTCACAGATCACACTTCACAGTTCACAGTTCACAGTTCACAGTTCCCAGTTCGCAGGTCACAGTTCACATTTCACAGTTCACTGTCTTCATTTCATACTTCACAGTTCACTGTCTTCATTTCATACTTCACAGTTCGCAGTTCACAGTTCACAGTTCACAGTTCACAGGTCACAGTTCACAGTTCACAGGTCACAGTTCACAGTTCACAGTTCACAGTTCACAGTTCACAGTTCACAGTTCACTGTTCACTGTTCATAGTTCACAGTTCACAGTTCACAGTTCACAGTTCACAGTTCACAGTTCACAGTTCACAGTTCACAGTTCACAGTTCACAGTTCACAGGTCACAGTTCACAGTTCACAGTCCACAGTTCACAGTCCACAGTTCACTGTTCACAGATCACAGTTCACAGTTCACAGTCTTCATTTCACACTTCACACTTCACAGTGCACAGTTCACAGTCCACAGTTCACAGTCCACAGTTCACTGATCACACAGCACAGTTCACAGTTCACAGTTCACAGTTCACAGTCCACAGATCACAGTTCACAGTCTTCATTTCACACTTCACAGTTCGCAGTTCACAGTTCACAGATCACAGTTCACAGTTCACAGTTTACAGTTCTCAGTTTACAGTTCTCAGTTCACAGTTGACAGTTCACAGTTCACAGTTCACACGTCACAGTTCACAGTTCACAGTTCACAGTCCACAGTTCACAGTTCACAGTCCACAGTTCACAGTTCACAGTTCACAGTTCACAGTTCACAGTTCCCAGTTCGCAGGTCACAGTTCACATTTCACAGTTCACTGTCTTCATTTCATACTTCACAGTTCGCAGTTCACAGTTCTCAGTTCACAGTTCACAGTTCACAGATCACAGTTCACAGTTTACAGTTCTCAGTTTACAGTTCACAGTTCACAGTTGACAGTTCACAGTTCACAGTTTACACTTCACAGTTCACAGTTCACAGTTCACAGTTCACAGTCCACAGTTGACTGTTCACAGATCATAGTTCACAGTTCACAGTTCACAGTTCACAGTTCACAGTTCACAGTTCACAGTTCACAGTCTTCATTTCACAATTCACAGTTCGCAGTTCACAGTTCACAGATCACAGTTCACAGATCACAGTTCACAGTTCACAGTTCACAGTTCACAGTTCACAGTTCACAGTTCACAGATCACACTTCACAGTTCACAGTTCACAGTTCACATTTCACAGTTCACTGTCTTCATTTCATACTTCACAGTTCACTGTCTTCATTTCATACTTCACAGTTCGCAGTTCACAGTTCACAGTTCACAGTTCACAGTTCACATGTCACAGTTCACAGTTCACAGGTCACAGGTCACAGTTCACAGTTCACAGTTCACAGTTCACAGTCTTCATTTCACAACTCACAGTTCGCAGTTCACAGTTCACAGGTCACAGTTCACAGTTCACAGTCCACAGTTCACTGATCACACATCACAGTTCACAGTTCACAGTTCACAGTCCACAGATCACAGTTCACAGTCTTCATTTCACACTTCACAGTTCGCAGTTCACAGTTCACAGATCACAGTTCACAGTTCACAGTTTACAGTTCTCAGTTCGCAGGTCACAGTTCACATTTCACAGTTCACTGTCTTCATTTCATACTTCACAGTTCGCAGTTCACAGTTCACAGATCACACTTCACAGTTCACAGTTCACAGTTCACAGGTCACAGTTCACAGTTCACAGTCCACAGTTCACTGTTCACAGATCACAGTTCACAGATCACAGTCTTCATTTCACATTTCACAGTTCACTGTCTTCATTTCATACTTCACAGTTCACTGTCTTCATTTCATACTTCACAGATCACAGTTCACAGTTCACAGTTCACAGTTCTCAGTTCACAGTTCACAGTTCACAGTTCACAGTTCACAGTTCACAGTTCACAGTTCACAGTTCACAGTTCACAGTTCACAGTTCACAGTTCACACTTCACACTTCACAGTTCACACTTCACAGTTCACACTTCACAGTTCACAGTTCACAGTTCACAGTTCACAGTTCACAGTTCACATATCACAGTTCACATATCACAGTTCACAGTTCACAGTTCACAGTTCACAGTTCACAGTTTCCAGTTCGCAGGTCACAGTTCACATTTCACAGTTCACTGTCTTCATTTCATACTTCACAGTTCGCAGTTCACAGTTCACAGGTCACAGTTCACAGCCCACTGTTCACAGTTCACAGTTCTCAGTTCACAGATCACAGTTCACAGTTCACAGACTTTATTTCACAATTCAGTTTTCACAGTTCACAGTTCACAGTTCACAGGGCACAGTTCACAGTTCACAGTCTTCATTTCACAATTCACAGTTCGCAGTTCACAGTTCACAGATCACACTTCACAGTTCACAGTTCACAGTTCACAGTTCCCAGTTCGCAGGTCACAGTTCACATTTCACAGTTCACTGTCTTCATTTCATACTTCACAGTTCACTGTCTTCATTTCATACTTCACAGTTCGCAGTTCACAGTTCACAGTTCACAGTTCACAGTTCACAGGTCACAGTTCACAGTTCACAGGTCACAGTTCACAGTTCACAGTTCACAGATCACAGTTCACAGATCACAGTTCACAGTTCACAGTTCACAGTTCACAGTTCACAGATCACACTTCACAGATCACAGTTCACAGTTCACAGTTCACAGATCACTGTTCACAGACTTTATTTCACAATTCAGTTTTCACAGTTCACAGTTCACAGTCCGCAGTTCACTGTTCACTGATCATAGTTCACAGTTCACAGTTCACAGTTCACAGTTCACAGTTCACAGTTCACAGTTCACAGTTCACAGTTCACAGTTCACAGTTCACAGTTCACAGTTCACAGTTCACAGTTCACACTTCACAGTTCACACTTCACAGTTCACACTTCACAGTTCACAGTTCACAGTTCACATATCACAGTTCACATATCACAGTTCACATATCACAGTTCACATATCACAGTTCACAGTTCACAGTTCACAGTTCACAGTTCACAGTTCACAGTTCACAGTTCACAGTTTCCAGTTCGCAGGTCACAGTTCACATTTCATAGTTCACTGTCTTCATTTCATACTTCACAGTTCGCAGTTCACAGTTCACAGTTCACAGTTCACTGTTCACAGTTTACAGTTCTCAGTTTACAGTTCTCAGTTCACAGTTGACAGTTCACAGTTGACAGTTCACACTTCACAGTTCACAGTTCACAGTCCACAGTTCACTGTTCACTGTTCACAATTCACAGTTCACAGTTCACAGTTCACAGTTCACTGTTCACTGTCTTCATTTCATACTTCACAGTTCGCAGTTCACAGTTCACAGGTCACAGTTCACAGTTCACAGTTCACATGTCACAGTTCACAGTTCACAGTTCACAGGTCACAGGTCACAGTTCACAGTTCACAGTTCACAGTTCACAGTTCACTGTTCACAGTTTACAGTTCTCAGTTTACAGTTCTCAGTTCACAGTTGACAGTTCACAGTTCACAGATCACACTTCACAGTTCACAGTTCACAGTTCCAGTCCACAGTTCACAGTTCACAGTTCACAGTTCACACTTCACTGTTCACAGATCACAGATCACAGTTCACAGTTCACAGTTCACAGTTCCCAGTTCGCAGGTCACAGTTCACATTTCACAGTTCACTGTCTTCATTTCATACTTCACAGTTCACTGTCTTCATTTCATACTTCACAGTTCGCAGTTCACAGTTCACAGTTCACAGTTCACAGTTCACAGGTCACAGTTCACAGTTCACAGGTCACAGTTCACAGTTCACAGTCCACAATTCACTGTTCACAGATCACAGTTCACAGATCACAGTCTTCATTTCACACTTCACACTTCACAGTGCACAGTTCACAGTCCACAGTTCACTGTTCACAAATCACAGTTCACACTTCACAGTTCACAGTTCACAGTCCACAGATCACAGTTCACATACTTTATTTCACACTTCACAGTTGGCAGTTCACAGTTCACAGTTCACAGTTCACAGTTCACAGTTCACAGTTCACAGTTCACAGTTCACAGTTCACAGTTCACTGTTCACAGTTTACATTTCTCAGTTTACAGTTCTCAGTTCACAGTTGACAGTTCACAGTTCACAGTTCACACTTCACAGTTCACAGTTCACAGTCCACAGTTCACTGTTCACAGATCATAGTTCACAGTTCACAGTTCACAGTTCACAGTTCACAGTTCACAGTTCACAGTCTTCATTTCACAATTCGCAGTTCGCAGTTCACAGTTCACAGATCACAGTTCACAGATCACAGTTCACAGTTCACAGTTCACAGTTCACAGTTCACAGATCACACTTCACAGTTCACAGTTCACAGATCATAGTTCACAGATCACAGTTCACAGACTTTATTTCACAATTCAGTTTTCACAGTTCACACTTCACAGTGCACAGTTCACAGTCCACAGTTCACAGTCCACAGTTCACTGTTCACAAATCACAGTTCACAGTTCACAGTTCACAGTCCACAGATCACAGTTCACAGTCTTCATTTCACACTTCACAGTTCGCAGTTCACAGTTCACAGATCACAGTTCACAGACTTTATTTCACAATTCAGTTTTCACAGTTCACAGTTCACAGTTCTCAGTTCACAGTTCACAGTTCACAGATCACAGTTCACAGTCTTCATTTCACACTTCAGTCTTCACAGGGCACAGTTCACAGTCTTCATTTCACAATTCACAGTTCGCAGTTCACAGTTCACAGTTCACAGTTCACAGTCTTCATTTCACAATTCACAGTTCGCAGTTCACAGTTCACAGATCACTATTCACAGTTCACAGTCTTCATTTCACACTTCACAGTTCGCAGTTCACAGTTCACAGATCACAGTTCACAGTTCACAGTTCACAGTTCACAGTTCACTGTTCACAGTTTACAGTTCTCAGTTTACAGTTCTCAGTTCACAGTTGACAGTTGACAGTTCACAGTTCACAGTTCACAGTTCACAGTTCACAGTTCACAGTTCACTGTTCACAGTCCACAGTTCACTGTTCACAGATCATAGTTCACAGTTCACAGTTCACAGTTCACAGTTCACAGTTCACAGTTCACAGTCTTCATTTCACAATTCACAGTTCGCAGTTCACAGTTCACAGATCACAGTTCACAGATCACAGTTCACAGTTCACAGTTCACAGTTCACAGATCACACTTCACAGATCACACTTCACACTTCACAGTTCACACTTCACAGTTCACACTTCACAGTTCACAGTTCACAGTTCACAGTTCACAGTTCACAGTTCACAGTTCACAGTTCACAGTTCACAGTTCACAGTTCACAGTTCACACTTCACACTTCACAGTTCACACTTCACAGTTCACACTTCACAGTTCACAGTTCACAGTTCACAGTTCACAGTTCACAGTTCACATATCACAGTTCACATATCACAGTTCACAGTTCACAGTTCACAGTTCACAGTTCACAGTTTCCAGTTCGCAGGTCACAGTTCACATTTCACAGTTCACTGTCTTCATTTCATACTTCACAGTTCGCAGTTCACAGTTCACAGGTCACAGTTCACAGCCCACTGTTCACAGTTCACAGTTCTCAGTTCACAGATCACAGTTCACAGTTCACAGACTTTATTTCACAATTCAGTTTTCACAGTTCACAGTTCACAGTTCACAGGGCACAGTTCACAGTTCACAGTCTTCATTTCACAATTCACAGTTCGCAGTTCACAGTTCACAGATCACACTTCACAGTTCACAGTTCACAGTTCACAGTTCCCAGTTCGCAGGTCACAGTTCACATTTCACAGTTCACTGTCTTCATTTCATACTTCACAGTTCACTGTCTTCATTTCATACTTCACAGTTCGCAGTTCACAGTTCACAGTTCACAGTTCACAGTTCACAGGTCACAGTTCACAGTTCACAGGTCACAGTTCACAGTTCACAGTTCACAGTTCACAGTTCACAGTTCACAGTTCACAGTTCACAGTTCACAGTTCACAGTTCACAGTTCACAGTTCACAGTTCACAGTTCACAGTTCACAGTTCACAGTTCACAGTTCACAGTTCACAGTTCACAGTTCACAGTTCACAGTTCACAGTTCACAGTTCACAGTTCACAGTTCACTGTTCACAGTTTACAGTTCTCAGTTTACAGTTCTCAGTTCACAGTTGACAGTTCACAGTTGACAGTTCACAGTTGACAGTTCACACTTCTCAGTTCACAGTTCACAGTTCACAGTTCACAGTCCACAGTTCACTGTTCACAATTCACAGTTCACAGTTCACAGTTCACAGTTCACTGTTCACTGTTCATAGTTCACAGTTCACAGTTCACAGACTTCATTTCACAATTCACAGTTCGCAGTTCACAGTTCACAGGTCACAGTTCACAGTTCACAGGTCACAGTTCACAGTTCACAGTCCACAGTTCACAGTCCACAGTTCACTGTTCACAGATCACAGTTCACAGTTCACAGTCTTCATTTCACACTTCACACTTCACAGTGCACAGTTCACAGTCCACAGTTCACAGTCCACAGTTCACTGATCACACAGCACAGTTCACAGTTCACAGTTCACAGTTCACAGTCCACAGATCACAGTTCACAGTCTTCATTTCACACTTCACAGTTCGCAGTTCACAGTTCACAGATCACAGTTCACAGTTCACAGTTTACAGTTCTCAGTTTACAGTTCTCAGTTCACAGTTGACAGTTCACAGTTCACAGTTCACACGTCACAGTTCACAGTTCACAGTTCACAGTCCACAGTTCACAGTTCACAGTCCACAGTTCACAGTTCACAGTTCACAGTTCACAGTTCACAGTTCCCAGTTCGCAGGTCACAGTTCACATTTCACAGTTCACTGTCTTCATTTCATACTTCACAGTTCGCAGTTCACAGTTCTCAGTTCACAGTTCACAGTTCACAGATCACAGTTCACAGTTTACAGTTCTCAGTTTACAGTTCACAGTTCACAGTTGACAGTTCACAGTTCACAGTTTACACTTCACAGTTCACAGTTCACAGTTCACAGTTCACAGTCCACAGTTGACTGTTCACAGATCATAGTTCACAGTTCACAGTTCACAGTTCACAGTTCACAGTTCACAGTTCACAGTTCACAGTCTTCATTTCACAATTCACAGTTCGCAGTTCACAGTTCACAGATCACAGTTCACAGATCACAGTTCACAGTTCACAGTTCACAGTTCACAGTTCACAGTTCACAGTTCACAGATCACACTTCACAGTTCACAGTTCACAGTTCACATTTCACAGTTCACTGTCTTCATTTCATACTTCACAGTTCACTGTCTTCATTTCATACTTCACAGTTCGCAGTTCACAGTTCACAGTTCACAGTTCACAGTTCACATGTCACAGTTCACAGTTCACAGGTCACAGGTCACAGTTCACAGTTCACAGTTCACAGTTCACAGTCTTCATTTCACAACTCACAGTTCGCAGTTCACAGTTCACAGGTCACAGTTCACAGTTCACAGTCCACAGTTCACTGATCACACATCACAGTTCACAGTTCACAGTTCACAGTCCACAGATCACAGTTCACAGTCTTCATTTCACACTTCACAGTTCGCAGTTCACAGTTCACAGATCACAGTTCACAGTTCACAGTTTACAGTTCTCAGTTCGCAGGTCACAGTTCACATTTCACAGTTCACTGTCTTCATTTCATACTTCACAGTTCGCAGTTCACAGTTCACAGATCACACTTCACAGTTCACAGTTCACAGTTCACAGGTCACAGTTCACAGTTCACAGTCCACAGTTCACTGTTCACAGATCACAGTTCACAGATCACAGTCTTCATTTCACATTTCACAGTTCACTGTCTTCATTTCATACTTCACAGTTCACTGTCTTCATTTCATACTTCACAGATCACAGTTCACAGTTCACAGTTCACAGTTCTCAGTTCACAGTTCACAGTTCACAGATCACAATTCACAGTCTTCATTTCACACTTCAGTCTTCACAGGGCACAGTTCACAGTTCACAGTCTTCATTTCACAATTCACAGTTCGCAGTTCACAGTTCACAGATCACACTTCACAGTTCACAGTTCACAGTTCACAGGTCACAGTTCACAGTTCACAGTCCACAGTTCACTGTTCACAGATCACAGTTCACAGATCACAGTCTTCATTTCACACTTCACACTTCACAGTGCACAGTTCACAGTCCACAGTTCACTGTTCACAAATCACAGTTCACACTTCACAGTTCACAGTTCACAGTCCACAGATCACAGTTCACAGACTTTATTTCACACTTCACAGTTCGCAGTTCACAGTTCACTGATCACACATCACAGTTCACAGTTCACAGTTCACAGTTCACAGGTCACAGTTCACAGTTCACAGTCCACAGTTCACTGTTCACAGATCACAGTTCACAGATCACAGTCTTCATTTCACACTTCACAGTGCACAGTTCACAGTCCACAGTTCACTGTTCACAAATCACAGTTCACACTTCACAGTTCACAGTTCACAGTCCACAGATCACAGTTCACAGACTTTATTTCACACTTCACAGTTGGCAGTTCACAGTTCACAGTTCACAGTTCACAGTTCACTGTTCACTGTTCACAGTTCACAGTTCACAGTTCACAGTTCACAGTCTTCATTTCACAATTCACAGTTCGCAGTTCACAGTTCACAGTCCACAGTTCACTGTTCACAAATCACAGTTCACAGTTCACAGTTCACAGTCCACAGATCACAGTTCACAGTCTTCATTTCACACTTCACAGTTCGCAGTTCACAGTTCACAGATCACAGTTCACAGTTCACAGTTCACAGTTCACAGTTCACAGTTCACTGTTCACAGTTTACAGTTCTCTGTTTACAGTTCTCAGTTCACAGTTCTCAGTTCACAGTTGACAGTTCACAGTTCACAGTTCACACTTCACAGTTCACAGTTCACAGTCCACAGTTCACTGTTCACAGATCATAGTTCACAGTTCACAGTTCACAGTTCACAGTTCACAGTTCACAGTTCACAGTTCACAGTTCACAGTTCACAGTTCACAGTTCACAGTCTTCATTTCACAATTCGCAGTTCGCAGTTCACAGTTCACAGATCACAGTTCACAGATCACAGTTCACAGTTCACAGTTCACAGTTCACAGTTCACAGATCACACTTCACAGTTCACAGTTCACAGATCATAGTTCACAGATCACAGTTCACAGACTTTATTTCACAATTCAGTTTTCACAGTTCACACTTCACAGTGCACAGTTCACAGTCCACAGTTCACAGTCCACAGTTCACTGTTCACAAATCACAGTTCACAGTTCACAGTTCACAGTCCACAGATCACAGTTCACAGTTCACAGGTCACAGGTCACAGTTCACAGTTCACAGTTCACAGTTCACAGTCTTCATTTCACAACTCACAGTTCGCAGTTCACAGTTCACAGGTCACAGTTCACAGTTCACAGTCCACAGTTCACTGATCACACATCACAGTTCACAGTTCACAGTTCACAGTCCACAGATCACAGTTCACAGTCTTCATTTCACACTTCACAGTTCGCAGTTCACAGTTCACAGATCACAGTTCACAGTTCACAGTTTACAGTTCTCAGTTCGCAGGTCACAGTTCACATTTCACAGTTCACTGTCTTCATTTCATACTTCACAGTTCGCAGTTCACAGTTCACAGGTCACAGTTCACAACCCACTGTTCACAGTTCACAGTTCTCAGTTCACAGATCACAGTTCACAGTTCACAGACTTTATTTCACAATTCAGTTTTCACAGTTCACAGTTCACAGTTCTCAGTTCACAGTTCACAGTTCACAGATCACAATTCACAGTCTTCATTTCACACTTCAGTCTTCACAGGGCACAGTTCACAGTTCACAGTCTTCATTTCACAATTCACAGTTCGCAGTTCACAGTTCACAGATCACACTTCACAGTTCACAGTTCACAGTTCACAGGTCACAGTTCACAGTTCACAGTCCACAGTTCACTGTTCACAGATCACAGTTCACAGATCACAGTCTTCATTTCACACTTCACACTTCACAGTGCACAGTTCACAGTCCACAGTTCACTGTTCACAAATCACAGTTCACACTTCACAGTTCACAGTTCACAGTCCACAGATCACAGTTCACAGACTTTATTTCACACTTCACAGTTGGCAGTTCACAGTTCACAGTTCACAGTTCACAGTTCACAGTTCACAGTTCACAGTTCACAGTTCACAGTTCACAGTTCACAGTTCACTGTTCACAGTTTACAGTTCTCAGTTTACAGTTCTCAGTTCACAGTTGACAGTTCACAGTTGACAGTTCACACTTCACAGTTCACAGTTCACTGTTCACAGTCCACAGTTCACTGTTCACAATTCACAGTTCACAGTTCACAGTTCACAGTTCACAGTTCACAGTTCACAGTTCACAGTTCACTGTTCACTGTTCACAGTTCACAGTCCACAGATCACAGTCTTCATTTCACACTTCACACTTCACAGTGCACAGTTCACAGTCCACAGTTCACTGTTCACAAATCACAGTTCACACTTCACAGTTCACAGTTCACAGTCCACAGATCACAGTTCACATACTTTATTTCACACTTCACAGTTGGCAGTTCACAGTTCACAGTTCACAGTTCACAGTTCACAGTTCACAGTTCACTGTTCACAGTTTACATTTCTCAGTTTACAGTTCTCAGTTCACAGTTGACAGTTCACAGTTCACAGTTCACACTTCACAGTTCACAGTTCACAGTCCACAGTTCACTGTTCACAGATCATAGTTCACAGTTCACAGTTCACAGTTCACAGTTCACAGTTCACAGTTCACAGTCTTCATTTCACAATTCGCAGTTCGCAGTTCACAGTTCACAGATCACAGTTCACAGATCACAGTTCACAGTTCACAGTTCACAGTTCACAGATCACACTTCACAGTTCACAGTTCACAGATCATAGTTCACAGATCACAGTTCACAGACTTTATTTCACAATTCAGTTTTCACAGTTCACACTTCACAGTGCACAGTTCACAGTCCACAGTTCACAGTCCACAGTTCACTGTTCACAAATCACAGTTCACAGTTCACAGTTCACAGTCCACAGATCACAGTTCACAGTCTTCATTTCACACTTCACAGTTCGCAGTTCACAGTTCACAGATCACAGTTCACAGACTTTATTTCACAATTCAGTTTTCACAGTTCACAGTTCACAGTTCTCAGTTCACAGTTCACAGTTCACAGATCACAGTTCACAGTCTTCATTTCACACTTCAGTCTTCACAGGGCACAGTTCACAGTCTTCATTTCACAATTCACAGTTCGCAGTTCACAGTTCACAGTTCACAGTTCACAGTCTTCATTTCACAATTCACAGTTCGCAGTTCACAGTTCACAGATCACTGTTCACAGTTCACAGTCTTCATTTCACACTTCACAGTTCGCAGTTCACAGTTCACAGATCACAGTTCACAGTTCACAGTTCACAGTTCACAGTTCACTGTTCACAGTTTACAGTTCTCAGTTTACAGTTCTCAGTTCACAGTTGACAGTTGACAGTTCACAGTTCACAGTTCACAGTTCACAGTTCACAGTTCACTGTTCACTGTTCACAGTCCACAGTTCACTGTTCACAGATCATAGTTCACAGTTCACAGTTCACAGTTCACAGTTCACAGTTCACAGTCTTCATTTCACAATTCACAGTTCGCAGTTCACAGTTCACAGATCACAGTTCACAGATCACAGTTCACAGTTCACAGTTCACAGTTCACAGATCACACTTCACAGATCACACTTCACACTTCACAGTTCACACTTCACAGTTCACACTTCACAGTTCACAGTTCACAGTTCACAGTTCACAGTTCACAGTTCACAGTTCACAGTTCACAGTTCACAGTTCACAGTTCACAGTTCACACTTCACACTTCACACTTCACACTTCACAGTTCACACTTCACAGTTCACACTTCACAGTTCACAGTTCACAGTTCACAGTTCACAGTTCACAGTTCACATATCACAGTTCACAGTTCACAGTTCACAGTTCACAGTTCACAGTTTCCAGTTCGCAGGTCACAGTTCACATTTCACAGTTCACTGTCTTCATTTCATACTTCACAGTTCGCAGTTCACAGTTCACAGGTCACAGTTCACAGCCCACTGTTCACAGTTCACAGTTCTCAGTTCACAGATCACAGTTCACAGTTCACAGACTTTATTTCACAATTCAGTTTTCACAGTTCACAGTTCACAGTTCACAGGGCACAGTTCACAGTTCACAGTCTTCATTTCACAATTCACAGTTCGCAGTTCACAGTTCACAGATCACACTTCACAGTTCACAGTTCACAGTTCACAGTTCCCAGTTCGCAGGTCACAGTTCACATTTCACAGTTCACTGTCTTCATTTCATACTTCACAGTTCACTGTCTTCATTTCATACTTCACAGTTCGCAGTTCACAGTTCACAGTTCACAGTTCACAGTTCACAGGTCACAGTTCACAGTTCACAGGTCACAGTTCACAGTTCACAGTTCACAGTTCACAGTTCACAGTTCACAGTTCACAGTTCACAGTTCACAGTTCACAGTTCACAGTTCACAGTTCACAGTTCACAGTTCACAGTTCACAGTTCACAGTTCACAGTTCACAGTTCACAGTTCACAGTTCACAGTTCACAGTTCACTGTTCACAGTTTACAGTTCTCAGTTTACAGTTCTCAGTTCACAGTTGACAGTTCACAGTTGACAGTTCACAGTTGACAGTTCACACTTCTCAGTTCACAGTTCACAGTCCACAGTTCACTGTTCACAATTCACAGTTCACAGTTCACAGTTCACAGTTCACTGTTCACTGTTCATAGTTCACAGTTCACAGTTCACAGACTTCATTTCACAATTCACAGTTCGCAGTTCACAGTTCACAGGTCACAGTTCACAGTTCACAGGTCACAGTTCACAGTTCACAGTCCACAGTTCACAGTCCACAGTTCACTGTTCACAGATCACAGTTCACAGTTCACAGTCTTCATTTCACACTTCACACTTCACAGTGCACAGTTCACAGTCCACAGTTCACAGTCCACAGTTCACTGATCACACAGCACAGTTCACAGTTCACAGTTCACAGTTCACAGTCCACAGATCACAGTTCACAGTCTTCATTTCACACTTCACAGTTCGCAGTTCACAGTTCACAGATCACAGTTCACAGTTCACAGTTTACAGTTCTCAGTTTACAGTTCTCAGTTCACAGTTGACAGTTCACAGTTCACAGTTCACACGTCACAGTTCACAGTTCACAGTTCACAGTCCACAGTTCACAGTTCACAGTCCACAGTTCACAGTTCACAGTTCACAGTTCACAGTTCACAGTTCACAGTTCCCAGTTCGCAGGTCACAGTTCACATTTCACAGTTCACTGTCTTCATTTCATACTTCACAGTTCGCAGTTCACAGTTCTCAGTTCACAGTTCACAGTTCACAGATCACAGTTCACAGTTTACAGTTCTCAGTTTACAGTTCACAGTTCACAGTTGACAGTTCACAGTTCACAGTTTACACTTCACAGTTCACAGTTCACAGTTCACAGTTCACAGTCCACAGTTGACTGTTCACAGATCATAGTTCACAGTTCACAGTTCACAGTTCACAGTTCACAGTTCACAGTTCACAGTTCACAGTCTTCATTTCACAATTCACAGTTCGCAGTTCACAGTTCACAGATCACAGTTCACAGATCACAGTTCACAGTTCACAGTTCACAGTTCACAGTTCACAGTTCACAGTTCACAGTTCACAGATCACACTTCACAGTTCACAGTTCACAGTTCACATTTCACAGTTCACTGTCTTCATTTCATACTTCACAGTTCACTGTCTTCATTTCATACTTCACAGTTCGCAGTTCACAGTTCACAGTTCACAGTTCACAGTTCACATGTCACAGTTCACAGTTCACAGGTCACAGGTCACAGTTCACAGTTCACAGTTCACAGTTCACAGTTCACAGTTCACAGTCTTCATTTCACAACTCACAGTTCGCAGTTCACAGTTCACAGGTCACAGTTCACAGTTCACAGTCCACAGTTCACTGATCACACATCACAGTTCACAGTTCACAGTTCACAGTCCACAGATCACAGTTCACAGTCTTCATTTCACACTTCACAGTTCGCAGTTCACAGTTCACAGATCACAGTTCACAGTTCACAGTTTACAGTTCTCAGTTCGCAGGTCACAGTTCACATTTCACAGTTCACTGTCTTCATTTCATACTTCACAGTTCGCAGTTCACAGTTCACAGATCACACTTCACAGTTCACAGTTCACAGTTCACAGGTCACAGTTCACAGTTCACAGTCCACAGTTCACTGTTCACAGATCACAGTTCACAGATCACAGTCTTCATTTCACATTTCACAGTTCACTGTCTTCATTTCATACTTCACAGTTCACTGTCTTCATTTCATACTTCACAGATCACAGTTCACAGTTCACAGTTCACAGTTCTCAGTTCACAGTTCACAGTTCACAGATCACAATTCACAGTCTTCATTTCACACTTCAGTCTTCACAGGGCACAGTTCACAGTTCACAGTCTTCATTTCACAATTCACAGTTCGCAGTTCACAGTTCACAGATCACACTTCACAGTTCACAGTTCACAGTTCACAGGTCACAGTTCACAGTTCACAGTCCACAGTTCACTGTTCACAGATCACAGTTCACAGATCACAGTCTTCATTTCACACTTCACACTTCACAGTGCACAGTTCACAGTCCACAGTTCACTGTTCACAAATCACAGTTCACACTTCACAGTTCACAGTTCACAGTCCACAGATCACAGTTCACAGACTTTATTTCACACTTCGCAGTTGGCAGTTCACAGTTCACAGTTCACAGTTCACAGTTCACAGTTCACAGTTCACAGTTCACAGTTCACAGTCCACAGATCACAGTTCACAGTCTTCATTTCACACTTCACAGTTCGCAGTTCACAGTTCACTGATCACACATCACAGTTCACAGTTCACAGTTCACAGTTCACAGGTCACAGTTCACAGTTCACAGTCCACAGTTCACTGTTCACAGATCACAGTTCACAGATCACAGTCTTCATTTCACACTTCACAGTGCACAGTTCACAGTCCACAGTTCACTGTTCACAAATCACAGTTCACACTTCACAGTTCACAGTTCACAGTCCACAGATCACAGTTCACAGACTTTATTTCACACTTCACAGTTGGCAGTTCACAGTTCACAGTTCACAGTTCACAGTTCACTGTTCACTGTTCACAGTTCACAGTTCACAGTTCACAGTTCACAGTCTTCATTTCACAATTCACAGTTCGCAGTTCACAGTTCACAGTCCACAGTTCACTGTTCACAAATCACAGTTCACAGTTCACAGTTCACAGTCCACAGATCACAGTTCACAGTCTTCATTTCACACTTCACAGTTCGCAGTTCACAGTTCACAGATCACAGTTCACAGTTCACAGTTCACAGTTCACAGTTCACTGTTCACAGTTTACAGTTCTCTGTTTACAGTTCTCAGTTCACAGTTCTCAGTTCACAGTTGACAGTTCACAGTTCACAGTTCACACTTCACAGTTCACAGTTCACAGTCCACAGTTCACTGTTCACAGATCATAGTTCACAGTTCACAGTTCACAGTTCACAGTTCACAGTTCACAGTTCACAGTTCACAGTTCACAGTTCACAGTTCACAGTTCACAGTCTTCATTTCACAATTCGCAGTTCGCAGTTCACAGTTCACAGATCACAGTTCACAGATCACAGTTCACAGTTCACAGTTCACAGTTCACAGATCACACTTCACAGTTCACAGTTCACAGATCATAGTTCACAGATCACAGTTCACAGACTTTATTTCACAATTCAGTTTTCACAGTTCACACTTCACAGTGCACAGTTCACAGTCCACAGTTCACAGTCCACAGTTCACTGTTCACAAATCACAGTTCACAGTTCACAGTTCACAGTCCACAGATCACAGTTCACAGTTCACAGGTCACAGGTCACAGTTCACAGTTCACAGTTCACAGTTCACAGTCTTCATTTCACAACTCACAGTTCGCAGTTCACAGTTCACAGGTCACAGTTCACAGTTCACAGTCCACAGTTCACTGATCACACATCACAGTTCACAGTTCACAGTTCACAGTCCACAGATCACAGTTCACAGTCTTCATTTCACACTTCACAGTTCGCAGTTCACAGTTCACAGATCACAGTTCACAGTTCACAGTTTACAGTTCTCAGTTCGCAGGTCACAGTTCACATTTCACAGTTCACTGTCTTCATTTCATACTTCACAGTTCGCAGTTCACAGTTCACAGGTCACAGTTCACAACCCACTGTTCACAGTTCACAGTTCTCAGTTCACAGATCACAGTTCACTGATCACACATCACAGTTCACAGTTCACAGTTCACAGTCCACAGATCACAGTTCACAGTCTTCATTTCACACTTCACAGTTCGCAGTTCACACTTCACTGTTCACAGATCACAGTTCACAGTTCACAGTTCACAGTTCCCAGTTCACAGGTCACAGTTCACAGTTCACAGTTCACAGTTCCCAGTTCGCAGGTCACAGTTCACATTTCACAGTTCACAGTCTTCATTTCATACTTCACAGTTCACTGTCTTCATTTCATACTTCACAGTTCACAGTTGACAGTTCACACTTCACAGTTCACAGTTCACAGTCCACAGTTCACTGTTCACAATTCACAGTTCACAGTTCACAGTTCATAGTTCACAGTTCACTGTTCACTGTTCACTGTTCACAGTTCACAGTTCACAGTTCACAGTCTTCATTTCACAATTCATAGTTCGCAGTTCACAGTTCACAGGTCTCAGTTCACAGTTCACAGGTCACAGTTCACAGTTCACACTTCACAGTTCACAGTTCACAGTACACAGTCCACAGTTCACAGTCCACAGTTCACTGATCACACATCACAGTTCACAGTTCACAGTTCACAGTCCACAGATCACAGTTCACAGTCTTCATTTCACACTTCACAGTTCGCAGTTCACAGTTCACAGATCACAGTTCACAGTTCACAGTTCACAGTTTACAGTTCTCAGTTTACAGTTCTCAGTTCACAGTTGACAGTTCACAGTTCACAGTTCACACGTCACAGATCACAGTTCACAGTTCACAGTCCACATTTCACTGTTCACAATTCACAGTTCACAGTTCACACTTCACTGTTCACAGATCACAGTACACAGTTCACAGTTCACAGTTCCCAGTTCGCAGGTCACAGTTCACATTTCACAGTTCACTGTCTTCATTTCATACTTCACAGTTCACTGTCTTCATTTCATACTTCACAGTTCGCAGTTCACAGTTCACAGTTCACAGTTCACAGTTCACATGTCACAGTTCACAGTTCACAGGTCACAGGTCACAGTTCACAGTTCACAGTTCACAGTTCCCAGTTCGCAGGTCACAGTTCACATTTCACAGTTCACTGTCTTCATTTCATACTTCACAGTTCACTGTCTTCATTTCATACTTCACAGTTTACTGTCTTCATTTCATACTTCACAGTTCGCAGTTCACAGTTCACAGTTCACAGTTCACAGTTCACATGTCACAGTTCACAGTTCACAGGTCACAGGTCACAGTTCACAGTTCACAGATCACAGATCACAGTTCACAGTTCACAGTTCACAGTTCACAGTTCACAGTTCACAGTTCACAGTTCACAGTTCACAGTTCACAGTTCACAGTTCACAGTTCACAGTTCACAGTTCACAGATCACAGTTCACAGTTCACAGGTCACAGTTCACAGTTCCCCGTTCACAGTATTCATTTCACATTTCACAGTTCGCAGTTCACAGTTGACAGTTCACAGATCACAGTTCACAGATTACAGTTCACAGTTGACAGTTGACAGTTCACAGTACACACTTCACAGTTCACAGTCCACAGTCTTCAGTTCACACTTCACAGTTAGCAGTTCACAGTTCACAGTTCACAGATCACAGTTCACAGTTCACAGTTCACAGATCACATTTCACAGTTCACAGTTCACAGTTCTCAGTTCACAGATCACAGTTCACAGTCTTCATTTCACAGTTCAGTCTTCACAGGGCACAGTTCACAGTTCACAGTCTTCATTTCACAATTCACAGTTCGCAGTTCACAGTTCACAGATCACAGTTCACAGTTCACAGTTCACAGTTCCCAGTTCACAGGTCACAGTTCACAGTTCACAGTTCACAGTTCCCAGTTCGCAGGTCACAGTTCACATTTCACAGTTCACTGTCTTCATTTCATACTTCACAGTTCACTGTCTTCATTTCATACTTCACAGTTCACAGTTGATAGTTCACACTTCACAGTTCACAGTTCACAGTCCACAGTTCACTGTTCACAATTCACAGTTCACAGTTCACAGTTCATACTTCACAGTTCACTGTTCACTGTTCACAGTTCACAGTTCACAGTTCACAGTCTTCATTTCACAATTCATAGTTCGCAGTTCACAGTTCACAGGTCACAGTTCACAGTTCACAGGTCACAGTTCACAGTTCACACTTCACAGTTCACAGTTCACAGTTCACAGTCCACAGTTCACTGATCACACATCACAGTTCACAGTTCACAGTTCACAGTCCACAGATCACAGTTCACAGTCTTCATTTCACACTTCACAGTTCGCAGTTCACAGTTCACAGATCACAGTTCACAGTTCACAGTTCACAGTTTACAGTTCTCAGTTTACAGTTCTCAGTTCACAGTTGACAGTTCACAGTTCACAGTTCACACGTCACAGATCACAGTTCACAGTTCACAGTCCACATTTCACTGTTCACAATTCACAGTTCACAGTTCTCAGTTCGCAGGTCACAGTTCACATTTCACAGTTCACTGTCTTCATTTCATACTTCACATTTCGCAGTTCACAGTTCACAGATCACAGTTCACAGTTCACAGTTCACAGTTCTCAGTTCACAGATCACAGTTCACAGTCTTCATTTCACACTTCAGTCTTCACAGGGCACAGTTCACAGTTCACAGTCTTCATTTCACAATTCACATTTCGCAGTTCACAGTTCACAGATCACACTTCACAGTTCACAGTTCACAGATCACTGTTCACAGATCACAGTTCACAGTTCACAGTTCACAGTTCACAGTTCACAGTTCACAGTTCACAGTTCACAGTTCACAGTTCACAGTTCACAGTTCACAGTTCACAGTTCACAGTTCACAGTTCACAGTTCACAGTTCACAGTTCACAGTTCACAGTTCACAGTTCACAGTTCACAGTTCACAGTTCACAGTTCACAGTTCACAGTTCACAGTTCACAGTCCACAGTTCACAGTTCACTGTTCACAATTCACAGTTCACAGTTCACAGTTCATAGTTCACAGTTCACTGTTCACTGTTCACAGTTCACAGTTCACAGTTCACAGTCTTCATTTCACAATTCATAGTTCGCAGTTCACAGTTCACAGGTCACAGTTCACAGTTCACAGGTCACAGTTCACAGTTCACACTTCACAGTTCACAGTTCACAGTTCACAGTCCACAGTTCACAGTCCACAGTTCACTGATCACACATCACAGTTCACAGTTCACAGTTCACAGTCCACAGATCACAGTTCACAGTCTTCATTTCACACTTCACAGTTCGCAGTTCACAGTTCACAGATCACAGTTCACAGTTCACAGTTCACAGTTTACAGTTCTCAGTTTACAGTTCTCAGTTCACAGTTGACAGTTCACAGTTCACAGTTCACACGTCACAGATCACAGTTCACAGTTCACAGTCCACATTTCACTGTTCACAATTCACAGTTCACAGTTCACACTTCACTGTTCACAGATCACAGTTCACAGTTCACAGTTCACAGTTCACAGTTCCCAGTTCGCAGGTCACAGTTCACATTTCACAGTTCACAGGTCACAGGTCACAGTTCACAGTTCACAGTTCACAGTTCCCAGTTCGCAGGTCACAGTTCACATTTCACAGTTCACTGTCTTCATTTCATACTTCACAGTTCACTGTCTTCATTTCATACTTCACAGTTTACTGTCTTCATTTCATACTTCACAGTTCGCAGTTCACAGTTCCCAGTTCACAGTTCACAGTTCACATGTCACAGTTCACAGTTCACAGGTCACAGGTCACAGTTCACAGTTCACAGATCACAGATCACAGTTCACAGTTCACAGTTCACAGTTCACAGTTCACAGTTCACAGTTCACAGTTCACAGTTCACAGTTCACAGTTCACAGTTCACAGTTCACAGTTCACAGATCACAGTTCACAGTTCACAGGTCACAGTTCACAGTTCCCCGTTCACAGTATTCATTTCACACTTCACAGTTCGCAGTTCACAGTTGACAGTTCACAGTCCACAGTTCACTATTCACAGTTCACAGTCCACAGATCACAGTTCACAGTCTTCATTTCACACTTCACAGTTCGCAGTTCACAGTTCACAGATCACAGTTCACAGTTCACAGTCCACATTTCACTGTTCACAATTCACAGTTCACAGTTCACAGTTCACTGTTCACAGATCACAGTTCACTGTTCACAGTTCACAGTTCACAGTTCACAGTCCACAGTTCACAGTTCACAGTTCTCAGTTCACAGATCACAGTTCACAGTCTTCATTTCACAGTTCACAGTTCACAGTTTACAGTTCTCAGTTCACAGTTCACAGTTCACAGTTCACAGTTCACAGTTCACAGTTCACAGTTCACAGTTCACAGTTCACAGTCCACAGTTCACAGTTCACAGTTCTCAGTTCACAGATCACAGTTCACAGTCTTCATTTCACAGTTCACAGTCTTCATTTCACAGTTCACAGTTCACAGTTCACAGTTCACAGTTCCCCGTTCACAGTATTCATTTCACATTTCACAGTTCGCAGTTCACAGTTGACAGTTCACAGATCACAGTTCACAGATTACAGTTCACAGTTGACAGTTGACAGTTCACAGTACACACTTCACAGTTCACAGTTCACAGTCTTCATTTCACACTTCACAGTTAGCAGTTCACAGTTCACAGATCACAGTTCACAGTTCACAGTTCACAGATCACATTTCACAGTTCACAGTTCACAGTTCTCAGTTCACAGATCACAGTTCACAGTCTTCATTTCACACTTCAGTCTTCACAGGGCACAGTTCACAGTTCACAGTCTTCATTTCACAATTCACAGTTCGCAGTTCACAGTTCACAGATCACACTTCACAGTTCACAGTTCACAGTTCACAGTTCACAGTTCACAGTTCACAGTTCACAGTTCACAGTTCACAGTTCACAGTTCACAGTTCACAGTTCACAGTTCACAGATCACATTTCACAGTTCACAGTTCACAGGTCACAGTTCACAGTTCCCCGTTCACAGTATTCATTTCACACTTCACAGTTCGCAGTTCACAGTTGACAGTTCACAGTCCACAGTTCACTATTCACAGTTCACAGTTCACAGTCCACAGTTCACAGTTCACAGATCACAGTTCACAGTTCACAGTTCACAGGTCACAGTTCACAGTTGCCCGTTCACAGTATTCATTTCACACTTCACAGTTCGCAGTTCACAGTTCACAGTCCACATTTCACTGTTCACAATTCACAGTTCACAGTTCACAGTTCACTGTTCACAGTTCACAGGTCACAGGTCACAGTTCACAGTTCACAGTCCACAGTTCACTGATCACACATCACAGTTCACAGTTCACAGTTCACAGTTCACAGTTCACAGTTCACAGTCCACAGATCACAGTTCACAGTCTTCATTTCACACTTCACAGTTCGCAGTTCACAGTTCACAGATCACAGTTCACAGTTCACAGTTCACAGTTTACAGTTCACATGTCACAGTTCACAGTTCACAGTTCACAGGTCACAGGTCACAGTTCACAGTTCACAGTTCACAGTTCCCAGTTCGCAGGTCACAGTTCACATTTCACAGTTCACTGTCTTCATTTCATACTTCACAGTTCACTGTCTTCATTTCATACTTCACAGTTCGCAGTTCACAGTTCACAGTTCACAGTTCACAGTTCACAGTTCACAGTTCACAGTTCACATGTCACAGTTCACAGTTCACAGGTCACAGGTCACAGTTCACAGTTCACAGATCACAGTTCACAGTTCACAGTTCACAGTTCACAGTTCACAGTTCACAGTTCACAGTTCACAGTTCACAGTTCACAGTTCACAGTTCACAGTTCACAGATCACAGTTCACAGTTCACAGTTCACAGGTCACAGTTCACAGTTCCCCGTTCACAGTTCACAGGTCACAGTTCACAGTTCCCCGTTCACAGTATTCATTTCACACTTCACAGTTCGCAGTTCACAGTTGACAGTTCACAGTCCACAGTTCACTATTCACAGTTCACAGTTCACAGTCCACAGATCACAGTTCACAGTCTTCATTTCACACTTCACAGTTCGCAGTTCACAGTTCACAGATCACAGTTCACAGTTCACAGTCCACATTTCACTGTTCACAATTCACAGTTCACAGTTCACAGTTCACTGTTCACAGATCACAGTTCACAGTTCACAGTCTTCATTTCACACTTCACAGTTCGCAGTTCACAGTTCACAGATCACAGTTCACAGTTCACAGTTCACAGTTCACAGTTCACAGTTCACAGTTCACTGTTCACAGTTTACAGTTCTCAGTTTACAGTTCTCAGTTCACAGTTGACAGTTCACTGTTCACAGTTCACACTTCACAGTTCACAGTTCACAGTCGACAGTTCACTGTTCACAGATCATAGTTCACAGTCTACAGTTCAGAGTTCACAGTTCACAGTTCACAGTCTTCATTTCACAATTCACAGTTCGCAGTTCACAGTTCACAGATCACCGTTCACAGATCACAGTTCACTGTTCACAGTTCACAGTTCACAGTCTTCATTTCACAGTTCACAGTTCACAGTTTACAGTTCTCAGTTCACAGTTCACATTTCACAGTTCACAGTTCACAGTTCACAGTTCACAGTTCACAGTTCACAGTTCACAGTTCACAGTTCTCAGTTCACAGATCACAGTTCACAGTCTTCATTTCACAGTTCACAGTCTTCATTTCACAGTTCACAGTTCACAGTTCACAGTTCACAGTTCCCCGTTCACAGTATTCATTTCACATTTCACAGTTCGCAGTTCACAGTTGACAGTTCACAGATCACAGTTCACAGATTACAGTTCACTATTCACAGCTCACAGATCTCAGTTCACAGATCACAGTTCACAGTCTTCATTTCACACTTCACAGTTAGCAGTTCACAGTTCACAGATCACAGTTCACAGTTCACAGTTCACAGTTCACAGATCACATTTCACAGTTCACAGTTCACAGTTCTCAGTTCACAGATCACAGTTCACAGTCTTCATTTCACACTTCAGTCTTCACAGGGCACAGTTCACAGTTCACAGTCTTCATTTCACAATTCACAGTTCGCAGTTCACAGTTCACAGATCACACTTCACAGTTCACAGTTCACAGTTCACAGTTCACAGTTCACAGTTCACAGTTCACAGTTCACAGTTCACAGTTCACAGTTCACAGATCACAGTTCACAGTTCACAGTTCACAGGTCACAGTTCACAGTTCCCCGTTCACAGTATTCATTTCACACTTCACAGTTCGCAGTTCACAGTTGACAGTTCACAGTCCACAGTTCACTATTCACAGTTCACAGTTCACAGTCGACAGTTCACTGTTCACAGATCATAGATTACAGTCTACAGTTCAGAGTTCACAGTTCACAGTTCACAGTCTTCATTTCACAATTCACAGTTCGCAGTTCACAGTTCACAGATCACCGTTCACAGATCACAGTTCACTGTTCACAGTTCACAGTTCACAGTCCACAGTTCACAGTTCACAGTTCTCAGTTCACAGATCACAGTTCACAGTCTTCATTTCACAGTTCACAGTTCACACTTTACACTTCTCAGTTCACAGTTCACAGTTCACAGTTCACAGTTCACAGTCCACAGTTCACAGTTCACAGTTCACAGTTCTCAGTTCACAGATCACAGTTCACAGTCTTCATTTCACAGTTCACAGTCTTCATTTCACAGTTCACAGTTCACAGTTCACAGTTCACAGTTCACAGTTCCCCGTTCACAGTATTCATTTCACATTTCACAGTTCGCAGTTCACAGTTGACAGTTCACAGATCACAGTTCACAGATTACAGTTCACAGTTGACAGTTGACAGTTCACAGTACACACTTCACAGTTCACAGTCCACAGTTCACTGTTCACAAATCACAGTTCACAGTTCACAGTCCACAGTTCACTATTCACAGTTCACAGATCACATTTCACAGTTCACAGTTCACAGTTCTCAGTTCACAGATCACAGTTCACAGTCTTCATTTCACACTTCAGTCTTCACAGGGCACAGTTCACAGTTCACAGTCTTCATTTCACAATTCACAGTTCGCAGTTCACAGTTCACAGGTCACAGTTCACAGTTCCCCGTTCACAGTATTCATTTCACACTTCACAGTTCGCAGTTCACAGTTGACAGTTCACAGTCCACAGTTCACTATTCACAGTTCACAGTTCACAGTCCACAGATCACAGTTCACAGTCTTCATTTCACACTTCACAGTTCGCAGTTCACAGTTCACAGATCACAGTTCACAGTTCACAGTCCACATTTCACTGTTCACAATTCACAGTTCACAGTTCACTGTTCACAGATCACAGTTCACTGCTCACAGTTCACAGTTCACAGTTCACAGTCCACAGTTCACAGTTCACAGTTCTCAGTTCACAGATCACAGTTCACAGTCTTCATTTCACAGTTCACAGTTCACAGTTTACAGTTCTCAGTTCACAGTTCACAGTTCACAGTTCACAGTTCACAGTTCACAGTTCACAGTTCACAGTTCACAGTCCACAGTTCACAGTTCACCGTTCTCAGTTCACAGATCACAGTTCACAGTCTTCATTTCACAGTTCACAGTCTTCATTTCACAGTTCACAGTTCACAGTTCACAGTTCACAGTTCCCCGTTCACAGTATTCATTTCACATTTCACAGTTCGCAGTTCACAGTTGACAGTTCACAGATCACAGTTCACAGATTACAGTTCACAGTTGACAGTTGACAGTTCACAGTACACACTTCACAGTTCACAGTCCACAGTTCACTATTCACAGCTCACAGATCTCAGTTCACAGATCACAGTTCACAGTCTTCATTTCACACTTCACAGTTAGCAGTTCACAGTTCACAGTTCACAGATCACAGTTCACAGTTCACAGTTCACAGATCACATTTCACAGTTCACAGTTCTCAGTTCACAGATCACAGTTCACAGTCTTCATTTCCCACTTCAGTCTTCACAGGGCACAGTTCACAGTTCACAGTCTTCATTTCACAATTCACAGTTCGCAGTTCACAGTTCACAGATCACACTTCACAGTTCACAGTTCACAGTTCACAGTTCACAGTTCACAGTTCACAGTTCACAGTTCACAGTTCACAGTTCACAGTTCACAGTTCACAGTTCACAGATCACAGTTCACAGTTCACAGTTCACAGTTCACAGTTCACAGGTCACAGTTCACAGTTCCCCGTTCACAGTATTCATTTCACACTTCACAGTTCGCAGTTCACAGTTGACAGTTCACAGTCCACAGTTCACTATTCACAGTTCACAGTTCACAGTCCACAGATCACAGTTCACAGTCTTCATTTCACACTTCACAGTTCGCAGTTCACAGTTCACAGTCCACATTTCACTGTTCACAATTCACAGTTCACAGTTCACAATTCACAGTTCACAGTTCACAGTTCACTGTTCACAGTTCACAGGTCACAGGTCACAGTTCACAGTTCACAGATCACAGTTCACAGTTCACAGTTCACAGTTCACAGTTCACAGTTCACAGTTCACAGTTCACAGTTCACAGTTCACAGTTCACAGTTCACAGATCACAGTTCACAGTTCACAGGTCACAGTTCACAGTTGCCCGTTCACAGTATTCATTTCACACTTCACAGTTCGCAGTTCACAGTTCACAGTCCACATTTCACTGTTCACAATTCACAGTTCACAGTTCACAGTTCACTGTTCACAGTTCACAGTCTTCATTTCACACTTCACAGTTCGCAGTTGACAGTTCACAGATCACAGTTCACAGTTCACAGTTCACAGTTTACAGTTCACATGTCACAGTTCACAGTTCACAGTTCACAGGTCACAGGTCACAGTTCACAGTTCACAGTTCACAGTTCCCAGTTCGCAGGTCACAGTTCACATTTCACAGTTCACTGTCTTCATTTCATACTTCACAGTTCACTGTCTTCATGTCATACTTCACAGTTCGCAGTTCACAGTTCACAGTTCACAGTTCACAGTTCACAGTTCACAGTTCACAGTTCACATGTCACAGTTCACAGTTCACAGGTCACAGGTCACAGTTCACAGTTCACAGTTCACTGTTCCCAGTTCGCAGGTCACAGTTCACATTTCACAGTTCACAGTCTTCATTTCATACTTCACAGTTCACTGTCTTCATTTCATACTTCACAGTTCACTGTCTTCATTTCATACTTCACAGTTCGCAGTTCACAGTTCACAGTTCACATTTCACAGTTCACATGTCACAGTTCACAGTTCACAGGTCACAGGTCACAGTTCACAGTTCACAGATCACAGTTCACAGTTCACAGTTCACAGTTCACAGTTCACAGTTCACAGTTGACAGTTCACAGTTGACAGTTCACACTTCACAGTTCACAGTTCACAGTTCACAGTATTCATTTCACACTTCACAGTTCGCAGTTCACAGTTGACAGTTCACAGTCCACAGTTCACTATTCACAGTTCACAGTTCACAGTCCACAGATCACAGTTCACAGTCTTCATTTCACACTTCACAGTTCGCAGTTCACAGTTCACAGATCACAGTTCATAGTTCACAGTCCACATTTCACAGTTCACAGATCACAGTTCACAGTTCACAGTTCACAGTTCACTGTTCACAGTTTACAGTTCTCAGTTTACAGTTCTCAGTTCACAGTTGACAGTTCACTGTTCACAGTTCACACTTCACAGTTCACAGTTCACAGTCGACAGTTCACTGTTCACAGATCATAGTTCACAGTCTACAGTTCAGAGTTCACAGTTCACAGTTCACAGTCTTCATTTCACAATTCACAGTTCGCAGTTCACAGTTCACAGATCACCGTTCACAGATCACAGTTCACTGTTCACAGTTCACAGTACACAGTCCACAGTTCACAGTTCACAGTTCTCAGTTCACAGATCACAGTTCACAGTCTTCATTTCACAGTTCACAGTTCACAGTTTACAGTTCTCAGTTCACAGTTCACAGTTCACAGTTCACAGTTCACAGTTCACAGTCCACAGTTCACAGTTCACAGTTCTCAGTTCACAGATCACAGTTCACAGTCTTCATTTCACAGTTCACAGTCTTCATTTCACAGTTCACAGTTCACAGTTCACAGTTCCCCGTTCACAGTATTCATTTCACATTTCACAGTTCGCAGTTCACAGTTGACAGTTCACAGATCACAGTTCACAGATTACAGTTCACAGTTGACAGTTGACAGTTCACAGTACACACTTCACAGTTCACAGTCCACAGTTCACTGTTCACAAATCACAGTTCACAGTTCACAGTCCACAGTTCACAGATCACAGTTCACAGTCTTCATTTCACACTTCAGTCTTCACAGGGCACAGTTCACAGTTCACAGTCTTCATTTCACAATTCACATTTCGCAGTTCACAGTTCACAGATCACAGTTCACAGTTCACAGTTCACAGATCACTGTTCACAGATCACAGTTCACAGTTCACAGTTCACAATTCACAGTTCACAGTTCACAGTTCACAGTTCACAGTTCACAGTTCACAGTTCACAGTTCACAGTTCACAGTTCACAGTTCACAGTTCACAGTTCACAGTTCACAGTTCACAGTTCACAGTTCACAGTTCACAGTTCACAGTTCACAGTTCACAGTTCACAGTTCACAGTTCACAGTTCACAGTTCACAGTTCACAGTTCACAGTTCACAGTTCACAGTTCACAGTTCACAGTTCACAGTTCACAGTTCACAGTTCACAGTTCACAGTTCACAGTTCACAGTTCACAGTTCACAGTTCCCAGTTCGGAGGTCACAGTTCACATTTCACAGTTCACTGTCTTCATTTCATACTTCACAGTTCACTGTCTTCATTTCATACTTCACAGTTCGCAGTTCACAGTTCACAGTTCACAGTTCACAGTTCACAGTTCACAGTTCACAGTTCACAGGTCACAGTTCACAGTTCACAGTCCACAGTTCACTGATCACACATCACAGTTCACAGTTCACAGTTCACAGTCCACAGATCACAGTTCACAGTCTTCATTTCACACTTCACAGTTCGCAGTTCACACTTCACTGTTCACAGATCACAGTTCACAGTTCACAGTTCACAGTTCCCAGTTCACAGGTCACAGGTCACAGTTCACAGTTCACAGTTCACAGTTCACAGTTCCCAGTTCGCAGGTCACAGTTCACATTTCACAGTTCACTGTCTTCATTTCATACTTCACAGTTCACTGTCTTCATTTCATACTTCACAGTTCACAGTTGACAGTTCACACTTCACAGTTCACAGTTCACAGTCCACAGTTCACTGTTCACAATTCACAGTTCACAGTTCACAGTTCACAGTTCACAGTTCACATTTCACAGTTCACAGTTCACAGTTCACAGTTCACAGTTCACAGTTCACAGTTCACAGTTCCCAGTTCGGAGGTCACAGTTCACATTTCACAGTTCACTGTCTTCATTTCATACTTCACAGTTCACTGTCTTCATTTCATACTTCACAGTTCACTGTCTTCATTTCATACTTCACAGTTCGCAGTTCACAGTTCACAGTTCACAGTTCACAGTTCACAGTTCACAGTTCACAGTTCACAGGTCACAGTTCACAGTTCACAGTTGACAGATCACAGTTCACAGTTCACAGTTCACAGTTCACAGTTCACAGGTCACAGTTCATAGTTCACAGATCACAGTTCACAGTTCACAGTTCACAGTTCACAGTTCACAGTTCACAGGTCACAGTTCACAGTTCCCCGTTCACAGTATTCATTTCACACTTCACAGTTCGCAGTTCACAGTTGACAGTTCACAGTCCACAGTTCACTATTCACAGTTCACAGTTCACAGTCCACAGATCACAGTTCACAGTCTTCATTTCACACTTCACAGTTCGCAGTTCACAGTTCACAGTCCACATTTCACTGTTCACAATTCACAGTTCACAGTTCACAATTCACAGTTCACAGTTCACAGTTCACTGTTCACAGTTCACAGGTCACAGGTCACAGTTCACAGTTCACAGATCACAGTTCACAGTTCACAGTTCACAGTTCACAGTTCACAGTTCACAGTTCACAGTTCACAGTTCACAGTTCACAGTTCACAGTTCACAGTTCACAGTTCACAGTTCACAGATCACAGTTCACAGTTCACAGTTCACAGGTCACAGTTCACAGTTGCCCGTTCACAGTATTCATTTCACACTTCACAGTTCGCAGTTCACAGTTCACAGTCCACATTTCACTGTTCACAATTCACAGTTCACAGTTCACAGTTCACTGTTCACAGTTCACAGTCTTCATTTCACACTTCACAGTTCGCAGTTCACAGTTCACAGATCACAGTTCACAGTTCACAGTTCACAGTTTACAGTTCACATGTCACAGTTCACAGTTCACAGTTCACAGGTCACAGGTCACAGTTCACAGTTCACAGTTCACAGTTCCCAGTTCGCAGGTCACAGTTCACATTTCACAGTTCACTGTCTTCATTTCATACTTCACAGTTCACTGTCTTCATGTCATACTTCACAGTTCGCAGTTCACAGTTCACAGTTCACAGTTCACAGTTCACAGTTCACATGTCACAGTTCACAGTTCACAGGTCACAGGTCACAGTTCACAGTTCACAGTTCACAGTTCCCGGTTCGCAGGTCACAGTTCACATTTCACAGTTCACTGTCTTCATTTCATACTTCACAGTTCACTGTCTTCATTTCATACTTCACAGTTCACTGTCTTCATTTCATACTTCACAGTTCGCAGTTCACAGTTCACAGTTCACAGTTCACAGTTCACATGTCACAGTTCACAGTTCACAGGTCACAGGTCACAGTTCACAGTTCACAGATCACAGTTCACAGTTCACAGTTCACAGTTCACAGTTCACAGTTCACAGTTCACAGTTCACAGTTGACAGTTCACACTTCACAGTTCACAGTTCACAGTTCACAGTATTCATTTCACACTTCACAGTTCGCAGTTCACAGTTGACAGTTCACAGTCCACAGTTCACTATTCACAGTTCACAGTTCACAGTCCACAGATCACAGTTCACAGTCTTCATTTCACACTTCACAGTTCGCAGTTCACAGTTCACAGATCACAGTTCATAGTTCACAGTCCACATTTCACAGTTCACAGATCACAGTTCACAGTTCACAGTTCACAGTTCACAGTTCACTGTTCACAGTTTACAGTTCTCAGTTTACAGTTCTCAGTTCACAGTTGACAGTTCACTGTTCACAGTTCACACTTCACAGTTCACAGTTCACAGTCGACAGTTCACTGTTCACAGATCATAGTTCACAGTCTACAGTTCAGAGTTCACAGTTCACAGTTCACAGTCTTCATTTCACAATTCACAGTTCGCAGTTCACAGTTCACAGATCACCGTTCACAGATCACAGTTCACTGTTCACAGTTCACAGTTCACAGTACACAGTCCACAGTTCACAGTTCACAGTTCTCAGTACACAGATCACAGTTCACAGTCTTCATTTCACAGTTCACAGTTCACAGTTTACAGTTCTCAGTTCACAGTTCACAGTTCACAGTTCACAGTTCACAGTTCACAGTCCACAGTTCACAGTTCACAGTTCTCAGTTCACAGATCACAGTTCACAGTCTTCATTTCACAGTTCACAGTCTTCATTTCACAGTTCACAGTTCACAGTTCACAGTTCACAGTTCCCCGTTCACAGTATTCATTTCACATTTCACAGTTCGCAGTTCACAGTTCACAGATCACAGTTCACAGGTTACAGTTCACAGTTGACAGTTGACAGTTCACAGTACACACTTCACAGTTCACAGTCCACAGTTCACTGTTCACAAATCACAGTTCACAGTTCACAGTCCACAGTTCACTATTCACAGCTCACAGATCTCAGTTCACAGATCACAGTTCACACTCTTCATTTCACACTTCACAGTTAGCAGTTCACAGTTCACAGATCACAGTTCACAGTTCACAGTTCACAGATCACAGTTCACAGTTCACAGTTCACAGTTCTCAGTTCACAGATCACAGTTCACAGTCTTCATTTCACACTTCAGTCTTCACAGGGCACAGTTCACAGTTCACAGTCTTCATTTCACAATTCACATTTCGCAGTTCACAGTTCACAGATCACACTTCACAGTTCACAGTTCACAGATCACTGTTCACAGATCACAGTTCACAGTTCACAGTTCACAATTCACAGTTCACAGTTCACAGTTCACAGTTCACAGTTCACAGTTCACAGTTCACAGTTCACAGTTCACAGTTCACAGTTCACAGTTCACAGTTCACAGTTCACAGTTCACAGTTCACAGTTCACAGTTCACAGTTCACAGTTCACAGTTCACAGTTCACAGTTCACAGTTCACAGTTCACAGTTCACAGTTCACAGTTCACAGTTCACAGTTCACAGTTCCCAGTTCGGAGGTCACAGTTCACATTTCACAGTTCACTGTCTTCATTTCATACTTCACAGTTCACTGTCTTCATTTCATACTTCACAGTTCGCAGTTCACAGTTCACAGTTCACAGTTCACAGTTCACAGTTCACAGTTCACAGTTCACAGTTCACAGGTCACAGTTCACAGTTCACAGATCACAGTTCACAGTCTTCATTTCACACTTCACAGTTCGCAGTTCACACTTCACTGTTCACAGATCACAGTTCACAGTTCACAGTTCACAGTTCACAGTTCCCAGTTCACAGGTCACAGTTCACAGTTCACAGTTCACAGTTCCCAGTTCGCAGGTCACAGTTCACATTTCACAGTTCACTGTCTTCATTTCATACTTCACAGTTCACTGTCTTCATTTCATACTCCACAGTTCACAGTTGACAGTTCACACTTCACAGTTCACAGTTCACAGTCCACAGTTCACTGTTCACTGTTCACAGTTCACAGTTCACAGTTCACAGTCTTCATTTCACAATTCATAGTTCGCAGTTCACAGTTCACAGGTCACAGTTCACAGTTCACAGGTCACAGTTCACAGTTCACACTTCACAGTTCACAGTTCACAGTTCACAGTCCACAGTTCACAGTCCACAGTTCACTGATCACACATCACAGTTCACAGTTCACAGTTCACAGTCCACAGATCACAGTTCACAGTCTTCATTTCACACTTCACAGTTCGCAGTTCACAGTTCACAGATCACAGTTCACAGTTCACAGTTCACAGTTTACAGTTCTCAGTTTACAGTTCTCAGTTCACAGTTGACAGTTCACAGTTCACAGTTCACACGTCACAGATCACAGTTCACAGTTCACAGGTCACAGTTCACAGTTCACACTTCACAGTTCACAGTTCACAGTTCACAGTTCACAGTCCACAGTTCACAGTCCACAGTTCACTGATCACACATCACAGTTCACAGTTCACAGTTCACAGTTCACAGTCCACAGATCACAGTTCACAGTCTTCATTTCACACTTCACAGTTCGCAGTTCACAGTTCACAGATCACAGTTCACAGTTCACAGTTCACAGTTTACAGTTCTCAGTTTACAGTTCTCAGTTCACAGTTGACAGTTCACAGTTCACAGTTCACACGTCACAGATCACAGTTCACAGTTCACAGTCCACATTTCACTGTTCACAATTCACAGTTCACAGTTCACACTTCACTGTTCACAGATCACAGTTCACAGTTCACAGTTCACAGTTCCCAGTTCGCAGGTCACAGTTCACATTTCACAGTTCACTGTCTTCATTTCATACTTCACATTTCGCAGTTCACAGTTCACAGATCACAGTTCACACTTCACAGTTCACAGTTCACAGATCACTGTTCACAGATCACAGTTCACAGTTCACAGTTCACAGTTCACAGTTCACAGTTCACAGTTCACAGTTCACAGTTCACAGTTCACAGTTCACAGTTCACAGTTCACAGTTCACAATTCACAGTTCACAGTTCACAGTTCACAGTTCACAGTTCACAGTTCACAGTTCACAGTTCACAGTTCACAGTTCACAGTTCCCAGTTCGGAGGTCACAGTTCACATTTCACAGTTCACTGTCTTCATTTCATACTTCACAGTTCACTGTCTTCATTTCATACTTCACAGTTCGCAGTTCACAGTTCACAGTTCACAGTTCACAGTTCACAGTTCACAGTTCACAGTTCACAGTTCACAGTTCACAGGTCACAGTTCACAGTTCACAGTCCACAGTTCACTGATCACACATCACAGTTCACAGTTCACAGTTCACAGTCCACAGATCACAGTTCACAGTCTTCATTTCACACTTCACAGTTGCAGTTCACACTTCACTGTTCACAGATCACAGTTCACAGTTCACAGTTCACAGTTCCCAGTTCACAGGTCACAGTTCACAGTTCACAGTTCACAGTTCCCAGTTCGCAGGTCACAGTTCACATTTCACAGTTCACAGTCTTCATTTCATACTTCACAGTTCACTGTCTTCATTTCATACTTCACAGTTCACAGTTGACAGTTCACACTTCACAGTTCACAGTTCACAGTCCACAGTTCACTGTTCACAATTCACAGTTCACAGTTCACAGTTCATAGTCCACAGTTCACTGATCACACATCACAGTTCACAGTTCACAGTTCACAGTCCACAGATCACAGTTCACAGTCTTCATTTCACACTTCACAGTTCACAGTTCACAGTTCACAGTTCACAGTTCACAGTTCACAGTTCACAGTTCACAGTTCACAGTTCACAGTTCACAGTTCACAGTTCACAGTTCACAGTTCACAGTTCACAGTTCACAGTTCACAGTTCACAGTCTTCATTTCACAATTCATAGTTCGCAGTTCACAGTTCACAGGTCACAGTTCACAGTTCACAGTTCACAGGTCACAGTTCACAGTTCACACTTCACAGTTCACAGTTCACAGTCCACAGTTCACAGTCCACAGTTCACTGATCACACATCACAGTTCACAGTTCACAGTTCACAGTCCACAGATCACAGTTCACAGTCTTCATTTCACTCTTCACAGTTCGCAGTTCACAGTTCACAGATCACAGTTCACAGTTCACAGTTCACAGTTTACAGTTCTCAGTTTACAGTTCTCAGTTCACAGTTGACAGTTCACAGTTCACAGTTCACACGTCACAGATCACAGTTCACAGTTCACAGTCCACATTTCACTGTTCACAATTCACAGTTCACAGTTCACACTTCACTGTTCACAGATCACAGTTCACAGTTCACAGTTCACAGTTCCCAGTTCGCAGGTCACAGTTCACATTTCACAGTTCACTGTCTTCATTTCATACTTCACATTTCGCAGTTCACAGTTCACAGATCACAGTTCACAGTTCACAGTTCACAGTTCTCAGTTCACAGATCACAGTTCACAGTCTTCATTTCACACTTCAGTCTTCACAGGGCACAGTTCACAGTTCACAGTTCACAGATCACTGTTCACAGATCACAGTTCACAGTTCACAGTTCACAGTTCACAGTTCACAGATCACAGTTCACAGTTCACAGTTCACAGTTCACAGTTCCCAGTTCACAGGTCACAGTTCACAGTTCACAGTTCACAGTTCCCAGTTCGCAGGTCACAGTTCACATTTCACAGTTCACTGTCTTCATTTCATACTTCACAGTTCACTGTCTTCATTTCATACTTCACAGTTCACAGTTGACAGTTCACACTTCACAGTTCACAGTTCACAGTCCACAGTCCACAGTTCACTGTTCACAATTCACAGTTCACAGTTCACAGTTCATAGTTCACAGTTCACTGTTCACTGTTCACAGTTCACAGTTCACAGTTCACAGTCTTCATTTCACAATTCATAGTTCGCAGTTCACAGTTCACAGGTCACAGTTCACAGTTCACAGGTCACAGTTCACACTTCACAGTTCACAGTTCACAGTTCACAGTCCACAGTTCACAGTCCACAGTTCACTGATCACACATCACAGTTCACAGTTCACAGTTCACAGTCCACAGATCACAGTTCACAGTCTTCATTTCACACTTCACAGTTCGCAGTTCACAGTTCACAGATCACAGTTCACAGTTCACAGTTCACAGTTCACAGTTCACAGTTCACAGTTCACAGGTCACAGTTCACAGTTCACAGTCCACAGTTCACTGATCACACATCACAGTTCACAGATCACAGTTCACAGTCTTCATTTCACACTTCACAGTTGCAGTTCACACTTCACTGTTCACAGATCACAGTTCACAGTTCACAGTTCACAGTTCCCAGTTCACAGGTCACAGTTCACAGTTCACAGTTCACAGTTCCCAGTTCGCAGGTCACAGTTCACATTTCACAGTTCACAGTCTTCATTTCATACTTCACAGTTCACTGTCTTCATTTCATACTTCACAGTTCACAGTTGACAGTTCACACTTCACAGTTCACAGTTCACAGTCCACAGTTCACTGTTCACAATTCACAGTTCACAGTTCACAGTTCACAGTTCATAGTCCACAGTTCACTGATCACACATCACAGTTCACAGTTCACAGTTCACAGTCCACAGATCACAGTTCACAGTCTTCATTTCACACTTCACAGTTCACAGTTCACAGTTCACAGTTCACAGTTCACAGTTCACAGTTCACAGTTCACAGTTCACAGTTCACAGTTCACAGTTCACAGTTCACAGTTCACAGTTCACAGTCTTCATTTCACAATTCATAGTTCGCAGTTCACAGTTCACAGGTCACAGTTCACAGTTCACAGTTCACAGGTCACAGTTCACAGTTCACACTTCACAGTTCACAGTTCACAGTCCACAGTTCACAGTCCACAGTTCACTGATCACACATCACAGTTCACAGTTCACAGTTCACAGTCCACAGATCACAGTTCACAGTCTTCATTTCACACTTCACAGTTCGCAGTTCACAGTTCACAGATCACAGTTCACAGTTCACAGTTCACAGTTTACAGTTCTCAGTTTACAGTTCTCAGTTCACAGTTGACAGTTCACAGTTCACAGTTCACACGTCACAGATCACAGTTCACAGTTCACAGTCCACATTTCACTGTTCACAATTCACAGTTCACAGTTCACACTTCACTGTTCACAGATCACAGTTCACAGTTCACAGTTCACAGTTCCCAGTTCGCAGGTCACAGTTCACATTTCACAGTTCACTGTCTTCATTTCATACTTCACATTTCGCAGTTCACAGTTCACAGATCACAGTTCACAGTTCACAGTTCACAGTTCTCAGTTCACAGATCACAGTTCACAGTCTTCATTTCACACTTCAGTCTTCACAGGGCACAGTTCACAGTTCACAGTTCACAGATCACTGTTCACAGATCACAGTTCACAGTTCACAGTTCACAGTTCACAGTTCACAGATCACAGTTCACAGTTCACAGTTCACAGTTCACAGTTCCCAGTTCACAGGTCACAGTTCACAGTTCACAGTTCACAGTTCCCAGTTCGCAGGTCACAGTTCACATTTCACAGTTCACTGTCTTCATTTCATACTTCACAGTTCACTGTCTTCATTTCATACTTCACAGTTCACAGTTGACAGTTCACACTTCACAGTTCACAGTTCACAGTCCACAGTTCACTGTTCACAATTCACAGTTCACAGTTCACAGTTCATAGTTCACAGTTCACTGTTCACTGTTCACAGTTCACAGTTCACAGTTCACAGTCTTCATTTCACAATTCATAGTTCGCAGTTCACAGTTCACAGGTCACAGTTCACAGTTCACAGGTCACAGTTCACACTTCACAGTTCACAGTTCACAGTTCACAGTCCACAGTTCACAGTCCACAGTTCACTGATCACACATCACAGTTCACAGTTCACAGTTCACAGTCCACAGATCACAGTTCACAGTCTTCATTTCACACTTCACAGTTCGCAGTTCACAGTTCACAGATCACAGTTCACAGTTCACAGTTCACAGTTCACAGTTCACAGTTCACAGTTCACAGGTCACAGTTCACAGTTCACAGTCCACAGTTCACTGATCACACATCACAGTTCACAGTTCACAGTTCACAGTCTTCATTTCACACTTCACAGTTCGCAGTTCACACTTCACTGTTCACAGATCACAGTTCACAGTTCACAGTTCACAGTTCCCAGTTCACAGGTCACAGTTCACAGTTCACAGTTCACAGTTCCCAGTTCGCAGGTCACAGTTCACATTTCACAGTTCACAGTCTTCATTTCATACTTCACAGTTCACTGTCTTCATTTCATACTTCACAGTTCACAGTTGACAGTTCACACTTCACAGTTCACAGTTCACAGTCCACAGTTCACTGTTCACAATTCACAGTTCACAGTTCACAGTTCATAGTTCACAGTTCACTGTTCACTGTTCACAGTTCACAGTTCACAGTTCACAGTCTTCATTTCACAATTCATAGTTCGCAGTTCACAGTTCACAGGTCACAGTTCACAGTTCACAGGTCACAGTTCACAGTTCACACTTCACAGTTCACAGTTCACAGTTCACAGTCCACAGTTCACAGTCCACAGTTCACTGATCACACATCACAGTTCACAGTTCACAGTTCACAGTCCACAGATCACAGTTCACAGTCTTCATTTCACACTTCACAGTTCGCAGTTCACAGTTCACAGATCACAGTTCACAGTTCACAGTTCACAGTTTACAGTTCTCAGTTTACAGTTCTCAGTTCACAGTTGACAGTTCACAGTTCACAGTTCACAGTTCACACGTCACAGATCACAGTTCACAGTTCACAGTCCACAGTTCACTGATCACACATCACAGTTCACAGTTCACAGTTCACAGTCCACAGATCACAGTTCACAGTCTTCATTTCACACTTCACAGTTCGCAGTTCACACTTCACTGTTCACAGATCACAGTTCACAGTTCACAGTTCACAGTTCCCAGTTCACAGGTCACAGTTCACAGTTCACAGTTCACAGTTCCCAGTTCGCAGGTCACAGTTCACATTTCACAGTTCACAGTCTTCATTTCATACTTCACAGTTCACTGTCTTCATTTCATACTTCACAGTTCACAGTTGACAGTTCACACTTCACAGTTCACAGTTCACAGTCCACAGTTCACTGTTCACAATTCACAGTTCACAGTTCACAGTTCATAGTTCACAGTTCACTGTTCACTGTTCACAGTTCACAGTTCACAGTTCACAGTCTTCATTTCACAATTCATAGTTCGCAGTTCACAGTTCACAGGTCACAGTTCACAGTTCACAGGTCACAGTTCACAGTTCACACTTCACAGTTCACAGTTCACAGTTCACAGTCCACAGTTCACAGTCCACAGTTCACTGATCACACATCACAGTTCACAGTTCACAGTTCACAGTCCACAGATCACAGTTCACAGTCTTCATTTCACACTTCACAGTTCGCAGTTCACAGTTCACAGATCACAGTTCACAGTTCACAGTTCACAGTTTACAGTTCTCAGTTTACAGTTCTCAGTTCACAGTTCACAGTTCACAGTTCCCAGTTCGCAGGTCACAGTTCACATTTCACAGTTCACTGTCTTCATTTCATACTTCACAGTTCACTGTCTTCATTTCATACTTCACAGTTCGCAGTTCAAAGTTCACAGTTCACAGTTCCCAGTTCGCAGGTCACAGTTCACATTTCACAGTTCACTGTCTTCATTTCATACTTCACAGTTCACTGTCTTCATTTCATACTTCACAGTTCACAGTTGACAGTTCACACTTCACAGTTCACAGTTCACAGTCCACAGTTCACTGTTCACAATTCACAGTTCACAGTTCACAGTTCATAGTTCACAGTTCACTGTTCACTGTTCACAGTTCACAGTTCACAGTCTTCATTTCACAATTCATAGTTCGCAGTTCACAGTTCACAGGTCACAATTCACAGTTCACAGGTCACAGTTCACACTTCACAGTTCACAGTTCACAGTTCACAGTCCACAGTTCACAGTCCACAGTTCACTGATCACACATCACAGTTCACAGTTCACAGTTCACAGTTCACAGTCCACAGATCACAGTTCACAGTCTTCATTTCACACTTCACAGTTCGCAGTTCACAGTTCACAGATCACAGTTCACAGTTCACAGTTCACAGTTCACAGTTCACAGTTCACAGTTCACAGGTCACAGTTCACAGTTCACAGTCCACAGTTCACTGATCACACATCACAGTTCACAGTTCACAGTTCACAGTCTTCATTTCACACTTCACAGTTCGCAGTTCACACTTCACTGTTCACAGATCACAGTTCACAGTTCACAGTTCACAGTTCCCAGTTCACAGGTCACAGTTCACAGTTCACAGTTCACAGTTCCCAGTTCGCAGGTCACAGTTCACATTTCACAGTTCACAGTCTTCATTTCATACTTCACAGTTCACTGTCTTCATTTCATACTTCACAGTTCACAGTTGACAGTTCACACTTCACAGTTCACAGTTCACAGTCCACAGTTCACTGTTCACAATTCACAGTTCACAGTTCACAGTTCATAGTTCACAGTTCACTGTTCACTGTTCACAGTTCACAGTTCACAGTTCACAGTCTTCATTTCACAATTCATAGTTCGCAGTTCACAGTTCACAGGTCACAGTTCACAGTTCACAGGTCACAGTTCACAGTTCACACTTCACAGTTCACAGTTCACAGTTCACAGTCCACAGTTCACAGTCCACAGTTCACTGATCACACATCACAGTTCACAGTTCACAGTTCACAGTCCACAGATCACAGTTCACAGTCTTCATTTCACACTTCACAGTTCGCAGTTCACAGTTCACAGATCACAGTTCACAGTTCACAGTTCACAGTTTACAGTTCTCAGTTTACAGTTCTCAGTTCACAGTTGACAGTTCACAGTTCACAGTTCACAGTTCACACGTCACAGATCACAGTTCACAGTTCACAGTCCACAGTTCACTGATCACACATCACAGTTCACAGTTCACAGTTCACAGTCCACAGATCACAGTTCACAGTCTTCATTTCACACTTCACAGTTCGCAGTTCACACTTCACTGTTCACAGATCACAGTTCACAGTTCACAGTTCACAGTTCCCAGTTCACAGGTCACAGTTCACAGTTCACAGTTCACAGTTCCCAGTTCGCAGGTCACAGTTCACATTTCACAGTTCACAGTCTTCATTTCATACTTCACAGTTCACTGTCTTCATTTCATACTTCACAGTTCACAGTTGACAGTTCACACTTCACAGTTCACAGTTCACAGTCCACAGTTCACTGTTCACAATTCACAGTTCACAGTTCACAGTTCATAGTTCACAGTTCACTGTTCACTGTTCACAGTTCACAGTTCACAGTTCACAGTCTTCATTTCACAATTCATAGTTCGCAGTTCACAGTTCACAGGTCACAGTTCACAGTTCACAGGTCACAGTTCACAGTTCACACTTCACAGTTCACAGTTCACAGTTCACAGTCCACAGTTCACAGTCCACAGTTCACTGATCACACATCACAGTTCACAGTTCACAGTTCACAGTCCACAGATCACAGTTCACAGTCTTCATTTCACACTTCACAGTTCGCAGTTCACAGTTCACAGATCACAGTTCACAGTTCACAGTTCACAGTTTACAGTTCTCAGTTTACAGTTCTCAGTTCACAGTTCACAGTTCACAGTTCCCAGTTCGCAGGTCACAGTTCACATTTCACAGTTCACTGTCTTCATTTCATACTTCACAGTTCACTGTCTTCATTTCATACTTCACAGTTCGCAGTTCAAAGTTCACAGTTCACAGTTCACAGTTCACATGTCACAGTTCACAGTTCACAGGTCACAGTTCACAGTTCACAGTTCCCAGTTCGCAGGTCACAGTTCACATTTCACAGTTCACTGTCTTCATTTCATACTTCACAGTTCACTGTCTTCATTTCATACTTCACAGTTTACTGTCTTCATTTCATACTTCACAGTTCGCAGTTCACAGTTCACAGTTCACAGTTCACAGTTCACAGTTCACAGTTCACATGTCACAGTTCACAGTTCACAGGTCACAGGTCACAGTTCACAGTTCACAGATCACAGATCACAGTTCACAGTTCACAGTTCACAGTTCACAGTTCACAGTTCACAGTTCACAGTTCACAGTTCACAGTTCACAGATCACAGTTCACAGTTCACAGGTCACAGTTCACAGTTCCCCGTTCACAGTATTCATTTCACACTTCACAGTTCGCAGTTCACAGTTGACAGTTCACAGTCCACAGTTCACTATTCACAGTTCACAGTTCACAGATCACAGTTCACAGTTCACAGTTCACAGTTCACAGTTCCCAGTTCACAGGTCACAGTTCACAGTTCACAGTTCACAGTTCCCAGTTCGCAGGTCACAGTTCACATTTCACAGTTCACTGTCTTCATTTCATACTTCACAGTTCACTGTCTTCATTTCATACTTCACAGTTCACAGTTGACAGTTCACACTTCACAGTTCACAGTTCACAGTCCACAGTTCACTGTTCACAATTCACAGTTCACAGTTCACAGTTCATAGTTCACAGTTCACTGTTCACTGTTCACAGTTCACAGTTCACAGTTCACAGTCTTCATTTCACAATTCATAGTTCGCAGTTCACAGTTCACAGGTCACAGTTCACAGTTCACAGGTCACAGTTCACACTTCACAGTTCACAGTTCACAGTTCACAGTCCACAGTTCACAGTCCACAGTTCACTGATCACACATCACAGTTCACAGTTCACAGTTCACAGTCCACAGATCACAGTTCACAGTCTTCATTTCACACTTCACAGTTCGCAGTTCACAGTTCACAGATCACAGTTCACAGTTCACAGTTCACAGTTCACAGTTCACAGTTCACAGTTCACAGTTCACAGGTCACAGTTCACAGTTCACAGTCCACAGTTCACTGATCACACATCACAGTTCACAGTTCACAGTTCACAGTCTTCATTTCACACTTCACAGTTCGCAGTTCACACTTCACTGTTCACAGATCACAGTTCACAGTTCACAGTTCACAGTTCCCAGTTCACAGGTCACAGTTCACAGTTCACAGTTCACAGTTCCCAGTTCGCAGGTCACAGTTCACATTTCACAGTTCACAGTCTTCATTTCATACTTCACAGTTCACTGTCTTCATTTCATACTTCACAGTTCACAGTTGACAGTTCACACTTCACAGTTCACAGTTCACAGTCCACAGTTCACTGTTCACAATTCACAGTTCACAGTTCACAGTTCATAGTTCACAGTTCACTGTTCACTGTTCACAGTTCACAGTTCACAGTTCACAGTCTTCATTTCACAATTCATAGTTCGCAGTTCACAGTTCACAGGTCACAGTTCACAGTTCACAGGTCACAGTTCACAGTTCACACTTCACAGTTCACAGTTCACAGTTCACAGGTCACAGTTCACAGTTCACACTTCACAGTTCACAGTTCACAGTTCACAGTCCACAGTTCACAGTCCACAGTTCACTGATCACACATCACAGTTCACAGTTCACAGTTCACAGTCCACAGATCACAGTTCACAGTCTTCATTTCACACTTCACAGTTCGCAGTTCACAGTTCACAGATCACAGTTCACAGTTCACAGTTCACAGTTTACAGTTCTCAGTTTACAGTTCTCAGTTCACAGTTGACAGTTCACAGTTCACAGTTCACAGTTCACACGTCACAGATCACAGTTCACAGTTCACAGTCCACAGTTCACTGATCACACATCACAGTTCACAGTTCACAGTTCACAGTCCACAGATCACAGTTCACAGTCTTCATTTCACACTTCACAGTTCGCAGTTCACACTTCACTGTTCACAGATCACAGTTCACAGTTCACAGTTCACAGTTCCCAGTTCACAGGTCACAGTTCACAGTTCACAGTTCACAGTTCCCAGTTCGCAGGTCACAGTTCACATTTCACAGTTCACAGTCTTCATTTCATACTTCACAGTTCACTGTCTTCATTTCATACTTCACAGTTCACAGTTGACAGTTCACACTTCACAGTTCACAGTTCACAGTCCACAGTTCACTGTTCACAATTCACAGTTCACAGTTCACAGTTCATAGTTCACAGTTCACTGTTCACTGTTCACAGTTCACAGTTCACAGTTCACAGTCTTCATTTCACAATTCATAGTTCGCAGTTCACAGTTCACAGGTCACAGTTCACAGTTCACAGGTCACAGTTCACAGTTCACACTTCACAGTTCACAGTTCACAGTTCACAGTCCACAGTTCACAGTCCACAGTTCACTGATCACACATCACAGTTCACAGTTCACAGTTCACAGTCCACAGATCACAGTTCACAGTCTTCATTTCACACTTCACAGTTCGCAGTTCACAGTTCACAGATCACAGTTCACAGTTCACAGTTCACAGTTTACAGTTCTCAGTTTACAGTTCTCAGTTCACAGTTCACAGTTCACAGTTCCCAGTTCGCAGGTCACAGTTCACATTTCACAGTTCACTGTCTTCATTTCATACTTCACAGTTCACTGTCTTCATTTCATACTTCACAGTTCGCAGTTCAAAGTTCACAGTTCACAGTTCACAGTTCACATGTCACAGTTCACAGTTCACAGGTCACAGTTCACAGTTCACAGTTCCCAGTTCGCAGGTCACAGTTCACATTTCACAGTTCACTGTCTTCATTTCATACTTCACAGTTCACTGTCTTCATTTCATACTTCACAGTTTACTGTCTTCATTTCATACTTCACAGTTCGCAGTTCACAGTTCACAGTTCACAGTTCACAGTTCACAGTTCACATGTCACAGTTCACAGTTCACAGGTCACAGGTCACAGTTCACAGTTCACAGATCACAGATCACAGTTCACAGTTCACAGTTCACAGTTCACAGTTCACAGTTCACAGTTCACAGTTCACAGTTCACAGTTCACAGTTCACAGATCACAGTTCACAGTTCACAGGTCACAGTTCACAGTTCCCCGTTCACAGTATTCATTTCACACTTCACAGTTCGCAGTTCACAGTTGACAGTTCACAGTCCACAGTTCACTATTCACAGTTCACAGTTCACAGTCCACAGATCACAGTTCACAGTCTTCATTTCACACTTCACAGTTCGCAGTTCACAGTTCACAGATCACAGTTCACAGTTCACAGTCCACATTTCACTGTTCACAATTCACAGTTCACAGTTCACAGTTCACTGTTCACAGATCACAGTTCACTGTTCACAGTTCACAGTTCACAGTCCACAGTTCACAGTTCACAGTTCTCAGTTCACAGATCACAGTTCACAGTCTTCATTTCACAGTTCACAGTTCACAGTTTACAGTTCTCAGTTCACAGTTCACAGTTCACAGTTCACAGTTCACAGTTCACAGTTCACAGTTCACAGTCCACAGTTCACAGTTCACAGTTCTCAGTTCACAGATCACAGTTCACAGTCTTCATTTCACAGTTCACAGTCTTCATTTCACAGTTCACAGTTCACAGTTCACAGTTCACAGTTCACAGTTCACAGTTCCCCGTTCACAGTATTCATTTCACATTTCACAGTTCGCAGTTCACAGTTGACAGTTCACAGATCACAGTTCACAGATTACAGTTCACAGTTGACAGTTGACAGTTCACAGTACACACTTCACAGTTCACAGTCCACAGTCTTCATTTCACACTTCACAGTTAGCAGTTCACAGTTCACAGATCACAGTTCACAGTTCACAGTTCACAGATCACATTTCACAGTTCACAGTTCACAGTTCTCAGTTCACAGATCACAGTTCACAGTCTTCATTTCACACTTCAGTCTTCACAGGGCACAGTTCACAGTTCACAGTCTTCATTTCACAATTCACAGTTCGCAGTTCACAGTTCACAGATCACACTTCACAGTTCACAGTTCACAGTTCACAGTTCACAGTTCACAGTTCACAGTTCACAGTTCACAGTTCACAGTTCACAGTTCACAGTTCACAGTTCACAGATCACAGTTCACAGTTCACAGTTCACAGGTCACAGTTCACAGTTCCCCGTTCACAGTATTCATTTCACACTTCACAGTTCGCAGTTCACAGTTGACAGTTCACAGTCCACAGTTCACTATTCACAGTTCACAGTTCACAGTCCACAGATCACAGTTCACAGTCTTCATTTCACACTTCACAGTTCGCAGTTCACAGTTCACAGTCCACATTTCACTGTTCACAATTCACAGTTCACAGTTCACAGTTCACTGTTCACAGTTCACAGGTCACAGGTCACAGTTCACAGTTCACAGATCACAGTTCACAGTTCACAGTTCACAGTTCACAGTTCACAGTTCACAGTTCACAGTTCACAGTTCACAGTTCACAGTTCACAGATCACAGTTCACAGTTCACAGTTCACAGTTCACAGGTCACAGTTCACAGTTGCCCGTTCACAGTATTCATTTCACACTTCACAGTTCGCAGTTCACAGTTCACAGTCCACATTTCACTGTTCACAATTCACAGTTCACAGTTCACAGTTCACAGTTCACTGTTCACAGTTCACAGGTCACAGGTCACAGTTCACAGTTCACAGATCACAGTTCACAGTTCACAGTTCACAGTTCACAGTTCACAGTTCACAGTTCACAGTTCACAGTTCACAGTTCACAGTTCACAGTTCACAGTTCACAGTTCACAGATCACAGTTCACAGTTCACAGTTCACAGGTCACAGTTCACAGTTCCCCGTTCACAGTATTCATTTCACACTTCACAGTTCGCAGTTCACAGTTCACAGGTCACAGTTCACAGTTCACAGTCCACAGTTCACTGATCACACATCACAGTTCACAGTTCACAGTTCACAGTTCACAGTTCACAGTTCACAGTTCACAGTCCACAGATCACAGTTCACAGTCTTCATTTCACACTTCACAGTTCGCAGTTCACAGTTCACAGATCACAGTTCACAGTTCACAGTTCCCCGTTCACAGTATTCATTTCACACTTCACAGTTCGCAGTTCACAGTTGACAGTTCACAGTCCACAGTTCACTATTCACAGTTCACAGTTCACAGTCCACAGATCACAGTTCACAGTCTTCATTTCACACTTCACAGTTCGCAGTTCACAGTTCACAGATCACAGTTCACAGTTCACAGTCCACATTTCACTGTTCACAATTCACAGTTCACAGTTCACAGTTCACTGTTCACAGATCACAGTTCACAGTTCACAGTCTTCATTTCACGCTTCACAGTTCGCAGTTCACAGTTCACAGATCACAGTTCACAGTTCACAGTTCACAGTTCACAGTTCACAGTTCACAGTTCACTGTTCACAGTTTACAGTTCTCAGTTTACAGTTCTCAGTTCACAGTTGACAGTTCACTGTTCACAGTTCACACTTCACAGTTCACAGTTCACAGTCGACAGTTCACTGTTCACAGATCATAGTTCACAGTCTACAGTTCAGAGTTCACAGTTCACAGTTCACAGTCTTCATTTCACAATTCACAGTTCGCAGTTCACAGTTCACAGATCACCGTTCACAGATCACAGTTCACTGTTCACAGTTCACAGTTCACAGTCCACAGTTCACAGTTCACAGTTCTCAGTTCACAGATCAGAGTTCACAGTCTTCATTTCACAGTTCACAGTTCACAGTTTACAGTTCTCAGTTCACAGTTCACATTTCACAGTTCACAGTTCACAGTTCACAGTTCACAGTTCACAGTTCACAGTTCTCAGTTCACAGATCACAGTTCACAGTCTTCATTTCACAGTTCACAGTCTTCATTTCACAGTTCACAGTTCACAGTTCACAGTTCACAGTTCCCCGTTCACAGTATTCATTTCACATTTCACAGTTCGCAGTTCACAGTTGACAGTTCACAGATCACAGTTCACAGATTACAGTTCACAGTTGACAGTTGACAGTTCACAGTACACACTTCACAGTTCACAGTCCACAGTTCACTGTTCACAAATCACAGTTCACAGTTCACAGTCCACAGTTCACTATTCACAGCTCACAGATCTCAGTTCACAGATCACAGTTCACAGTCTTCATTTCACACTTCACAGTTAGCAGTTCACAGTTCACAGATCACAGTTCACAGTTCACACTTCACAGATCACAGTTCACTGTTCACAGTTCACAGTTCACAGTCCACAGTTCACAGTTCACAGTTCTCAGTTCACAGATCACAGTTCACAGTCTTCATTTCACAGTTCACAGTTCACACTTTACAGTTCTCAGTTCACAGTTCACAGTTCACAGTTCACAGTTCACAGTTCACAGTCCACAGTTCACAGTTCACAGTTCACAGTTCTCAGTTCACAGATCACAGTTCACAGTCTTCATTTCACAGTTCACAGTCTTCATTTCACAGTTCACAGTTCACAGTTCACAGTTCACAGTTCCCCGTTCACAGTATTCATTTCACATTTCACAGTTCGCAGTTCACAGTTGACAGTTCACAGATCACAGTTCACAGATTACAGTTCACAGTTGACAGTTGACAGTTCACAGTACACACTTCACAGTTCACAGTCCACAGTTCACTGTTCACAAATCACAGTTCACAGTTCACAGTCCACAGTTCACTATTCACAGCTCACAGATCTCAGTTCACAGATCACAGTTCACAGTCTTCATTTCACACTTCACAGTTAGCAGTTCACAGTTCACAGATCACAGTTCACAGTTCACAGTTCACAGATCACATTTCACAGTTCACAGTTCACAGTTCTCAGTTCACAGATCACAGTTCACAGTCTTCATTTCACACTTCAGTCTTCACAGGGCACAGTTCACATTTCACAGTCTTCATTTCACAATTCACAGTTCGCAGTTCACAGTTCACAGGTCACAGTTCACAGTTCCCCGTTCACAGTATTCATTTCACACTTCACAGTTCGCAGTTCACAGTTGACAGTTCACAGTCCACAGTTCACTATTCACAGTTCACAGTTCACAGTCCACAGATCACAGTTCACAGTCTTCATTTCACACTTCACAGTTCGCAGTTCACAGTTCACAGATCACAGTTCACAGTTCACAGTCCACATTTCACTGTTCACAATTCACAGTTCACAGTTCACAGTTCACTGTTCACAGATCACAGTTCACTGTTCACAGTTCACAGTTCACTGTTCACAGTTCACAGTTCACAGTCCACAGTTCACAGTTCACAGTTCTCAGTTCACAGATCACAGTTCACAGTCTTCATTTCACAGTTCACAGTTCACAGTTTACAGTTCTCAGTTCACAGTTCACAGTTCACAGTTCACAGTTCACAGTTCACAGTTCACAGTTCACAGTTCACAGTTCACAGTCCACAGTTCACAGTTCACCGTTCTCAGTTCACAGATCACAGTTCACAGTCTTCATTTCACAGTTCACAGTTCACAGTTCACAGTTCCCCGTTCACAGTATTCATTTCACATTTCACAGTTCGCAGTGCACAGATGACAGTTCACAGATCACAGTTCACAGATTACAGTTCACAGTTGACAGTTGACAGTTCACAGTACACACTTCACAGTTCACAGTCCACAGTTCACTGTTCACAAATCACAGTTCACAGTTCACAGTCCACAGTTCACTATTCACAGCTCACAGATCTCAGTTCACAGATCACAGTTCACAGTCTTCATTTCACACTTCACAGTTAGCAGTTCACAGTTCACAGATCACAGTTCACAGTTCACAGTTCACAGTTCACAGATCACATTTCACAGTTCACAGTTCACAGTTCTCAGTTCACAGATCACAGTTCACAGTCTTCATTTCACACTTCAGTCTTCACAGGGCACAGTTCACAGTTCACAGTCTTCATTTCACAATTCACAGTTCGCAGTTCACAGTTCACAGGTCACAGTTCACAGTTCTCCGTTCACAGTATTCATTTCACACTTCACAGTTCGCAGTTCACAGTTGACAGTTCACAGTCCACAGTTCACTATTCACAGTTCACAGTTCACAGTCCACAGATCACAGTTCACAGTCTTCATTTCACACTTCACAGTTCGCAGTTCACAGTTCACAGATCACAGTTCACAGTCCACATTTCACTGTTCACAATTCACAGTTCACAGTTCACAGTTCACTGTTCACAGATCACAGTTCACTGTTCACAGTTCACAGTTCACTGTTCACAGTTCACAGTTCACAGTCCACAGTTCACAGTTCACAGTTCTCAGTTCACAGATCACAGTTCACAGTCTTCATTTCACAGTTCACAGTTCACAGTTTACAGTTCTCAGTTCACAGTTCACAGTTCACAGTTCACAGTTCACAGTTCACAGTTCACAGTTCACAGTTCACAGTTCACAGTCCACAGTTCACAGTTCACCGTTCTCAGTTCACAGATCACAGTTCACAGTCTTCATTTCACAGTTCACAGTCTTCATTTCACAGTTCACAGTTCACAGTTCACAGTTCACAGTTCCCCGTTCACAGTATTCATTTCACATTTCACAGTTCGCAGTGCACAGATGACAGTTCACAGATCACAGTTCACAGATTACAGTTCACAGTTGACAGTTGACAGTTCACAGTACACACTTCACAGTTCACAGTCCACAGTTCACTGTTCACAAATCACAGTTCACAGTTCACAGTCCACAGTTCACTATTCACAGCTCACAGATCTCAGTTCACAGATCACAGTTCACAGTCTTCATTTCACACTTCACAGTTAGCAGTTCACAGTTCACAGATCACAGTTCACAGTTCACAGTTCACAGATCACATTTCACAGTTCACAGTTCTCAGTTCACAGATCACAGTTCACAGTCTTCATTTCCCACTTCAGTCTTCACAGGGCACAGTTCACAGTTCACAGTCTTCATTTCACAATTCACAGTTCGCAGTTCACAGTTCACAGATCACACTTCACAGTTCACAGTTCACAGTTCACAGTTCACAGTTCACAGTTCACAGTTCACAGTTCACAGTTCACAGTTCACAGTTCACAGTCCACAGTTCACAGTTCACAGTTCACAGTTCTCAGTTCACAGATCACAGTTCACAGTCTTCATTTCACAGTTCACAGTCTTCATTTCACAGTTCACAGTTCACAGTTCACAGTTCACAGTTCCCCGTTCACAGTATTCATTTCACATTTCACAGTTCGCAGTTCACAGTTGACAGTTCACAGATCACAGTTCACAGATTACAGTTCACAGTTGACAGTTGACAGTTCACAGTACACACTTCACAGTTCACAGTCCACAGTTCACTGTTCACAAATCACAGTTCACAGTTCACAGTCCACAGTTCACAGTTCCCCGTTCACAGTATTCATTTCACACTTCACAGTTCGCAGTTCACAGTTGACAGTTCACAGTCCACAGTTCACTATTCACAGTTCACAGTTCACAGTCCACAGATCACAGTTCACAGTCTTCATTTCACACTTCACAGTTCGCAGTTCACAGTTCACAGATCACAGTTCACAGTTCACAGTCCACATTTCACTGTTCACAATTCACAGTTCACAGTTCACAGTTCACTGTTCACAGTTCCCCGTTCACAGTATTCATTTCGCATTTCACAGTTCGCAGTTCACAGATGACAGTTCACAGATCACAGTTCACAGATTACAGTTCACAGTTGACAGTTGACAGTTCACAGTACACACTTCACAGTTCACAGTCCACAGTTCACTGTTCACAAATCACAGTTCACAGTTCACAGTCCACAGTTCACTATTCACAGCTCACAGATCTCAGTTCACAGATCACAGTTCACAGTCTTCATTTCACACTTCACAGTTAGCAGTTCACAGTTCACAGATCACAGTTCACAGTTCACAGTTCACAGATCACATTTCACAGTTCACAGTTCTCAGTTCACAGATCACAGTTCACAGTCTTCATTTCCCACTTCAGTCTTCACAGGGCACAGTTCACAGTTCACAGTCTTCATTTCACAATTCACAGTTCGCAGTTCACAGTTCACAGATCACACTTCACACTTCACAGTTCACAGTTCACAGTTCACAGTTCACAGTTCACAGTTCACAGTTCACAGTTCACAGTTCACAGTTCACAGTTCACAGTTCACAGTTCACAGTTCACAGTTCACAGTTCACAGTTCACAGTTCACAGTTCACAGATCACAGTTCACAGTTCACAGTTCACAGTTCACAGTTCACAGTTCACAGGTCAGAGTTCACAGTTCCCCGTTCACAGTATTCATTTCACACTTCACAGTTCGCAGTTCACAGTTGACAGTTCACAGTCCACAGTTCACTATTCACAGTTCACAGTTCACAGTCCACAGATCACAGTTCACAGTCTTCATTTCACACTTCACAGTTCGCAGTTCACAGTTCACAGTCCACATTTCACTGTTCACAATTCACAGTTCACAGTTCACAATTCACAGTTCACAGTTCACAGTTCACTGTTCACAGTTCACAGGTCACAGGTCACAGTTCACAGTTCACAGATCACAGTTCACAGTTCACAGTTCACAGTTCACAGTTCACAGATCACAGTTCACAGTTCACAGTTCACAGGTCACAGTTCACAGTTGCCCGTTCACAGTATTCATTTCACACTTCACAGTTCGCAGTTCACAGTTCACAGTCCACAGTTCACTGTTCACAATTCACAGTTCACAGTTCCCAGTTCACAGGTCACAGTTCACAGTTCACAGTTCACAGTTCCCAGTTCGCAGGTCACAGTTCACATTTCACAGTTCACAGTCTTCATTTCATACTTCACAGTTCACTGTCTTCATTTCATACTTCACAGTTCACAGTTGACAGTTCACACTTCACAGTTCACAGTTCACAGTCCACAGTTCACTGTTCACAATTCACAGTTCACAGTTCACAGTTCATAGTTCACAGTTCACTGTTCACTGTTCACAGTTCACAGTTCACAGTTCACAGTCTTCATTTCACAATTCATAGTTCGCAGTTCACAGTTCACAGGTCACAGTTCACAGTTCACAGGTCACAGTTCACAGTTCACACTTCACAGTTCACAGTTCACAGTTCACAGTCCACAGTTCACAGTCCACAGTTCACTGATCACACATCACAGTTCACAGTTCACAGTTCACAGTCCACAGATCACAGTTCACAGTCTTCATTTCACACTTCACAGTTCGCAGTTCACAGTTCACAGATCACAGTTCACAGTTCACAGTTCACAGTTTACAGTTCTCAGTTTACAGTTCTCAGTTCACAGTTCACAGTTCACAGTTCCCAGTTCGCAGGTCACAGTTCACATTTCACAGTTCACTGTCTTCATTTCATACTTCACAGTTCACTGTCTTCATTTCATACTTCACAGTTCGCAGTTCAAAGTTCACAGTTCACAGTTCACAGTTCACATGTCACAGTTCACAGTTCACAGGTCACAGTTCACAGTTCACAGTTCCCAGTTCGCAGGTCACAGTTCACATTTCACAGTTCACTGTCTTCATTTCATACTTCACAGTTCACTGTCTTCATTTCATACTTCACAGTTTACTGTCTTCATTTCATACTTCACAGTTCGCAGTTCACAGTTCACAGTTCACAGTTCACAGTTCACAGTTCACAGTTCACATGTCACAGTTCACAGTTCACAGGTCACAGGTCACAGTTCACAGTTCACAGATCACAGATCACAGTTCACAGTTCACAGTTCACAGTTCACAGTTCACAGTTCACAGTTCACAGTTCACAGTTCACAGTTCACAGATCACAGTTCACAGTTCACAGGTCACAGTTCACAGTTCCCCGTTCACAGTATTCATTTCACACTTCACAGTTCGCAGTTCACAGTTGACAGTTCACAGTCCACAGTTCACTATTCACAGTTCACAGTTCACAGATCACAGTTCACAGTTCACAGTTCACAGTTCACAGTTCCCAGTTCACAGGTCACAGTTCACAGTTCACAGTTCACAGTTCCCAGTTCGCAGGTCACAGTTCACATTTCACAGTTCACTGTCTTCATTTCATACTTCACAGTTCACTGTCTTCATTTCATACTTCACAGTTCACAGTTGACAGTTCACACTTCACAGTTCACAGTTCACAGTCCACAGTTCACTGTTCACAATTCACAGTTCACAGTTCACAGTTCATAGTTCACAGTTCACTGTTCACTGTTCACAGTTCACAGTTCACAGTTCACAGTCTTCATTTCACAATTCATAGTTCGCAGTTCACAGTTCACAGGTCACAGTTCACAGTTCACAGGTCACAGTTCACACTTCACAGTTCACAGTTCACAGTTCACAGTCCACAGTTCACAGTCCACAGTTCACTGATCACACATCACAGTTCACAGTTCACAGTTCACAGTCCACAGATCACAGTTCACAGTCTTCATTTCACACTTCACAGTTCGCAGTTCACAGTTCACAGATCACAGTTCACAGTTCACAGTTCACAGTTCACAGTTCACAGTTCACAGTTCACAGGTCACAGTTCACAGTTCACAGTCCACAGTTCACTGATCACACATCACAGTTCACAGTTCACAGTTCACAGTCTTCATTTCACACTTCACAGTTCGCAGTTCACACTTCACTGTTCACAGATCACAGTTCACAGTTCACAGTTCACAGTTCCCAGTTCACAGGTCACAGTTCACAGTTCACAGTTCACAGTTCCCAGTTCGCAGGTCACAGTTCACATTTCACAGTTCACAGTCTTCATTTCATACTTCACAGTTCACTGTCTTCATTTCATACTTCACAGTTCACAGTTGACAGTTCACACTTCACAGTTCACAGTTCACAGTCCACAGTTCACTGTTCACAATTCACAGTTCACAGTTCACAGTTCATAGTTCACAGTTCACTGTTCACTGTTCACAGTTCACAGTTCACAGTTCACAGTCTTCATTTCACAATTCATAGTTCGCAGTTCACAGTTCACAGGTCACAGTTCACAGTTCACAGGTCACAGTTCACAGTTCACACTTCACAGTTCACAGTTCACAGTTCACAGGTCACAGTTCACAGTTCACACTTCACAGTTCACAGTTCACAGTTCACAGTCCACAGTTCACAGTCCACAGTTCACTGATCACACATCACAGTTCACAGTTCACAGTTCACAGTTCACAGTCCACAGATCACAGTTCACAGTCTTCATTTCACACTTCACAGTTCGCAGTTCACAGTTCACAGATCACAGTTCACAGTTCACAGTTCACAGTTTACAGTTCTCAGTTTACAGTTCTCAGTTCACAGTTGACAGTTCACAGTTCACAGTTCACAGTTCACACGTCACAGATCACAGTTCACAGTTCACAGTCCACAGTTCACTGATCACACATCACAGTTCACAGTTCACAGTTCACAGTCCACAGATCACAGTTCACAGTCTTCATTTCACACTTCACAGTTCGCAGTTCACACTTCACTGTTCACAGATCACAGTTCACAGTTCACAGTTCACAGTTCCCAGTTCACAGGTCACAGTTCACAGTTCACAGTTCACAGTTCCCAGTTCGCAGGTCACAGTTCACATTTCACAGTTCACAGTCTTCATTTCATACTTCACAGTTCACTGTCTTCATTTCATACTTCACAGTTCACAGTTGACAGTTCACACTTCACAGTTCACAGTTCACAGTCCACAGTTCACTGTTCACAATTCACAGTTCACAGTTCACAGTTCATAGTTCACAGTTCACACTTCACAGTTCACAGTCCACAGTTCACTGTTCACAAATCACAGTTCACAGTTCACAGTCCACAGTTCACAGTTCCCCGTTCACAGTTCACAGTTCACAGGTCACAGTTCACAGTTCACACTTCACAGTTCACAGTTCACAGTTCACAGTCCACAGTTCACAGTCCACAGTTCACTGATCACACATCACAGTTCACAGTTCACAGTTCACAGTCCACAGATCACAGTTCACAGTCTTCATTTCACACTTCACAGTTCGCAGTTCACAGTTCACAGATCACAGTTCACAGTTCACAGTTCACAGTTTACAGTTCTCAGTTTACAGTTCTCAGTTCACAGTTCACAGTTCACAGTTCCCAGTTCGCAGGTCACAGTTCACATTTCACAGTTCACTGTCTTCATTTCATACTTCACAGTTCACTGTCTTCATTTCATACTTCACAGTTCGCAGTTCAAAGTTCACAGTTCACAGTTCACAGTTCACATGTCACAGTTCACAGTTCACAGGTCACAGTTCACAGTTCACAGTTCCCAGTTCGCAGGTCACAGTTCACATTTCACAGTTCACTGTCTTCATTTCATACTTCACAGTTCACTGTCTTCATTTCATACTTCACAGTTTACTGTCTTCATTTCATACTTCACAGTTCGCAGTTCACAGTTCACAGTTCACAGTTCACAGTTCACATGTCACAGTTCACAGTTCACAGGTCACAGGTCACAGTTCACAGTTCACAGATCACAGATCACAGTTCACAGTTCACAGTTCACAGTTCACAGTTCACAGTTCACAGTTCACAGTTCACAGTTCACAGTTCACAGATCACAGTTCACAGTTCACAGGTCACAGTTCACAGTTCCCCGTTCACAGTATTCATTTCACACTTCACAGTTCGCAGTTCACAGTTGACAGTTCACAGTCCACAGTTCACTATTCACAGTTCACAGTTCACAGTCCACAGATCACAGTTCACAGTCTTCATTTCACACTTCACAGTTCGCAGTTCACAGTTCACAGATCACAGTTCACAGTTCACAGTCCACATTTCACTGTTCACAATTCACAGTTCACAGTTCACAGTTCACTGTTCACAGATCACAGTTCACTGTTCACAGTTCACAGTTCACAGTCCACAGTTCACAGTTCACAGTTCTCAGTTCACAGATCACAGTTCACAGTCTTCATTTCACAGTTCACAGTTCACAGTTTACAGTTCTCAGTTCACAGTTCACAGTTCACAGTTCACAGTTCACAGTTCACAGTTCACAGTTCACAGTTCACAGTCCACAGTTCACAGTTCACAGTTCTCAGTTCACAGATCACAGTTCACAGTCTTCATTTCACAGTTCACAGTCTTCATTTCACAGTTCACAGTTCACAGTTCACAGTTCACAGTTCACAGTTCACAGTTCCCCGTTCACAGTATTCATTTCACATTTCACAGTTCGCAGTTCACAGTTGACAGTTCACAGATCACAGTTCACAGATTACAGTTCACAGTTGACAGTTGACAGTTCACAGTACACACTTCACAGTTCACAGTCCACAGTCTTCATTTCACACTTCACAGTTAGCAGTTCACAGTTCACAGATCACAGTTCACAGTTCACAGTTCACAGATCACATTTCACAGTTCACAGTTCACAGTTCTCAGTTCACAGATCACAGTTCACAGTCTTCATTTCACACTTCAGTCTTCACAGGGCACAGTTCACAGTTCACAGTCTTCATTTCACAATTCACAGTTCGCAGTTCACAGTTCACAGATCACACTTCACAGTTCACAGTTCACAGTTCACAGTTCACAGTTCACAGTTCACAGTTCACAGTTCACAGTTCACAGTTCACAGTTCACAGTTCACAGTTCACAGTTCACAGTTCACAGATCACAGTTCACAGTTCACAGTTCACAGGTCACAGTTCACAGTTCCCCGTTCACAGTATTCATTTCACACTTCACAGTTCGCAGTTCACAGTTGACAGTTCACAGTCCACAGTTCACTATTCACAGTTCACAGTTCACAGTCCACAGATCACAGTTCACAGTCTTCATTTCACACTTCACAGTTCGCAGTTCACAGTTCACAGATCACAGTTCACAGTTCACAGTCCACATTTCACTGTTCACAATTCACAGTTCACAGTTCACAGTTCACTGTTCACAGATCACAGTTCACTGTTCACAGTTCACAGTTCACAGTCCACAGTTCACAGTTCACAGTTCTCAGTTCACAGATCACAGTTCACAGTCTTCATTTCACAGTTCACAGTTCACAGTTTACAGTTCTCAGTTCACAGTTCACAGTTCACAGTTCACAGTTCACAGTTCACAGTTCACAGTTCACAGTTCACAGTTCACAGTCCACAGTTCACAGTTCACAGTTCTCAGTTCACAGATCACAGTTCACAGTCTTCATTTCACAGTTCACAGTCTTCATTTCACAGTTCACAGTTCACAGTTCACAGTTCACAGTTCACAGTTCACAGTATTCATTTCACATTTCACAGTTCGCAGTTCACAGTTGACAGTTCACAGATCACAGTTCACAGATTACAGTTCACAGTTGACAGTTGACAGTTCACAGTACACACTTCACAGTTCACAGTCCACAGTCTTCATTTCACACTTCACAGTTAGCAGTTCACAGTTCACAGATCACAGTTCACAGTTCACAGTTCACAGATCACATTTCACAGTTCACAGTTCACAGTTCTCAGTTCACAGATCACAGTTCACAGTCTTCATTTCACACTTCAGTCTTCACAGGGCACAGTTCACAGTTCACAGTCTTCATTTCACAATTCACAGTTCGCAGTTCACAGTTCACAGATCACACTTCACAGTTCACAGTTCACAGTTCACAGTTCACAGTTCACAGTTCACAGTTCACAGTTCACAGTTCACAGTTCACAGTTCACAGTTCACAGTTCACAGTTCACAGTTCACAGTTCACAGATCACAGTTCACAGTTCACAGTTCACAGGTCACAGTTCACAGTTCCCCGTTCACAGTATTCATTTCACACTTCACAGTTCGCAGTTCACAGTTGACAGTTCACAGTCCACAGTTCACTATTCACAGTTCACAGTTCACAGTCCACAGATCACAGTTCACAGTCTTCATTTCACACTTCACAGTTCGCAGTTCACAGTTCACAGTCCACATTTCACTGTTCACAATTCACAGTTCACAGTTCACAGTTCACTGTTCACAGTTCACAGGTCACAGGTCACAGTTCACAGTTCACAGATCACAGTTCACAGTTCACAGTTCACAGTTCACAGTTCACAGTTCACAGTTCACAGTTCACAGTTCACAGTTCACAGTTCACAGATCACAGTTCACAGTTCACAGTTCACAGTTCACAGGTCACAGTTCACAGTTGCCCGTTCACAGTATTCATTTCACACTTCACAGTTCGCAGTTCACAGTTCACAGTCCACATTTCACTGTTCACAATTCACAGTTCACAGTTCACAGTTCACAGTTCACTGTTCACAGTTCACAGGTCACAGGTCACAGTTCACAGTTCACAGATCACAGTTCACAGTTCACAGTTCACAGTTCACAGTTCACAGTTCACAGTTCACAGTTCACAGTTCACAGTTCACAGTTCACAGTTCACAGATCACAGTTCACAGTTCACAGTTCACAGGTCACAGTTCACAGTTCCCCGTTCACAGTATTCATTTCACACTTCACAGTTCGCAGTTCACAGTTCACAGGTCACAGTTCACAGTTCACAGTCCACAGTTCACTGATCACACATCACAGTTCACAGTTCACAGTTCACAGTTCACAGTTCACAGTTCACAGTCCACAGATCACAGTTCACAGTCTTCATTTCACACTTCACAGTTCGCAGTTCACAGTTCACAGATCACAGTTCACAGTTCACAGTTTACAGTTCACATGTCACAGTTCACAGTTCACAGTTCACAGGTCACAGGTCACAGTTCACAGTTCACAGTTCACAGTTCCCAGTTCGCAGGTCACAGTTCACATTTCACAGTTCACTGTCTTCATTTCATACTTCACAGTTCACTGTCTTCATTTCATACTTCACAGTTCGCAGTTCACAGTTCACAGTTCACAGTTCACAGTTCACATGTCACAGTTCACAGTTCACAGGTCACAGGTCACAGTTCACAGTTCACAGTTCACAGTTCCCAGTTCGCAGGTCACAGTTCACATTTCACAGTTCACTGTCTTCATTTCATACTTCACAGTTCACTGTCTTCATTTCATACTTCACAGTTCACTGTCTTCATTTCATACTTCACAGTTCGCAGTTCACAGTTCACAGTTCACAGTTCACATGTCACAGTTCACAGTTCACAGGTCACAGGTCACAGTTCACAGTTCACAGATCACAGTTCACAGTTCACAGTTCACAGTTCACAGTTCACAGTTCACAGTTCACAGTTCACAGTTCACAGTTCACAGTTCACAGTTCACAGTTCACAGTTCACAGTTCACAGATCACAGTTCACAGTTCACAGTTCACAGTTCACAGGTCACAGTTCACAGTTCCCCGTTCACAGTTCACAGGTCACAGTTCACAGTTCCCCGTTCACAGTATTCATTTCACACTTCACAGTTCGCAGTTCACAGTTGACAGTTCACAGTCCACAGTTCACTATTCACAGTTCACAGTTCACAGTCCACAGATCACAGTTCACAGTCTTCATTTCACACTTCACAGTTCGCAGTTCACAGTTCACAGATCACAGTTCACAGTTCACAGTCCACATTTCACTGTTCACAATTCACAGTTCACAGTTCACAGTTCACTGTTCACAGATCACAGTTCACAGTTCACAGTCTTCATTTCACGCTTCACAGTTCGCAGTTCACAGTTCACAGATCACAGTTCACAGTTCACAGTTCACAGTTCACAGTTCACAGTTCACAGTTCACTGTTCACAGTTTACAGTTCTCAGTTTACAGTTCTCAGTTCACAGTTGACAGTTCACTGTTCACAGTTCACACTTCACAGTTCACAGTTCACAGTCGACAGTTCACTGTTCACAGATCATAGTTCACAGTCTACAGTTCAGAGTTCACAGTTCACAGTTCACAGTCTTCATTTCACAATTCACAGTTCGCAGTTCACAGTTCACAGATCACCGTTCACAGATCACAGTTCACTGTTCACAGTTCACAGTTCACAGTCCACAGTTCACAGTTCACAGTTCTCAGTTCACAGATCAGAGTTCACAGTCTTCATTTCACAGTTCACAGTTCACAGTTTACAGTTCTCAGTTCACAGTTCACATTTCACAGTTCACAGTTCACAGTTCACAGTTCACAGTTCACAGTTCACAGTTCACAGTTCTCAGTTCACAGATCACAGTTCACAGTCTTCATTTCACAGTTCACAGTTCACAGTTCACAGTTCACAGTTCCCCGTTCACAGTATTCATTTCACATTTCACAGTTCGTAGTTCACAGTTGACAGTTCACAGATCACAGTTCACAGATTACAGTTCACAGTTGACAGTTGACAGTTCACAGTACACACTTCACAGTTCACAGTCCACAGTTCACTGTTCACAAATCACAGTTCACAGTTCACAGTCCACAGTTCACTATTCACAGCTCACAGATCTCAGTTCACAGATCACAGTTCACAGTCTTCATTTCACACTTCACAGTTAGCAGTTCACAGTTCACAGATCACAGTTCACAGTTCACAGTTCACAGATCACATTTCACAGTTCACAGTTCACAGTTCTCAGTTCACAGATCACAGTTCACAGTCTTCATTTCACACTTCAGTCTTCACAGGGCACAGTTCACAGTTCACAGTCTTCATTTCACAATTCACAGTTCGCAGTTCACAGTTCACAGATCACACTTCACAGTTCACAGTTCACAGTTCACAGTTCACAGTTCACAGTTCACAGTTCACAGTTCACAGTTCACAGATCACAGTTCACAGTTCACAGTTCACAGGTCACAGTTCACAGTTCCCCGTTCACAGTATTCATTTCACACTTCACAGTTCGCAGTTCACAGTTGCCAGTTCACAGTCCACAGTTCACTATTCACAGTTCACAGTTCACAGTCGACAGTTCACTGTTCACAGATCATAGTTTACAGTCTACAGTTCAGAGTTCACAGTTCACAGTTCACAGTCTTCATTTCACAATTCACAGTTCGCAGTTCACAGTTCACAGATCACAGTTCACTGTTCACAGTTCACAGTTCACAGTCCACAGTTCACAGTTCACAGTTCTCAGTTCACAGATCACAGTTCACAGTCTTCATTTCACAGTTCACAGTTCACACTTTACAGTTCTCAGTTCACAGTTCACAGTTCACAGTTCACAGTTCACAGTTCACAGTCCACAGTTCACAGTTCACAGTTCACAGTTCTCAGTTCACAGATCACAGTTCACAGTCTTCATTTCACAGTTCACAGTCTTCATTTCACAGTTCACAGTTCACAGTTCACAGTTCACAGTTCCCCGTTCACAGTATTCATTTCACATTTCACAGTTCGCAGTTCACAGTTGACAGTTCACAGATCACAGTTCACAGATTACAGTTCACAGTTGACAGTTGACAGTTCACAGTACACACTTCACAGTTCACAGTCCACAGTTCACTGTTCACAAATCACAGTTCACAGTTCACAGTCCACAGTTCACTATTCACAGCTCACAGATCTCAGTTCACAGATCACAGTTCACAGTCTTCATTTCACACTTCACAGTTAGCAGTTCACAGTTCACAGATCACAGTTCACAGTTCACAGTTCACAGATCACATTTCACAGTTCACAGTTCACAGTTCTCAGTTCACAGATCACAGTTCACAGTCTTCATTTCACACTTCAGTCTTCACAGGGCACAGTTCACAGTTCACAGTCTTCATTTCACAATTCACAGTTCGCAGTTCACAGTTCACAGGTCACAGTTCACAGTTCCCCGTTCACAGTATTCATTTCACACTTCACAGTTCGCAGTTCACAGTTGACAGTTCACAGTCCACAGTTCACTATTCACAGTTCACAGTTCACAGTCCACAGATCACAGTTCACAGTCTTCATTTCACACTTCACAGTTCGCAGTTCACAGTTCACAGATCACAGTTCACAGTTCACAGTCCACATTTCACTGTTCACAATTCACAGTTCACAGTTCACAGTTCACTGTTCACAGATCACAGTTCACTGTTCACAGTTCACAGTTCACTGTTCACAGTTCACAGTTCACAGTCCACAGTTCACAGTTCACAGTTCTCAGTTCACAGATCACAGTTCACAGTCTTCATTTCACAGTTCACAGTTCACAGTTTACAGTTCTCAGTTCACAGTTCACAGTTCACAGTTCACAGTTCACAGTTCACAGTTCACAGTTCACAGTTCACAGTTCACAGTCCACAGTTCACAGTTCACCGTTCTCAGTTCACAGATCACAGTTCACAGTCTTCATTTCACAGTTCACAGTCTTCATTTCACAGTTCACAGTTCACAGTTCCCCGTTCACAGTATTCATTTCACATTTCACAGTTCGCAGTGCACAGATGACAGTTCACAGATCACAGTTCACAGATTACAGTTCACAGTTGACAGTTGACAGTTCACAGTACACACTTCACAGTTCACAGTCCACAGTTCACTGTTCACAAATCACAGTTCACAGTTCACAGTCCACAGTTCACTATTCACAGCTCACAGATCTCAGTTCACAGATCACAGTTCACAGTCTTCATTTCACACTTCACAGTTAGCAGTTCACAGTTCACAGATCACAGTTCACAGTTCACAGTTCACAGTTCACAGTTCACAGATCACATTTCACAGTTCACAGTTCACAGTTCTCAGTTCACAGATCACAGTTCACAGTCTTCATTTCACACTTCAGTCTTCACAGGGCACAGTTCACAGTTCACAGTCTTCATTTCACAATTCACAGTTCGCAGTTCACAGTTCACAGGTCACAGTTCACAGTTCTCCGTTCACAGTATTCATTTCACACTTCACAGTTCGCAGTTCACAGTTGACAGTTCACAGTCCACAGTTCACTATTCACAGTTCACAGTTCACAGTCCACAGATCACAGTTCACAGTCTTCATTTCACACTTCACAGTTCGCAGTTCACAGTTCACAGATCACAGTTCACAGTCCACATTTCACTGTTCACAATTCACAGTTCACAGTTCACAGTTCACTGTTCACAGATCACAGTTCACTGTTCACAGTTCACAGTTCACTGTTCACAGTTCACAGTTCACAGTCCACAGTTCACAGTTCACAGTTCTCAGTTCACAGATCACAGTTCACAGTCTTCATTTCACAGTTCACAGTTCACAGATTACAGTTCTCAGTTCACAGTTCACAGTTCACAGTTCACAGTTCACAGTTCACAGTTCACAGTTCACAGTTCACAGTTCACAGTCCACAGTTCACAGTTCACCGTTCTCAGTTCACAGATCACAGTTCACAGTCTTCATTTCACAGTTCACAGTCTTCATTTCACAGTTCACAGTTCACAGTTCACAGTTCACAGTTCCCCGTTCACAGTATTCATTTCACATTTCACAGTTCGCAGTGCACAGATGACAGTTCACAGATCACAGTTCACAGATTACAGTTCACAGTTGACAGTTGACAGTTCACAGTCCACACTTCACAGTTCACAGTCCACAGTTCACTGTTCACAAATCACAGTTCACAGTTCATAGTCCACAGTTCACTATTCACAGCTCACAGATCTCAGTTCACAGATCACAGTTCACAGTCTTCATTTCACACTTCACAGTTAGCAGTTCACAGTTCACAGATCACAGTTCACAGTTCACAGTTCACAGATCACATTTCACAGTTCACAGTTCTCAGTTCACAGATCACAGTTCACAGTCTTCATTTCCCACTTCAGTCTTCACAGGGCACAGTTCACAGTTCACAGTCTTCATTTCACAATTCACAGTTCGCAGTTCACAGTTCACAGATCACACTTCACAGTTCACAGTTCACAGTTCACAGTTCACAGTTCACAGTTCACAGTTCACAGTTCACAGTTCACAGTTCACCGTTCACAGTCCACAGTTCACAGTTCACAGTTCACAGTTCTCAGTTCACAGATCACAGTTCACAGTCTTCATTTCACAGTTCACAGTCTTCATTTCACAGTTCACAGTTCACAGTTCACAGTTCACAGTTCCCCGTTCACAGTATTCATTTCACATTTCACAGTTCGCAGTTCACAGTTGACAGTTCACAGATCACAGTTCACAGATTACAGTTCACAGTTGACAGTTGACAGTTCACAGTACACACTTCACAGTTCACAGTCCACAGTTCACTGTTCACAAATCACAGTTCACAGTTCACAGTCCACAGTTCACAGTTCCCCGTTCACAGTATTCATTTCACACTTCACAGTTCGCAGTTCACAGTTGACAGTTCACAGTCCACAGTTCACTATTCACAGTTCACAGTTCACAGTCCACAGATCACAGTTCACAGTCTTCATTTCACACTTCACAGTTCGCAGTTCACAGTTCACAGATCACAGTTCACAGTTCACAGTCCACATTTCACTGTTCACAATTCACAGTTCACAGTTCACAGTTCACTGTTCACAGTTCCCCGTTCACAGTATTCATTTCGCATTTCACAGTTCGCAGTTCACAGATGACAGTTCACAGATCACAGTTCACAGATTACAGTTCACAGTTGACAGTTGACAGTTCACAGTACACACTTCACAGTTCACAGTCCACAGTTCACTGTTCACAAATCACAGTTCACAGTTCACAGTCCACAGTTCACTATTCACAGCTCACAGATCTCAGTTCACAGATCACAGTTCACAGTCTTCATTTCACACTTCACAGTTAGCAGTTCACAGTTCACAGATCACAGTTCACAGTTCACAGTTCACAGATCACATTTCACAGTTCACAGTTCTCAGTTCACAGATCACAGTTCACAGTCTTCATTTCCCACTTCAGTCTTCACAGGGCACAGTTCACAGTTCACAGTCTTCATTTCACAATTCACAGTTCGCAGTTCACAGTTCACAGATCACACTTCACACTTCACAGTTCACAGTTCACAGTTCACAGTTCACAGTTCACAGTTCACAGTTCACAGTTCACAGTTCACAGTTCACAGTTCACAGTTCACAGTTCACAGTTCACAGTTCACAGTTCACAGATCACAGTTCACAGTTCACAGTTCACAGTTCACAGTTCACAGTTCACAGTTCACAGGTCACAGTTCACAGTTCCCCGTTCACAGTATTCATTTCACACTTCACAGTTCGCAGTTCACAGTTGACAGTTCACAGTCCACAGTTCACTATTCACAGTTCACAGTTCACAGTCCACAGATCACAGTTCACAGTCTTCATTTCACACTTCACAGTTCGCAGTTCACAGTTCACAGTCCACATTTCACTGTTCACAATTCACAGTTCACAGTTCACAATTCACAGTTCACAGTTCACAGTTCACTGTTCACAGTTCACAGGTCACAGGTCACAGTTCACAGTTCACAGATCACAGTTCACAGTTCACAGTTCACAGTTCACAGTTCACAGTTCACAGTTCACAGTTCACAGTTCACAGTTCACAGTTCACAGTTCACAGTTCACAGTTCACAGTTCACAGTTCACAGTTCACAGTTCACAGTTCACAGTTCACAGTTCACAGATCACAGTTCACAGTTCACAGTTCACAGGTCACAGTTCACAGTTGCCCGTTCACAGTATTCATTTCACACTTCACAGTTCGCAGTTCACAGTTCACAGTCCACATTTCACTGTTCACAATTCACAGTTCACAGTTCACAGTTCACTGTTCACAGTTCACAGTCTTCATTTCACACTTCACAGTTCGCAGTTCACAGTTCACAGATCACAGTTCACAGTCCACAGTTCACTATTCACAGTTCACAGTTCACAGTCCACAGATCACAGTTCACAGTCTTCATTTCACACTTCACAGTTCGCAGTTCACAGTTCACAGATCACAGTTCACAGTTCACAGTCCACATTTCACTGTTCACAATTCACAGTTCACAGTTCACAGTTCACTGTTCACAGTTCCCCGTTCACAGTATTCATTTCGCATTTCACAGTTCGCAGTTCACAGATGACAGTTCACAGATCACAGTTCACAGATTACAGTTCACAGTTGACAGTTGACAGTTCACAGTACACACTTCACAGTTCACAGTCCACAGTTCACTGTTCACAAATCACAGTTCACAGTTCACAGTCCACAGTTCACTATTCACAGCTCACAGATCTCAGTTCACAGATCACAGTTCACAGTCTTCATTTCACACTTCACAGTTAGCAGTTCACAGTTCACAGATCACAGTTCACAGTTCACAGTTCACAGATCACATTTCACAGTTCACAGTTCTCAGTTCACAGATCACAGTTCACAGTCTTCATTTCCCACTTCAGTCTTCACAGGGCACAGTTCACAGTTCACAGTCTTCATTTCACAATTCACAGTTCGCAGTTCACAGTTCACAGATCACACTTCACACTTCACAGTTCACAGTTCACAGTTCACAGTTCACAGTTCACAGTTCACAGTTCACAGTTCACAGTTCACAGTTCACAGTTCACAGTTCACAGTTCACAGATCACAGTTCACAGTTCACAGTTCACAGTTCACAGTTCACAGTTCACAGGTCACAGTTCACAGTTCCCCGTTCACAGTATTCATTTCACACTTCACAGTTCGCAGTTCACAGTTGACAGTTCACAGTCCACAGTTCACTATTCACAGTTCACAGTTCACAGTCCACAGATCACAGTTCACAGTCTTCATTTCACACTTCACAGTTCGCAGTTCACAGTTCACAGTCCACATTTCACTGTTCACAATTCACAGTTCACAGTTCACAATTCACAGTTCACAGTTCACAGTTCACTGTTCACAGTTCACAGGTCACAGGTCACAGTTCACAGTTCACAGATCACAGTTCACAGTTCACAGTTCACAGTTCACAGTTCACAGTTCACAGTTCACAGTTCACAGTTCACAGTTCACAGTTCACAGTTCACAGTTCACAGTTCACAGTTCACAGTTCACAGTTCACAGTTCACAGTTCACAGTTCACAGATCACAGTTCACAGTTCACAGTTCACAGGTCACAGTTCACAGTTGCCCGTTCACAGTATTCATTTCACACTTCACAGTTCGCAGTTCACAGTTCACAGTCCACATTTCACTGTTCACAATTCACAGTTCACAGTTCACAGTTCACTGTTCACAGTTCACAGTCTTCATTTCACACTTCACAGTTCGCAGTTCACAGTTCACAGATCACAGTTCACAGTTCACAGTTCACAGTTTACAGTTCACATGTCACAGTTCACAGTTCACAGTTCACAGGTCACAGGTCACAGTTCACAGTTCACAGTTCACAGTTCCCAGTTCGCAGGTCACAGTTCACATTTCACAGTTCACTGTCTTCATTTCATACTTCACAGTTCACTGTCTTCATGTCATACTTCACAGTTCGCAGTTCACAGTTCACAGTTCACAGTTCACAGTTCACAGTTCACAGTTCACATGTCACAGTTCACAGTTCACAGGTCACAGGTCACAGTTCACAGTTCACAGTTCACAGTTCCCAGTTCGCAGGTCACAGTTCACATTTCACAGTTCACTGTCTTCATTTCATACTTCACAGTTCACTGTCTTCATTTCATACTTCACAGTTCACTGTCTTCATTTCATACTTCACAGTTCGCAGTTCACAGTTCACAGTTCACAGTTCACAGTTCACATGTCACAGTTCACAGTTCACAGGTCACAGGTCACAGTTCACAGTTCACAGATCACAGTTCACAGTTCACAGTTCACAGTTCACAGTTCACAGTTCACAGTTCACAGTTCACAGTTCACAGTTCACAGTTCACAGTCTTCATTTCACACTTCACAGTTAGCAGTTCACAGTTCACAGATCACAGTTCACAGTTCACAGTTCACAGATCACATTTCACAGTTCACAGTTCTCAGTTCACAGATCACAGTTCACAGTCTTCATTTCCCACTTCAGTCTTCACAGGGCACAGTTCACAGTTCACAGTCTTCATTTCACAATTCACAGTTCGCAGTTCACAGTTCCCAGATCACACTTCACAGTTCACAGTTCACAGTTCACAGTTCACAGTTCACAGTTCTCAGTTCACAGTTCACAGTCCACAGTTCACTATTCACAGCTCACAGATCTCAGTTCACAGATCACAGATCACAGTCTTCATTTCACACTTCACAGTTAGCAGTTCACAGTTCACAGATCACAGTTCACAGTTCACAGTTCACAGATCACATTTCACAGTTCACAGTTCTCAGTTCACAGATCACAGTTCACAGTCTTCATTTCCCACTTCAGTCTTCACAGGGCACAGTTCACAGTTCACAGTCTTTATTTCACAATTCACAGTTCGCAGTTCACAGTTCACAGATCACACTTCACAGTTCACAGTTCACAGTTCACAGTTCACAGTTCACAGTTCACAGTTCACAGTTCACAGTTCACAGTTCACAGTTCACAGTTCACAGTTCACAGTTCACAGTTCACAGTTCACAGTTCACAGTTCACAGTTCACAGATCACAGTTCACAGTTCACAGTTCACAGGTCACAGTTCACAGTTGCCCGTTCACAGTATTCATTTCACACTTCACAGTTCGCAGTTCACAGTTCACAGTCCACATTTCACTGTTCACAATTCACAGTTCACAGTTCACTGTTCACAGTTCACAGGTCACAGGTCACAGTTCACAGTTCACAGATCACAGTTCACAGTTCACAGTTCACAGTTCACAGTTCACAGTTCACAGTTCACAGTTCACAGTTCACAGTTCACAGTTCACAGTTCACAGATCACAGTTCACAGTTCACAGTTCACAGGTCACAGTTCACAGTTCCCCGTTCACAGTATTCATTTCACACTTCACAGTTCGCAGTTCACAGTTCACAGGTCACAGTTCACAGTTCACAGTCCACAGTTCACTGATCACACATCACAGTTCACAGTTCACAGTTCACAGTCCACAGTTCACTGATCACACATCACAGTTCACAGTTCACAGTTCACAGTTCACAGTCCACAGATCACAGTTCACAGTCTTCATTTCACACTTCACAGTTCGCAGTTCACAGTTCACAGATCACAGTTCACAGTTCACAGTTCACAGTTTACAGTTCACATGTCACAGTTCACAGTTCACAGTTCACAGGTCACAGGTCACAGTTCACAGTTCACAGTTCACAGTTCACAGTTCCCAGTTCGCAGGTCACAGTTCACATTTCACAGTTCACTGTCTTCATTTCATACTTCACAGTTCACTGTCTTCATGTCATACTTCACAGTTCGCAGTTCACAGTTCGCAGTTCACAGTTCACAGTTCACAGTTCACATGTCACAGTTCACAGTTCACAGGTCACAGGTCACAGTTCACAGTTCACAGATCACAGATCACAGTTCACAGTTCACAGTTCACAGTTCACAGTTCACAGTTCACAGTTCACAGTTCACAGGTCACAGTTCACAGTTGCCCGTTCACAGTATTCATTTCACACTTCACAGTTCGCAGTTCACAGTTCACAGTTCACAGTTCACAGATCACAGTTCACAGTTCACAGTTCACAGGTCACAGTTCACAGTTCCCCGTTCACAGTATTCATTTCACACTTCACAGTTCGCAGTTCACAGTTGACAGTTCACAGTCCACAGTTCACTATTCACAGTTCACAGTTCACAGGCCACAGATCACAGTTCACAGTCTTCATTTCACACTTCACAGTTCGCAGTTCACAGTTCACAGATCACAGTTCACAGTTCACAGTCCACATTTCACTGTTCACAATTCACAGTTCACAGTTCACAGTTCACTGTTCACAGATCACAGTTCACAGTTCACAGTCTTCATTTCACGCTTCACAGTTCGCAGTTCACAGTTCACAGATCACAGTTCACAGTTCACAGTTCACAGTTCACAGTTCACAGTTCACAGTTCACAGTTCACTGTTCACAGTTTACAGTTCTCAGTTTACAGTTCTCAGTTCACAGTTGACAGTTCACTGTTCCCAGTTCACACTTCACAGTTCACAGTTCACAGTCGACAGTTCACTGTTCACAGATCATAGTTCACAGTCTACAGTTCAGAGTTCACAGTTCACAGTTCACAGTCTTCATTTCACAATTCACAGTTCACAGTTCACAGTTCACAGTTCACAGTTCACAGTTCACAGTTCACAGTTCACAGATCACAGTTCACAGTTCACAGTTCACAGTTCACAGTTCACAGTTCACAGGTCACAGTTCACAGTTCCCCGTTCACAGTATTCATTTCACACTTCACAGTTCGCAGTTCACAGTTGACAGTTCACAGTCCACAGTTCACTATTCACAGTTCACAGTTCACAGTCCACAGATCACAGTTCACAGTCTTCATTTCACACTTCACAGTTCGCAGTTCACAGTTCACAGTCCACATTTCACTGTTCACAATTCACAGTTCACAGTTCACAATTCACAGTTCACAGTTCACAGTTCACTGTTCACAGTTCACAGGTCACAGGTCACAGTTCACAGTTCACAGATCACAGTTCACAGTTCACAGTTCACAGTTCACAGTTCACAGTTCACAGTTCACAGTTCACAGTTCACAGTTCACAGTTCACAGATCACAGTTCACAGTTCACAGTTCACAGGTCACAGTTCACAGTTGCCCGTTCACAGTATTCATTTCACACTTCACAGTTCGCAGTTCGCAGTTCACAGTCCACATTTCACTGTTCACAATTCACAGTTCACAGTTCACAGTTCACTGTTCACAGTTCACAGGTCACAGGTCACAGTTCACAGTTCACAGATCACAGTTCACAGTTCACAGTTCACAGTTCACAGTTCACAGTTCACAGTTCACAGTTCACAGTTCACAGTTCACAGTTCACAGTTCACAGTTCACAGTTCACAGATCACAGTTCACAGTTCACAGTTCACAGGTCACAGTTCACAGTTCCCCGTTCACAGTATTCATTTCACACTTCACAGTTCGCAGTTCACAGTTCACAGGTCACAGTTCACAGTTCACAGTCCACAGTTCACTGATCACACATCACAGTTCACAGTTCACAGTTCACAGTCCACAGATCACAGTTCACAGTCTTCATTTCACACTTCACAGTTCGCAGTTCACAGTTCACAGATCACAGTTCACAGTTCACAGTTTACAGTTCACATGTCACAGTTCACAGTTCACAGTTCACAGGTCACAGGTCACAGTTCACAGTTCACAGTTCACAGTTCCCAGTTCGCAGGTCACAGTTCACATTTCACAGTTCACTGTCTTCATTTCATACTTCACAGTTCACTGTCTTCATGTCATACTTCACAGTTCGCAGTTCACAGTTCACAGTTCACAGTTCACAGTTCACAGTTCACAGTTCACATGTCACAGTTCACAGTTCACAGGTCACAGGTCACAGTTCACAGTTCACAGTTCACAGTTCCCAGTTCGCAGGTCACAGTTCACATTTCACAGTTCACTGTCTTCATTTCATACTTCACAGTTCACTGTCTTCATTTCATACTTCACAGTTCACTGTCTTCATTTCATACTTCACAGTTCACTGTCTTCATTTCATACTTCACAGTTCGCAGTTCACAGTTCACAGTTCACAGTTCACAGTTCACATGTCACAGTTCACAGTTCACAGGTCACAGGTCACAGTTCACAGTTCACAGATCACAGATCACAGTTCACAGTTCACAGTTCACAGTTCACAGTTCACAGTTCACAGTTCACAGTTCACAGTTCACAGTTCACAGTTCACAGTTCACAGTTCACAGTTCACAGTTCACAGTTCACAGATCACAGTTCACAGTTCACAGTTCACAGGTCACAGTTCACAGTTCCCCGTTCACAGTATTCATTTCACACTTCACAGTACGCAGTTCACAGTTGACAGTTCACAGTCCACAGTTCACTATTCACAGTTCACAGTTCACAGTCCACAGATCACAGTTCACAGTCTTCATTTCACACTTCACAGTTCGCAGTTCACAGTTCACAGATCACAGTCACAGTTCACAGTCCACATTTCACTGTTCACAATTCACAGTTCACAGTTCACAATTCACAGTTCACAGTTCACAGTTCACTGTTCACAGTTCACAGGTCACAGTTCACAGTTCACAGTTCACAGTTCACAGATCACAGTTCACAGTTCACAGTTCACAGTTCACAGTTCACAGTTCACAGTTCACAGTTCACAGTTCACAGTTCACAGATCACAGTTCACAGTTCACAGTTCACAGGTCACAGTTCACAGTTGCCCGTTCACAGTATTCATTTCACACTTCACAGTTCGCAGTTCGCAGTTCACAGTCCACATTTCACTGTTCACAATTCACAGTTCACAGTTCACAGTTCACTGTTCACAGTTCACAGGTCACAGGTCACAGTTCACAGTTCACAGATCACAGTTCACAGTTCACAGTTCACAGTTCACAGTTCACAGGTCACAGGTCACAGTTCACAGTTCACAGTTCACAGTTCCCAGTTCGCAGGTCACAGTTCACATTTCACAGTTCACTGTCTTCATTTCATACTTCACAGTTCACTGTCTTCATGTCATACTTCACAGTTCGCAGTTCACAGTTCACAGTTCACAGTTCACAGTTCACAGTTCACATGTCACAGTTCACAGTTCACAGGTCACAGGTCACAGTTCACAGTTCACAGTTCACAGTTCACAGTTCCCAGTTCGCAGGTCACAGTTCACATTTCACAGTTCACTGTCTTCATTTCATACTTCACAGTTCACTGTCTTCATTTCATACTTCACAGTTCACTGTCTTCATTTCATACTTCACAGTTCGCAGTTCCCAGTTCACAGTTCACAGTTCACAGTTCACATGTCACAGTTCACAGTTCACAGGTCACAGGTCACAGTTCACAGTTCACAGATCACAGTTCACAGTTCACAGTTCACAGTTCACAGTTCACAGTTCACAGTTCACAGTTCACAGTTCACAGTTCACAGTTCACAGTTCACAGTTCACAGATCACAGTTCACAGTTCACAGTTCACAGTTCACAGTTCACAGTTCACAGTTCACAGTTCACAGTTCACAGTTCACAGTTCACAGATCACAGTTCACAGTTCACAGTTCACAGGTCACAGTTCACAGTTGCCCGTTCACAGTATTCATTTCACACTTCACAGTTCGCAGTTCGCAGTTCACAGTCCACATTTCACTGTTCACAATTCACAGTTCACAGTTCACAGTTCACTGTTCACAGTTCACAGGTCACAGGTCACAGTTCACAGTTCACAGATCACAGTTCACAGTTCACAGTTCACAGTTCACAGTTCACAGTTCACAGTTCACAGTTCACAGTTCACAGTTCACAGTTCACAGTTCACAGTTCACAGATCACAGTTCACAGTTCACAGTTCACAGGTCACAGTTCACAGTTCCCCGTTCACAGTATTCATTTCACACTTCACAGTTCGCAGTTCACAGTTCACAGGTCACAGTTCACAGTTCACAGTCCACAGTTCACTGATCACACATCACAGTTCACAGTTCACAGTTCACAGTTCACAGTTCACAGTTCACAGTTCACAGTCCACAGATCACAGTTCACAGTCTTCATTTCACACTTCACAGTTCGCAGTTCACAGTTCACAGATCACAGTTCACAGTTCACAGTTTACAGTTCACATGTCACAGTTCACAGTAAACAGTTCACAGGTCACAGGTCACAGTTCACAGTTCACAGTTCACAGTTCCCAGTTCGCAGGTCACAGTTCACATTTCACAGTTCACTGTCTTCATTTCATACTTCACAGTTCACTGTCTTCATGTCATACTTCACAGTTCGCAGTTCACAGTTCACAGTTCACAGTTCACAGTTCACATGTCACAGTTCACAGTTCACAGGTCACAGGTCACAGTTCACAGTTCACAGTTCACAGTTCCCAGTTCGCAGGTCACAGTTCACATTTCACAGTTCACTGTCTTCATTTCATACTTCACAGTTCACTGTCTTCATTTCATACTTCACAGTTCACTGTCTTCATTTCATACTTCACAGTTCGCAGTTCACAGTTCACAGTTCACAGTTCACAGTTCACATGTCACAGTTCACAGTTCACAGGTCACAGGTCACAGTTCACAGTTCACAGTTCACAGATCACAGTTCACAGTTCACAGTTCACAGTTCACAGTTCACAGTTCACAGTTCACAGTTCACAGTTCACAGTTCACAGTTCACAGTTCACAGTTCACAGTTCACAGTTCACAGATCACAGTTCACAGTTCACAGTTCACAGGTCACAGTTCACAGTTCCCCGTTCACAGTATTCATTTCACACTTCACAGTACGCAGTTCACAGTTGACAGTTCACAGTCCACAGTTCACTATTCACAGTTCACAGTTCACAGTCCACAGATCACAGTTCACAGTCTTCATTTCACACTTCACAGTTCGCAGTTCACAGTTCACAGATCACAGTCACAGTTCACAGTCCACATTTCACTGTTCACAATTCACAGTTCACAGTTCACAGTTCACTGTTCACAGATCACAGTTCACAGTTCACAGTCTTCATTTCACGCTTCACAGTTCGCAGTTCACAGTTCACAGATCACAGTTCACAGTTCACAGTTCACAGTTCACAGTTCACAGTTCACAGTTCACAGTTCACTGTTCACAGTTTACAGTTCTCAGTTTACAGTTCTCAGTTCACAGTTGACAGTTCACTGTTCCCAGTTCACACTTCACAGTTCACAGTTCACAGTCGACAGTTCACTGTTCACAGATCATAGTTCACAGTCTACAGTTCAGAGTTCACAGTTCACAGTTCACAGTCTTCATTTCACAATTCACAGTTCGCAGTTCACAGTTCACAGATCACCGTTCACAGATCACAGTTCACTGTTCACAGTTCACAGTTCACAGTCCACAGTTCACAGTTCACAGTTCTCAGTTCACAGATCACAGTTCACAGTCTTCATTTCACAGTTCACAGTTCACAGTTTACAGTTCTCAGTTCACAGTTCACAGTTCACATTTCACAGTTCACAGTTCACAGTTCACAGTTCACAGTTCACAGTTCTCAGTTCACAGATCACAGTTCACAGTCTTCATTTCACAGTTCACAGTCTTCATTTCACAGTTCACAGTTCACAGTTCACAGTTCACAGTTCCCCGTTCACAGTATTCATTTCACATTTCACAGTTCGCAGTTCACAGTTGACAGTTCACAGATCACAGTTCACAGATTACAGTTCACAGTTGACAGTTGACAGTTCACAGTACACACTTCACAGTTCACAGTCCACAGTTCACTGTTCACAAATCACAGTTCACAGTTCACAGTCCACAGTTCACTTTTCACAGCTCACAGATCTCAGTTCACAGATCACAGTTCACAGTCTTCATTTCACACTTCACAGTTAGCAGTTCACAGTTCACAGATCACAGTTCACAGTTCACAGATCACAGTTCACAGTTCACAGTTCACAGTTCACAGTTCACAGTTCACAGTTCACAGTTCACAGTTCACAGTTCACAGTTCACAGTTCACAGTTCACAGTTCACAGTTCACAGTTCACAGTTCACAGTTCACAGTTCACAGTTCACAGATAACAGTTCACAGTTCACAGTTCACAGTTCACAGGTCACAGTTCACAGTTCCCCGTTCACAGTATTCATTTCACACTTCACAGTTCGCAGTTCACAGTTGACAGTTCACAGTCCACAGTTCACTATTCACAGTTCACAGTTCACAGTTCACAGTTCACAGATCACAGTTCACAGTTCACAGTTCACAGGTCACAGTTCACAGTTCCCCGTTCACAGTATTCATTTCACACTTCACAGTTCGCAGTTCACAGTTGACAGTTCACAGTCCACAGTTCACTATTCACAGTTCACAGTTCACAGTCCACAGATCACAGTTCACAGTCTTCATTTCACACTTCACAGTTCGCAGTTCACAGTTCACAGTCTACATTTCACTGTTCACAATTCACAGTTCACAGTTCACAGTTCACTGTTCACAGTTCACAGGTCACAGGTCACAGTTCACAGTTCACAGATCACAGTTCACAGTTCACAGTTCACAGTTCACAGTTCACAGTTCACAGTTCACAGTTCACAGTTCACAGTTCACAGTTCACAGTTCACAGTTCACAGTTCACAGTTCACAGTTCACAGTTCACAGTTCACAGTTCACAGTTCACAGTTCACAGTTCACAGTTCACAGTTCACAGTTCACAGATAACAGTTCACAGTTCACAGTTCACAGTTCACAGGTCACAATTCACAGTTCCCCGTTCACAGTATTCATTTCACACTTCACAGTTCGCAGTTCACAGTTGACAGTTCACAGTCCACAGTTCACTATTCACAGTTCACAGTTCACAGTCGACAGTTCACTGTTCACAGATCATAGTTTACAGTCTACAGTTCAGAGTTCACAGTTCACAGTTCACAGTTCCCCGTTCACAGTATTCATTTCACATTTCACAGTTCGCAGTTCACAGTTGACAGTTCACAGATCACAGTTCACAGATTACAGTTCACAGTTGACAGTTGACAGTTCACAGTACACACTTCACAGTTCACAGTCCACAGTTCACTGTTCACAAATCACAGTTCACAGTTCACAGTCCACAGTTCACTATTCACAGCTCACAGATCTCAGTTCACAGATCACAGTTCACAGTCTTCATTTCACACTTCACAGTTAGCAGTTCACAGTTCACAGATCACAGTTCACAGTTCACAGTTCACAGATCACATTTCACAGTTCTCAGTTCACAGTTCTCAGTTCACAGATCACAGTTCACAGTCTTCATTTCACACTTCAGGCTTCACAGGGCACAGTTCACAGTTCACAGTCTTCATTTCACAATTCACAGTTCGCAGTTCACAGTTCACAGATCACACTTCACAGTTCACAGTTCACAGTTCACAGTTCACAGTTCACAGTTCACAGTTCACAGTTCACAGTTCACAGTTCACAGTTCACAGTTCACAGTTCACAGATCACAGTTCACAGTTCACAGTTCACAGGTCACAGTTCACAGTTCCCCGTTCACAGTATTCATTTCACACTTCACAGTTCGCAGTTCACAGTTGACAGTTCACAGTCCACAGTTCACTATTCACAGTTCACAGTTCACAGTCCACAGATCACAGTTCACAGTCTTCATTTCACACTTCACAGTTCGCAGTTCACAGTTCACAGTCCACATTTCACTGTTCACAATTCACAGTTCACAGTTCACAGTTCACTGTTCACAGTTCACAGGTCACAGGTCACAGGTCACAGTTCACAGTTCACAGATCACAGTTCACAGTTCACAGTTCACAGTTCACAGTTCACAGTTCACAGTTCACAGTTCACAGTTCACAGTTCGCAGTTCACAGTTCACTGTTCACAGTTTACAGTTCTCAGTTTACAGTTCTCAGTTCACAGTTGACAGTTCACTGTTCACAGTTCACACTTCACAGTACACAGTTCACAGTCGACAGTTCACTGTTCACAGATCATAGTTCACAGTCTACAGTTCAGAGTTCACAGTTCACAGTTCACAGTTCACAGTCTTCATTTCACAATTCACAGTTCGCAGTTCACAGTTCACAGATCACCGTTCACAGATCACAGTTCACTGTTCACAGTTCACAGTTCACAGTCCACAGTTCACAGTTCACAGTTCTCAGTTCACAGATCACAGTTCACAGTCTTCATTTCACAGTTCACAGTTCACAGTTTACAGTTCTCAGTTCACAGTTCACATTTCACAGTTCACAGTTCACAGTTCACAGTCCACAGTTCACAGTTCACAGTTCTCAGTTCACAGATCACAGTTCACAGTCTTCATTTCACAGTTCACAGTCTTCATTTCACAGTTCACAGTTCACAGTTCACAGTTCCCCGTTCACAGTATTCATTTCACATTTCACAGTTCGCAGTTCACAGTTGACAGTTCACAGATCACAGTTCACAGATTACAGTTCACATTTGACAGTTGACAGTTCACAGTACACACTTCACAGTTCACAGTCCACAGTTCACTGTTCACAAATCACAGTTCACAGTTCACAGTCCACAGTTCACTATTCACAGCTCACAGATCTCAGTTCACAGATCACAGTTCACAGTCTTCATTTCACAGTTCACAGTTCACAGTTTACAGTTCTCAGTTCACAGTTCACAGTTCACAGTTCACAGTTCACAGTCTTCATTTCACAGTTCACAGTTCACAGTTTACAGTTCTCAGTTCACAGTTCACAGTTCACAGTTCACAGTTCACAGATCACAGTTCACAGTTCACAGATCACAGTTCACAGTTCACAGTTCACAGTTCACAGTTCACAGTTCACAGTTCACAGTTCACAGTTCACAGTTCACAGTTCACAGTTCACAGTTCACAGTTCACAGTTCACAGATAACAGTTCACAGTTCACAGTTCACAATTCACAGGTCACAGTTCACAGTTCCCCGTTCACAGTATTCATTTCACACTTCACAGTTCGCAGTTCACAGTTGACAGTTCACAGTCCACAGTTCACTATTCACAGTTCACAGTTCACAGTTCACAGATCACAGTTCACAGTTCACAGTTCACAGGTCACAGTTCACAGTTCCCCGTTCACAGTATTCATTTCACACTTCACAGTTCGCAGTTCACAGTTGACAGTTCACAGTCCACAGTTCACTATTCACAGTTCACAGTTCACAGTCCACAGATCACAGTTCACAGTCTTCATTTCACACTTCACAGTTCGCAGTTCACAGTTCACAGTCCACATTTCACTGTTCACAATTCACAGTTCACAGTTCACAGTTCACTGTTCACAGTTCACAGGTCACAGGTCACAGTTCACAGTTCACAGATCACAGTTCACAGTTCACAGTTCACAGTTCACAGTTCACAGTTCACAGTTCACAGTTCACAGTTCACAGTTCACAGTTCACAGTTCACAGTTCACAGTTCACAGTTCACAGTTCACAGTTCACAGTTCACAGTTCACAGTTCACAGTTCACAGATAACAGTTCACAGTTCACAGTTCACAGGTCACAGTTCACAGTTCCCCGTTCACAGTATTCATTTCACACTTCACAGTTCGCAGTTCACAGTTGACAGTTCACAGTCCACAGTTCACTATTCACAGTTCACAGTTCACAGTCGACAGTTCACTGTTCACAGATCATAGTTTACAGTCTACAGTTCAGAGTTCACAGTTCACAGTTCACAGTTCCCCGTTCACAGTATTCATTTCACATTTCACAGTTCGGAGTTCACAGTTGACAGTTCACAGATCACAGTTCACAGATTACAGTTCACAGTTGACAGTTGACAGTTCACAGTACACAGATCACAGTTCACAGTTCACAGTTCACAGATCACATTTCACAGTTCTCAGTTCACAGTTCTCAGTTCACAGATCACAGTTCACAGTCTTCATTTCACACTTCAGTCTTCACAGGGCACAGTTCACAGTTCACAGTCTTCATTTCACAATTCACAGTTCGCAGTTCACAGTTCACAGATCACACTTCACAGTTCACAGTTCACAGTTCACAGTTCACAGTTCACAGTTCACAGTTCACAGTTCACAGTTCACAGTTCACAGATCACAGTTCACAGTTCACAGTTCACAGGTCACAGTTCACAGTTCCCCGTTCACAGTATTCATTTCACACTTCACAGTTCGCAGTTCACACTTCACAGTTCTCAGTTCACAGATCACAGTTCACAGTCTTCATTTCACAGTTCACAGTCTTCATTTCACAGTTCACAGTTCACAGTTCACAGTTCACAGTTCCCCGTTCACAGTATTCATTTCACATTTCACAGTTCGCAGTTCACAGTTGACAGTTCACAGATCACAGTTCACAGATTACAGTTCACAGTTGACAGTTGACAGTTGACAGTTCACAGTACACACTTCACAGTTCACAGTCCACAGTTCACTGTTCACAAATCACAGTTCACAGTTCACAGTCCACAGTTCACTATTCACAGCTCACAGATCTCAGTTCACAGATCACAGTTCACAGTCTTCATTTCACAGTTCACAGTTCACAGTTTACAGTTCTCAGTTCACAGTTCACAGTTCACAGTTCACAGTTCACAGTCTTCATTTCACAGTTCACAGTTCACAGTTTACAGTTCTCAGTTCACAGTTCACAGTTCACAGTTCACAGTTCACAGTTCACAGTTCACAGTTCACAGTTCACAGTTCACAGTCCACAGTTCACAGTTCACAGTTCTCAGTTCACAGATCACAGTTCACAGTCTTCATTTCACAGTTCACAGTCTTCATTTCACAGTTCACAGTTCACAGATCACAGTTCACAGTTCACAGATCACAGTTCACAGTTCACAGTTCACAGTTCACAGTTCACAGTTCACAGTTCACAGTTCACAGTTCACAGTTCACAGTTCACAGTTCACAGTTCACAGTTCACAGTTCACAGATAACAGTTCACAGTTCACAGTTCACAATTCACAGGTCACAGTTCACAGTTCCCCGTTCACAGTATTCATTTCACACTTCACAGTTCGCAGTTCACAGTTGACAGTTCACAGTCCACAGTTCACTATTCACAGTTCACAGTTCACAGTTCACAGATCACAGTTCACAGTTCACAGTTCACAGGTCACAGTTCACAGTTCCCCGTTCACAGTATTCATTTCACACTTCACAGTTCGCAGTTCACAGTTGACAGTTCACAGTCCACAGTTCACTATTCACAGTTCACAGTTCACAGTCCACAGATCACAGTTCACAGTCTTCATTTCACACTTCACAGTTCGCAGTTCACAGTTCACAGTCCACATTTCACTGTTCACAATTCACAGTTCACAGATCACATTTCACAGTTCTCAGTTCACAGTTCTCAGTTCACAGATCACAGTTCACAGTCTTCATTTCACACTTCAGTCTTCACAGGGCACAGTTCACAGTTCACAGTCTTCATTTCACAATTCACAGTTCGCAGTTCACAGTTCACAGATCACACTTCACAGTTCACAGTTCACAGTTCACAGTTCACAGTTCACAGTTCACAGTTCACAGTTCACAGTTCACAGTTCACAGATCACAGTTCACAGTTCACAGTTCACAGGTCACAGTTCACAGTTCCCCGTTCACAGTATTCATTTCACACTTCACAGTTCGCAGTTCACACTTCACAGTTCGCAGTTCACAGTTGACAGTTCACAGTCCACAGTTCACTACTCACAGTTCACAGTTCACAGTCCACAGATCACAGTTCACAGTCTTCATTTCACACTTCACAGTTCGCAGTTCACAGTTCACAGTCCACATTTCACTGTTCACAATTCACAGTTCACAGTTCACAGTTCACTGTTCACAGTTCACAGGTCACAGGTCACAGTTCACAGTTCACAGATCACAGTTCACAGTTCACAGTTGACAGTTCACAGTTCACAGTTCACAGTTCACAGTTCACAGTTCACAGTTCACAGTTCACAGTTCACTGTTCACAGTTCACAGTTCACTGTTCACAGTTTACAGTTCTCAGTTTACAGTTCTCAGTTCACAGTTGACAGTTCACTGTTCACAGTTCACACTTCACAGTACACAGTTCACAGTCGACAGTTCACTGTTCACAGATCATAGTTCACAGTCTACAGTTCAGAGTTCACAGTTCACAGTTCACAGTTCACAGTCTTCATTTCACAATTCACAGTTCGCAGTTCACAGTTCACAGATCACCGTTCACAGATCACAGTTCACTGTTCACAGTTCACAGTTCACAGTCCACAGTTCACAGTTCACAGTTCTCAGTTCACAGATCACAGTTCACAGTCTTCATTTCACAGTTCACAGTTCACAGTTCTCAGTTCACAGTTCACATTTCACAGTTCACAGTTCACAGTTCACAGTCCACAGTTCACAGTTCACAGTTCTCAGTTCACAGATCACAGTTCACAGTCTTCATTTCACAGTTCACAGTCTTCATTTCACAGTTCACAGTTCACAGTTCACAGTTCACAGTTCCCCGTTCACAGTATTCATTTCACATTTCACAGTTCGCAGTTCACAGTTGACAGTTCACAGATCACAGTTCACAGATTACAGTTCACAGTTGACAGTTGACAGTTCACAGTACACACTTCACAGTTCACAGTCCACAGTTCACTGTTCACAAATCACAGTTCACAGTTCACAGTTCACAGTTCACTATTCACAGCTCACAGATCTCAGTTCACAGATCACAGTTCACAGTCTTCATTTCACAGTTCACAGTTCACAGTTTACAGTTCTCAGTTCACAGTTCACAGTTCACAGTTCACAGTTCACAGTCTTCATTTCACAGTTCACAGTTCACAGTTTACAGTTCTCAGTTCACAGTTCACAGTTCACAGTTCACAGTTCACAGTTCACAGTTCACAGTTCACAGTTCACAGTCCACAGTTCACAGTTCACAGTTCTCAGTTCACAGATCACAGTTCACAGTCTTCATTTCACAGTTCACAGTCTTCATTTCACAGTTCTCAGTTCACAGATCACAGTTCACAGTTCACAGATCACAGTTCACTGTTCACAGTTCACAGGTCACAGGTCACAGTTCACAGTTCACAGATCACAGTTCACAGTTCACAGTTCACAGTTCACAGTTCACAGTTCACAGTTCACAGTTCACAGTTCACAGTTCACAGTTCACAGTTCACAGTTCACAGTTCACAGTTCACAGTTCACAGATAACAGTTCACAGTTCACAGTTCACAGTTCACAGGTCACAGTTCACAGTTCCCCGTTCACAGTATTCATTTCACACTTCACAGTTCGCAGTTCACAGTTGACAGTTCACAGTCCACAGTTCACAGTTCGCAGTTCACAGTTGACAGTTCACAGTCCACAGTTCACTATTCACAGTTCACAGTTCACAGTCGACAGTTCACTGTTCACAGATCATAGTTTACAGTCTACAGTTCAGAGTTCACAGTTCACAATTCACAGTTCCCCGTTCACAGTATTCATTTCACATTTCACAGTTCGGAGTTCACAGTTGACAGTTCACAGATCACAGTTCACAGATTACAGTTCACAGTTGACAGTTGACAGTTCACAGTACACAGATCACAGTTCACAGTTCACAGTTCACAGATCACATTTCACAGTTCTCAGTTCACAGTTCTCAGTTCACAGATCACAGTTCACAGTCTTCATTTCACACTTCAGTCTTCACAGGGCACAGTTCACAGTTCACAGTCTTCATTTCACAATTCACAGTTCGCAGTTCACAGTTCACAGATCACACTTCACAGTTCACAGTTCACAGTTCACAGTTCACAGTTCACAGTTCACAGTTCACAGTTCACAGTTCACAGTTCACAGTTCACAGTTCACAGATCACAGTTCACAGTTCACAGTTCACAGGTCACAGTTCACAGTTCCCCGTTCACAGTATTCATTTCACACTTCACAGTTCGCAGTTCACACTTCACAGTTCGCAGTTCACAGTTGACAGTTCACAGTCCACAGTTCACTATTCACAGTTCACAGTTCACAGTCCACAGATCACAGTTCACAGTCTTCATTTCACACTTCACAGTTCGCAGTTCACAGTTCACAGTCCACATTTCACTGTTCACAATTCACAGTTCACAGTTCACAGTTCACTGTTCACAGTTCACAGGTCACAGGTCACAGTTCACAGTTCACAGATCACAGTTCACAGTTCACAGTTGACAGTTCACAGTTCACAGTTCACAGTTCACAGTTCACAGTTCACAGTTCACAGTTCACAGTTCACAGTTCACAGTTCACAGTTCACAGTTCACAGTTCACAGTTCACTGTTCACAGTTTACAGTTCTCAGTTTACAGTTCTCAGTTCACAGTTGACAGTTCACTGTTCACAGTTCACACTTCACAGTACACAGTTCACAGTCGACAGTTCACTGTTCACAGATCATAGTTCACAGTCTACAGTTCAGAGTTCACAGTTCACAGTTCACAGTTCACAGTCTTCATTTCACAATTCACAGTTCGCAGTTCACAGTTCACAGATCACCGTTCACAGATCACAGTTCACTGTTCACAGTTCACAGTTCACAGTCCACAGTTCACAGTTCACAGTTCTCAGTTCACAGATCACAGTTCACAGTCTTCATTTCACAGTTCACAGTTCACAGTTTACAGTTCTCAGTTCACAGTTCACATTTCACAGTTCACAGTTCACAGTTCACAGTCCACAGTTCACAGTTCACAGTTCTCAGTTCACAGATCACAGTTCACAGTCTTCATTTCACAGTTCACAGTCTTCATTTCACAGTTCACAGTTCACAGTTCACAGGTCACAGTTCCCCGTTCACAGTATTCATTTCACATTTCACAGTTCGCAGTTCACAGTTGACAGTTCACAGATCACAGTTCACAGATTACAGTTCACAGTTGACAGTTGACAGTTCACAGTACACACTTCACAGTTCACAGTCCACAGTTCACTGTTCACAAATCACAGTTCACAGTTCACAGTCCACAGTTCACTATTCACAGCTCACAGATCTCAGTTCACAGATCACAGTTCACAGTTCACAGTTCACAGTTTACAGTTCTCAGTTCACAGTTCACAGTTCACAGTTCACAGTTCACAGTCTTCATTTCACAGTTCACAGTTCACAGTTTACAGTTCTCAGTTCACAGTTCACAGTTCACAGTTCACAGTTCACAGTTCACAGTTCACAGTTCACAGTTCACAGTCCACAGTTCACAGTTCACAGTTCTCAGTTCACAGATCACAGTTCACAGTCTTCATTTCACAGTTCACAGTCTTCATTTCACAGTTCTCAGTTCACAGATCACAGTTCACAGTTCACAGATCACAGTTCACAGTTCACAGTTCACAGTTCACAGTTCACAGTTCACAGTTCACAGTTCACAGTTCACAGTTCACAGTTCACAGTTCACAGTTCACAGTTCACAGTTCACAGTTCACAGTTCACAGTTCACAGATAACAGTTCACAGTTCACAGTTCACAGGTCACAGTTCACAGTTCCCCGTTCACAGTATTCATTTCACACTTCACAGTTCGCAGTTCACAGTTGACAGTTCACAGTCCACAGTTCACTATTCACAGTTCACAGTTCACAGTTCACAGATCACAGTTCACAGTTCACAGTTCACAGTTCACAGGTCACAGTTCACAGTTCCCCGTTCACAGTATTCATTTCACACTTCACAGTTCGCAGTTCACAGTTGACAGTTCACAGTCCACAGTTCACTATTCACAGTTCACAGTTCACAGTCCACAGATCACAGTTCACAGTCTTCATTTCACACTTCACAGTTCGCAGTTCACAGTTCACAGTCCACATTTCACTGTTCACAATTCACAGTTCACAGTTCACAGTTCACTGTTCACAGTTCACAGGTCACAGGTCACAGTTCACAGTTCACAGATCACAGTTCACAGTTCACAGTTCACAGTTCACAGTTCACAGTTCACAGTTCACAGTTCACAGTTCACAGATAACAGTTCACAGTTCACAGGTCACAGTTCACAGTTCCCCGTTCACAGTATTCATTTCACACTTCACAGTTCGCAGTTCACAGTTGACAGTTCACAGTCCACAGTTCACTATTCACAGTTCACAGTTCACAGTCGACAGTTCACTGTTCACAGATCATAGTTTACAGTCTACAGTTCAGAGTTCACAGTTCACAGTTCACAGTTCCCCGTTCACAGTATTCATTTCACATTTCACAGTTCGCAGTTCACAGTTGACAGTTCACAGATCACAGTTCACAGATTACAGTTCACAGTTGACAGTTGACAGTTCACAGTACACACTTCACAGTTCACAGTCCACAGTTCACTGTTCACAAATCACAGTTCACAGTTCACAGTTCACAGTTCACAGATCACACTTCACAGTTCACAGTTCACAGTTCACAGTTCACAGTTCACAGTTCACAGTTCACAGTTCACAGTTCACAGTTCACAGTTCACAGTTCACAGATCACAGTTCACAGTTCACAGTTCACAGGTCACAGTTCACAGTTCCCCGTTCACAGTATTCATTTCACACTCCACAGTTCGCAGTTCACAGTTGACAGTTCACAGTCCACAGTTCACTATTCACAGTTCACAGTTCACAGTCCACAGATCACAGTTCACAGTCTTCATTTCACACTTCACAGTTCGCAGTTCACAGTTCACAGTCCACATTTCACTGTTCACAATTCACAGTTCACAGTTCACAGTTCACTGTTCACAGTTCACTGGTCACAGGTCACAGTTCACAGTTCACAGATCACAGTTCACAGTTCACAGTTCACAGTTCACAGTTCACAGTTCACAGTTCACAGTTCACAGTTCACAGTTCACAGTTCACAGTTCACAGTTCACTGTTCACAGTTTACAGTTCTCAGTTTACAGTTCTCAGTTCACAGTTGACAGTTCACTGTTCACAGTTCACACTTCACAGTACACAGTTCACAGTCGACAGTTCACTGTTCACAGATCATAGTTCACAGTCTACAGTTCAGAGTTCACAGTTCACAGTTCACAGTTCACAGTCTTCATTTCACAATTCACAGTTCGCAGTTCACAGTTCACAGATCACCGTTCACAGATCACAGTTCACTGTTCACAGTTCACAGTTCACAGTCCACAGTTCACAGTTCACAGTTCTCAGTTCACAGATCACAGTTCACAGTCTTCATTTCACAGTTCACAGTTCACAGTTTACAGTTCTCAGTTCACAGTTCACAGTTCACATTTCACAGTTCACAGTTCACAGTTCACAGTCCACAGTTCACAGTTCACAGTTCTCAGTTCACAGATCACAGTTCACAGTCTTCATTTCACAGTTCACAGTCTTCATTTCACAGTTCACAGTTCACAGTTCACAGTTCACAGTTCACAGTTCACAGTTCCCCGTTCACAGTATTCATTTCACATTTCACAGTTCGCAGTTCACAGTTGACAGTTCACAGATCACAGTTCACAGATTACAGTTCACAGTTGACAGTTGACAGTTCACAGTACACACTTCACAGTTCACAGTCCACAGTTCACTGTTCACAAATCACAGTTCACAGTTCACAGTCCACAGTTCACTATTCACAGCTCACAGATCTCAGTTCACAGATCACAGTTCACAGTCTTCATTTCACACTTCACAGTTAGCAGTTCACAGTTCACAGATCACAGTTCACAGTTCACAGTTCACAGATCACATTTCACAGTTCACAGTTCACAGTTCTCAGTTCACAGATCACAGTTCACAGTCTTCATTTCACAATTCACAGTTCGCAATTCACAGTTCACAGATCACACTTCACAGTTCACAGTTCACAGTTCACAGTTCACAGTTCACAGTTCACAGTTCACAGTTCACAGTTCACAGTTCACAGATCACAGTTCACAGTTCACAGTTCATAGGTCACAGTTCACAGTTCCCCGTTCACAGTATTCATTTCACACTTCACAGTTCGCAGTTCACAGTTGACAGTTCACAGTCCACAGTTCACTATTCACAGTTCACAGTTCACAGTCCACAGATCACAGTTCACAGTCTTCATTTCACACTTCACAGTTCGCAGTTCACAGTTCACAGTCCACATTTCACTGTTCACAATTCACAGTTCACAGTTCACAGTTCACTGTTCACAGTTCACAGGTCACAGGTCACAGTTCACAGTTCACAGATCACAGTTCACAGTTCACAGTTCACAGTTCACAGTTCACAGTTCACAGTTCACAGTTCACAGTTCACAGTTCACAGTTCACAGTTCACAGTTCACAGTTCACAGTTCACAGTTCACAGTTCACAGTTCACAGATCACAGTTCACAGTTCACAGTTCACAGGTCACAGTTCACAGTTCCTCGTTCACAGTATTCATTTCACACTTCACAGTTCGCAGTTCACAGTTGACAGTTCACAGTCCACAGTTCACTATTCACAGTTCACAGATCTCAGTTCACAGATCACAGTTCACAGTCTTCATTTCACACTTCACAGTTAGCAGTTCACAGTTCACAGATCACAGTTCACAGTTCACAGTTCACAGATCACATTTCACAGTTCACAGTTCACAGTTCTCAGTTCACAGATCACAGTTCACAGTCTTCATTTCACACTTCAGTCTTCACAGGGCACAGTTCACAGTTCACAGTCTTCATTTCACAATTCACAGTTCGCAGTTCACAGTTCACAGTCCACATTTCACTGTTCACAATTCACAGTTCACAGTTCACAGTTCACTGTTCACAGTTCACAGGTCACAGTTCACAGTTCACAGTTCACAGTTCACAGTTCACAGTTCACAGTTCACAGTTCACAGTTCACAGTTCACAGTTCACAGTTCACAGTTCACAGTTCACAGTTCACAGATCACAGTTCACAGTTCACAGTTCACAGGTCACAGTTCACAGTTCCCCGTTCACAGTATTCATTTCACACTTCACAGTTCGCAGTTCACAGTTGACAGTTCACAGTCCACAGTTCACTATTCACAGTTCACAGTTCACAGTCGACAGTTCACTGTTCACAGATCATAGTTTACAGTCTACAGTTCAGAGTTCACAGTTCACAGTTCACAGTCTTCATTTCACAATTCACAGTTCGCAGTTCACAGTTCACAGATCACCGTTCACAGATCACAGTTCACTGTTCACAGTTCACAGTTCACAGTCCACAGTTCACAGTTCACAGTTCTCAGTTCACAGATCACAGTTCACAGTCTTCATTTCACAGTTCACAGTTCACAGTTTACAGTTCTCAGTTCACAGTTCACAGTTCACAGTTCACAGTTCACAGTCTTCATTTCACAGTTCACAGTTCACAGTTTACAGTTCTCAGTTCACAGTTCACAGTTCACAGTTCACAGATCACATTTCACAGTTCACAGTTCACAGTTCTCAGTTCACAGATCACAGTTCACAGTCTTCATTTCACACTTCAGTCTTCACAGGGCACAGTTCACAGTTCACAGTCTTCATTTCACAATTCACAGTTCGCAGTTCACAGTTCACAGATCACACTTCACAGTTCACAGTTCACAGTTCACAGTTCACAGTTCACAGTTCACAGTTCACAGTTCACAGTTCACAGTTCACAGTTCACAGATCACAGTTCACAGTTCACAGTTCACAGGTCACAGTTCACAGTTCCCCGTTCACAGTATTCATTTCACACTTCACAGTTCGCAGTTCACAGTTGACAGTTCACAGGTCACAGTTCACAGTTCCCCGTTCACAGTATTCATTTCACACTTCACAGTTCGCAGTTCACAGTTGACAGTTCACAGTCCACAGTTCACTATTCACAGTTCACAGTTCACAGTCCGCAGATCACAGTTCACAGTCTTCATTTCACACTTCACAGTTCGCAGTTCACAGTTCACAGTCCACATTTCACTGTTCACAATTCACAGTTCACAGTTCACAGTTCACAGTTCACAGTTCACAGTTCACTGTTCACAGTTCACAGGTCACAGGTCACAGTTCACAGTTCACAGATCACAGTTCACAGTTCACAGTTCACAGTTCACAGTTCACAGTTCACAGTTCACAGTTCACAGTTCACAGTTCACAGTTCACAGTTCACAGTTCACAGATCACAGTTCACAGGTCACAGTTCACAGTTCCCCGTTCACAGTATTCATTTCACACTTCACAGTTTGCAGTTCACAGTTGACAGTTCACAGTCCACAGTTCACTATTCACAGTTCACAGTTCACAGTCCACAGATCACAGTTCACAGTCTTCATTTCACACTTCACAGTTCGCAGTTCACAATTCACAGAGCACAGTTCACAGTTCACAGTCCACATTTCACTGTTCACAATTCACAGTTCACAGTTCACAGTTCACTGTTCACAGATCACAGTTCACAGTTCACAGTCTTCATTTCACGCTTCACAGTTCGCAGTTCACAGTTCACAGATCACAGTTCACAGTTCACAGTTCACAGTTCACAGTTCACTGTTCACAGTTCGCAGTTCACAGTTGACAGTTCACAGATCACAGTTCACAGATTACAGTTCACAGTTGACAGTTGACAGTTCACAGTACACACTTCACAGTTCACAGTCCACAGTTCACTGTTCACAAATCACAGTTCACAGTTCACAGTCCACAGTTCACTATTCACAGCTCACAGATCTCAGTTCACAGATCACAGTTCGCAGTTCACAGTTCACAGATCACCGTTCACAGATCACAGTTCACTGTTCACAGTTCACAGTTCACAGTCCACAGTTCACAGTTCACAGTTCTCAGTTCACAGATCACAGTTCACAGTCTTCATTTCACAGTTCACAGTTCACAGTTTACAGTTCTCAGTTCACAGTTCACAGTTCACAGTTCACAGTTCACAGTCTTCATTTCACAGTTCACAGTTCACAGTTTACAGTTCTCAGTTCACAGTTCACAGTTCACAGTTCACAGTTCACAGTTCACAGATCACATTTCACAGTTCACAGTTCACAGTTCTCAGTTCACAGATCACAGTTCACAGTCTTCATTTCACACTTCAGTCTTCACAGGGCACAGTTCACAGTTCACAGTCTTCATTTCACAATTCACAGTTCGCAGTTCACAGTTCACAGATCACACTTCACAGTTCACAGTTCACAGTTCACAGTTCACAGTTCACAGTTCACAGTTCACAGTTCACAGTTCACAGTTCACAGTTCACAGTTCACAGTTCACAGTTCACAGGTCACAGTTCACAGTTCCCCGTTCACAGTATTCATTTCACACTTCACAGTTCGCAGTTCACAGTTGACAGTTCACAGGTCACAGTTCACAGTTCCCCGTTCACAGTATTCATTTCACACTTCACAGTTCGCAGTTCACAGTTGACAGTTCACAGTCCACAGTTCACTATTCACAGTTCACAGATCTCAGTTCACAGATCACAGTTCACAGTCTTCATTTCACACTTCACAGTTAGCAGTTCACAGTTCACAGATCACAGTTCACAGTTCACAGTTCACAGATCACATTTCACAGTTCACAGTTCACAGTTCTCAGTTCACAGATCACAGTTCACAGTCTTCATTTCACACTTCAGTCTTCACAGGGCACAGTTCACAGTTCACAGTCTTCATTTCACAATTCACAGTTCGCAGTTCACAGTCCACATTTCACTGTTCACAATTCACAGTTCACAGTTCACAGTTCACTGTTCACAGTTCACAGGTCACAGTTCACAGTTCACAGTTCACAGTTCACAGTTCACAGTTCACAGTTCACAGTTCACAGTTCACAGTTCACAGTTCACAGTTCACAGTTCACAGTTCACAGTTCACAGATCACAGTTCACAGTTCACAGTTCACAGTTCACAGGTCACAGTTCACAGTTCCCCGTTCACAGTATTCATTTCACACTTCACAGTTCGCAGTTCACAGTTGACAGTTCACAGTCCACAGTTCACTATTCACAGTTCACAGTTCACAGTCGACAGTTCACTGTTCACAGATCATAGTTTACAGTCTACAGTTCAGAGTTCACAGTTCACAGTTCACAGTCTTCATTTCACAATTCACAGTTCGCAGTTCACAGTTCACAGATCACCGTTCACAGATCACAGTTCACTGTTCACAGTTCACAGTTCACAGTCCACAGTTCACAGTTCACAGTTCTCAGTTCACAGATCACAGTTCACAGTCTTCATTTCACAGTTCACAGTTCACAGTTTACAGTTCTCAGTTCACAGTTCACAGTTCACAGTTCACAGTTCACAGTCTTCATTTCACAGTTCACAGTTCACAGTTTACAGTTCTCAGTTCACAGTTCACAGTTCACAGTTCACAGTTCACAGATCACATTTCACAGTTCACAGTTCACAGTTCTCAGTTCACAGATCACAGTTCACAGTCTTCATTTCACACTTCAGTCTTCACAGGGCACAGTTCACAGTTCACAGTCTTCATTTCACAATTCACAGTTCGCAGTTCACAGTTCACAGATCACACTTCACAGTTCACAGTTCACAGTTCACAGTTCACAGTTCACAGTTCACAGTTCACAGTTCACAGTTCACAGTTCACAGTTCACAGTTCACAGATCACAGTTCACAGTTCACAGTTCACAGGTCACAGTTCACAGTTCCCCGTTCACAGTATTCATTTCACACTTCACAGTTCGCAGTTCACAGTTGACAGTTCACAGGTCACAGTTCACAGTTCCCCGTTCACAGTATTCATTTCACACTTCACAGTTCGCAGTTCACAGTTGACAGTTCACAGTCCACAGTTCACTATTCACAGTTCACAGTTCACAGTCCGCAGATCACAGTTCACAGTCTTCATTTCACACTTCACAGTTCGCAGTTCACAGTTCACAGTCCACATTTCACTGTTCACAATTCACAGTTCACAGTTCACAGTTCACAGTTCACTGTTCACAGTTCACAGGTCACAGGTCACAATTCACAGTTCACAGATCACAGTTCACAGTTCACAGTTCACAGTTCACAGTTCACAGTTCACAGTTCACAGTTCACAGTTCACAGTTCACAGTTCACAGTTCACAGTTCACAGATCACAGTTCACAGGTCACAGTTCACAGTTCCCCGTTCACAGTATTCATTTCACACTTCACAGATTGCAGTTCACAGTTGACAGTTCACAGTCCACAGTTCACTATTCACAGTTCACAGTTCACAGTCCACAGATCACAGTTCACAGTCTTCATTTCACACTTCACAGTTCGCAGTTCACAATTCACAGAGCACAGTTCACAGTTCACAGTCCACATTTCACTGTTCACAATTCACAGTTCACAGTTCACAGTTCACTGTTCACAGATCACAGTTCACAGTTCACAGTCTTCATTTCACGCTTCACAGTTCGCAGTTCACAGTTCACAGATCACAGTTCACAGTTCACAGTTCACAGTTCACAGTTCACTGTTCACAGTTCGCAGTTCACAGTTGACAGTTCACAGATCACAGTTCACAGATTACAGTTCACAGTTGACAGTTGACAGTTCACAGTACACACTTCACAGTTCACAGTCCACAGTTCACTGTTCACAAATCACAGTTCACAGTTCACAGTCCACAGTTCACTATTCACAGCTCACAGATCTCAGTTCACAGATCACAGTTCACAGTCTTCATTTCACACTTCACAGTTAGCAGTTCACAGTTCACAGATCACAGTTCACAGTTCACAGTTCACAGATCACAGTTCACAGTTCACAGTTCACAGTTCTCAGTTCACAGATCACAGTTCACAGTCTTCATTTCACACTTCAGTCTTCACAGGGCACAGTTCACAGTTCACAGTCTTCATTTCACAATTCAAAGTTCGCAGTTCACAGTTCACAGATCACACTTCACAGTTCACAGTTCACAGATCACTGTTCACAGACTTTATTTCACAATTCAGTTTTCACAGTTCACAGTTCACAGTTCACAGTCCGCAGTTCACTGTTCACTGATCATAGTTCACAGTTCACAGTTCACAGTTCACAGTTCACTGTTCACAGTTTACAGTTCTCAGTTTACAGTTCTCAGTTCACAGTTGACAGTTCACTGTTCACAGTTCACACTTCACAGTACACAGTTCACAGTCGACAGTTCACTGTTCACAGATCATAGTTCACAGTCTACAGTTCAGAGTTCACAGTTCACAGTTCACAGTTCACAGTCTTCATTTCACAATTCACAGTTCGCAGTTCACAGTTCACAGATCACCGTTCACAGATCACAGTTCACAGTCCACAGTTCACAGTTCACAGTTCTCAGTTCACAGATCACAGTTCACAGTCTTCATTTCACAGTTCACAGTTCACAGTTTACAGTTCTCAGTTCACAGTTCACATTTCACAGTTCACAGTTCACAGTTCACAGTCCACAGTTCACAGTTCACAGTTCTCAGTTCACAGATCACAGTTCACAGTTCACAGTCCACAGTTCACTATTCACAGCTCACAGATCTCAGTTCACAGATCACAGTTCACAGTCTTCATTTCACACTTCACAGTTAGCAGTTCACAGTTCACAGATCACAGTTCACAGTTCACAGTTCACAGATCACAGTTCACAGTTCTCAGTTCACAGATCACAGTTCACAGTCTTCATTTCACACTTCAGTCTTCACAGGGCACAGTTCACAGTTCACAGTCTTCATTTCACAATTCACAGTTCCCAGTTCACAGTTCACAGTACACACTTCACAGTTCACAGTCCACAGTTCACTGTTCACAAATCACAGTTCACAGTTCACAGTCCACAGTTCACTATTCACAGCTCACAGATCTCAGTTCACAGATCACAGTTCACAGTCTTCATTTCACACTTCACAGTTAGCAGTTCACAGTTCACAGATCACAGTTCACAGTTCACAGTTCACAGATCACAGTTCACAGTTCTCAGTTCACAGATCACAGTTCACAGTCTTCATTTCACACTTCAGTCTTCACAGGGCACAGTTCACAGTTCACAGTCTTCATTTCACAATTCACAGTTCCCAGTTCACAGTTCACAGATCACACTTCACAGTTCACAGTTCACAGTTCACAGTTCACAGTTCACAGTTCACAGTTCACAGTTCACAGTTCACAGTTCACAGTTCACAGTTCACAGTTCACAGTTCACAGTTCACAGTTCACAGTTCACAGTTCACAGATCACAGTTCACAGTTCACAGTTCACAGGTCACAGTTCACAGTTCCCCGTTCACAGTATTCATTTCACACTTCACAGTTCGCAGTTCACAGTTGACAGTTCACAGTCCACAGTTCACTATTCACAGTTCACAGTTCACAGTCCACAGATCACAGTTCACAGTCTTCATTTCACACTTCACAGTTCGCAGTTCACAGTTCACAGTCCACATTTCACTGTTCACAATTCACAGTTCACAGTTCACAGTTCACTGTTCACAGTTCACAGGTCACAGGTCACAGTTCACAGTTCACAGATCACAGTTCACAGTTCACAGTTCACAGTTCACAGTTCACAGTTCACAGTTCACAGTTCACAGTTCACAGTTCACAGTTCACAGTTCACAGTTCACAGTTCACAGTTCACAGTTCACAGTTCACAGATCACAGTTCACAGGTCACAGTTCACAGTTCCCCGTTCACAGTATTCATTTCACACTTCACAGTTCGCAGTTCACAGTTGACAGTTCACAGTCCACAGTTCACTATTCACAGTTCACAGTTCACAGTCCACAGATCACAGTTCACAGTCTTCATTTCACACTTCACAGTTCGCAGTTCACAGTTCACAGAGCACAGTTCATAGTTCACAGTCCACATTTCACTGTTCACAATTCACAGTTCACAGTTCACAGTTCACAGTTCACAGATCACAGTTCACAGTTCACAGTCTTCATTTCACGCTTCACAGTTCGCAGTTCACAGTTCACAGATCACAGTTCACAGTTCACAGTTCACAGTTCACAGTTCACAGTTCACTGTTCACAGTTCGCAGTTCACAGTTGACAGTTCACAGATCACAGTTCACAGATTACAGTTCACAGTTGACAGTTCACAGTTCACAGTACACACTTCACAGTTCACAGTCCACAGTTCACTGTTCACAAATCACAGTTCACAGTTCACAGTCCACAGTTCACTATTCACAGCTCACAGATCTCAGTTCACAGATCACAGTTCACAGTCTTCATTTCACACTTCACAGTTAGCAGTTCACAGTTCACAGATCACAGTTCACAGTTCACAGTTCACAGATCACAGTTCACAGTTCACAGTTCACAGTTCACAGTTCTCAGTTCACAGATCACAGTTCACAGTCTTCATTTCACACTTCAGTCTTCACAGGGCACAGTTCACAGTTCACAGTCTTCATTTCACAATTCACAGTTCGCAGTTCACAGTTCACAGATCACACTTCACAGTTCACAGTTCACAGATCACTGTTCACAGACTTTATTTCACAATTCAGTTTTCACAGTTCACAGTTCACAGTTCACAGTCCGCAGTTCACTGTTCACTGATCATAGTTCACAGTTCACAGTTCACAGTTCACAGTTCACAGTTCACAGTTCACAGTTCACTGATCACACATCACAGTTCACAGTTCACAGTTCACAGTCCACAGATCACAGTTCACAGTCTTCATTTCACACTTCACAGTTCATAGTTCACAGTTCACAGATCACAGTTCACAGTTCACAGTTTACAGTTCACATGTCACAGTTCACAGTTCACAGGTCACAGGTCACAGTTCACAGTTCACAGTTCCCAGTTCGCAGGTCACAGTTCACATTTCACAGTTCACTGTCTTCATTTCATACTTCACAGTTCACTGTCTTCATTTCATAATTCACAGTTCACAGTTCACAGGTCACAGTTCACAGTTCCCCGTTCACAGTATTCATTTCACACTTCACAGTTCGCAGTTCACAGTTGACAGTCCACAGTCCACAGTTCACTATTCACAGTTCACAGTTCACAGTTCACAGTCCACAGATCACAGTTCACAGTCTTCATTTCACACTTCACAGTTCGCAGTTCACAGTTCACAGATCACAGTTCACAGTTCACAGTCCACAATTCACTGTTCACAATTCACAGTTCACAGTTCACAGTTCACTGTTCACAGATCACAGTTCACAGTTCACAGTCTTCATTTCACGCTTCACAGTTCGCAGTTCACAGTTCACAGATCACAGTTCACAGTTCACAGTTCACAGTTCACAGTTCACAGTTCACAGTTCACAGTTCACAGTTCACTGTTCACAGTTTACAGTTCTCAGTTTACAGTTCTCAGTTCACAGTTGACAGTTCACTGTTCACAGTTCACACTTCACAGTTCACAGTTCACAGTCGACAGTTCACTGTTCACAGATCATAGTTCACAGTCTACAGTTCAGAGTTCACAGTTCACAGTTCACAGTCTTCATTTCACAATTCACAGTTCGCAGTTCACAGTTCACAGATCACCGTTCACAGATCACAGTTCACTGTTCACAGTTCACAGTTCACAGTCCACAGTCCACAGTTCACAGTTCACAGTTCTCAGTTCACAGATCACAGTTCACAGTCTTCATTTCACAGTTCACAGTTCACAGTTTACAGTTCTCAGTTCACAGTTCACAGTTCACAGTTCACAGTTCACAGTTCACAGTTCACAGTCCACAGTTCACAGTTCACAGTTCTCAGTTCACAGATCACAGTTCACAGTCTTCATTTCACAGTTCACAGTCTTCATTTCACAGTTCACAGTTCACAGTTCCCCGTTCACAGTATTCATTTCACATTTCACAGTTCGCAGTTCACAGTTGACAGTTCACAGATCACAGTTCACAGATTACAGTTCACAGTTGACAGTTGACAGTTCACAGTACACACTTCACAGTTCACAGTCCACAGTTCACTGTTCACAAATCACAGTTCACAGTACACAGTCCACAGTTCACTATTCACAGCTCACAGATCTCAGTTCACAGATCACAGTTCACAGTCTTCATTTCACACTTCACAGTTAGCAGTTCACAGTTCACAGATCACAGTTCACAGTTCACAGATCACAGATCACAGTTCACAGGTCACAGTTCACAGTTCCCCGTTCACAGTATTCATTTCACACTTCACAGTTAGCAGTTCACAGTTGACATTTCACAGTCCACAGTTCACTATTCACAGTTCACAGTTCACAGTCCACAGATCACAGTTCACAGTCTTCATTTCACACTTCACAGTTCGCAGTTCACAGTTCACAGATCACAGTTCACAGTTCACAGTCCACATTTCACTGTTCACAATTCACAGTTCACAGTTCACAGTTCACTGTTCACAGATCACAGTTCACAGTTCACAGTCTTCATTTCACGCTTCACAGTTCGCAGTTCACAGTTCACAGATCACAGTTCACAGTTCACAGTTCACAGTTCACAGTTCACAGTTCACAGTTCACTGTTCACAGTTTACAGTTCTCAGTTTACAGTTCTCAGTTCACAGTTGACAGTTCACTGTTCACAGTTCACACTTCACAGTTCACAGTTCACAGTCGACAGCTCACTGTTCACAGATCATAGTTCACAGTCTACAGTTCAGAGTTCACAGTTCACAGTTCACAGTCTTCATTTCACAATTCACAGTTCGCAGTTCACAGTTCACAGATCACAATTCACAGTTCGCAGTTCACAGTTCACAGATCACCGTTCACAGATCACAGTTCACTGTTCACAGTTCACAGTTCACAGTCCACAGTTCACAGTTCACAGTTCTCAGTTCACAGATCACAGTTCACAGTCTTCATTTCACAGTTCACAGTTTACAGTTCTCAGTTCACAGTTCACAGTTCACAGTTCACAGTTCACAGTTCACAGTCCACAGTTCACAGTTCACAGTTCTCAGTTCACAGATCACAGTTCACAGTCTTTATTTCACAGTTCACAGTCTTCATTTCACAGTTCACAGTTCACAGTTCACAGTTCACAGTTCCCCGTTCACAGTATTCATTTCACATTTCACAGTTCGCAGTTCACAGTTCACATTTCACAGTTCACAGTTCACTGATCACACATCACAGTTCACAGTTCACAGTTCACAGTCCACAGATCACAGTTCACAGTCTTCATTTCACACTTCACAGTTCATAGTTCACAGTTCACAGTTCACTGTCTTCATTTCACAGTTCACAGTTCACAGTTCACAGTTCACAGTTCCCCGTTCACAGTATTCATTTCACATTTCACAGTTCGCAGTTCACAGTTGACAGTTCACAGATCACAGTTCCCAGTTCGCAGGTCACAGTTCACATTTCACAGTTCACTGTCTTCATTTCATACTTCACAGTTCACTGTCTTCATTTCATAATTCACAGTTCACAGTTCACAGGTCACAGTTCACAGTTCCCCGTTCACAGTATTCATTTCACACTTCACAGTTCGCAGTTCACAGTTGACATTTCACAGTCCACAGTTCACTATTCACAGTTCACAGTTCACAGTTCACAGTTCACAGTCCACAGATCACATTTCACAGTCTTCATTTCACACTTCACAGTTCGCAGTTCACAGTTCACAGATCACAGTTCACAGTTCACAGTCCACATTTCACAGTTCACAGTCTTCATTTCACAGTTCACAGTTCACAGTTCACAGTTCACAGTTCCCCGTTCACAGTATTCATTTCACATTTCACAGTTCGCAGTTCACAGTTCACATTTCACAGTTCACATTTCACTGATCACACATCACAGTTCACAGTTCACAGTTCACAGTCCACAGATCACAGTTCACAGTCTTCATTTCACACTTCACAGTTCATAGTTCACAGTTCACAGTTCACAGTCTTCATTTCACAGTTCACAGTTCACAGTTCACAGTTCACAGTTCACAGTTCACAGTTCACAGTTCCCCGTTCACAGTATTCATTTCACATTTCACAGTTCGCAGTTCACAGTTGACAGTTCACAGATCACAGTTCCCAGTTCGCAGGTCACAGTTCACATTTCACAGTTCACTGTCTTCATTTCATACTTCACAGTTCACTGTCTTCATTTCATAATTCACAGTTCACAGTTCACAGGTCACAGTTCACAGTTCCCCGTTCACAGTTCGCAGTTCACAGTTGACATTTCACAGTCCACAGTTCACTATTCACAGTTCACAGTTCACAGTTCACTGTTCACAGTTTACAGTTCTCAGTTTACAGTTCTCAGTTCACAGTTGACAGTTCACTGTTCACAGTTCACACTTCACAGTTCACAGTTCACAGTCGACAGTTCACTGTTCACAGATCATAGTTCACAGTCTACAGTTCAGAGTTCACAGTTCACAGTTCACAGTCTTCATTTCACAATTCACAGTTCGCAGTTCACAGTTCACAGATCACCGTTCACAGATCACAGTTCACTGTTCACAGTTCACAGTTCACAGTCCACAGTTCACAGTTCACAGTTCTCAGTTCACAGATCACAGTTCACAGTCTTCATTTCACAGTTCACAGTTCACAGTTCACAGTTCACAGTTCACAGTTCACAGTTCACAGTTCACAGTTCACAGTTCACAGTTCACAGTTCACAGTTCACAGTTCACAGTTCACAGTTCACAGTTCCCCGTTCACAGTATTCATTTCACATTTCACAGTTCACAGTTCACAGTTCACAGTTCACATTTCACAGTTCACAGTTCACTGATCACACATCACAGTTCACAGTTCACAGTTCACAGTCCACAGATCACAGTTCTCAGTCTTCATTTCACACTTCACAGTTCATAGTTCACAGTTCACAGTTCACAGTCTTCATTTCACAGTTCACAGTTCACAGTTCACAGTTCACAGTTCCCCGTTCACAGTATTCATTTCACATTTCACAGTTCGCAGTTCACAGTTGACAGTTCACAGATCACAGTTCCCAGTTCGCAGGTCACAGTTCACATTTCACAGTTCACTGTCTTGATTTCATACTTCACAGTTCACTGTCTTCATTTCATAATTCACAGTTCACAGTTCACAGTTCACAGGTCACAGTTCACAGTTCCCCGTTCACAGTATTCATTTCACACTTCACAGTTCGCAGTTCACAGTTGACATTTCACAGTCCACAGTTCACTATTCACAGTTCACAGTTCACAGTCCACAGATCACAGTTCACAGTCTTCATTTCACACTTCACAGTTCGCAGTTCACAGTTCACAGATCACAATTCACAGTTCACAGTCCACATTTCACTGTTCACAATTCACAGTTCACAGTTCACAGTTCACTGTTCACAGATCACAGTTCACAGTTCACAGTCTTCATTTCACGCTTCACAGTTCGCAGTTCACAGTTCACAGATCACAGTTCACAGTTCACAGTTCACAGTTCACAGTTCCCCGTTCACAGTATTCATTTCACATTTCACAGTTCGCAGTTCACAGTTGACAGTTCACAGATCACAGTTCCCAGTTCGCAGGTCACAGTTCACATTTCACAGTTCACTGTCTTCATTTCATACTTCACAGTTCACTGTCTTCATTTCATAATTCACAGTTCACAGTTCACAGGTCACAGTTCACAGTTCCCCGTTCACAGTATTCATTTCACACTTCACAGTTCGCAGTTCACAGTTGACATTTCACAGTCCACAGTTCACTATTCACAGTTCACAGTTCACAGTCCACAGATCACAGTTCACAGTCTTCATTTCACACTTCACAGTTCGCAGTTCACAGTTCACAGATCACAGTTCACAGTTCACAGTCCACATTTCACTGTTCACAATTCACAGTTCACAGTTCACAGTTCACTGTTCACAGATCACATTTCACAGTTCACAGTCTTCATTTCACGCTTCACAGTTCGCAGTTCACAGTTCACAGATCACAGTTCACAGTTCACAGTTCACAGTTCACAGTTCACAGTTCACTGTTCACTGTTCACAGTTTACAGTTCTCAGTTTACAGTTCTCAGTTCTCAGTTCACAGTTGACAGTTCACTGTTCACAGTTCACACTTCACAGTTCACAGTTCACAGTCGACAGTTCACTGTTCACAGTTCACAGTTCACAGTCCACAGTTCACAGTTCACAGTTCTCAGTTCACAGATCACATTTCACAGTCTTCATTTCACAGTTCACAGTTCACAGTTTACAGTTCTCAGTTCACAGTTCACAGTTCACAGTTCACAGTTCACAGTTCACAGTTCACAGTCCACAGTTCACAGTTCACAGTTCTCAGTTCACAGATCACAGTTCACAGTCTTCATTTCACAGTTCACAGTCTTCATTTCACAGTTCACAGTTCACAGTTCACAGTTCACAGTTCCCCGTTCACAGTATTCATTTCACATTTCACAGTTCGCAGTTCACAGTTGACAGTTCACAGATCACAGTTCACAGATTACAGTTCACAGTTGACAGTTGACAGTTCACAGTACACACTTCACAGTTCACAGTCCACAGTCTTCATTTCACAATTCACAGTTCGCAGTTCACAGTTCACAGATCACCGTTCACAGATCACAGTTCACTGTTCACAGTTCACAGTTCACAGTCCACAGTTCACAGTTCACAGTTCTCAGTTCACAGATCACATTTCACAGTCTTCATTTCACAGTTCACAGTTCACAGTTTACAGTTCTCAGTTCACAGTTCACAGTTCACAGTTCACAGTTCACAGTTCACAGTTCACAGTTCACAGTTCACAGTCCACAGTTCACAGTTCACAGTTCTCAGTTCACAGATCACAGTTCACAGTCTTCATTTCACAGTTCACAGTCTTCATTTCACAGTTCACAGTTCACAGTTCACAGTTCACAGTTCACAGTTCCCCGTTCACAGTATTCATTTCACATTTCACAGTTCGCAGTTCACAGTTGACAGTTCACAGATCACAGTTCACAGATTACAGTTCACAGTTGACAGTTGACAGTTCACAGTACACACTTCACAGTTCACAGTCCACAGTTCACTGTTCACAAATCACAGTTCACAGTTCACAGTCCACAGTTCACTATTCACAGCTCACAGATCTCAGTTCACAGATCACAGTTCACAGTCTTCATTTCACACTTCACAGTTAGCAGTTCACAGTTCACAGATCACAGTTCACAGTTCACAGTTCACAGTTCTCAGTTCACAGATCACAGTTCACAGTCTTCATTTCACACTTCAGTCTTCACAGTTCACAGTTCACAGTCTTCATTTCACAATTCACAGTTCGCAGTTCACAGTTCACAGATCACACTTCACAGTTCACAGTTCACAGTTCACAGTTCATAGTTCACAGTTCACAGTTCACAGTTCACAGATCACAGTTCACAGTTCACAGTTCACAGGTCACAGTTCACAGTTCCCCGTTCACAGTATTCATTTCACACTTCACAGTTCGCAGTTCACAGTTGACAGTTCACAGTCCACAGTTCACTATTCACAGTTCACAGTTCACAGTCCACAGATCACAGTTCACAGTCTTCATTTCACACTTCACAGTTCGCAGTTCACAGGTCACAGTTCACAGTTCCCCGTTCACAGTATTCATTTCACACTTCACAGTTCACAGGTCACAGTTCACAGTTCCCCGTTCACAGTATTCATTTCACACTTCACAGTTCGCAGTTCACAGTTGACAGTTCACAGTCCACATTTCACTGTTCACAATTCACAGTTCACAGTTCACAGTTCACTGTTCACAGTTCACAGGTCACAGGTCACAGTTCACAGTTCACAGATCACAGTTCACAGTTCACAGTTCACAGTTCACAGTTCACAGTTCACAGTTCACAGTTCACAGTTCACAGTTCACAGTTCACAGTTCACAGTTCACAGTTCACAGTTCACAGTTCACAGTTCACAGATCACAGTTCACAGTTCACAGTTCACAGGTCACAGTTCACAGTTCACAGTTCACAGTCTTCATTTCACGCTTCACAGTTCACAGTCTTCATTTCACGCTTCACAGTTCGCAGTTGACAGTTCACAGATCACAGTTCACAGTTCACAGTCCACATTTCACTGTTCACAATTCACAGTTCACAGTTCACAGTTCACTGTTCACAGATCACAGTTCACTGTTCACAGATCACAGTTCACAGTTCACAGTCTTCATTTCACGCTTCACAGTTCGCAGTTCACAGTTCACAGATCACAGTTCACAGTTCACAGTTCACAGTTCACAGTTCACAGTTCACAGTTCACTGTTCACAGTTTACAGTTCTCAGTTTACAGTTCTCAGTTCACAGTTGACAGTTCACTGTTCACAGTTCACACTTCACAGTTCACAGTTCACAGTCGACAGTTCACTGTTCACAGATCATAGTTCACAGTCTACAGTTCAGAGTTCACAGTTCACAGTTCACAGTCTTCATTTCACAATTCACAGTTCGCAGTTCACAGTTCACAGATCACCGTTCACAGATCACAGTTCACTGTTCACAGTTCACAGTTCACAGTCCACAGTTCACAGTTCACAGTTCTCAGTTCACAGATCACAGTTCACAGTCTTCATTTCACAGTTCACAGTTCACAGTTTACAGTTCTCAGTTCACAGTTCACAGTTCACAGTTCACAGTCTTCATTTCACAATTCACAGTTCGCAGTTCACAGTTCACAGATCACCGTTCACAGATCACAGTTCACTGTTCACAGTTCACAGTTCACAGTCCACAGTTCACAGTCCACAGTTCACAGTTCACAGTTCTCAGTTCACAGATCACAGTTCACAGTCTTCATTTCACAGTTCACAGTTTACAGTTCTCAGTTCACAGTTCACAGTTCACAGTTCACAGTTCACAGTTCACAGTTCACAGTCCACAGTTCACAGTTCACAGTTCTCAGTTCACAGATCACAGTTCACAGTCTTCATTTCACAGTTCACAGTTCACAGTTCCCCGTTCACAGTATTCATTTCACATTTCACAGTTCGCAGTTCACAGTTGACAGTTCACAGATCACAGTTCACAGATTACAGTTCACAGTTGACAGTTGACAGTTCACAGTACACACTTCACAGTTCACAGTCCACAGTTCACTGTTCACAAATCACAGTTCACAGTTCACAGTCCACAGTTCACTATTCACAGCTCACAGTTCTCAGTTCACAGATCACAGTTCACAGTTCACAGTTCACAGTCTTCATTTCACAATTCATAGTTCGCAGTTCACAGTTCACAGGTCACAGTTCACAGTTCACAGGTCACAGTTCACTGTTCACAGATCACAGTTCACAGTTCACAGTCTTCATTTCACACTTCAGTCTTCACAGGGCACAGTTCACAGTTCACAGTCTTCATTTCACAATTCACAGTTCGCAGTTCACAGGTCACAGGTCACAGTTCACAGCCCACTGTTCACAGTTCAAAGTTTTCAGTTCACAGATCACAGTTCACAGTTCACAGACTTTATTTCACAATTCAGTTTTCACAGTTCACAGTACACAGTTCTCAGTTCACAGTTCACAGTTCACAGATCACAGTTCACAGTCTTCATTTCACACTTCAGTCTTCACAGGGCACAGTTCACAGTTCACAGTCTTCATTTCACAATTCACAGTTCACAGTTCCCAGTTCGCAGGTCACAGTTCCCAGTTCGCAGGTCACAGTTCACAGTTCACAGATCACAGTTCACAGTTCACAGTTCACAGTTCACAGTTCACAGGTCACAGTTCACAGTTCCCCGTTCACAGTATTCATTTCACACTTCACAGTTCGCAGTTCACAGTTGACAGTTCACAGTCCACAGTTCACTATTCACAGTTCACAGTTCACAGTCCACAGATCACAGTTCACAGTCTTCATTTCACACTTCACAGTTCGCAGTTCACAGTTCACAGTCCACATTTCACTGTTCACAATTCACAGTTCACAGTTCACAGTTCACTGTTCACAGTTCACAGGTCACAGGTCACAGTTCACAGTTCACAGATCACAGTTCACAGTTCACAGTTCACAGTTCACAGTTCACAGTTCACAGTTCACAGTTCACAGTTCACAGTTCACAGTTCACAGTTCACAGTTCACAGTTCACAGTTCACAGTTCACAGTTCACAGTTCACAGATCACAGTTCACAGTTCACAGTTCACAGGTCACAGTTCACAGTTCACAGTTCACAGTCTTCATTTCACGCTTCACAGTTCACAGTCTTCATTTCACGCTTCACAGTTCGCAGTTCACAGTTCACAGATCACAGTTCACAGTTCACAGTCCACATTTCACTGTTCACAATTCACAGTTCACAGTTCACAGTTCACTGTTCACAGATCACAGTTCACAGTTCACAGTCTTCATTTCACGCTTCACAGTTCGCAGTTCACAGTTCACAGATCACAGTTCACAGTTCACAGTTCACAGTTCACAGTTCACAGTTCACAGTTCACAGTTCACTGTTCACAGTTTACAGTTCTCAGTTTACAGTTCTCAGTTCACAGTTGACAGTTCACTGTTCACAGTTCACACTTCACAGTTCACAGTTCACAGTCGACAGTTCACTGTTCACAGATCATAGTTCACAGTCTACAGTTCAGAGTTCACAGTTCTCAGTTCACAGATCACAGTTCACAGTCTTCATTTCACAATTCACAGTTCGCAGTTCACAGTTGACAGTTCACAGATCACAGTTCACAGTTGACAGTTGACAGTTCACAGTACACACTTCACAGTTCACAGTCCACAGTTCACTGTTCACAAATCACAGTTCACAGTTCACAGTCCACAGTTCACTATTCACAGCTCACAGTTCTCAGTTCACAGATCACAGTTCACAGTTCACAGTTCACAGTCTTCATTTCACAATTCATAGTTCGCAGTTCACAGTTCACAGGTCACAGTTCACAGTTCACAGGTCACAGTTCACTGTTCACAGATCACAGTTCACAGTTCACAGTCTTCATTTCACACTTCACACTTCACAGTGCACAGTTCACAGTCCACAGTTCACAGTCCACAGTTCACTGATCACACATCACAGTTCACAGTTCACAGTTCACAGTCCACAGATCACAGTTCACAGACTTCATTTCACAGTTCGCAGTTCACAGTTCACAGATCACAGTTCACAGTTCACAGTTCGCAGTCTTAATTTCACACTTCACACTTCACAGTGCACAGTTCACAGTCCACAGTTCACTGATCACACATCACAGTTCACAGTTCACAGTTCACAGTCCACAGATCACAGTTCACAGTCTTCATTTCACAGTTCGCAGTTCTCAGTTCACAGTTCACAGTTCACAGATCACAGTTCACAGTCTTCATTTCACACTTCAGTCTTCACAGGGCACAGTTCACAGTTCACAGTCTTCATTTCACAATTCACAGTTCGCAGTTCACAGGTCACAGGTCACAGTTCACAGCCCACTGTTCACAGTTCAAAGTTTTCAGTTCACAGATCACAGTTCACAGTTCACAGACTTTATTTCACAATTCAGTTTTCACAGTTCACAGTACACAGTTCTCAGTTCACAGTTCACAGTTCACAGATCACAGTTCACAGTCTTCATTTCACACTTCAGTCTTCACAGGGCACAGTTCACAGTTCACAGTCTTCATTTCACAATTCACAGTTCGCAGTTCACAGTTCACAGATCACACTTCACAGTTCACAGTTCACAGATCACTGTTCACAGACTTTATTTCACAATTCAGTTTTCACAGTTCACAGTTCACAGTTCACAGTCCGCAGTTCACTGTTCACTGATCATAGTTCACAGTTCACAGTTCACAGTTCACAGTTCACAGTTCACAGTTCACAGTTCACAGTTCACAGTTCACAGTTCACAGTTCACACTTCACACTTCACAGTTCACAGTTCACAGTTCACAGTTCACAGTTCACAGTTCACAGTTCACAGTTCACAGTTCACAGTTCACAGTTCACAGTTCACAGTTCACAGTTCACAGTTCACAGTTCACAGTTCACAGTTCACAGTTCACAGTTCCCAGTTCGCAGGTCACAGTTCCCAGTTCGCAGGTCACAGTTCACATTTCACAGTTCACTGTCTTCATTTCATACTTCACAGTTCGCAGTTCACAGTTCACAGTTCACAGATCACTGTTCACAGTTTACAGTTCTCAGTTTACAGTTCTCAGTTCACAGTTGACAGTTCACAGTTGACAGTTCACACTTCACAGTTCACTGTTCACAGTTCACAGTTCACAGTTCACAGTCTTCATTTCACAATTCATAGTTCGCAGTTCACAGTTCACAGGTCACAGTCCACAGTTCACAGTCCACAGTTCACTGATCACACATCACAGTTCACAGTTCACAGTTCACAGTCCACAGATCACAGTTCACAGTCTTCATTTCACAGTTCACAGTTCACAGTTCACAGATCACACTTCACAGTTCACAGTTCACAGTTCACAGTTCACAGATCACAGTTCACAGTTCACAGTTCACAGATCACAGTTCACAGTTCACAGTTCACAGTTCACAGTTCACAGGTCACAGTTCACAGTTCCCCGTTCACAGTATTCATTTCACACTTCACAGTTCGCAGTTCACAGTTGACAGTTCACAGTCCACAGTTCACTATTCACAGTTCACAGTTCACAGTCCACAGATCACAGTTCACAGTCTTCATTTCACACTTCACAGTTCGCAGTTCACAGTTCACAGTCCACATTTCACTGTTCACAATTCACAGTTCACAGTTCACAGTTCACTGTTCACAGTTCACAGGTCACAGGTCACAGTTCACAGTTCACAGATCACAGTTCACAGTTCACAGTTCACAGTTCACAGTTCACAGTTCACAGTTCACAGTTCACAGTTCACAGTTCACAGTTCACAGTTCACAGTTCACAGTTCACAGTTCACAGTTCACAGTTCACAGTTCACAGATCACAGTTCACAGTTCACAGTTCACAGGTCACAGTTCACAGTTCACAGTTCACAGTCTTCATTTCACGCTTCACAGTTCACAGTCTTCATTTCACGCTTCACAGTTCGCAGTTCACAGTTCACAGATCACAGTTCACAGTTCACAGTCCACATTTCACTGTTCACAATTCACAGTTCACAGTTCACAGTTCACTGTTCACAGATCACAGTTCACAGTTCACAGTCTTCATTTCACGCTTCACAGTTCGCAGTTCACAGTTCACAGATCACAGTTCACAGTTCACAGTTCACAGTTCACAGTTCACAGTTCACAGTTCACAGTTCACAGTTCACAGTTCACTGTTCACAGTTTACAGTTCTCAGTTTACAGTTCTCAGTTCACAGTTGACAGTTCACTGTTCACAGTTCACACTTCACAGTTCACAGTTCACAGTCGACAGTTCACTGTTCACAGATCATAGTTCACAGTCTACAGTTCAGAGTTCACAGTTCTCAGTTCACAGATCACAGTTCACAGTCTTCATTTCACAATTCACAGTTCGCAGTTCACAGTTCACAGATCACCGTTCACAGATCACAGTTCACTGTTCACAGTTCACAGTTCACAGTCCACAGTTCACAGTTCACAGTTCTCAGTTCACAGATCACAGTTCACAGTCTTCATTTCACAGTTCACAGTTCACAGTTTACAGTTCTCAGTTCACAGTTCACAGTTCACAGTTCACAGTTCACAGTTCACAGTTCACAGTCCACAGTTCACAGTTCACAGTTCTCAGTTCGCAGATCACAGTTCACAGTCTTCATTTCACAGTTCACAGTCTTCATTTCACAGTTTACAGTTCACAGTTCACAGTTCACAGTTCCCCGTTCACAGTATTCATTTCACATTTCACAGTTCGCAGTTCACAGTTGACAGTTCACAGATCACAGTTCACAGATTACAGTTCACAGTTGACAGTTGACAGTTCACAGTACACACTTCACAGTTCACAGTCCATAGTTCACTCTTCACAAATCACAGTTCACAGTTCACAGTCCACAGTTCACTATTCACAGCTCACAGATCTCAGTTCACAGATCACAGTTCACAGTTCACAGGTCACAGTTCACAATTCCCCGTTCACAGTATTCATTTCACACTTCACAGTTCGCAGTTCACAGTTGACAGTTCACAGTCCACAGTTCACTATTCACAGTTCACAGTTCACAGTCCACAGATCACAGTTCACAGTCTTCATTTCACACTTCACAGTTCGCAGTTCACAGTTCACAGATCACAGTTCACAGTTCACAGTCCACATTTCACTGTTCACAATTCACAGTTCACAGTTCACAGTTCACAGTTCACTGTTCACAGATCACAGTTCACAGTTCACAGTCTTCATTTCACGCTTCACAGTTCGCAGTTCACAGTTCACAGATCACAGTTCACAGTTCACAGTTCACAGTTTACAGTTCACAGTTCACAGTTCACTGTTCACAGTTTACAGTTCTCAGTTTACAGTTCTCAGTTCACAGTTGACAGTTCACTGTTCACAGTTCACACTTCACAGTTCACAGTTCACAGTCGACAGTTCACTGTTCACAGATCATAGTTCACAGTCTACAGTTCAGAGTTCACAGTTCACAGTTCACAGTCTTCATTTCACAATTCACAGTTCGCAGTTCACAGTTCACAGATCACCGTTCACAGATCACAGTTCACTGTTCACAGTTCACAGTTCACAGTTCACAGTCCACAGTTCACAGTCCACAGTTCACAGTTCACAGTTCACAGTTCTCAGTTCACAGATCACAGTTCACAGTCTTCATTTCACAGTTCACAGTTCACAGTTTACAGTTCTCAGTTCACAGTTCACAGTTCACAGTTCACAGTTCACAGTTCACAGTCCACAGTTCACAGTTCACAGTTCTCAGTTCACAGATCACAGTTCACAGTCTTCATTTCACAGTTCACAGTTCACAGTTCACAGTTCCCCGTTCACAGTATTCATTTCACATTTCACAGTTCGCAGTTCACGGTCGACAGTTCACAGATCACAGTTCACAGTCTTCATTTCACACTTCACAGTTAGCAGTTCACAGTTCACAGATCACAGTTCACAGTTCACAGGTCACAGTCCACAGTTCACAGTCCACAGTTCACTGATCACACATCACAGTTCACAGTTCACAGTTCACAGTCCACAGATCACAGTTCACAGTCTTCATTTCACAGTTCGCAGTTCACAGTTCACAGTTCACAGATCACACTTCACAGTTCACAGTTCACAGATCATAGTTCACAGATCACAGTTCACAGTTCACAGTTCACAGATCACAGTTCACAGTTCACAGTTCACAGGTCACAGTTCACAGTTCCCCGTTCACAGTATTCATTTCACACTTCACAGTTCGCAGTTCACAGTTCACAGATCACAGTTCACAGTTCACAGTCCACATTTCACTGTTCACAATTCACAGTTCACAGTTCACAGTTCACTGTTCACAGATCACAGTTCACAGTTCACAGTCTTCATTTCACGCTTCACAGTTCGCAGTTCACAGTTCACAGATCACAGTTCACAGTTCACAGTTCACAGTTCACAGTTCACAGTTCACAGTTCACTGTTCTCAGTTTACAGTTCTCAGTTTACAGTTCTCAGTTCACAGTTCACAGTTCACAGTTCACAGTCCACAGTTCACAGTTCACAGTTCTCAGTTCGCAGATCACAGTTCACAGTCTTCATTTCACAGTTCACAGTCTTCATTTCACAGTTTACAGTTCACAGTTCACAGTTCACAGTTCCCCGTTCACAGTATTCATTTCACATTTCACAGTTCGCAGTTCACAGTTGACAGTTCACAGATCACAGTTCACAGATTACAGTTCACAGTTGACAGTTGACAGTTCACAGTACACACTTCACAGTTCACAGTCCATAGTTCACTCTTCACAAATCACAGTTCACAGTTCACAGTCCACAGTTCACTATTCACAGCTCACAGATCTCAGTTCACAGATCACAGTTCACAGTTCACAGGTCACAGTTCACAATTCCCCGTTCACAGTATTCATTTCACACTTCACAGTTCGCAGTTCACAGTTGACAGTTCACAGTCCACAGTTCACTATTCACAGTTCACAGTTCACAGTCCACAGATCACAGTTCACAGTCTTCATTTCACACTTCACAGTTCGCAGTTCACAGTTCACAGATCACAGTTCACAGTTCACAGTCCACATTTCACTGTTCACAATTCACAGTTCACAGTTCACAGTTCACTGTTCACAGATCACAGTTCACAGTTCACAGTCTTCATTTCACGCTTCACAGTTCGCAGTTCACAGATCACAGTTCACAGATTACAGTTCACAGTTGACAGTTGACAGTTGACAGTTCACAGTACACACTTCACAGTTCACAGTCCACAGTTCACTGTTCACAAATCACAGTTCACAGTTCACAGTCCACAGTTCACTATTCACAGCTCACAGTTCTCAGTTCACAGATCACAGTTCACAGTCTTCATTTCACACTTCACAGTTAGCAGTTCACAGTTCACAGATCACAGTTCACAGTTCACAGGTCACAGTCCACAGTTCACAGTCCACAGTTCACTGATCACACATCACAGTTCACAGTTCACAGTTCACAGTCCACAGATCACAGTTCACAGTCTTCATTTCACAGTTCGCAGTTCACAGTTCACAGTTCACAGATCACACTTCACAGTTCACAGTTCACAGATCATAGTTCACAGATCACAGTTCACAGTTCACAGTTCACAGATCACAGTTCACAGTTCACAGTTCACAGTTCACAGGTCACAGTTCACAGTTCCCCGTTCACAGTATTCATTTCACACTTCACAGTTCGCAGTTCACAGTTGACAGTTCACAGTCCACAGTTCACTATTCACAGTTCACAGTTCACAGTCCACAGATCACAGTTCACAGTCTTCATTTCACACTTCACAGTTCGCAGTTCGCAGTTCACAGTTCACAGTCCACATTTCACTGTTCACAATTCACAGTTCACAGTTCACAGTTCACTGTTCACAGTTCACAGGTCACAGGTCACAGTTCACAGTTCACAGTTCACTGTTCACAGTTTACAGTTCACAGTTCACAGTTCACAGTTCACAGTACACAGTTCACAGTTCACAGTTCACAGTTCACAGATCACAGTTCACAGTTCACAGTTCACAGGTCACAGTTCACAGTTCACAGTTCACAGTCTTCATTTCACGCTTCACAGTTCACAGTCTTCATTTCACGCTTCACAGTTCGCAGTTCACAGTTCACAGATCACAGTTCACAGTTCACAGTCCACATTTCACTGTTCACAATTCACAGTTCACAGTTCACAGTTCACTGTTCACAGATCACAGTTCACAGTTCACAGTCTTCATTTCACGCTTCACAGTTCGCAGTTCACAGTTCACAGATCACAGTTCACAGTTCACAGTTCACAGTTCACAGTTCACAATTCACAGTTCACAATTCACAGTTCACAGTTCACAGTTCACTGTTCACAGATCACAGTTCACAGTTCACAGTTCACAGTCTTCATTTCACGCTTCACAGTTCGCAGTTCACAGTTCACAGTTCACAGTTCACAGTCCACAGTTCACAGTTCACAGTTCTCAGTTCGCAGATCACAGTTCACAGTCTTCATTTCACAGTTCACAGTCTTCATTTCACAGTTTACAGTTCACAGTTCACAGTTCACAGTTCCCCGTTCACAGTATTCATTTCACATTTCACAGTTCGCAGTTGACAGTTGACAGTTCACAGATCACAGTTCACAGATTACAGTTCACAGTTGACAGTTGACAGTTCACAGTACACACTTCACAGTTCACAGTCCATAGTTCACTCTTCACAAATCACAGTTCACAGTTCACAGTCCACAGTTCACTATTCACAGCTCACAGATCTCAGTTCACAGATCACAGTTCACAGTTCACAGGTCACAGTTCACAATTCCCCGTTCACAGTATTCATTTCACACTTCACAGTTCGCAGTTCACAGTTGACAGTTCACAGTCCACAGTTCACTATTCACAGTTCACAGTTCACAGTCCACAGATCACAGTTCACAGTCTTCATTTCACACTTCACAGTTCGCAGTTCACAGTTCACAGATCACAGTTCACAGTTCACAGTCCACATTTCACTGTTCACAATTCACAGTTCACAGTTCACAGGTCACTGTTCACAGATCACAGTTCACAGTTCACAGTCTTCATTTCACGCTTCACAGTTCGCAGTTCACAGTTCACAGATCACAGTTCACAGTTCACAGTTCACAGTTTACAGTTCACAGTTCACAGTTCACTGTTCACAGTTTACAGTTCTCAGTTTACAGTTCTCAGTTCACAGTTGACAGTTCACTGTTCACAGTTCACACTTCACAGTTCACAGTTCACAGTCGACAGTTCACTGTTCACAGATCATAGTTCACAGTCTACAGTTCAGAGTTCACAGTTCACAGTTCACAGTCTTCATTTCACAATTCACAGTTCGCAGTTCACAGTTCACAGATCACCGTTCACAGATCACAGTTCACTGTTCACAGTTCACAGTTCACACTTCACAGTCCACAGTTCACAGTCCACAGTTCACAGTTCACAGTTCTCAGTTCACAGATCACAGTTCACAGTCTTCATTTCACAGTTCACAGTTCACAGTTTACAGTTCTCAGTTCACAGTTCACAGTTCACAGTTCACAGTTCACAGTTCACAGTCCACAGTTCACAGTTCACAGTTCTCAGTTCACAGATCACAGTTCACAGTCTTCATTTCACAGTTCACAGTTCACAGTTCACAGTTCCCCGTTCACAGTATTCATTTCACTTTTCACAGTTCGCAGTTCACAGTCGACAGTTCACAGATCACAGTTCACAGATTACAGTTCACAGTTGACAGTTGACAGTTCACAGTACACACTTCACAGTTCACAGTCCACAGTTCACTGTTCACAAATCACAGTTCACAGTTCACAGTCCACAGTTCACTATTCACAGCTCACAGTTCTCAGTTCACAGATCACAGTTCACAGTCTTCATTTCACACTTCACAGTTAGCAGTTCACAGTTCACAGATCACAGTTCACAGTTCACAGTTCACAGGTCACAGTCCACAGTTCACAGTCCACAGTTCACTGATCACACATCACAGTTCACAGTTCACAGTTCACAGTCCACAGATCACAGTTCACAGTCTTCATTTCACAGTTCGCAGTTCACAGTTCACAGTTCACAGATCACACTTCACAGTTCACAGTTCACAGATCATAGTTCACAGATCACAGTTCACAGTTCACAGTTCACAGATCACAGTTCACAGTTCACAGTTCACAGGTCACAGTTCACAGTTCCCCGTTCACAGTATTCATTTCACACTTCACAGTTCGCAGTTCACAGTTGACAGTTCACAGTCCACAGTTCACTATTCACAGTTCACAGTTCACAGTCCACAGATCACAGTTCACAGTCTTCATTTCACACTTCACAGTTCGCAGTTCACAGTTCACAGTCCACATTTCACTGTTCACAATTCACAGTTCACAGTTCACAGTTCACTGTTCACAGTTCACAGGACACAGGTCACAGTTCACAGTTCACAGATCACAGTTCACAGTTCACAGTTCACAGTTCACAGTTCACAGTTCACAGTTTACAGTTCACAGTTCACAGTTCACAGTTCACAGTTCACAGTTCACAGTTCACAGTTCACAGTTCACAGTTCACAGTTCACAGTTCACAGTTCACAGTTCACAGATCACAGTTCACAGTTCACAGTTCACAGGTCACAGTTCACAGTTCACAGTTCACAGTCTTCATTTCACGCTTCACAGTTCACAGTCTTCATTTCACGCTTCACAGTTCGCAGTTCACAGTTCACAGATCACAGTTCACAGTTCACAGTCCACATTTCACTGTTCACAATTCACAGTTCACAGTTCACAGTTCACTGTTCACAGATCACAGTTCACAGTTCACAGTTCACAGTCTTCATTTCACGCTTCACAGTTCGCAGTTCACAGTTCACAGATCACAGTTCACAGTTCACAGTTCACAGTTCACAGTTCACAGTTCACAGTTCACTGTTCACAGTTTACAGTTCTCAGTTTACAGTTCTCAGTTCACAGTTGACAGTTCACTGTTCACAGTTCACACTTCACAGTTCACAGTTCACAGTCGACAGTTCACTGTTCACAGATCATAGTTCACAGTCTACAGTTCAGAGTTCACAGTTCACAGTTCACAGTCTTCATTTCACAATTCACAGTTCGCAGTTCACAGTTCACAGATCACCGTTCACAGATCACAGTTCACTGTTCACAGTTCACAGTTCACAGTCCACAGTTCACAGTTCACAGTTCACAGTTCACAGTTCTCAGTTCACAGATCACAGTTCACAGTCTTCATTTCACAGTTCACAGTTCACAGTTTACAGTTCTCAGTTCACAGTTCACAGTTCACAGTTCACAGTTCACAGTTCACAGTTCACAGTTCACAGTCCACAGTTCACAGTTCACAGTTCTCAGTTCGCAGATCACAGTTCACAGTCTTCATTTCACAGTTCACAGTCTTCATTTCACAGTTTACAGTTCACAGTTCACAGTTCACAGTATTCATTTCACATTTCACAGTTCGCAGTTCACAGTTGACAGTTCACAGATCACAGTTCACAGATTACAGTTCACAGTTGACAGTTGACAGTTCACAGTACACACTTCACAGTTCACAGTCCATAGTTCACTGTTCACAAATCACAGTTCACAGTTCACAGTCCACAGTTCACTATTCACAGCTCACAGATCTCAGTTCACAGATCACAGTTCACAGTTCACAGGTCACAGTTCACAGTTCCCCGTTCACAGTATTCATTTCACACTTCACAGTTCGCAGTTCACAGTTGACAGTTCACAGTCCACAGTTCACTATTCACAGTTCACAGTTCACAGTCCACAGATCACAGTTCACAGTCTTCATTTCACACTTCACAGTTCGCAGTTCACAGTTCACACATCACAGTTCACAGTTCACAGTCGACAGTTCACTGTTCACAGATCATAGTTCACAGTCTACAGTTCAGAGTTCACAGTTCACAGTCTTCATTTCACAATTCACAGTTCGCAGTTCACAGTTCACAGATCACCGTTCACAGATCACAGTTCACTGTTCACAGTTCACAGTTCACAGTCCACAGTTCACAGTTCACAGTTCTCAGTTCACAGATCACAGTTCACAGTCTTCATTTCACAGTTCACAGTTCACAGTATTCATTTCACGCTTCACAGTTCGCAGTTCACAGTTCACAGATCACAGTTCACAGTTCACAGTTCACAGTTTACAGTTCACAGTTCACAGTTCACTGTTCACAGTTTACAGTTCTCATTTTACAGTTCCCAGTTCACAGTTGACAGTTCACTGTTCACAGTTCACACTTCACAGCTCACAGATCTCAGTTCACAGATCACAGTTCACAGTTCACAGGTCACAGTTCACAATTCCCCGTTCACAGTATTCATTTCACACTTCACAGTTCGCAGTTCACAGTTGACAGTTCACAGTCCACAGTTCACTATTCACAGTTCACAGTTCACAGTCCACAGATCACAGTTCACAGTCTTCATTTCACACTTCACAGTTCGCAGTTCACAGTTCACAGATCACAGTTCACAGTTCACAGTCCACATTTCACTGTTCACAATTCACAGTTCACAGTTCACAGTTCACTGTTCACAGATCACAGTTCACAGTTCACAGTCTTCATTTCACGCTTCACAGTTCGCAGTTCACAGTTCACAGATCACAGTTCACAGTTCACAGTTCACAGTTTACAGTTCACAGTTCACAGTTCACTGTTCACAGTTTACAGTTCTCAGTTTACAGTTCTCAGTTCACAGTTGACAGTTCACTGTTCACAGTTCACACTTCACAGTTCACAGTTCACAGTCGACAGTTCACTGTTCACAGTTCACAGATCACAGTTCACAGTTCACAGTCCACATTTCACTGTTCACAATTCACAGTTCACAGTTCACAGTTCACTGTTCACAGATCACAGTTCACAGTTCACAGTCTTCATTTCACGCTTCACAGTTCGCAGTTCACAGTTCACAGATCACAGTTCACAGTCCACAGTTCACAGTTCACAGTTCTCAGTTCACAGATCACAGTTCACAGTCTTCATTTCACAGTTCACAGTTCACAGTTTACAGTTCTCAGTTCACAGTTCACAGTTCACAGTTCACAGTTCACAGTCCACAGTTCACAGTTCACAGTTCTCAGTTCACAGATCACAGTTCACAGTCTTCATTTCACAGTTCACAGTTCACAGTTCCCCGTTCACAGTATTCATTTCACATTTCACAGTTCGCAGTTCACAGTCGACAGTTCACAGATCACAGTTCACAGATTACAGTTCACAGTTGACAGTTGACAGTTGACAGTTCACAGTACACACTTCACAGTTCACAGTCCACAGTTCACTGTTCACAAATCACAGTTCACAGTTCACAGTCCACAGTTCACTATTCACAGCTCACAGTTCTCAGTTCACAGATCACAGTTCACAGTCTTCATTTCACACTTCACAGTTAGCAGTTCACAGTTCACAGATCACAGTTCACAGTTCACAGGTCACAGTCCACAGTTCACAGTCCACAGTTCACTGATCACACATCACAGTTCACAGTTCACAGTTCACAGTCCACAGATCACAGTTCACAGTCTTCATTTCACAGTTCGCAGTTCACAGTTCACAGTTCACAGATCACACTTCACAGTTCACAGTTCACAGATCATAGTTCACAGATCACAGTTCACAGTTCACAGATCACAGTTCACAGTTCACAGTTCACAGTTCACAGGTCACAGTTCACAGTTCCCCGTTCACAGTATTCATTTCACACTTCACAGTTCGCAGTTCACAGTTGACAGTTCACAGTCCACAGTTCACTATTCACAGTTCACAGTTCACAGTCCACAGATCACAGTTCACAGTCTTCATTTCACACTTCACAGTTCGCAGTTCGCAGTTCACAGTTCACAGTCCACATTTCACTGTTCACAATTCACAGTTCACAGTTCACAGTTCACTGTTCACAGTTCACAGGTCACAGGTCACAGTTCACAGTTCACAGTTCACTGTTCACAGTTTACAGTTCACAGTTCACAGTTCACAGTTCACAGTACACAGTTCACAGTTCACAGTTCACAGTTCACAGATCACAGTTCACATTTCACAGTTCACAGGTCACAGTTCACAGTTCACAGTTCACAGTCTTCATTTCACGCTTCACAGTTCACAGTCTTCATTTCACGCTTCACAGTTCGCAGTTCACAGTTCACAGATCACAGTTCACAGTTCACAGTCCACATTTCACTGTTCACAATTCACAGTTCACAGTTCACAGTTCACTGTTCACAGATCACAGTTCACAGTTCACAGTCTTCATTTCACGCTTCACAGTTCGCAGTTCACAGTTCACAGATCACAGTTCACAGTTCACAGTTCACAGTTCACAGTTCACAATTCACAGTTCACAATTCACAGTTCACAGTTCACAGTTCACTGTTCACAGATCACAGTTCACAGTTCACAGTTCACAGTCTTCATTTCACGCTTCACAGTTCGCAGTTCACAGTTCACAGTTCACAGTTCACAGTCCACAGTTCACAGTTCACAGTTCTAAGTTCGCAGATCACAGTTCACAGTCTTCATTTCACAGTTCACAGTCTTCATTTCACAGTTTACAGTTCACAGTTCACAGTTCACAGTTCCCCGTTCACAGTATTCATTTCACATTTCACAGTTCGCAGTTCACAGTTGACAGTTCACAGATCACAGTTCACAGATTACAGTTCACAGTTGACAGTTGACAGTTCACAGTACACACTTCACAGTTCACAGTCCATAGTTCACTCTTCACAAATCACAGTTCACAGTTCACAGTCCACAGTTCACTATTCACAGCTCACAGATCTCAGTTCACAGATCACAGTTCACAGTTCACAGGTCACAGTTCACAATAACCCGTTCACAGTATTCATTTCACACTTCACAGTTCGCAGTTCACAGTTGACAGTTCACAGTCCACAGTTCACTATTCACAGTTCACAGTTCACAGTCCACAGATCACAGTTCACAGTCTTCATTTCACACTTCACAGTTCGCAGTTCACAGTTCACAGATCACAGTTCACAGTTCACAGTCCACATTTCACTGTTCACAATTCACAGTTCACAGTTCACAGTTCACTGTTCACAGATCACAGTTCACAGTTCACAGTCTTCATTTCACGCTTCACAGTTCGCAGTTCACAGTTCACAGATCACAGTTCACAGTTCACAGTTTACAGTTCACAGTTCACAGTTCACTGTTCACAGTTTACAGTTCTCAGTTTACAGTTCTCAGTTCACAGTTGACAGTTCACTGTTCACAGTTCACACTTCACAGTTCACAGTTCACAGTCGACAGTTCACTGTTCACAGATCATAGTTCACAGTCTACAGTTCAGAGTTCACAGTTCACAGTTCACAGTCTTCATTTCACAATTCACAGTTCGCAGTTCACAGTTCACAGATCACCGTTCACAGATCACAGTTCACTGTTCACAGTTCACAGTTCACACTTCACAGTCCACAGTTCACAGTCCACAGTTCACAGTTCACAGTTCTCAGTTCACAGATCACAGTTCACAGTCTTCATTTCACAGTTCACAGTTCACAGTTTACAGTTCTCAGTTCACAGTTCACAGTTCACAGTTCACAGTTCACAGTTCACAGTCCACAGTTCACAGTTCACAGTTCTCAGTTCACAGATCACAGTTCACAGTCTTCATTTCACAGTTCACAGTTCACAGTTCACAGTTCCCCGTTCACAGTATTCATTTCACTTTTCACAGTTCGCAGTTCACAGTCGACAGTTCACAGATCACAGTTCACAGATTACAGTTCACAGTTGACAGTTGACAGTTCACAGTACACACTTCACAGTTCACAGTCCACAGTTCACTGTTCACAAATCACAGTTCACAGTTCACAGTCCACAGTTCACTATTCACAGCTCACAGTTCTCAGTTCACAGATCACAGTTCACAGTCTTCATTTCACACTTCACAGTTAGCAGTTCACAGTTCACAGATCACAGTTCACAGTTCACAGGTCACAGTCCACAGTTCACAGTCCACAGTTCACTGATCACACATCACACTTCACAGTTCACAGTTCACAGTCCACAGATCACAGTTCACAGTCTTCATTTCACAGTTCGCAGTTCACAGTTCACAGTTCACAGATCACACTTCACAGTTCACAGTTCACAGATCATAGTTCACAGATCACAGTTCACAGTTCACAGTTCACAGATCACAGTTCACAGTTCACAGTTCACAGGTCACAGTTCACAGTTCCCCGTTCACAGTATTCATTTCACACTTCACAGTTCGCAGTTCACAGTTGACAGTTCACAGTCCACAGTTCACTATTCACAGTTCACAGTTCACAGTCCACAGATCACAGTTCACAGTCTTCATTTCACACTTCACAGTTCGCAGTTCACAGTTCACAGTCCACATTTCACTGTTCACAATTCACAGTTCACAGTTCACAGTTCACTGTTCACAGTTCACAGGACACAGGTCACAGTTCACAGTTCACAGATCACAGTTCACAGTTCACAGTTCACAGTTCACAGTTCACAGTTTACAGTTCACAGTTCACAGTTCACAGTTCACAGTTCACAGTTCACAGTTCACAGTTCACAGTTCACAGTTCACAGTTCACAGTTCACAGATCACAGTTCACAGTTCACAGTTCACAGGTCACAGTTCACAGTTCACAGTTCACAGTCTTCATTTCACGCTTCACAGTTCACAGTCTTCATTTCACGCTTCACAGTTCGCAGTTCACAGTTCGCAGTTCACAGTTCACAGATCACAGTTCACAGTTCACAGTCCACATTTCACTGTTCACAATTCACAGTTCACAGTTCACAGTTCACTGTTCACAGATCACAGTTCACAGTTCACAGTTCACAGTCTTCATTTCACGCTTCACAGTTCGCAGTTCACAGTTCACAGATCACAGTTCACAGTTCACAGTTCACAGTTCACAGTTCACAGTTCACAGTTCACTGTTCACAGTTTACAGTTCTCAGTTTACAGTTCTCAGTTCACAGTTGACAGTTCACTGTTCACAGTTCACACTTCACAGTTCACAGTTCACAGTCGACAGTTCACTGTTCACAGATCATAGTTCACAGTCTACAGTTCAGAGTTCACAGTTCACAGTTCACAGTCTTCATTTCACAATTCACAGTTCGCAGTTCACAGTTCACAGATCACCGTTCACAGATCACAGTTCACTGTTCACAGTTCACAGTTCACAGTCCACAGTTCACAGTTCACAGTTCACAGTTCACAGTTCTCAGTTCACAGATCACAGTTCACAGTCTTCATTTCACAGTTCACAGTTCACAGTTTACAGTTCTCAGTTCACAGTTCACAGTTCACAGTTCACAGTTCACAGTTCACAGTTCACAGTTCACAGTCCACAGTTCACAGTTCACAGTTCTCAGTTCGCAGATCACAGTTCACAGTCTTCATTTCACAGTTCACAGTCTTCATTTCACAGTTTACAGTTCACAGTTCACAGTTCACAGTATTCATTTCACATTTCACAGTTCGCAGTTCACAGTTGACAGTTCACAGATCACAGTTCACAGATTACAGTTCACAGTTGACAGTTGACAGTTCACAGTACACACTTCACAGTTCACAGTCCATAGTTCACTGTTCACAAATCACAGTTCACAGTTCACAGTCCACAGTTCACTATTCACAGCTCACAGATCTCAGTTCACAGATCACAGTTCACAGTTCACAGGTCACAGTTCACAGTTCCCCGTTCACAGTATTCATTTCACACTTCACAGTTCGCAGTTCACAGTTGACAGTTCACAGTCCACAGTTCACTATTCACAGTTCACAGTTCACAGTCCACAGATCACAGTTCACAGTCTTCATTTCACACTTCACAGTTCGCAGTTCACAGTTCACAGATCACAGTTCACAGTTCACAGTCGACAGTTCACTGTTCACAGATCATAGTTCACAGTTCACAGTATTCATTTCACGCTTCACAGTTCGCAGTTCACAGTTCACAGATCACAGTTCACAGTTCACAGTTCACAGTTTACAGTTCACAGTTCACAGTTCACTGTTCACAGTTTACAGTTCTCATTTTACAGTTCCCAGTTCACAGTTGACAGTTCACTGTTCACAGTTCACACTTCACAGTTCACAGTTCACAGTCGACAGTTCACTGTTCACAGTTGACAGTTCACAGTCCACAGTTCACTATTCACAGTTCACAGTTCACAGTCCACAGATCACAGTTCACAGTCTTCATTTCACACTTCACAGTTCGCAGTTCACAGTTCACAGATCACAGTTCACAGTTCACAGTCCACATTTCACTGTTCACAATTCACAGTTCACAGTTCACAGTTCACTGTTCACAGATCACAGTTCACAGTTCACAGTCTTCATTTCACACTTCACAGTTCACAGTTCACAGTCGACAGTTCACTGTTCACAGATCATAGTTCACAGTCTACAGTTCAGAGTTCACAGTTCACAGTCTTCATTTCACAATTCACAGTTCGCAGTTCACAGTTCACAGATCACCGTTCACAGATCACAGTTCACTGTTCACAGTTCACAGTTCACAGTCCACAGTTCACAGTTCACAGTTCTCAGTTCACAGATCACAGTTCACAGTCTTCATTTCACAGTTCACAGTTCACAGTATTCATTTCACGCTTCACAGTTCGCAGTTCACAGTTCACAGATCACAGTTCACAGTTCACAGTTCACAGTTTACAGTTCACAGTTCACAGTTCACTGTTCACAGTTTACAGTTCTCATTTTACAGTTCCCAGTTCACAGTTGACAGTTCACTGTTCACAGTTCACACTTCACAGTTCACAGTTCACAGTCGACAGTTCACTGTTCACAGATCATAGTTCACAGTCTACAGTTCAGAGTTCACAGTTCACAGTTCACAGTCTTCATTTCACAATTCACAGTTCGCAGTTCACAGTTCACAGATCACCGTTCACAGATCACAGTTCACTGTTCACAGTTCACAGTTCACAGTCCACAGTTCACAGTCCACAGTTCACAGTTCACAGTTCTCAGTTCACAGATCACAGTTCACAGTCTTCATTTCACAGTTCACAGTTCACAGTTTACAGTTCTCAGTTCACAGTTCACAGTTCACAGTTCACAGTTCACAGTTCACAGTTCACAGTCCACAGTTCACAGTTCACAGTTCTCAGTTCACAGATCACAGTTCACAGTCTTCATTTCACAGTTCACAGTTCACAGTTCACAGTTCCCCGTTCACAGTATTCATTTCACATTTCACAGTTCGCAGTTCACAGTTGACAGTTCACAGATCACAGTTCACAGATTACAGTTCACAGTTGACAGTTGACAGTTCACAGTACACACTTCACAGTTCACAGTCCACAGTTCACTGTTCACAAATCACTGTTCACAGTTCACAGTACACAGTTCACTATTCACAGCTCACAGTTCTCAGTTCACAGATCACAGTTCACAGTCTTCATTTCACACTTCACAGTTAGCAGTTCACAGTTCACAGATCACAGTTCACAGTTCACAGTTCACAGATCACAGTTCACAGTTCACAGTTCACAGTTCACAGTTCACAGACTTTATTTCACAATTCAGTTTTCACAGTTCACAGTACACAGTTCTCAGTTCACAGTTCACAGTTCACAGTTCACAGATCACAGTTCACAGTCTTCATTTCACACTTCAGTCTTCACAGGGCACAGTTCACAGTTCACAGTCTTCATTTTACAATTCACAGTTCGCAGTTCACAGTTCACAGATCACACTTCACAGTTCACAGTTCACAGATCACTGTTCACAGACTTTATTTCACAATTCAGTTTTCACAGTTCACAGTTCACAGTTCACAGTCCGCAGTTCACTGTTCACTGATCATAGTTCACAGTTCACAGTTCACAGTTCACAGTTCACAGTTCACAGTTCACAGTTCACACTTCACAGTTCACAGTTCACAGTCCACAGTTCACAGTTCACAGTTCACAGTTCACAGTTCACAGTTCACTGTCTTCATTTCATACTTCACAGTTCGCAGTTCACAGTTCACAGTTCACAGGTCATCGTTCACAGTTTACAGTTCTCAGTTTACAGTTCTCAGTTCACAGTTGACAGTTCACAGTTGACAGTTCACACTTCACAGTTCACTGTTCACAGTTCACAGTTCACAGTTCACAGTCTTCATTTCACAATTCATAGTTCGCAGTTCACAGTTCACAGGTCACAGTCCACAGTTCACAGTCCACAGTGCACTGATCACACATCACAGTTCACAGTTCACAGTTCACAGTCCACAGATCACAGTTCACAGTCTTCATTTCACAGTTCGCAGTTCACAGTTCACAGTTCACAGATCACACTTCACAGTTCACAGTTCACAGATCATAGTTCACAGATCACAGTTCACAGTTCACAGTTCACAGTTCACAGTCCTCATTTCACAATTCACAGTTCGCAGTTCACAGTTCACAGATCACAGTTCACAGATCACAGTTCACAGTTCACAGTTCACAGATCACACTTCACAGTTCACAGTTCACAGATCATAGTTCACAGATCACAGTTCACAGACTTTATTTCACAATTCAGTTTTCACAGTTCACAGTTCACAGTTCACAGTCCGCAGTTCACTGTTCACAGATCATAGTTCACAGTTCACAGTTCACAGTTCACAGTTCACAGTTCACAGTTCACAGTTCCAGTTCACAGTTCACAGTTCGCAGTTCACAGTTCACAGTTCATTGTTCACACTTCACTGTTCACAGATCACAGTTCACAGTTCACAGTTCACAGTTCACAGTTCCCAGTTCACAGTTCACAGTTCACAGTTCACAGTTCACATGTCACAGTTCACAGTTCACAGGTCACTGTTCACTGTTCACAGTTCACAGTTCACAGTTCACAGTTCACAGTCTTCATTTCACAATTCACAGTTCGCAGTTCACAGTTCACAGGTCACAGTTCACAGTTCACAGTCCACAGTTCACTGATCACACATCACAGTTCACAGTTCACAGTTCACAGTCCACAGATCACAGTTCACAGTCTTCATTTCACACTTCACAGTTCGCAGTTCACAGTTCACAGATCACAGTTCACAGTTCACAGTCCACATTTCACTGTTCACAATTCACAGTTCACAGTTCACAGTTCACAGTTCACTGTTCACAGATCACAGTTCACAGTTCACAGTCTTCATTTCACGCTTCACAGTTCGCAGTTCACAGTTCACAGATCACAGTTCACAGTTCACAGTTCACAGTTTACAGTTCACAGTTCACAGTTCACTGTTCACAGTTTACAGTTCTCAGTTTACAGTTCTCAGTTCACAGATCACAGTTCACAGTCTTCATTTCACAGTTCACAGTTCACAGTTCACAGTTCCCCGTTCACAGTATTGATTTCACATTTCACAGTTCGCAGTTCACAGTTGACAGTTCACAGATCACCGTTCACAGATTACAGTTCACAGTTGACAGTTGACAGTTCACAGTACACACTTCACAGTTCACAGTCCACAGTTCACTGTTCACAAATCACAGTTCACAGTTCACAGTCCACAGTTCACTATTCACAGCTCACAGTTCTCAGTTCACAGATCACAGTTCACAGTCTTCATTTCACACTTCACAGTTAGCAGTTCACAGTTCACAGATCACAGTTCACAGTTCACAGTTCACAGATCACAGTTCACAGTTCACAGTTCACAGTTCACTGTTCACAGTTGACAGTTCACAGTTGACAGTTCACACTTCACAGTTCACAGTTCACAGTTCACAGTCCACAGTTCACTGTTCACAATTCACAGTTCACAGTTCACAGTTCACAGTTCACTGTTCACTGTTCACTGTTCACTGTTCACAGTTCACAGTTCACAGTTCACAGTCTTCATTTCACAATTCATAGTTCGCAGTTCACAGTTCACAGGTCACAGTTCACAGTTCACAGGTCACAGTTCACTGTTCACAGATCACAGTTCACAGTTCACAGTCTTCATTTCACACTTCACACTTCACAGTGCACAGTTCACAGTCCACAGTTCACAGTCCACAGTTCACTGATCACACATCACAGTTCACAGTTCACAGTTCACAGTCCACAGATCACAGTTCACAGACTTCATTTCACAGTTCGCAGTTCACAGTTCACAGATCACAGTTCACAGTTCACAGTTCACAGTCTTCATTTCACACTTCACACTTCACAGTGCACAGTTCACAGTCCACAGTTCACAGTCCACAGTTCACTGATCACACATCACAGTTCACAGTTCACTGTTCACAGTCCACAGATCACAGTTCACAGTCTTCATTTCACAGTTCGCAGTTCTCAGTTCACAGTTCACAGTTCACAGATCACAGTTCACAGTCTTCATTTCACACTTCAGTCTTCACAGGGCACAGTTCACAGTTCACAGTCTTCATTTCACAATTCACAGTTCGCAGTTCACAGTTCACAGGTCACAGTTCACAGCCCACTGTTCACAGTTCAAAGTTTTCAGTTCACAGATCACAGTTCACAGTTCACAGACTTTATTTCACAATTCAGTTTTCACAGTTCACAGTACACAGTTCTCAGCCTACAGTTCACAGTTCACAGATCACAGTTCACAGTCTTCATTTCACACTTCAGTCTTCACAGGGCACAGTTCACAGTTCACAGTCTTCATTTCACAATTCACAGTTCGCAGTTCACAGTTCACAGATCACACTTCACAGTTCACAGTTCACAGATCACTGTTCACAGACTTTATTTCACAATTCAGTTTTCACAGTTCACAGTTCACAGTTCACAGTCCGCAGTTCACTGTTCACTGATCATAGTTCACAGTTCACAGTTCACAGTTCACAGTTCACAGTTCACAGTTCACAGTTCACAGTCTTCATTTCACAGTTCACAGTTCACAGTATTCATTTCACGCTTCACAGTTCGCAGTTCACAGTTCACAGATCACAGTTCACAGTTCACAGTTTACAGTTCACAGTTCACAGTTCACTGTTCACAGTTTACAGTTCTCATTTTACAGTTCCCAGTTCACAGTTGACAGTTCACTGTTCACAGTTCACACTTCACAGTTCACAGTTCACAGTCGACAGTTCACTGTTCACAGTTGACAGTTCACAGTCCACAGTTCACTATTCACAGTTCACAGTTCACAGTCCACAGATCACAGTTCACAGTCTTCATTTCACACTTCACAGTTCGCAGTTCACAGTTCACAGATCACAGTTCACAGTTCACAGTCCACATTTCACTGTTCACAATTCACAGTTCACAGTTCACAGTTCACTGTTCACAGATCACAGTTCACAGTTCACAGTCTTCATTTCACACTTCACAGTTCACAGTTCACAGTCGACAGTTCACTGTTCACAGATCATAGTTCACAGTCTACAGTTCAGAGTTCACAGTTCACAGTCTTCATTTCACAATTCACAGTTCGCAGTTCACAGTTCACAGTTCACAGATCACCGTTCACAGATCACAGTTCACTGTTCACAGTTCACAGTTCACAGTCCACAGTTCACAGTTCACAGTTCTCAGTTCACAGATCACAGTTCACAGTCTTCATTTCACAGTTCACAGTTCACAGTATTCATTTCACGCTTCACAGTTCGCAGTTCACAGTTCACAGATCACAGTTCACAGTTCACAGTTCACAGTTTACAGTTCACAGTTCACAGTTCACTGTTCACAGTTTACAGTTCTCATTTTACAGTTCCCAGTTCACAGTTGACAGTTCACTGTTCACAGTTCACACTTCACAGTTCACAGTTCACAGTCGACAGTTCACTGTTCACAGATCATAGTTCACAGTCTACAGTTCAGAGTTCACAGTTCACAGTTCACAGTCTTCATTTCACAATTCACAGTTCGCAGTTCACAGTTCACAGATCACCGTTCACAGATCACAGTTCACTGTTCACAGTTCACAGTTCACAGTCCACAGTTCACAGTTCACAGTTCACAGTCCTCATTTCACAATTCACAGTTCGCAGTTCACAGTTCACAGATCACAGTTCACAGATCACAGTTCACAGTTCACAGTTCACAGATCACACTTCACAGTTCACAGTTCACAGATCATAGTTCACAGATCACAGTTCACAGACTTTATTTCACAATTCAGTTTTCACAGTTCACAGTTCACAGTTCACAGTCCGCAGTTCACTGTTCACAGATCATAGTTCACAGTTCACAGTTCACAGTTCACAGTTCACAGTTCACAGTTCACAGTTCCAGTTCACAGTTCACAGTTCGCAGTTCACAGTTCACAGTTCATTGTTCACACTTCACTGTTCACAGATCACAGTTCACAGTTCACAGTTCACAGTTCACAGTTCCCAGTTCACAGTTCACAGTTCACAGTTCACAGTTCACATGTCACAGTTCACAGTTCACAGGTCACTGTTCACTGTTCACAGTTCACAGTTCACAGTCTTCATTTCACAATTCACAGTTCGCAGTTCACAGTTCACAGGTCACAGTTCACAGTTCACAGTCCACAGTTCACTGATCACACATCACAGTTCACAGTTCACAGTTCACAGTCCACAGATCACAGTTCACAGTCTTCATTTCACACTTCACAGTTCGCAGTTCACAGTTCACAGATCACAGTTCACAGTTCACAGTCCACATTTCACTGTTCACAATTCACAGTTCACAGTTCACAGTTCACAGTTCACTGTTCACAGATCACAGTTCACAGTTCACAGTCTTCATTTCACGCTTCACAGTTCGCAGTTCACAGTTCACAGATCACAGTTCACAGTTCACAGTTCACAGTTTACAGTTCACAGTTCACAGTTCACTGTTCACAGTTTACAGTTCTCAGTTTACAGTTCTCAGTTCACAGATCACAGTTCACAGTCTTCATTTCACAGTTCACAGTTCACAGTTCACAGTTCCCCGTTCACAGTATTGATTTCACATTTCACAGTTCGCAGTTCACAGTTGACAGTTCACAGATCACCGTTCACAGATTACAGTTCACAGTTGACAGTTGACAGTTCACAGTACACACTTCACAGTTCACAGTCCACAGTTCACTGTTCACAAATCACAGTTCACAGTTCACAGTCCACAGTTCACTATTCACAGCTCACAGTTCTCAGTTCACAGATCACAGTTCACAGTCTTCATTTCACACTTCACAGTTAGCAGTTCACAGTTCACAGATCACAGTTCACAGTTCACAGTTCACAGATCACAGTTCACAGTTCACAGTTCACAGTTCACTGTTCACAGTTGACAGTTCACAGTTGACAGTTCACACTTCACAGTTCACAGTTCACAGTTCACAGTCCACAGTTCACTGTTCACAATTCACAGTTCACAGTTCACAGTTCACAGTTCACTGTTCACTGTTCACTGTTCACTGTTCACAGTTCACAGTTCACAGTTCACAGTCTTCATTTCACAATTCATAGTTCGCAGTTCACAGTTCACAGGTCACAGTTCACAGTTCACAGGTCACAGTTCACTGTTCACAGATCACAGTTCACAGTTCACAGTCTTCATTTCACACTTCACACTTCACAGTGCACAGTTCACAGTCCACAGTTCACAGTCCACAGTTCACTGATCACACATCACAGTTCACAGTTCACAGTTCACAGTCCACAGATCACAGTTCACAGACTTCATTTCACAGTTCGCAGTTCACAGTTCACAGATCACAGTTCACAGTTCACAGTTCACAGTCTTCATTTCACACTTCACACTTCACAGTGCACAGTTCACAGTCCACAGTTCACAGTCCACAGTTCACTGATCACACATCACAGTTCACAGTTCACTGTTCACAGTCCACAGATCACAGTTCACAGTCTTCATTTCACAGTTCGCAGTTCTCAGTTCACAGTTCACAGTTCACAGATCACAGTTCACAGTCTTCATTTCACACTTCAGTCTTCACAGGGCACAGTTCACAGTTCACAGTCTTCATTTCACAATTCACAGTTCGCAGTTCACAGTTCACAGGTCACAGTTCACAGCCCACTGTTCACAGTTCAAAGTTTTCAGTTCACAGATCACAGTTCACAGTTCACAGACTTTATTTCACAATTCAGTTTTCACAGTTCACAGTACACAGTTCTCAGCCTACAGTTCACAGTTCACAGATCACAGTTCACAGTCTTCATTTCACACTTCAGTCTTCACAGGGCACAGTTCACAGTTCACAGTCTTCATTTCACAATTCACAGTTCGCAGTTCACAGTTCACAGATCACACTTCACAGTTCACAGTTCACAGATCACTGTTCACAGACTTTATTTCACAATTCAGTTTTCACAGTTCACAGTTCACAGTTCACAGTCCGCAGTTCACTGTTCACTGATCATAGTTCACAGTTCACAGTTCACAGTTCACAGTTCACAGTTCACAGTTCACAGTTCACAGTCTTCATTTCACAGTTCACAGTTCACAGTATTCATTTCACGCTTCACAGTTCGCAGTTCACAGTTCACAGATCACAGTTCACAGTTCACAGTTCACAGTTTACAGTTCACAGTTCACAGTTCACTGTTCACAGTTTACAGTTCTCATTTTACAGTTCCCAGTTCACAGTTGACAGTTCACTGTTCACAGTTCACACTTCACAGTTCACAGTTCACAGTCGACAGTTCACTGTTCACAGTTGACAGTTCACAGTCCACAGTTCACTATTCACAGTTCACAGTTCACAGTCCACAGATCACAGTTCACAGTCTTCATTTCACACTTCACAGTTCGCAGTTCACAGTTCACAGATCACAGTTCACAGTTCACAGTCCACATTTCACTGTTCACAATTCACAGTTCACAGTTCACAGTTCACTGTTCACAGATCACAGTTCACAGTTCACAGTCTTCATTTCACACTTCACAGTTCACAGTTCACAGTCGACAGTTCACTGTTCACAGATCATAGTTCACAGTCTACAGTTCAGAGTTCACAGTTCACAGTCTTCATTTCACAATTCACAGTTCGCAGTTCACAGTTCACAGATCACCGTTCACAGATCACAGTTCACTGTTCACAGTTCACAGTTCACAGTCCACAGTTCACAGTTCACAGTTCTCAGTTCACAGATCACAGTTCACAGTCTTCATTTCACAGTTCACAGTTCACAGTATTCATTTCACGCTTCACAGTTCGCAGTTCACAGTTCACAGATCACAGTTCACAGTTCACAGTTCACAGTTTACAGTTCACAGTTCACAGTTCACTGTTCACAGTTTACAGTTCTCATTTTACAGTTCCCAGTTCACAGTTGACAGTTCACTGTTCACAGTTCACACTTCACAGTTCACAGTTCACAGTCGACAGTTCACTGTTCACAGATCATAGTTCACAGTCTACAGTTCAGAGTTCACAGTTCACAGTTCACAGTCTTCATTTCACAATTCACAGTTCGCAGTTCACAGTTCACAGATCACCGTTCACAGATCACAGTTCACTGTTCACAGTTCACAGTTCACAGTCCACAGTTCACAGTTCACAGTTCACAGTCCTCATTTCACAATTCACAGTTCGCAGTTCACAGTTCACAGATCACAGTTCACAGATCACAGTTCACAGTTCACAGTTCACAGATCACACTTCACAGTTCACAGTTCACAGATCATAGTTCACAGATCACAGTTCACAGACTTTATTTCACAATTCAGTTTTCACAGTTCACAGTTCACAGTTCACAGTCCGCAGTTCACTGTTCACAGATCATAGTTCACAGTTCACAGTTCACAGTTCACAGTTCACAGTTCACAGTTCACAGTTCCAGTTCACAGTTCACAGTTCACAGTTCGCAGTTCACAGTTCACAGTTCATTGTTCACACTTCACTGTTCACAGATCACAGTTCACAGTTCACAGTTCACAGTTCACAGTTCACAGTTCCCAGTTCACAGTTCACAGTTCACAGTTCACAGTTCACATGTCACAGTTCACAGTTCACAGGTCACTGTTCACTGTTCACAGTTCACAGTTCACAGTTCACAGTTCACAGTCTTCATTTCACAATTCACAGTTCGCAGTTCACAGTTCACAGGTCACAGTTCACAGTTCACAGTCCACAGTTCACTGATCACACATCACAGTTCACAGTTCACAGTTCACAGTCCACAGATCACAGTTCACAGTCTTCATTTCACACTTCACAGTTCGCAGTTCACAGTTCACAGATCACAGTTCACAGTTCACAGTCCACATTTCACTGTTCACAATTCACAGTTCACAGTTCACAGTTCACTGTTCACAGATCACAGTTCACAGTTCACAGTCTTCATTTCACGCTTCACAGTTCGCAGTTCACAGTTCACAGATCACAGTTCACAGTTCACAGTTCACAGTTTACAGTTCACAGTTCACAGTTCACTGTTCACAGTTTACAGTTCTCAGTTTACAGTTCTCAGTTCACAGATCACAGTTCACAGTCTTCATTTCACAGTTCACAGTTCACAGTTCCCCGTTCACAGTATTGATTTCACATTTCACAGTTCGCAGTTCACAGTTGACAGTTCACAGATCACCGTTCACAGATTACAGTTCACAGTTGACAGTTGACAGTTCACAGTACACACTTCACAGTTCACAGTCCACAGTTCACTGTTCACAAATCACAGTTCACAGTTCACAGTCCACAGTTCACTATTCACAGCTCACAGTTCTCAGTTCACAGATCACAGTTCACAGTCTTCATTTCACACTTCACAGTTAGCAGTTCACAGTTCACAGATCACAGTTCACAGTTCACAGTTCACAGATCACAGTTCACAGTTCACAGTTCACAGTTCACTGTTCACAGTTGACAGTTCACACTTCACAGTTCACAGTTCACAGTTCACAGTCCACAGTTCACTGTTCACAATTCACAGTTCACAGTTCACAGTTCACAGTTCACTGTTCACTGTTCACTGTTCACTGTTCACAGTTCACAGTTCACAGTTCACAGTCTTCATTTCACAATTCATAGTTCGCAGTTCACAGTTCACAGGTCACAGTTCACAGTTCACAGGTCACAGTTCACTGTTCACAGATCACAGTTCACAGTTCACAGTCTTCATTTCACACTTCACACTTCACAGTGCACAGTTCACAGTCCACAGTTCACAGTCCACAGTTCACTGATCACACATCACAGTTCACAGTTCACAGTTCACAGTCCACAGATCACAGTTCACAGACTTCATTTCACAGTTCGCAGTTCACAGTTCACAGATCACAGTTCACAGTTCACAGTTCACAGTCTTCATTTCACACTTCACACTTCACAGTGCACAGTTCACAGTCCACAGTTCACAGTCCACAGTTCACTGATCACACATCACAGTTCACAGTTCACTGTTCACAGTCCACAGATCACAGTTCACAGTCTTCATTTCACAGTTCGCAGTTCTCAGTTCACAGTTCACAGTTCACAGATCACAGTTCACAGTCTTCATTTCACACTTCAGTCTTCACAGGGCACAGTTCACAGTTCACAGTCTTCATTTCACAATTCACAGTTCGCAGTTCACAGTTCACAGGTCACAGTTCACAGCCCACTGTTCACAGTTCAAAGTTTTCAGTTCACAGATCACAGTTCACAGTTCACAGACTTTATTTCACAATTCAGTTTTCACAGTTCACAGTACACAGTTCTCAGCCTACAGTTCACAGTTCACAGATCACAGTTCACAGTCTTCATTTCACACTTCAGTCTTCACAGGGCACAGTTCACAGTTCACAGTCTTCATTTCACAATTCACAGTTCGCAGTTCACAGTTCACAGATCACACTTCACAGTTCACAGTTCACAGATCACTGTTCACAGACTTTATTTCACAATTCAGTTTTCACAGTTCACAGTTCACAGTTCACAGTCCGCAGTTCACTGTTCACTGATCATAGTTCACAGTTCACAGTTCACAGTTCACAGTTCACAGTTCACAGTTCACAGTTCACAGTCTTCATTTCACAGTTCACAGTTCACAGTATTCATTTCACGCTTCACAGTTCGCAGTTCACAGTTCACAGATCACAGTTCACAGTTCACAGTTCACAGTTTACAGTTCACAGTTCACAGTTCACTGTTCACAGTTTACAGTTCTCATTTTACAGTTCCCAGTTCACAGTTGACAGTTCACTGTTCACAGTTCACACTTCACAGTTCACAGTTCACAGTCGACAGTTCACTGTTCACAGTTGACAGTTCACAGTCCACAGTTCACTATTCACAGTTCACAGTTCACAGTCCACAGATCACAGTTCACAGTCTTCATTTCACACTTCACAGTTCGCAGTTCACAGTTCACAGATCACAGTTCACAGTTCACAGTTCACAGTCCACATTTCACTGTTCACAATTCACAGTTCACAGTTCACAGTTCACTGTTCACAGATCACAGTTCACAGTTCACAGTCTTCATTTCACACTTCACAGTTCACAGTTCACAGTCGACAGTTCACTGTTCACAGATCATAGTTCACAGTCTACAGTTCAGAGTTCACAGTTCACAGTCTTCATTTCACAATTCACAGTTCGCAGTTCACAGTTCACAGATCACCGTTCACAGATCACAGTTCACTGTTCACAGTTCACAGTTCACAGTCCACAGTTCACAGTTCACAGTTCTCAGTTCACAGATCACAGTTCACAGTCTTCATTTCACAGTTCACAGTTCACAGTATTCATTTCACGCTTCACAGTTCGCAGTTCACAGTTCACAGATCACAGTTCACAGTTCACAGTTCACAGTTTACAGTTCACAGTTCACAGTTCACTGTTCACAGTTTACAGTTCTCATTTTACAGTTCCCAGTTCACAGTTGACAGTTCACTGTTCACAGTTCACACTTCACAGTTCACAGTTCACAGTCGACAGTTCACTGTTCACAGATCATAGTTCACAGTCTACAGTTCAGAGTTCACAGTTCACAGTTCACAGTCTTCATTTCACAATTCACAGTTCGCAGTTCACAGTTCACAGATCACCGTTCACAGATCACAGTTCACTGTTCACAGTTCACAGTTCACAGTCCACAGTTCACAGTCCACAGTTCACAGTTCACAGTTCTCAGTTCACAGATCACAGTTCACAGTCTTCATTTCACAGTTCACAGTTCACAGTTTACAGTTCTCAGTTCACAGTTCACAGTTCACAGTTCACAGTTCACAGTTCACAGTTCACAGTCCACAGTTCACAGTTCACAGTTCTCAGTTCACAGATCACAGTTCACAGTCTTCATTTCACAGTTCACAGTTCACAGTTCACAGTTCCCCGTTCACAGTATTCATTTCACATTTCACAGTTCGCAGTTCACAGTTGACAGTTCACAGATCACAGTTCACAGATTACAGTTCACAGTTGACAGTTGACAGTTCACAGTACACACTTCACAGTTCACAGTCCACAGTTCACTGTTCACAAATCACAGTTCACAGTTCACAGTCCACAGTTCACTATTCACAGCTCACAGTTCTCAGTTCACAGATCACAGTTCACAGTCTTCATTTCACACTTCACAGTTAGCAGTTCACAGTTCACAGATCACAGTTCACAGTTCACAGTTCACAGATCACAGTTCACAGTTCACAGTTCACAGTTCACAGTTCACTGTTCACAGTTTACAGTTCTCAGTTTACAGTTCTCAGTTCACAGTTGACAGTTCACAGTTGACAGTTCACACTTCACAGTTCACAGTTCACAGTTCACAGTCCACAGTTCACTGTTCACAATTCACAGTTCACAGTTCACAGTTCACAGTTCACTGTTCACTGTTCACTGTTCACAGTTCACAGTTCACAGTTCACAGTCTTCATTTCACAATTCATAGTTCGCAGTTCACAGTTCACAGGTCACAGTTCACTGTTCACAGATCACAGTTCACAGTTCACAGTCTTCATTTCACACTTCACACTTCACAGTGCACAGTTCACAGTCCACAGTTCACAGTCCTCAGTTCACTGATCACACATCACAGTTCACAGTTCACAGTTCACAGTCCACAGATCACAGTTCACAGACTTCATTTCACAGTTCGCAGTTCACAGTTCACAGATCACAGTTCACAGTTCACAGTTCGCAGTCTTCATTTCACACTTCACACTTCACAGTGCACAGTTCACAGTCCACAGTTCACTGATCACACATCACAGTTCACAGTTCACAGTTCACAGTCCACAGATCACAGTTCACAGTCTTCATTTCACAGTTCGCAGTTCTCAGTTCACAGTTCACAGTTCACAGATCACAGTTCACAGTCTTCATTTCACACTTCAGTCTTCACAGGGCACAGTTCACAGTTCACAGTCTTCATTTCACAATTCACAGTTCGCAGTTCACAGGTCACAGGTCACAGTTCACAGCCCACTGTTCACAGTTCAAAGTTTTCAGTTCACAGATCACAGTTCACAGTTCACAGACTTTATTTCACAATTCAGTTTTCACAGTTCACAGTACACAGTTCTCAGTTCACAGTTCACAGTTCACAGTTCACAGATCACAGTTCACAGTCTTCATTTCACACTTCAGTCTTCACAGGGCACAGTTCACAGTTCACAGTCTTCATTTTACAATTCACAGTTCGCAGTTCACAGTTCACAGATCACACTTCACAGTTCACAGTTCACAGATCACTGTTCACAGACTTTATTTCACAATTCAGTTTTCACAGTTCACAGTTCACAGTTCACAGTCCGCAGTTCACTGTTCACTGATCATAGTTCACAGTTCACAGTTCACAGTTCACAGTTCACAGTTCACAGTTCACACTTCACAGTTCACAGTTCACAGTCCACAGTTCACAGTTGACAGTTCACACTTCACAGTTCACAGTTCACAGTCCACAGTTCACTGTTCACAATTCACAGTTCACAGTTCACAGTTCACAGTTCACAGTTCACTGTTCACTGTTCACTGTTCACTGTTCACAGTTCACAGTTCACAGTTCACAGTCTTCATTTCACAATTCATAGTTCGCAGTTCACAGTTCACAGGTCACAGTTCACAGTTCACAGGTCACAGTTCACTGTTCACAGATCACAGTTCACAGTTCACAGTCTTCATTTCACACTTCACACTTCACAGTGCACAGTTCACAGTCCACAGTTCACAGTCCACAGTTCACTGATCACACATCACAGTTCACAGTTCACAGTTCACAGTCCACAGATCACAGTTCACAGACTTCATTTCACAGTTCGCAGTTCACAGTTCACAGATCACAGTTCACAGTTCACAGTTCACAGTCTTCATTTCACACTTCACACTTCACAGTGCACAGTTCACAGTCCACAGTTCACTGATCACACATCACAGTTCACAGTTCACTGTTCACAGTCCACAGATCACAGTTCACAGTCTTCATTTCACAGTTCGCAGTTCTCAGTTCACAGTTCACAGTTCACAGATCACAGTTCACAGTCTTCATTTCACACTTCAGTCTTCACAGGGCACAGTTCACAGTTCACAGTCTTCATTTTACAATTCACAGTTCGCAGTTCACAGTTCACAGATCACACTTCACAGTTCACAGTTCACAGATCACTGTTCACAGACTTTATTTCACAATTCAGTTTTCACAGTTCACAGTTCACAGTTCACAGTCCGCAGTTCACTGTTCACTGATCATAGTTCACAGTTCACAGTTCACAGTTCACAGTTCACAGTTCACAGTTCACACTTCACAGTTCACAGTTCACAGTCCACAGTTCACAGTTCACAGTTCACAGTTCACAGTTCACAGTTCACAGTTCACAGTTCACTGTCTTCATTTCATACTTCACAGTTCGCAGTTCACAGTTCACAGTTCACAGATCACTGTTCACAGTTTACAGTTCTCAGTTTACAGTTCTCAGTTCACAGTTGACAGTTCACAGTTGACAGTTCACACTTCACAGTTCACTGTTCACAGTTCACAGTTCACAGTTCACAGTCTTCATTTCACAATTCATAGTTCGCAGTTCACAGTTCACAGGTCACAGTCCACAGTTCACAGTCCACAGTGCACTGATCACACATCACAGTTCACAGTTCACAGTTCACAGTCCACAGATCACAGTTCACAGTCTTCATTTCACAGTTCGCAGTTCACAGTTCACAGTTCACAGATCACACTTCACAGTTCACAGTTCACAGATCATAGTTCACAGATCACAGTTCACAGTTCACAGTTCACAGTTCACAGTCCTCATTTCACAATTCACAGTTCGCAGTTCACAGTTCACAGATCACAGTTCACAGATCACAGTTCACAGTTCACAGTTCACAGATCACACTTCACAGTTCACAGTTCACAGATCATAGTTCACAGATCACAGTTCACAGACTTTATTTCACAATTCAGTTTTCACAGTTCACAGTTCACAGTTCACAGTCCGCAGTTCACTGTTCACAGATCATAGTTCACAGTTCACAGTTCACAGTTCACAGTTCACAGTTCACAGTTCACAGTTCCAGTTCACAGTTCACAGTTCGCAGTTCACAGTTCACAGTTCATTGTTCACACTTCACTGTTCACAGATCACAGTTCACAGTTCACAGTTCACAGTTCCCAGTTCACAGTTCACAGTTCACAGTTCACAGTTCACAGTTCACATGTCACAGTTCACAGTTCACAGGTCACTGTTCACTGTTCACAGTTCACAGTTCACAGTTCACAGTTCACAGTCTTCATTTCACAATTCACAGTTCGCAGTTCACAGTTCACAGGTCACAGTTCACAGTTCACAGTCCACAGTTCACTGATCACACATCACAGTTCACAGTTCACAGTTCACAGTCCACAGATCACAGTTCACAGTCTTCATTTCACACTTCACAGTTCGCAGTTCACAGTTCACAGATCACAGTTCACAGTTCACAGTCCACATTTCACTGTTCACAATTCACAGTTCACAGTTCACAGTTCACAGTTCACTGTTCACAGATCACAGTTCACAGTTCACAGTCTTCATTTCACGCTTCACAGTTCGCAGTTCACAGTTCACAGATCACAGTTCACAGTTCACAGTTCACAGTTTACAGTTCACAGTTCACAGTTCACTGTTCACAGTTTACAGTTCTCAGTTTACAGTTCTCAGTTCACAGATCACAGTTCACAGTCTTCATTTCACAGTTCACAGTTCACAGTTCACAGTTCCCCGTTCACAGTATTGATTTCACATTTCACAGTTCGCAGTTCACAGTTGACAGTTCACAGATCACCGTTCACAGATTACAGTTCACAGTTGACAGTTGACAGTTCACAGTACACACTTCACAGTTCACAGTCCACAGTTCACTGTTCACAAATCACAGTTCACAGTTCACAGTCCACAGTTCACTATTCACAGCTCACAGTTCTCAGTTCACAGATCACAGTTCACAGTCTTCATTTCACACTTCACAGTTAGCAGTTCACAGTTCACAGATCACAGTTCACAGTTCACAGTTCACAGATCACAGTTCACAGTTCACAGTTTACAGTTCACTGTTCACAGTTGACAGTTGACAGTTCACAGTTGACAGTTCACACTTCACAGTTCACAGTTCACAGTCCACAGTTCACTGTTCACAATTCACAGTTCACAGTTCACAGTTCACAGTTCACAGTTCACTGTTCACTGTTCACTGTTCACTGTTCACAGTTCACAGTTCACAGTTCACAGTCTTCATTTCACAATTCATAGTTCGCAGTTCACAGTTCACAGGTCACAGTTCACAGTTCACAGGTCACAGTTCACTGTTCACAGATCACAGTTCACAGTTCACAGTCTTCATTTCACACTTCACACTTCACAGTGCACAGTTCACAGTCCACAGTTCACAGTCCACAGTTCACTGATCACACATCACAGTTCACAGTTCACAGTTCACAGTCCACAGATCACAGTTCACAGACTTCATTTCACAGTTCGCAGTTCACAGTTCACAGATCACAGTTCACAGTTCACAGTTCACAGTCTTCATTTCACACTTCACACTTCACAGTGCACAGTTCACAGTCCACAGTTCACTGATCACACATCACAGTTCACAGTTCACTGTTCACAGTCCACAGATCACAGTTCACAGTCTTCATTTCACAGTTCGCAGTTCTCAGTTCACAGTTCACAGTTCACAGATCACAGTTCACAGTCTTCATTTCACACTTCAGTCTTCACAGGGCACAGTTCACAGTTCACAGTCTTCATTTCACAATTCACAGTTCGCAGTTCACAGTTCACAGGTCACAGTTCACAGCCCACTGTTCACAGTTCAAAGTTTTCAGTTCACAGATCACAGTTCACAGTTCACAGACTTTATTTCACAATTCAGTTTTCACAGTTCACAGTACACAGTTCTCAGCCTACAGTTCACAGTTCACAGATCACAGTTCACAGTCTTCATTTCACACTTCAGTCTTCACAGGGCACAGTTCACAGTTCACAGTCTTCATTTCACAATTCACAGTTCGCAGTTCACAGTTCACAGATCACACTTCACAGTTCACAGTTCACAGATCACTGTTCACAGACTTTATTTCACAATTCAGTTTTCACAGTTCACAGTTCACAGTTCACAGTCCGCAGTTCACTGTTCACTGATCATAGTTCACAGTTCACAGTTCACAGTTCACAGTTCACAGTTCACAGTTCACAGTTCACAGTTCACAGTTCACAGTTCACAGTTCACAGTTCACAGTTCACAGTTCACAGTTCACAGTTCACAGTTCACAGTTCACAGTTCACAGTTCACAGTTCACAGTTCACACTTCACACTTCACAGTTCACAGTTCACAGTTCACAGTTCACAGTTCACTGTTCACTGTTCACTGTTCACAGTTCACAGTTCACAGTTCACAGTCTTCATTTCACAATTCATAGTTCGCAGTTCACAGTTCACAGGTCACAGTTCACAGTTCACAGGTCACAGTTCACTGTTCACAGATCACAGTTCACAGTTCACAGTCTTCATTTCACACTTCACACTTCACAGTGCACAGTTCACAGTCCACAGTTCACAGTCCACAGTTCACTGATCACACATCACAGTTCACAGTTCACAGTTCACAGTCCACAGATCACAGTTCACAGACTTCATTTCACAGTTCGCAGTTCACAGTTCACAGATCACAGTTCACAGTTCACAGTTCACAGTCTTCATTTCACACTTCACACTTCACAGTGCACAGTTCACAGTCCACAGTTCACTGATCACACATCACAGTTCACAGTTCACTGTTCACAGTCCACAGATCACAGTTCACGGTCTTCATTTCACAGTTCGCAGTTCTCAGTTCACAGTTCACAGTTCACAGATCACAGTTCACAGTCTTCATTTCACACTTCAGTCTTCACAGGGCACAGTTCACAGTTCACAGTCTTCATTTCACAATTCACAGTTCGCAGTTCACAGTTCACAGGTCACAGTTCACAGCCCACTGTTCACAGTTCAAAGTTTTCAGTTCACAGATCACAGTTCACAGTTCACAGACTTTATTTCACAATTCAGTTTTCACAGTTCACAGTACACAGTTCTCAGTTCACAGTTCACAGTTCACAGATCACAGTTCACAGTCTTCATTTCACACTTCAGTCTTCACAGGGCACAGTTCACAGTTCACAGTCTTCATTTCACAATTCACAGTTCGCAGTTCACAGTTCACAGATCACACTTCACAGTTCACAGTTCACAGATCACTGTTCACAGACTTTATTTCACAATTCAGTTTTCACAGTTCACAGTTCACAGTCCGCAGTTCACTGTTCACTGATCATAGTTCACAGTTCACAGTTCACAGTTCACAGTTCACAGTTCACAGTTCACACTTCACACTTCACACTTCACAGTTCACAGTTCACAGTTCACAGTTCACAGTTCACAGTTCACAGTTCACAGTTCACAGTTCACAGTTCACAGTTCACAGTTCACAGTTCACAGTTCACAGTTCACAGTTCACAGTTCACAGTTCACAGTTCACAGTTCACAGTTCACAGTTCACAGTTCACAGTTCACAGTTCACAGTTCACAGTTCACAGTTCACAGTTCACAGTTCACAGTTCACAGTTCACAGTTCACAGTTCACAGTTCACAGTTCACAGTTCACAGTTCACAGTTCACAGTTCACAGTTCACAGTTCACAGTTCACAGTTCACAGTTCACAGTTCACAGTTCACAGTTCACAGTTCACAGTTCACAGTTCACAGTTCACAGTTCACAGTTCACAGTTCACAGTTCACAGTTCACAGTTCACAGTTCACAGTTTACAGTTCTCAGTTGACAGTTGACAGTTCCCCGTTCACAGTATTGATTTCACATTTCACAGTTCGCAGTTCACAGTTGACAGTTCACAGATCACAGTTCACAGATTACAGTTCACAGTTGACAGTTGACAGTTCACAGTACACACTTCACAGTTCACAGTCCACAGTTCACTGTTCACAAATCACAGTTCACAGTTCACAGTCCACAGTTCACTATTCACAGCTCACAGTTCTCAGTTCACAGATCACAGTTCACAGTCTTCATTTCACACTTCACAGTTAGCAGTTCACAGTTCACTGATCACAGTTCACAGTTCACAGTTCACAGATCACAGTTCACAGTTCACAGTTCACTGTTCACAGTTTACAGTTCTCAGTTTACAGTTCTCAGTTCACAGTTGACAGTTCACAGTTGACAGTTCACACTTCACAGTTCACAGTTCACAGTTCACAGTCTACAGTTCACTGTTCACAATTCACAGTTCACAGTTCACAGTTCACTGTTCACTGTTCACTGTTCACTGTTCACAGTTCACAGTTCACAGTTCACAGTCTTCATTTCACAATTCATAGTTCGCAGTTCACAGTTCACAGGTCACAGTTCACAGTTCACAGGTCACAGTTCACTGTTCACAGATCACAGTTCACAGTTCACAGTCTTCATTTCACACTTCACACTTCACAGTGCACAGTTCACAGTCCACAGTTCACAGTCCACAGTTCACTGATCACACATCACAGTTCACAGTTCACAGTTCACAGTCCACAGATCACAGTTCACAGACTTTATTTCACAATTCAGTTTTCACAGTTCACAGTTCACAGATCACAGTTCACAGTTCACAGTTCACAGATCACAGTTCACAGTTCACAGTTCACAGTTCACTGTTCACAGTTGACAGTTCACAGTTGACAGTTCACACTTCACAGTTCACAGTTCACAGTTCACAGTCCACAGTTCACTGTTCACAATTCACAGTTCACAGTTCACAGTTCACAGTTCACTGTTCACAGTTCACAGTTCACAGTTCACAGTTCACAGTTCACAGTTGACAGTTGACAGTTCCCCGTTCACAGTATTGATTTCACATTTCACAGTTCGCAGTTCACAGTTGACAGTTCACAGATCACAGTTCACAGATTACAGTTCACAGTTGACAGTTGACAGTTCACAGTACACACTTCACAGTTCACAGTCCACAGTTCACTGTTCACAAATCACAGTTCACAGTTCACAGTCCACAGTTCACTATTCACAGCTCACAGTTCTCAGTTCACAGATCACAGTTCACAGTCTTCATTTCACACTTCACAGTTAGCAGTTCACAGTTCACTGATCACAGTTCACAGTTCACAGTTCACAGATCACAGTTCACAGTTCACAGTTCACTGTTCACAGTTTACAGTTCTCAGTTTACAGTTCTCAGTTCACAGTTGCCAGTTCACAGTTGACAGTTCACACTTCACAGTTCACAGTTCACAGTTCACAGTTCACAGTCTACAGTTCACTGTTCACAATTCACAGTTCACAGTTCACAGTTCACTGTTCACTGTTCACTGTTCACTGTTCACAGTTCACAGTTCACAGTTCACAGTCTTCATTTCACAATTCATAGTTCGCAGTTCACAGTTCACAGGTCACAGTTCACAGTTCACAGGTCACAGTTCACTGTTCACAGATCACAGTTCACAGTTCACAGTCTTCATTTCACACTTCACACTTCACAGTGCACAGTTCACAGTCCACAGTTCACAGTCCACAGTTCACTGATCACACATCACAGTTCACAGTTCACAGTTCACAGTCCACAGATCACAGTTCACAGACTTTATTTCACAATTCAGTTTTCACAGTTCACAGTTCACAGATCACAGTTCACAGTTCACAGTTCACAGATCACAGTTCACAGTTCACAGTTCACAGTTCACTGTTCACAGTTGACAGTTCACAGTTGACAGTTCACACTTCACAGTTCACAGTTCACAGTTCACAGTCCACAGTTCACTGTTCACAATTCACAGTTCACAGTTCACAGTTCACAGTTCACTGTTCACTGTTCACTGTTCACTGTTCACAGTTCACAGTTCACAGTTCACAGTCTTCATTTCACAATTCATAGTTCGCAGTTCACAGTTCACAGGTCACAGTTCACAGTTCACAGGTCACAGTTCACTGTTCACAGATCACAGTTCACAGTTCACAGTCTTCATTTCACACTTCACACTTCACAGTGCACAGTTCACAGTCCACAGTTCACAGTCCACAGTTCACTGATCACACATCACAGTTCACAGTTCACTGTTCACAGTCCACAGATCACAGTTCACAGTCTTCATTTCACAGTTCGCAGTTCTCAGTTCACAGTTCACAGTTCACAGATCACAGTTCACAGTCTTCATTTCACACTTCAGTCTTCACAGGGCACAGTTCACAGTTCACAGTCTTCATTTCACAATTCACAGTTCGCAGTTCACAGTTCACAGGTCACAGTTCACAGCCCACTGTTCACAGTTCAAAGTTTTCAGTTCACAGATCACAGTTCACAGTTCACAGACTTTATTTCACAATTCAGTTTTCACAGTTCACAGTACACAGTTCTCAGTCTACAGTTCACAGTTCACAGATCACAGTTCACAGTACACAGTTCTCAGTCTACAGTTCACAGTTCACAGATCACAGTTCACAGTCTTCATTTCACACTTCAGTCTTCACAGGGCACAGTTCACAGTTCACAGTCTTCATTTCACAATTCACAGTTCGCAGTTCACAGTTCACAGATCACACTTCACAGTTCACAGTTCACAGATCACTGTTCACAGACTTTATTTCACAATTCAGTTTTCACAGTTCACAGTTCACAGTTCACAGTCCGCAGTTCACTGTTCACTGATCATAGTTCACAGTTCACAGTTCACAGTTCACAGTTCACAGTTCACAGTTCACAGTTCACAGTTCACAGTTCACAGTTCACAGTTCACAGTTCACAGTTCACAGTTCACAGTTCACAGTTCACAGTTCACACTTCACACTTCACAGTTCACAGTTCACAGTTCACAGTTCACTGTTCACTGTTCACTGTTCACTGTTCACAGTTCACAGTTCACAGTTCACAGTCTTCATTTCACAATTCATAGTTCGCAGTTCACAGTTCACAGGTCACAGTTCACAGTTCACAGGTCACAGTTCACTGTTCACAGATCACAGTTCACAGTTCACAGTCTTCATTTCACACTTCACACTTCACAGTGCACAGTTCACAGTCCACAGTTCACAGTCCACAGTTCACTGATCACACATCACAGTTCACAGTTCACAGTTC